>OZ035877.1:65143291-67557186 GCA_964034865.1 Eristalis intricaria
CTAGTTGCGAACTGTCAAGCTGAGAACGCAATACATAAAGAGACAAACACGATCCACGACAAAAAAAAAATGGTAGTGAAGTGTCAGTTTTCACAAATTCTAAACGTAGTACTCTACGAATAGAGAGAGTTCCACATGAATGAAATGTGAGAGTTTGCGCAATCTTAGCACTTAGCACATAGAAATACAGAAAATGAGGCTGCATTTAGGGAAAGTGGGTAGCGTCCGCAATAGTGATGTGTCAAACCATAAATTTTTTAGAATTGAAGCAAACCGAGTTGCAACTCGGGTTGGTCAACTCGGTTTCAAACAAAATTATTTGATTTATTGATTGTCAAACTAATTCAAACGTAAGTAAATTGGTTTGGAACATTATTAAAACACATTCAGTGCTGTGAAAAGGATTGTTTTAAGTTACCTTGTGAAGGAAATATTGAGAAGTTGAATAACTGATGGACTCAAAGAAAAGTAAAAAAAAAAGAAAAAGCTATTATTGGAAATGTGTAAAGAGACATAGTCGCTGTGTAACAAAAATTGTAAACGTTATTGGTACAATATTTTGCATATTTTGGCTGCACAATCTGCCCGACGCAAACTTTTTACTGCGTATTGTTGACGTTCAAATTACGAACAGCACTAAGTTAGTTTAAGTTAGTTTGACGTTTACGAAGACGCCCATTTTCTGCATTAGGCTACACACTTAATTCAATTGGTTTGAGACACCATAGAAGAGCAGGAAGACCACCTACAGCCAATGTCTAGCAAA
The DNA here is from genome assembly GCA_964034865.1 of Eristalis intricaria. Lineage (NCBI taxonomy): Eukaryota > Metazoa > Arthropoda > Insecta > Diptera > Syrphidae > Eristalis > Eristalis intricaria. The sequence goes on from OZ035877.1 coordinate 65,144,058, forward strand.
TAATACCGAACTCCAACTAGGTATTGAACCGGACCGGGCAGTACAACTCTATTTGTACAAAAACAATGCTCATGTTCATGTGCTTTGTGCTCACTTTGTCTTAACCAACCGAAAGCAAGTGTATCCTCACATCACACAGAGTGGAACCGTTTGCAGTTCGGCTGTTCAATTATTCGTTTCGGCAACTCGGTTTGACATAAAATTTAACTCGGTTCAACTCGGTTTGGATGTAATTCGGGTTGAATAGGTTTATCAACTCGAGTTGACCCGTCACTAGCGTTAAAGAACCATCGAATTCAATGCGAGCAAATTTGGTCTTATCTCGGGGCACATTTTGCATTTCGTTCTATACTCTGGAGATCACCCAAGCGCTTCAAGAATTTAAGTCAGGTAACCACGGCGTACTTGTGAATGTAAGCGTCAAAATCGACGCTGGTATTATCGATAAGATGGGGCAAATTTTTCACTTCAAAGCAGCCAAAAAACGACAGTGTGGTGTGTATTTTGCTCTCTGTTCCACTCCTAATCAAAAATGACGTGTCACTGACAACTCGCATAGTCACAGCCAAATGTTTACTAAACTTTCGGTCTTTATTCGAAGTCGAATATGGATGTGGAAGACATGTGGTCGAACCAGGAGCCACATCTCGAACAGCATAATCTGTAGTTCGCTTGATTATATTCCAAGAACAATTTTTCAAATGAGTTCTTTGACGCTGGAAACTGGCCACCAAGATTGAATAATTTGTTTTATTGAAGATTTTGATTGAATAATATGTTTTTGATTTAAGTTATGTGGACAACCCTTATCTTGGAGGTTTGGAAACGAATACTCGTGAAGCCTGATAAGAGTCGAAAATCATCTTCTCCTTGAATCAAGTCCTGCATGAACTTCCGTAGGTCACATTTAGATGATGTTGCAGTCCCGTCGTAATGGCAAGTTTCCAGGAATATATTGAAATAAAACTTTGATCGAAATTGCAACCACAAATGGGTTTTATTTAAATTTACTTTTGAATCCACAAAATGGATGACCCTGTACTTAGAATTGCTGCAAGTTTTTATTCACACACGACGACCTTGAATTGTGGTGAAATATATTTAATAATTGAATCAAGCCCATATTTCATGGCCAATGACTTGAAGAAAATCCAATTGTTGGTAAAGTTAAGAACTCAAATAGGAGAGGTTCATCTAAAGCGTGACCTGATGCAACACACACATATGTCATGACTAAAGACGCAACTTATTTCACCAAATGTTCAATGTTCACCAAAATGGTTCCCAAAATTAGATTGTTTTTGAATCAGTTTCGAAGAGTTTTTGATTGATTCCCGGACGGAGACAGACGCAAAGACTATCAAAGAAAAACAAATGAAATCCATTCAAGTCAAAAGGAGCTCTCGTTCGGGTTGCGAATTTTATAGTCATGTTCAAAGCGAACATCCGTCTGAATGACAGCATCTGAAATTCAATAAGGTGAACGTATTTCAAAGACACACAATTTGCTTGCTCATTTATGACAACTGTTCGGGCAAAAATTTGATTAACTTGAAATGACTGGAAAATCACTTAAAGTGAAATCATTTTTCTGTCATAAAACACATGGTTTGCGACATGAACGGACGCAATGTATACGCAGACGATGGTTGAAATGTTTCCAATTATCGGAGATGAAACATATGCTGTTTGAGCTCGGAGAGGGAAGCGAAATTCGGCAACTAGCCAAGCATCTCGGATTGCTATAATTAGAAGAGCAATTATGAATTGTGAAAAAGGACAGATGTGCATTGGATAAAATAGTGCGTGGTCAACTTGGGTCTAGCTTCTGCAAGAACCACCAGTCCGTGGTATTGTTCTCGTTCAAGACAGGAGGGGTCCTACAGTTTTATGCCGGAACGGTGATGAGTTTAGGGCTGACTCTGACACTGACTCAAGCGAGGTGAGTCAGTTAATGTGGGACTTGAGATTAACAAGTGAATAAACTACATCTACTACTGTCGCCGGGAACAACAAATCCTAAATTATTTAGTTACCGCTTAAGAAGGAAAAAAAGCTTGCTTGAATCCACAGCGCCTAGGAAAGAAGCAAGGACTGACAGTTGGAGCATAGTTTCCACTATTGGATCCGTGTTCATCGTGGTGGCGAAACTCGTACTTAAATTCGAAAAGATCGATAAAACAAGACATCACTCTGAACCTACACACCAGCTCGAGCTATATAAGGGGACGTCCTTATCCAAAGCTCAATTCTTCGAACGTTCCAACAACTCGTCATCTTTCTTGTAGGAACCATGGGGTTGCGAAAGACTGAGCAGAGGCTATATTCTGAAACAAAGGCTGATCAGCTCCGAAAATTGGAGCAGTTGAGCCCTTGTGGGAGCCACGTGGTAGATATGATTGAAAGTAAGTCTCAGGAAGGAATGGAGATCATAGCAACATGTCTTGGAGTTTGTCACGACAGAGGAAGGTAGTACTCTGAGATGGCAGTGATTTTTGATTCAAATTGATGTGAAGTTGCACCACAGCGGAGTGATGCGATCCACTGCACTTGAGCAAGGTGTAGGAAATTGCCATAAGTGTGAACTAAATTGGGACTTGATGGCCCTCTCAAGCCGTTGGTTCAGGGAACAGACTTCCAATGGAAGAATGGCGGAAGACCCCTTAAATCCAAGCACTCATTGTACCAGCGCACTAAGGACTTGTTTTTTGGTCCCTCTGGACTGGACTGAGCCACGAAGTCAAATGAACCTCTCGAACTATTAGAACTGTCTACAAACTCACGCTCGACTCATTTACACTGGATGACGGAACAATCGATTTCCATTATCTGCCATCTTTCTGACATCATTACTGTCAACCAATATGTGTAAGTAAATTCACTCTCGTTTTGACAAACATTTGTATAGGGTGTCACTTGATTTGAATTAATATTGTTATTTAGAAATAAACTGCAAATGCTGTTAGTAATTAGTGTTTGTGCAGCACACACTCAGTTTACATGCAAATTACAATTATTGTAGAGATATCCGACTTTACATCTGTCCACAAACGGACTTTATGAATATTTTGACAATTGATCGTGAATATTTGCCAGGTGATCATGAATTCTTGACAGATGACCAGGAATTCTTGACAGATGATCAGGAATTCGTGACAGTTGATCAGGACTCACTGACAGTTCACAAGGAATTCTTAACAGATGATCATGAGTTCGTTACAGTTGGTCATGGATTTTTAACAGTTGAGCATGGATCCTTGACAGTTGACCAGGAATTCTTGACCATGAATTCTTAACAGTTGATGTGAAATTCTTGACAGTTGATCCAGGACTCACAGTTGACCAGGAATTCTTGACAGATGATCATGAGTTCTTGACAGTTGGTCATGAATTTTTAACAGTTGATTATGAATTCTTGACAGGTGATCACGAATTCTGGACAGTTAAACACAACGTCTAGACAGTTGGTCATGGATTTTTGACAGATGATCTTGAATTCTTTATAGGTGATCACGAAATAGTTACAGCTGATCATGAATCCTTGACAGTGGGTCATGAATTTTTTTACAGTTGAATTCTTGACAGGTGATCACGAAGTTTTGACAGCTGATCATGAATAATTGCCAGTTGCTCTTGAATTCTTGACATTTGGTCATGCATTTTTGATAGTTGATCACAAAAAACGCCTGTCAAAAAGTGCCAAGAGGTGTAGAAGTCGGCTATCTCGATTTCTGATCAATCAGAAACACCAAACAAACATTTGTAACAGTCGACATACAATCGATAAAATTAAGAAACATCTTATCGATGAATAAGACACTGTCACAATTAATCTTGCAAGATTTTGTAGCTGAACCAACGCAGGGAATGTTTCATTGGCCCAGAGTGCTCTTGCCAAAAACAAACAAACAACAAAACAGCATTTAGCACAGCAAATGTGTCAAACAAATTTATTAGTTGGTGCTACGTGCAGTGTTTGGTTAGAGGATTGTTGAGGCTACAGTGTACGGGATTTTTACTTTCGCAAGCAGGGGTGACAATTTCATAGCTTATTTAGCAGAAAGTGCAAACATATATTTTTGTTTAATTAACCAAGGTGTGATGTGAATTTAATGGGAATTCTGCCAAGACTTTCATGCGGTATCTCTCCACAATGAAATATTGTGTCCGCTCGCCACGTCATTTTTTTGGGGTGAGAATGGGAATATTGGTCCATGCATAAAAAATTGTTTTTTGCTCAAATTTCCAAGCATTCTGCCTTGAGTGTTGGGGAGTTTAATTTTAGATGCATCGTATTTAATTTACGACAGCTCAAGAGGAACAATCGCATATTGCCCATGAATCATGAAGCGGTTCAACAAAGGAATTTGTTTTTAAGAAAGAACACGTTCGGGTGGGTTCTGCTTCGTTCGGCTTAACGAGACGATGTGTGGGTATTCATAGGGGAGGCGCATGCACAGCTAAGGAGGTTTACAAAGTGTTCAAAATATACATTTATTTTGATTTAAATCTATGGTCTGGAAAATTAAATGGTGACAATTCAATTGAATCTTTTTTTGCCTTCGTGTTTTTTATGCCATCGTTCTTCATGTGTTCAAAGTTGTTCATGTACTCCATTACACAGTTTTTCAAGTGTTCAAGTGCTCTCCAGGCTCTTCATGGGCTTTGCCTTGTCGTAGACTTAAGACGGCTGTCCAAACCGCGAGCCATGGGACAATGGTTTTTGTGACTCGTGAGGTAGTAATTGATCTACGAAGAGTCAAAGAATGGTGCGGGCGGAAAGACTTAAGTGTGGATGTCCGCCCAAGCGTCAAGAGTGTCACGATTTTGTGTGATGCGTGGGCAATAGTTCTGAATGTATAGTAGAATGTGTTGTGAAAGAGATATAAATTGGAAAGGAAATCTATCAACCGGCCAAAATAATGCGATAAGAAACTGAAAGCATTTTTCAAACTTCGAATTTTATATCTGACGGAAGTAGGCAGATAAATTGTTGATGCTGGTCCGAGAACCAGTGTTTCTGTGGAAGAAAGAGGGTTTTGGTAGAAATTATACATGACGTGACTTAATTCAGGTGTTTGTTCTCTTCTTCTTTGAATGGCGCGATAGTCCCAGTTGGACCTGAACTTTTTATAGTTAGAATGTATCTATTCTTCTGTGGAATTCTTTCCACGAATTCATTCAGAAGTTGAAGCGATATGCTGTTTTAGGTCATCTCTGACCGACGAACTTTTGGAGAGAATTTCCCAGGCAGTTATACTCCTTGCCTTTGTCGTGCTTCGAAATTTGAAGAAGAAAATACTTTGTTAACAACATTAAGTCCTTGCACAATGTCGTGTTCAATTCAAAAATTTCCCTTCATTGCAGGCCGTCTTTCAACAAGTTGACTGAGCATTTCAGTGTACGTTTCATGTGAGTGCCGGGACATTATGACATAGTGCACAATTGCAAAGCCGATGAACTCGCTAGGTGCGGTACAACCTCTGCTCTAGCAACAGGAGGAGGTCCACTTTCAATAGCGATTGATTGAAAATTTTTTGAACTGAGACGAGTTTCGAGTTCGAAAAATCGGAACTATGAAACTCTAAGAATATTTGAACAACCGAAAATCGAACATATCGAGTGGTGTCAAGTTTTTAATTGTATTTTAGTAGTATTGGGGAACTACCCAATTTGAAAATGAATGACAGTATCGTTCGAATTTACACTATTTCATTCGATAATGAATAGTCGTGTTTTTTTTTCAACGCTATCGATAGTGAAGTGAAGTAAGATTAAAAAAAAAAGATTCGCTGCGGCTTTGATTTTTATCTGTCAAGATAAATGAAAACAGAAATTTATATGTTCGAATCGCTGTCAAAATATAAGAACAAATTTAGAAGTCGAATTTTGCAAAGCTGGTGAACTCGCTATTATAGGCAGTAATAGGCAGTAGGTTGTTTGTGCGCAACTAAAGCCTACTATCCTAGAAGAAAAAAAAAAAAAGAGAAATACAAAATATACGGCTAATATGTTTGCGAGGAAGATCTAAGAAAATTTTTTGTATTTAAATATAGATAAAAAGTGAAGTACTAAATACCAAGCCACCACAATTCGAATGCTGATCAATTTCATGGCAAATCATCTGGACTTATCGAAGTATCTACAAAAAAAATCTCACCAAATGTGGACAACTTTATTTCAAAACCTTAACGCTGAGGGTCCCGCCTGTGGACCACCAGTATGAAATTGAAGGATGGAAGAAAGTATGGATGTTCAAGTTGACCATTGGTTCATAATAAATTTCATGTGCGGTCGTAAACATGGAAATAATTAAACCGTCATGAGAAATACGATCGTTTTTTGCAAAATTGATAAAAATATTATTCAAAAAATCTTTTCTCGCTAAGCTCAATTCCGTTAGAGGTAGCTCTAATTCTTCTTCGTTCAATTTGCTCATTTCGTTCCTGATTTTTTATTTTTTGTATATGGAACCACATTGAAACGCTGTCCTTTTTAGTAGTTATTCCTTTTAATAATATATAATATGGGCGGCGTGACAGTCCGAGACGGACCTGGGCCTAGCCTACAGCAACCACTCGTATTGTGCGTGCTATTGTTCTTCTCCCCAGTTTAATGCCGACTCCGAACGGCAAAGTTAAGAAGCTTTTTCTCGATAGGAATACTCTCTGAGCATTCTCAGTGATTCGAAAGAGGAGGGGCCGTGAATTATGAAATGTGGTAAAATTCGGGTATCAAACCTGGCACCCTATGCGTAGGAGTCGACGCACTAACACACTACGCCACGCCTTTTAATATTTTAAATTTTCCGTAAATTTGAGGCAAACAATGCCTCAAATTTGTTGTTTGTTCGAAAATCGAACTAATCGAAAATAGAATCGTAAATAAATTTCGAATAGTATCTAAAGTAGAATCGAATTCTGTAGTAGCACCATTGATTTCTTGTTAGATTTATCATTTTACGATGAATAGATCGATGCCAGAACAAGACGTGCAAAATTCTACAAACTTGTTTGGAAAACCATGGTTCGGTTTGGTTGGAAGTCAACATTCGCCGAGTCATAGTTAAAATATGCGGCCCAAGTGGCTCGATAAAGTTGGACTTCTCGATTGCGGTTAATTAGACTAGCCGGGGTGCGCTTGTGTTAATTTTTTTCTAAACACTAATGGCTTAAAATGCTCTAATAAATTAAGTTAATATCATGGACATTCGATTGAAGTCTTGTATTTCATATTGAATTTGTATACCTTTCAAAAAAAAAAGCCCTTTATAAGTGAACATTTACTTGCAGCTACCGTGCACAGTACAAAACCTAGCCAGCTCCAGGAACTGATATTGTTGCTTCACGTTGTATGGAGGAAATTTTAGCTTTTTTTAGACACCTACATTGTCAATGAGAAGAAAGTTGGAAGTGGAGTCGGGATTAAAAACTCGTGTATTGGACCCCAGGCGTAGAAGTGGACGCAACTACGCACAGTTTCATGAAATCCAAAGGGCGGACATGAGAAATACTCGTCTGAATGTACTCCACAGAGATGACTAATTTTTACGCGCATAGTCGAAAGACTTCCAAAATGCCGGACATCATGTACCAACTCTGTGTCTTTAAACTTCCAAACTCGATTGAATGCAGACGACGATGACGCCTATGCACACTGCACACATTTTGCGATCATTTCCCACGACCCTCACATCACATTAACTGCAATTAGGCATCATACACAAAGTCGTCTGTGACAACATTCGCCAAAAACCATAATTGACCGAAGAATTGCTCATCAAATGCGTCGTGAGTTACAATTGAAATGGTTCAAGTCTTGTTACAACTCAATCTCACATGAATTACCGTCAATTATCGTGTGCTGAACGCGTCCAAAGACGTTAATAGAGCAAAACACATGTCATCACAAGATGACTGGCAACACACAATTATGTTGTTGAACAGTATAACCTTTGGGCGCCGCCTTAAACCACCACAGAGTACGAGGAAAGAGAAATTAGCATTTATGTAAGTTATCTTGACTCGTGACATTCCAGCAGCGATCGACACAATCTTGCGGTTGCGGAAATTCGAGTCTTCAACTATTTCCTGCAAATCGAAGACGTATCACTCGTAAGCATCACCTCGGCTACGCTCTTCAACTCATAAGTACTGGGTGCGGCTACCGGATCCAGTAATTTCTAAAATTTCAGCGTTCAATTCATCTCACGCCCGCTTCGGGCACGTGAACAATGAAACCCCGTGTGTAGACACTTGGTCGCCGTGAATTTGAGTTAGTAGTCTTGGCTGGGATGTGACTATTCGTGTTGCGGATGTTAGTTTATGTTTCAGCCGGGCAGCCGGGCAATAAATCAATCTGAAAACACACACCACAGTTCTGTCTACTTACGCGACTGGGAATTAACAATCGCACTTGATCGTCGCTTGCGCGTTGCCTCTTGTTCTGCGCGCCTCCGTCATCGTTCTGTTGTTGGTTGTCCGCCCCTCGCTTCATCATCTTGATACCTCTGCAAAGACAAAAGGGAAAAAAATCAATATTTCACAATCCACATGTAAATTTGCAAAAAAAAAAAAACAAACAAAGTGATTCACTCCTCACTCACATTCTCAATTGTAAACAAGAAAGAAAAAAAAACACAGTCCCTCTCTCAAAGAAGCCTTCACCCCAACCGCAACCGTATACAACAAGTGGTGGGAATAAACTAATTTCGAAATGAAAACAAAAGCTGACGAGCACCGCCGTCGTCGATCGCTGCTAATGCCTGCGCTGATGATTAAAGAGTTACCCACCACCAAGCGGAATTCCCCGCCAATTTTATGCACACATTTTCACGTTCACTGCCAAGACACATCACATCGATGGAATGATTTAGTGTGTTTATGCATTGCACACAGTTCCGAAGGAAACAGGTTACACACCCCGTGGAGCACATGGTTCGATTTCGTTCCTTCGTTTGTCCACTTAATCAAGCGACCAGCTGAATTCACCACACTTACAGACCACCACAACCAACAACATCAAAGGAAGCGTGAAAATCGCAATCGAGACACATTGCCCGGGGGCGTCAGTCGGGCGGTCGGTCGGTCGGCTGACGGGTGATGTGCGGTGACATTCAGATGTCACGACGAGAGTATGTACATGTGGTGGTGTGTGGTGGCAAATGTAAATCGGATTAATAATAATTGTTTACACAGTAAGTGCTCACCAGGTGGAGGAGTGTGCTTAAGACTTCGGCAACCTCCTCCTCAATCCGATTAGTATTCGATTTGAGGATTGCATTTCTGAGCACACACACTCGCGCGGATGTGTCCAAGTATGTACATGAAGTTGGCTGCAGTGCCTTGGGAGCACTCACGCGGCGACGAGTGATGTAGAGCACAGCAATATGTGCAACTCTTCACTTCAAATCGATCAATGCACACATGAATTCAGGCGTAAGTGATTTTCTTATGAAATGAACACATCCGCACCCCGCACCCCACCATCCCTATGTACCATGCATTGAGGCGTGATTTGCGAGAGGAATGCGTGCGTGGATGGTGTTTAATTTATCGATTCCATACGGCATTCCATTGTTCTCTTTGCTGGCGTCGTATCGATTCATGTCATTAGATGCTGTAATTGAATTTGATATTCATCGCATTCAGCACGGATAGGTCGAGAGTGTCGAGGAGAAGTTCCCCCCCTTTGACGGCTGGGTGAAGTGAAAAACTGATGATGGATGCACGTATGGCTGTGTTCGGTGATTCATCATCAAGATGAGATTGCTCGGAATTGGAGTGCATTTGAATGCGTTGTTAAAAGCGTCATTTATATGCTCAGTTGGATGTGATTCAGAGTTGCTGAGGCTGTGAACACATCTCCGGTTGCCTTGGAAGATTAAAGTCAATCTTGGGAAAACATAAAGCTTGCTTGAAACAAGCTAAGGTCTGACGTGTGAATCCCTGAAACTGTTTGGCAACATCGACCAGTTGCTGCGGGAGCCCAACTAAAGGGCATATTCATTTTTAGAATCTCGAATTTTCGTTGACGTTATGCAAAGACATGACAGACAGGCGAACACACGACATTTTTTTGTGAGAATCGTGGCTGCATGTGGCAGAGTAGTTGAAGGGATGGTTTAGTCACGTCCTCGATTTGACATAGGTACCTGTCATCCCGTCAAACCAGTCACGGAGATGGAATCGTTGCACAATCAGTGAAGTCAATCGTGACCTTCAAGTGAGCGTTCCGTGCGTCAGTCGCATAAGAAACAAGTTGTTTTGAAAGACCTCACTTGGAATAGGTCACGCGAAAGTAAGGAGACGGCCAGGATTGATGAGCAGTGATGGGTCTAAAATTAGACAATGCAACACATTGTTATCTCATGTCTTACGCGACAGTAAGTACAAACATCGCCAGCGCTCAAAATTAATTGTAGTTTTAATTGAAAATTGGTCCTTCGAGCCGGATATTAAATGGGTGGGGCTACAGGCCATGGTAGGGGACCAAGGCTTAGCAACCACTCGTGTTATGTGCGCTTTTACTCTCTTACGAGTGTTCTGTCCCCTACAGTTTTATACCAATTCCGAACGGCCAAGTTTTGAGAAGTTTTTTGTGAAGAGCAAGTCTCGGCGTAGTGGGTCGACTCCTACGCAGAGGGTGCCAGGTTCGAAACCCGAATTTACCAACTGTGATAATTCATGGCTCCACCTCTTTCGAGTGGCTGACAATGCTCAGAGAGTGTTTCTGTCTAGAAAAAGCTTCTAAACTTCGCTGTTTGGAGTTGGCATTAAACTGTAGACCCCTTCCACTCGTGAAAGAACAATAGCACGCACAACACGAGTGGTTGCTGAGAAACTAGGCTCAGGTCAGCCTGGAACTGTCGCGCCACCCATATTATTATTATTAAGTCTCGAAAGTGGTGGAATGTGAAAATAATTTTTGTCGTATCAGGAATCGGGGTACAAGTGGGTAGGAATCGACGATACCCACAGTGCCACTGTCGCCAACATTAGATCGCAAATTGAGACCTCCCAGCAGATTGTTGTGCCCTAGATCACTGATCTCCACTTAGCTGGCGATCAATTTTCAGGCGATTTGTTACGTCTCTTCAGAGACCGTCTGAAAAGCGATATCAGTTCGAAGATTGAACTGCAACTTAGATTGAACAGATGTCAATACAAAAGGTGGATACTTTCAGAAGATCGACAGAACGTTGAGGTTTTCCAACGAAGCTGTTGCGGGGTGTACTGAAAAATCGTCTCCTTCTGATAAACAGAACATCGGAAATAGGAAAAATCTCTTCTAAAAAGACAGCACTTAAATCCTAGACCAAAAGAAGGGGCTACAGTATCTATCAACAACATATCGTAGACCAAAAGAAGGGGGGTACAGCATGTCTATATGGTCGCAGTACAAGTCACTGTATGACGCAACCCATGATTTTCAATTCAGTTCAAAGATCAGGTGAACAGAAGGTGCTTGTTGCTTGAGGCACAGGCAGAAGAAAAAGAGAAGTTAATGAACTGATTCAAGACCAGAAAGATTTGGTTCAGTTAGAATTAATTCAAGAAAAAGAAACTGGCGAATTTCTGTCGAAAGCCTCGTGAATGATGCAGCCCATCCCAGCTGTTGAGATGTTAACGAGGAAGGATCCCTTATTTTCTTTCCACGTCGATCCTCGTCTGTTCAACATATTATTGAACAACTTGAAAAAAGTACATTACACAAAAAAGTACATATCACATCTCTCAAATGAACATCAAAATGTTGCAACCAGTAATGGAAGAACCAGGAGTGACATAAACACTAAGAAAGCTATAAGCAACAGCCTTATATGTTTGGCTGCTCGTATGCGAGGCAGTCTGCCACGTCAACAGCCTTATAAGTTTCGAGGATGACGTGGTGCTGTGACGTGGTACCCTATAGAAACAAAGTCCATTATTTTCTTGCGATTTGTTGCAATTTTACAATCAGACGAACACGTTGGGGACAATTCTCATAAAAGGACATGAATAGAGGCAGGAATGATGGAAACGATCCTGTGAACATCGCTCAATTGCATGTTGCAGTTGAGTCCCAGAAAATAATTCGTCCAACGGCTTTCTAGGGGTAGTCCAGGTTTCAAATTCATCGATCTGCATATCGAATGTGTAATCCCGAAACTATTGAACCGATTCTGGTGTTAAACTAACATCCGTGCTAAGTCAAAGCCAACACTGCTGTGTTGAAGAAAATGAAACTAAAAAACATGGGTGTAGTGGCATCTTGTGACATAAAAATGGGATACCACAGGGATACCATCGTGCTCCCACAACTTTTGAAAAACCACTGTTTTTGAAGGTCTGCTACACCAAAATAAATTCATAGAGAAAATGTCGATCTGAGGCTAGGCTAGGATCTCCTCACAAGTTGTTGCTGTATGAATTTAACAGGAAAGATGTAGAATCAACGTCTAGGCACCATGAACCTGTGATTCCAATCGAACGACGAGAATGAAAAACTTCACCAATTTATTAAGAGAATAACTACACCAGTGACAGCTCCTATAGGCGGACAGCGACGGTCGCAGCACTTTTGTCTGGCTAAGGGAGTTGTACGTCCATGAGAATGTATGGAACTTCAATTCAAGATACATTCATGTCCGCCTAACCGACAAAACACAGTTTCCCATTAGACGCGAATTTCTTTCACACCTTTTTGCAGTGAGACGGTTTTGAAGGTCTTAGATTTAGTCATAAAGCAATGAAGATACACTTTTTGTCAGAACAAGATGAACCTCTACTCATTCAGCATTTCGCCCAGAATGAGATTATTCAGAGCTCAATGACATCCAGATTACTGGCCGATGAGTTTTCGAATTTAGCCTTATTTGCCAGAAGGAAGGCATGTATCACACTCCCTTACCAACAGACTTGTGTTTGAGAAGAATTTCTTTGTGAATCGAGGCCGTTGATTCCTCTTGATTTGCATATTTCTTGTGATTTCGAACACATTTTTCAGCTTTGTGGGGGTTTCAGAAGACGTTCAGACGTTCCAATGGAAAATTGTGAAATCACAAGATATTCGCGAACTGAATAGACAGCTTTCTCTTCAGCGAAGGGTGACGTAATTTTTTTTTTCCATTTTTTTCAGTTCAAAGCAGACATTTTCTTACTGGTTGAGGCCCAGGTCCACTCCGAACTGGAGCGCCACCAGAAGAAGAAGAAGAAGCAGACATTTTCTGAAGTACATGTCAGCAGAAAAACAACGTCACATCTAATCACAAATACCAAACATCATCCGACGACATTTCTTTTACAGGAGGCGCGGTCGTCAGCTAAAAAGCCGATAAGATCTGGTCCAACAATTTCGGAAAAATAAATAAAAGCAAATTCTCTCCACACACCCACCGAACAATTAATCACTCAAGACAGAAATATGTTTTGCATATATATTGCCTCTACGGAATTCCAACAGTTTCCTTCTTCTTTTCAGAGTACATGTTTTTTTCTCGACAGAATGATGTTTTCTAAAAATATACACGCTGTTGTTCGGAAAACAAAGGAAAACAACGAAACTTAGCCGTGTGGCGTCAGAGGAGCGGATTAGTGAATGAGTTCTTTTTCAAAATCAAATGCCTATGGAATTTGTTTTAAATGAAATAAAACGAAAACTTGAAATTCTCGGATCGGATTTTACGAGTTGTTGTGTGTAAAAAGGGCAGGAATTCACATTCGGAAGATTTATGGACTCGTCTACGATCCTAATCGGTATCATTGAATTTCTTCGGTTGTGACACTGTCTTGGGTTTTGGGAAATCCTGGAGTGGATGGTGACCAACGCAGGAAATGGGACTTTCTCTGGGGAATAGTCAAAAAAGAGCCCAACGACTTTGTTTTTCTTCACTTTTTCCTTTGCAAAAATACAAGATCAATGCGTTTACCTTTCTAATCTTATATCACACTAAGTAACAAAACACAATTTAATAGATTTTTTAATTTTTGAAAGAAAAATAAAAACTTTTTGGCACACTTTTAGCTTGAGAGCATTCTGAAGACCGTTCTGAGTTAAAACTAGTACTCTGCACTGGTTACCGTTATAAACTACCGGATATTCCAACGGATATCGGTATTTATAGGATATTTTTCGTCAGTGACAACGGAAAAAAAAAAGAAGAGAGAAGAAATACTGCTCAATACTTTTACAAGAAATAATTTGTTTAAAAACTTGTCCACATCTATGCAAAGGGGGGAGGGCGAGAAAGAGATACACTTCGTGAGTACATGCGAGACTATCTCTTTCACATGAAATGGTCAGCTTAGGCACGAAGGTCCTAGTCATGTCCATAGACCAAGACCACACCGGAAATTGACGGCCAATCAAATCGTGCGACGTTCCAACTCTAATCGAACTGGACACTAGGATAATTTCATGTTGCAAAGGACAAGAAACATTGTTCAGACCAATAAAAAGCCAACAACTGGTCATTGATCATTAAAAATTCCGAAACACCACAGGCACAGGCACACTAAAGCAGAGAGTCCTTCGAAGGGGAAAAAAAATTCTACACAACGATGGAAGTTCGTAGTGACGTGGCGCGTTCAGTTTTGGCCAAGAGGAATATTGCGGTTGCTTGGCAGCTTACATACTACTTTCGACATGACGCCCATTATCTATTGACTTTGGACGACATATGCATAAGGACATACTACAGTGGTGTACATATGTGCACATGCACAGTGGCAAGTAAATGAAATTATCGTAGTCGTATTACGGTCCAAATTATAGCTTTGAAAATTAATAAAAATTGCATTTGATGCATTAAGGTGCATTTATCGTTTATATTATAAGCGGTCCGGGGTGGTGGTCGCTGCCGTGTGTTCCCAGCGTCAACATCAGCTGATGATTTTACGGTATAAATTTTTAAGTATGAGAAACGAAGAGACGGGGACACACTGCAATAAAACAGACGACCGGGATATGTTACTGTGTTGTCCTGTGTCATTATCATAGAAAATGGTGGACAATCGAAGATTTCATTGCTCCTATTAAATTACAATTAATTGCAGCTACTCCAGCTGGTTTGCTGGAGAAGGGTGTAATTTAAATGCTATTAGCACTTCGTTATTAGAATATTTGATAAGCAGCGGACTGTGTACGTACTCATGGAATATGATATTCGACACTGGGGGACAACATCGCCTGCGTTTTCGGAAGGTGAGTCCTCTGTAAAGGGAAATGCTAGAGAATCTCTTGTTAACAGCACTCAAATGTGTCTTTCAACCACTTTTGTCGGCATGCCATGTCGTGCAGTATACAAAATCATCCATCCATTTCGTGTACCGTTTCAAAACGACCATCATTTGAATCCATTCTACGTTCAAATAGAATTAAACGATGAGTTGGATACATAAACTCGTGTTCGTAAGGACAATCGACACCTAAACGAGGCCATCAACCCCTTAACCACTTCACCATCTGTGGCAAATATTCGGTCAACATAAATCAGTCCGCACTTTATTTATTTCTCGATGCGAACTTAACTGCCGTGGCTTTACAACTGCTGATCGACTCTCATCGGCCAGCGATTTCCATATTTTTCGCATTAATTTCACTAGATGATATAACTTATCTGAGGGGCTTTTCGTTTTGCTCCATTAAAACTGGTGCGACCTCGTCCGGAACACCAAACTATCAACAGTGTCTTCCAGCAAGTCGAGAGACGGGTCACATAACTTGGCGACACTCGGTTTCAGAATTCAGAATGTTTTCTTAATTCGACTGGAACAAATTATATTTATTTGAAAAACATTGAAAGACTGTGCTCTTCTTTTTTAAATCATAGCTTATTTTGACACTGACAGTTGTTCTCCGCTGGAAGTCTTGACAGAAATTCAGTATCATATCTCCGCGGATCGAAATGAGTTGCTTTAAGCTTGAAGAAAGCATTGGGAAATATTGTAAACTTATTTCCAACGTGAGTGCTGTGTAGCCCAAACAGTGCGTTTTCTTAAAAGAAGTTTTGACCGAACTGAAGCACCCATCGCGACTGCTAAACGCAAGTTTATGCATAAAGTTAGGGAGACTGGGCTCCAATCGCGTAAGGCCACAATCGTCTCGCGCTAGCGTTTCGACGATAGTTTCGCTTCATGTAAGCATACAAAAACTATATCGTTTGGCCTGCTTCGTGTAGACTCTCATTAACTACCGTCTCGACGGCTGATTTTTGGCGATACCTATTTCAGTATCGTCTCCTATTAAATGAGTACAAATTGTGTATACATATCTTGTTCTACACTTTTGAGACATTTTTAGAGTGATAGGTCGCATTTGCATTCGTTTTTTTTCGCAAACTGAAATGAGAACACGCGGTGAAATTTGAGAGAAATTATACCATAGATGTCATTTTGACGTGAGATTTATTATTTTCAGAGCACTCAAATTGTAACTATAGGCGAGTCGATAGTGATGGCCTTACATGAAGCAAATCATCGACGTGAATCAAAGGACGATAGTCGTCTGAAAAGTTACGCGATGATTCATAGTCCCCCCCGATACGATGTGCAATGACGAAAAGTAATGTGGCAGACAGGGCGAGACTCAATTCACGAATATCAACGCGCCGTCGATCAAAACAGCAGAACATTTCACGCACTAGACTGAGGAGAAATCTGCACAAAGATCTCGGATTATTCGCTTACAAGGTCGATTCGATTCAGCAACTGAAGGCACGCACGTACGGTTTGGGCTTCAGAGCAACCTGAATTAGAAAACAATTTTGGACAAAATAAAATCACCTTTTCTGCCAAGGCGCATTTTTATCTCGGCGGCTACGGTAACAAACAAAACTGCCACATCTGGGGCTCGAAAACGCGCACGTGATTGTCGAGAAACCAATACATCCACAGAAAGTGATACTTTGGTGCGGATTGTGGAGTGGTGGCATCATTGGACCATTTTTCTTCGAAAATGAGGCTGGGAACAACGTCTCTCTCAACAGTGGGTGTTACAGAGCCATGTTTGCCGACTTTTTCTTTTACTGAAATTGAAGACATGGATTTGGACAGCCTCCGGTTCATGAAGGAAGGCACGCCATGCCACACAGCCCATGCCACAATCGATCTTTTGCGCACCAAAATTCCAAATCGTGTTATCAGCCGTCTTGGCGATGCCAATTCGCCCCCTCGGAGCTGCGTTTGTCCTCTTTGGATTTTTCTGTGGGGAACCAACAATCCGGAAACGATTCAAGCACTTAAGACCAATATCCTCCAAGCAATCCGTGCGCTACAGCCCGAAGCCATCAACAAGGTCTTGGAAAATTGATTTGATTGAATGCGCTACTGAGAAGCCAGCGCAGCTAGCCACTTGAACGACGTTGTGTTTCATAGTTAATGGGAATGTCTGTTCTTATAAATGAAAGACATAATACTTGAAAACAATTTATTTTTGTTAATTTTATTGCATTTTTAAAAAGAAACTCGTATTTGGCCCACCCTGCAGAAACACGATCTTTTCCAAAATGTTCAAGCAAATCTCAAGACGAGTACATGACATAAATTGTGTCCCACGTTGAAGAATGAATTTGATTCAATTAACTCTACCAACTCACGGAGAGCTCAGATTGATGAACGTCTAAATATAAATCGATCATTCTTCAGCCTCATGTTGGGACTCTTTTCGACGGTTTATTTGCTTTTTCGTGCGTATTTAATTAGCACTAGTGCGTGATTGGAAGATGCTTCAAATGAATACCAGTCCCCAACTATGTTCTTTTGATCTGTTTGAAAAATTATGTTCTCAAGAACTGGCCAAGGGAACACTGGAAAACAAACTTTTAACACTTCCTCATTCGTGAATATTGCTTCAAACTTTATTTGGAAGATTTGACATGCAGCGCATTGAGTGTTTTGTCCAGGATGAAAATTGACACTTGAATCAACTTGTTCTTCTCTCTGTGGCGCTAAAGAGGGCCTGTGAATGGGGAATTGGTTCCAATACCAACTTATTGTGACTGAAGTTCTTCTCCACTCCACGTCTTCGGTTGCGATGTTCCACAAGTTCAAAGTCGAAAAATTTCAGTCGCTTATTTATTTTTTTTTATTATTATTATTAAATTTGTTTTGTCCCATTAACTCGAAGTGAGAAAAGGCGAAGTAAGGTTACGTCTTTTTCATTTTGCCCAGTTAAGCGCGTCCCAATAAAGCGATTGTTTTTTTTTTTCAAAAATCTATAAATAGTGTAGTACCTACTGCCTATAATGCCTGAAACACAATAGTGCGTTTGCGCTGGCATTGGCTTTCAACGCACTTAATTCAATGGCCAAGCACAAAATACAGCGTCGACCTGCGTCAGTGAATAATGGGAGAGATTGGGAGGATCGTAATAAAACGTAAAACGTAGTCAAGCGCACGTCATTATTCAACATGTTGGATATTTTTTGATAGAGGGGTGCGCTGTGGAGAGATTTTCTCCCAGATTGAGAGTTTTCTTCCAAATTGAGAGTATTTTGTGTCAACTGTCATTTAAGAAACGAAAACAGCTGTTAAAAAATAATTGAACGACAAAAGTCATTTCAAATGAGTGTGTGCAGAAAGGAGGTAATATTTTTCATCTAGTAGATGAGAGAGAGAACAGCTGATAAATTGAGTATTTATTTCAACGCAGTGCGTCATCGTAACATAAAGTCGGCTGGCGCAGTGCACTATTGTGATTCAGCCATAATACCGGCAGTGAAAAGGTGCTGCCGATAAAAATTCGACTTCGAATTTTTTTTTTCATACATTTTGTCATCAATTTCGAACAAATAAATTTCTTTTTCATATATTTTGACAGATAAAAATCAATGTCACTGCGAATCGTTTTTCTGAATCTTACTTTGATTCACAAACACGGCTTGTATGTCAAAACAAACTATAAAAATATATCGTCATCCAATTCGTGGCCCGGATTTGGCATCACTGCTTTAATCACGTACGTCAAACCGAACTGTCTTGTTTAATCTAAGAGTATAAATCGTTTTACAATCGCTGGCCATGTCCAAATGATGTGTAAACGCCTCCTGATTCTCTAGTGGGCACGTTTCACGAATTATGAACAGATCATGGTCCATCTGAGCCTCATTGAAGCAGGAATAAATTATAGACCGACACTGCAAAACAGGAATAAATGAGACCAACTCTGTCACAGATTATGTGTTAAAACCTTCGAAGAGGGTCGTTTGATAAGCCCGTGATAGACTGGGCCGATAAAAATTGTCTTAGTTTAGCTCCATAGGTTTAGTTTAGCTTTCGTTCAAATGTTGTGGGGAAAAGGTCGCCGTGGCGAAGTGGGATTGTTAGTCGACTACTACACAGAGGGTGTCAGGTTCGATCTCTGAATGTACCAACTTTCATAATTCACGGATATCCTCTTCCGAGTCACTGACAAATTTCGCACATTTTCTCCAAAAGTGTGGCTTTATTTTTGACTCGATTGAAGGATTGGAAATACCATTGTATGCACAAAAATCAGTCTATGGTAGTTTATTGTGTCATTGCTCAATACTTCTTCGGGTATGTGGTAAGATGTAATCGCCACCGTCCATTCTATAGCCAAATGTTAGCCGAATTTTGTTGACCTGAAATCGAAGGTACGGATGTGGAAGCCATGTGGATTCAACGTGCGAGGCTGTACCACATATCGTACCACTTGCGGTGACTTTATTGTAAGTAACATCGATGTGGACTGGACTGTTTGCAGGGCTATGCAAAATATCGACTTTATAAGCACAAGCTCAAAAGCTCTTGATCATTCGATACCAACACAGTTTTTTTTTCGCACAATTTCTTCAAAAGTGTGGCGTACTAAATTTTACGATGATTTAATTATCGCACAATATAATTTACAGAGATGTGATATGTTGTGTCTATACCTTTCTTATGAGGAAATTTTACACTTTAACCGAACACAGTTATTGCCCTCGAAATGTCTCGAAAAGTTTTCGTATCAGAATGGAAACCTGCAAGGACTGCAGGACCCTCATAAAGGACATATGAATGATTTATAATCCATTCACAATGACTCATTCAATCGAAGGCGCATTGCCCAAAGCAACGCACATAAATCTTACCTAGAGAAATATTAAAAATCTACCGGTTTTCATTAATCCTGTACAAATATCGTACGCTAATAAAGCAAAATATCTTGGAATGACACTTGATACGAAACTCAAGTGGAAAGCCCACGCGAAAAAGAAACGGGATGAGCTCGAACACCGGTATAGAGAAATGTACTGGTTACTTGGAATGCACTCCAAGTTAAGCAGGTACAACAAACTGATATTATACAAGCATGTACTGAAGCCTATATGAACTTACGGCATAGAACTATGGGGTTGTACCAAAGCAAATAACAGAGGATTTATGCAGTCCTTTCAAAATAAAATTATACGGGATATTGTGAATATCGTCGACGAAGCAATAACAAACTGCGCTCGAAAGCTAAGTATCAGACATCGTGGTCATTGTAACAATGCCATCTTCCAAACTTTGGACATGAGACGTTTGGTGCGCCGACCTTCGACCGCTCGATTTGGCGCAATAGTAATAAGCCATCCTAACGATGGTCATGGCAAGTGATTCTACGGAAGGTCTACCTGCAACACGCGAAAATATCCTTAAATGTAAGCTACTACATAAGGAAACATAGTTGCAGTAAAGAAAAACGAAAAGGGAAGGGTGTTTTTAGTGAGTAAAAATCTGACACTACTATTTAAAGTCACTTTTAGAACCAAAAAATGGATGACCTCGTCATTGAAACAAATTCTTAAGTCCGTACACTGGGTCAGGTTAGGTAAGGGGGCTCCAAGTGAATCCACCATCACACTTAAACCGTGTTGGTCCATTGTGATACCCAAAAACAAGGACTGCTGCTCAGCATGATCACGTGAATGCATTCAAAGTGACCGAGAATTTGGATCGATATTGACATCATCTGCCGCGCCCGGTTGCGAAGCTCTTATGTCAGTTGAGAGTGGCGGAAGTTTATGACCTCGAAAATGCATACATTTTTAAGCAGAAAGAAGGTGAGAAATTCCTTGGCTTGGTGAGCAAAGAAAGCAATCATCGTTTAGCCAGGATGCATCGGAGGAACAACGACAGCAAATCATTGTGCTCAAACTGATGTAGTGAGTCGTTGAAGATAAACTGAACGACTGATCAGATGAGCCTTGGATTCGTTGATCGTGTATTCTGTTTGACTGAACCATTACTTGGGAAGAAGCTAAGCGCAGGTCTTGCTGGGATGGAACGCTGATATTTCGAAGAACTAAACTGGGTGCTTGGATAAGTAGGCAGGAGGGGCTGTTAGAGAAGTCACCAGCACACTTAGACGATGTTGGTCCATTGTTATACCCACAGTCAGACTACTATGCACCACTGATTGACCACTCGAGTGTTAGTGCCGCTAATTTGATTCCAACGGCAAGTGGTGACAGGACCAGATTTGAAAACCATGTAAAAGCGTATTAATATTGCTTTCACTGGGATTCGAACCGGAGCCCCCAATAACCAAGGGCAGGCACTTAACACACGACATACAGTCGTTAAAATACCTTCCACTGAGTACTCGTTGGACAAACTTGTAGTCAAGACAATTTTGAAGTTACAAAAATAAAAGGAAGGAACTAAGTAATCACTCAAACCAACCAACCTACTGAAGAGATCTTAGGTTGAACGAATGGAAACAAAAGAGTCCGAGTTTCCGACTTCAATCGATTGCATTGAGAGAGTTCGAAGAGTTACTGTACTAAATTCCAAATGAAGTGGCGATGGCGACAGAACTCATTTGTTGTCCATTCTTTTTCGGGTTTAATAAATTTAGCAAAAAACAAATTAAATTCAGTGACCGAATGAAGCTATTCCTCAAAAATCATCAATGGACTCTGACGGGTTGTGGGGATCAGACAATTAGTTTATCTCGCACTGAATTGCTCAAAATCAAGCCGAGATGAATGCATTTCGCTCAAAACTAATTACCGCCGCATTCAAATATGCACCATCGAGGGCAGTGACTGATGAGATTTGAATTCGAACGCCCACCCATCAGTTACCGTGCGAACTGAAAAATGAGAAGCAAAAAAAACGAAACCCAATCGAGAGAATAAAAAATAGCCACCAACCAAAATCAAATTCATATTCATTCAATCTTTTTTCCCAATTTTTAGTTCATGTGATTGTTAATCGTTTAGAAAACAATTCCCGAGATAACAACTTAATTTGAAGTCCATTATGTTCATTAGTGCCAGGCGGCCACCATCCACCGCTGATTAATTAATCCAATTAATCTATCGTGCGAATAAGTCGCCGACACCGTATGCGCTGAAAAAACATCAACATGTAACGTGCAATTGCTGTAGGTTATCACACGAGTGCAGAGTCAGTTTTTTACGCGCCGACTTTATTATTCCAATCTCAGGGCGGAAATATGAACAAATATTGTTGTCAGCCCATGTCGCTTACGTTTACGATATCTGTGCATGGAGAGCATGTATATTTTATGCAGGCCCATAAAGCGTTTATGAATCCATCCTGATTTACGCATAATTTATGTCATGTATACGTTCGTCATGCCTCATCTGCCGCTGCGCGTTGCTGTGATTGCTTTTATTTGAAAATTGTTCTTTGTATTTACTGCAAGTGCAATACAGCAAATCGTCTAGACTTTTCACTTGGAATTTGATGTGATTTTCGAAAGCTACTCCCTGCACCTGGTCACGGCATCTTTTCATCGGAAATTTGCACACAAGTCAATCAAAATCATTTTTTTATTCTTATAATTGAGTTGAGACAAATCAGGTTTTATTTATTCGATCAAACTCGTTTCGGACACTTGACAAGTTTCTAATCGGGATTATTTGTTTTGCGGTTATTGTTGATTGACAGTAAGTCTGCGGCAAAAAAAAAATGTTATCTAGAAATATTTGTCAAGCATTCACAGACGGCGGTTTTTTTTTTTTTTTGTGTTCAAGACAGATCCCATCACGACGGTGATTATCTTTCAGATTTTATTCAAATCAAGATTCGTGGGACATTTGATCAAATGCCAATAAAGATAAACATGTTTTTATTAGTCATTCTGTTTGGTTGCGGTTGCGTTTTGCAAGCGCAACTGTTGACTAGTAGTTTCCATAATCTCATCTATTAATTCGATTGCAGGGATGAATGAAATGAAGAACTCTAGGAATCTCTTCTACTCCTCTCTCTCACTCTTCTTCTGTCTCATTCTCTCACTCTTCTTCTCTCGCACTCTCTCATTCTTCTCTCTCTCTCTCTCTCGCTCTCTCAGAGACATATGGAGCCTGCCGAAGGGAAACTTCTCTCACTCTCTCATTCTCTCACTATTCTTCTGTCTCATTCTCTCACTCTTCTTCTCTCGCACTCTCTCATTCTTCTCTCTCTCTCTCTCTCGCTCTCTCAGAGACATATGGAGCCTGCCGAAGGGAAACTTGTAGCCCTTCCCGTTAACGTGGAAACCGAACTGCAACACGTCGAGTGATTTCTGTTCGAGAAGTAAAACGAAGTCCTAGCTTGAATACAAAATATTGGCCTTCGATCCAATTTATTAAGTTAAAAATTTGAAGTTGAAGTGGTGCAAGTAGTGCAGAGTAATGCCCAAGTTTGCAGGTTCACGTCAATGTCAGCTACCGGGTACCCGTCATTTGCTGTGTGCCCACAACAAATGTTCTAATTCAATGAAAAATTTTACCTTATTGTAATACATAATAACATGTGTGGCGCTACAGTCCGAGCTTCTTCAGAAACCCCTCGTGTTCCACAGCGAAGAAAAAGAAAACAGCCATGAAAACATTAGTCGTTTGTGGAGTTCCCACCAAAAATGAAAACATTAGTCGTTTGTGGAGTTCCCACCAAAAATAATGCATGTACACACAATTTCAATATATCATGCATTGAGTACGAATTGGTTTCCAAACCTCGCGACTTCGCCGCAATCTGGGCGAAATCCCCTTGAGTCCATCCGTCATTGAGAGGTTGTCAAACCGAACAGGCCTATATCGTGAATTTCAGTTTATGGTAGTGTTCATTTTAAGTGTCCTTCTCTCTTCTTCTCAACACTATTATGTCCTGTCAACTAACAGCTATTTTACCGGTCACTTCAAAATTGACAGCTAGTGACATTTGAAAACACTTCATTTCGGTGGAATCGCCCTATTGATGTTTCAGTAAAAGTTCATCTAAACCACTAGACTTCGGTTCGATGGGAGCATAGTCGTGACATATGTCAAAGTCAAAAACGCTTAGTTGACATTGCCATTTATTCATGGAAAGACTTGCATTTGAACAAGGCTTAGAAAATGCTGAATGGCGCTCTCTGTGAAAAATGTTTTTCGCGCACTTCGACGACTGTGCGACCGTCATAATCGACTTGCTGAACAAGTAATTCATGCCAAAACAATCAGCGACTGGATGCCTGCCCCTGGTTAGCGGGGTTCCCGGTTCGAATCACAGTGAAAGCAAAGTTAATACGCTTTTATCTGGTTTTCAATTCGTCCAGTCCAGTCACCATTTGCCTTTGGGATCAAATTAATGGCGCTATCACTGGAGTAGTCAATCAGTGGTAGTAGTCTTAGTAGGGGTATCACAATGGACCAATATGGTCTAAGAGTGCTGGTGAATGCGCTAGCAGCCCCCTACCTAACCTAACCTAGGTGAACAATCAATCTTCTTTGGATCGGTTAACTGACTGGCTAGTTTTTGACATTTGAAGCATTTAGTCTAGTATTTATGCGACAAAATCATGCGGCAGCCTCAATTCTAATCCTTGGCAGACAAGATTGGTCATGTTCTCAGCGAGCGCTGACTGTCAACAGGGTCAAAAAAAATTGACTGACGGGTTATGGCGGACGTAACATTGTCGAAGCCCAGTGCGACAAAAAAATGTTCACGCCCTCACCTCCTTCGAGTCACTTATGCTCACAGACTAATAACTGTCTAGAAAAAGCTTCTCAAAACTTGGCCATTCGGAATTACCATTAACATTTACGTGAAATATTCTTTATAAAGCAAATGGCAAGCATTGATTTATCGATTAAAATAAAGTTTTTAAATTTTCCTTGTTTAGTTAACAACCATCCATTCAGCATTACATCTGCCGAGACTTGGCAGCACTGAAGAGAAGACCATTTCAATATGTCGCTGATGAAGGAATGGGGACGGCATTCTTCGTCGAATGTTTGACGTGAATAGTAGTATTTGAAATACAGACAATAAACTTAAAATCTAAATAAACGTTGCGTTTTTCTTGCAGTAATTTATTGTATCGTTAAACTTTTTAGTACTCTTTGAAAATACGCCTTTTTTTATGAAACACATTTTTTAAACATTCTTGCTATAAACATTGAAAATAAAAATATTTATTTTGCCATTTATCGAGAAGATTAAGACCCTCGTGATAAACAAGAGGTTTCAAGGTAAGAAATGATCGAGCCGTTTGCGGACAGCGAAATCCGGAGAGTTCGTCGTCGCTTGCTGGAGAACTTCCTCGCCCTGGGAGTTCCTGATTGAAAAATAACGTTTTGCTCCATCTGGACCGGATTTGCTGGGAAACTTTCCTCACAGATGACGCACCAACATAATTATTCACAGTTTCAGTAACATTTTTCCTCAGCTTAAAACATAATACAATCGACTTAATTTTTGTCAGGAAACTTCCATCCCTTGGTACACACTGAAGACGTGTGCACAGCTGGCTGTGCGTGTGTAATCAGCACAAAAGAGCCAGCTAGTTTCCAAGTCTATTGAATTATAGCAAGAGTGTCCAACCTTTCTGTTTCTCTGGCCGACATTGGAAGAGGACATAGTGTTTTGGGCCACAAGTATATTACCATACCTGTTTCTGTTGTTTGTTACTTGGCAGCTGCAGCACAAAAGCGCTCACAACATTCCTCAGTAAAATGAACAAGCTTCAGTAACCTTAACCCCTTGGACCGCAGATTGGAAAACTTTGATTTAAAGCGTAGCAAGCTAGAAGTTCACCAGATCGTGTTCACAAAAAAAGTCTGTACCTTCACGCAGACAAGAGCGCTGTGGACAGAATATGACATTTTCCCAAACTACGGCGTTGAAATCAGAAATGACTTCTACCTCTCTTGCCCCTTAAGATTTTTGACAACTGTTTTTTTATAACGTGTTCATAAACCAAGTTGACCAATCAGAGGACGGCGTTTACGTTATTTCGTGAATAACCTTCGAAAATTCATGAATATCCGTCAAAAAGCCACTCAAATTCGTCGATGGACTAAGGCTATCTCTGTAATACTTCATTTCTGGTTGAAACAGTTTTAGTTTCAATTGTGGATCGCATGCATTTCCACATTCCACACAACAGTCCAGCGGATGTGTTCACGATGTGGCGGCACGGAACAACTCTCTTTTCACGTGCTTCAACTCTGTGTGAACCTCTGCAACTCAACTTGACGCATCCCTCTCCAGGTATATCGATCTCTTGGTGGAATTTACCCGAAGTCGTCTATATGCTTGGTCTTTCCACACAAAAGAAATGTACTCAGTCATGTTATTTTATCAATTCGCTGACAAATGCCGGGGAGTTCTTAAATTTTCTCATTAAGAGCTTCTTACATTATCTTACACTTGTAAACATGAACGTCGCTGTAATGCTGCCCCAGAGCTGCATAGTCAAGCATCATGCGACATTACGACTTTCCGTATGGGAAACATGATTATTTCATTATGTAATGAATCAATTTCTATTTCCGACAAACGGCTGGCAGCGATCGGGACCGGATTTCTCCGCAAACGTTTTTTTAATCGAATTTATGAGTTGCACATATTTTATAACTGAATCATTTGCCAGGAAGAAAATCAACAACAGCATGTCACCAGCAGCCACACGTGTTGCCGCGCAGTCGAGGTGTGTTCACGGCTAATTAGGAACAGTTCAAGGTTGGAGACTAACCACGAATTTATGCATAAATTCGAATTCACCGGCACTGTGTAAAGATTATCATATTTATTCTGATTTTCGTTTTATTTCGATTTTAATAACCGAAAAACCAACATTTGGTTGCTCTGTTGTGTAGACAACAGGATTGCATAACGAATTGAGTTAGAGTAGTTTTTTCGAGCAGCAGCTAATGAGCCCCGCCTCTTGATAAACGGTTGATAGCAATTGAAACAGGAATTCGTGAAACACGGCCACATGCTGTGTGTGTTTGTTTAGAGCAGTTCCAATAAATCACACCAAAAGCGTGCTCGAGATTTTGTGAAGTAACATGATGTGATTTATGGAGAGTGTCACGGCATAGGGATTTGATTTGACTTGAAACGTGTCAATCCTAGACAGTCAGTCTAGAATATCAGTTGGTCGTGTCTGTAGTAGAACTTCAGTGTCTCGTCAGGTTTCCTGTCAGCTTATCGCTCTTTCTTTATCTCACTGTTCGGTATTGTGGGCTCTCGCTACTGAACCAATTTTTTGGCTAGATTCCACAAGCGATTATTTGCTTCGTCTACGGCTTCATCCTCTTATCAATTTAGGAAAGTAGCTTAAAGGCTTCAGAGCTAGATCTTATTTGTGTGGAATCTTGTTTGGAATCTACTTTGTGGAATGCAATGTATATTCTAAAGCAAAAGTCTAAGAGAAACTTCATAGGAGATGTCTCTCTGATTGTTTCTAGAATATGTTTTGTTTCTAGCGCTACCGTCCGTTGTGGGTCTGGACCTAGCTTCTTCAACAACCACTCAGTCCCACTTTTGACAAGGGGAGGGAGCTTACAATTTGATGCCGAATTGGAACCGATGTTTGGGAAGCCAGGTTCTAGACAGATCAAAGTATAGACATTGTCAATAAACAGAAAGGAGCAGATCTATGAGTGATGAAGGTTCATCGTGTCGAGGATTGTAACGACAACCTTTAGTATAGTGGTCGACGAACCCACCAACTACACTACAATGGTTTCTATGAATTGTCAAAGGCAACACTGGTCGTATCGTCGACCGTCTTAAGCGAGATTCCATTTCGACCTTCAACTTCATCCAAGTTCCGCAGACCTAGCATTGAATCAGGTTGGTTTGGTTTCCCTACTCTTTTTGCACGGTGGACATCGACTTTCAAAAGACCAGTTTAGAAGACTAACGAGACTCTCTATTGCACCGTCAACGTCATGCACATCCCTTTCCTCATTCTTCGATCAAGTGAACACCAAAATTGTACACGAAGTTCCTGTGATGAAAATCTCACAATTTGTTACACTGAACACAGAAGGAAGAGAGTGCGCTAGGAGATCTTACCGAGCACTGCACCGTAGGCATCGCGACTGAACATAGACTTATGCAGTAGCTGCAGGAAGTAGGAAGAAATTGAATTTATCCAACATCTGCTTTGCAAATGCCCTGACATAAGATAACAACTTCTGAGAAATTACTTCTTTGCAGAGCTGGATGACGTGTGTGATGCAAAACTGAACAATTTCTTGAAGGGTTTGGTAACAAAATGTCTCATGGTTGTAAATGCGAAACCATTTCAAGGGTATATGTAAGCCACGGCTGTAAGGACACTATTTTTACAACCTACCTTCCCATCAACACTGAACCCACGGCATAAGTCGTACTGATTTGTATTACTTCTCTTCATACAGAGCACATTTTCTTATCGTCTTATATTTATTAACTATGTGACAAAATGCGTATGTTTCCCTTTACGGCCCAATTTAGTTGATCTTTTTTTAATCTAGATAACTTGTTTAGGAAGGTTGTAGGCAGAAATATTGGTGGTAGGCCCGATAGGAGGCGCTGCTGAAGCCTGATGAATCGGGCTTTGTAAACTTGTGAGTATATACATTTTCCTGTTTTTTTTTCTCTTCTTTGAAAAAAGACTGTTTAACCGGATACCTGATCAGCCAGCATCACTTAGCGCCATTTGTCCATTGCTTCGAACGGAAACGAAGTTAAGGCTCCTGGAACACTTGTGTGGATCAACTTTATCGAGCACTACATCTGCTCATGTAAGTACGATATAATATAATAAATAAAATTATGTGCATAAGTCGACCATCGCGACCGATGGTTACAAAGTCAGTTTAATTCAATACAATTAAGTGAAGAGCAGAAGAGCAAAGATTGTGATTTCCATTAAGCTCCAAGCGTTGTAATGGCAATTGCTTTTAAACGTTCAAATTAACTTTATCGAAATTAATTAACGTGCATTGGCGCATGGGTGCATGTCTGCAGAGCAAATAATGCAATTATCGGGGTTGATTAAATCGATTTCAATCGAATTTCAGAGGTGACACGTTTTTCAATAAACGAAAATATTTACCAACGTGATTGCGTGTGATCAAATGCCTTTGGTAAAGGCTCAGTTCACATTTGGGGCGATTGAAGTTCTCTAATCAGATTCGACAGTGTGCGACGGTGAATCGTTCTAAGAATGACCCCGAAACTTCTTGTACTGTTCCTCAAAAGCTGTTGAACTTATCGACTTAAGTGGCACGATTGAAGTCGTTACCAGCAATTCCTATGAACTCGACACACAGAAATACGAAGTCTCAGTACGTGTCTAAGTACATTCCGAACGTTTAAGCATAAGCAAGGATTAAAAAGGACGACCAAGTCTTACATCCCAAGTCCACTCCATTCTGAAATTCCTGCCACGTGTTGAAAGTTTCTACGGAATTTGCTTTACATTACTCATGCAGCCTTACCTCTTTGAAATATTACTCCCAGAAGGCATTCCCGTATCTCTCCGCACTGAATGGTTATCCGAGGACATTTTTAAGGGCATGGAAAATACCCAGTGGTGCTGGCTTTTCAGAAGAACCGACTTCAACTTCATTCAATATTAAGCAGGAATTGTTTTCTACTCCATCATTGTCACAGCATTGAATACTATCAACAATTTGTATTTCGATTGCACTTGTGACAACAAAAAAAAAAACCCTCACTTTAATGTTTATTTTGTTAAACAATTCAAGAGAAGCCATTCACAGGAACACAACAAATACAGTGACTACTTGAGATCTCTTGAATTGACTGACGGGTGTTGACAAGATATTTTTTTTTGTTTCTCGTTTCCAACTTGGCAGCACTGTTCGTAAGAAGAGTAAATTTGACACTTGACACTGGAGAGTTGACTTGTGGCAAGTATGCTTGACCGTTTAATCATGAATAAATTCACACCGGGGCGGAGTGACACTTGCAAAAACTGTGAATTTACTTTGAAATCTGGTTCAGTTCGTTAAACTGGTGTTTTCCTCGTACGACGGATAATTCTGATTGAATGTCTGTCACAATGATGTCAGGCAGAATCAGGGTTGCCGCTATGCGACTTTAGTCGCTATTTGACTCTTTTTTGACGCCCAGAGACCGTGAAACGACTTTCTAAAAATACCTCCATTTTGACACTTAATAATCTTGCGACTTTTGGGCACTATTTTTTCATGTAATAGATTCGCAGTGGGGTCAAAATGTATTAAGGATATAATATTCACTATCCTATAACATCCACAAAAAGACGCTGGGTTGAGGTGATTTTTTGCGTTGTGGAGACACTAGACACTTGCTTTTTCCTAGGATGAGGCCTGCTTAAGCAAGTCTGTCTGATTTTGTTGGTATCGAATGACCATGATATGAAAGAGCTACGAACAGAGTGAGTCAAATAAGACCACCAAATATTTAACACGAATCATTTTTTGTTCAGTTCTGTAGTTCTGTCGGTTTTATAAAAATACCCAAGAAATGCAGATTGACACACGCCACCTATTCAAGGCGGCATAGAGACGAGGTACAACGCCATTTCTGGTTTTGAAATGCCTATCAAACTTATCAAATTGTGCAGGATCACGATCGCGAATTCTGTGTGCTCCAACAAGCCCGGAAACTAACTCACAGAGAACTTTAACTAAGACAAAGCGACGCGCTGTCAAAGTCACAGTGAACTACATCCAGATCCTGCAAGACTCACTGACCAACACTAGGAGCACGATTTACCAAAAGTGCGTACAATGGGTAGTTTACGCGGACGATATTGGCGTGATTGCTCGACCACAGCGAGCCATCAAAGAGGCGTTGTTGGCTTTGAGATTGCAGCGGCTAAAATGGGTCAACACCTTGATCATCCCTGTGCTGCTCTATGGCGCGGAAGCATGGATAATCTCAAGAGCAGATGAAGAAGGCTTTCTTCTTTTCGAGATAAGTCATCTTTGGTCCTGTGTGCGTTGACGGAATTTGGAAGGCAGGCAGCCATCTACGAATTCAACGCCTAAGATGTTTAGGCCATGTACATAGAACGCATGGACATGCTCAAGCCGGAAGATTTTGACTCCGAATCAATGGGACAGTGCAATCGAGGACGCCCGCGAAACCGATGGCGGAGAAGGACCTCAACCAACTTGGCGTTTGAAATTTGAGGCCACTGTGATCGACATAGCTGGTGAGGCTTGTTGGCTGAAGACCATGTCTACCCCGGGCTGTAGCACCATTAAAATAAGAAATGCGTAGGATCATCATTTACTGTCAATAGTTAATTATCTTTCAAATTCAGAGGCAAACTAGGGCTGGGCTTCACCCACTGGGAATTTGAAATACCTTCTTGTAATTGATTTCTGATTAGGATCAGGAGCACTCTTAGAGGAAGGCTGGCCTAGGAGGACCACTACTTTTTAGAATATGCCAAACTCCTAGCCTCCTAGAATTCACAGATGAATCCTCTGAGCTGCAGAATTCTTGAAACAAGCAGTCCTCGTTTTCCTTCAAGAATTGAAGCCACAAAACCTATTCAAAATTCCACTCGTTCTCCAGATCCCACGCCTTCTCTTGACGTTTTCTCTTCAACCTTTCTCTTCAACCTTTCCATTAAATGCATTTCATATACAAAAATTAAGTAAATTGCAAGAAATGATGTTTAACATTGAAAGTGTTCTTCTTCGGCCCACCCTGTATATACATTCTTCTTGCATTCATATCCACCCGATGTATCACCCGTTCTCCAACCATCATCCATTGGAAAAATTCCCATAATGATTGGGTATAAAAATGATCCGAGCTTTTGTGAAAAAAAGTTAAAAATAAACTGAACGGAATTCGAGTGGTGGAAGGGGGGAAGAGAAGTCAAACAAGAGAAGTATAATTGACTCTGAAATAAATACGGAAACAAATTTTGCGCTCCCTTTTTCAGTATTTTCGGTGCGCTGTTTTATTTGTGTTAAAGACCTTTTCATCCTCGAAAGGGAGCCACCAGGCACTTGATTCATAATTTCGCTTTAATGAGACAAAATATCATGAAATCACAGTTGAAATGTGGGTTTTGTCTTTTCTTTATTATTGTATTTGTGTAAGAAGGACCCACATAATTTACGATTGATTGCTGTTTTCATTCATCCGGTATACACTCTCTGTGAATGAGTGACCCTTGCGACTTGGCATCACTTGCCCAGGCTCAGTGAAATTGGTAAGGGTGCCCGATGAGTTTTTTTTTAGTACATCTCGTTGATTTTTGCTACTCAATGTGTATTCAAGGGGAAAAAATGTAAAAAGAACATTATGCGGGGCGCAGTTCCTAAAAGGGGAAGACACCATCAGCCTAAATGTTGGATTACAGAGCGTTCCGCACATGACGCGGTAGAAGCTACCACGGCAGTTGAAGAACAGGTGAAATGACTTGGTAGACGGAGTATTCCTATTTGTAGATGATTATGAACGAACATAACACAGGATGAAACAAAATACAGTCGCGTCCCTCTGAATAGAATTTTCACGGGATACCAAAATTAGTTAGAGAGAGTTCGACTAAGAGGAAGATGATATAAAATCTTTTCCAATAACCGTACTTCGCCCACCACATAGGACAAACCAAAACGATCGAGGTCCAAAATCTAAGCTCCACTTTACATGACATCCAAGTGGAGATATAGGCCAGAATTCATCTTGGCAACCGGTGCCACCCGATTCATCCAAACTACTTGGGTCAAGACTCCTGATTCAAAGCAACATGCCATACGAAAGTCTCATTTTGCCAGTCCTTCGAGCTGTAAGCTGAACGATCGCATCGAATAGCTCCTTGTGATGAATTCTTTAAAATCGACAAAATGACGATAAATCAATAAAAGCTGATGATTTTTGCGGCGCAAAAACGGCTTTAGACGTTCACACTGTACGCTGGCAAGGAACTTATAGGCAACCTTGAGCAGGGATAATTGTTGCATGCTGTTATATCGTCTTTTTCGTAGAAGGAGCTGATATTTCATTCGTCGAGCATGCTTTCGTCTTTCCCAATTCTGTAGAGGATGCTCCCTACCAGCGCATCGACAATGGGCGTGAAGATCTCTGATGGTAAGTCACTTGAGCTTGAGGCTTTGTTGTTGTTTAGCTGCTTCATAAGCAGGCAATTGACGTTCTGACTTTTTTAAAGCTAGATGGAAGGACTATTTCGTTGGCTAAAGTTGGGATTTCTTTATTCCCTATCACCTTCTACTAACTAACGAAGTCCATCTTAAGAACGTCCCCTATTCCCTGCGAACCAGTACCAAGGTAACTCACAATTCGAAAGAACCTGAGTGCCATTCTTAAAGCTACCGGCCAGACCTATAAAGAAACAGTCATAACAGATGGATTCTGCTGGCGAACGTGCTACAAAGAAAACTACTTTGACAGAGTTTGAGAGGACATATTTCTTGGACCGGCAGTTCAAAAAGTTGGAACATCACTGCTGAGTACACTGAATAAATTCAATTAGTTGTTCATTTCATTCAGTCACTGAATTATCAAACAGACCTCGTATCACAGTTAGAAGCACTCTAGTTGTGCGAACCGTGTTCTTAAGCAAAGGAACTGACTTGTAGTTTCGTCGCAAGAATAATACCACTGCTTTAAAGTATCATTCACGTGAACAGCGAACTTTCAGAAACAACCAACAAACAGGAAAAAAAAATAAAAAGTTTTACTGATTCTTATGTAAATATGTTTATTGTATCAAGTTTATCTTATTTTAGTCGAATAAATACAAAAATCAGTTAAAGTCGCCTTATTCATGATTTAAAAATTTTTTTCTTCACGAATCAATTATCACTTATCTCTTTGTGAACTATCAAACTCAAATTATACTCTTTTTGAGAACTGTCAAGTTGAACTCGTAATACACAAGAGTAGCAAATGCGATCCACAAATTCACGATGAAGTGTCTGTTTGCTAAAATTGTAGCCACTGATCTCTGCGAATGAGAAAACTCGATATGAATGAAATGTCAGAGTTTACGAAGTTCGCGATTCGTAGTGAGCTCGTATGAACGGCCCTTAAGGCAACAGATGTCATTTGCTCGTCTTCTGCTGTCATATTTCCCGCCTGCTCTGACTTCCTACGACACAAACACGGCAAACGAAATGAATGCTTTATGCTCATCATCATCATCATATTTTAACTTGCATGATCCACTAAAAGGGTCTCGGGGTAAAGCTTGATCGAGAGATCTCTAGGCCACTCGATCCTTCGCCATGGAATCTAACTCATCAGGAATTTTATACGCAACCATGCGATTGTTTTAGTTTGGTCCCCGTCCTGGTCAAGCGGTCGTATACCAGTTGAAGTCGTATTCAAGGCACACCATGGAAGTCATTTTGATGACTGCATTCGATCGAACCATTAAAACAAAGAGTTGCTTGCGTACTGCTGTGTTCATCACCATATCCCGACGAGTTATTCCAACAACAGCAATACAACACAGTTGACTGAGTTCTTGAAACCGCCTAAGGCGTCAAGAAAGTGTTCAAACTTGTGCGAAGGATGTATGAATGCATCAGAAGCCGCAAACTCGCGAGGGGCCCATAGCAAGCTCAACAAGATGATGGTTATTGAAAGAGCTAGGTTCAAGTTCCACTTTTGAAAGAAGGAAAAGAAGGTGGCTAGGTTAAGCTTCCACCCTTGAGTAGCATCATTGATAGAAACACCATTAGACAAAGTGTTTCTCAATCCCTTTCCAGGAATCCCTTCCTTTCTTTTTGAAAATAAGACAATGTTTTATAAGAATGCCAAAGTACCTGCAAAAAGTGCAAAGTTTATCAACATCATCCGTCGTGATGCTTTCCACATGTGGACCGCATTTGTTGTGTCCCTCCCTCTCATGTGGGCTTATGAGTTGTCAGTTTTGACAGGACCCAACGGCTTCTATGGGCCGGAAGCGCTAGAGCCCTTATAGGGCCAGCGCCTAGCTTCTACAGCAACCACTCGTCTATGCTAATGTTCTCGCAAGTGTGGGGAGGGGCCTACTATTTCATGCCGACTCCAAACGGCCAAGTGGGAGAAGTATTTTTTCTAGAGTATTGTTAGTGACTCGAAAGAGGTTTTATTTTTGGTCGCACCGGAGATCGAACCCAGGCAGCGAGGTTCAATTGCGTAGGAGTCGACGAACAGACCAAACACCCTTGGGCCGGCACAAGGCTTTTATTCGAATTAAATCTAACGTATCCCCCCGTCAGCTTAAAGCAACCCCAAATCCCCAAATGAAAACAGACAAATTTATTTTTATTTTGTGGGCTTGAAGGGGATATACTTAGTCTCTCATACATATGCATGCAAGGTCCAAAAGGGTAATTTGGGACAGATAAGGCAATCAGACGAAAAGGTGCTGGTACTCCACCTCTCACCCACACCACGTCTAATTACCATGAAACCTTGCACTGGCCCCCCTTCCTGGACAGCATTCACCCAGAGTGCCACATAAGTTATTAATTTAGATAAATTGATCGTAAAAACCATTCCTCAAAGAACAACCAAAATTTAGGTTAATTTATTCAAAATTAAATCATGTCCTTATCCGGCGCAACTGCGAGTTCCATCGAGAACACCATGTCATCCGAGAATGTCTCCTTCGATTTACATGTCAATCAAATGAGGAAAAAATCAATACAGCCGAATATATACACCGTACCTATTTTTTGGAGCAACTAACATCGAGAACACACATATCCACTTTCGGTAATGACAGCAAATATGAGTGATCGGAAAATGAGCGAAGGAAAGGGCTCTAATGTGACCGGCGAAATTTCCTCCACCAGTCGGAATAATTTCACGTGTATGCCTGTTTATATATCATTGAAGGCCACCCACCCTCCCAAACAGAACCGCACCGCACCGAAGCATGCATTGTAACCAGTTTGCTTGTCCGTCAATCCGCGGAGTAGAAAATTACCTCCTTCGCTCAATTATTGTGCTACAAAATGTATATAGCACACAAGGCAACGCCAACATAAGTGCAGCTGGAACTAAAGTGTTCCCTTTTAGTTTTTTTTTGTCTTTACCGACACACCTCCCACAGCACCTGATAATGAAGCTTGTTCGCCTGTCACACGCACACAGTGACCGCGCACACACGTCACATATTGGTGGTTTTCTATCTTTACAACAATTGCACGAGAAGATGGTTCGTTGATTATTATTTCATCAGGGAATGGTTTGTCAAAACAATGCGTCGCCATGACGATCGACGACTAGCGGGCATAATTCTACCACAATTGAATAGTTATGGGAAGTTGGTCAACCTGTGTCCTCACTCACAACCACTACCGCAAGGCGGCGCGATAACCACAGGCACACACTCGGCAGTTGTCAATAGTCGCACACAATACAGTGTGCTGCTGTGGCAGACAGAGAGGGAGAGCAGGCGCGCTACATCGAATTGAAGGGCTGAAATTACGCCAGCGACTGGCTGCGTGAGGAGCATGCACGGACCGCAATCAACGTTTAGTCGCTTCGTATTTGAAAAGCGTTAATTAAAAATGACTTGAGCAAATTGCCAAGACGTTTTCCAAGACCACCAGCCCACTCCGATGACCACAAGCCTGCTGTGTACACGACTGCAAGTGGTATTCAAATGCACATTTGATATGTGCGACCCGGCACTGCTGTTTCTGCTATGCGTGTGCCTGTCGGTTATGGCGTAAAAATTGTTTTCCAATCAAAAACATCCCTGCCCCCGTCCAGCCAAAGTGGGTATCCTGCATTTGTTCCTTCTTTCAAGTTTGTCGAGCGACTTTGTCATTATCAAGCTCCTCTCTCCCCTGCGAGCGAGCGACCGACCAGGCAACATGACCAGCATTAGTTGGCCTTTGAGTGAACATTTCCGTGGCCACCGCCCCCATTAACGTGTCCTGGTGATGGCGTGGTGACTTCGTATGTTTCTCTCCGGTCTCGTTCTCTGGGAGTTTCTAAAGTTAATAACTAATGTGGATATCGCGTGCAGGCGTTTCCTTCCCTGGTCCCAGTGAATTATTGACAAGCATTCGATTTTCGTTATTTTTGTTAGCCTCCCACTTTTTGTTTTCCATTTTCGTTTTTTTTTTTTCTCTCGTTTACCATTCACCTTAAGCGCTCTTTCGTTACATAATATTTTTATTTCACTCGGATTTTCCCATCTCATCCTACATGTTGTCGCAACTAAAGGCACGCGGGAGGACGCGTTGGTACGCGTTAGGACATGCCAAGGATCAAATAATTTGATATGTGAATGGCTGAGCGAGCACGGTGAGTGCATGTTAAGTAATTTCGGAAACTAATTAATGAGTACCGAGGACAATCAATTTATTTGATAGGCCACGACCACAGTGCGGTGGCACATACTCAACCTGAATGAGCCACCACGACTGTTCTCGCCTTCATCCCTCGTGCATTTATGTGTGTTTGTGTTTAAAAATGTGACAAGCCCAACATCCACCCCCACCCACCGCCCGGTGGACAATGGTAATGAGAAGCGATTCGTCTGTATGGACAGACAGTTAATAATGTCACACAGTTTTTGATGATCTGCCCGGTTTTGATGATATCATCGCAGTTGGTGAGTTGAAATTGTTTTACGCAAATTAACTATTAATCGTGCTCGCCGCCATTACCATAACCGAATGTGACTTTGGAAAAATTAAATAAAAAAAAAAGTGAACACCCTGTGTGCAGCGGTGTTTAATGAGATGGAACTGTTTTCACTTGTGCTTGCGCGGAGGACACACAATCAAGGTAACTGCTTGCGATTTGTTTCAATAAATGGCGATTTTTGTTCCCCCGTCCACGTAAAGTGACCCTGTAAAAAAAAAACTATGCACGCCTCTGCAGTGTCAGAATTTGGGACGAAGTGGTTTTGCTTAGTCAGCCATTTAAGATGGGGACGATGTGCAAAGAATCAATAATGGTCAATGATTGGATTGCTTCTCGTCATGGGGAACGAGTGAGAACAAATCAAAGTTAAATTACAAGCTTGTGCTTGCATTTTTTCTTCTCTCAAATCTGAATCACTCCAAATGCGGCGCTCTGTTTGTGATACAAACCCGACTTCTGGTCTGCTGGTGGTGATTGTGTTAATTGCGATTGGAAAGGATTTAACTAGGAGCTCTACGGGCTGTATGGTGGCTCTTAAAGGTGCCTGTTTCATGCATCAATCTGTGACTTGATGAATCAGTGAAATATGAACGGAAAAAGGAGACACCGTGGTAACTTTGTTTAGAAGTCTCGATATCTTAAATCACTGAACTGAAGCATGAAACAGGCAACTTTAAGATGCACCATGTCCATATACCACCCGTATAGCTCCTACTCCAATCATTTCCAATCGCAATTAACACAATCACCACTAGCAGCCCGATAGCTCCTAGCTCAATCAATTCCTCTGTCATATTGCTTTTCTAGAATAAAGCTTCTCAAACTCCGCCGTCCGGCGCAGCTCCATTGTGCCATTCGCAGTCAGCATAACAAATTTATGCAAAAATCGTACAACCGGATTGAAGCTAGAGCCATGTAATCTTTAGACTGTAGCTCCACTTCTTCTTCTTCTTCTTCTGCTGGCGCAACAGTCCGGGGTGGACCTGGGCCTCAACCAACAAGCCTCTCCAACTAGCACGATCTCTGGCTAGCTGTCTTCAGTGTCGCACGCCAAGTTGGTTTAGGTCCTTCCCCACCTGGGTGCGCCACCTTAAACGCGGGTGTCCTCTGTTGCGTTTTCCCACGGGTTCGGAGTCGAAGTCTCTTCCGACCGGGGCTGAGTTGTCCACACGCTCTACATGGCCTAGCCATCTTAGGCGTTGGATCCGAAGACGCCTGACTAGACTCATGTCGCTGTACAGCCCCTACAGTTCGTGGATGAATCTTCTCCTCCAGAAACCGCCAACGCAAACAGGACCAAAGATCGCACGCACTGTAGCGCCACTGGATGAGGAAAAAAATCGTTAAAATGTTCATAGCCACAAGAGCAGCCCTTGACACAGAAGTCATTGAAAAAAGACAGTGGCACTATTGTAGTTGCATGGCCAAACTTGTCAGACAGGACTCGTTCTTGTTCCCTCACATGGCTAGGAAGCTGTCCCACTGGTCCTTATTAAGCAATATTTTACGTCAGAGCTGCAACAGAATGGCCACCACAATGAATGCAATTTAGTGTTGCAGCAGGGTAGGCGGTTAGCTTCAGTGTCGAGGACGAGGATGGTGGCAGCACGGCTCAACTCATCGGACGGGTTCGTGGTTGTTGTCCCCTCCCTCGTACACCGCCAATTGCAAGCAAAAATAACCTCGTGCCCATAGGTTGTTGCTGGAACATTACATGTGTCAAAAGCAATCAAAGTGGGTACATTCCAATTTCAGAGTCACGCAAAATTAATTTTTTATTTTATATTACTTTATTTTACACCAATTTAAGAGTTTATATTCACTCCTAATAATATAATAATATGGGTGGCACGACAGTCCGAGATGGACCTGAGCCTAGCTTCTACAGCAACCACTCGTGTTGTGCGTGCTATTGTTCATTCACGATTTATATTCGCTCCTACTTACGTAAAAAGAATTTAACGAAACTAAACGAAACTGACCGGGCTGGTTATGAGGGCGGCTTCAGTACCATTTTGAGCATTCGATCTATTGTTTAGAATTAAATTTAAATCAAATTGCGCCCATTGCCTAGCCATATTACTGAGGTAACAGAAAAATATAAGGTAGTCGAAAGTCTTTTCGTATTTTGTCAATAAATGTCGTTGGAGTCGTCTCTCTCCAGTGCTACCAATCACATTGTGTCATACCTTATGGTGTTGGAAAGGTGACATTTTAAGCTTCATTTAACCAAAAAAAAAAAAGTTAAATTCGGAGAAGTTAAAAAAAAGTTGAAAGCTGTTCAAATATGAGTGAAAATAATGCAGAAATTCGCGATATTTTGAAATTTTTTTTTTAAAAAAAAAGAAGAATGCCACGCAAGCCAACAATGAAATTTGTGAAGTTTACGGAGACGATGCTGTATCAGTTCGTGTAGCACAACAATGATTCGCTCGCTTCCGTTCTGGAAATTTCGATGTGAAAGATGCACCTCGCTCTGGTCGAAATTATGGAAAAGATTGACCAGGACCGGCACATAAGCAGCCATGACATCGCAAAGGAACTAAACATTCATCATCAAACGGTTTTGAACCATTTAAAAAAGACTGGCTACAAAAAGAAGCTCGATGTTTGGGTACCACATGAATTGTCTGTGAAAAAAGTTGTATTAGAAATACGAAAAGACTTTTTCGACTACCCATTATGAAGTATTCAGTAGTCATCCTGAACAACGTCAAATCGATTGTCTATGCGTTAACGGATCTCCAAACCTCATAAGTTAGAATATTACCAT
Organism: Eristalis intricaria; assembly: GCA_964034865.1. Taxonomy (NCBI): domain Eukaryota; kingdom Metazoa; phylum Arthropoda; class Insecta; order Diptera; family Syrphidae; genus Eristalis; species Eristalis intricaria. The sequence goes on from OZ035877.1 coordinate 65,184,663, forward strand.
GTTGAAATCCATAAGCTTGGGACACAATTTTGGACACAGCTAGTGAGAGATTTTGTTCTGAGATCGTGCGTGTTTGTGGGGATAACAACTAAGTTCCGATAAATATTAGAACACATCGCATTAGGGCGAGGAAACGTATTAGTTCAATAATGATCCTCTCGGAAATCTCGTCAAGAGAATCGAGGAATGGTTTGGCTGGCACCCCTTGCATAAAATAATAATAATATGGGTGGCCCTACAGTCCGAGGCGGACCTGGGCCTAGCTTCTCAGCAACCACTCGTGTTGTGCGTGCTATTGTTCTCTCACTACATTTTAATGCCGACTCCGAACGGCCAAGTTTGAGAAGCTTTTTCTAGACAGAAGTACTCTTTGAGCATTATCAGTGACTCGAAAGAGGAGGAGCCGTGAAATATGAAAGGTGGTAAATTCGGTAATAATTTAAGGTAATAATTTAAGGTAATAATATAAGTACATTAAAACACTGGTCATCAAAGCTCGGTTCTAAGGCCTAGAGAAATAGTTTGCCTCTTCGAGAGAAAAGTTCAATCTTTGTTCCTGATTCTGTTGATGTCGTTTGGAGAAATAAGATGCATCTACGAATCTTAACGGCGCTCTGGCGTTAGAAGTCCAAGAAGGCCATTGCCTAAAGTGAAAACTTGAACAACTTGAGTCCAAAGAGTCTTCCGCTCCGAGCCTGCGTATTAGACTTGACTTTCTATCGGTCGCCCTAATATCTCATATTCTCGACATCGACGATGGTACAATTTCTTTGTTAGAGGCTCTATTTTTGTGTTTCAATGGTTTCCTGCCTCATTTTCTTAAAATGTAGAATGCATTGATTGGCGTTGCATGAATCCGTGCAAGTAAAAGCACCGATTACGAATGTAGTAAGCCTTACGGACGCGGCTCAAGTGAATCCAATGTTTTGGGTCGAGTCCTTCAGATCTACGAAGAAGTGATCTCATAGGAATTACCAAGGTTGGGTATTCGCTGAACATATTCTGTTTAGGACTCCCATTAACATGACACTTCCTTGCGACTAAAACTTATCAATGATAATGATCTCTTCTTTCTCAAAGTCAACCATAGAGCCCTTGCATTTGATCCAATACCAAGACCAGGCCATCTAGTTCTGACTCTGTCCACAGCGTTGTCTTAAATGATTACTCGACCCCTGCTTACTCTCTCTCTTCCAGTTAACACATCGCATCCATCTCCACAACTCTAAAGACCTAAATTTTCAAATCACGCTCATGGCGACATTTGCACTCCCACCCTTCTCACATAAGTTCACCCGTGCTGTCACCGCTCCGCGTAATCGAACTCAAAATAAACCAATGATGCGAGTGAAAGAAGGTTTAATGAAATCATTCATGTCAAGGACAAACTAATCTCTTGCTCCTCATTTACTCGCAACGATCATAAAAATTAAACGAAAAGTATCCATCCGACGGGTAAACATTGACAACGGCAAGCGCTCTTTAAATGCAATTCACAAGCACGAACAGGAGCTACACGGTTGTGATGCAATGCATTGCATAATCAGCCAACATGCCGCCGTCGCTTCCAACGTAAATAATTAACACCCCAAGCACGACACAAAAAACAAAAAGCACACAATCCAAACAGTGCCACATCCAATTCAACAGAAGAAGAAGGAGAAAAACGAAAAAAAAAACACAATTGCAAATACATCTAACACCGTGGAGAGAGACCACGTTTAGTACGGCGTGCATTCCGTAATCCAAGGTCAGCCTCACCAAACGTGGAAGAATCTGGTTTTTCTGCAGTCAATCAAAGGCATCCCTTTCAATTTCATCACATCACGAATTAAGTGAAACTTAGAACGGCATTAATAATTTAATGAGATGGATGGGCGAGAGCTGCAAACACCCAGAATGGGGTTAAGAAGGAACGAGTTTATTGGGTCTGAATGGGACGAGTGATGTTACATCTGCTTGCACGACTGTAAGATTTATCTTCTCCGCGCTTCACAGCGACACTTAAGGTACACCAGAGGTTATCGCTTGCAAATACTTGTTGCGCACATCACCCTGAAGATAGGCGAAAGACGAACATATGAAACCAGATTGAACAATGGCTGTCAGTTCTCAATTATGCACGGACAAGCTAAGAGATGTGCCGAGGCAGGTCTCGAGGGAATATGCAAACCCGCCACCCCAAGGCACATCATATTTAAATTGACGTTTGGGATTTGCGAAAACAAGTAAGACCTGAAGTAGATTGCTTCGTTGTGTCACACCGAACTTGTCACAAATGGCATCTGGACGAAATCGAAAGTGGACTTTCTGGTCCTGCCGCGGATTATAATAAGATCCACACATTAAAATATGACAGAAACATTTAAAGATGCTCGAAAGTGATTCTTAAGTGTTTTTGCAAATATTTCATGGGATTTCAGTGCTCGTCCGTGGTTGCGTTGGTAAACAACTTTCGCAAACATTTTTCGCAAACGAGGCAGAGGGAGTTCCTCAATAGACAGAGGGACTCATCAAATGCAGTGCTAATCAAGGATTGTTTTATTTTGTGTTGATGAACTTGTAAATAGAAAGAAATTATGTGCATTTGTCGTGGAGGACCTGTGCACGAGTTTTGCTTAGCTACAGCAACCGCTGGTGATATCTGTGCTATTGTCCTTTCGTGTGTTCTCATGCGGATGCCAGGACATTGCGAAGGAGATGCAATCCTATCGGCATTCATATCCTTTTAAAGAATGATAGCTCACTTGTAGCAATTTTTAGTTCTTGGTCAGAATCGTTTGGATGTCATCATTTAATCGGAACCGAAACAGGATACGCCAAACCTGTGCAAATGGTTTATAAAAGACTTCCAGGCTGCAGACGACCAAAGACTTCGTTACGGTTAGTTTTCGTTAGTTTGACACTCTGGGTGGAACCAAATAAAAGAAAGATCATTACTCACAAAATCGTGTGAATGGCTTTACTTGTATAAACACAAAAACTGAACCATTATTTTTTCGCTGTGGAAGTTAAACTGAGAAAAAACAAAAAATGAGAGGATGTTCTGGGTCGATGAAAGCCATCACGCAGGGAATGGCATTCATGAAACCCAAATAAAAGCCGTGATGTCCCCACAACCAGTTTTCGCACTTAGGTTAGGTTAGGTAAGGCCAACTGCGGATGACAGTCAGTCACACTTAGACCAAAGTAGGCTCATTGTGTTACCACGCGATTCGAGTACTTCTAATCTGGGAAACTGTATAACCTTTTGACGAAGCGATTGGCTAATGCTAACTTTGTTTAGTAAGCCCCAAAACATAAGTCTCTACGAACTACAAGAGCGCTAAATTACCAGAGGATGTGATCTGTGGATTCTACATCCTCTTCAGTCTTCATCCATGTAAAATTTTGCAGAAATGCGGGCAGGTACGCAAATTACGCTTCCTGAGTGAAGGCCTACGCAGTCTAATAGTATATTCCCACTAGACCCGAAATTTGAAATAATTTTGATTTGATTTCGAGAAAAGTTGTCGAAAATATTGAAACGTGTACATCTAGCGAGACTTGGCAGCACTAAGTAGAGCTTCTAAAAGTGTTACAGATAAGAGAGAGAGGATGTCATTCCTTGTTGAACATCCAGTGGTTTATAATAATAAAGCATGAAATAAGAAATATAAATAGAGCTGCATTTTTTCAAGGAATTAATACTTGGGGCTCTAATTAGTGGTGATCACTGAGTATTTTTTGCTCATTAATTTGTTTTCTTGTTGCTTCGCATGTAAAAGAAATACTGAGCTGAGTATAGATTCTGAATAAAACACGCATAGTATTAGAATGTTGGAAGTTAAAATGTGGCAGATGCAGGAGAAAGAGTGGTCAATTTAAAAAATGGTGGTGGACTTCAAAGGCAGCGTGGAGATGTGGAACATTTTCCAAAATAGTACTAAATCCATAGATCTAAGCAATTGTGACAAAGTACTAGATCCATAGATCTAAACAAATGTGACAAAGTACTAGATCCATAGATCTAAACAATTGTGACAAAGTACTAGATCCATAGCTCAAACACTTCCAACAACTTCAAATCAAATGGGAAACAAACAAGTAACGAGCTTTCGTGTTCTAAGCAAACTCTTAAAAATTACCATACAATAACTAAGACACAAATGGGGGTTGAATGCAAATGAGAGTTAAATGCAGGGTTACATCGAATTGATGGACATATCGGATGAAGAAATTTCTTCACTAAGTCAAAATAGGCAATAAATTAAACAAAACAAGAACATTATGCTGCTCAATCATCAATCCTTTATTTCCTAAATGTCTCAAAAAACAAAATCGTTTTAGTCAGATTAAAAAAAGGCGAAACTTGTACTCGCTTCATTTTATTTTTCTCTGTACATAAGCATCATAGGTTTGGTTTAATTTTGCGATAAATCAATATTATCATTGCCAAGCAAGTTTCCACCGAAAATTCCCTGCACATTTATTGACCAAAAACAACAATCTTTGCCATCGCTTTGAATAAACACTGACGAAAGATAAACACAATTTGGCGAAAACCTAAAGAGTTCGCATTGTGATAACAAAAATTTGATTTCGTTTATGTAAGGCTTAATATAGATGCACACACTCAAGAGCAAAAGTGTGTACACATTCGGGCACAGTAAGTGCCAGCCGTACAGCGAAGAATGAACAGCAATTTCAATTTATACGCGATAAAATTGTATCATTTCCTTTCATAACAAATAGTTGTGCAAAAATTTACAACACATAAAGTGGATATGTTTTTAATTAGTTGAAACTCATAAAAAGTGAATGAGTTTGCGGGAGTGTATGCATCAATGATTTCGTTGCTTTATTTTGAGGAAATGATTGTAGGATATCCTTTGCAATTGAATCTGTTTGTGAGTATATAGTTGAAAGGCTATTTTTTTTATTGTGTGTTCAGGTCTATTTGTATTAATTTGGTTTTTAAATCATTTGGAAAAGTTGAGTTTTGTTTGAATGATGCGCTTCCTTTTGGGCTTTCGACATTAAATTGAAGGATATCCTTAATTATATTTAAATTTGATAAATGTAATAGTGATGATTTTTTAGCCGGTAGTCCACATGAGGGATCAGACATTGTTCGTTTAATTAGTTGCAGACTATCAACGTTTTTAACGCAAAATAAGACCGTTAAACACTCATTCTTCCGAGATCTCGTATGAATTGCTTTGAAATAATTATGACACAATGTACAAAGCCGAAAAGACCAATGGTTATGTTATGCGTGCTTTTGTTCTGTTCAGGATTGGAGGAGATTGACCCAATCCCAACGGTGACGACGCATTTAGGTAAATTAGTTTTGCCATTCGCCGCGATCGTCTTATGGTATATTCCCCCCGAATCGAAATCGAGTGATTTGGATGAACTTTTACTGAAAATGTCATACTCAAAATGTCTTTAGCTGTCAATTTTCTAGTGGCCGAAGTGTTTTCGAACGTCATTAACTGTCAATTTTCTAGTGGCCGGCAAACAACTGTTTGTTGACACAAAAAAATAGCGTTGAGAACACCAGAAAAGAGAGGAATCAAATATTTTGACATCTTATAATGAACACCAAAATAAACTGAAGTTCACGCTGTAGGTTTGTTCGGTTTGACAACCTCTCCCGGACGGACGAGCTCCAGAGGGTTTTCAACAATATTTCGCCAAAATCGCGAGGATTCGAAACCACGAGAATGTATGGCGAAACCACGGAGGTTTGGATAAATTTGACGAAACCTTGCGATTTCGTTTGGTGGAAAACATGGTTTGAAACTTTAATCGGATTTAGTTACATCCGATTAGACAGTATCCGATATGACTAGAGCATATTTCCTTAATGACCCCTGCGACAAAAAGAACCTTCTTCACGCGATTAAATATTCGCGAGACACTAGGAATGCGTTCTACAACAGAAGTGAGACGTGCTAATTATAGCGCGTGTCGAGTGTGTTCGATGTTTGCTAGAGAATCAGCTTATTCTCGCTTCGAATTGCTTCATCCCTTCAATCTGGGGATTGGAAGCATATAATTAAATAATCATGTGTGAGTTAGAGTTCACAAATTTAACCACAGTCGAATTTGGAAGTGTCCGCGTGTAGAAGTATCGTGGTATCACAAAAGGGAATTTGTAAGCCTATGGTAAAATAATCCCTCGTGTAGAAGCCGCCTAATCAGCATCCCCATGGAGAGACATTCCCAACACGAGCCGGTTTCACACGAGTAGCTTTCTGGGCTGCCCCTACCTACCTACGTAAGAGGGATTGAAATTCTGTAAAAGAAGACATGCCAAATGTTCCATAAATTTTCTGGAACGATGAAAACTGATATCAAATGAAGAAAACCCTCAAAGGAAGATGTATGAGTACTGATGAAAGAAGGTTGGTACATTTAGGCGGTTGGCTTATGCCCGCCTGTCAAAACAGAACAAATTTTCCAATTCCAGAAGGGAAATATATTAATTCTTCAGCTGATATTGAACAGGCATATTTTTCGAACACTCAAGCCTGAATTCGAAGTGAAATTTCGTTCGAATAACTTTTAATATTCGAGGCGAGTCAAATTATATCACGCAAACAATTTTGCGGGCGAAACTCACAAGAGGGCCAGTCCTCTGAGGATCAACTTGAACTATTGATAAAGCGGTGAAGATGGTTGATTCTAGTCGAGCATAGCTCGCTTTAGTTGTCGAAGAAGTAGGCTCCTAAGTGGATTTTTCTTCGAGTGGAGAATGCGCAGAAACAGAGTAGATGTGTAATTCCGTCTCCAACCTGTGTGCCATTGTTTGATGTTTTAACATCCATATGAGTCCTAAGTTCCTTAGCCAAGACTTCACAAGAAATGGCCTATCTTCGATGCAATGATTCGGTAGAGGTCGAGAGGATATTTTCATGTTTAGGTCTTTGAAGTCGTCTGTCTTTTATCCGTGTGTCGCAGAAGACCATCCGACGCGGCGTCTGATTGCTGGACTTCTAGTACGATCTGGAGTTGGGGAATGTTGATTAAGCAGTTTTCTACTGAAACAAACTGCTCGGATAAGAATATCACAAGAAGATTTTGTTTTCAGGCCTATCTTAAGTTTTTTCTCGGTTTATAATTATCTAAACAGGATGATTTGATGTTTTGAAAGTTCTAAGAGACGCGTGTTACAACAATGGCAATGATGGAAAATGTAAATTACTGAATGCAGAATGTTATCGAGAACTAAGGACCTAACCCCTGCTAAATGCTGTCCTGACGTGTACATCTGACGTGTACATCTCCTTTCTTTCCATCTGACTAATAAATAATTTAGGAATAAACTCCTTCCAGTTTCCAAAGGAAATACAGGCTGGGGCATCGCTTTACGCGTGAAGAGCGTTCGCGTTTGTGTACCGGTGCGTTTTTCGAAAAGAAGTTTTGGTCGAAATGAAGCATACTGAAGTAGGCAAGATTGTGCAAAAAGTTCGAGAGACTGGTATGCTAGTGGACAACACTCATGGTCCCCGTCGTCGTACAGTGCGCACAGAGAATGTAGTTGCTGTGGCGGATTGTGGAGTGGTGGCATCATTGACCCATTTTTCTTTGAAAATGAGCCTGGGAACAACGTTTCGGTCAACGGTGAGCGATACAGCCATGTTAACCGACTTTTTCTTTTACCGCATTTGAAGACCTCTGGTTCACGCAGGATGGGGCGCCAAGCCACAATCGATCTTTAACGCACCAAATTCCCCAATCGTGTTATCATCCGTCTTGGGGATGTCAATTGGCCGCCACGGAGAAGCGATTCTATCCCTTCGCACTGTTTTTGTGAGGAACCTAGGAACCTTAAAGGACCGATGCTGTGTCAACAAACCAGAAACGATTCAAGCACTTAAAGCCAATATCATCCAAGTACTCCGTGAGCTACAACTCGAAACAAGTTCTTGGAAAATTGATTTGACAGTACATATGTGCTAATGCGAAGCCAGCCAAGGCAGTTACTTGAAAGACGTATTTCACAATTTATGGGAATATTTGTTCTTACTAATCAAGCCGTAATACATGGAAACAATTTAATTTTGTTAATATTGTTTGCCCACTCTGTACATGCACATAACACATTCTAAAGAAATTTCATTAATTTGCGTGTGCATTCATTTTAGCTCCCCACTGTCCACAATCTTATGACATTCATCACCTCCTCCGGTTCATATCTGCGTTTTAAACACGTTCTATCAACAAAGACTATTTTTGTTTAGATTTTGTTTGAAGTGGTACACAAGCCGTTTGCAGGACGGTGCATATCAACAAAATCAAGCTGCTGAAAGCAACCTTTTATTCGCGTTCACACTTGTCATAGGAACGAAGTGAGAAACTTTTAACTGCCGATGCCTGCCACACACGTTCTCGCGGTCAAACAATTAAAAAGCATCAATTCTCCGTAAACTGAGATTATCAGTAAAATGAATCAGCTCGGCGATAGAAATTTGATTCGTTGATATTTGATGAGATTTATGCGGTCAAACGGGTTTTTTTTTTCTTTTCTCATCTTCTGTTATCTTTGGTGTGAAGGACAGGTTAAGATTTTTTTTTGTTTCTGGAATTCTTTTTGTCACGACGTTGCTATGGAAATAGAAGTCTTTGCAAAAGTATTTAAATATTCCATATTTCTTAAATTAATCCCATAAGCAAATGAATACATTATTCTGTTGACAAAGGAAATATGCTCTGGTGCTAGACAAGGCTTGCACTGGACAGCTTCATTTGAATTGAAACATCGGGATCTATGGATGTTTCCTGTTGAAGAGGAGATGAATGCTAAGTAGTTCTTGTCAGGTTTGGTGCTTTTTATAGACAGTCGCGAAAGACTAAAATGTGTCCGAGAAACAAGGCAAAGGCGCTACGAACATCTCAAAGTGTCCGAAGCCAAGGCAACGAACGGAACGGGAGAAAACAGAAAGACAAGAAGGCGAAGAGGTACATTTTCAAGTGCACATTGATCTTAAATGCATGTGGATTGTAGTGAGTAGGAAATACTGGATTGGGGAGAACGATTCATACTCGTTGTTTCTGTTGGAAAGCAGCTCAGAACATAGGGCAAACCAATTACCTCCGCCAACTTTGGCTCCGGAAAAGTGGACAACAGAGGGAAGATCACCCTTTACACCGGTGGCTCAAAGTCGAGCGCTGGTAGAGGAGCAGGGATCTTCTGTGACCTCTTTTACAAATCTCTGGCACTAAGGGACGACTGCAGCGTCTCTCAAGCCAAAGTGGCTGCCATACGGCGGCGGGGCTCGCGCTGAATGACTAGGACGTTCGATCACTCACAATTCTGATAGCAAAGCGGCAATAAAAGCCATAGCATTAGACATCCTGATATCGAAGCTGGTTGGACTTTGCAAACAAAGCGTCAACAAAATATCCTTTGAGAATTGCTGGCTACCGGGACACACTGGAATTTAAGGTATCGAAATAGCGGACAGTTTCGAGAAGAAGGACTCGGAGCTGTGGAGAATCTCTAAGAACCCCATACACGCGTACGCCACTCAGCTTCATCAAGAAAAAGCTGGTAGACGAGGCCTTGGATAAAGCCAGGATTCAGTGGCTCAGACTGAATACTGCAGCCACAGCAAGATAGTCCTCCACTTGACCTAAGCTGATCAAGAAGAGATCGACGTTATTGATCGAATTTAGTCACAGGGACGCACGTACGCTAATAGGAGTCCTTACTGGACACTGTGCCATACTGGACTGAACATACGGCATAACGCTTTTTGCAGAAGCTGCAGACGAGGAAGAAATAGAGTCTGTCCAACATCATCATCCAACAATGTCCAGCCCCAGCATTCTGTTAAAATTCATTTAGGAATCGTACTCATTCTACACACACAGGTCTGACATAGAGATGGATGCAGTCCATGATGAACATGAAACAAGCACAGACCGCTACTAATTTGAGTTGATCCACAAACAATACAACTCTGACACCCCCAGACATGCAATGCGTGTACCGCATCAAGTCCATTCCTTTCTCATTTGAAGCGACAGCGACATACTTCACCATGTTGTAGCTTTCAAAATGTTTCAATTTCTTTTTTTTTCCTAATTTCGTAACCCAGTCGCTCTCGTTGTAGATCTAATTATTTCTTGTATGTTCCCCACGAAACACGTTCCAAAAATACAACAAAGGGTTACTCCCTGGTTACACGTATCCCCAGACAGGAATACCTTGAGATTGGTTCTTAGCCATTCCCACCATCGGTGACTTAGGCATATGCCAAATCGACACAATCGCCATGCCAATAAACTAAGCAACAACATCTAATAATAGCATGGACACAAAACCGGCATGTCTACTCGTGTAAAACGCATTTTTGCCTCTGAGTGTGACATTACTTTTGCGTCTAGGAAGCATTTGCGACGTCGGCATGCGCTCCTCGTTTTGAAGACTCATAATTATACTCTCCCACTGCAAGGAATTGAATATCGAGTGTTATAGTTGTCTGCTGAAGCATGTATCGTGCGTGTGGCACGTTACCCTCAAAGAAAAACCGCTTAGAGTTCCTTGGTTATTAAAACAAAACCGATATCAATACGTAGTGGTTCGTGGGGAAGCAATCAGGGAATGGGTTGGAACGCGCATGTTACGTTCAAGTTATCAGTTCCACTTCACTGCTCATCGAATTAATACCAGTAGTTGGTGATAGTTTTCATCTCGGAGGGTTCTACGAGCACGAGGTATAGTGTGAGTTTATTCATCGTCGCAAGTTCAATTGAACACAAGCTGTCAGCAGTGACAGGAGGTTTTTAGGAGGAACGAGTTGGAGAAGGCGACGGGGAGTGGACTCAGTGGCTGTTGTATTCACAAGGTTTAAATGCAAGAAGAGTGATTTGATTAAGGACGTGAAAGCATGAACAAAGTGAAATGGTCAGTATAAGTATTGAGCCTATGGGCAAAGACAGATTTACGCACGAAGTCAATCGTTTGACGATATCTTGCGAAAAGTAATGAAACCCCAGGACTCCCAAGCAAGGGATCTTCTAATGTGCATCGTTTGGACCACAATTGCTGTAAGCAAAGTAGAAATGAGAAGTGTTGGCTGAAATCATCAAGCAAGAAAACAAGCGTCACTTAAATCGACTGGAAAGAAGACCTCGACGTAACCTGAAATTTGAGAAAAAATCGAATAGACGTGGCTGTTGAGCAGGAAGACCTTCAAGGACAATGGTTGTAACTAAAAGGAATGGTTCAGATAGAACCGTGGAAGATGACTGATCTAAAGAAGCGACTTTCAAGAACCAGTAACTAAGTTAACCTGGATGCAATCTTTTAGGCAATTCTGCTTCATTGTGTACATGGGTGACTACAATCCTCGATGAAAAAGCCCAAGCTTCTCCAGCAACCACTCTTGTGCTCTCACAAAGTAGAGAAAAACTATAGTTTATCCCGACTCCGAATCCCTTCCTAGAAACGAATAGCCCGAGCATTGTCAGTGACTCAAGAGAGTTATCGCCGTGAATAAGGAAAGATGTCAGTATCAGGAAATAAACCCAGAAGACTCGCGTAGGAGCACCCACTCACTATACTTCCGCAGCCAGAAATATGCTTGCAACCTCAGCAAAAGTTAAATCCCAGCAATGTTTGTCTCCGGCAGCTTGCAGCAATGGTTGGCGCAATAAAGCCATATAAATACAATCTCCGCCAATTTGATTTTAAACTATTCGTAAACTAACATTTATCTTTCCGCGGTATTTCCTTGGAAATTTAATTGTCCCCAACCACTTGATGCCATGCGTGCGTGCGCATACCGTGCTCCGTCTTTTATGACTGATCCGGTATATCTTTGCCGCATTTGTCATCGTTTACTACTAAATTCTTCTCCTCGCGTATTCAACATCGGGCAAACATTAGGCGAAAAGACATTAGCTAATCATATTTAAGACATTGCCCACTTTACCTTTCTGCGACTGCGAAACGAATTCCTCCTACTACCGACTGGAAACTCCATCTATAATTAATCTACATCCACTAGTTTAATGAATTCAGAATACATAACAACAGCGCAGACCCATCGGCAACGTCGCCAGCTGTTTCAAAACGTTGCGCGTCAATCAGTTTAGTTTCGTATGGCTTTGATTTTTAAGCGCCAGCAATAAATTTTTAATGGTTTAGATCAGAGGGAATGGTAAATCTGATGCATGGCTTTTTTGTCAAACGTTTTAAATTGGTCGCATGCAAAAATGATGCCCTCTGATAAAGTTTTATCAGTTTGGCGACAAATTGCCGTTTAGTTTCATTGGAGATTCAAGGATTAGCCGATACATTTTGAAGTGGGTAAGGTTGCAAAGCGGGTGAAGGTTTCGCCATAGCTGCAGCTGCGAAGATATAAAACTTCAGTTTATGGTTTTCGAATTCAATTCAGTTATTGCACAAATCACAATCCGTCACCTGTCACTTGATGTGAGGGATGAGTGTGCAGACATGTCAACAAACACATTTTTGAAAAAGCAGATAATAGGTTAGTTGCCGGCGTGGGGCCACACCACTCGTGAGACAGAAATAGCTCGCTCGGTGGCTGCAGAAGCTAGGCACTGTGGCGTCATCCGTTTTATTATTATCTAAATGCTAGGTACAAGTTCACGGGGGCAGAAGAAAAGTCAACTGAAACTGACAAGAAGACGCACGTCACTGAGCACATCTGATGTGTGTAGTAGATTGGTCCAGCTACGTACGGGAGAGGGTGCACCATATTTCGAGGCAAGTTAACAAAGTTACGTCACCTTATAGGGAACCGCATGATTTAATCTATATGTGAATGTGTCAACTCATCGAGTTGTCTAATGCTGATGGTATCATGACAAGGTGGTCATAATGATCATACTACCCCACTTCAGTAAACAAATTCCCCACTGTTCCCCACGACTGCTTCTTTGAAACTCATCCAGAAACAGGCCTCTTATCGGCAAGCTGCGACCCCCTCTTGACACCACTGCAACGAAAACGATCAACGATCAAATCGTTCCTCTAAAAGCGTCAATTTTCCCATTTGTCGGCATCATGCCACTGAATCGATCTACTGACCAACGAACTGTGCAAGAACTGTAAAAGCAAAGATGAAATTTAATCTGCAGCTTCTCTCCAGTTCCCTCTGCGTGAACGTAAACGGCCAACTTGCATGAACACACAATTTCATTCTTAAATAGTTTACCCCCGTAAATGGAAATGGTAATATATCGACCATCTGATGATCATTGTCAGATTTATTGCTCGTGAGCACGCATGGGCAGTAGCAACCATAGCATTGCCTCAGAGATGACAATCGAATGAATGACGACTTCCATCCCAAGGGCAATAAAATAGATAATAAATTGGACATCCATTCATAGGAAAGAGTGTTTATTTCTCGATGGTTCCTAATCAATCGAGTTTGTTGTTCCCTGAAATATTACATCAGACAGCAATTGAACCGGGGCTCCCCTGATCGTCCAAAGTAGGCCGAATCAACTCCATTTGTTGTTTTGTTTTTGATAAGCTATAGATAAGACCCTGCGCTTAAGACGTCAATCAAGGCAGACAGACGTTTTCTAATTACAGTCATTCCTCGAGCCATAAGGATGATCAAGATTACCTTGTTCTAATGCAAAATTCATGTATCGCGACAAAATGTGGCATAAACCAGTCATGTAAAAACGCCATTACCATCCAGTCTTAACAAAGCCCAATCGAGCTCAATGAAAGCCAGATTTCATCGCTCATCTCTTGTCATGCTCTTCCCACCAATGCATCAGCACGATCTGCTTACTGCACCCATACCAGCCAACAACTCCGCCATGCAACCTTGAACTCATCACAAAACTTACAACAGAATAGTTGTGGTAAAACCTGATAGATGAGTCTACAAACTGGTCCCGAAATCCAGTGGCAAGGACGTTGTTTATGCGATGTGACTAAATTTCAGCCGCCACCACGTTTTGTTGACACACACATAACTCACTCTGTCGGCGGAAAAATCAATATGTCCCCCCTTCATGGGAAAATTATCGAACAATTCACCGTCCAACCAACCACCTTACAAGATGATTCGTCCTTCGACAACAAATCGAGCTCAAAATTTCAAAAATATGCCGAGTTTAATTGGAGAAAAAATCAAAGGTACACAAAATCAGTATCTTGCTAATCAGGTTTCCCACATATTTCTTGTTGTTTGTGTACTGGCTGTAGACAAAATGCTCTTACGCCGGTGCGATGCGCGGTCAAAGGTAACCACGATAAGAGAGAATCCTTTTTGCAGAAAAACATCCAAATTAGGTCATGCCCAGCTAAAATATGCATACTCAATATCACACTCTACCCAGTACCGACATTAAAATCGTTTTTTATTCTCAATTTACACATTAAAACAGATTTTGTGGGAACATTTTTAAGTTTTCATTTTTCGCACAACACCGAGGGTACATTTTTTTCTATTTTTTTTTTGTCTTTGAGACGAATTTTTCGCAATCGCTGGATTTACTACTCACCTTGTAAATTATTTGAGGTAAAAACACTTAAATCGAACTTGGTGAATGTTATTGTTTGCAAAAAGTTCGCTTTAACACTTAATTCAATTGCAATTCTAAGAAATATTTGTGAAAAAAAATTCTTGGCGCGGCTAACACCCAGATCAAGCACATAAAACTAATGAATTGCAAATGGCGGACGAGGATGAGTTTGTGTGTAGATGATGAAGGGGGAAATTATTATTTGCTCGATTTTGTAGTAGATTTTTCGAGGGATATTTTCACTTGAATGGCTTCTGCTTTTGGTTTTTGCTGTGGATATGATTGAAATGGATGTGTTCGTTAAGAGTTGAAATCATTGCGAACGAATGGAGGGCCAAAGATAAGGTTTATTACATGCAAAGATTATATGTCCATAATTTCAAGTAATCTTCTCTCTGAGAAGTGTCAGATGGAAAAAAAATAAGAAAAGAACACCAAGAATTGTTTGATGCACTGAATGTTTGACATGAGTTCACAGAGAGTTATCATGTAAGGCTTCATTTCTGATTATCAGCTATTATCATCGTGGGAAACCAATGCAAAGAGTGGGATTTGCTTTCATTCTGGCAAGTGCATCAGGGAATTAATTTGATGCATGGCTGTGTTGTTGGCATAATAGGAGGCACATGAGGACCCGGAAGTATTGGTGTTTTGACTGTTCTATTCTTTTTGCTTGACACGCATCTGTGCGTCTTGTAATCTGCTAAATTACAAATATATTACCTGTCTTCCATCTTCAACAGAATTGGTCATTAGAAAAATTGCGCCCAACTTCACTAGCATCCACTACCAGAGGGCGCATCATACCCAATCGGTTTGAGGGTCTGCTTACAGTGCAACGGAAAACTTTTGAAATACTTGAACATTTGGATATAATTTTAAATTCGGGTTAGAATAAGATTTCTAATTATTAAAAAAAACAGGTTATAAATTAAGCATACTGTATGAAATATAAGCTTTGACAACTTTTAGACAATAGTCTTTATTGAGTTTTCTTAATACTTTTCCAAATTTAAGCCGACTATCAGAACGGAAGATTCTTCAAATTGATACAACCCTCAAAAAATTAAACCGTCGACAAAATCTAGATACTTTTGAACAGAGATAATGGTTATTAACTGCTATAGGTTATCTCTGCTTTTGAGTCAATTGACACACAATTCTCCGGTAAATGTCAGTTGGTGTTGCGTTTTGTCTCTTAAACTCTAAGATATCTTAGATGGAGGACTTCTATCTCTCTTGCCCCTTACAATTTTTGACAACTATATTTTATTACGTTTTCTCAAACCAAATTGACCAATCAAAGGACGGCATTTACATTTTTTCGTGAATAACCGTCAAAAATTCATGAATATCTTTCAAAAAAGTACTCAAATTCGTCGATTGACTAGGGGGCAATCAGCTGTGAAGCAATAATTCATTTCTGAACAAAAGTCGACGAGCGTTAAATATGGTTGTCCATTAACAATTTTTTCAATTTTTGACGTTTCCACATGATTCCATATGAATGTCAACAATTATGCAGTGACTTATGAGATTCCTACCAAAACAGATATAAATTCTCAATCCAATCCCAAAATCTTAAACAAATCTAAAAAGACACCATTTCCGCAAGGAAAATGTACTCAAATCAATTTTAAATCAAATAACCAAACCATTCTGTAGCCGATACCACACGCTGAACGCACTCAATTAATTACAATTCATTCTCAGAGCGTTCCGCTTTTGTCCTCGACCGCAACCACTCGCAACCGTGGGCATTTTTTCGCATTCCTTTTTTCGTTGATATTCTGGATTTCGTGCAGAATATTCCTCACTTCATCGCCTTCTTTCGCCGCGTTCATTTGTGTGTCTTTTTGCTTCTGCGCATAATTGTGCATTTAAATTCTTTGTGAATATTTTTTGTTTGTATTTCTGTTTAAAAATTCAACGACCGTTATCAATATATTTTCCTCTAAAATCAAAGTGTTTGAATATTAATTGAATATGACCACACAAAGTGCTGAGGAACAGTTCCAGCATAATCTTGAAATCGCAAACAAAGCAAAGGAAGCTTACTGGCATCTGTACAGGGAACTCGTCTCCAATTTGAGGTTATAATTGATTTCTTGTCAGTGTGCGGAGAGATTCACAAGAATCGAATTCCGCACTCATATTTGAATCCAAATTCAAATGCACAACCATCGGTAGAGTGTTATATTTAAGGGTCGTGGTTTGGGCAAAATGTTTTATTTCGAATTTCTATTCATATTGCACAATCCCCGGCCTGTAAATACAATGCCAAACAACTGTAAATTGATGATAAAAGTGCATTGTTAACTGTTGCTGGGCGAAGCTTATCTGTTTTGCTTTCAATAACTGTTCATTGTTTGACTTTCAGTGTGGAGCATTTGGAGGAATTCGCGAAGATCTTGAAGGCAGACAATGTCACTTTTAACAAGGAGATACTGTTGAAGGATTTCCAAGAGAATCTGCTGCAGGATGTATTGCAGTCGATGGAGAAGAGCTGGCAGGCGTGCAACATGGGCGTCAATATTGCCACCTTAGAGATGCTCAAGGACAAATTCAAAGATCGCCAAGAATCGAACTGGTAATGTGAATTTTTGACTGAGTGTTCTTTGAGCGCTAATCGCGACTCTGATATCAACACAGGCGTCCGCACAACAAATCCGTCGATGAGCAAACGCTTCCGATACGGTTGCAACGTCTTGAGGCTGAGCGAAGATATCTGAAGAAGCAGACAGACTTCCAAAACTCGAAACTGGAGGTTAGTACACAGTGAATCAAGTTGTTAGTAGTTTCTTAACTTTCAACAATCGTTTTCAGGAACTCTTGGAACACAATCGAATCTATCGGAATGAGGTGGAAAAGATCCGAGTTCAGCGAAGCTTCATACGGGATCAGATGCACCGAGGATCTGCAGAATTGCAAAATCTCAAGAAAGAGTACGCCGAAATGATTGGACAAGTTCTGTACAAGGATTAGGGCGTGACATGGCAACGGGAAGAGCAAGAGCAGTATTTTAAGTAGGATTACACATTTGTGTTCAAATAGCACAGCTGCACAGAGTGCGCAATAATAAAATTTTGTCTTGTTTTGAAGACAATAAACCTTAGTTCGCTGTTTTCCTTCAACCAGGGGTTCGCAACTTTTCCAGTAAAACTGGTCGCAACCGATCCATTCAAGTGGAATTTGGGAAAAGAAAAGCAATCTCGGAGTGAGGTTCCTTTCAGGGTAAGCCGGGATTAGGGTGAACTCATTAGAATAACAATGCACCTGCAATGAAACTCAAATTGCAAGGCGAACCCTTTCAGGTAGGCTGCGTGAAATATTTCGCAAATTGTTGCCAAACCTGTTGCGATCCTTCCGAAGGAATTTGGGTTCCCAAGGGATGGTGCCTATTTTTGTTGTGAAATTGAGGGCTTTTAGGAATGTGCACATCTGTTGACTACTTTTTTTCTGCACTGTCAATTGTCTTGCAAATTAGGAAACCTTTGTCATTTAGATTATAGACGTCTGCGGAATAAAAATTCGAGTTTTAAAAGAAGTTTTGGCGGCGAGGATTTCATTAGGGGATGTTAGGGGATCATGTTACTATTCAAAAACCATGCCGTGGCAGGGGATATTCTAGTTACGTTGCCGAGGATCCCTTGTTGCGTCGCCACAGCTTCTTATCGGCGCTGAAGGCATTTGGGTGTCGTGCTTATTTGTGTGACACAGTTTTTCTTTATCTGGGTGAATCACCCTTAACTCGTGCTTTGTGCTTGGATGTGTTGTGTGTACGCGAATTTTTCTGCTCTGTAAGTCGTAAGATTTTTTTCATTCACCTTAATTCCTTATGTCGTTTGTCGTTTTGCACGCCTTTTGAGTCCGTCTTGAATTAAGTAGGTTGTGATGACCCGTCACTGGCGGATCACTTGATGGAAACCTACCTGAAAGGGAGTAAGCAGCCAATGCGTAGCCCATCTAAATGAGTTGTTTCGTTCGAAAAGTGAACAACCACGAATTTATAGATGTATTTCGATCAAATTTGATTACTATAAAAAGGTAACGAATGTTTTCAACAGCTGTCATTGCCTCTGCACGAGATGTTTGTCGAGTGAAGTGGTTGGTGGACTGCATTTTTTAAAACACCCGGAGTTCATTATCTTGGGAGACGCTGCTGCTCGTGACCGGTACACAGAGGCGCGAAGAACTTGCAAATTGGCTGTGCGACCAACTAAAGAGCATTCTCAGAAGAAGTTCGCTGAGAATCTCAGAGGAAGAAGATCCAACATCGTCCAAGGCGTCAAATGCAAAGATGATGCGTTGCTTTCCATGATGGACTTTTACGCAAATGGAGCAAGCACTTTTCGAAGCTGTCCAGTTTCGAACAGGGCAGTTACGATGGCAGACCCGCAGTCTTGAGTGGGGCGGAGAACAGTCCAACGGTGGCGATTGAATTGCAGGTTGGGCAGAAGCCCAACCGACCAGCTTTTCACTGTTGACGCAGCTTGGGAGATCTGTATTCAGGAAGACCAATCTTGGTGTGAAAGCCAAGTTAGCGGTTTTCGACTCAGTATTTATTCCAACTCTCACCTATGACCATGAAATTTTGGTAATAACCGAATGAATAAGATCGCGAATACAAGCTGCTGAGATGAGATTTGTTCATCCTGTTGTGGGAAATACTCGCCGTGATAGGGTGAGAAAGACGATAGTGCACGAGGTACTCAACGTTGAGCAGCTGCTCTCCGAGCGGAATGAGAGATATGCTTCGTTGGTTTGGTCACGTAGCACGAATGACGCCACCATCACGACTTTCGAGGCGTGCCTTGAATGCGATTCCATCAGGTAGGCGACCACTTGTCAGACCCAGGATGAGGTGGTTGGACTAAGTCCATAAGCTCGGCTGGTCACGCTTGGGCATAACTCGTAATGAGTTAGAGTCGATGGAGCAGGATCGAGTTGCCTGGAGATCTCTCGTGCATGCTTTACCCTCGCGACCCCTTTAGTGGATCATGCGTGTCAGAAGATGATGATGATGTTAGAAAAGTGTAGAGTGAGTCAATCTTAAAAGATAGACATGTGCTGTGGCGGAATTCCTTTTCCTTCCAGAACTCTTAAAGAGGACCAATTTCATAATACATGATTTTCGTGTAACTTAAAACGTTAACGTAGCGAAAGCGATCAAAAAGGACTCATTTTTTTCAAGTTTTTGCAAAATTTTTCAGTGATGCTTCGCTCATATTGGTCGCATCGTAATATTATAAAGCCTGCAGCCTCAATAAATGAAATATCCACCGCAAAAATAATTTTTCACTCAGTGGGAGTGGCTGGGAGTCACTTCAACATTTTCGGTCGCATTGACAAGGAAGTGTATTGGTTTGCACAAGTTTTTATGGCATCAGCATCTACATCCTTATGGAGTCGTTTGAAAATACATACAACTAGAGTGTTAGTAACCAGAGTGTTTATACTAAAAGCTGACAAAGAAAGACGATCACAGTCACACAGTGATACGTTATATTCCAAAAGATCAAAGAACACGAAAATTATGCGTCGGAATGATGATGAAATATGAGAACACACGTGTCCTGAGTAGGCGGACGATGGCATCCATTATTCCTTAAATAAATTATTCTCCTGTTTGCCATCACGGTAGATACGCGACATAATAGCAACATCGATGCATAAACAAGGATAATTATCACGAAGGAAAAGCTTTTAACATCTACAAGTATATACCCTAGATGTACAGACGAGAGCAGAGTGTATTACAGAAAAAAACAGAACCATAAAGCACAAACTCATTAATCATACAATTTTATTTGATATAATCCATTAAATATACACACATGTATTTTTTGTTTCTTGTTTGGTTTGTACACAATCATATTTCAATCGTCTTACATCCTTAATTGAACTTAGATCGATTTATGCTTTTGAAATGATGAACATACATACGCACTGACGGGACTGTATGTATTTAAGACGAACATAAATTGGTTACACGTGGCACATATAAAGCGTTAAGTTTAAGTATACTCGTATTTATACATTGATTCCTCGTTAAATTTAATCTAAATCTTTGTGTTTGCGTTTTAATTTGTGTTATAATTATTTTTTATATTTTTTACACTTTGTTACATTTTTAAAGCAAAGCATTTTACAAACTACGTTCCTAATGTTATGTATCTAATATCGGACGATTTAATAAAGCACTTATTTTCACTAGTGACTTCTTAAAAAATAAAAGAAAAATAAATGTTCGATAAGGAAGGGCCAGCGTTTTTGATCAAGGATGAGTGAAGGCCTGTCTATCTTCGTTCCAATTGGATGTCAATTGAGGGGCTGATATTTGTATCTATAAAGTGGATTATGGGGCTTGGCGAATGAAACTGTAACCTGAAGAACCTGCTGTTGTCTTAATTAATCTAAACCAATACGTTTTACTTAATTCGGCTCTTATGCTTATGTAAGTTTTCTCTCACACATCTATGCTCCACAAGGAAAAAGCTAGATGACGAATCTTACGACAGAGCAAAAAAATGATAGTTGAGTCTGGACTCTGGATCTGGGAACAACGCCTGGGACCCCATTGAGCAAGCCACTGTGTCATACTACGTCATGGACCTTGGCAGGAGATCTATGGCAAAAAAGAGGATAGATACAGTTTCTGGAAAAACAATTCTGTTCTAAAACTGGCATCATCAAACAGAATTGTTGAGTGCTCTCAACGTGGTCAGATACCAGCAACGATTCCTGTAAATGCATTGGTCAAGTTGACATATAGCCTCCTCGTGGCGCCCTCTGGTTAGCGTCTACAGCAACCGCTTAGAGGTGAACCAATGTATGCAGCGGTCTTCTTGTCTAGGGGTTGCAGCCAGGACCTGGTCACACAGGCTCGGGGGTTACGCGTGGGGATAACTTCCCCGCTGTGGAAACGACCTATAGTTCCGAAACGGATACTGATGACAGTACTGCTGACGACCATGGACAACGTATTTTGGATAATCAAGTGGAATATGAGGTCCCTTAACGGACCATGCGCAGTCAATGAAATTGCTGAGGCCCTAGAAGCCTATAAGGCAGACATCGCTGCGATTCATGTGTGATGGGATGGGCCGGGCTTAAGATTGAGCCAGCTGGAAAAGCTTGTTGGTTGATGCACAGGTCCATTCTCTGACTTTGCCGCCCTTAAAGAAGAAGAACTGAAAAGCTTCCTTAGATTTATATATTCTTCTGGTTTCAGTAAAACCCTTCGTCGACAATTTAGAGAAAGCGAGTTTAATGTAATGAATTGTTTCTTTAATGTAATGAATTCTTTCTTGAAAAACAATAATTATAACTCCGAACAGCGAAGTTTGAGAAGCTTTTTTTTTGTGGCGCAGCGCCAGTGTTTCTTTAACTTAGGTTTATTTTAGTTTTCAGCAAGAAAAATGCTGTGCGGAAGCAAGACTAGTGAATTGTGGTTGAAAAAAATTAGCTCATTGTTGTGCTTGAAAGGCTTGAAAATGTGGGCATTCACGTTTTTTCCAATAAACTTAAGGGCGCTTTCACACAGGAAATTTTTGTGGACGATTTTTCCATCTTGTTGGCAAGGGAGGTGGGTCGTGATAGGGGTAGCCGCGTCTCGTGTACTCGGGGTTTGCTTCTGCATTTTCTATTCTCTTTTATCTTTCATCGTTTTTCCTTGAGTTGCTTTATTCTTATGTTCCCAATGTTGGGTATTGGAAGCATACTGTACATGTGTGAGAAAGGGATGACGCATGTGTGAGAGGGGGTAGGAAACAGAAAAAGTTCAGAATTGAGATCTCAATTGCAAAGACTGAAAGATATCCTGTGTGAAAGTGGCTTGAGATCACAAAAGGGAATTTGAAAAAATCGCCGACGAATTGTAGCTAGTGTGAAAGTGCCCTAAGCGGCGTTCACACTCAACAATTTGTTTGAAAACCGTTGTTAATGGGCCAAATCTTCTATGTGAACGCTAGTTTCAAGAAACGGAAGACTTATTTTAAGGTAGACAAAGCAACGTTGTGTCTGAACGCCGCTATAGACATTATGCAATTTTTTTTCTACCTTCTTTAGTTCATATTGTTGCAAATTTGCGGTGTTCAACTAACAGCGCCCTTAGTGACATTTTATCGTTTTTTTTTATTTGTTTGGTGGGATTCAGTTGCACCATTTATTTTTATTTTTTTAATTTGCACACTTAAGCAACGTACACGTAAATTTTGTTATTCATCCAAAAAAAGTGGGCATAAAATTCTACTTCTCACTATTGAAACTCAAATGAGCCAAGCATGTTTGATTTGAAATAATAATAAAAATAAAATGAAGTAATCATCGATTGATTCAGAAAATCTATGCCCTAAGGGCTTGAAAACACCCTGTGAGTTTACCGGTGAGTTCGCTTAAGATTCCACACTACACTTGTCACTTAATCACATCTTTGAATTGTATTACGCACAATTCACATTTGTGTAGCGCTTGTATTACGTATTTAGTTCGAGATTAATTGAGTCTTTGGGTACTTGTCCCCAAAAAGAGTCAAATCAATTTTTTAGGACGGGAACTCGAGCGTTTTTTATTTTTCTCAAGAAGAAAAAAAAAAATGATTTGATCAGTTCTCTATCGATCTTGTTAACTAATGCTATGTTCTGAGGTTTCGTCACTTTTCTCCTAACCTACCAGGTTTTGAAACACATTTTAGGGATATACGATTGACAGCCCCATTGAACATCCGTCCGTCAGAGGTTGGTTATTCAAACCGAATAAGCCTACAGAGTGAACATAGTTTATTTTGGAGTTAATTTTCTCATTTTATTTTCTGGTGTACTCTGGTGTACAGAAAGCTGTTTTAGTGGTCATTTAAAAATTGAGAGCGAGTACCTTGAAAATTCAGAGCGACACCACTTCAAACTTGGTGGGAACGGAAAAACCTAACGGTTTCAGTAAAAGTTCATCCGAGCCTCGCGGTTTCGGTTCGGCGGGAACGTAGTATGATTTATTATTTAACTAACGGGTATCAGTAGGCCAATAAACCAACTTGTTTGAGAGATGATCAAAACATATTCATCAGAACAGGATCATCAGGACCTACTAAGAAACACACCCCCCCTGCAAAAAATCCACAAGCAGCAACGAAACAGCCCATTGCATTTTACAAAGAAAAATCAACAACAGTAAAGTTGTTAAATATTGTCTGACCATCCAGTGTTAAGAGCTCTAATGGCGCTCTACATTTTATCCAAAGTTCTTTGGAAGAGTCATACCACATAAAATAGTCTGGCTGAGAAAACGGACTGCGGGCGAGGATACGGAAACCACAAACCACTAAGACAACAGTGGATGAGCAATTCAACTACAGCTGAGACATAGGACAGAGCCCTGAGGACCGTCAATGCCTTAGTATATTTGTATCGAGTCGCGATTCTTTTAGGAGAATATTGATTCGAACTTCACTCTCATTGTATTTCCAGGAAACAGAAACATTTATCATCACTCAAGTGCCCTCTGAGTTGCAAACACTCTGCTCATCAGAGTTATCGCTTCTATCAACTGTTTATCAATCAAGGAAAACCAATTGAACACGTATCAAATTTACTTATGTACATAACATAGATTTATTTTATTTTAACAAATACGTAAACAATTACAACTGATGAATATTCCTTCACTCGCTTTTTTCCTATTTATTAGAATTTAATATTTTTAATTTTAAACAAAGCACATAAATTACATTCACCTACGGGCACATAAATACATAAATCGTATAATATTATGGACTGGACATTAAAAGCTTTGCATCAAGTCTGTTGAATATTTTTGTTTTCTTTTCTATAATTCTATTCGCATGTACTAAGCTATAAAGTTAGGTTGTCTATACTTATTGAATTAATTTACTGTTTGTTTAGCAATTGTTATAAAATATTTTCTTATATTTTTATGTACATATTTAATATCTTATTTCATATACAACTAGATAGCTTAAGTCATTCTTTCTATTCGTATATAATGAGTAGTAAAATATTTATTTATATTTATGTGTCTATGTATAGTTTATATATTCTATATATGTATATATAGGTCTATGTTTATTCGACATTACAAGATAATGTTAACTGCTACTGTGGTGTTTTCTCGAAGCAAAGAGATTCTTGCTTTTTGTATATTTAACTTTATCAAGATAATAAAACTTAGAATTTTTTTTGTTTGTTTTAATTTATGTATATCCTTATTCTAGAATTTTAATAATAACATTTATTAATTTATATATATATATATGTGTATTAGGTATCTGTATATATAATTTATATTTGCTTTGTGTGTTTATGTGTGGTATACATTATAATTTTCTGTTTTAAGAATTTTTGGTTGAAATAAATTTGTTAAAAAAGAAAATATATTCAATTTTGGGTCGAAAAAGGGTGGAGACTGTAGCAAAAATTTGTAAAAAAAATTGGTCACTAGGAGAACTAAGAATTTCTGAATTTTTGAATTGGAAATTTAATAACATATCATGAAGAAATCCATTATTTTTCCAACAGACGACTTTAGGTTTTAGAGATAACATTATAATAATAATATGGGTGGCGCTTCAGTCCGAGGCGTACCTGGGCCTAGCTTCTCAGCAACCACTCGTGTTGTGCGTGCTATTGATCTTGCACGAGTGGAAGGGACCTACAGTCTAACGCCGACTCCGAACGGCGAAGTTGAGAAAGCTTTTTCTAGACAGAAATACTCCTTGAGTATTGTTAGTGGCTCGAAAAAGGTAAAGCCGTGAATTATCAAAATTGGTAAATTCGGGTATCGAACCTGCCACCCTCTGCGTAGGAGTCGACGCACTTACCTACTACGCCACGGCGACCACACAGAGATAACATTTCGTACTAAAAAAAACTGAACGGCCGGTCTTGCGATAGATTGACTCAGTTTTGTTTGAGAGCTCGTCAAAGATGAACACCACCAAAGAGAAAATACGCCATATTTTACAGATTTTCTCCGTCAGACGCCTAAAAATGTGAATAATGTTCATGGTCAGATACTGTAATAGTAAATAGTTATTCTGGTTTCGTCTATTCCGTTCTGGCAGATTCGATTCCAAAGACGAACAGCGCTTTGCAAGGTAAATTGTCAAATATGTGGATAAAATTATAGAACTCGTTGAGTCTGACCGTCATGTGGGCACTTTTTCTATTGCCCAGGAACTAAACATTGCACAAAAAAACGTTTCGAACCGGTTGAACAAGGCTCATAGACAGAATCTGCATCTGAGAATCATTGCTGAATCGCAAGAACAACGACACATTTTTGAAGCGAATAGTGGCTGGTGACGAAAAGTGGATCACTTACCATAATGTGAAGCGAAATCAGTTGTGGTCGAATCGCGGTGAGTGTGGGCAACCGGCGGCCAAGATAGGATTGACGAAAAGGAAGATCTTCGTGGGATTTAGTAAGGAACCGTCTTCTATGAGCTGATCTCCTCGGGAAAAGTCTTAATTTGGAACTCTATTGTCAGCAAGTGGAACGTCCGTCGGCCAGCTTTAGCCAATAAGTGAGGCGTTGTGTTCCATCAGGACAACGCCGCGCCAGCCAAAACACATTGATAGCGACTCGCCATAAGCTCCGGGAGATTGGTTGGAAGGTCTTTTTGTATCCACCTTATAGTCCCTACCTTGTCCTCAGTGATCATTGTTTGTTCTTGTCCACGGCAAACGATTTTGCTGGTGAAAAGTTAGCCTCAGAAGAAGCATGTGAAACAAAAACACACGCGTTTTTTTGTCATACACATTTGGTTATGCGCCTGTGAATATTTGATTCGCGTGTACTTATTTGGTTCATGTTGGATATGATGTGCCATAGCATAATTGGCGCAAAAAATCAGAATGGCAAGGAAGTTCTTCGAATCAAATCTCTTTTGATCGGAACAATCCGTATTGAATCGTGTGTCCGGAATCGAAGAATGAAATCAAGATGAACTCAGTAGTGATAATGCGGCTTCAGACAACAACGTAGGCGATGTTGTCGATGTCGTACCAGTTAAGTGCGACATTGAAAACGTCAATAATTTAATCAAATGGTGCAAAAATAGTGAAGTGTTTCCATTACACATATGACCAATCTTTTGGCCCTACCTAACGATATCGTTGTGTCAAGTTCAATTAAACCAAAAAAACATTACTGCTTTTACGGTTAAAAAATATTAATTGCTTATTAATGAAAGAGATTTGTGTGAAAATAATAAATTTCGGAAGTATGTAGTCACTCTTTTTTTACTTTTTAAGTGACTTAAAAAAACGTAAAGAAATTAGAACATTTCGGAAATTAGAATTACCCCAGGAGCAATGTGGTTCTAATTTCTAAGGGCTCGTTGTACCACTAAAAGGTCGCATATTTCAAATTAATCGGACAGTTTTTACTATGATAAATACAACCTGAAAATTCTTGCAAAAATAATGGATTTCTTTTTACTACACCTAATATTAATTTTCACTTACTAATTAACTCACATCGCTGTGACATTATCTATGATAAATTCTTTTACGAGTACAGTGCTTAAACTTAATAATATATGCAAATAAATGCAAACGGATGAAGTGGCATACATGTTGGTTCTAGATATTGAATGAAATACATATGAGCATTTACATTTAGTACACTGTCGGTGTACTAAAATGTATCCTTTGTGTGGGATAGTCGGCGCAGCTGACCGATTTCTCGGCTCGCCACCCTGTGCAAGGAAAATGGAAAATGTTTTAATTTTTTGTGCTAGTGTTCATAAAAGTGTGATGTGTGTGGGCTAGTGGGCGCACTTTCGTAGAAAACCTCAGTCGAATTCCAATAGTTGGAGACAGAATAAGAGAGTAAGAGGATATACAACTTCTAACTCATTTTTAACTGACTGCGTTTCTTATACGATGCGTCTGGGAGTACTTATCCAACCGGAGAAGGATTTGCCACTACTCTCTAATTTTCCGTTCTCGTGGACAAGCAGATTAAATATTTTCTTGCACTCTTATTTCTGGTTGGACAATAAAGAGTTGTGATATTGTAAAGCGGGAATAGGGACTTTTACTTGCTATATGAGCTATTTACATGGTTCTGGACATGTATGACAGGTCTTTGGATTATCTGCATGCATGTTTACATAAACAGATCATTATTGATGAGCATAGTGCAGTATTACTATCAACACCACTGTTACCCAATGGAAAAGCAATGTGCACGGATTTGGTGATGTAGTGTGCTGTGTATGGGGCACTTAAGAATGTGCAAGATTATATTTCAACTAACAGTAAAATAAATAAATGTTCAAAAATGTTGGAAATTATTTTAGTTCGAGTAAGAGAAATAATAAAAATGGGTGATGCTTCAGTCTGAGCTTCTACAGCAACAAACTGCGTTAATCTCTCACGAGTGGAAGGGACCAACTATTTTATGCCAACTCCGAACCGTGAAGATTTAAAAGCTTCCATTTGAGCATTGTCAGTCACTCGGAAGAGGTGGAGCTGTGAATTATGACAGTTCTTCCCGTCAGGGATTTAACCCCGAACCGGAGGCGCCGGTCTTAGTACTCAGCACTCGAGTGCATTAGGGTATCGTCAGCATTGAATCAGGACGTGAAACTACCAGGAGAGGCCAGCAAGTATTGCAAATGTCAAGAAAAAAGTGGTAAGATGAAGATGACATAATCAAAGACAAAGTAAAATAAAGTTGGTGTTACTTTATCCTGTGAGGCCACTCAAATACTGAGGCAATAGTGCAAAAAACGACACACTCCTGCAGTGCGACAAAATGTTGCTGCGGATTGCAGCCGGAGGACTAACTGACCAAAACAATCTGAAGCAACATGGAAAGAAAATGGGAATTACCAATAACTTCATATGCAGAGGCTGTGGTGATGAAGAAGAAATTAAGGAAGAATTATAAAGGAAAATAATAAAAAAAAATAGGGGCCAATTGAGATAGAGAAGAAAACTGGGTGAACGATGAAGAAGAAGTGCTTTCAGAACCTAATAGAAATCGCACCAACCAATATTATAATGTTCTTTAGGATTTCGGGATGGCTGGACAATACAGGAACAACAATATTATAACCACGAGGGGGACGAGAGAAACTTCGAGGTTATCTTTACCACAATGGGTCCAACAGGACCTAAGTAAGACGTGGCCTACACACGTCCACCAACACAACTAATCTATGTCGGCCGAATGTTCAACGCTTAAAAAAGGTTTAGGCAAGTGTGCCACTTAAATGCCTGAACACAATTCGTTAAATTTTAAAACATTTGTTAAGTCCATCTTGGATACATGTATGGTCTTGAAAGGGATCGGATGAGAAGACGTAACCGCGAACTCTGTGAGCTGCACAAACATGTGCATGTTGGCCGGAAGTCGCTACACTGGTTCGGTGAGGAGGATCTTTGAATTCGAGATTATGTTTCGATAATGATAACGAATCTTTAATAGAAGATCAAACGATCAAGGACAAAAGACAATACGGTGGTCAGCCCGTTTTATTTCGCTCCTACTTAAGTGACACAATTTAACGAAGCTCAACGAAACTTAACGAGACTCAACAAAACTTAACGAAACTCAACGGAACTTAATGCAACTCAACGAAAGCGGGAGTAGTTGATATTATGGCCACAAAGTATAATTTCTGTGTCATATGATTACTTAAGTTTATTCATGTTCTTTATGGTCCTGAGGTCTCAGAGCATTCGAGAAAAAAATCCAATCAAAAGTTTGAGAGTATCGATGGTTTGGTCACGTTGCACAAAAGTCCTTCCAAAGTGTGCCTTGAATGCGACCATTAGGTTGCCGACCGTATGGTAGGCCAGGATATAGGTGACCAAGTCTAGAAGTTCGCATGGCTTCGTTTGAGCATAACTGCTGATGAGTGAGAGTCGATGGGGGAGGAGCGAGTGGTCTGAGGATCGCTTGTGCATGCTTTACCCCGACAAGCGAGTCAGAAGATGATGATGACGATAACAGACCATTTAATCCCGCAAGAGTCTCTGGATGGTATTGAAAGCTTAATCATGGAAAGTGTTATTTTCAGCACAGAAAAAAAAAGGGAAAGGCGGAAAAGGAGGGACATTCCGAATTCAAATTTGTAGTCCAATTTTGTCTTTTCTCGTATTTGCCGCAACAAGCAATCAAATGAAATTAATACTTAGAGGATTGAGAACGCATTTTCTTTCCATCTCGGTTGGGATAAAAAATCGAAGCGACCCTCTGCCATTTTCGCAATCGTATCCTTTTTCTTCGGAAGCGTAACAACTCAATGTTGTCTGCCTAACAACCCAATGATTATGACAATCAATCAATCAGTTCGTCTGCTTTGAGACGCGTCATCCGCCGAGGAAAGATGAATAACACTTCCGACAGATGCGAGAAATTACACGCATGACACGCTTGATGTTAGATCACGATGTGCATACATTTGCCGGAGCCTCTCATTTGCGAATCTGAAGGTTGAAGTCCCGCCAAAATTACTTGCCTCCCTCGGATACCGTACCTCTCCTGCATTCGGGCACGAACCTTCGTCGCAGGGCAAAACAAAATTTAAATGAAAACACTCTCAAGGTCGCCAGCTTCCATACAATTAAATCCCATGCAGCAGCTGATCCTTGAGAACGAGACAAACAGAAACATTTTCTGGAAATTCCCTCGCTGACCGAAAAGCAATTCAAACCCCCTGCAAAGGATTACGGCAGAACAATGCGTTCACAGAGCAGAGATGACATCCTCTTCAGGTAGTTGGTATGCAATATGATGATGGCCTGGTGATTTTGCTAATCTGTTCCGGTGCAGGTAGATGGACAGTTCGGTAGGATTACGGTTTATCTTCTCGTCTCACAATTGACCGGGCGTCTTTACCTGTATGCAATGGTCTGGGTGTTGAAGTAATCCTGATACCTTCCAATGAGAAGAAACACTGAACGTGTCCCGAAGAAGGAAGGGAATTGCTGTTTTTGCATCAAAGGCTAAGGTAATTGATAAGTTCCGTCTCTCAGCCAAGGGAGACGGACTATCACAGCTACAGTGCGAGTGTAGCACGAAGCTGGTCAATGTGTGTGTCTTGAGGTACGTATTAGTATATTCGAGGGTTTGGAAATATAGTGTGTACCAATTAATTCGTTGAGTTTGATCGGATGAAATATAAGATTTAAATGGATTCAAATGATGTATACCTAAGGCTTTGCATAATGTCGTGGCAGGACTGTGTTGAGAGTTAATCTTGCGGGGCATGTTCAAAAATGTACGCACACGAATTGCTCGTTAGAAACTTCGTGTGTGCTGAGAAATTGATTGTGAAACATCGACTTTATTCGTCGTTTTGTTGAAGAATTTGGAAATATTGCCATCTACTCAGTTGTGCAGGATTTATTGTTAAAATTTGACACAGGCTCAAGGACACATCTCGCGTTGTGGCAAAAAACATTTGTTTCTGAACTCCTTATGAAATGTCCACACCATTGAATCGTGGACACAAGTTCGATGTTCCAAATGTGACAAAGTTTACCTTTGACAAGAATGCATGTACTGCAGCTTAGTCTGAATAATGGCGATTGTCTGTTTAACGCATCTTAAGGAACTTCCTTAACGATCGATTCATGTACAAAAACTCCGTCAGCTATACAGAGATGTGCACGCATGCCAGAAGGTGACCATTTGACATCAAGTTAACTAATGTATGCCACAACTAAGGATTGTGTTTTCAATCGCACGATTATTTAGTCGCCAAAAGTGGACCTCACATGACACCTTGCAATCTCAACCAAATGTCTGCAATTTGTGCCATTTTTCTGGTTACTTGATTGTCGCAAGTTAAAATTAATCATACGTAATGGCAAAAGTATCACACACTTGCGGCTTAAATCGCTGCGATTAAAAAATCGTGCGACTTTCTACCGGAGCATAATTTAGTCGCATAAAATGACACATATTGCTCCGTTTTAATGTACTCAAATGTGACTAAGTAATCGCAGCCATTTAAAAAAAAAAAAAACGTAACAAGCCCCATCTTTTTTTGCGTAACTTTAAATGGGACACATGGATTAGCATGAATCATGTTGATGATCAATCCATGTAAATGATCAATCAATACCAGCTGCCATTTACGAACGTAGAGACTGAATAAATTCGTTAGTTGAATAAAGTTAAATTTAACGAAACTTAACGAAAAGGGGAAAGTATCATTTCTGTGTATTCGTAAGATTGTTTGGATTAAGTTAACTAAGTCTACTTACGTCCATAATGGTCTACATTCAAATGACATTGAATAACAGTGATCAATATTTATTAATAGGTCTGTTTCTTCCGACAAATATCATGTCGACGTTCTTTGGGAAATCAAAGAATATGCAATCGTTTTTTTATGTTGTTAAGATCCATTTTTGATATCATAATCAAAAATCTGATAGCATAATCAAGTCTGCGATTTAAAGGAAAATCGTAGATTAAAAAAATGTATTGGTCTAAGTATTGAGTATGAGTGTGAGTCGATTGACCAGGACTCAAGACTAATTATTGTGGAGGGTGACAATAATTAGTCATGAGTCCTGGGCAATCGCCTAACACTCCTTTGTTTTATGATGAATTGTGAAATGGTTCTTTTAAAGTTGTTGCAACTAAAATGTCTTTATAACGTATCTCCGTCTATCTGTCACATGATTCTCAGCTTCTTATACTCATGAATCCAATGACGTGAAATTTTGGAATTGGACATAGAAACTATTTGGACTTAGATACATGTATGCATATTTTTTGCATGCATGAATATTTTCAAAATTAAAATAACTGGGAGTTCCTCCCGTGTTCCCATAAAGGATTGCTTTTATAAATAAATTTGTGTGGTACGGAATTTTCTAAAACACGAGTAGCGGCTTAACAGGCCCTTTTTGACATGTTTAAAAAATAACACGCAGTAAGTTGTGTTAGAAAAATTAAGTGTGCTTGTACAGCTGTGCCGGAGGGATGCGTGAAGGCATAACGATTTATTTTTCTTAAAGAACAGGCACCTATCCTGCTTGTTATAGCGTCTGCTGTAAATTGTGAAATATTCAATTTAATTTTAAAAAATTAAAATAATTTTCTTAAATACAAAATTGAATTGTTTTGGAATTTTAAGAAGCGGTGTCAAAATGGACACTGAATGAGGTCGTAAAATAAAAAGGTGGACTAAGCGTTTCTTATATTACATTTCCGCCGAACCGAAATCGAGTGGATTTGATAAATTCTTACTGAAACGTCAATAGGCCGGTCGATTCCACCGTGTTGAAGTGGTTCCAAAGGACATTGGCCTCTAAATTTTTAAATGGCCGCCAGGACAGACAGACAGCTGTCTGGTAAGCGGAAATAAAAGTGAGAAAACGCTAGAAAATGAGGAGAAAGACAGAATGGGAAATTTAACATGACTGAAATTCACGTTGTTGGCTTGTTCGGTTTGACAATCTCTCACGGACCGATGAGTTCGAGGAGGATTAAACTAGAGATCAATGAAAAAAAAAAACGATTAATTTCGAAACCCGGATAATGCTTGGCGGAATATAATAGATTTGAAGACATTTTTCGGCAGAAGCGTGGTATGTATTTTTATTCGTACACGAATAACCCTCTTAACCCTTCCACCGCCTCTAGGTGGGGTTTCGTTTCGACCTTTGCAAGTGTTAAGAGTTTACGGTTTATTTTTTTTCACCACCTTGAAACCCACCTCTAGTTTAAACATTTTGCTTCCAAGTTAAGTTTGTTTGAAGTCGAAAAAAACGCCTTTTGGGAGAAAATAAATATTTTTGTGCCGGCAAGATTTTTGATCAAAAAAAAAAAAAAACAAAAAAAATGAAAAATTTTTGCAAATAAAAAAAATAATAGAAAAATTATACAATATTGTCAGGAATACTTTGTTCATTTTAAATTACACAGTCTTTTGTCCCTCGAAAGCCCAAGGCGGTCTCAAGGGGGTTTTTGGATTTTGACCTATTTTTACTTGTAAAAGGTCCAAAATTCTTTGACTCGCCTCAAAAAATAAGGCATTCCAGGGTTAAGACGTAATAGAGGACTAGGATAGTGATGCCTAAGCATCGATAGTCTATCGATAGCAATAAATAGTAGATAGTACATAATTCAAAATCATTTTACCAAACGAAGGACATTTTTCTGATTTATTCCACTCGAAATTTTTCTTCGCCTCTGGAATTTGTTACATTGTCCACCGAATGTATCGCACACATCTGGCGAGACTTGGCAGCACTAAGAAGAGCTTCAAAAAGTGTTGCAGGAAAAGGAGGGCAGATGGCATTACTTGCTGAACATTCAGAGTGAACAGTGGTTTGAATATTAAAGCAATAAAATGCGAAATATAAATTGAGTCTGTTTTCTTTACTAAATAAAGTTTTGGCGTTAAATGAATTATAATTGTTTTTCTAAAGGCGCTAGGTTTTAGGGTTTGCGTGGTCGTTTTTTTTTTCTAAGGTTTCTTGTATCGCGTATTTTCAGTATCGCATCGTATATTATCATTGTCCAAGACCATTGATACTATCTTCAGAGAAAACTATCGATGTTCAAGCAACACATGACATGGGATCCTAGTGTGCAAAAAGTTTGAGAATGCATCGCAGGAAATGTATTTAAAAATCAAAAAATGTTGTAAATGAAAGCAAAAGACAAATAAATTGACAGAAATAAAACTAAATTTATATTTGCTCCACTTGAAGAACATTCGAGTTCGTCAAGCAAAAATTAAAAAAAGTAAGTTTCACCATCTAACAACAGCAATAACAATGACACGTCAGTTTACACAACAAAGCAATTACATTAGTCATCTAGAACACTGGAAGTTTTTCACTTAACAGACTTAACAAAATCATACACTTAACTACCTTATTAATTACAAGTAGAGTTTTGTTCACTCCTCCTTATATGTACAAGTTGCAAATTATCTCGAAAAACAAAAAAAATACAAACAAAAATGAGAAAAAATAATCAATTTCTATGTAAAGCAATTATAGACTATAGATAATTTTGTTTTATCTAAAAATACATTAGTATTCTGGATTTCATCTTAAGTTTATAAGTTTTCGTTTAAAGCTTGACCATTTGATATTTTCAATTGTTTTACAATAGAACATTATACAAGGGTTTTTTTTTGGTTTGGTTTGTTTTGTTTTGGTTTTCTGTTTGATTTTCCTTAAAGTAAGTACTTATGCGATACTTGAGTGAAGAATATATGTTATATGTTTGAGTATAGGAGATTATATGTGGTAGTTGAATAGTTAATCCAAATTTACATACTTGGACTTTATTTCATTTACATGCTATAAATCAGTTTTGAATTTTCAACGAATTTAAATTGTGGTCTTTTCATTTGTTCGTATTTCTACAAAAAGTTTTTTTTTGTTTCTTTTTATAAAATAATCAAAAGTTGACTCTTGTTTTTTTTTGTTTCTTGCAACACAATTAAAGCTAGATACACACAAATTTTTGCAATATACACATTTTTTTTATGTTCGATTTTTTTCTTTGTTTATTTCAACATTTTGTATTTCTTATACAATGAGTATACATTTTCGAATTGTTTTAGTAAATAGTGTACGCAATAGTGCGGGTTTTTTTATAATTACAATTACAATTACAATACAATTATGTACAAAATAATTTATTTAACTAGAGATTTGTTGTTTCGTGTTTTTGTTTCTGTTTCTTGTTCATTTGTTACAGTAAAATAGTTAAAGTACGCATGTGTTTTGTTTCATTTTCATAAAGCTATTCAGATATTTGGACGGTGGTTTGATTACTATCAAAATTATTATTGTTTTTAGCAGTAACTACCGAGGTGGTGCTACTGCTACTGATGGTAGGGAGTCAGCTGCAAAATAAATTAAAAAATCCCCGACCTTTCTCGGAACGTGGAGCCATTAGCATTGGAACTTGGTTTTTATGAGTAACTTTTATCTGAAAGAGAAAATTAAAGAGAATTTTATTGAAATTTTTTGACAAGAAAAATTATAAAAAATCGACCATCGTTGGTCACAAAAAAATACTGAAGTTTTTGAAATATTCTTCTGAAAAAAAAAACAAGATGACACAACATTCTAGAGAAGTTCGTGCGTACCTCAAACGTCAACACCAGAGACGATCTTCCAGAAATCTGTCAACTAGTTGCATCCCTGGCGATGACATTGACATCATCGAAATAACTCAGCTGGCTGTCAGTAGGGCTTATGGATCATCAAGAAGGAAGTGTATACAAAGGGCCTTGCGTTGAATGAGGTAAGACAAGTTGTAGCAGGCAAAACGGGTACCATGAGTTTCAAGGAGGAGACTTGGGTTGGTTGTACGGCTCTGCTCGCCAGGCGGGGTGGTTCTTGTTCCCTTCCTCGTCCACCACACATTTGCGGCCTCACTAGCTCAGTAAGTAGAGCACGAGACTCTTAATCTCAGGGACATGTGTTTGTGTCCTACGTTGGGAGCCATTTTGTTGCACGAGGCTAAGGGGGTAGCTACAGCTTGCGGTGTACTTGTATTTGAAAGCAAAGTGCATGCTGTCTACAAAAAAGTCCACCAACACCGAGGTTTTGGACAAAGCGTCAATATAGGCACCTATCGCTTTGAGGTAGTGAAAGACTTTTCTGCCTAGGTTCCGAAGTCAATGACACCAGCCTGGAGGTAAAACGAATGATCACCCTTGTTAATCGCTGTGCATTTTAATAATAATATAATATGGGTGGGGAGACAGTCCGAAGCGGATCAGGGCCTAGCTTCTCAACAACCACTCATGTTCTGCGTGCTATTCTTCTTTCAAGAGTGGAAGGGACCTACAGTTTAATGCCGACTCGGAACGGCGAAGTTGAGAAGCTTTTTTTAAACAGGAATACTCTTTGAGTATTGTTAGTGACTCAAAAGAGGTAGAGCCGCGAATTATCACAGGTGGTAAATTCGGGTATCGAACCTGGCACCCTCTGCGTAGGAGTCGACGCACTTACTCACTACGCCACGGCGACCCGCTGTGCATTTTGGTTTTTGAGTATTATGGCCAGAATCAGGAAATCCCGATATACGACCCTGATAGTCCCAGTGCAGCTGTATGGTTCAGAAGCATGGACGTTAATTAAAAGGGACGAAGTGTTCAATGGTCGCGTCGGGAGCAAATGTCTTCTCATAATCTTTGGTCCCGTATGTATTGATGGTGTTTGGAGGAAAAGATTGTCCGAGGTGGACCTGTGCATCTAGCAAAAAGCCTCTCCAGCCACTATGGTATCTAGCAAGTTGCCTCCAGATGGTAACCTCAAGTTAAATGATGTTCATCTACGCATCTGTATGCCATTTGAATACGTGCATTATTTCTTGCTTGTCAGACCGGGTCAGAGGCAGTGTCGCCTAGGGCGGGTGCTAAGTTCAAGATTGCTCTACAAGGCTCGGGAGTCTTAGGCGATGTTGGTGTGTAACTAGTAAAGTTAGTGACTGAGAATGTGTAGTTAGTTGTGAGTAAAGTCAAGATGTCATCAACTTTAAGAACTGTGTTGTTGAGAAAATCCGCAAGAGACTTTGAGGCAGAGTTGAAGATTTTCGCGTACAAGCATCATTGGAACATGTCTTTTTCTAAAATGAGGGTAGTGCACACTGTACATTATCACGACGTTAATAGCGATAATAACATTTGCTTTCTATCGTAACTTCTTCGATGAGTTTTGGGACAATCCTCTGTCAGCTGAGATGTACTCAAACTATGCAACAAGCCGTCGCGCAGCGGAGGCTCCTAAAATCGCGAAACTGACAGTCAATGGGAAGTCCGAGGGAACGAAAACAACCTTTCGTATTATTGGAAGTCTGGTAGATTTTATATCTGACTAGACACAATGAGTGAGTGGAACTTTTAGAATGTTAAAAGTGTTGCATACATTTTGGCGCATCAGTTAAATAATTCCCACAGAGTGGTCCAGGCGTATCGTGTCGTAACTCACAGGCTAGGGAAGTCAGTTTTCTTAAAGCAAGAATTAATACTGTGAAACAGTGATGATATCGATATCGACCAGTGCACGGATATAGTGTAGTACAGTTCAAGCAGTTGTACGAAGATGAAGGCGCTTTCAACAGCTCAGTGCAGTACGTTCTCTGGTAAGTTCGGATTGGAGCAAATACTTTTTTGGACGAGACCAGCAGCTGTACGGGTCTCTGCGGATTCAACGACAGATTGATAGGCCATGTAGAACGCAAGAACAATACTTCTCCAGCCCGAAGGGTCTTTGACAGCGAACCATGTGGACAAAGCAATAGACGCCCACGAAATCGACAACGCACACAAGTGGAGAACGACCTCAACCAACTTGGTGCCCAAAATTGGAGGAAGCTGGCTATACATCGTGGCAGCTGGAGAGGCTTGTTGGCTGAGCCCCAGGTCCACCCCGGTGTGTAGCGCCACAAGAAGAAGAAGACAAATAGAGGACAGCCAAAAATGTAATACAAGTTCGAAGAAAAGCCTCCCCACGTGTGGAAACTCAGTGTAGTTAGCCTGATCCACCAGAAAGGAGACCCCTTTGCTCCAACTATCGACTCTCCAACATCGCGGAGGTGCTTAAAAACACACAGACCATGTCCCTTATTAGTGGGGCTTCAGGCGAGGGAAGCCCACAGAAGAGCAGATTGTCACTCGCCACATATTTTTCAAATTTAACTGATTACTCCCCAGTGTCTTTTTTTCAGGACACTATATTCCTATTTTTAATTTTACCTTTTTTTTTATTTTTAATTGTAAAAAACAGATATTGAATAAGACCCGTGTTTTATTTTTCAAAAATCTATAAATAGTGAAGTAGGATTTTGCACGTAAAGCACATACAACAACTTACTGCCTATAATAACGGCAGTGAAAAGTGGCTGCCGATAAATATTCGACTTCGAATTTTTTTTCATACATTTTGACATCAATTTCGAATAAATAAATTTCTTTGCCATATAATTTGACGGATAAAAATCAAAGCCACTGCGAATCGGTTTCCTGAATCTTACTTCACTTCACTGTAAAAAGGACAGTTGGGAGTAATGGGTTAATGACGCTTATGACAGCGTGCTAGAGACGGGCCATAGACAATTCCCGCTGTTCCATTATGGTTGGCATTGTACATCGAGAAATTCATTCTTGTGAAGATCGGACCAAGCTTGCAGGCCAACACTAGAGGTACGAGAATTTCGTTCAACTCGGTGAACGAGGTATACCCTTATAACATCAATCACTCTCTCAGAGCGTCACAATGGGCGACTTTAGCTTCGAAGTATCCAAGGGTCTTCGTCTCCCTCCAAGGTAAGCTATGCCAGCAACAGCTGTGTTTTGTTACAAGCGTATATACGCTTAAATTATAAGTGCACAAAAAAGCGATCATCGGCGCTTAATGATTCATCATAAAATCTTGGCAGCACCGACGATATTTACGACAATTGTGACAGTCAGGGGGTGGAATCGTATAAGGTGATAGTTGATCGTTAATGGACACAATCTTCGGCTTGCGATTGTGTAAAAAAAAATAATTAAAATGTTCATCAAATGAAAAGAATCGAAAAGTTAATGTGACATGCAACCTGCGGGCTTTGCAGT
Organism: Eristalis intricaria; assembly: GCA_964034865.1. Lineage (NCBI taxonomy): Eukaryota > Metazoa > Arthropoda > Insecta > Diptera > Syrphidae > Eristalis > Eristalis intricaria. The sequence goes on from OZ035877.1 coordinate 65,223,757, forward strand.
GATCTTGGATTATTCAGCCTAAGCTTACCTTCCAAGCGGGGCTCAGAAATTCAGAGGATATGAACAATTTGCCTCAACTCTGAAGAGTCTAACGCTCAAGCCTGTGAGACAACACTATAGGTGACCCCCGCATGACGCATATATGTGAATGAGGGCATCAATCAACTTAGTGTATGCAGCTGATGGTAGCAATGCGGGGATGACGTTTACTCAACTCGCTTGTTGGTTAAGCTGTAGGTCCACCCCGAACTTTAGCGCCACAAGAAGAAAATGTAGGCATTAAGGTAGGTAGCAGTATATGCATACTGTGTGTGTCGCCGGGACACTAGCAAAACGTTTAGAAGGCCTTAGCAATCCAAGCACAAAAGAAGAAAAAAGACAACACGGATTGTCCAAATAAGTCCCAAATCCTTGGTTTTGAACTATATCCACGACTGGTGCACACAGGACTGAATATCGTGGTTCATGCCTCCTACGAAGAAAGCATTATGTTTGGATCCAATCAAGGCTCTTCTGGCACGATCTGGATCAGCTGTTATGTCAACGCCCTTTCCTCCACGTGGAGTGGGTGGTGCCCACGATTGCCAAAAAATATTATATTTGCCTACAGCTCCGCCCGTTGTTGTTGCGTGTCTGGGCTTGAGTGACTATGTGTTTTGCCGACGGAAATTAGATTTATTTTTTCGTGTTGCGTTGCAACACTGTGATGTGTTTAAGCAACACTTCCAACAGCTGCTTAGTGGACCTGGAATCAAGAAATCCCAACTCTAGTCGATGAAGTAGTTTGAAGAAGTCGGCACAGCCATTAAAAAGCTGAAGAACAACAAAGCCGCAAGCTCAGATGGCTTACCATCAGAGCTCTTCCTGGCCGGTGACTATGTTCTGGTAGCGAGCATGCAGAAGATCATCTGCAGAATTTGGGAAAAAACGAAAGCATGTCCGATGACTCCTGGTCTCCTGGTTCGAGAAGGACAGGAAGACCGAACCTCTGGTATGAGAACCAAGTAATCGTGGATGTAAGACAGCTTAGTCTGGGTGACTGGAAGCAGAGTGCACAAGACCGTCAACGATTGGTGGCAGCGATATCTCAGGCTCTGACCCCCCACGGGTCGTATGCCTGATGAGTAAGTAAGTAAGATACCATGAGGAGCTTAATAATAATAATATGGGTGGCGCTACAGTCCGTAGAGGGCCAGGGCCTAGCTTCTCAGCAACCACTCGTGTTGTGCGTGCTATTGTTCTCTCAAGCGGGGAAGGGACCTACAATTTAATGCTGACTCCAAACGGCGTGTTGACAAGCTTTTTCTAGACAGGAAATTTATCTTTGAGCATTGTCAGTGACCTAAAAGAAGTGGAACCCTGAAATATGAATTTGAGATGGTAAATTCCAGTATCGAACCTGGCTCCCTCTGCTTAGGAGTCGACCCACTAACCCCCTACGCCACGGCGACTGATCATGAGGAGCTTATGACTCCTATTTCTGGAATTATTTGGTACGTGGTTCGATGCGACTTAGATGGCTTATGCTGATTTTATTCCGCTAGATTATTCAAGAAGTGGGTCCCAGGGTGCATGTTCTGATGGGTAGCGAGGGCTCGATCAGAGAAGGTGATCAATGGTCCCCCTCGGTAATGTTATTTCCGCAGAAGTCCCAAAATCATTTTGAAAAGGAAGACGTAACGAAGATAAGACCACCATCTGCTCCACTTGATCTCATCTCGGCGGTGCCGTGGTTCAGAAGACAATTCAAGTGTTCTGAGACAAAATATAGATCTGTTGTGTGGGTTTATCAAACTACTTCGTTGAAAAACGCTACTCACTCTCGAAAATGGGGAGAGGTTCCCCAAAGCGTGGCCTCGTAGATCAGGTAGACACACGTCGTGGGAACATCGAAATTCACTTGTCACACAGTCAGTGCGAAACCCGATGTGCACACGGCGTAAAAGTGCAAGGGATGCATTTGTCTGCCGAATCACTCACGTAAAGTATTTTGTGGATACAATTACGTAGACGACACTCTACACCACAGATCGATTGTACTCTGGATCACCATAAAAAAAAAGCGCGAATTTTGCGATCGAAAGAAGATTGCCTATACATGGCTTCTTTAATTCACCCGATAGTTGGTCACTCTCTTTCAATCAAGAGTGTGTTTTATGTCGTTTTAGGAAACCGATCATATTTATTTCTCGTACAGTCCTCCAGCTTAGCACTACGAACTGAACTGAATCTCGGAATAGGTGCGAAAATATTTCCACAACCAGACAAGGAATCCAATGTTCGAAAATGGGAATGTCACTTATGCCAGCTCGTTCCTGCAAAAGTTGGATAGAAAAGCAATTTCTGGGCATGGTGTTGGGGCTTAAATGAAACGCACGACCTTGTAGGCACCCCCCGCTGTGCGGCATCCGTTGAATGGAAACTCTTTGAATGTGCCCAAGTCTTTCAGCATCAAAGTTTGAATGGTCTCCGCCAGTCTCAAACAGAACGCATTATATAATATTTTTAATAAAAGAGAAAAAAAAAAATAAATAAACCACACCACGCCAGAACGGATTCCTCGTCTGCACAATTTTAAGCCGCCCGAACTCACAAACTACGTTCAAGCAGGAAACAGGAAGCCATTCATCCCACAGACATGGGCAAACACATGTACACGGGAAATCAGTGATGGAATCATAAAGTCACCCCCCTCCCACAGCCTTTGTGCATGCGAAAAACTTTTGCACACGTAGTCATTTAAAACCAGTTCGCAATACCATAAGCAGAACTTTCCGAGTTCACCATCAACTCAAACAAGGGTAATTGAATTAAATCGCATAAAAAAAGCGAGCACCAAAGTTGTATTCTTGGAAGAACCCACACAACCCGCACTTTTCCTGGAAAAGGGGCCACAAACTTTGCGTTCGGGTCAAGAGTGTCCGCAAGCCCGGCTGAAAAGAGAACACACTATAGACGCAAACTTTCGTACTTACCGTGCAAGGAGCCTGCATCCAAGGTTCACCATCGATCTGCATCGGAAAAGTTTTCCGTGTGGTTATCGTTACCTCGCTGCACTGAGCCAATCGTCGTCCGGAGGCCCTCAAGCCGGTGCGCACTTGTCCCATATGCAGGCAATTTTCCAATCCAATGACTTCGATAAGGCGATCACCGAAATCTGTCAACGACACAGAACAACAACGAAAAAAAAAAGGGAAAATTGATGAGAGTGTGTGGTGAAAAATGTCCTTGTGCTTGGTGAACGCGAAGCACACCACCGACCGCCACGTATCCCCGAGTAAGCAGTTTTAATCTATGTATAGACCGTTGTCTCGGTCGGTGGCTGACGCGCGCGCTTTCCTCAATGAAAGCATAAACCGAGCGATAAAAATGAAACGAATCCTTGGTGTGGGGGTACGTTGTTTTGGGGGCGGATGGCAGATGGCGGACGGATGCGAGGGAGGAACCGGAATTTTATTTGCGAAACGTGTTAAAATCAACACAAAGGACATGCGAAATACAAAATCACAGTCGTCGCCCTCGCCGCCGCGCTTCTGATGCGTACAAAGCCCCGCAACGGCGCATAACTTTTACCAGAAAGGAGCCATAAAATTCCTCATCCACAGTGGACCATCCGACCGACCGACAGTCTATGCAAGACACACATACGAGGGGATGGTATCCAAGAAAATGAATATATGACGTAAACGGAAAGGAAGGAAAAATGGATAAGAAAAAAAAAAGGGATACGTACCTTGAATGGCGACCGATAAGTCAACCGAATTGAAGCTGGTCGCTGATAGTTCCTTATCAGATGATATCAGCTTCTTACCCTTTCGGAAGGGACCGCCCTTCTTGATACGCTTCTGCGACAAATGCTCGCCCCATAAATTCGAGCCGCCATGTGTGTAGGGAATGTTAAGCAGAGCGATACCTTGTAAATGCGGTCCATTTGCCAGGTCCAGGGAAACGCCATCACACTGTAAACAACAAACGACATGGAAGAAATGTACACATATTCAAACGGAAATACGAAGACAACTGATTCGAGGATGCTGCATATCCTGGCCTGGCCTCCCTCCCCCTCCCTTCCTCTTTCCAAGCATTCAATTTGGAGCGGTTTTCCTTCTCAGAAATCCCTATTTTTCTGTTTGTGTGTCCTAGAGCCTGGAGAGGACACTTTATTATATTTAGAATGGAAATCAAATAGGCTTTGCTGGGAGATTGTCTCTGTCGTCTCGTCTCCGCAAGGACACACGGGCTGGTGGGTGGCTGGTGGTGGCTATGGCGACAGCAACGGCATTGGCATCGGCAGTTTTCCAGAGGCAAACGCCTGACGACTTGGGTGAAGGACAACACGATAAAGAGGATTCATTTTCTCCGGCAAATTGGTGAAGAGTGAAGACATTCGTTCTATTTAAAAGAATTAGGTTTTTCGAATTGCACTTGACAGTCGGAAAATTTATGTGTACTCTCGTCCTCTTCTTTTGTTTAGTCTCTGTTTTTGTTTTTTTTTTTTTTTTGTTTTATTACTTCCAGGACCAGGTGAATGCTTTAGATAAACATGACGTCAATGATTGTCAGGATATTTGTTTCATTTGTGTCAGTGTCGGTGTTGGTGTTGGTGTCTTTGTCGTCGGTGTTGAGAGGCAAACATGAGCCACTCAAATTATCAATTCCAGTCAGGATTGTAATAAAGAGTGCGCGCCGCGCGATGTACTCGTACACGCTGCAGAAGGCGCATGTACTTGGGTTTGATTTTTACGAGTCCCTTTTATATTCATGTTTCATGGGTCGTTTGGGTGGACCTTCTCCTCAACTGGGGATCTATGAATTTCAACCGTTTCCGGCTGAATGGCCATTAAAGTGTAACTTAATCGTATTTCCATGGGGTTTTGTAATGAGATCAAATATTGGGTGCTTTATTGCTTGTGCATGGCCGTTCGACCTCCTTTTGATTTGAAAGGACACGGCTTTGTCCTCTCTATTGCTGAGAGGGAATTTTTTTGCCCATGTTTTGTGTGTGGGGTAGGGACAAGCATTTTGAATATTTGTACAAAAATTCGCCTCAAGGGTGGACAATGTGTGGGATTGTGCCGAAAAATGGGGACATTTTGTGGTAGGCGAAACTGTCATCGAAGCCATTGATTGGAAGAAGATCTCTTTAATTTCACTTTAATTCTTCTGGGAAATTAAATAAATAAAATTAGAATAATTTCAGTCTGGCATTATAAAGTCTCTTCTGCAGTCAAGCTATACTTGCGTTGTTGACGCTATAGGTTCATCTTGACCTGAACACAGAATGTATAAGTAAGCACACACGCCTCGCAACTGTAATTGAAGCTGCATTGCCCCGCTTCACCAAGGCCAGCAGCTCAAATATCAGAACACCGAAGTTCCATTGATCGCGCTTCTTGAAACAATAAGCGACGCACATGTCGGCAAATAATTGCAAAATGTGCAGTTATCACTTCTTGCATTAAAGTAGATTTAAGATTTTTTGGAAAGAATAAAGCAGTCTGAAAGCAGCACTTGTCGCGTATTATTTTAAACGGAAATCTCCCGTGTTGTTCTCTCTTGGGTGGAAAGGATCTACAATTTTATGGAGACTCCGAAACGCGAGGATTGTGTTATATTCCCACCAAACGAAATCACAAGGTTTCATCGAATTTCTCCAAACCTCAGTGGTCTTACCATAAATTTTCGTGGTTTCGAAACCTCGTGACTTATGAAAAAACTTGTTCAAATCCCATTGAGTTCATCCGTCCGTTTTTGTTTGCTTGAACATCAATTCATTTTGGTATTCATTTTAAGATGTCAAAATATATAAACATGCTTTTATGTACAGTGGACTCTCAATAAGTCGAAAATCTCTCCAACTCGAACTTTTTCGTAATATTTTGCATACATTTCCCTCAATTTTCCATACAAAAACCTCTCTCTAAGTCAAGCTCTCTCTAAGACGAATAAATTATTAAAATTAAAAATATTTTTACTAATATAAGAAAATATACATTATGGTATCCCGTGACAGTCCACTGTATCTCCTCTCAACAAACAACAACCAACTCTCTTAACAACCTCTCAACAACCAATGACATTTGAAATCACTTCAACTCGTTGCGAACAGCCTACTGCAGTTTGAGTAGAAGTTCATTCAAATCACGCGATTTCGGTTCGGTGGGAATATAGTAGACATGTGCCCAGACACGTATGGCCTCTAAAAATGGTCAGCTAATCGGTTTTCGTGTCAAAAATTTAACGTTGAGAACTAGGGTAGGATTCACCTAAGACAATACGTCTTTCAGAAAACTCTGAGATCTGAAATCTAAATGAAATAAATTAATTCTATTCTATTTTCTTAATTAGACTGGATGGTGCAATTGGTAGAGTGCCTCCCCCTGGTTAGCGGTGCCCCCGGTTCGAATCCCAGTGAAAGCAAAGTTAATACGCTTTTATCTGGTTTTCAAATCTGATCCAGTCCCCATTTGCCGTTGGGATAAAATTAACGCCACTATCACTGGAGTGGTCGATCTGTGGTAGTAGTCTGACTAGGGGTATCACAATGGACCAACATGGTCTAAGTGTTCTGGTGAATTCACTAGCAGCCCCCTACCTAACCTAACCTAACTTATTCTATTGTCTTCACACTGCTTGCGGAGTCATAAGGCCTTATGAGAGGGAGAGAGACAGACAAACAGACAAATACAGCCCACATGTGAAATTCACCACGACGGATGGAATTGGGCAACTTTTAACTTTCTGTGCGTTTGACAGATGTTTCCATGGAAATTCATTGGAGTGATCCTTATGTGATTGCTTTTACGATATTTTATGAATTAAATAATACTGTTAATTCTTAATAATTAAAGAACTTTAAAATTTCGAATTTCTTAGAATTATGCAAGAGTGGATTGCGCACGCAACGTAGTCATGGGGCGTTTCTTTGCAATCCAGCAACTGCGATTCTTGTGAATTCCAAACTCAACCTATTCGACGGATTCTATGGATTTATGCCACGGCGCACTCCAGGATTGTTCGCAACGGCATTCTGTCCACAGCGGAAATGTCGTGAGGCTAACGGTCAATGTGTTAAGGTAGACGGTCATCTGTCTGCCGAATGTAGCTGGCGGAGGATACCCTTGCCTCCGCATGCAATCCACGCCAATCTTGTTGAAAGTGTTTGTGTTTGAGAAAGTGACAATCTTATCCTGGGCTGTCATTATTTCTACACAGAGAAGAATGTACCCTGATTTATTTAAATAGGAGCCTGTTTGATACTACTCAAAGTTAATTGTATTTAAATCGAAACCGTTCATGTTTGACGAAGTATAACATAAAACCAGAAATAAAGTATGACAGTGATGCCAGACTTCTACCTTTTTTGCCCCTTAAAATGTTTGACAACTGTTTTACGTTATTTCGTGAATGACGTTCAAAAATTAATGAATATCTGTCAAAAAGGCACTCAAATTCGTCGATAGACTAGGGGGCAATCAGCTGTGAAGTCGGCTATCTCTGTAATACTTCATTTCTGGTTCAAAGTTGACTAATTTCCACTTGTGGGCTGCATTTGCTGCCTCTGTCCACACAGTGGGGCTAAATTTGTTGACAGTACCCAACTCACGCAACGGATTCTATGGGCTTGGGACTTTATGATTTTGTCTCGTCTTTTGAGAAATTCTCTTTCTGTTTCACAACAACTTAGCAGTTAATGGCATTATATTGGGAATCCGCTGATAAATGTTCACCGATGCATTTGATCGTAGGTCTTTCCTCCAGTGTGGTTGAACACCATCAATGTCTGAGCCATTAAGATATAAGCAATGACAGTACGTTATTCAAAAGTCTCTCATCAAACTAGTGTAGGGGAACTTTCAAGCAATAAATAGTTCAAAATGCGGTGAAATGGAAAATTAAACAGAAAAACTGTCGGTGTGCTACTTATGCCTGAAACACAATAGTGTGCTGCGCCAGCCGACTTCATGTTACGGAGAGAGTGCGATGACGCACTGCGTTGAAATAAATACTCAATTTATCAGCTGTGCTCTCTCTCATCTACTAGATGAAAAATATTGCCGCCTTTCTGCATACACTCATTCGAAATGACTTTTGTCGTTTAATTATTTTTAATCAGCTGTTTCATTTCTCAAATGACAGTTGACACAAAATACTCTCAATTTGGAGAAAACTCTCAATCTGGGAGAAAATCTCTCTCACAGAGCACCCCTCTGTCAAAAGATATCCAACATGTTGAAAGAGATAGCCGACTTCACAGCTGATTGCCCCCTAGTCCATCGACAAATTTGAGTGCCTTTTTGACAGATATTTATGAATTTTTGATGGTTATTCACGAAATAAGGTAAATGCCGTTCTTTGATTGGTCAATTAGCTTTAGGAATACGTTATAAAAACAGTTGTCAAAAATCATATGGGGAAAGAGAGGTAGAAGTCGGGCATCTCATGTACGTTTTATTACGATCCTCTCATCGCTCTCAATTTTCACTAACGCAGGTCGACGCTGTATTTTATGCTTGGCCGTTGAATTGTGTGCCTTGAAAGCCAACGCCAGCGCAAACGCACTATTGTGTTTTAGGCATTATGTGATCACCACTGATTGATGTATAGTCCACGTCAGTCGAATAGGTTCACCAGATCTAGTCATTTATTTATTTTCCTTAAAAAAATCGTTTGTAGTGCGTTTTGAAATAAGAATTATTAAAAAGTGGACCGCAAAGAAATGTGTTCGTTTTCTATACCGTGGGTAGCTGGGGCGTTGGTTCACGCAGAGGTTACCAGGTTTGATCCCTGAATTTACCAGCTTTCATTAGTTACGTTTCTACCTCTCCTCGAGTCACTGGCAATGCTCAATAAATTTTCCTGCTTCTCAAAATTCGGAGTTGGAATAAAACTGCAGGTCCCACCCGTTTGTGACAGAACAACAGCACGCACAACACGAGTGGTTGCTTTTGAAGCTAGTCTCTAACCCTGTATGGGCTGTGGCGCCACCCATATTATATTAAGTTTTCTATAGAGTCCATGACATGTTCGAAAATTCGAAATTCAAGTTCACTTTGTAAAAAGTTGCTTCAGTATAACATTTTTATTTTATCCACAAACGCGTATAAATCTCAACATCATCATCACGTCCTTCCTGACTTGTTTCCCCGCCATCAACTTCGACCTGAGAAGTCCTTTAAGTACTCGTACAGTAAGCCACAGGAACTATTACTGCCATTATGGATGGCAAAGCATATAAATTACGACGCACCACATGAGCTCTCAGTCACTCAGTTCATTTTCAATTTCTTCACAGCTCCACATGTGATCGCATTAAATGAGCATAAAATTTCGAAGTACAACGTCAGTGGCGCTCCTTCCGACGACGCACGCCCCCCTAAATATTCTTTACGACCAAAGCCATATAATGGGATCTTCTGTTTATTTAATATTTTTGTGTCTGGTTTTGTTACTCAACATTGACAATCATTGGACAGTAAAGACAGTAAAGAGTTTCTTCTTCTTCATTGTCGTTTGTGACTAATAAAATCCAAAGAAACAGCCCACCGAATCGTCTTGTAGGTCGAAGCAATTCATTACATAATCCACAATCATACCGACTTTACGACGACACAGACGGCCGCACTAAATGACAGCTGTCATCGCCAGGATGCCACAATTACAACCAGATGCCCTTAGGGGGGGTCTTTCTCCACGGCTTGCGGCATCGGTGGTCCACTTGAGCGTCAACAGAATTGTCACTCTTCATTTGTTCGGCAGGACATTGAAAATGCGTGGTCGCCGCCCCACCTAATCACTGAAATGCCAAAACTGAAGAGCATCCAAAAATAACGCACAAGGACAAGCAGTTAATTTCCATCACAACCAAGTTGGCACGTAATGTATTCCCTTCGTCATCGAGTGCGTCGTCGTCCTCCTTGTGGTCGTCCTTGTGGCCAGCGGCGGGCGTTCACGTCTTTGTGGTTGGCCTCGTGTCGTTGTCCTTGTCTTCGATGCTGCCACAGCCATTCCACACGCCTCGTTTGAGTGTCTTAATATCTCACTCGAGATGGGAATGGCATTTAACAAATTCATCTGACGCCAGACGCGTGGCTTATGCCGAATATCTGACAGATACCGCACCCGCAGGAATCGAAACAAATTAAACAGATTCACCAATCACCTCCACCACCGGCTGACTGGACTCGTGTCGGCGACGATTCGCTGAACGCAGCCACAGCATGGATGAAGGGAAAATTCCTCAATTTCTCCCGTTTCCACGCCCGAAAAACAAAACAGGGATAAAAATAAATCAAGGATTCCATTTGTAGCTCTTAGCGCGAACTGACAAAAGGACACTCCACCGGCGGCTACTATCAGTGGGGCCAGGCTAGTAGCAACAAATTTCAATGTTGGACACGTTCCAGTACTTACCACAACTTCGATATTTTCGTGCAGATTCTTGCACGAGGCCGCAAACGTCTCCGAAGTCGCGTACTCAAAGTACCACAGTTTGTTCTTCATGCGGCTGTTAAACTTATGAGGATTCTTCTCACGCTCCAAGTGAAATTTCACGCAAATTGCAGCATCCTGGGGAAGACACAGAAAGAGAGAGAGAGAGTGAGAGAGGGAGAAAAACTAAATGAATATTTTTCGTGCTTTTTTTTGCGAGAAAGGATGTAATGCGAGTGTGTGTGTGATTCCTTGACGTGTAATCGCATTAAAAGAGGAAATGAGATCGAAATGAAAATTCTCTGAGTGTGCCGGGCCGAGGGAGATAATGTGAAGAAATGTTTGCAATATCCAGTGAATCGGAATGAAAGCCATCGGCGAGTGACTACAATGTGGTTGGCAAGGAGGAAACACGTCTTTTTTGTTTTGACATCGTTTTGATAAAATGTTTGCACATCGGATCAGAGAATGCCATTTTTTCCGGACGAATGATGATGTAAACCAAATTTTTATAAATTCGTCATTAACTGTCATAAGCTATCTGTCATAATCGGTCGGACTAATCTGTCATAATATGTCAGTGTCAAATCAATGTTAAGAGCTTGACGTTGTCCATGGTTTAAGACATTAACCGTGAGAAATTAAGAAAACAAAGTCGCCGTAATAGCTACTGTCTAAGAAGACTCTGCGCTGGTCAGCTGAATTGAGCATCGTCAGAGTTGCAAGGAAAAGATTTGAGCCTAGTGAAAGCTCCCACAGCCGGACAGCGATGATCGCAACACCTTTATCCGCCTAAGGGTGTTGTCCGTCCATGGGAATGCATGGAACTTCCATTCAAGATCCATGATGGTGAGAAATTGTCAGCTCAAGGGGAGTGTCCGCGAAAGAGAGTGTCCGTAATAGGAGCTTTCACTGTATAAAGTTATGATGACACAAAAATGAAAGAGGAACGAACGAGCGTAAGAAATGTTGCCCGGATACGGATCCTAGCCAAATAAAATTATCTTCTGGAGTGAGGCACATTTTTGGCTCAGCTTATTGGAGTGAACAGAATCCACAAGTGTTCATCCAACCATAATCCACAAAGATTGACTGCCTGGTGTCGTCTATGGCAGCATCATCAGAGGAAAAGGCACCGTTTTAGTCAATGATCACTGGTATAGAGCGAAGTATAACCGAGTGTCTGTAGCCAGAGCTAGACAAGATCCATATAACTGAGGTAAGGTTCCAAAAAGATGCTAATATATGCCATAAAGCAACGTCGTTGTGAAGGAGTAAGTTGGCGAGTGAGTCATCTCGTGGCGTTCAGGTACAATCCGTTTCTTTTCTGTGGTTCTACGTCAAGGTCTTTATTTTTGTTTTGTACAACCCATGTCGTGGCAACGGTACAGCGACCAGTATAGATCTATTGTATCGTAGGGTTGGAGTTAAATCAAAAGACATACTACTTCCTTCATGAAAGCCATTTGTTAAAAAAGTTTTAATTCCGTCTTCGATTCCGAACCCGTGCGACAATTAAAGACAGTAGGCGCGCGTTTAAGGCGCACCAATGTGAAGAAGGACTTCAACCAACTTGGCGTACAACACTGGAGGCAGCCAGAGACCGTGCTAATTGGAGAGGCTTGTTGGTTGAGGCCCAGGTTCACCCCGGACTGTAGCGCGACCAGAAGAAGAAGAAGACAATGCTCTAGAAAAAAGCTTCTCAACTTCGCCGTTCGGGGACGGTATAAAACTTAAGGTCCCTGTAGGTAAGTAGTAAGCCTCTCCAAAAGCGCACACCAAGTTGATTGAGGTCCTTCTCCACCTGGGTGCGCCATCGCTTCCGTGAGCGTCCTCTATTGCGTTGTCTCACTGGTTCGGAGTTGAAGACTCATCGGGCTGGAACAGTGTTGTCCATGCGCCAAGCCATCTTAGGCTCATGTCGCTGTACAGTTCGCGGTTGAATCTTCTTCTCAAATAACCATCAACGCACAGTACCAAAGATTGAACGCAGAATTTTTCTCTCGAAAAGACCAAGAGCTTCTTCATCCGCTTTTGTGATTGTCCATGCCTCCCCACCATGAGCAGGACAGGAATGATCAAGGTGTTATTTAATGTTAGCTTGGTCCTTCGAGAGAGGAACCTACTGATCAATTGCCTCTTGAGCCTAAAGAAACAGCCGATGGTAAGAGTAATTCTGCGTTTAATCTCGGTACTGGTGTTGTTCGTACTGTTCACTTGCGAGCCTAACCCAACCTAGTTTATATGTTTTGTTAAGGAGTTCGTAGCAGTAGTCATTGGTTGCATCATCGTTCTTCTTTGAAGGGACGTGTGCACACGGCAAATCTAGCCTTGATTCAAATCGTCACCAATCGTTCGCTTACCCACTTAAAGCTCTAGACGTCTTGCCTAAGTCTGTTCCCAATGACAAAATGCAAATGCACAAAATGCGAGTTTTTCGTTACAATCACCGTAGTAGATATCACAGTTCATCATGTTGGATATTTTTTGACAGAGAGATGCGCTGTGAGAGAGATTTGCTCCCAAATTGAGAGTATTTTGTGTCAACTGGCATTTGAGAAATGAAAACAGCTGTCATTTCAAATGAGTGTATGCAGAAAGGCGGCATTATTTTTCATCTCCTAGACGCGAGAGGGAACAGCTGATAAATTGAGTGAATATTTCAATACAGTGCGTCATTGCGCTCTCTCCGTAACATGCATTCGGTTTCAGGCATAATTGCTGTGATGGAGCAGATGAAAGCAGAATCGGGTTCAAATTCAATATTTTTATCCAATGATTGTTGCGTCTGTAAACTGTTAAACGGCGAGGAAGACTCCAATACCGCTGTTAGGCAGAATGTTCCACTCCACATAATTGGACAAGATAGCGATATTGAGACTAAAGTCGAATAAAGCTGCTGGTGCAGACGGACTGTCTGCGGAACTGCTTAAGGCAGCTGGAGATGAGCTGGTGAGGTACATGCACCGACTCATCTGTAAGATATGAAAGCATGTCCGACGATTAGAACATCAGTATCGCTTTCCCGATCCACAAGAAAGGAGACCCCTTCAACTGCGCCAACTACCGAGGGATATGTCTCCTCAACATCGCCTATAAGGGAGGATCTTAGCCGTTTTGTGTGAGCACCTGAAACCATTGGTCAAAAACCTGATAGGTCCTTATCAGTGCGGTTACAAGCCGGGGAAGTCCACCATCAACCAAGTCTTCACATTACTGCAGATCGTGGAAAAAACCCAACAAATGCAGATCGACACCCACCACCTATTCGTCGATTTCAAGGCCGCATATGACAGCATGCATTGTCCCTATCCCTATACAACGCCATGTCTAGTTTTTACATTCCTGCCAAACTAGTCAAGTTGTGCAGGATGACGATGGAGAATCCTTGCTGCTCCATCAAGGCCGGTAACGAACTCATCGAGACCTTCAATGTCAAAAAAGGTTTTAGACAAGGCGACGCGCGGTCATGTGACTTTTTTAACATTATTCTTGAGAAGATCGTGCAGAACTCACACGCCAACACAAGAGGCACGATCTTCCAAAAGTCCGTACAACTGCTAGCATACGCGGATGACATTGACGTGATTGGTCGAACACAGCGAGCCGTCAATGAAGCATTTGCTGGTATTGAAGCGGAGGCTGCTAAAATGGGCTTAGCAGTGAACGAGGGCAAAACGAAATATATGCTGTCATCATGATGCACAACCTCGACGACTAAGCCAAAACGTCACCATAGGCAGCTATAACTTTGAGTCAGTGACTCGAAAAAGGTGGAGCTGTGAATTATGGAAGTTAGTAAAATGGGGATTCGAACCTGGAACCCTCTGGACAGGAGTCTACGCGACCCACAAGACATGTCTCTATTATTGATTGAGTTGATTGTACTAAGGTGACCAGCAAGATTACTTGGTTTGTAATTGTACTCTAGCATTAGTTTTGATAGCGAATTTGGCAGCACTCATCCTGACGAAGATTGGTGAGGGAGTTATTCCGATTATAGCTTGTGGAACTATTGTGGGGCAAGTACGCATCGCATCTTTTATTCCAAGAGAGACAATTCGTTACAACCTCTACAATCTATTTGCCGTTCTTTGTTGGAGAGTTTTAGACCAGGAAATGAACGCGTATAATGGGTGATAATGGGTCTCGCCAACATTGTGTAGACTCAATGTAGACCCACCCCAAGTCCTGCCGTTCAGATGTCTACTGACCCACAGTGCTCCAGTAGAACGTTCTACGACTGACTTGATGGGTAAATTTCTAAGCTACTGGAACTCACTGGCATAGACTAGACTCTTGATTCGTAAGCAGCTTGGGAAGGACACAAGCACGGTCTTGCAGGGACAGTGATTGCACGTCAAGGCCTTAGTCTACATCAGCAAGTCAATTACTTTGGACTAGTTCAAGGCCATCATTGCTGTTGCTGAAATAACTCGCCACATATTTGAAAGACTCATAAAAAACTGCTAGCAAAGCCGCAAGTCCGTGAGCCGCAGTCCAGTGATTGTAGCTTCAAAACCAAGTCAGAGTCAATTTTCAATCGCAAACCATTGATTTTTTATATAAATTTCATTTCTTATCGTTCTTATCTGGTCAGCTTGTACGTTTCATGATTTCATCGCTTGTCCTTGTGTTATGCTAACTTTAATATTCAACAACAGATGGCGCCAACATTAAGTTGGTGTGTCTCTACACTTCATTCACTGCGAGTCCCTTTCTTTCCGGCAATACTGTCATCGCCTCGCAGCTCTTCATTACCGGACCCAACTACAGCTCGAGCAAGTATTTTTCATTCACTTAAGTTGATAATTGATTTTGTTTTCCATCAATCCATCGAAAATTAAACAACATCCCACATTCCAAGCGCATTCGCAACGATCAAAAGTACGTAAATTACGAAATGTATCCGGGATGGCCTGAATGCCCACAACACGGCGCACTCATAATGCACGAGACGCCCGCTCATTACGGTGGGACGACTGTAAACTGTCGACAGATGGATTGTGCTCAACTTAAAGTTTAATGAAGGGATTTCCCTGCAATTACTTTGTTTTGGCTCGCTGTGCACTGTCAAGGGTCAGGATAATATCCTGAGATGCCTTGGCTGTGCCGGCATTGTTTGTCGCGTTCAGCTGGCGGCCGGGGCAGTGTCCTTCATCAAGTTATGATGAGTATGAATTATTCAATGAATTTAAGCGTTAAAAGTACTTGGTCCTTGCAGAGGATGTGCTTCTCATCGATTTGTGAAATTCATTTATAATTCAATGTCGGTCCTTGGCAGATGCTTTAATGGCTTGTGTCGCTACTCTGGATGGGCGGCGCGGGAGGTCGGGAAGGTTAAACGGGATGTTTTCTTTTTTTTTTGGCAAAACGGATTTTCGAGGCAAATGTGAAGAACTGCAGGGCATTGCTTAGGAAACGAATGCCGGATCGGGCGCCTCTCGACGGAGTAATGAATGGAAATTTATTATGTGCCGGACGTTGGAGGAATTTTATTTCAGACAGGATAACTCGTCCGGTACCGTCACTGGCAGCGTCTTCCGAAACGGGCAACAGCAGCGGCAGCAGGTGGGAGAAGAAGGGAGCACCGAATGATTTATTATGTCGAAGAGAAAATTATTTTTTAAGGACCCCAAGGAAGGTCCTTTGAATACAGCCCCCGTCAGCAGCAGTAGTCGACAGTCGTCGGAAAGAAACGAAACGACGACGCTAAAAAGCAGAGCATCAGACGTCTGTTAGGAGTATTTATTGAACGATTCGGATGCGAATTCTCATTGAACCCTTGGAGCGGGGTGGGGGGCTGCTTCAAAAGGGGTTTATGAATCTTTCAGTATCCGCAGCGCGGTTCGATGATATAATGGCGGCTTGTGGAAATGGTTAGGACCCTATTTGCCAGTGATTGTCTGCTTTATTGTGCTGTTTCATCGTCTAACCGTTGTAGGGCATATTTACCCGAGGAAATTATGGCGTTTTTTGTATTCATCTGGTTTACAGATATCCGACTCATCCTTTGCAACAATGTAGGAAGAGCGATCTCCTGATTTATTGTGCTGCCTCGATGAGAAGGCGGTTCTTTGAGCTGTTCAATGGGTATGGAGGAATGACGCAGAGGTTCGACAACTGGACGCAACCTTTAATCTGTGTTTGCAGACAATAGCACACGAATACCAGTTGGTGGCTAAGAATACGTGATTTGGATCTTCAACTATGGCAGCATCGATAATCGAATGATATTCCCAAATTCGTTGAATTATTGCAAAAAATGTGTGACACCCACAGTGGGGTAGAATGGCCTACAAGGGGAAAAAACTATATTTCGAGAACGGTCAATTGGGAATAGAATCACATTCGACTCGCGCTTGGTGCTTAGATCCAAATCCCGGCGTTTTTATTCAGACGAAGGAATTTTATCATTACACTGGAGCACTTAGGAATTGGTCCCTTGTACTATCAGCCACAACCCACTTTTGCTGGAATTTCTTGGCCTTCCGGAGGAAATCTTTAGGCGCTTCTGTGTTTAGGAGCCTACATCATGGGCTTTCACCTCACCATTCATCAGTACATCAGTGGGACAGTGGCAAAAAAAGTGCTCTGCAGTGTCACCGGCTTCCGCTTAGGCTGAGCACATTTAGGTGCTTGGCCAAGGTGCAGTGGCCCGTTAGTACGTCGGTAAGATGTCTACAGTATTTTCTTTCGTGAGATAACAAGAATGCCGTGGATTCCTTACTTTTGGACCATGGTCAGAGCACATCCTGGAGTCACGTTTGTTCTCTCGGGAGGTCCATAGCCCTAATCAAGGTCGCAGGTAGTCCCAGTGCTGGATCAGGTCCTAAGAGTGCCTCCTCTGATCCTTGCATGTTCATCGGATAAGTCTAAGCCACTCGACTGCAGTCCAGAGGGGCATTTGCGCTTAAAACGTGCGCAAAAGCAATTTTTTTTAGAGACACAGTCAGTGGGACTTTTGTGAGCATCCAGAAGGAAGCGGTTGAGTTGTGTCTTGCGGTGAATGAGGATGAGACAAGGAACATGCTGTCTGCAAAAAGGGATCATCTAAACCGTCATCTTGGACATAGTCTCACAATGGATAGATACAGTTACGACATAGATAAGGACTTTGTCTATCTAGGTTCCACAGAAGGCTCCGGGAATGATATCACCGCAAAGATAAGACTATGGATAACCCTGGTCTAACGCTGTGTCTTTGGGCTTGGGCTACAACTATTAAATAAAGCCCTATCTCCAAGAACCAAATTTTGTTTATATAAGACCTTGATAGTCCTGCTGTATGGGGACAGATGCATGGACAATATGGGTACGAAGAGATTCTTGGTCGCTTCGAGAGGTAAATCCATCGAATTCTATTCGGTCTCGTTTGCGAAGAAGGGGTTTATAGGAGAAGGTTTAACGACGAATTCTACGAGCAGTACAACGACATAGTCAAACGAATTCGATTGTTTCGAATCAGGTGGCGAGGCCACTTTGAGAGAATGGACACTAACGCTTCGTTTCGGAATGTCTTCGAGTCCAGCCTAAAGGGGAAAACGTGTTAAATAAAAGACCTCGCGTCCGATGGAGTAACCATCTGGAAAGAGACCTTGTTCACTTGGGTGTACACAACTGGAGGGGTCTAGCGTAAGAACGTACTAATTGGAGAGGTATGTTGACTGAGACACAGGTCCACACAGGACTGTAGTGCCTGCCGAAAAAGAAGAGGAAGTACTAGTTAAATATCCATGAAATAATGAACAGAATTAATTCTTAGTTTTCATGCACATATTTCGCCACAGAGACAGTTGAAAATCAAGGATCAAAGATATGCGTTGCGTACTACACTGAACCATTGGTATATAGAACAATCCAATACATTGAACCCACAACATTTTATACGGGCTATTCTAAATGAAAATAGTATTAATAATGTGGGCCAACGCATAGCTTCTCGTGTTGTGTGTGCTACTGTTCTCTCACGATTGGAGGCTATTCTAAATAGTAAACCCAAAAGATCTAGGTACTGTGAATCGGTTTTTTGATTTTCCTTGAATATTTCGTTTTGCAGAACGACTCAAAGGCTCATTAATGTTATACCAGCCGCCAGTATCCGTACTGTCGGGGGAATTTATCTTTAATCTGACACTATAATGTTTCTATATGGAACACAGTTTTGGGTTGTTTGTAGTGGAAATAAAAAGCACGTGAAACGGTGTTCCGGTGAACACCAGGAAAACGATTTTGAGGAAGAAGATGCAATACCTCTTAGTTTTGTTAGCAACTATTTACCGTTTAATACTAAAACATTGGACACGAAGAAGTTATTAATCTTCTAAGCCATATAACATGACTTGGACAAACGGCAGCGGATTTGAATGATTGGAACGAAGATCAGGTGCATATAAAGGGAATAAGAACCAGATGTAGATCATCTGATGTGCCCTCTTGAGAGGCTGTTCAATTATTTGAGAATGGGAAACTAGAAATAAAGTAGTTTAAACGGATGTCTTGATCCTTAAAAGTTACAAGTAAAGGCGATATTAACTGAAATAAATTTATAGAAAAAGTAAACGAATAAGACAAATTACTTTATCACAGCTTTTTTTTTTAATAAAATATTCAGAAGGCAGAAGACAGATGATGGATGACAACCGACAGACGACAGAAGATTGAAGACTGTTTTTTTTTTTTTTAGAAAAAGGAAAGAAACGTTTTAATTAAATTCTATTTTAGATATTTTTTAAATTTGGTTCAAGTAGCCCACGCTCATTACAATGAAGGCTCGGTTTTTATTAGTTGACTATATCAAGCGTCTATGGTATCATCATATCATGGATAGTCAAACATGTCATTCTCCGATATTGTTGAGGAAGATAATGCCTCTGTGAATGTGACAGTGGAATCTATTATAAGGGAACTAGCGACCTCTTGGGAAATCTGAATGAACCTGGTCCTTGACGTATAGGTTTACCCTACGAAAGTTGATCGAGTCATTTAGAGGAGTTGGTAGTTATCCTTTACCTCAAAGCATCTGAGAACCTATGAATTTGGACGACACATGGTAGGAATGAGCTATGCTATGAATGACATGAAATGTAAATTCATTTTTCATCAATGGAAATTCAGCAGCGAGATACCTTAAGATTAGCCTTAATGCTCGTCCTTTTTCTTTCAATTTGCCTTTGGAGGTGCATTTCTTATAAATAAATTTACAATTCAATTTTCCATTAAAGGCAACAAAAAAGAGGTTTCAAGGGCCTCTGAATCCGCATTCATTCTAGATTTGAGCTAAGTTACTATTTTGTATTCACAGGCATATTTGTGATTCCGACTTTCTAATCATATTGTAAAATTGTCAACTCAAGTTTTGTAGACACACACACCATTTCATTCGCATCTGCCACTCTTAATGACATTAAACATAAAATCGATTGTGTCAACCAAAATACGCAAGAGGTTGTACAAAGTTGCAGGTAAGGCGTGATTTCAATACGCCAATATGATTGAGATTGTGAAAAAATATCAGCTGTACACCTTTATACAGTTTGGAATGTATTCACTGTTTGGAACGTATTCACTGTTTGGAGCGTATTCACTGTTTGGAGCGTATTCACTGTTTGGAATGTATTCACTGTTTGGAATGTATTCACTGTTTGGAGAGTATTCACTGTTTGGAATGTATTCACTGTTTGGAACGTATTGACTGTTTGGAACGTATTGACTGTTTGGAGCGTATTCACAGTTTGAATCACAGCCTATCACTGACTGGGAGTGCCATTTTTTCAAGCACTGTGAAAAAGTAACAGTTAGCGATTTTTTGCTCCACGCTCATTCGGTCCCAAGATTTGTGATCTATTTTATCTATTATTGAGTTTGTCACTTCAGAGGGGTGCCTTCTCATCTACAAAAATCTACTGCTGTAGATAATTCTGCTAATTATGTGATTTCCATGTACAGACTGCAAAGAATATTTAAGTCCCCCCAAGCGATAATAGAATGTGACGGTTGCTGTCAAAGGAAATTCAATGCCCTCTCATCTCTCTCAACACTCTGCAAAATAGTTTGCCTATTGAACGCACCCTCCAACCGCACGTCAAAGCCTCGAATGAGTCCTTATCTGACTGACTCTCATCCCAAGCGCACTCCACCACAACTTCAAGTTGCCACCATTCAGGGGAAAAGCTCACAAGACGAATTCAGTTGAATTCAGGCGTTCAAATCTAAATTCCACTGAAACACTTGTTGCGTCTATGTTTCCAAGTGAAGAGGCTCCCTTTCCAGAGGACAAATCCCCGTGAACCACACAACCGCACTGCCAACAAAACCATCAAGTGAAAGCCTCCATTCGCATTTCCGCCAGTCTTAGTCGCGAATCGAGACAAATACCAAATTATCCTAGCAGTGGATTTGAATAGAATAGAAAGCATAAATGTCACCGCACTCATTAACTGTGATCCTTCAGTCGTGTAGCCGCAAGGAGGAAATTACTTCTCCGAGGTCAGATGGAAGCATCGCGTTCGAGGCCTAATTAGCCAATTAGCATTGAAAAGAGACAAAGTGCGGGGTTGCGAGTGAGTAAACTAATTGAGTTGCGGGTGAATGCTGCGCATGGAAATCCTTTCTCTTGGAAACCACTTCGGCTCGCATAATTCCACTACACTTGTCCCATTCATTCGTTCCTTGAAGGGACTTCAAGGGAACGTGAGGTTCGAGCCGGGACACGCAAAAGGAACAAAAACAAATGTCGCTTTCTTTTGACTTCCACACAATTCGTGTTCAAAGTGGCAATTACTGCAAGCAGGGAGTTCCAGTGGCTGTTGAGAACAATTAATTTTCACTTCAGGGACGTTAATTGAGGCTAAGCAAGTCCCCAAGCGGAAAATGTCTACATTTGCAAATTCTGCGTCGGGCTTAAGCGGTTTTTTCCCTCAGTCAACAGTGTTTCTTGCGAGAAGTCAACTCAAAGGATGATTGAGAGCGGCCTGCTTCTGGGAGGAAAGATAAATTTCCTGTGACGGATGTCGATGAGTGACGTGCTTGAACTTCGGAATGGAGGGCTCTTGGTTGGCCGAGAAATTTGCTTTCGTTTTCAGAGGCAGATTTCTGCATTGATGAGGTACACGTGTAAAAATAGGTTCTCTCAACGTAGACAGAAAGTTGTGGCACTCTTTCTGTCATTTCTCTTCTGGCATCTGTCATCTATCATCTATCATCTGTCATTTGACATTTGTCATCCGTAATTCGCCATTTGTCATTTGTCGTTTGCCATCTGTCCACTAACATCTACCTTCTATCTTCTATCTTCTATCTTCTATCTTCTATCTTCTATCTTCTATCTTCTATCTTCTATCTTCTATCTTCTATCTTCTATCTTCTATCTTCTATCTTCTATCTTCTATCTTCTATCTTCTATCTTCTATCTTCTATCTTCTATCTTCTATCTTCTATCTTCTATCTTCTATCTTCTATCTTCTATCTTCTATCTTCTATCTTCTATCTTCTATCTTCTATCTTCTATCTTCTATCTTCTATCTTCTATCTTCTATCTTCTATCTTCTATCTTCTATCTTCTATCTTCTATCTTCTATCTTCTATCTTCTATCTTCTATCTTCTATCTTCTATCTTCTATCTTCTATCTTCTATCTTCTATCTTCTATCTTCTATCTTCTATCTTCTATCTTCTATCTTCTATCTTCTATCTTCTATCTTCTATCTTCTATCTTCTATCTTCTATCTTCTATCTTCTATCTTCTATCTTCTATCTTCTATCTTCTATCTTCTATCTTCTATCTTCTATCTTCTATCTTCTATCTTCTATCTTCTATCTTCTATCTTCTATCTTCTATCTTCTATCTTCTATCTTCTATCTTCTATCTTCTATCTTCTATCTTCTATCTTCTATCTTCTATCTTCTGTCTTCTATCTTCTGTCATCTGTCATCTGTCATCTGTCATCTGTCATCTGTCATTCGTCATTTGTCATTTGTCATCTGTCATTCGTCATTTGTCATTTGTCATTTGCCATCTGTCCTCTGACATCTGTCATCTGTCATCTGTCATGTGTCATTTTAAACTACCTCACAGATATTCAATTTTCATCAAGTATCTTCCGCCTCAATTGAAACCCTCAAGCATCCGTGGACCTCTGGTGAATCCCATAAACGTGACTTCTGCCAACATGGCCACGCACGCTTCAATGCCAGTAAGCCATTCAGGCGTCGCAAGCAGTCCTCGCAATCAAAGATGGATTCATAATTTCCCCGTAACGCACGACGTTAATTCATCCCTTTCCTCTCCTGGCCACCGGCGACTCTCACCGTCACATAAAACATCAATCACTGTTGCTGCTCAACGGTAAGTGATATTCGAAGAATTTCTTAATTAGCCCCACGCTTGGAACTGTCCCGTATTTCTAAAGGCACGCCGCTCCCCGGTCTGGCTCGTTCTATTTTCTGGAATTTCAAATTAGCTTGTTAAACTTTTTTATTCCTCCGCAACGCTCATCCGACATCAATGGAGCCGCCAGGGCAAACGCGAGCTGCGACCCGTGCACGGACGGGGCTTGGAAAGTAGGCCACACAGCGGAAAAAAGCAACTTTCCAGGTTCCACACTTTTTTCACTCCATCTTGTGTTTTTTTTTCCCACTTGCCACCCACTCGTGCTTAGTTATGCGGGGGCAACCATGAACCGTCGATGGGTGGGTAATTTGTTCAGGTTGTGGTGGGGTTCCATACGGCTTCGGGGCTGATTTTGTTGCTCGGAGCTAATGAGTCCCTCTCGGGGAAGGTGTCGGCACACACCGGCATCCTGCGCGTGAAGGGGACCTTCCGATGCCTCCCCAATGTCACGTCATTACCGCGTCGATGAGGAGGGAAATTTAATTTAAACATTGACATCTGCCTTGTGGCAGCATGTTCAATGCCTGTCTGGCTGACGTGTGTGCGGAGCCTTTGCATACAAATTTATTGTGATCCAGCCTATGGGGGATTCCGCTTTGATGTTCTCGTTCTCCGGCGGAAGAGGAAACTTCTGTTTACAAGCAATAAGCGATGGAACGCACACATTTGCGTGTGTGAGGCTCAAGTGTCGGGACTCGAGGGCTGGTGTTGAGTGCTGTGCTTAAGGACACCGCAGCCGAACGTGGGAGGATGTGTTGCAAGACACTCGGTTGTTGGTTATGCACAACACACAGTCCCCCTGCTCGCCACCGCCTATCTGTGGGTGGACAAGTGGCCTTTTGGCAACCACATCCGGTCGACTTGCGGAGGCGCCACCGCAAATTACTGGTCTTGTGGCGAGTGAGTGGGACTCCATTGAAATGCATATTCGGGGCTAATTGAGTTGCTGGATTGAGCTTGCGGTGGCATCGATAGCGCTTGTGAGGTACGCCTCCAGTCGGGTGGGCTGTGTCCAGGAGTGACCTTTGTCGGAGCAAAGGCGCGTGTGGGAATACTTATTCTTGTCGAAATTGAATGACAGTTCATAATGCGGTTGCGGGGGAGCGTGTGGAAGTCATTTGGGAGCAGCGCAAAGGTCTGTCGATGAAGAGCGCATACAGATGTGTTGGTCGATGGATATTTACTGACAGGAAATGGTCCTCTTGGGATAAGACCAAGAATTCATTTCCCATTCGCTGGCAGATGGGCCGGGACTCCAAGTCGGAATGGGAGAATAATGCCAGCCAACTGGGCTCACGCGCCGGCTTATTGAATAACAAGGACACTCCAGCGATGGTCAGAGTCAAAAGGAGAAGCCAAAAAACTGCCGTCGCGACGCTTCGTTCGGCTTGATGATCGCGGAGGCGCTTGTCGCCTACTCTCTGGCCTTCAAGTGCCCTCCTTGCTGGCGATTGATTCCGTAAATCGAAGGCTCCAAATGTGGCCTTCAAGTGGCCTCCTTCCTGACGACTGATTCCCCAAATCGAAGCCTTGCAATTCCATTTCATGTCATTCGCGTAAGCCGGGCATTTGTATGAAGATGGAAAATGGTCCTCTTGACAGTCAGTTTCATCGAAACCCCCTCCATATGTGCATTGGGGCGTGTCGTATTAGCAAGTTTCACGTCCAAGCGCAGCCACAGCAGAGCTCCTTACAAGACAGACGCCAGCCGGATAATTCGATTCCCGCCAGAGAACCGACTGCTGCGACTGAAAACATTCAAAATCTCATTTTCTCCGGTTCACAGGGCACAGCCATTCCATTCGGCAGAGGAATTCTCATGTGAGTGTGACATTCGAAGAATCCCCATACGAACCGGCATCTGTAGCCAGCCCGTGTCGGCGCGCCAGCTTCATCATCATAAACTTCATCCGCTGGGCTAGACACAACAGGCACACATTCACATAATTGACATCGGCTATGACCACCGGAACGTGAAATTGAATTCGCTTTGGGAAATGCCACAGAAATCAGTGAACCTACTCAAGGCATCACACACACACACACGCTGTGAACCAGTCGGCACGGCGGCTGTGACCGGTGGCCGTGCTTCGGACGGATTAGCACAATGAAACTAATTCACTTAGACTAGGACGCACTTACCACTCCGACGGAGAAATAATTGTTGATAATGTTGTACGGTGCGGAGCAGTCCTTCTCCGATTGAACTTTCATTGGCTTCAGGGCTGGAATGTTTTGGACGCTGCCGGTGATGGTGATGTTCCCGTTGCCGTCGCCAGCGCTGTCATCTGGATGCAGCTGCGGGTTGCTGTTCGCATCCACACTGGCCACCGGACTAAGTGGTGGCGGTTCGGTTGTCAGCGGGGTTGTGGGTGGCGGGGTTCTCGGGGTTCTCGGGGTACCCGGGGTCGATGGATAGTCTCCCGACGTCGGTTGGTGATTGTTGTTCTGATTATCCGGATCTGCTTCGGATTCATTTGGAGTTGCTTCGTGGTGATGATGCTGCTGCTGCAGGCGAAGTGGTGATAATTGAAGACCGGTCGGTGGCGATGGCGGACTTGTGCCGGGGTAATGGTTGTGCTCTTCTCGGATTTTGGTTTCAATTGTTGACATTGATATGCTCTTGGTGTTGCCATCCTTGGACATCTCACTCGTGCCGTTGTGATGGAACTCTTCGTACGATTCGATCACAGACTTCTCCACGATGACACGCTGCGAGAGCTCGATGACCTTCTGCATGTTTGAGTGCAGCGTCACCTAGAATTAGACAAATTTTTTAATTCTATTAGTTGCCTGGACAAGTTAAAGTTCTCAGTCTCAGTCTCAGTCTCAGTCTCAGTCCCAGTCTCAGTCTCAGTCTCAGTC
The DNA here is from genome assembly GCA_964034865.1 of Eristalis intricaria. NCBI lineage: Eukaryota > Metazoa > Arthropoda > Insecta > Diptera > Syrphidae > Eristalis > Eristalis intricaria. The sequence goes on from OZ035877.1 coordinate 65,249,443, forward strand.
TCAGTCTCAGTCTCAGTCTAAGTCTCAGTCTAAGTCTAAGTCTCAGTCTAAGTCTCAGTCTCAGTCTCAGTCTCAGTCTCAGTCTCAGTCTCAGTCTCAGTCTCAGTCTCAGTCTCAGTCTCAGTCTCAGTCTCAGTCTCAGTCTCAGTCTCAGTCTCAGTCTAAGTCTCAGTCTCAGTCTCAGTCTCAGTCTCAGTCTCAGTCTCAGTCTCAGTCTCAGTCTCAGTCTCAGTCTCAGTCTCAGTCTCAGTCTCAGTCTCAGTCTCACTCTCAGTCTCAGTCTCAGTCTCAGTCTCAGTCTCAGTCTCAGTCTCAGTCTCAGTCTCAGTCTCAGTCTCAGTCTCAGTCTCAGTCTCAGTCTCAGTCTCAGTCTCAGTCTCAGTCTCAGTCTCAGTCTCAGTCTCAGTCTCAGTCTCAGTCTCAGTCTCAGTCTCAGTCTCAGTCTCAGTCTCAGTCTCAGTCTCAGTCTCAGTCTCAGTCTCAGTCTCAGTCTCAGTCTCAGTCTCAGTCTCAGTCTCAGTCTCAGTCTCAGTCTCAGTCTCAGTCTCAGTCTCAGTCTCAGTCTCAGTCTCAGTCTCAGTCTCAGTCTCAGTCTCAGTCTCAGTCTCAGTCTCAGTCTCAGTCTCAGTCTCAGTCTCAGTCTCAGTCTCAGTCTCAGTCTCAGTCTCAGTCTCAGTCTCAGTCTCAGTCTCAGTCTCAGTCTCAGTCTCAGTCTCAGTCTCAGTCTCAGTCTCAGTCTCAGTCTCAGTCTCAGTCTCAGTCTCAGTCTCAGTCTCAGTCTCAGTCTCAGTCTCAGTCTCAGTCTCAGTCTCAGTCTCAGTCTCAGTCTCAGTCTCAGTCTCAGTCTCAGTCTCAGTCTCAGTCTCAGTCTCAGTCTCAGTCTCAGTCTCAGTCTCAGTCTCAGTCTCAGTCTCAGTCTCAGTCTCAGTCTCAGTTTCAGTCTCAGTCTCAGTCTCAGTCTCAGTCTCAGTCTCAGTCTCAGTTTCAGTCTCAGTCTCAGTCTCAGTCTCAGTCTCAGTCTCAGTCTCAGTCTCAGTCTCAGTCTCAGTCTCAGTCTCAGTCTCAGTCTCAGTCTCAGTCTCAGTCTCAGTCTCAGTCTCAGTCTCAGTCTCAGTCTCAGTCTCAGTCTCAGTCTCAGTTACCCTCAGACCCTCAGCTTAATTAAAAGTCGATCCAATTTCGAATCAGGTCAAGTCGTCCAGCGTGAAGGGAGAGTCATTAAACAATAACAAGCGCAAATAGAAGAGCTGCCAATACTCGTGCTCTGTTTGCACATGTCCAGCATCTGGTTCAAGGACACTCGCCGCAGATTATTTTGTCAACATTTCGCATGAAATCTTTTCAAATCCATTTAGACAGCACTACAGATGCCCAGTGGCGTCGTCGCCAAGTCGACCAGTAGCGGCCAGTCGTTAACCCAATTACCTGACAACAGACTCACCTTCGGTTTGAGGATCTCCTCCATCGGTGCCACGTTGGTCACTTCTATGCTCCATCGGTCCAGCATGACGATATTCGAGCGACTAATCTTGTCCATTAGCTTCGGTATATTTTCGCCCTCGTAGCCGCCACCCCAGCGCAGACATCGAGCCAAATCGTTGCCCGTCCCCAGTGGGATGACGCCGATTGCTGGCTGAGACTGCAGCTGAATGGAATCTGTCCGCCCAGCAGCCCCGCCCACAGACACCAGAGACGACACAGACAACGAATGTCAGCGATCAGAGGAGGGGATGGGGACGGAAAGGCGAACAAGAAAGAAAGAAAGAAATATTTACAAAATAAATAAAACCAATTACAGATGACAAGGACATACCCATTGCTTCGAGAACCCAGCCGACAGTTCCATCACCGCCACAGCAAATAACTTTGAAATTTGGCAAGTCCTTGAACAGGGTAAGTCCTTTTTGTGTGTCGTCGTTTTTTGTTTTTTTTTTTTTTTTGTTTTTGTTGGTTTCATCGTTGTCGTCCACACACACACGCGCACGCACGCATGTTGACAACGAAAAATAGAGGAAAAGAAATCAAATGAAAGGTTAATACAATCAAGGGGTTGCGGCAAGTGAGCCGAGACGGACAGTGTGTTTGACAAGTCGGCGAAATTTGCGGTTGCAACCAATTTTCTATAAACTTTGCGGTTTGTTTGTGTATGCTATTCAAGATCCAAAAAGATTCGCTGTTTTATGTAAATCTCCTGTGTTGTAATGCTATGTTCAGCGTCGTATTCCAAAGGTGGTCTTGAGGGATTTGTGTATATGACAAATGACTCATTGCGGAGGTTTCCCTAAATTTGACACCCATGTGAGACTAATGCTTGAATTATGCACGATTCTGTGTGCCATATTATCGCCAGACGATAATAACGACGACTCTCTGTTTATTAAAGGCCAGTGTAGGACTAAGTCCTTGAGTGACATGTCTGAACAGCAGTTTTGCATGTAAATGAGGATAAATGAACTCCATTCAACTGACGCTGTCTGTTTGCAAAAATAAAACAAATTTTGAGGGGATATATGCAGCAGGCCTTTATTTTCTCTGTGCAAAAAGATTGCTTGCAGTTCTGCCATATTAAACAGGATTTATCACTTGATATACTATTTGCTGACCATTTAAGGCTTGTTGAAAAGATTCGTCGCAAGCAAAACGCAAACAAAGCTTCTGGAACCTCTGCATCAGAGATAAGGGATAATAGAGAAACTTCTACCACCCTTGCCCCTTGATTTCATCCGACAGCATTTTCTATACGCTTTTTGTCCCGTGTCTGTGAATAGGTGAGAGCTCCTGAGAACAGCTGTGGAACAGCTGATAACCTTCCCAACCTTAGTAATGGCGTGAATTAGAGTTCTTATTTGAAAATCCGCTCGCTATTTGAACGTTTTTTCAAATTTCGGTGTACAATTTTCAACACAGTATGAAGGGGTAAACGAACGAAGAAAGCTTATGTTCATGAAGTCGATTCAATAAACTCCCTCTTGAGCAAGTTACAGACTGAGATACTAGGACATAATGTATTGTATATGAATAATACCTATGAAACTGAACCAGTGGGACAACGCAATAGAGGACGCCCACGGAACCGATGGCGCACCCAGGCGGAGAAGGACCTCAATCGATTTGGTGTGCGCAGTTGGAGACAGCTGGCTAAAGATTGTGCCGGCCGGAGAGGCTTTCTGGTTGAGGCCCATGTCCACCCCGGACTGTGCGCCACCAGAAGAAGAAGAGTACCTATGAAATGCATTCAAACGGTCAAGTAACTAATAATAAAAATATTATTAAAGCGTTTGCATGAATCACTTAAAATAAGAAGTTTCTTTGCGCCTACATTTTACAAATTTTCAATGCAAATTTTCACAACCATGTTCATGCATCAGTAATAGTTGCAATATGTTGCCATTGGTCCTATTAAATTATGTAAATTGAATTTTGAGTTAATATTTGAGGTATGGTCTATGGGTGGCTCGACAGTCCGAGACGGACCTGGGCCTAGCTTCTCAGCAAGCACTCGTGTTGTGCGTTATCTCACGAGTGGATACGACAGTTTAATGCCGACTCCTAACGGCGAAGTTGAGAAGCTTTTTTATAGACATGAATACTCTTTGAGCATTGTCAGTGACTCGAAGAGGTGGAGCCGTGAAATATGAAAGGTGGTAAATTCGGGTATCGAACCTGGCACCCTCTGCGTAGGAGTCGACGACACTTACCCACTACGTCACGGCGACCCACGGCTGTATACATACTTAAGAATTAATTTGAGGTCAAATAGTTCCAGTTAAAGAGGCATTGCAATACATTTTTATTCACGAAAGTCCATATTACAATATAAGTACATGCTCTTAAAAATACGAGTCACCTTTTAAACACCCTCCAAACAGCATACCCATGTATGTTATATGGATCGTACATAGATTGTGGGCCAAATTCAGAAATCTGTCGCTATTTTTTCCCACTAAATTCACGAATCTGCAGCCCTTTCCCACAAAAATCCACGAATCGGCCACCATTGCGTGGTGGATCCAGTGATGCCAGATCGTGGGTAATGGTATAGAGAAATGCACTGGTTACTTGGAAGGCACTCCAAGTTAAGCATGTACAACTAACTGCTATTATACAAGCAAGTACTGAAGCCTATATGGACTTACGTTACCGAAAGTTCTCCTATAGGAGTATTGTACTACTTTCGACAGCACTGTAGTCCCGTCTAGTCTAATCTTTTTAAGACTAGAAAAATAGACAGATAATGTTAGAAGTCAATGTGCGACGCTAAATCCATTTTTAGTGCAATATCTAGGTGAGCTCTGATAATCTTACAACAAAGTTTAAAAATTGTATTGATGTTGCATCAGGCAATGATGCTAAGATGGTTGATAAGAAATGAGTTAGATTTTGTCTATAAGAGAACAATCCAAACATTTTATATGTTTACGTAAGGCTGTTCATGCCATTCATTAAGTCTTTTCCTCAGATGCAACTAAAATAATGCCGCAGAAACATCTAAGAAACATGTATGTTTACTTTCTTCGAAATCCAAATATATAGTCCAAACCGAATTTATGAGTTATGGAAACCATGCCATTTTCAAATGTCTTTTACTCGTTGCCAAGCAGCTCTTGCATGATGTAAGGAACATAATGTATTTCAAATGTTATATAAATTATTCATCCCTTGATCCATACACTTAAGCTTTCGTTTAGTTTGTCGTTCACCTAACGCTTCATATTGAAAAGAATCTACTATGTGTGTATGTATTTTAAACGCTAATCGAACCACTTTACCGATGTTTAGAATTAAGAAAGTACAGCCAATAAGTTTGTAAAAAGACCAACCTAAAAGGACAGTTGTAATAAAGCGCTCGAAGAGAAAACATCGTCTCCTTTTTTATTTTTGCCTGTTCCAGATAACCCTTACAATTAATACATTACATTTTTAGAAAATTGGTTTGAGTTTTCTGCAATCACATCATTCAAGAAGAACTAAATGACAGCACAAAGTTGTATTTTAATTCCTAGCCTAGTTATATTCTTTAGTTAATTTAACAACTTAATTAAGAGTTTTAATCCCAGTCCGCGCTGGTGCATAAACTTTTGCCATATATTAAGCATTTTTACAGAACTATTTTATTGCTTGGGCTCTGTTTATATATCGGCTAATGCCGAACTTTTTCTTAAATCAAAACAATTAAGTAAATCAAGTATGTAGTTAAATGAAATGTTAATGACTTTGTTATTATGCTTTGAGTGAAATTTTACAGCGAATTGGTTTTTCTGAATAGACGTTGAAATTTATATAAGGCATTGACACATATCTAGCAAAAAGCTGAACGTTTTTCTTTATCGTCCGATTCGATTCATTTCAAGTCAGAGAATTCAATATGAAAGTGATATTGATTTCCCTGACTTGGAGTGGCGAATATATAATTTCTAATGGTTTACAAATGGGTCGCCGTGGCGTAGTGGGTTAATGCGTCGACTCCCACGCAGAGGGTGCCAGGTTCTATACCCGAATTTACCACCTTTCGTATTTCACGGCTCCATCTCTTTCGAGCCACTGACAATGCTCAAAGAGTATTCCTGTCTAGAAAAAGCTTCTCAAATTCGCATTACACTCGTGAGAGAACAATAGCACGCACAACACGAGTAGTTGCTGAGAAGCTAGGCCCTGGCCCTCTACGGACTGTAGCGCCACACATATTATTATTATTATTATTGTAATAATTTACAAATGAAATATGTGCATTATTAAGTCTTTTCGAAAGCGGAGCAACGGCAGAACAAGTTGTTGTCGACTTTACTCATTTCTTCATTCTCTACTAATCTAATTAATGTTTTTGCTTGTTTTTGCAAAATTATTTTTAAATAATGCTTACGCTTATTTTTAAATTCTTAAAATATCTGTACTACCATTTTTTCAAAATACTCCTTATTTGTGACTGCCGTACTACTTTATAGCATTTTACTCCGGCAACGCTGCACAAAACTATCGGGTTGTACCAAAACAAATAACAGACGATTTATTTAGTCCTTTCAAAATAAAATTATGCGGGATATTGTGAAAGCTCCCTGGTATCTCACGAATTGTGACGAAGAAATAACAAACTCAGCGCTTCAATAAAAAAAATAAATGTTTTCTTATGCGTACATATATGCTGACATTTTTTTTAAATATGATTTTTTTCATATGCTTAGCAACGCGCACCTACAGCCTACAGCTAGTCTTGGATAAGGCACTCCTTTGCTGGGTTACAATCAATTAGTATATTTGGTAAATTTAGCTGTCTGTCCAGAATGTTTATGTCTGACATTCCCTCTAGGCTATTGAATGAATAGTGGCCTAGGATGCTTTTCCTTGTCCTTGCAAATGCTGGGCAGGTGCTGAGGTAATGAAACCTAGTTTCTCCTTCGTCCCTACAGCTCCTGCAGAACTCTTTGTATGGGGTGCCCACTCTTCTGGCGTGTGTCCTGAATAGGCAATGACCAGTAATAATGCCAACTACATTGCTGATTTCATTTCTATTTAATTTTAGGAGTGTGCTTGTTTTTTGGATTTAATGAAGGCCTAATAAGCCATTAAGTCCTTCAAGTATCTAGTTCCATCCAGTAGTATCTAGTAACAAGGTGTTTAGTGGGGTATAGGGTGTCCTGATTACTTGCCAGTGGCAGACCCACCTCTGTTCTGGCCAACTCGTTGTCCCCTTCGTTGCCTAGAATACCACAGGGGACCACGGACCCAACAAAGGGTAAGGTTGCTTCTCCCTAAGAGACAGACGGTAAAATCTTATCAAAGCAGGACAACTTGTGTCAACTTTTGCCATCGATAGAATACACGCAATCATTCACATAATGGGACTGTATTTACTACTTCTCTTAGTTTCGTTAAGTTTCGTTCAGTTTTTTTTTTTACTTAAGTGGCAGTGAAATCAATTGATCCCTCGTCATACATGCGTAAAGATTTGGCGTTGGAATTTTGAGTAAGTTTGCAGAAGTAATTACGGCCACTTTCAACTGTTTGCTACTTTTCGTTAGGTTTTGAGGCACGTATCAGTCAAATATGGTTCCCCCTTTAGATCTAAGGAGCTCAACAAATAAAGCACATGTTGCAGATGAAAACGTTGGCCATGATAGTGCCCAGGCGACCACTTGTCAGTCCTAGGTTGAGGTGGTTGGACCAAGTCCAAAAGCTCGCCTGGTTACGCTTGGGCATAAGCCCTGATGAGTTAGAGTCGATGGCGGAGGATCGAGTTGCCTGGAGATCTCTCGTGCGTGGTTTATCCCCGCGACCGATAAGTGCCCTTTGCTTCTCCTGAAAACACTCCCTATGCAAATTAAAAGTCTTATAACCTCCCAAACAACGCCCGCCTTGTCCACCACACTGTCCACCGTCGCAATCGAAGCAAAACTCACAGTTGAACAGCACATTCAAGTAATATCTTACCTTCCTTTGGTCCACCCTTGGACAAGTCATACACCTGTCGGGGATTCAGCATGTACTGGAACTTCCTCAGGATTCGATCACCCTGTCGGCCGCCGCTCTTCGGGTTCACGAACACCAGCAGCGGGCAGCCGGGCTCGGAGGGTGTGATTTGGAAATGCGTAACCTGTGTTCGGGATGGCTTTCATAGTAAATAGATACATTTCAAGCGTGTTAGTCACCTTAACCACATTTAGTTTGAGCGTATGAAAGAGAAATATTAGTTTCGGGCGGGATTTTCGTTTCGGATTACGTACGCTTGGATGGGGGACAGCATACACATGAGCGAGGAGGGTGGGATGTGGGTATGACAAGCGAATTCGAGAGAATCCTCCCGGCACGCAACGTAACAAAATGCTAAAATTACCTTGAAATTACTTGATTGATTGACGGAACGTTGTCTGTCGAGCACCGCCGGGCAAATGGCCGTTGGGGGGACAATTAGCTCAGCATACTCTCCGAGGGTACATTCCTTTTTCACAGACGACGCGCATCGGTTGTGTAACTGCAAATAACAAACAATGTGTGTACCGAGGGTGGGGCGAGTGAAGGACCGGATCAAATGGCAAAAGGTCAGCAGACCGTCCGTCGTTGGTGGTGGAGTGTGGGCGAGGAACTGAATTGTGTCAGCTGCGACATTTGTGTTTGGAAATTAGTTTCATTTGACAAGCCTTCAGGAGCCGTGTGCCTCCAGCCTGAACGGAGATTGGGTGCGGAGGAGAGAGTCGCGGCATTCACATCGGCGCCGAATGCATTTCTAATCGAATGTTACGTATACGCCGCAGTGACTGGTTCGGCTATGCGTTTGGGGGGTAAATTGAGTCAGTTTTGTCCCGTGGGTAATCAAATTCAAGCGCTAATTCCATGCACCGCCAAAGTCGTGTCCACTTAGGCGTCATGAGTTTCGCGCAAATTAGTGGCATGCTTGTATCCGACCATCAGTCGCTGCTTCTCCGGTTCAGGTTGATGGATGACGAGCATCAATTTCGATGAGGAATTCGTGTAAAATAAAATTCACGCCCCTTCATCCGTCGGGGCGTGAACACGCTCGTAACCAGCCATTAAATTCACACAGAAGACGATTTCCTCCAAATCGATGCGGCGATTTACGGCCGAATGTCAAACAGGAATCCTTCATGTGACACCTTTTCACACCTCTCCCTTGGCGCGTCGGAATGCCATTATATCCATTCGCTTGACAGTCTATCACATGCACGAGCATTCTTCAGCCGGCGTTGGATTGTCAAGGCAAGAGTTCAAGGCACGATTTTCGGCGCCACCCCTGCAGTCAATCTGCCGAAAGTCGTTAAGAAGCAATAAAAGCGCTTAGAATTCAATTTTTGCCGTCGCGGGTGTCGCAATCCTTTGTTTCACACTCTCTCGGCGGCGGGGAGGGAGATGTGTCGACCCACATTCCACGCACCCACACACGGACAGCCACGCACATACATACCATCATGTGACACCAACGACACGTCAGCCCTGTTATGCCATGATACGCCTTGATTCGCTTCCTACACTTCGAACAACGCCCATAGCAGTTCCCCTCGACCCAGTGATGAAGGAGATCGCCTCCGCCTTTGGCCTTCTTCGACTTGACGTACGTCGTGATGCAGGATGCTGGGGCATGCTGCACGCACCTCTCGTGTACGGTGTACTTGCACACTGAAAAGAAATGAAAAACGGGAGATTTTAGAATGTGAGGTAGCGAATTTCGGGTGTGTTCCGGTTCACGTTTACCCACGCGAATGATGGATGCGATTAAAAGTCGTGCATTCTTCTCGAATTCCCCGGAGCTCAAGTTTGCCGACTTTGAATTGGAATTAGGTGATGAATTATTCAAATTTTAATTCCGTTGAAATTATGAGGAAAGGTTTACTTCTTCCGGACGTGGAAGGGAGACGGGGGCGTGTGTGGCTGTGTGGCTGACACCGAAAGTTTTTCATTTCTCTTGTACTCGGTGAGCCAGAAATGCACACACATGGGCGGTGTTTTTTGCGGTTCCAGATTCTGGAGGGTTTTCGTTTATTTTTTGAACAGTTGCAAATGACAGATGCCGGTGGTGGTTCGCAAAGAGAGAGAGAGGCTGCATTTCTTGTGCCAACAAATTTTGAATTTGCAAACAATTGCTTGTGAAACTGCAGCTCCACGTCAACGGATGCACTTGCCAAGTCTTTTGTGGCCAATGAATACATTAGGCTGCAGTGAATGTCACAACCGGAGGACGTGGCTTGGAGGAGGCTGTGTCGCAATGGGGTGGCAAATTAAGCGAGAGACACACTTCAAGAGAAAAAGGGTAATCTCATCACTGGTGCCATTTTGATATTCGCTCACTGAACTGCCGGAGGGTTCAGTTGTTGGGCCTGGATTTGTTAAAGAATGAAATCATTTGAGATTTCACTGAAACCAAAAAAACCAATTCAATTCATGAAAAAGACTTCAACTTCCAAATGTAAGAACAGCATTCATTCTGAAGACATCCACTAATAATAAAGCGCCATCTATGTAAGTATGTCACAGCGATACCGAATGTGGACGAAGAAAATACTTTGAAATGAATGTGGTTCGTGCATCGTTGTGTGTTCAAATCCGGCTGGAAGCAATATAAAGGGTTTTCCAATAGGGACATGACAACTTTGAATTTAATTTGTGAACGCATTGTTTCACTAATCGTCAAACTGTCACCGTCAATTTATTGAGTAAGCCCAACATTTTCATCATGGTAAAGGACACGAACGAGCAATGTCTGCACATTAAACAGATTTTCTACAGAAATTCGGAGTCGGTGACAGCAACTTTAAGAGCGTTAACTCCAAGTTTAGGTCATAATTCTCGCGCTAGTAGACAGGCAATAACAAGTTTAGTGCAAAAATTTAAGTCTACATATTCGTTGTGTGATGTTGCCGTGTCAGTGAGACAACGGGGTGGTCGAAGTATCGAAAATATCGCTACTGTTCAGGCGTCCGTAGCAAATGATCAAAATCAGTCAATTCCACGACGTTCTCAAGAATTGGGCACAGCTCAGACCACATTATGGCGTATTTTGCGTGAGGATCTTGGTTAAAACCCATACAAGACCAAACTAAGTCAAGAATTGAAGCCGATGGAGCATTTGAAGCGACGTACGTTCTCCTATTGGGTTCTGGAAGAGATTCGCCAAGATGATGAATTTCATTGGAAAATCATTTTTGCCTCAAGGGGTTCGTCAATAAGCAAAATGTGGGTTATTGGTCGGGTGAAGATCCCCGTGTGCTTCATGAATCAACACTTCATCCTCAAACTATTTGCATGCCGGCGGCCTTATCGGGCCACATTTTTTCGTTGACGATAACGATCGTCACGTTACTGTGAATGGTCAGCGTTATCGCGCCATGATTGCTTTTGGCCCGAATTGGAAGATATCGGCTTGGACGACATGTGGGTTCAACAGGATGGTGCCACACAGTACACGTTACAATCGATTTATTGAAGGGTAAGTATAGTGAGCGTGTTATCTCAAGAAGTGGGCCAGTCGTGCGATTTAAAGCCACTTGAATCATTTCTGTGGGACTACGTTAAGTCATTGATTTATGCCAACAAGCCGACGACGTTGGAAGAATTAAGAGCCAACATTGAACGGGAAATAGTGACCGAAATGGCAGAGTCGTTAAAAATTGGGTCCAACGAGTCGACAGCTGCAAACGTACCCGCGGAGGCGATATGAACCAAGTCGAGTTCCATTCATAAATGTTCTGACTGCACTTCAAGTCGATAATAAATTTGTTCAAATATCTCAAATGGTTTGCGTTTTATCTAAAACAAATAAAACATTGTCAAGTCTTTAATATTAGGTAATCGCAAAAGTCTTTTTGTATTTTGTCAATAGATGTCGTTGGAGTCGTCTATCTCCAGTGCTACCAATCACATTGTGTCATACCATATGGTGTTGGGAAGTTGACATTTCAAGCTTCATTTAACCAAAATTAAATTCGGAGAAGTTGCAAAAAAGTTACAGCTGTTCAAAAATGAGTGAGAATAAGGAAGAAATTCGAAAATTATAAAAAAGGGAAGAATGCCACGTAAGCCACCAATGAAATTTGAGAAGTTTACGGAGACGATGCTGTATCAATGGTTCGCTTTCTTCCGTTTTGGAAATTTCGATGTGAAAGATACACCTCGCTCTGGTCGATCTATCGTTGAAAAAGTGCGTCACATAAGCAGCCATGTCATGCTTTTTTTTTGTTAACCTCATTTTTTCTTCCCAGTAACGAGTCTCCAATATCTTTTAATAAATAACTATTTTTTCTTACTTTTGCTTTTGAAATAATAAAATATACATTATTATTGTTACATTAAGCCTTAATTGGGTAAGTAAAAGTTATACTGTATGCCGATGACTCTATCACGTACGCTACCTCCCTCTCGCCGGAGACAGCCACAAGGAGAGTGGCATATAACATCAGCCAACGATGGGACTACAACCTCAAGTGGGGACTGAAAGTAACATAAGTCTATACTCATGTGCTTCTGAACCCCAGCAGCATACATCCGAAGCAGAGGCAGGACACTGGTCAGAAGATGCAAAAATCTTAAGACAACTCTTCCGGACAACACAACGACTACTACAAAGCAGAATACAAAATATCTGGGAATTTTGTTCAACGAGAGGTTCAGATTCAAGAGCCACGTGGATGCTATCCTCAAACTGGTAGCTTTTACCCTACATCTGGCACATCCACTGCTTCGGAGAAGAACTGGTCTTACCCAGAAGACAAAGGTGCTTATTTACAAGCAACTCATAATAATAATATAATATGGGTGGCGCTACAGCCCGTAGAGGGCCAGGGCCTAGCTTCTCAGCAACCACTCGTGTTGTGCGTGCTATTGTTCTCTCACGCGTGGAGGGACCTACAGTTTAATGCCGACTCCGAACGGCGTAGTTGAGAAGCTTTTTCTAGACAGGAAATACTCTTTGAGCATTGTCAGTGACTCGAAAGAGGTGCAGCCGTGATATATGAAAAGGTGGTAAATTCGGGTATCGAACCTGGCACCCTCTGCGTAGGAGTCGGCGCAGTAACCCACTACGCCACGGCGACTCACAAGCAACTCATAAGACCAGTAATAATCTACGGATGCCCGATCTGGTACACCATAAACTCCACAGCAATGGAGAGAATCTGTCTATTTGAACGAAGGATCTTAAGAATGTGCAACGGTCTCCACAGAGACCATTCAACACTGAAGTTCACCACAACCAGAAGGAACTACGAAAAAGTAAAGATCTTGCAAATAGACAATTACATCATACAACTTTTAAGAAACCTGCTAAATAATATTTGCAGTCATCCGAATGAAGACATACAAGAGCTGCAAGGACTTCCACTCGAGCGCAGTCACCGGTACCTTCACCCCACTGCAATCACATACCCTGGATTTGAGGATCTATTCAATGCCGACTCCACGCAGTTTTACAAAAAGAACACCACAGGACACTACAGAGGGTAGTCGCCCCTGAAAATATCCTTGCATTTGTTTTTTCCTCTTACCCCCTTTTTTCTGAATCAAAATTCTAAATTAAATTATTCCGTATTCCAATCACATGATTTAGCATGACAACAAATATTGTAAAATGATACAAGTTAAAAAAAAAAAGTCAAATGAAATACGATGGGCCCCTATTGTTAGCCGAAATTATTATTATAGTTATAAGTTAGTTCTAAATCTCCAGTATATTTCAATGAATAACTATTTTTTTTACCTTTGCTTTTGAAATAATTAAGTATGCATTATTATTGTTACATTAAGCCTTAATTGGGTGACTAAAAGTTAAAGAAAATCACTCATCTTCTTAGTTAAAGTTCTTAGTTTCTTAAGACATTTCACAAATTACACTGATTTTTTCAAACTTACGGAACCCTACTTGAATTTTCTAATCACTTTGAATTTTCCTTACCATCTGAGGACGAATTGAATGTGACTGAAAATGCATTACACGACACAAAATAGAGATACATTTTTTCTGTTGAAATACCGTTATATATCTGAAAGGCAGTGGCTTAGCTTTTGGACAAAATTCATGACGGGGCTCGCTATTGGGAGGGGGCTCGTATTAGGGTAGTTTATCTGTTTTTTTTTACCAAGCAATTCATTTTCATTTCAGTGAAGTCATTGAAGTCTTTTTGAAGCTATTGAAGTCATTTTCATTCACAAGACGAAATTAAACTCCCAAGCAATTTTACTTGTTTGAAAATTGTTTCATTATCTAATTATAGGATATTCGCTTTATGGACTGCCGGAGGGTTCAGTTGTTGGGTCACTGGTGAAGGGCTTGACCTATGCTAGCTGATATCGCGGGTAAAACAATGCTAAGCAAAGTAATGATGTGAAATCTTCAGCTAATGATTGGCTAAGGGCTGAACCACAATGGACGCACATAGACTCATGTTAATTGAGTCTCAGGCGCACGTCGGACTTGGGCGCCGTCACAAGATTGAAAAGAAGACGAGAAAACAAAAAAAGAGTGTCTTTTCTGAAAACATTCCCTATGGAAATTTAAATTCTTATAACCTCACAAATAACTCCCGCCTTGTCCGCCACACTGTCCACCGTCGCAATCGAAAGCAAACAAATAACACACACTCTTATTTCACAGTGACGAAGCCGCTCTAGAACTTAGTGATAACACAGATAAATCTGAATCGATTTGAAAAAAGGACAGTTCGAAGTTCGTTAAGAGCCACAACGTCCACCGGAAGCCACAACACTTAATCCGTTCATGTTCTCCAACCGTCACTTGATACACAATATTCAACACTTTCAGTAAATACTTACCCAAAAATAAACTAAAAACAGTCAATGAACGAAAAGTTTAATTCTAACGGAGGACAAGAAAGTGTCTTAACACATCGACAGCTGTTTACCAACAACTGGACAATAAATCAAAAACGTCGACTGTCGCTGCCTGCTGTGCAGCTGCACCCTCAGCAATAGGCGCGGGCGGGCGAGACATTCGGCACGGCCCTTCTGAATTCAAGGAGGAGTTGATCATAAATAAACGAGAGCACACAAGACATGATATCATACAGTCGCAGAAATAAGTGGGAAAGGTGGACTGCCATTAGGTGGACTCTAAGATTCTCTCTCTGGACTGCTGATGTGTGATTTAATTCGATGGTGTAGAGCACAGGAATCAAGGACTGTAGGGTGGACCATCTAGTGGGTTTTCTTGTAGATTATTTTGACAGCTACTTCTTCGAAGTCTTGACAGAAAGTCAGTATCACACCTCCGCGGAACGAAATAAGTCGCTTTGAGCTTGAACAACGTCCAATATGTGGCCAATATTCAGTGAGTGCTGTGTAGTCCAAACCAGAAATGAAGTATTACAGAGATGCCCGACCTCTACCTCTCTTGTCCCTTAACTTTTTTGACAACTATTTTTTATAACGTGTTCTTAAACCAAATCGACCGATCAGAGGAGGGCATTTACATTATTTCGTGAATAACCGTCAAAAATTCATAAATATCCGTCAAAAAGGCACTCAAATTCGTCGATGGACTAGGGGGCAATCAACTGTGAAGTCGGCTATCTATATAATACTTCATTCCTGTTGCAAAAGCAATTTCTGCAGAAATTAAGCACTCACCGCGACTACTGTATGCAAGTCTGTCCAAAAAGTTCGGGAGACTTTTATGCTAGCGGACAATGCCCATGGCCCTTTCGTCGAATAGTGCGTAGAGATGAGACCGTCATTGGACAATTTTTCTTCGAAAATGAGGCTGCGAACAACGTTTCGGTCAACCGTGGGCCTTGGAGATCCATGTTAACCCACTTTCTCTTTTACTGAAGTTGAAAACTTGGATATGGGTAAGCTATGGATGACTCTCCATGCCACACAGCCCACGCCAGAATCGATCTTTTGCGCACTAATTTCCGAAATCGTGCCCCGGAGCTGCGACGATTTTGGACTTTTTTATTGGAGGTAACCGTGAAGAAGAACCGTGGGTCGCCGTAGCGAAGTGGGTAAGTGCGTCAACTCCTACGCAGAGGGTGCCAGGTTCGATACCCGAATTTACCGCCTATCATTATTCACGGCTCCACCTCTTTCGAGTCACTGACAATGCTCAAAGAGTATTTCCTGTCTAGAAAAAGCTTCTCAAACTTGGCCGTTCGGAGTCGGCATTAAACTGTAGGTCCCTTCCACTCGTGAGACAACAATAGCACGCACAACACAAGTGGTTGCTGAGAAGCTAGACCCAGGTCCACCTCGGACTGTCGCGCCACCCATATTATTATTATTATTAACCGTGAAGAACCGATTATAAATTGCAAAACTGTGATCCACCGTGCAGTCGTTGTTGTGTGAAACTTTTCGTTTTAACTTCTTTACAAGGACAAAAATGTCACTTAAAAGGGGTGTCCTTCGCTGTCTGGAAACACGAGATGGCTGGCAAACAGTACGGTTTGTCGGGTACTCCAAACCGCCATCACATCCAGACTAGATCCCAACTGCTCTGATCCAAGCCATTATTTGAAGAGGTTACATATAAGTCAAGTGGTTGTTGCCCTTATGGGAGATTACCTTCGGATAAGGTCTTATATATCCCAGGATTAAAATAAGCTGATTGTAGCCTCTATGGGGCTGGTAAACAGTGTTCATGTTCATCAAAAACCAACTGAAGGCTCTACCATGTTACAACTTACCCCGTTGTGGAATCTTACACAAGCAACAAATTTGGAAAAAAAAAACCCAACTCACACAAAATTAAATTTCGACACAATACCGTCGACTGCATTGGCTCGGCCACACCGAGCGCATGGACGAAAATGCCCCAACTAAGAAGGGTCTTCGCATCCGAGCCTCATAGTTCGAGAAGGAGAGGAATAGCGGATGCAAGACAGCTTTGTCTTGACGACTGGAACCAGCGTACCCAGGACCGTCAGCGTTGGAAGACAGCAATTGCTCAGGCTCAGACCCTTCATGGGTCGTATGCTGATAAGTAAGTAAGTAAGCTTACCAATCCCTTAAGGGGATTCATAAAAAAATGCGGACTGAAAGGCAAAGCCTGTCCCCACTTGCCTGACTAGTACCTAGACAAATAAATTCCGAACGATCTTTATTCAACCACCTGCCCGACAAGAATGCTCTTAACGCTAGCTTAAATATAAGTTTACACCTATGCCCACATCCGCATGCAAGATCAGCTGTGTCCGCATTTTCTGACCTGGAAACGCTTCTAAGCTGGATCCTGTTGGCTCGCACATGCAGTGTGTCATATTGTACCCACGAGCAGTTGCAAGGTTCAAGGTGACACCTCCCCTTTCCGTCGACTGGGAAATGCTTCGTGTTAACTAAGTACACTTAAAACCAAAACATGTGTTGCATGAAAAAAAAAAAATAATAATAATAATAATAACGACTAGCACTGTATCTCTTCGGGCAGGAAGATAAAAAATACAAAAAAGTTACGGTCCTGCCTTTTTTGGGCACCCATCGCAGTTCTTTTCTCCTAGACAGTTAATGAGCAATTGGTAGGTCTTTATGCTGAGAGGGAAACTTGTTTTTTGCTGTTATTTCTTAGCCCTGTTACAACTAGCCCCACACCCCATAATGTAGGGGAGAGCGGGGCTACTTATACCGAGTTGAACAACCGAAGCACAATTTTAAGACATTCTAGATGCCGGGCGACGTCTTGCCTCATTTTGGCTGACCATCTTACTTACTTAAGGTGGTGCTACAGTACGAGGTGGACTTGGGCCTCAGCCAACAAGCGTATTACAGCGAGATCGGTTATT
Source organism: Eristalis intricaria (assembly GCA_964034865.1). Classification (NCBI taxonomy): domain Eukaryota; kingdom Metazoa; phylum Arthropoda; class Insecta; order Diptera; family Syrphidae; genus Eristalis; species Eristalis intricaria. Next base: position 65,266,677 of record OZ035877.1, read on the forward strand.
AGTCAACGGCCTACACTTTCACACGTATACTTGGTTGAGATCCCTTTTCATTTGCGTTCGCCAGCTGTGTTGAGGTCTTCCGCTACTGCGCCGTCCCTTAAGGGTGGACTCGAAGGTTTTTCGGCCCGGAGCATGGGCTGTCATCCGCTCTACATGACCTTAAACATCTCAATCGTTGCATCTACTCTTCTGATAAGTCGATGTCTCTGAACAGCTCGCACAGTTCGTCATTATATCTCCTCGTCCACTCACCACCTTTGCAGACGGGACCGGAAATCACCCGAAGAGCCAAGATCCAAGATCAACTTCGTCCGCTTTTGACAAAGTCCATGCCTGTGCTCCATATAGCAGGACTGATTAAGGTCTTGGACGATTAAGGTCTTATAGAGGATCACTTTGGTTGCTCGAGAGAGGGCTTTGTTTATTAATTACATTCTTAGCCCAGAGTAGCAGCGATTGTCAAGAGTTATTCTTCGTTTGAATTCAGTGCTGGTGCCGTTGTCCGAATTTATAGTGGTCCTAGGTAGACAATTTCTTTGACTGCCTCCGTCCGAGACGTTGGTATTGGGTTTCATTTCTTGGTGACAGCCTTGACTAGCATATACATCTTCGCGGCCTCCGTGATATACTCTCAAACATGCCATTGACATCGCGCTGTGTTCTTCCGATAATGGCAATATCGTCGGCATTTGCATGTAGATGGACGGACTGCAAAGAGATTGTTCCTTTGGAGGTGACGTGCGAGTTTCGAACAATTCTTTCAAGAATGATGTTGAAGACATCGAATGGCAGCGCACCGCCTTGTCCGAGCCCTTTTTTGACATCGAAGGTCTCGTTTGGGTTTTTGCGGACCTTGATGGAGCAGCGTGCGATCTCCATCCTCATCCTACACAAATGGATGAGTTTGGTAGGGATGCCAAAACAAGACATTCCTCTGTATAGCTTGTCTCTAAAGATGCTGTCATAGGCGGCCTTCAAATCGATAAAAAGGTGGTGGGTATTAATCTTTTGTTGGTGGATCTTCTCCAAGATTTGCCGTAGTGTGAATATTTGATCGATGGTGAATTTTCTTGGCCTAATCCCACACTGGTATGGACCGACTAGATTGTTGACGAACGGCTTTCTTCTTCTTCTTTTTCTTCTGGTGGCGCTACAGTCTGGGGTGGACCTGGGCCTCAACCAGTAAGCCTCTTCAGCCGGCACGATCTTTAGCCAGCTGTCTCCAAAAGCGCACTCCAAGTTGATTGAGGCCCTTCTCCAGCTGGATGCGCCATCGGTTCCGTGGGCGTCCTCTATTGCGTTGTCCCTCTGGTTCGGAGTCGAAGACTCTTCGGGCTGGAGCAGTGTTGTCCATGCGCTCTACATGGCCCAGCCATCTTAGGCGTTGAAGGCGAACGGCTTTAGGTGTTCACAAAACACGGCAGAAAGGAGCTATGTTCAGAAGACTGATGAATCTATAGTTGGTGCAATTCAGAAGGCCTTCTTTCTTGTGTATTTGGCAGACCATCAGGAGGTAATATTGGCTTCATTTCAGTCATCTGTTTAAGGACACATGCCAACAACCTAGTGGTACAAGTCGATTTTATTCCCTCAGCCCTCTCTCAGCTGCGGATTCTTTGTTGCCCCTGTTCTTCTGAACAGGCTATGAATACCCTTATTGACACCAACTTTTGCAGCTTTCAAGAAGAAGAACAATTCTTTTTGGTTTTTAAGGAACATGTGCCTCAACTCAAATTAAACTCATTTGTGGATCTAATCACAAAAAACGATCCTTACAAACAAAAACGCTCAGAAATCATTTTAACCTCTACCATCGTCTCATACGGGTTGGCAGTTCCAACAGCGTTCAGCGTCGCACCCCCTGCCGCTGGAGCAATGTTAATTAACTCGCATCTAATATCAAAAGACAGTGTCATGCAGGCTCTTCTTTTCAGCCCAGTCCCCCGGTTTCGCAGATTAATTTAGTTTTCCAGCTCAACTCTCGAATATGGTGTGAGGCAGAGCGGGCTCATTCATTTATGTACATCCTTTCAGTTTCTGCCAGCCGCACACACTTGGAGTGAGTTAACTCAAAAATTAAGTTCTAACAACCCGTGTTACCGGTTTCCTTTCATATCCTTCACCCACACACATAAACATCCTCGTGAATTAAGAACAAAGCAAACGCGACAGACGAGGAGTCATGGAAATGCAAACGAAAAAAAAAAATTGTACGCTCTACTTACACACGCAACAAAGCCCTTTCTTCCCCAGGCCAACTAGCATATTCAGGCAGAGGTTACAGTACGCGGGCTTGCTGAAGTGCTTCAGCCTCCACACATGAATGCCGTCCTCCTTCAGCGCCGTGTTATCCACTCCTGTGAAGTAGACAGCGGGAAAAAAAAGAGTCACAATAAAGCAAAGAAAGGGTTAAGCTGTCTAAAAATGGAGAAAAATTGTAATAAAATGTGAAGGGGGATGATATCCTTTTTCCGCTTTTCACTAAATCACACTTAAAGCTTCTGGATATCAACCCCCTTCGACCCCTCTTCGTGTCCTTAGTTAGGGTTAAGGGGAGCACACTGCGTATACGTACCGAGTAGAACCAACAGCGGTATCGTCGTCAGGCCGCCCCGCTGCCACTCCTCCAAGGACACCGTCCCGTCGGCATCGTAGTCAATCTCCACCATCATCTCTTGCAATATCTGAAATTATAATTGCATTTGTTGTAACTCAAGGTACTCTCTCTGTCTCTCCCTCTCCCCCTCTCTCTCCTTCTCGCTCTCGCCATGTTTTTATTTACAATTTATGACGTTCAATTGAATTTTTTTCCTTCGTTTGCCCTTGTTGTTGGTGTCTCTGACGGGATACTGACGAACGGGGTGTGTTCGTATTGTGCGTCGTTGCGACACGATATAATGATTTATCGAAAGGATCAAATGGAAAATTAAGTGCGAGTGTACTGGTCTCGGCTGCGAGTCGGAGAGGGTGGCCCTCCCTTCGGGGTAACCTGGTGACATTTGGAAGTAATTTCCTCCTTGTTGCAGGGATAATTTCCTGCTTCAAGGCCCGTTCCTGTTCGTCCGTTTTGGTCAGAAGAGGTAATGTGAGTCGGCGGGAGTATGCAACCGTTTCCCGCTCTCCGTTTTGTATTACCTTCGGCAAGGGGTTTAATGTGATTTATTCGCAAATGGAACTCGGCTGCCGTTGAGGAGGTTGACTGCCTCGACACGGCGCCGAATGTCTTTGACAAAGGGGGAGCATCATAAAAAGAAATTAAATTACACATTTTTCTGTGCCCGCGTTGAGGAAAAAAATGCCGCCTTTTGCCTCGCAGAGAATTAATCCTCGAAAAAGGTTCACCATTCCAGGCGGCTGTGAAATATTTTTGCAGTGTCCTTGGACGTCCACAGGTCGCGCAGAGGTGAACGATAAGGAGAGGCGAAATAATGGCGCTGGCCTTCGGAGTCGCGGCCAGTCAACAGGCGGGGAATTGATTACCGCTCGCAACACGCAACGGTCAAGAGACGAGGATGTCGCTGAGCCAACCTGAGCCACCAACTCCACGGTGGACAAGCACCGCGCCGGCCAGCAGAGACTTCTCAAGGGAATGCAAGTGGTGGTCGAGTGCGAGTTTTCCCATCGATATTGAAAGCTTTGACACAGTGCATCTGGTGTTGTGTGTGATGTCATACAAACTAAGACTGCTTGTTGAAGTCATTAAAATATGGGGAACTTGGTGACGCACAAAACAGTTCTTCAGGGCAACGACATTGGCACGTCAATTTCGAACAGAAAACAATTTTACCAGATATGGCCTTGCAGCCAAAGAAGTCATGACTTTGATGACTGATGTTTCAACTTTAAAGGCCATTAGTACCTCAACATTTGTCAAAACCGACCCGAAAAGTAGCCGTTGGGGTAATAGGCCTCTTAATTGTTTCTGGGAACTTACTTAAAATCAACAACTTGATAAACATAGAGAGCATTCACTTATGCAAGCAAAAAGAGAACAAAATTCAACGTTCCTTGCTTAAGTTGACTTAAGTCTCCTTGCGTCCATTATGGTTTGGATTTTAGAGTCACATCAATCATAAGTTTAGTCTAGTCTTTTGAGACTTGTGGACACGGCACTCTCACGCATGAAGCCCTACTATCAAACAGCTCCTCTGTTTCCTACAACAAGGGAAATGCCAACGTATGGACAAGAGGAATCGTGAATTGAGACCGAATGAGAAGCAAATAAGCAAGAGGATCGTCAAGCGGCGCCTATCAAATTTGGTGACTCAACCGTACTTGAGACCGAATGACAAGCAAATAAGCAAGAGGATCGCCCAGCAGCGCCTATCATTGAATGAATTTTTCACACGATTTTCCATTGTTGTGGGTTCAAAGAGGAAGAAATTGTAAGGACCCATTGGCAGTCACTCAAATGAGTTGGAACCATGCATCATGAAATTTGCTAAATTCGGAGATTGAACCTAGATCACGCCAAAGTAGGAGATAGATGCGTTGATCTCTTCACTATGCACTACGCGGAAGTCAACTTAGGAGAAAATACGGGTCACATTCGCTGTGGCGTATACGTTACAAAATTCATACGAAATATAGGCTCATCGCATTCGTGGCACGGCACACATGTCTCAGACCCAAAGCCCTTATGTCCTCAGTTTAAGATATGGCATTTTATAAAACGGCTTGTTTAACATCGCTGACTTAAGAAATACTTATTTTGTGTCCTTGTCACTGAATCGTCGCACTTGCAGGTGTCTTATGACGAATTCGTCATCGAAATGCACTCTCTGCTGAAAATATGACTATCATCAGTTAAAGTGGCTGCCTGTGAAGATTCAGGTTTGACGATTTCCCGGGAGTTTAGCATTTGGGCATGTCTTACGGCACATTGTGGGGTGTTTTGCATTTGGTTTGCATCAGCACATTTATAAGCTTGGACTCATCAAGGGCCATCAGTGTTTGGATGACAAATTTTCCCACAACATTGTCTTCAGCGGTGACACTCTTTTTCTTTCTCTACGGAACTTGAAAACCCAGATACAACAGTTAAAAGTCCAAAGATTCACAACAATTCACTGCAGGGTGAGCAAATTTAGTCAGAAGTCCATCTTTTTGGTGGCGACCCATGTCCACCATGAAAAGAAAAAGAAAGTGCAACATCCTGTCATAGGCAATGGGTTCAACCCTACCGAACTTCGAAAACCAGGGATATTGGATCCCCACCTTCGATTCATTTTGAATGAACTTGCTGGACATTATTCTTTCAAATTGTGCCCATACGAAAGTTTCCTTATCTCTGGGGTTGCCGATGGTTATGTTTCTTTCTGGTATTCAGTCCTATTCAGATTCTCTAGCCCCCTGTGGAAATAGGGCGTTTACTAGGATTTGTATTAACTTGCTTGAAATTGATCTCCATTGCCCAGTCGTACGTCCATCTCATCTTGTCGCTCTGGGAAACCATCGTTGAGTACAAGGATGTGTGCCAAGTTAGTTGAAGTTCTAATATATATCACTTTGTCCATCAGATGCTGAGAAACTTTAGGCTTTGGAGCGCAAAATTCGCCAATAAACAAGCTTTCCACGAACCTTGTATGACAGGGGCTCATACCGTCGTCAACTGACTCTTTTCGGTCACTTTTTAACGCGACTCTTTCGGTAGTTTGACCAATCCTCTGTCATTTCAGTCATTATACACTTAAACCAATCGGCTGAATGACCAAACCGCGCTGGTGGAATACAGACCTAATAACCATCGACAAATTTGTAGAAGAAAACTCAAAAAGACTAAGAGAATAAGGAAGACTCAAGACTGGGACTTCTATAAGGAAGGCCTGAACTCTTATGAAACTGAAGTAAAGCAAGCGGAAAGGAGTACGTGGAAGATATTCTGCGACAAAATCAATGAATCGTCAGCAGGCATCCAATTCATCGACAGGTACCACCTGCCCCAATGTACCAAGCTATTGTATGCCTTCAAACGGAAAATCACTTAAATTTCTGATGGAATCCCATTTTCGGTGCTCGTTTTCAAGCGGACTAAGAGTGATCTACGTTACTAATTACGAGTTACGGGATCTGAAAGATTTCATGGACTAAACTGGGAAAAGTCACTGGAATTGGGTGGCATAATACCAGCTGAGCTTCAACAAACCTCAGCCATTACCTTCCCTTGGTTTGAAACCATTTCCAAAGGATGTGTCTCCTGGAATGTGGCACATCCCACCAAATGGAAACAATTCAAGCTTGTTACTGTATCCAAGGCAGGGAAGAGCTCCCACGTACATCCTAAGGATCTAAGACCTGTAAGCCTATCATTTTTTTTTGTATTAAAAACCCTAGAAGGACTCATTGGTGGTCGCCGTGGCGTAGTGGGTAAGTGCGTCGTAGGAGTCGCAGAGGGTGCCAGGTTCGATACCCGAATTTACCACCTGTTATAATTCACGACTCCACCTCTTTCGAGTCACTGACAATGTTGAAAGAGTATTCCTGTCTAGAAAAAGCATCTCAACTGCGCCGTTCGGAGTCGGCATTAAACTGTAGGTCCCTTCCACTCGTAAAAGAACAATAGCACGCACAACACGAGTGGTTGCTGAGAAGCTAGGTCCAGGTCCGCCTCGGACTGTCGCTCCACCCATATTATTATTATTAGAAAGACTCATTGATCTACATTTACTATAAATCCAACTAAACTCTCTTTATCTCATCGGTACGTAGGGTCTTAAGGGATCTACTGCAACATGGTATCAATTTATTTACCAATTGGGCGGCGACTGATAACGGTCTGAAATCGTATTTTTTACTAGGAAATATGAAATCGCTCTTATCGACCCTCTCGCTCTTAATTACACAAGTATTTCTCTACAAAAGAAAGAGTAAGGAAGTCCATTACGGCCTTATAAACGAGCCAAAAAAACCATTCGACACAAATACCTACAAGTGGGCTTCAACCTCATTCACTGGCCCCCACACACTGGCTTTATATAGCTGTAATCAGACCCATTCTCGCGTAGCAGTATGGTCGCACTTACTCAGCGTCGGTACTCACTTCAATAAATTATGGAATGCACAGAGACGAGCCTGAATCTGCATGAGTGGAGTCCTTATAGCCGTTCTCAACGATGCGATGGAAACTCTCTTGAACCTTAGAAACCAACAGCACAGTTCGTCTTAAGGTCAATTTTGAAATGCACTTATGGATACGTCAAAATCCTTCGCGGGCAAAATTTCACCTCGTTTCACTTGGACTGTACTTCACTATGACCAAAAATGAAGTATTACAGAGATGTCCGACTTCTACCTCTATTTCCCCTTTGAATTTTTGACAACTGTTTTCTACAACGTGTTAATGAACCAAATTGACCAATCAGAGGAAGGCATTTAAATTTTTTCATGAATAACCGTCAAAAATTCATGAATATCCGTCAAAAAGGCATTCAAATTCGCCGATGGACTAGGGGGCAATCAGCAGTGAAGTCGGCTATCTCTGTAATACTGCATTTCTGACTACGACACTTCTCAGAGAACAACTTCAAAAACTCGGATTGCGGACAGATCTATGGTACGGCGGCTACATACCCCATTTTCACGTAAAGCACATAGTTTCAAGTAGATTCAAATAAAAGATTTACATCTTTTTTAGTACTTAGTATTTACAATTTAGAATTTTTATAGATTTTTCTTAAAAAGTATAGGATTTGGGGGATGATTTCATGGTAGTGTGGAAAAATAGGGGATGACTCTTAAAATCTTTCTGATTCGATATCGATTTAATATGAGAAGGTAAAGAGTTCCATAGTCTAGCAGTATGAATGAAAAATAAACGCGATGAATTTAAAAAGTTATTGCGATAAGTTATTAGATTAATTGACCTATTTGAACGAGTAAAATTAAGCCTGTTGAACAAATAATCCGAACTACGAGTGTGAATCAATTTGTGGAGGAAAATACAGTTCCTGGCGTTAATGTACTCTTGGAGAGTGTACCGCAGTAAGTCCCTGGCATAAGCAGTGATATGCTCATATCTGCGAATGCCATAAATATATCGAATTGCATCATTAAAAGCCACCTGTAACTTGTGCATGGAGAGCGAGTCAGGGTTACAATATATTAATTCAGTATCTTATGAGAGGCAGCAGTATTAGGGCGGTTACAAGTTTTTTGCGTGTGTCTTGCGGAGTGTAATAAGCACTGGGCCATAGTTTACGGAGGCAACCATAGATGCGACCAACAACCATATTGATATGATCATATCCAGATAGATTATTGCTTATTACATATCCAAGACTCGTTGTTTTCACAACGGTTTTAATTTTATAGGAACCAAGATAGAGTTCGCGGATATGGTCTAGATCAAGCTTCAGTTTGGAAATAGTTAATAGCAGTGACTTAATTGGATTTAGTTGTAGCCCGTTTACACTTGACCAATCGGAAATATTCATCAAGATTTGGAAAAGGTTTGGCCAGATGCAATTGAACACAATCAGCATACAAGTGTACTGAGCAATACCTACACACGGAAGGTAAATCATTGATGAACATGCAGAAGAGAATCGGACCTAGTATTGAACCCTGCGGAGCACCTTGTTCTACTTCCAAAAGACAGGAATTAATCTGACCCATTACTACTTTTTGTGATCTCCCTGAGAGAAAACTCCTCACTAATCAAACCGCTCTATCACTGAAACCAAAGTAATTCTGAAGCTTCCAGCACAAAATATTATGGTTTACTTTGTCCAGTGCTGGGTGCTAGGCGAAAGGTACATCCCGGGAACCTCCAAGGCTGATGAACTCGATGACCGTGGCACTAGATTGCCAGTTGATGCTACCTAGCTACCTTCAAGTTAAATCTCAATAATCTCTTCTCTCTCCATCTGGCATTGGTTTTCTTTGCGTAGTTGTTTTTTGGGTTTTTTGGTTTTCTCAAGACAAATCTGGTGGCTTATTCCCGTCCCATCCTTGTCTGCCAAAAGAGATCCAAAATGAGCATTGCAGTGGGAATAATTACTGGACATTGCCTATTAGCGTATTATTATGCCATTAGGCCTCCACGCAAAAAGACTGTGCCTATTCTCAAAAGAAGTTCCCAACACGTCCTCTGCAACTGTACTGCCCTTGCCTCAGCTAAGAAAGTCAATCTTCTCTCAGCCAGGAACGCCACTACAGGCTTCTACTTCTACGACAGTCTAAGCAACTTTACCGAAATACCGGTCAAGGCACTTGTAAAATTTGTTGAGCAAACTGGATTGCTCTCATAAATGGAAGACCCACGTGTCTGTACGGTGGGTATATTTCTGCCTAAGTGCATTAATGCCTCTTCCAACCTAACCTCAGTAATTATGGACGAATGACTATTGACTGACCCCCTTGAGGTGGTCGAAGAATGTTAAGTTCATGCCTACTAATCATTTTAAAAAAAACCATCCCAAAATGAACCGCTCAAGCCTGCTGATTCTTGCCTCCCCCACACGCCCCGCCCATCCTATAGCAACATCCCCTCCCATCGTATCCCAACAACTGTTGCTTGCTTTCAACTCGTCCATTCTCACGTCAAACCTTCAACTCTTGTCAACACTCATTTCAACTTTAATTCGATTTTCCTTCCTGCGGCTCGCATCAAAATGAGTGTCAAATCCGACAGCTGACAGGTGGTCTCAGAAACATTCTCCCCCGAAGGCTTACTTCGGCTGCTGTCCTCACGATTCCCTTCGGCATGTGCAAATCCTCTTTTTCAATGTCAAAAATGAAAAGATAAAATACTGCGCCTCACTTGCCGAAGCCCCCTCCCCCGCCCAGGAGGGCAGGCTGTGTCGGCTGGTTGTTGCGGCGGGTATTCTCGTTTTTTCGTCATTGTCAAACACAATCGCGAACTGAGTGACAGGCTGTGTCGGTTGTGTTGTGATGCGATGAGACATACTCGATGCTTCGATGGCATTCGGCTGACATTGCTTTATTGATCGGAGAATTCAATGAAAATGGATGTTGTTTTGGCTTGTCAATGAGTAGGGGGGGCTTGCTGTGAGAAGGCGCTTCCCTTCGAGTTCCGCTGTCGTCGATGTTGCGACAAGTGCCGTGTTTGGTTTGTTTGATTTCTTTTCCGTTGGTCTCGTCTTACCAAGGATATTTGGGATGCAGAAGAGTATGCTCGTGGGAGGGGCATTCATGGACAATGGAATGACTATGAATTTTCGTATACTTCTCCGATCTACGAATGTGGCATCGTTATCGAGAGGTTCTCTTGAAGAAATATCCTCAGCGATGACAGGGGGATACTCTTCATGCAGACTTCGGGATAGGATGCTTCAATCACCAATGATGCACATACCTGAACAAGATATCGTCTCTTCCATTTCAACTATATTCCACGTGGGATGTTAACCCGGCATGAATGTGCGGTCAAGCTCAAAGCGGGGAAGACTTCGTTCAGTTTTTTTTCATTTTGCCTTCATCTCCAGGACCCGTAGACGGATTCTGCGAGTTCTTCCTCGCGCACATGCTTCCCTCACAGTCGACTTCTGACGCCACCAGACCATGATACAGTGACTTTTAACCAGGGATTAATAGTCGGGGCCACAAATTGGACGAGGCAATATTTCAATGAATTTTGTTACGTATACGCCACAGCGAATGGGGTTCGTATTTTCTCATTTGTCTACCAACAAGCGACAATTTAGTTGTTTTTGTTTAAATTTTACCCGCCATGGAGTGGATCAGGGTGTAATCGCAGGCAGGAACCAAATTTCAAAACTTTCGAGTTCCTCGGTATTCTGTACATTCCCCCCACAAAAGCACGCGCAACGTGAGTTGTGGGTGTAGAACCTAACCCAGGTCCACATGGGACTGAAGCGCCCTCTATATTATTGATATTATGTGGATTTTGCGATTGTAATCTCTACAAGTGGTAGACTAATGCATAGGATTGCCTAGGATAGGTCGGTTTCGGCCCTTTCCTGGCCATTTCATTTGCTGGTTCATTGTCGGCTATTTCCCTATGACCTGGGACCCAACAGTGCGCCGTACTATGAATCATATTTATTTTTAGTTTTCATTCTAGTTGGGATTTTTTTTAATTCCCGTGTCAATATCAGCCCGTGGTATTCCAAGCAATCATATCATTTTGGCAGCTTCCTTGACGGAGGGCCTCCGTCGGAAAAACACTGCCGGGATCAGGGAGTCTTATCTAGCGACTTGGTAAACATTCCCAAGTCGGAGCAAATGCCCCTTCGACCCCTCCGTAGGGACGTGGATGACTGTCGAGTTGTTGATGGGTTCATTTGAGTTCCACTCCCACTGTTGCGCATAGTAGTGCAAATGCGCCTTTAGCAAATGTACGTAGATGCGTTTCCCTGTATTCCAGCACTGGAAAGTTAATTATTATTCCCTTTTGTCCACCATCTTCATTTATACCATTTGAGTCGGCCATATTTATTAATATTTACTTCACTTGAGTCGGCCATATTTAAGATTCATTCCACTTGAGTCGGCCATATTTGGTATATAGATTGGATATTCGTTGGCTATCGAGGTTCGCACAAGCGCGAAGTACATTTAACGTTAACTTGATAAACTTAAATACTCCCGATATAGAAATTTGAAATTTCACCCAAATTCGGTGTTATTCTCTGAATCATCTCGCGCCGCCAATTCTGCGGTTTTTGGTAGTTGCAGCCAATACATAGCGGCAACACCCACCTTGTTGGGAAATAATATCGGAAGGGTATTTGAAGTCAAGGAATGGGAGAGAGTGGTCGCTTTTCAATCCATCCGTAATGTTAACATGTGGATGTACACGGGTATTTTAAAATTAATTGAAGTGAGGATGGCTGGAATCGAATGGATGGGAAGAGCCGAGGCCGAGGATTTCTAGGTTCTTATAGGGCATAGGGTAAACTTGGAATTTGACTTGGTAAATGGTCGCCGTGGCGTAGTGGGTAAGTACGTTGACTCCTACGCAGAGGGTGCCAGGTTCGATACCCGAGTTTACCACCTGTTATAATTCACGGCTCCACCTCTCTCGAGTCACTGAGAGTCACAAAGAGTATTCCTGTCTAGAAAAAGCTTCTCAACTGCGCCATTCGGAGTTGGCATTAAACTGTAGGTCCCTTCCATTCGTGAAAGAACAATAGCACGCACAACGCTAGTGGTTGCTAAGAAGCTAGGCCCAGGTCCACCTCGGACTGTCGCGCCACCCATATTATTATTATTATTAAATGGCTACGGTAAACGTAAGGTACACGTAAACTACACACTACACCATTGTGGAGATCAGACGTTGAACCGCCTTTGGCAACCGGTGTTTCTTGGGTTTGTCAAAACAAGTAGCGTCAAAACTCCTGACTCGAAGGACCAAGATCAAGCTCTACGGCCGAAAGCTGGACGATAAGTAAAACTGCGGAGCTGATTGTTATCTATCTACTAAATTCTACGTCGGATATATGGTGCCGTCTGCAATGAAGGCGGATGGAGGCGAAGACACAACTGCGAACACTACGAGCTGTACCAGGATGAGGATGTAGTCCGAAAGGCTATGGGTCTCTTCTGCCCACATCGAGTGCATAGACAACCATGCTCCAACCAAGAGGGTCTTCGAATCCGAGCCTCCTGGTTCGAGAAGGAGAGGAAGATCGAATCTCCTTTGTAAAACCAAATAATCGCGGATGCAAGAAAGCTGTTGGTCTTGATGACTGGAAGCAGTGTGACCAGGACTGTCAACAATAGAAAGCAGCAGGAAAATCGACCATCGATCAAATATTTACGCTACGGGAGAAGACCCACGAACAAGATATTGATACCCACCACCTTTTTACCGATTTCAAGGCCGCCTATGACAGCATCTATAGAGACGGGCTATACAGAGGAATGTCTTGTTTTGGCATCCCTACCAAACTCGTACATTTGTGCAGGATTACGATGGAGAAAGCATGCTGTTCCATTAAGGTCGCCGAAGACTTAAAAGAGACCTCTGATGTCAAAAAAGGATTCAGACAAGGCGACGGGCTGTTATGCGATTTCCTCAACATCCTTTTTGAAAGCATTATTCAAAACTCGCACGCCAACTCCAGGGGAACATTCTTTCAGAAGTCCGTCCAACTAATCGCAAATGCTGACGATGTTGACATTATCGGAAGAACACAGCGCGATGTCAATGGCACCTTTGTGAGTATATTACGGAGGCCGCGAAGATGTATAAGTTAACATGCTCTCACATTACAAATGTGAGCTAACAGCCAGACGCCGGAAGGTGTGCAAACAGCCAGATGCTAGGTCAGCGTTTCAAGCCAAGCAAACCGTGCGACCAGGCACACAGCGATGCAAGCCGACATCACCGTGTGAGCTTCGCCGATCATCCATCGTGGGACGCATTTGTGTCAAGGCCATTGTTCATCGACATCGAGCAATTCAGAGAGGTTAAGGAAAGTAGTTTAGTTTTAAGAAAGCTGTGATCGAAGCAAGATCGGATTTGAATTTGAATAAAGTCCCTCATAGTGGGAAAATAAAATAAAAAACGCTGCCACCAAGAAATGATACCCAACACCGACGTCTCGGACAGAACGTCATAGTGGACAGGTATGACTTTGAGGTAGTCGAAGACTTTGACTGCCTAGGAACCTCTATCAACTCAGACAATGACAATGACTAGCGCTGAAGTCAAACGGAGAGTAACTTAGTGTCAATCGCTGCTTCTTTGGGCTAAGAAAGGAACTGATAAACAAAGCCCTCTCTCGAACAACCAGACTAACCCTCATAAGACCTTAATTGTCCCGGTGCTGTTATATGGCCCAGAAGCATGGACTGTGTCAAAAGTGAACGAAGTTGCTCTTGAATGCTTTGAGGGGAAAATTCTTCGGGTGATTTTCGGTCCCGTGTTCATAGATGATGAATGGAGGAGTGGAGGAGGAGATATAATGACGAACTGTACGAGCTGCTCAGCGACATCGACTTTGCCAGAAGAGTGAAGATCCAACGATTGAGATGGCGAAGGTCATGTAGAGCGGGCCGGAAAGACTTCGAGTCCACCCCAAGGGACGGCGCTGTAGAGGAAGACCGCGACTCAGGTGGCGCACGCAGTTGGAAAGGGATCTCAACCTAGTATGCGTGTGAAAGTGGAGGCTGCTAGGTAGTGAGCGAGCTCGTTGGAGTCGGTTGTTGGATGAGGTCCAGGTCCACCTCGGAATGTAGCGCCACCTTAAGGTGTAAGTAAGTAATTGGCTACGTTCTAACTAAGTTATCCATAGCTGTGCAGTGTCAACTCCGAAATTGCTGAGAGACACCTAAGACTGCACGGATGCCTCAACCTTCGGCGTAAGCTTCGCCACTTCGTCGAAGGCCTTCGGTCCTTCCTAAAGAAGATACATGGAAATGGGAACTGCTGATCTTGGAGCATTTTTATACCTCGGGAGACGTGATCGGAGAAAAATTTGTGATCGATAGCTCGAGAAACGAGCGTAGTCAAGAGCCTCATAGGAGAGTGGTGCCAAGGAGATTGTATCTACTTCAAATCAAATGAGCTGTCACCCCGAGCGTAAAATGCTCAAGCCGATTGTCGCTTCCATCAGACACAACATACCGTTGAGATCCTGAAGAGCAACATCAACACACTCGACTTTGAATGCGGCAAGACAAGCCATTGATTGCTTATGACTTGGTTTGTAATAGGATCCTCTAAAAATTATTTATTTATTGGTTCATAGAGGAACATTTCCGACTTCTGTACAAGTATGGACCTGGGCCTCAACCAGCAAGACTTTGCAAGCCGCACACTCTAAGTGGGTTGAAGTTGTTCTTCATGACGGCGATCCCAATTGCTGGTCCCTTTTGTTCCTAACCGAGGCCTGGTGGTGAACACTCAAATCAACTCCACGATTGCCGTCCTTAATCGACTTTTTCTTTTCTCAATTCATCCTCTTTATCTTTAGTTCATCAAAAGTGAAGCTGAATGTGTCCGATTGGAATAATTCAAATTGTTCCTTTTTCTATAACTGCTCTCACACCCCACTTGTGGGCGACCTCAACAAATCTCAAAAAGTGACTAAGACGTACTCGGCCTCTGCTGTGTTCCCCGACAGGTTTGGCGTCGACGGGGGCAGTTTACCTCTATGCGAAAATAAGACTTTTATGTAAATGACTGTAGGTTGTAGAGGGTTCAAAACACTCATCCCAGACAGAGAAGATTGGGAAAAAAGATCTGGAAACCACGCTACCCGGAGATCTGCACAGGTGGCTCAAAAACAGACGAGGGCACCGTACAAGGAGTATTCGCGATATTACCGGACATATCCTTCTTCGACTGCCCCACCATTGTAGTGTATTCCAGGCAGAAGTTGGAGCTGTTGAAGCCGATGAACCCGATAGACGGGCTATCTTTCGCCATCTACATAGATGGTCAGGCGGCCATTAATGCTTTGGATACACCACCAATCAAATCTAAGATGCTTAAACTTTGCCGTTTATCTCTGGGAGATAACGATTAGATGCAACCTAACCCTATGCTGGGTGCCTGGGCATAGTGGTTTTCCAGGCAACGAATTAAGATTAAGGGTGAGACTGCCACTGGTAAAGAATTAGGACACTCCATACCCCTCACTCAAACCACCATGTTACTTACAGATGCCTTCGACTCCTCTAATTGGAGATGGATGGAATTAGATACATGTGGGACATCAAGGCTTATTTGGGACTCACTAAATCCAAACAAACACAGCGAGCCGTCAATGAAGCCTTTGCTGGTACTGAAGCGGAGTCGGCCAAAATGGGTTTAGCGGTGAACGAGGGCAAAACGAAGTATATGCTGTCATCGAGAAAGGACGCACAACATCGACGACTTGGCCAAAACGTCACCATAGGCAGCTATAACTCCGAGGTAGTGAAGGTCTTCGTCTACCTCGGCTCGCAAGTGAACAGTACGAACAACACCAGTACCGAGATCAAACGCAGACTAACTCTTGCCAACCGTGGCAATTGAGAGGCAATTGAGTAGTAGAGTCCTCTCTCGAAGGACCAAGCTGACTTTATACAAGACCTTGATCATCCCTGTCCTGGTCTATGGTGAGGAGGCATGGACAATCACAAAAGCGGATGAAGTAGCTCTTGGTCTTTTCGAGAGAAAAGTTCTGCGTTCAATCTTTGGCCCTGTCTGCGTTGATGGTTATTGGAGAAGAAGATTCAACCACGAACTGAACGGGCTGTACAGCGGCATGAGCCTGAGTCAGGCGTCTACGGATTCAACGCCTAAGATGGCTGGGCCATATAGAGTGCATGGATAACACTGCTCCAGCCCGAAGAGTCTTCGACTCCCAACCCCTGGGACAACGCAATAGAGGACGCCCACGGAACCGGTGGGCAACCCAGGTGGAGAAGGACCTCAATCAACTTGGTGTGCGCAGTTGGAGACAGGTGGCAAAAGATTGTGCCGGCTGGAGAGGCTTACTGGTTGAGGCCCAGGTCCCCCCCGGACTGCAGCGCCACCAGAATAAGAAGAAGAAGAAATCCAAACAAAACAAATACAGTCCTAAAACTAATCAGGAATGTAATAAGGAACGTAGTGGGCATTATCACCGGCCACTACCTTTGCGGTATCCATGTATCCATCCTACTGCAGAAGCTGTAGAGACAGGGAGGAGGGACTTGTCCAGCCCTTGCAAAAACTAGAAATAATAGAAACCTAGAGGAAATGTCACACTTAAAGACACAAGACAAAGCTAAGTTTGTCAGCAAATCAAATCGGCTGTAAATCAGCACAGGAGTGGATTTGTCAAAAAAAGGCCACAGAATACCATTAGACGGTTTCAGGATTTATTTTATTTTCTTTGGTGCAGTCCCTTTGAATAAAAGAGGAGCCGGTGTGAAGCACCGGGAATTGATAGCACAAAGGATCCAACCAGGATCTAAGTGGGCCACAAATGCTACACTCAAACTGCTCACCCTAACCAAACCTAACCTAAGGGTTTAGTTTCTTCTTTGGGCCATTAAAGCAGTAGCTTCTTCCCCGACCACAAAAAGTTTGTCAGGACTCCCAAATACACCTCAAACACGTGGTCACTTGAGTTCCTCTGTGTTTGACTCCCCACTCGAAGGCCTGACATGAAAACCCAAGTCTCACCCAGGAAAGCCATCAAATGAACCACCTCGTAGTTTACACTGAAGGAAGTTCGAGGCCCCATCGGCTCTTCTCCGAGAGATGATTGAAATTCTCAGAGAACCCTTGCATCTGAATTCTATCAGTTGATTAACTTCGTTCACAGACTTCCCCACACGTGCATTGCAACACACTGGTCGGGCGTTGCATGCAACAATTTCCTGGAATATCTGCCAAACCTCCTTCATTGTTCGCACAACATTTCAATTGTAAGACGCCCCCTCCCCCCAACTCCGAGAGAAGTCCCACAAATGGAATTCAATTTGTAAACTGATTAAGGATATCATGAAGCCACATTCCCCGGCTGGGGGTGGGCGAAGGAGGACCGGGGAAACCCACAAAACGGAAGTCCACATCCAGTTGCACGAAATATAATTGGAAAAGTTTTGTAAACTTTTTCTGTTGATAAACAAAAGTAAAATCAAATCAATTTCGATTTGCCTAAACAAACCGTGTCTCCGGCCGAGAGAGTCTCGGCCCTGTCCCTTCGGGAGGTCGGGGAATCACCGATACCCCCCCCCCCACACACACACATACAATACATAAAATATACACAACACTTACCGGTCTCAGCTCGCTGACGTCCCAGCCAAGGTACTCGGCCACGGACATCATTTGGCTCACAATGGCGTCCATTTCCGCAGTATCAAGCACACCGTTGCCGTCCGTGTCGTACAATCGGAACATAACTGTGAGTCAAAAGCCGAGGTAGGAGAAAACCAAAACAAAGAGAAAAAAAAATTCATTAAACTTTTCCCGGAACCGGAAGGAAAGGAAAAAAGCGTGATCACGTGATGGCAACTGAAAGCCAGCAGAAAAAGAAAAGCAAACCACTTACACTCGAGTTTGTCCTCGGGGCGTCCGGCTTCCAGGAGTGAGAGATAGCAGACCACATCCTTTAGCGGCACCTTCAGCGACAATGGGTCGAAGCAGGACATTTTTCGGGTGAGGAGCTTGATGTCGGCTGCAAGAGAAGGGAGAAAAGTTCAAGAGCTGAGGTTAGTCGATGGTGAACTGTGGGAGTTTCGGGCCGATTGGGAGATAGGGAATTGCCAAGGCACAGCGCAGGGGTGTAGCATGCTTAGCCGGAGGAGATGACTTGCATTGTGTTTCAGTGTACTCACGTGGGGTGGATGTGCGCCTCTGTGGGTTGAGCTGTGACTGAGTGGAAAGGGGAGTTTGAAATGCTTGTGAAATGGAACGATGCAAGATGAGAGAGGGATCTCAGAGCCTCCATGCGTCACCGAAGGCCACCGAAGATGAGGAATATACCTCCTCCAGTCGAGCTCTTCAAACTTTCGTCCGCCCTCGTAGTTTCGTAGTGGTTTCGATTCCCAATCAGGCACAGCAATGATTCCTCTTCAGCTGATTGATTTCGTCGAGTCGATGACTTCGTCAGTTTCGTCCTCGTCGAGGCACTCGAATTGGATCGCGTCTTGTGTCGACTCTCAAGATGTGCTCTGAACTTTGCTCGAGGGCAGCATAAACATCCTCGACGGATAAGTCGTCTATTTGCGGCAGACACAACGTCTCGAGATTAGTTTCGTCTCAGGGCGCAGTTTAATTAAAACTCCTTCACCCGTTCGTTCGACAACTCCATTCCGGCCACAGTGCCAGTCCCGCTGACTGTTTCCCGACGCCCTCCGAAGCACACGTATGCCTGCTGCGGCGGGCGGAGTTGGGGGCGAGCCCTTGTGCGCGTTGAGTGTCTTGTTTTGTTTCCTTTTCCGGCGGGGAGGGAAATCTCATTACGTTGTCAGGAGAATTATTTTCGCCTCATCGATGAAAACAGACTTACCCACGTCTCAGGGCCGGGCTTATACCGTCAAAAGTTGTTGATGTCAAGAGGGTCTGCTCGAGCAAATCTACTTTCTAGCATCGATCCGTGTGAGCGTCGACGTCGGCCGGGGGCGGAGCAATAGGTCTCCTGGGCGACACGCGAATGGGATGCGATGGAGCAAATATACCGCCGGCCACGTGGCCCGAGGTGGTCCGCGGTGTAGTCTGTACACCTTTCGGAAGCGTTCGCTCCTCCAGATGGACAGTTGTAATTTTTCAATTTAAATGATAATTTATCAAGTAAAGTCGAAAATGTCAAATGCCAGGGCGGGTGATTAATGGACCCGAGGTCTGTGTTTCTGTGTGTCTGTGCTGTCCTCGTTGCCGTGGGCTGTGTGCGGAACGGCTCGGGGGTGATATTCCAGTTTAATTGGCGGAATAGAGAGATGACACTCATTACATTTATTTCTTTTCTTGTTTTGGGTACTGTCAGCAGCAAAGGAGTGGGGTGCCCTTAATGAGCGGACTCTAATCTGGGTCAGAGCTCTGACGGCAGACATAGGCACTGTGTCCGCAGACCGGAATGTGACGAGACCCGAAGTGGAGTCCACTGATGAAGTGTGGGAAGCAATTGTGGTGGGCTTTGGTCTGACGAAGGTGAAGTGATGACGCCGCAAATGCCGCGCGACGATGACTGGCTGGGTGTGAACTTTGAACTACTCAGTTATGCAAATCATAATGATGATTTTGGGGACGACAATTTGCGATGTGGTGCGCATTGTGGACTAATTGGATGACTTGCAATTCAAAGGGACTTGATCGGCGACTATCAATAATCCAACGAATAGTAAGCCGTCTGCAGACAGAAGGAAGTCTGGTACGCAGCTCTTCGCACAGCTGGGAGAAGTAGAAGGAGCTTACGATGGGAGTCCTTATGAGTTTTGCCAGGATTGCCAATACTAACCATGCAAGTGTGAAGCTCGTGTGTCTAGAGGTGCCTATGCAGGAAGGGCTGCTCACTATAGGGCGACGACGATAGACGAACGCTCGTAAGTCGTCGTCCAGGGAGCCTGCTTACAACGATAGACGAAGGCTCTGACTATTTCGATGTAGGTGCCGTGTCTAACTTTCTCCACCCAAGTGCGTGTAGGCGGAGAAGCTTCAACCATCCCGCTCTCTTATCTCAGCTCTCTCATAGTAGTCCCGGCTGCATCCACGAAGAATTACAGTCATTCTTGATAAGCCGATGACTCCTTGCATAGTTGAGTTGATTCTATGCCAACCTTGACATGACCATCGAGGCGGTTTTCCATGCCTGTCCATGCTTATCCTTTACAATCAGACCAGCTTGTCAGGAATCTAAAAAGTAAACATGGCGGAAGTCTCAGCGCGTGTTGTCATGCGTTGGCATGAAGTCGAGGTGGTTTCCATAATCTGCCACAGGGTGAAAATCTTGTCTGCCTGGCTTGAAGTAACTTTGATAAGGACTAGAATGAGATTACTGGTAGACGACTTGGGTTGGACGCACAGAACGGCTGACAAAGTCTTCTAAGCGCTGTGGACACCGTGGCGTAGTGGATATGGGACGTCGACTCTTACATTTGGGGGTTCTTGGTGAGATGAGTCAAAGGTGTCTCCTTCAATCCTTGGAGGCCGGCTAAACGATACTGAATTTTCACTCATCGGCTACGAAGGTTTATCTAAATGGCCAAGGTTCTCAATTTGTAGTCACCCGAAGAGCTGGCATTCTAAGCGGTCAGCGATACCGGAAAACGGTCTCCATGTCGGGTTGAGTTTTTCACGAATCTTCGATCCATTGCTTCCGCCAAAAAAAAGAAATGCATTGACCACCCTTGCCAGTATCCATTCCGAATCGATGTCAGTATCGGCAGACGGTGAAGTGTCATCTGGCCTTTTCGAAAGAATATTTGTTACTGTCGGTTTCCCCGCCCCATCGGCTTTAAGGGAGGGTTGCCTGGCCGAATATGGGGACAGGCCGTAGGTAAAGGCGGTGAACCGTAATGTTTTGGTGCAGCTCAAACTATGTGGTACCCATTTCACCACCTTTCGGCACTACTGGTTGTTGTTTTCAAGTTTTCAGCCTGCTATCCGTCAAAGTTTGGGTAGGTCATACCTATGGCGCTACGACACAAAAGTACCTGTTTGATGCATTCGTTCCAACGTGGGATGGTTCTTCCAGACAACGGCTTCCTACTTCTGTGAGCCGTATGTACGCACTCACCACAAGAATAAATCCTCGAATTGTTGAAGGTTAGGATTCCTTAAGGATACCATAATTTGTTCGAGTTAGAGGGAGTTTGACTTCTTCTTCTTCTTTATTTGGAGCTACAGTCCGGGGTGGACCTGGTCCCCAACCACCAAGCCTCTCCAATTAGCATGGTCTCTGGCTAGCTGCCTCCAGTATCGCACGCTAAGTTGTATGAGGTCATTCTCCACCTGGGTGCGCCACCTTAAACGCGAGCGTCCTCTATTGCGTTGTCCCAGGGGTTGGCAGTCGAAGACTCTTCGGGCTGGAGCAGTGTTGACCATGCGCTCTACATGGCCTAGCCATCTTAGGCGTTGGATCCGTAGACGCCTGACTAGGGTCACGTCGCTGTACACCCGGATAGTTCCTGGTTGAATCGTTTCCTCCAAAAACTGTGAACGCAAACAAGACCAAAGATCGTACGCAGAACTTTTCTCTCGAAACCAAGGAAACCAAGCACTTGCTCATCCGCTTTTGAGATTGCCCATGTCTCCGCGCCGTACATTGTTGTATGTTTTGGTCGAGAGAATCCCCGGATTAATCAAAGACGTGTTTATTCTGCGGGCTACTCAATACGACTCACCTCAAAGCATATTCGCTATATGCGTTCAGGTGTCGCATGTCCGACAATCCAGACACTCGTCATGGGAATACCGATTTTATCAAACGTTCGTTGTGATTTGCGAAGTTCTCACGATGAGTAAATGTTAACGTCAGCTTGGTCCTTCGAGAGAGAGCTCTACTACTCAATTGCCTCTTGAGCCCATAGAAACTGTGGTTGGCAAGAGTTACTCTGCGTTTGATCTCGGTACTGATGTTGTTTGCACTGTTTACTGCGGAGCCGAGGTAGAGAAGTCCTTGACTACCTCGAAGTTATAGCTGATTTTTGCAACGCTCTGTCCAAAATGGTGATGTTGTGTATCCTTTCTTGATGACAGCATATACCTCGTTTTGCCCTCATTCACCGCTAGACCCATTTTATCCGCTTCCGCCTCAATGCCAGAAAACGCCTCTTTGACGGCTCGCTGTGTTCTGCCAATCAAGTTAATGTCATCCTCTAAGGCAAACAGTTGTACGGACTTCTGGAAGATCGTGCCTCTGGTGTTTGCATGTGAGTCTTGCACGATCTTCTCCAGGATGATGTTAAAGAAGTCACATGACAGCGCGTCGCCTTGTCTAAGACCTTGTGTCACATTGAAGGTCTCGGTGAGTTCGTTACCGATCTTGATGGAGCAGCGAGAATTCTCCATCGTCATCCTGCACAACCTGACCAGTTTGGCAGGAATGTCAAAACTAAACATGGCGTTGTATAGCTCGTCCCTATGCAAGCTGTCATATGCGGCCGTGAGATCGGCGAATAGGTGGTGGGGGTCCACCTGGATTTGTTGGATTTTTTCCAGGATTTGACGTAATGTGAAATTCTGGTCGATGGTGGATTTCCCTGGCCTGAAGCCACACTGATATGGACCTATCAGGTTATTTATAAACGGCTTCAGGCGAGTACACAAAACGGAAGAGAAGATCTTGTAAGCGATGTTCAGGAGACTTGTCTCTCTATTGTTGGCACAGTCAAAGGTGTCTCCTTTCTTGTGGATCAGGCAAACGAAACTGAGATTGCACTCGTCGGCATGCTTTCCTCCTACCATATCTTACAGATGAGTTGATGCATGTACCTTATCAGCTCTTCTCCAGCTGCCTTAAATAGTTCCGCAGACAGTCCGTCCGAACCAGCAGCTTTATACGACTTTAGTCTTGATATCGCCATCTTGACCTTCGTCTAGGTTGGGGGGAGGCAATTCTCGTCGATCATCGTCAATTGCGTGGAGTGGAACATTCTGCCCGACAGCGGTATTGGTGTCATCATACCGTTAAGCAGTCTGCAGAAATGGTTCTTTCAAACTCTCAGTTTCGACTGCGACTCTACTACTACTTGTCCACTCTCGTACCGGCAGGCTTCTGTCCGAAACCTTATATCCACTGGAAAATTCTTTCACCCTCTGGTAAGACTTTCGGACATCGTTTCTACCGTAGCACCTCTCCATCTCCTCGATCGCACGCTTCTCGTGCTCTGTCTTCTTTCTCCTGAGAAACCGGGGCTCGTCCCTTCATCTATGTTCGTAGAGCTCACGAACAGCTCTCGTTGTTCGTTGCAGCGTTGCTTTGCAGCCTTCCAGCTTCGCTGCATGTGCCAGCCTACACTCGTTGTCAAACAATGGGTTTTTTTCTAGGTGGTGGCGTAAAATCCTGCACATCAGTGGCAGCATCTTTGATGACTTCTTGACAACGCATCCAATCTTCTTCGATTGTTTTCTCAGGTGGCGACGAGCTTAGAGAGTCCTTGGCTACCTCGAACTTATAGCTGTCCATTGCAACGCTCTGTCCAGGACGTTGAAGGTTTGTGTCCTTTCTTGATGACAGGATATACTTCGTTTTGCCTTCATTCACAGCTAGACCCATTTTAGCCGCGGAGTTCGACTTAAACATGCTTTTGTGTGGAATATTGAAGGAAATGTTTGTAAAAAAATTCGACTTCGGGAGGGTCCACTGTATTTGCCCAGCAGATACTGCGGTTCAGTGATAGGGAAGAGACCCATCCTCAAGTATTCCTTGTTTGTTGAAAAAACGTTCCTTGTTTCTAATGTTTTCATACAGCAGTTCATTTGAAATGGTTAACTTTTCCGTCATCACACTGCCTTGTCTTGTTCGACGACTAGCCTCACTCAGCTGACACCCTAACTGACTCTTAATGACTTCAGACCCCTTTGTCAACCTCTATTCTGGGTTCTTTCCCGATTTGTTCAATTGTCATACATCGTATACCCCCATTACTCCTCACATCCAGTCCCCTTACTCACCTCCCACGTTGGTAACAAGGCACATGAAAATATGTCCTAACCCACGATCGTTGAGGTTTGAAATCGTAAGCCCTTGGATTAGGAGTCTTGTTGTCAACCATTCGAGGTTTTTCTTGCCAAAAATGGTGAACTTGAGTTGTCCACCAGGCAAATCTTAAGCTTTGTGTGAAAAATCCCAGAGCGGGACTCTAATGAATTTTATTGTTTCATCATTGATGCTCCAAGGACTCGAAAATTCCTGGAAATGTGTTTTTGGGCCCCTATTGACTTCTTTGCCTTGAAGTCACATGATTGCAAGACTGCTGGTAATCGGGTTCAGGTGTTGACACAAATCGACGAAGAAGTTCGCGTACGCGATGTTAATAGGCCTCATCTGTCGATAGTTTGATTATATTTGTATGCTTCCTGTGGGTCGTGTTCTCCTGATTGAAGAAACCAACGAACTAATTTCTTCGTCACTACTTGCTGCTCCTTAAACCGTATTAAAGTCGCACACTACGCCTGAATCACCTTCATTTCTGCTCCAAATCAGGTCATATTTACCAAAACTTTTGAGGATTGCTCCGAAACACGTCACATCAACTTTCGTAGTTGACGGCTGGGTGCTGGGCAAACGTAGGATGCCTCAATTTAGCGCCTTTTCAACGCCCCGCCAAAAGCGAGTTATTTACCCGAGCTAACAATATGCAAACAAACAGTGTACACTAAAATTTTGCAGTTCGTTTACAAATCGGTTTCGGATTTCTTCCGAGACGCTGCCCCCCTTCCTCACATCAATTAAATTCAACCTTGGCACATCTGTATCTCAAACTGACTCGCAACCCTCCAATCGAACGAGCGACGGCGGCGTGGTGCCCCCTTTGAGCAATCAGCCACAGCTAACAGCCTTCGATTCAGACGGCACATCTACATCGCTCGACACTCGCGTCAGCACCAACGGGGTCGGGCTAATCCGGTTGTCCAGCCCCAGTTTATTGAAAGCAAATCGCTCACTCGAAATGTATTTATTTCGTCTCGCAGTCCGGACCGTTTTTTGTTCGCCCAGCGCCATAATCCATGGCTGCAATTAATCCTCCACAAGCGCTCGGTGCCCCTGGAAACCACATCATTCACTACGCTCCCATAAGCCATCCGTCAAAGCGTTTCGGCGGCGGCAACGTGAACGAAACGCGTACTCCCCCGGGAATTAATTGCACGGCATCAAAGGAGCCAATTAACACTCCCCTCTGTCTCGCCTGCACGCGTCGTCCTTGTTATTTCGCTAATTAGAGTCCATTGTTTCGACGGGCATTGGCCCGATCTGATTAATGGCGCAATCCGTCCGCACACACACACGCGCCGGAAATGGACACTCGACGGTTCTGCTCCTTTTGCGGTCGATTCCAGTGCGTCGACGACGACGCGGCGGCGGCAACCCTTCTCGCAGTAATCTCATGATCCTTGAACATAATTTCATCCGACCAGCAAACATCTTCTATCAAATTACCCGAGAGAGGACTTAAGTCCTTTCACACCCCCCGCCGCAGTCAGGCCGGAGATAACGCCGGGAACTTATCATAATTTGCGAAAGTTTTCTAATATAAGCCCATCGATGAGTGGCCCATTGCCTGCGCCTGGCTGCTGTTGCTTGGCGGGTTATCGTGCCTGTTTCGGGGGACGGTCGGTCTGTAATCCGATTTCGGTTTGATTAAACGCCTTCCGTTCCACAGAACCGCAGAGATCAACACAAAAAAAGTATAAAATTCAGGGGACGACGACGACGACCAGGAAACGGAGGACCTCAAAAAACACCGAGGGCCCGCATAGGAAATTTCAACAAAACACGAGATAGACTCAGAGAGAGAGAGAGAGCGAGAGACCGTTTCCTACAGGCGATGTGATGGGTGTTGGGTGGGCACTCAATTGAATTAAGATCTTTCAGTGGATTAGTGAGATGGGATGTCCTGGCGGAATGGTATGGCATGGCATGGAATGGAATGACATGGAATGGTGGTCGGGGGTGGGTGGGGGATGTGACAACAGTAAAGTGAATGAATGAGAGACTTACCGTCAATTTTGCAATTAACTGAGTTGTTGCTCTTTTTCGATGAGTTACGTGACATTTGCGAATGACTCTGCGTGTGTTGCGAATGTGATGGACTCGAATCGATGGAACGACGGGCGGCCGATTGAAATATACTTGGGCCACCCAGGGGGCTTGGCGTTACAGTTACCATTGGATGTACACTTCCTACAGGAAAACGAAAATGAATGAGAAAATGAAACAGAAACAGAAACACAACAAAAAAAAAAACGAAAAACGAAAAACTACACAAACACAGCTACACAACAGCGACACACATAGAAGCAGGCGTTCCCTTCGATGGACGAGGAGCGGAATGTGAGTCGAAAGGAAGCCAAATGAAATGGAAATGAATTGCGAATTAAAGGAAATGGAGAGCAATTAAGGGGACATCTGAATTAGAGGATAAATTGCGGCAGCGCGGTGGGTGGTGCGGAAAAATGAAAGTCTCAAAATACTTTTAAACACTCCCCGGTGAAGTTATTTCGTTTTTGAGCGACGCGGGGTGGGTGATGACTTATTAAATTGACTCCAGATGGTGATCCTGAATGTGGAGGAGTTCAAAAGCGATTGACTTGATCGGGGATGGCCTTGTTGGGGGTGATTTGAAGAGGGAACTTGGGTGAGCCTTGGGGGGTCCAAGAAGAGGCAGTCTCCTTGAAACCATAATCATATCCGTAAAAATGCAAGGGCGTCTAACAGTGGACGACGAGCAACTTTGATGGTCTAGAGCTTGTGGCGGGTACCCTTTAAGTGCAACTCTTGACAATGACATTGAAGCCAGTTCTATTCAGACGTGCATATCCAACTGTTTTTGCAACCGCCTTGGTAGGGACAAAGGGTCCTAATTTTAATCGGACAGCGACTCCGCTGGGTTTTGAGTGGACTTTCAACTAGTCGCCTTTGAGTATAGGTCTGCCCTACATCTATTGTTCATCGACTTGGAGAAGGCTTTCGAGAGCTTGAATCGAGATGCAATCTGGTCGGCCTTGCCAGGAGTGACATTTCAGGAAAGCTCATAGCTTTTATAAGGGCTGCCTATGAAGGTAGTAAGTGTCACGTCTTGCAGAATGGTAAGTTGTTGCAGAGGAGTTAAAGCGGGTGCTGGGACTCTGAGATATTCGAGGAAATTGCCAAGCCTACGAACTCGCTTTGCTACCTTTTTCCGGATGGAGCTCCACCCTCTACGCCTATCTTAACCATAAAACATCTCCTCAAACTTGAAGCGCTTGCTCAAGCCAACCGCGGATAGACATCAGGCACAGGATGCCTCATCACCAAGCAACTCAGGCCTATGATCGATCCCAAAACGATCGCTTAGCATGATCGAATTAAGCAGGCCGAGTCCCAGATCTCTTATTGACGTTCTAACTTGGCATTGTGCCATCGGAACTCACACCTTAAGACTAAGAATGATTTCTGTAGAAGCTCTATGAACGAGGACAAGGAAGAAACCACTGAGCACTTGCTATGTTAGATTCAGGCTTTGCTGATTGGCTGGCTGGATGGCGCAGTTGGTAGAGTGCCTGCCCCTGGTTAGCGGGGACCCCGGTTCGAATCCCATTGAAAGTTAATATGCTTTTATCTGGTTTTCAAACCTGGTCCTTTCGATCGGCGTTGTAGCACAATGGGCCTTCGCTTGGCCTAAGTGTGACTGCTGTCCTTCTGCGCAGCTGTCAGTCACTTCAATCTAACCTAACCTTGAGGTCCGAAGTGGAGTTCGTCAAGGGTGCATACTGTCACCACTTTTTTTCTGGCGGTTGTCAGCGATATAGTCCGTGCAGCACTGGCTGACGGGAATTATGGCATTCGATGGACTATGACATCTTACCTTAAACACCTAGACTACGCTGACGAAGTTTGTCTACTGTCGCATCGGGTGATGGCTCTTCACTTGATGGCCCACAATCTAGAAGCTGAAGCAGACACCGTGGGGCTCAAAATAAATTCAGTGAAAACAAAAGCCCTTAGCATTTCTGACAACCGCGACCATTGCCAGAGAGGAAGTCAAGAGAGTAAGCTGCTTTCTATATTTAGGAGGCGTGGTCTCGGCTAACCGCGGTGGCACCGAACTGGATGTGAGCAGCAGAATCGGGAA
This sequence comes from Eristalis intricaria, assembly GCA_964034865.1. Lineage (NCBI taxonomy): Eukaryota > Metazoa > Arthropoda > Insecta > Diptera > Syrphidae > Eristalis > Eristalis intricaria. Next base: position 65,294,862 of record OZ035877.1, read on the forward strand.
GTCTAAGGCTGCGCTCGGAATGCTACACACGATCTGGAAAAGCAATGTAATCAGTTTGAGAACCAAGCGTCGACTATCCGGCTCCAATGGAGAATCGTGTTGCTATATGGATTCATTAAAAAATCTGGAAAGTGGACGCCATTACCACACATCGTAAACAGATGTAAAAGAAATATCCTTAGGAGTTTTTGGCCGAGTCGTGAGGAGTTGTCCCTGAGAATGGGCCAAGAATCAATACGAAGGATAAAGTGGAAGTGGATTGGACAAGTAGTGCGAAGTACGTCATGTAGTGGAGTTCGCTTACTCAGGCAGGCTGAACAGCTGGACGCTGTAGGCAAAGGTGGCGCAGAACAGTTGACGAGGAATCGAGTTCTTTTAGAGAGAGTTGGAGAAAGCTCAAATGCATTGCAGAACTTCGGACAGCCCCCGAATGTTTAAAAAACAGAAGTAACTAGTCATCGATATCTTTGATACGTCAAAACTATCTCAGAAAACTGGATTTTGACACTTATTCATTTTTGATGTGCTCATTGCGTGGACGGTTTCTGGAGAAGAAGGTTCAACCACGAACTGTACGGGTTGTACACCGACATGAGTCTAGTCTTCGAATACAACGCCTAAGATGGCTAGGCCATGTAGAGCGTATGGACAACTCAGCTCCGGCCCGAAGAGTCTTCTACTCCGAACCCGTGGACCAACGTAAAAGAGGACTCCCGCGTTTAAGGTGGCGCATTCAGGTGGAGAGAGACCTCAAGGAACTTGGCGTGCGACGCTGGAGGCAGCTAGCCAGAGACCATGCTAGTTGGAGAGACTTGTTGGTTAAGGCCCAGCTCCACCCCGGAGTGTAGTGCCAAATAAAGAAGAAGAATGTGCTCATTGAGATCGAAAAGTCGCGAGTAGAGGTTTTCAAAATTCCATGTTTTACCAATTTTGGTCAAAATCGGCAAGACTATTAGAGTTAGAACAAACCTCGGTACAGAACAAATTATCGTGGACATGGCAGGCTGTCCGTAATCAAAAACAATGGAAGGTAGTATCGACGAGGCTCTGACCCTCCAATGGTCGTCGATCTTAGAAGTAAGCACTGTGAAACTTCGCTGTAGTCTGCAGTAGCGGAACGACCATGATTATGTAGGGGTGTCCATTCTGAATGCATTGACATTCACGAATACCTTCATGCCGGCACCATGACGAATAGTCCGTAAAAAGGGGTGTCCCTTATAGAGGGGTGTCCATAAAGAGAAGTTTCACATCGAAAGTAATGAATGTTTCACGGGGTCGAGGCAGTCTTAGGGTTTGTCCCGCACGGCCACGGTGGCGTATACGTAACATTTTTCATCAGGCGAGGAGGCAGTCAGTCTTAAGAGTTGTCCTGCATGGCCGCGGTGGCGTATACGTAACATTTTTCATCAGGCGAGGAGGCAGTCAGTCTTAAGAGTTGTCCTGCATGGCCACGGTGGCGTATACGTAACATTTTTCATCAGGCGAGGAGGCAGTCAGTCTTAAGCGTTGTCGTGCATGGCCGCGGTGGCGTAGCTACGGCGACGTATACGTAACATTTTTCATCGGGCTAGTGGGAAGAACTATCTTAGTCAAAAAGTTGGAAGTGGAATCTCGACTAAATTTGAAAAGTCCTAGAAATGGACGCTTACTTGAATGGCATGCTATGAAATTACAGTATTTAGATCAATCCTGACATGTTGTTGTCATCAGGCAGCACTTAAGGCATAAACGACCGTCGACCAATCTAAAGAACTGTGAAATGTAGCTATGACGCGAAGCAATACAATTTCTTGCCAGACCCAACAAAATTAAGCTCTTCTGGGTCCATAAACACAAGGCGATCAACAAATCTGCAGATGAGCCGACTAGGAATCTGCGTTGAACCGAACTGTAACTGGACACCAACGCCGATGGATTAGATTGGAAGATCAGTGAGCATGGGCTTAGCTACTCCCAACGATTACTCAGGCCTTATTCAATGATAGCCCTTTCCGTTTGAAGACGGGCTTAGCCACTCCCAATGATTACTCAGGCCTTATTCAACGATAGCCCTTTCCGTTCCAAGACGCAGATGCTCAAGGATAAGTGCAGTGTTTCTCACCCAATCCGGGCGGAAACAACATCACAACTCACTGCCAGGTTCATGAATTCTAGTAGTGCTCTTAAACCCCTGTGCGTTATCATCCAATATGTGGCCAGAGTCTCAGCTCCCACACACACTTCAATTTTCTGATCATCCAATATAATGGACTTTATCGACAACATCTGGAGTGACGAGTACCTAAGGGTTTCCTTCGGCGTCACTTGTACAGGCACGATCAGAATGGAACTAAGTACGCCACTTTTTGAGCATTGAAATTTATGGTGCAACCAAGCACTTTCTTGGTTTCGATGATGTTCACACGAAATTCACTTTCTTTCGTTTTCGATAATAATCACGATGTTGTGTAACTTGACAGTAGTCTGTCTAAATATGACAGTTGGTGGGAGCAGTGTTGCATTTAAAATAACTGCCTTGGAGAAAAAATGTCACAGTCTTATCCACCTGTCGTCGTATCTAATGCTACGCTTCCACCGAACAGAAACCGAGAGGTTCTGATGAACTTTTACTGAAAGGCAGACCTCAATAGGCAGACGCAGGCACTCTCTCTCTTAATGTATAAGTGCCCGGCAAAGCAAATTTCAATCACTCTCAATTTTTAAATGGCCGCCAGAATAGCTGTCAGTTGACGGGTAATAATAGAGTGAAAACATCAGAAAATAGAAAGAGAGAGATAAAATGTGAAAATGAACAACAATGAACAGAGACGCCCGCTGTAGGGGTGTTCGGTTTGAGAACCTCTTCTTGATGGATGGATTTAAGGGAGCTCCAACGAGGTTTATCAGAAACCGCGAGGGTTGCAGACCCTGAAAATGTATGCCGGAACCTGGTAGGTTTGGAGAGAATTGATGAAACCCCAAAGATTTATTCTTGATCCCTTCATAATCATAGGTTGGTGGTCTCCCTGGTCCACACTTCTGATTGGTGGCCTCAAATCGAAGGCCAACATGGATGTGAATGGCATGTGGCTTCAACAACATTGCTGTACGTCTAACACAATACGGCTGGTTGCCGTCTTTTACGTTTTTGTGATGTGATCTGGTCACCAAGAGTAGCTTGGAGTTGCCTTGGTTGGATATCTTTGTAGAGCTGTGCAAATTAACGTATTTATGCATACAATCTATAAAATCTTGACGCTACAAATACGAATTTTCGTCAACTTATTGCCCAATATGTGTCAAGACGTCACGAAAAAATTATCTTATTTATGAATGGAGTCCTGTAAGAGTTTGACGTCACGGAAAATTATCTTCGTTATGTATGAATTTCCGTGGAAGACATGAAATCTATGATACACCATTCAAAACGGCAGGATCCAAGCAATATGTTGAAATAAAAATCGATTTAAAGCAAAATCACAAATCAGTTATATTTCAATGTACTTTGGAACCACAAAATGGATGGCATTAAAATCGACTTGGAATCCTCCCAAGATGGACTGTGAAAAATCAAAAACAGGACAAGGAGGGCAGGGAATGAGGAGTCGAAAAAAATAAGAACTAAACAACATGAGAGGTACCATGACGGGCTAACCTGTTTTACTTGGATCATGACCTAAATGACCTAACGAGTGCAACTTATCGGTGATCCCATGGAACTTCTCCACGAAACTCTGTTTCGTCTCAGTCGTCGTCACGCTCGGCTGAATCTCCGCTATGCTACTGATATTTGGAATTGATCCTAAAAAAAAAAGACGGATACACCAAAAATAACACAAAACACAACAAGTCACTGAGCCATCATCAAAATCAAAAAATAAGAAAAAAAAAATACAAAATTCCAATTTTTCACCACTCAGATACATTATCTCATTTGACATTTCGGTGGAGTTAGATAAAGAACGGGAAAAAAAAGAAAAACAAAGAAAACCACTGGAAAATGAAGGAGGGACAGAGGGAGTGGGATGAATGCTTACCCTTTGTGTGCGAGGTGACCGGAGCGCAGGCAGCCGTACTGCTAATGGCCGCCATTTGGTTGAGTGCCTTTCCATGTATTTGTGATTGCGTGATACTTGGCTTCAGGAAGGACACAAATAAATGCTTCGATAGCTCCTCGGGTGCTTCGCAGTCCAAGAAGGCATCCAAAAATCGACGAAACCCATCGTAATCGATTTCCTGCAATTAAAACCGAAACAAAACGAGACGATGAGCATGAGTATGAGTCTGAGACGCAAGTTGAATGGCAACGGCAAGCAAGTTTGTCCTCGGACCAAGGACCTTACGATGGTGGTGCCACAAATAATATCAACTTTCTCAATTAAGCAAAGCAAATTAGGCGGAATTATGTCTCGCCGGTGACACCATGACACCACGACCCCACCACCGCCGCGCCACTTGCAGGGGGAGGGAGTTGGAGGAGCAAAGGAGCCATGAAACAGGTAAAGCAACCGTCACTAATTGGTGACCTTTTGCGGGCGGAGGCCAGAGCCATGACGAAGGCTGGTGGCATCTTGTCGCCGCCACCGCTGAAAGGATAACGAATTTATGTGCGCGCATCTTGCGGCCCCGCTTGGGAGTTGCGTCGAGAGCTGAGATAATAAATTAGGAACACCGCAACAAATAACCCAGGTTGGCGCGATAAAATATGACGCTCGCTCATAAATCCAACAACTGCCAGTTGACAGGGTACGTGCTTGTGTGTGCGTGTGTGTGTGCCAGAGAGTGTGTTCGTTGGCAGGTAAGAAAGCTGTGATGTGTCCCAAAAGGATACAAGTGGATAAATTAAGAAATGACGCGGTGTGGTGTGGCCGGGATACTAAAAATGGGATTCGGGACGACACAGGACGATAAATTTGACAAGAAACATAATTATGATGGATTGCATCCAGCAGGCGAAGGTGCTCCCCTTGAATCGGCTCGGCATTTGTGCCGGGGGGTTGACGTCATTTTGGGTAATTTCAACGTCCCTGCGTGGCGACACGTTGGTCGGATTAAAGGCGGCAGTTTATTGTTGAGGTTTAAAAGACAAGCGACCGTGACTGGGGGTTTGTTTTTTTATCCTTATCTCCCTCGTTGGGGAAAATTGGGTGTTTCCCAAATGAATTGTGGCAGGCAGTTCAGTGTCCAATTCATCTGTCAGCGGGGACATCTGAACTGCCGATCTCTCTCACACCCTCTTCGCAAGGGACACACACGTGGTTTGGCGGTACCTGCAGGGCAGTGTGTGCAAAGGAGCAGAGTTCATGTTGTTGTCCGAAATTGGTTTGCTGAAACAATGCTGTCCGGCAAACACGTTTTTGGGAGAACAGGTTTTCTCGCAAGGGTTGGAAGGGGAGCTACATTTTTGCCAGCCTCGGCCGGAATTAACGTTCTTAATTAAGATTGACGGGCAAGATTGTGATCCTTGCATGACCAGGGTCCTGATGACGAACGTGCTGTTGGCTGAGCTCTGCTTGTGGTGGCATGCAGATGTGATTTGGTATCCTTTTTCCGCTTTTATCCGCTGCCTAGGTGGAGTTCGGAGGATCAGAGATATGAAACGTATCGGATTGAAGAAGGCGAGGGAACCAAAAGTAAGTTTCGACTGGGATCTGCTGGTGTGGAATTATCTCCGTTCTCGGCAAACGCCAAAGAATGAGGAACGTTCACAGTTTGACGTGTAAGACTTTTCGCTTTGAGATCATCTATGTCGGAGTGTATCTTAATTATTCGACTACGATCGACTGTATTTTCTCTCATTTATGTCAAGGCATCGATATCGTTTCTTATCCTTCTTCACCTCTTCAGAGGTCGCAGGGGTACACCAGTAAGAAAGACTTTGGTAAAAACAAGGTCTTCATCAGTCTAAGTACCTTCACAAGTAATGGGAGGAGTATTACTGAACTTTTCTGTAGGATTGGTCAAGCTGGATCAGTTTGACACAGCTGGTTAGACCTGTAATCAGGAAGGCCGAGCTTAGTGTGAAAGCCAAGTTAGCAGTTTTCAAGTCAATATTTGTTCCAACTATCACCTATGGTCACGAAATTTGGGTAATGACCGAAAGAATAAGATCGCGAATACAAGCTGCTGAGATTTGATACTCTTCGTGCTGTTGTGGGAACTACTCGCCGGGAGAGAAACACGACAATGCGCGAGGAACTCAACGTTGAGCAGCTGCTTCTTCGAACGGAAAGAGCTATGCTTCGTTGGTTTGGTCACGTTGCACGAATGACCCCATCGTAACGACTTCCGAGGCGTGCTTTGAATAGGATTCCATCAGGTAGGCGACTACTTGTCAGACCCAGGATGAGGTGGTTAGACCAATTCCATAAGCTCGCCTGGTCACGCTTGATGAGTTAAAGTCGATGGTGGAGGATCGAGTTGCCTGGAGATCTCTCGTGCGTGATTTACACTCGCGACGAATTAATGGATAATGCGGGTCAGAAGATGATGAAGGTCTTCAGCTACACATGCCTCATTGGATCAATGTTCCTGCTGTTTTTCGGGCTCTTTGAATATCTGGGGGATGTCTCTGGTGATCGGATAGGGTTTAAGGAGTGCAGCCTTCGTTCCGGCAGAAGTGACCAGCTTTTCGCTCAAGAATGGTAATCGAGAAGGCTTGACAGTATACCAAACCAATCTGCAGCTGCTTTGTAGATATGGAAAAAAGATACGACCGAGCCCCTCCAGGTTCCTCGGGAGTCATCTGCAGGAGCAATCCCCTGCTGGTCTGGGGGATTGGGACACTAGCAGTTTTCTCGATTAACGGTGCTAAATCAACGTCAAAATGGGCGTTGGACTTCGCCAAGGGTGGGCCTTGTCACCTCTCCTTTTCATTATACAAGCAGTGATAAAATTAATTTATTTTTCAAAAAAAAAGGCAGAAATAAATGGCTACTCTTTTCTAAAATTCAAAACACGTTTCATTCCTTTGGTATCATTAATCTTTAACATTTTCCTTACAGAATAAAAGAAAGCTAAGAAACTCAAATTCCATTACCTATTGCTAAATAAGCTTATTTAGTTCACGAACAAGAAGAGCTCCATCAAGTGAACTAGGAGTCGTGTTGTTCACAATTGCTCAACTTTCCGGAAAACTGGGAGTTAATCAACTTCCAGATTGGTCTCAACTCGTTATTTAATAGGCTGAAGAGTTTTATTTAATAGGTATTAAGAGTTGAAAATTGGTTTTGTTCACTATTTCAACTCACAGTCTGAAATTTAAGATCCCGAAGTTGTCCAACTTTCAGTTTTTAAATTTGCCCTGGGATATTTTTGACAATTTACAATGACACATACAATGCCATTTTCAACTATGAATTTACGGTGTGTGCTGTTCGCGTGCGCTATGAAAAGGTGAATTGAAGGAGTTTGTTTTCAGCAGAGATATAGGATGCATATCTCTATCCTCCATTATCTCTGGTTTTCAGTTGCTGCCACCACAAGCGACTATGCACATTTATAATGCTTACACTAATAAGGTCTGTATTCGCCTATTGAATTGATCCGAGCGAATAATATTGTGTAATTGCCCTTAATTCATGGGGTCTGTTAACAAATGAAAAAGAATCAATCAAACACTTCATTATTTTAGATCAAAGGGCCAGTATCTTCTCTCGCTTCACCGCAATTAATCCTGTATTAGTTCGAGCACCATTATTTTTGTTCGGTTTAAGAGACGAAAACTATAAACTGCCACACACAATCAGCCCATCTTGTACACAGACGTGAGCAGGCAACTACTCCATGAGAGAAGAGAGAGCTAGAGAAAGCAAAATCCACTATTTCATCCCTGAACTTCTGCTATTTCAGTCAGTTGAGTAAATGAGGAGTTGATAAACTCTTGAGTTGTAATTTGAGAGTTGAAACTATACAATTTGAATGAATTGAAGTAAATCCAGAAGTTGAAGGGAAAATTCCCGAAGTTGTGTTTAAGTTTTGGAGAACAAAACAAAAAAAAACATTTATTTTTCTTTCAATCGGAACATATCTGTAACTACATATTTCCGCGGACATGTTCAACTCAGAAATATCAATAGAACTAATACTTAATTTTTGTATCCTCAACATAGAAAATAAAGCGCTATTTATAACGATAACATTACGACCGGCAAGAATGGAACAAGACTCTATTGCCTGAGCAGTGAACTACATTGAATTTAATGAACTAGACTAACGAACTAGTTCAATAAACAGATTGGAGCTAAGCTGAACTATAAAGCACAAGACTATTGCAAAATTTTATCAACAATATATGCCATTGCTTTAAATCTAAAATTCCATAAGAAATTAGAAGATCACGTGGGAAGATGGTATAACCAATTACTCACAAGTTTTTTTTGTTAATTAGTTAAAGGATTCCTGAGCCAATTCAACTCTAAGACTAAGAGAGTGATATTATGTGTGGAGCTTCAGTCCCTAGAGGGCCAGGGCAAGCTTCTCAGCAACCACTTGTGATATGCGTGCTATTGTTCTCCGGAAGGGACATACAGTTTTATAAAGATTTCGAAGGGCCAAGTTTGGTCGTTAGATATATACCTAAGGCGATAATTTATCAACGGAGGCAACAAGAACAGACAAGAAAGCAAGTGAACATTATTTTTTGTCGTACCGGCCGGGAATCAAACCCAAGCAGCGAGGTTAAGTTGTGTAGGGGTCGACGCTCATACCCACAACGCCGCGGCCACCACCAAGGCCGTTGCAGCTGTATTGTATATTATAATTTTGCCATTTAATGAATATATTGGCTGGATGTCGGAACTTCTCTTTGCGGATGACTCATACACAAATCTCTGGAATTGCATCTAGAACCGGAGCTAATGTCAATATGTTTGAATTTGATTGCGGGAACGCTGAACGGGTATCGAGTTCCAGACTGGAGGTGCATGCCAGGTAACACCGAACAAAGTTACGTAATAATATTGACTTTGTCTTTTGAACATAATATCGAATTGTACAACTTGTTACGTCTAATAAGTTGCTGGCTGGTGTGGTGACACAATAGATGGCCAGAACTTGTGTGGAAGGTCTGCAAGAGGACTTGGTGTCATCATAATAATAACAATCATATGAGTGGCGCGACAGTGTTGTGCGCGCTATTGTTCTTTCACGAGGGGATGGGGCCTATCGTTTAGTGCCGATTTAGAAGGGCGGAGTTTGAGAAGCTTGTTCTAAGCGGGATTACTCTTTCAGCAGAGTCAGTGTCAAAGAGTTGGAGCCAAGAATAATTAAGGTTTATTAATTCGGGGATTGAACCTAGCGCACTCTGCGGAGGTGTCGAAGCACGAACCCACTGCCCCATGGCCACTCATTGGTGCAATAAGCGCTAATAAATTGTTGACTTTTCCTGGTTGAGGAAGTGATGGATTGCGTTCCATCAATGGATATAGACGCTTGATGGCATGGAAGATTTGCTCTCCTTATCACTGTGTCCTCTTTGTAGACCTTTTTTTTCTTATTCCTATTTCCCATAATTTGTGTGCCCAAATCGATGAATGAAAAGATAACAGGAAAGTTGATTGCTGCTCTTTAAATATTGTTTAACGTACCGAATTATTAATATTGACTGTCGTCTCAGATGAGAACGCTGTAGTCCGGGTGATGTAGGAGCAGAAAGCGGTCAGGTCCGGACTCGTAGCGTAAATTTAAATGAACGAGCAGCCACTACAAGAAGACTTACTGCCTCCCCGAGGCGGCCATAATAGATCCATCATCTCAAACTTGCTCAACAGAACATTTGTTCTTTTGCGCCTAGCTTAGATGCACGACCTTGGGTCTTACGGCTGTAAGAATTTGGCCAAAGTAAGCGACGGAAGGTTAAAACCTCTGAAAAATAGTCTCTAATTTAGTGGTGCGACATCATACGCCGTGGGATGCGTGACAAAGAATGTGCTTAGTTCCAAATATGCAAACTCCGAAAATCCTAGGCGACCTTCGCTTTCAATCGAGCCCTCCCTGGGTACATCGGGCTTGGCCTAGGGCGACATACTTTCCAGGAACCAGTCTTGAGTCCTAGGAATCACGACTGTAAAAAAAGCAAAAAATATGACAATGGTGAATCTCCAAATAGAGCTATTGAGCTTCTGACGCCACTACATCCTTGGTCATTACCTGTTTTGATCGACTCGTCGAAAACCAGTTGGTTATACACGCTGAGGTACCAAACTCACAAGGAGGATAGATCCAAGCGGTCCCAATCCATGCCTGCTTGTACTGCCACCACAGAGAAAGCAGTCAACGCCGACTCTGACACTTAAACCCCACTCTTATGGATACGTACTAGATTCGTACTAGACTCTTGTCTTACTCAAATTTGATCAAGCGAGAAGTTTTATTAAAGGCGAAGTACGATTGGATGCATCTATTCGTTAATGTGAGTAGGAAAAGGGATTCAGTTGATCCCATCCCATCGCATTTATGATTTGCACTTTGATCAAAACTTGATTGTGATCTTGCCATTATGACTGCAATACAAGATCTTTCAAATGTTTAAGTTCTAGCACGACTCGCGAACTATGGACAACGTGATTATCGATAAATTTTCGAGGCATATCGCGCAATAACTCTGCCATCACTTGACGAATATTCGTTTCGTCCTTTGAGACTGTAGATATTCATCAACTTTATCTTTAACATAGCAAATCATAAAAATACCACATGGTCTTGGTGGCAAGTTTATGTCACCGACAGTAGCGTCAGGTTCAAATTGTTAAGCGATGAAACTAAACCACCAAGTGGTTAGGTTGTGACATGTTGCGCCAGCAAAGACCCATTCATTTAAACTTTGAGTGACCTTAAATATTAGCAGCTGTAGGTTATCGCCTCATGGAGTCTTTGCCCAAGCGACGATTAGGGCTGCCAGTTTTTATGAATTTCTGTCCGGAGCAAAATGTTGTGAGCCAACAAAGACCTTCTGTAGTCCTTTCAACTCTCTCTCTCCAATAAATCTTAAATAGTATGACCGTTCACTCAACGAAGCAAGAGTCAGAAAATATATCACCAATACCAAATATAAAAGCTAAGCGGATAGTACATTGCCACCGGAAGATTGTTCTTGCGAATCCGTATCTTTCGACGAAGAGGTCCGACTCCAGTTTATTTTTGAACGCGAATCAGCTGTTGTACCTTCAGAGTGGAATGCGAAAAAATAATCTTATGGCTGGATAGCAAATTTCGAAAATGCTGAGTTCGAGATATTTCGCGGGATAATTGTTCTTGCGGGACAAAAGCCCTTTAGCGCGACGTCTGGCTTCCCTAGCATGATGGTGATAATCAACAAAAAAATGCCATCATTCTCTGACGTAAAGCAGAAACCAGCATAGCTTTGAATGCAGTCATTAATTTAATCATTTCAGTCGGACATGTCTCATCGTTCCAGTCCATCTTCCAGTTGAATTTATAACCCTTAGGAACCGCACAAAAATCCACTACACTCTCAGCCTAAGACTATGCATTCCTTCACTGACTCACATGCTTCCTCAGGAAATATCGTTGACCGCCTACACGAACCATTGTCGGACGTAACATAAACTCGCCCCCCAGCCCTCCCGAGGGGAGAGTGCACTTCAAGTTCGTTTCAATTTCCGTCTCTGCGAACAAATTGCTTTGTCAAATCTCGCCGAATGTGATAATTCGCCGACACAAGTTGATGGTGGCAAAGTGACTTGAGTTCCATTTTATCATCACATAATACACATAGTAGCTCATTTTGCCTCATCGCTCGAGGATATCAGTTTTATTTCCTGCCGAACAAGAGGGTAAACACAAGAAATTGCGGAACCAGCAGTGCCTGTGTGCGAAAAGTGAAAGAAATCTCAAAGAGCACTTTTATAACTTTTTCCCATTCGCTTCCGCATCATAAACGAGACCCATGCCGCCACAAGGAATACGGCCGAGCTGCGAATCTGGGGCAACTGGCTGTATCCTTCGTCCCTGGACTGGGCGAGTGTGACTGCACGGGCGAGAGCTGAACAGAGCAAAGAGCAAGATAAACTGCGTCGCATTTTGCCATTAGCATGAGACAGCGACTTGTTAATGAGTTCGCAAATAAGTCACCCGCCTCCGGTTCCCATTCAGCGGCACTGGCCATGGTTTTCATATGAATATCCGACTCTGGTGAATGGAATTTCAGCGGCGAGGGTGCTCTTGAATTTCATGAAATTTCATATCCATGCTCCATCGGTGGCGGCTCCGTCGCACCCTCGCCTGCACGACGAGGCGCATAATTTTTCACCAGAATCCCTGATATCGAATAACTTACGACTTGGAGCTAACCGAAAACGAGTACCCTGACGGGTAGCGGCCTGCCTCTGGCATAAATTTCATCACGACCATAAATTCGCAAAACTTCCTCCTTCCATCCACCGACGTCGTCGACGAGTGCCGCCATTCCCGTCCTCGTCCTAGCGTCGTATTCATCGGATATGCGCGAGAGAAAGTGTATCCCTCGCCAGCTGGCCATTAGGCCGGATCTAGATAATGTGCCTAATGTCGAGGTAAAATGTTTATTGACCTCAGAGGCTACCTTGCGCTGAGATAACACGAGCACCCACCGCCGAGCCTGTGATTGGGAGCCCCCTGTCTCTGCTGGTTTCATTTCGAATCCACTCCTGCGCCACCCGCCCCCACTCTTCGAGAGAAACCAAAATCAAGGAGTTACCCCGAGGTCATGTGTGAGGATGAACATCGAACACCGAACACCGTCGACGTCATCGTGTTGACGCCACTGATGGAAACCACAAGGAAGCCATTGTCTTACGGCATCTCAACCGCAGGAGTTGTGGTCTGACGGTGGAGGCGGGCCATGGGACGGGACTCGAAATGAGTTTGTATGCGGTTTTATTGTCATCCGCTCGTCTCCGCTCCCGAATATCCATCATCGCTCCCGCCCCCGGGCCACGGAGGCTATATTGCCGTACATCCTTGTTTACTACATGGTTGCCGTTGACGAGAGCGGGAGTGGGAGCCAGCCTAACGACTGTGGATACATACGAGTATAATGTTCAGAAATGAATCCCAGTGAGATTCTTCAAAATTGTGTGCGGATACTGATGAAATAGTTTGCCTTCTCTTGCTCGACAAACAAACACACACGCCTCACCGAGGAGCGGCTGGTAATTTCGCACAGACTGCTGGGATTTGCGGCGGCGGGAGGGGGGGAGAAATCGATTGCCGATTGATGGTCGTCGGAAGATCAAGATTATAAGCTCGCCAATATTGTTGGATGGTGTTTTTGTTATTTTTTTTCTTTTCGCAGAAGAAGGGTGGGGCCTTATTGAGATGTCCCCTCACTGCCTTTGGCTGCATGTTGTGGCACAGTAATCCATCAATCTAATCACTGGTGCAGAGTAATTGGAAATGTGTTTGTCTCGGAGATGTTATGAGGTCAATTCGCTTAAAGCTGTTGTGTATGAGGTGGGGCGCAGTGCGTTGAGGGAGGGATTTGCATGTCAGAAGGCTGGTCTGACTCAATACTTGACTGCGGCTTGTTTTGGCCGCACTCGGATGTGTGAGGGTTCTATTTGCGAGAAGTTTCTTCTTAGATAATACGAAATTCGTTCTAGGTACTGGATCTCTGAAGTTTAAAGTGTTCGCTTCCAAAGGATGGAATGGAGGCTTTTCAGACTTCATTTTGGTGTCAGAGACGATGGGCGGACACCAACGAAACTGATTGCTAGCTCAAATGGAGAATGACGTCAAAAACTTGGAGTACGAAATTGGAGGGAGTTGAGGCCCTGTTCCACGCTGGTAGCAGAAGGGGAACTCTCCCAATCGATTGCCAAATGACTTGAATTCATCCCGACTCTAAGTGCTTCCACCCTCAAATATAATACAAACCGCTTCTTCCAGCGGAGATGGCAAGTGACGCAGATCAATTTAAGCCAAGCCACGACTTGTTTTACATCAACGGCTCAAGAACGAGTACGGTGCAGGAATCTTCTGTGACCAATTCGAAAAATATCTGGCATGTAGAAACGACTTTAGCCTTTTTCAAGCTGAAGTGGCAGAGGCAACGTGGGCGCAGAGGGAGCACAACAAAACCAAAAAAGCGATATTTATTTTCTCCGACAGCCAAGTGGCAATAAGAGCCATGGCATTGGACATCTTGACGTTGAAACTTGTCAGGTTATGCCGTCAGAATCAGTGTGATGTCCTTGGGGAACACGGTGACCCAATGCTGGATACCAGCGCATGGCATCTACGGAAACGAAAAAGCGGACAGTCTTCCGAAAAATGGATCTGAGCTTGGTGAATCTCCCGCACTCCTTTAGGCGCCCGCACTCCTTTAGCCGCTTAGGTATGTAGGAAGAGAACAATCTGCCCGAATGGAGTTATTGCTCAATCTGGAAATTTGAGCAGTCTGTTGCTGACGCTGAACTTCTTCTTCTTTCTTTCTTTTTCCTTTTCCGACGAGGTCATGATCCAAATTATGGGAATCATTACCCTCCCTACTGGTCCGCCTGTGGGGTTCGCCGATTCGACCTCAAGAAATATCGGCAGGCCTCCCTGTCTCGGATCATCACTGAGGCCGATCAAATGCTGGTATTTTTGCATTTGTCTGATCCAGGAGTTCTTAGGCCTGCCTTTCTTTCGCGCTTGTGTTGGTACGTTGATTGATATTGCCTTTTTAACGGGGTTCGAAGGATCTCTCCTTTGAACATGAAAATACCAACTGAGCCGGTCGTCCTTAACCTTCTTAGAGATGGGTTCTTTAACATGGAGGCTTCCTCGGATCTTTGAACTTCTAATTCTATCGAGCTTCGTTACTCCTGCTGTCATGCGAAGCATTTTCATCTCAGTCGCCGTTAATTTGCCCTCATACTTTTTGTACGCTGTCCAACATTGTGAACCGTATGTGAGCGCCGGCCGTACAACTGCGCTGTAGAGCTTTCCTTTCAGCTTAGGGGGCATTTTTCGGTCATAGAAGATGGCTGAGTTTTCCCGCCACTTCATCCACCCTACTCTTACGCGATGATTGATATCGTCATCACAGTTTCCTTCGCTATTGATCATAGATCCCAGATATTTGAACTTTTCACACTTGGGAAGCACACATTCATATAAATGTCTGGAATAGGCTTGAGTGGATCGGAGAATGGGCAGCACAGGTACTCAGTCTTTTTCTGGCTAATGCGGTGCCCATTCCCCTCCAGAACATCCACCCACACATCAAGTGCTCGTTGCAGGGAATAACTGATGCACTTTTGGGTCCGTCACTTTTCCTTCAAGAAGATAATCAAGGACAACAATAAACAGCAAAGGACTTAAGACGCTTCCCAAGAGTACACCGACTTTGATTGGAAACTCCTCGGTGACTCCAACAGGACATCTTACTCTCGTCTTTGCTCCCTCGTACATGTCCACGATAATCTGTACGTAGGTTTCTTGAACTCCTCTTTTCCTAAGTGCCACCCATATCAGATATCTTGGTTGTCTACCAAACGCTTTTTCAAAATCAACCAACACCATATGCAAATCCCTTAAGGAATCACGATGTTTTTCCATTATGATCCTTATACTTTGGATTGCATCTGTTATTGATTTGCCTGCGACAAACCCGCACTGGTCATCAGACAACCGTATTATTTTTCGCAATCGGCCATCTAAAACCCGCTCAAACCCGCCTTTTCCTTTTTTGTACAAAGGAAGAAGATAACTTTTCCTCCACTGATCAGGCAGTGGATCGCCTCTCATAAATTGCTTTGTGAAATCACGCCGAGTGTGATAACTTGCCGGGACTAGTAATGGTGGCAAAGTGACTGAATACAACACACAACGACTTTTGCAGATACTCCAGAGATGAGGAAGAAACAAAATCTGTCCAATATCTGCTCTGCGAATGACCACTCCTAGCAAGGAAAAGAAAACAAAAAATTGTACTTTGTATAAATAAAATATCTCCCAAGGTGTTTAAATAAATCCGGAAGGTTATAGTAGCAAAAGTTGGCAGAATATTATCCATCAGCATCCCATCACGGGCACACCTATACAGGTACCAAGCTACCTTCACCCCGGACTGTAGCGCCACGAGAAGAATAAGAAGTAGATCCCAGACGACGGATCAAAGACAAGGTCAGAGCTGCTTTTTGTGAACAAATTTCAGAGCCTCCCAAAAAGTGTTGAACCTAGGCCTAACATCTACAGCAACCACTTGTGCTTTGCGTGCTATTGTCAGTGACTCGAAGATGGATCTATGAATACAAAATGATGCTGCTGTCCGCGATTTAACAAAAACACCTCACCATAGGAGTAGAAGCACCTATCCACTATCAGAGTTACCACTATTGGATGACCTTATATTTCGTATTAATTTTGTTATGTATACGCCATAGTGAATTTGAATTTTTCTGCCACAAGTGAATATTTTGCTCTTTTGGTGATCACTACTCGTTCGTAAATCATAAATTCATTGAGCCCCCTTTGACCAGCGTCGTCAAAAAATACCGTAAAACTTGTATCGATAGTCCGTAAGATGATTTCGAGTATTTTGATTCGTATTACTGACCGCATTTTAGTAGGACCAACTTATAGGCAACAACTGGCACCTCACGACTCAGTGAAAAAGTAATCGCATCAATCCACTAAGCCGCGGCGGCCCTCCTTGACCTCTGATTTGGCATGGCAGGCAGCAGAATGACTCATGTTGTTGTCTAAAGAAGGTCCGACTATTCTTCTGAAAAGTGAAGTGAAGGGAACTTTCTTCAGGGGTACCCACTAGGCTCTCTGGTAGTCCCTGTTGATCGGACATTCAGATCGGTTTAATCCTTCAGCTGACCTAATCATAAACCCCGCAAGCCGCATCGAATCACAGATCAAACCTGTGTTGCAGTTCAACTGCTTCTCAACTACCTGACTGAAGTCCAATTCCTTCACTGTCGAGTCTTATTTTCAAGACTCATCCCTAGAAGCGATAACGCAACTAATGGAATGATGCAAATATCGTTTGGGAGTGGCATACACTGCTCTAGTGGGCTCTGTTGCAATTGAAGCGTGGACCTCCGACATTGACTTGAACTTTTCGATCACTTTCTAGAAGATCGCAAGACGTATTGCCCAGCGTTTCACACCCTACATCTGTTCTTGTTATAGGATCGCAACGTGAAGGGTATTCAGCAAAAGACCCTACTCAGACATGAATTCATCACAAAACAATACCTGCTGCAAGTGGAATCGATTTAAATTCATAGTGCCATTGCAGTTTATAGCGTGTTTCACCTGACAAGGAGTTCACAGTTGGGTTGAAAAATACAGTGTAAAAGCTCACGTTTTTCGTGTCGCTTCTGGGCGGAAACCAGAGCCTTCATAGAAGCTACCCAAAATGAAATATATCAAAGCTTGTCTTCAACCAGTTGCTTAGAAGTTGCTAAACGTAGAAATAATGAGGCAGGTGTATTACTCGTTAGCAGAGTCGCGCATTAGATATGGCATTCTGGCCAAGGGAAACGCAGCAAAATCTCACATTGACAAGATATTGAACCTACAGCATCGTCTTGTAAAAATTGTTAGACCTTTTAATTCAAATTTTCAAGTTCTAGATGTCAAAAGCAATCTTCCAGATGACAACACTGCTGCACTACGTAAGTGACCCACGATTTCAGCAACCCTTAAGTCAGTCGCTAAACGCTTACGTTTTTCTCAGTCATATCTCAGATTAGCCTTTGATATTCGAAAATGAAGCACTTCCTAGTAGATGAAGAGAAGGGGACCCAAGACCGAGCATTGCGGCACGTCAGTTCATTAAATGCATACACATAGGCGGGTCTTGTTAAGGCGCCTAGAATGGCAGTTCAAAATAGGTCACTACATGCTTTTTCGTCGGATTAAAGCACTTTTCCCTCATTCCACTTGATCAAAATATGACGTAAATTGACACTGTCAACCTCTAAGCGAACATATTGCCCTCTTGTGTCTTCCCATTCTGTCCCTTAGTTCGTTGGTTTTTGTAAGGGGGCCCAGGAGTTGATTGAACACAATCATTTACCCAAATTGAGAAAAATGGCTAAACGATTACATCAAGATGACGGCCTATGAGAGGTGATACTTATCGTCGATACTTGATTGATGTCATTTACTTCTCATTGTCATTTTATTTGAGGCCAACTACAAGCGGGTGTACGTACTTTTTCATAGCTTGGAGTGAAGGTAGTGGAATTGTTGTGATTCGTTATTATTCATTGATTTTTTCACTATTCGTCGAAAACTAGAATTCATACCAAAAAAGTAAGTTGAGAGGCTGTGAATGCCGTTCCGTTGGGTTGAAGAAGACTTTGTTGACCGGCCGATTTTTTACTCTCTTAAGGTGGGTCGCCGTGGCGTAGTGGGTAAGTGCGTCGACTCCTACGCAGAGGGTGCCATGTTCGATACCCGCATTTACCACCTATCATAATCAACGGCTCCACCTCTTTTGAGTCACTGACAATGCTCAAAGAGTATTCCTGTGTAGAAAAAGCTTCTCAACTTCGCCGTTCGGAGTCGGCTTTAAACTGTAGGTCCCTTCCCCTCGTGAAAGAACAAAAGCACGCACGACACGAGTGGTTGCTGAGAAGTTAGGCCCAGGTACGCCTCGGACTGTCGTGCCACCCATATTATTATTATTAAGGACCTTTTGTGACTTTGGGACGATTGCAATTTTTTTCAAGCCGAAATGGCTGCCATTCCATGACCTAAGAGTACTTTGTCTATCCAAGACTTCGTCTTCTAGCTAGATAAAGGATTTGTATTTTTCTTTATTGAAAGTCCATAGCATCCGACATCCATTTTGACATAAATGCTGGTTGGACTTAGCAGACAAAGAGTCAACGAGAAATTTTTGGAGGTTTCAGTGCCCCTCTGTTGAGTAAAGGAACGTACTGGAATCAGGTCAATAAAGAAAAATACAAAGCCTTTAGCTAGCTAGAAGACAAAGTCTTGGATAGACAACGTACTCTTTAGCTCAGATTGAATTCTGAAGCTACATCAAGGCGCCTATGGCTGAAGCAGAGCGAGAAGAGATCAGCATCATTGATCGCCTTTAATCGTAGGGATATACGAACGCCAATAGGAGTTCTTACCGGTTACTGTCCCATAGGTACAGGTGCAATGAGACTGACTTTTTCAGAAGCTACACAGACGAAGAAGAAAGAGAATCTATCCAGCATCTGCTCTGCGAATCCCCAGCCCTAGCAATTAAGAGAAGGCGCTTTCTCTGAGCTTGAGGACTTAAGCGGTGTTTCTTTCAAAAACCACCGAAAACTCACACATGATTCTGGCTGGTTTTAGGACTGCAATAGGTCTCACGTTAGCTTAAGTGAGCCGCGACCAGTAGGCCATCAGGGCACCAAATGCTAACAAGGCACGCTGTGGCTTCTTCGATAACCTGATAGTACTAAGTAACATTAGTGCCAAACATCTGCAACTCTTTGTTGAATGTTGCCAACTGGTATAAAAAGTGGGATCCAGTTTCGCGCAGTCCCACAATGGCCCTATACCGGCTTAAGTGAGACAGCTTTATGCAGCCAGCGTGCTATTTCTCTCTCTCTCAAGTTGAAAAGAACGACACGCTTATGCCGACGCCGATCAATGAAGCAGCGTATAACTATACTTACCCAATGCTATCGAGACACTGAGAATGTTCATAAAGTAAAGCTGTCACACTTCTTAAGCCCAGTCATGGCGTGTTGGCATATAACTTTAGGCACATCAGTGCCTTCTTCAGAAGACTAAGTTCATCACGGAGAATATCACCGTTCGAAGTAAATGAAGAAGTCTAACCGGTAATAGATCAATTTTGTGACCCTGAACCATTGGAGCTCACGGAAATGACGATTTACAAGCGACTGATAGTTCACCAAAACAAGTAATGGTCATTCTTGCATGTGGAAAAAATATACCGTGCATTCACTCTGGCGTATACGTAACAAAATTAATCCAATTGTGACCGTCATCGATCTTCGACTCTGCGACTGTGGGACAACGCAACAGAGGACGCCCACGGCGCACATAAGACGAAAGGGGCCTCAGCCGGCTCTGTATGCGAAGCAAGAGACAGCTGGCAAGAGACCGTGCCGGCTGGAGAGCGACCTTGGGTGAGGCTCAGGTCTACCTCGGATTATACCGTCCTAAGAAGAAGAACAAGAAGAATAATATTGGCCGTCCTGATAGTGAATACGTGCGTCTCTTCATGGCTCCACCTCATTCGGGGAACAAAGAGAAGTCTTGTCTAGACCAAGCTTCTCAAACTTCACCGCTTAGAGTCATCACAAGTCGAAGTTAATGGCTCTGGGGAAGCTGATTTAAGGCGTTTTCATTCTCTTCAGAAACTAAGGCTACCGTTGAAGAAGATGGAATTGATGGATTTCGGCCAAAGCGTTCGGGCTTGTTTCACAAAACTGGCACCCCAACGAAGATCCCTTGTACAAACTGGCTCTGCACTTGTTAACAATCATACTACGTCTAAGATTGGCCCACCTTTAGAGAATGTGATGCAATCTTTGCGTTGACCAAAGTCGATCTGGGCAATAAGCACAAGGGCTGAGTCTGGTATATTTGCTTCTGCCTTCGATGATGATGAATGGAGGAGGAGCCAGAACCGTGGACCCCGTGAGCTGTACGAGGATGTGGGTGTTGTCCGAATGGCAAAATCCGTCCTTTGCGTAAGCTCTAGATAAAATAGTCTTGAAATCGAAGGGAAAGACCGAACCTCCGGGCTTTGAGAGGTGTCGCCTTGAGAAAAAAGTCTAAGATGGTGGCAAGATGTTCATTACATTTTCAATTTCAACTAAGGTTGGCTTGGTCCTGCACTCCGTTGACATTTTATTGGACGGCAAACTTAACTGCATTTGAGTTGCAAAACCCTAGCGTAGTCAAGGTGCCTGTAGGCTGTGGAGATTCTGTTACACCGACTGGAGTGACTGAGACGTCGATCACCCTTTCTGGCTCATTAATTCCATAACACTTCGAAACGAGTGGTATATTCTGCCTTAGGGCCTCTGGATTCGAGTGGGATCTAAGGACACCTTGTCTGTGAGTCTGAGTCCAAACATTGCCTATGAATATGCATCTCTGTTCGGGTAGAACGTCGCCTGCTTATAACTCATGTCTTGTTTTCGAAAAATTCTTTCTGGTTGATCTCTTCTATCCTTAAAGGAACTTCTTCAGGTTGTTCTATATTTTCCAAAATGTCGATAAACTGAAGCACTACTGCTACACTGAAGACCCTAGATAACAATCGGACAACAAGTTGTTTCAATTTTCATGCTCGGAGTGATAATTGAAGACCTTGTCATATTTCAGTTGAGCTGAAAATGCAGTACAGAAGTTTTTATTCGTTTCTGGGCCGAAGGTTGGGTTTTCATAGAGACCACTCAAAAACTCGGATCGTCAAAGGTCGCCTTCAATCAGTTGAAAATCTTTAGGTTTTTCTGAATCAACTCTCTCTCTCTCTCTCGAAAATGTAGCATTTTCTAGTAAATTAATAGAAGGGGACCCAAGACCGAACATTGCGGCACGTCATCACATAAAGTGCATACATTTAGGCTGCCCAAGTTAAAGCGGCCGTCAAATCCTCTATAAAACCGTCTCAAAACGAACCCTCACCTCCAGCAATAAGCAACCACAGCAGTTATGCCACTGCTCCGAGCCTTAAAAACTTGCGAACAACTTTTGACATATTCTCCAAGTGTCTGACATTAGTTTTTAACGACTCGCCAGCGCCGACTTCAGCGCGATAGCGGAGAAAAACTTCTGAATAATAAAGGAAATCAAATCAATATCCACCACGGCCATAAGATTGATTCGTCATCCTTGTCATGCCAGGATCCAATATCTAAATGAGCACCCAGAAACTTCAGACAATGGAAATGGCCCAGCAAATCTTTTAATCTTTTAATACCCTCCACGAGGCGCAGAGTAATCACCACCCACGACGACGTCGCACGGTCCATTGGCCGCCCACACACTCCCATCCATTATTGACTTTATTCATATCGTCGAACTCAAACAATGGATCGTAGCTGGCGGGTGTCGTCCCCACACTTCCATTGGCATTTCGTGAAAATTAATAACTCCAACCTCCGTCTCAGATGACATCCCCGCAGGGGCGGGAGTGAACGGCTAAAGCCCAGGCAAAGTTTGAACGCAGAGACACTGCATGTGTTACACTCGGCAAACAATACACACCCAGCAGATGATTATGCTAATAAATATCGAAAGGATCCCCTTATTAATTCGAAATTACGAGTAGGTATATGGAGGACGAGGACGACTGGATGCCGACTCCCGACAGAGACCGAGACCGAGACGGAGTTTCGCATGCCAAACAATGCCGCCAAGACAAACAATACGCTTGCTGGCCGATAATAAAAGCCTTCCCTCGCCCGGGCAGCTTAAGCAGATCACTCCTTTATTGCCGATGGAACCCTTCGTTGCGGGTCCCATATTCTGGAAGCCGGTGGCCGCATCGGGACAGCGAATTGAAGCTCAAACATCCGCCGCTGTAACTGAATCCATCTGTGCCCCGTATTTGCTATCCACTACGACGCGGCGTACACCCTCCCAGCGCGCACTTTGGAAATCAAACTTTTGCCAAGGATACGAGTGTCCCTTACACATGTTTACCCTCGGAGCCGGCAAGAGCATTCGATCGAACGTTTCCACTGCCAGTGCGGGGCGAGCTCTTCTTAATTGCAAACCACTATCTGCTTAATGAATTCTCGGGTATTCTGTTACCATCGCCCAACGCGCAGCAAACTACTCGCATTTTGAAGAAAAACAAACACGTCTCATCGGAACTCGAGTCGAGCGATGTGCCGGCGAGCCGATGACGGAAGGGGACGCGAACAACGTGCATTATGACAGGGATCCGGTGTACGGTAAAGTGATAGATAACGTTACACTTATACAACTGTATTAGCATTCGTCATCGCTGGCCTCCGGAGGATGACGACGACGATGGCAGGATTTGATTCCTCGCCACGGGACCGACGATGGTGGCAGGATTTTCCTCGGAACTCCGAGAGTCTCTGTCTTCCCTCGTGCATGTGTGAGAGTGGGTGTCGTCGGCGGCGGCAGTGGATGATATTCAATGTCACATCCTTATGGAGGAATTTTTGACGGCGCCTTCCCGCCCAGGCACTCTCCACACACACATCTCGAATAGTCACAGGACTCGAGGGCGGCACACATGCTCGAGGGATGAGTGTAGGACCGTCACAGCTTTAGATGCGAATCTGGCAGACTTTTTCCGACTTTAATCTGCGCTGCGCGATATGGTGTCCTCTGCACACGAGATACAGCGGCACGGCACGGCAAGGTCCTTGCGTTCTTATTTACGATTCATAAATTGGTGCTAATGGACTTAATATTTGGACGTGTATATGGGCCGTCTTTGCGTAAATGGGGAACGCTGGGGACTTACTGAAATGTTTTGGGAGTACTTTCGGTTGGAATGACGCCGTAAGGAGGTCATCAGTTCGGTGTTCATGAAACCTATTAGACTGGCGTGGCGTGGCGGCGGCGGAGGCGGTAAATTTGATTTGTCTTCGCTGCTGGGGAGATCGCTTTGAAATGTGTTAATCGCATTTGATGGTAATAGCCGGGGAGAAAGAGGGGGCGCCCCCACTCCCTGTGGCGGCTGAAAGACTTTGGATACGTTTCTTTTTTTGGCCGAGGGTGGTAAATTTGTTAAGGAGGTCATTCCATTGAGTCGCCTGTCTCCACGGCACGGGGGACTCAATGGAATGACAAAAAGGTCTTAGTTGGGTGGCGGCTGTTGTTCTAGTTTGCATTGCTTGAAGGCTTTGGCAATGTTCTCATAGTTGGCATTAAAAGGGAACGAAGTGTGGTGGGCTTATGGGCTCAAATTTTGCAAACGGAGCCACAATTTCAAAGATTGGCTCGTTTGTGGAACGAAGACAAAAAGCCACTTCAAAGAGAGAGACGCTTTAAAAGTCGGCAATGGTCGAAATCGTCAAGTCAACAAGTGATATCAAGACCTTTGATATTACAAATAAGAGTATTTCTTCATACATAAACAGAAGGGAACCAATAGTGGAGCCTTCTAGCACCTCGCCACGCTCCTCATATCTAGCCGATTGCCTACACTCAGGCGCTGCTTGTAAACTAACAAAGGCTGAGGTTTCAATTCGGTCTTCCTTAAATCCGGGGCTATGGCGGAGACTTGTAGCACGTCGCCACGCTCATCGCACCTCGCCGAATGCCTACACTCAGGCGCTGCTTGTAAACTGACGAAGGCTGAGGTTTCAATTCGGTCTTCCACAAATGGGGCGCTATGGCGGAGCTTTCTGGCATCTCGCCACGCTCCTCGTAACTCGACGAATACAAAATCTGAGATTCCTTTTCGTTCGTCAATATAGGGCCACCCATGGCGGAGCCTTGTAGCACCACGCCACGCTCCTCGCAGCTCGCCGAATGCCTACACACAATTCATTCTTCCACAAATGGGGTACCAAGGCTGAGCCTTCTGGCACCTCGGCACGCTCCTTTTAGGCGTTGCCGGTAAACTGACAAACACTGAGATTTCCATGCGTTCGTCTCCCTTCAGTCTGAGTGCCGTAATTTGGGATGTCTTAGGACCCCTCGCTTTCTTCTGAACTAGTCGCTGCATAAATTGATCGTCTGTAAATGTAACTGTTCTTCAAGATGTCCTGCATCAACTCACTTAGCTGACGCGATGCTTTGATACCCGAAAGCAGGGCGTTTCCACATAGTTTAACAAAAGGGGACCCATGGCGGAGCCTTGTAGCACGTCGCTACATTCGCTCGCCATTGCATAATATTAGGCGCTGTTCGCAAAGGGGGCTTCTCCAAAGGACTATCATGTCTTAAATCATTTAGCAGCATTGTTACCCAGTCGCTGCGTGGATTCAGTTTCTGATAAAGGAAATCGTGTGAGCTCCCTGCAACGTGACTATATTTCCACTACGGTTCTCGTCCCTGCTCGGTGGTCTCCACCCTTCGTGCTCTGAATCAAGAAGGAGTTTCTCCTTCCAGCACGACTTCGACTCCGAATCCTAACCATTCCCCATCTCCCCATTCAGATAAAACAAATCTTTCACTGTATTGGAAGACAGTTTCGGGTCTCAAGTCAAATTAACAAAAGCCACCACCACCACCACAACTGGGGTATCCTCGGCACAGGCATGAAGGTCAATTCAACTAGAATTGACTGCACCCCAGGCAATTGATCTCCCTGAACCCTCATTCAAACTCGTAACCAAACAGATAAGAGGTCCTTTTCCCAGCCAAGAGGGATAATTTTGCGGCCAATGCCGGTGCACAATTTACGCCTAATACTCCCATGTAATGGGCCATGTCTACAAGCACCCCATCAAATGGTACATGAATCCTTTCAATTTACTGAAAATGGCTCAAATCCGTAATTCATTCATTCGTACCGTCATCGTCGTCGTGGACCATGTCGTACGCAACACAAAAGGCTCGAGAGGAGAAAGAAAAAAGCGGAACACTCTTCACAGAATTTAATGGAAGTGGAAAAGGACTAAACAAAAGCGCAAAACTTCGGCTCAGGGGAAATTTAATTTAGACACCCACAGTGTTGCTTACATCACACGGAAGGCGGAGTACGTCACCGCCAGGGCCACTCGAACAATGGAAAGGACGAACCACTCGGACGAAGGGAAACATGGAAATTTCGTGAAACGACTCAACCAGGAGATTATCCGCAACAAGATACGGGCTTGAGATGCCGGGGAAAGGCGCCCATTAATTGAGAATTTGATGGAGAATTCACGGCAATTCAAAAGTCCATTATCGATGATGACTCTCGACGCCGCTGCCACCGTCGTCGCCCCCCCTCTCTCTGGTTCACTCTGATGTGTGCGAGGTGGGTGTTGCCCATTTGATTCGGTCCTCCCATGACCATTGCTTCAACGACCAAAGTACGTGTTTGACTTTTAGACAGGCGCCCCCACGTCCGGGAACGAAAAAAACAACCACCAAGGCGAGGTGGGTCCTTGTCAGCAGAGGAGACGGCGTCCGCACATCGTCGAGCGATGCGATTCAATATTTTACGTGTTTTATGCGGGCCATCCATCATTTGCCCGCTCCGGGGTCCGGGGACACGCAGCTGCTGTAAGGATTCACTTAGACGCCCGAGAAGAGTGATGGCACATGGCGGGTGGATTATGTCTTCCAGTGGGAAACGATGGTTGCATCGGTTGTCGTGCTTGTTGGATCTTGATTACATTTTGCAGGGATTATCCTGCTCAATGAACTGCTCCCTGGCAGTACTTCCTGCATTTATGAGGATGCTAAATTGATTCAATTCGATTTTGCTTCGGTGTTGGCACAATCGCAACTGCAACTGGATATTGTCGTCCTCGGCGTTGTGCAACGCTGATAGATGCAGCACAGTGGTTATGAATCCCCCAAGCGATTCAATCACAAAGAAGGGCGTTTTCACAGATAAATGCGGACTTATCTGCAGCTGGGCGGGGAAGGACGCACTATTTTCAAGCTGGACATCGGGTCAGGAAGTAAAATGGGTTGATACGGTTGACGACCGAACTTATGAGTGAATGGATGGCGTGTGCATTGTGCCTGGTCTGACTTGATTGCACGTGTGAAAGGCATGAAGCAAGCCCTCGTCGAAAAGCATCTTCTTGTCCTGAAGACGATATTGGCTTAAAATGAGTGTTTATTCGTACCCTCGCTTATCCTTGAAGTTCACCGACCGATGAACGACTCGATCTGCAAGCCTCTGCAGCTGAGGAGTTCCAGTGTTGCATGTCAAGTCGGTTGAGGTATCCTTAATGCGTGGAACTGTGACTTCGGGATCTTCTTAGACTGTCCGTCTAAGTGAGCCAGGCATGTAAGCCTGCCAAAGCACCTACCTTATGTCAGACGAGCTTGAATTTCTGTACATGGCTCTAGAAATTTTCAGAATGCTTGAACACATTTTAATCTTTGGCGGACTACGTCAAGGTTTTTCCAATAGGGACTCGACAACTTTGAATTTAATTTTCATCACTTCATGTCAATGCTGAAGTTCGCTTCGTTTTTTTCTTGTTTGTGTTGCCTCCCTGTGAAGATGGAGTGATAACCATAATATCGTTTGAAAATCAATTCCTTTAACGACAGCGTGGTGAATCGTATTCCGAACGAAATTTGCACTTAAAACGGATGCTTCCGCTCACTCTGGCGTATGTGGAACCTATTTTGTACGTCATCGTCAGCTTGGCGGTTGGCTGTCGTGGCCTGCAATATGTTTGATTGACTTTTAAGATTCGATGTGTTTCTTTTGATTGCCTGCCAGGGGGTGGCATTTATTGATAAGGATTCATCATTCCCTGGCAGGGATGTGATGTTTGAGTTTGGAGATCTGATAATGTGAATGCGGAGAGACGATGTTGAGGACGCGGGTGGAGGGGGAATAAGGAGATAATCTTTCTAGTGAATCCAGTTCGGCAATAATTGGAACCAGGGAAGTCCACCATCGACCAAATCTTCACATTACGGAAGATCCTGGAAAAAAGCCCAAGAAATTCAGATCGACCCACCATCTATTCGTCGATTTCAAGGCCGCATATAACAGCGTGCATAGAGACGAACTATACAACGTCATATCTAGTTTTGACATTCCTGCCAAACCCGTCAGATTGTGCAGGATGACGATGGAGAATTATCGCTGCTCCATCAAAGTCGGTAACGAACTCACAGAGACCTTTAACATCAAAAAAGTTTTTAGACAAGGTGACACGCTGTCATGTGACTTCTTCAACATCATCCTGGAGAAGATCGTGCAAGACTCACACGCCAGAGGTACGATCTTGCAGAAATCCGTACAACTGTTAGCCTTCGCGAATGACATTAACGTGATTGGCAGAACACAGCGAGCCGTCAATGAGGTGGAAGCGGCTAAAATGAGGCCAGCGGTGAAAGAGGGCAAAACGAAGTATATGCTGTCATCAAGAAAGGACACACAACATCGACGTCTTGGACAGCGCGTTGCAATGTGCATCTTTTCCTTCGAGGTATTCAAGGACTTCGTCTACATCAGCTTCGCAATAAATAGTACCAACAACTTCAGTACAGAGATCAAACGCAGAATTACTCTTGCCAACTGAAAACCAGAGATAATGGAGGATAGAGATATGCAACCAATATCTCTGCTGAAAACAAACACCTTCAATTCACCTTTTCATAGCGCACACGAACAGCACACACCGTAAATTCATAGTTGAAAATGGCATTGTATGTGTCATTGTGAATTGTCAAAAATATCCCAGGGGAAATTTAAAAACTGAAATTTGGACAACTTCGGGATTTTTAATTTCAGACTGTGAGTTGAAATAGTGAACAAAACCAATTTTCAACTCTGTCTCGCCTATTAAATAACCAGTTGAGACCAATCTAGAAGTTGATTAACTTCCATTTTTCCGGAAAGTTGAGCAATTGTGAACAACACGACTCCTAGTTCACTTGATGGAGCTCTTCTTGTTCTTGCAATAAGTAATAGGATTAGGGTTTCTTAGCTTTCTTTTATTCTGTAAAGAAAATGTTAAGGATTAATGATACCAAAGGAATGAAACGTATTTTGAATTTTAGAAAAGAGTAGCCATTTATTTCTGTCTTCTTTTTTTTTTGAAAAATAAATTAATTTTATCACTGCCTGTATAATGAAAAGGAGAGGTGACAAGACCCACCCTTGGCGAAGTCCAACGCCTATTTTGACGTTGATTTAGCACCGTTAATCGAAAAAATGCTAGTGTCCCAATCCCCCAGACCAGCAGGGGATTGCTCCTGCAGATGACTCCCGAGGAACCTGGAGGGGCTCGGTCGTATCTTTTTTCCATATCTACAAAGCAGCTGCAGATTGGTTTGGTACACTTTCAAGCCTTCTCGAGTACCATTCTTGAGTGAATAGCTGGTCACTTCTGCCGGAACGAAAGCTGCACTCCTTAAGCCCTATCCGATCACCAGAGACATCCCCCAGATATTCAAAGAGCCCGAAAAACAGCAGGAACATTGATCCAATGAGGCATGTGTAGCTGAAGACCTTCATCAGCTTCTGACTCGCATGATCAACTGAAGGGGTCGCGGTGATAAACCACGCACGAGAGATCTCCAGGCAACACGATCCTCCGCAAGACTCTAACTCATCAGGATTTAAGACCAAGCGTGACCAGGCGAGCTTATGGACTTGGTCTAACCACCTCATCCTGGGTATGACAAGTAGTCGCCTACCTGATGGGGTGGGGTCATTCGTGCTACGTGACCAAACCAACGAAGCATAGTTCTTTCCGTTCGAAGAAGCAGCTGCTCCAAGTTGAGTTCCTCGCGCACTATAGCACTATAGTTTCTCACCCTATCCCGGCGAGTTATTCTCACAACAGCACGAAGAATTCTCATCTCAGAAGCTTGTATTCGCGATCTTATTCTTTCGGTCATAACCCAAATTTCACGACGATAGGTGAGATTTGAAACAAACCACACTCAGGACTCCCCTGAGTTGCAATAATGCTTGAGGATCGAGTAAAAGTAAGTACAAGTAAACGAAATAGGCAAAAACTGCACCAGAAATACACCTGTCTAGAAATATTATTGAACAATGCGTGGTGTGAATAAAAACTGAATGTGAGCATTTTCTCAGTATTTTGGAGTAAATGCTCCATCTGGCGTGGATAACAATTTATTTCGTTAAGTTTAACGAATCCGCTCAGATATCTTGACAGATGAGTCTTTCCTCCGTTTTAGTGTGAATAAAGGTGGAATATGCTCAGATATCGCTGGTAGCAGTTGAGTGTGCATAGGAGGTGACTTCAAGAGAGAAAGAAGTGAAAACAATTAAAAATAATGGAAAATACTGCGTCGGAAGAGGAAATACTTTGACTGATTAAACCTTAATATAATATTGATGGCGCGACAGCCCGAGGCGGACCTGGGCCTAGCTTCTCAGCAACCACTCGTGTTGTTCGAACTATTCTTCTCTCACGAGTGGAAGGGAGCTACAGTTTAATGCCAACTCCGAACGTCGGATTTGAGAAGCTTATTCTAGACAGGAATACTCTCTGAGCATTGTCAGTGACTCGAAAGAGATGGAGGTGATGGTGAGTTATCAAAGGTGGTGAATTCGGGTATCGAACCTGGCACCCTCTTACCCACTACTCCACGGCAACCTTAATCCTCAAAAATAAAAGGAAATCTGGAATGGACGATGACGATTTCATCAAGTGTTTTCAATTTTCTCCGTGCTTGCTGAAATAAAAAGCTATCTGCGTTGAAATAAAAATTAATGGCTTTAGTTTGAACATCTCGCAAATAAAGAAAACATTTGAAAAATCTTAAAACAAAATTGATAATATGAAGGCCTGCTTAAAATCAAAAGACGATAAGAAAAGACGGGCAATCTTACATTTCATTAAAAAAAGCCATGTCACCACCGAGGGTTTCTTCAGGAATATCGGAAAGAAAATGAGTACTTAACCATTCCATGTTATCAAACTCGAATCAATACACGTTCTTGAAATTATCCCTTGTGTCCCCGAAAGGACATGAGTTATAATTCTTTGTTTTTCGCGTTTGTATGTCTAAAAACGTTATTGCATATATTTTGCACCCACCTTTCCCCCACTTTGCACTCAAGAACGTCAAGAACCATAAGAACAACCCTTTCAAACGTCGACTGAAGGGAGGGTACGTATTATGAGGCAATTTTTCATTCACACCACATTGAGTATATCCTTCAACGAACATAGTGGACTCATTTGTTCTTACTCGGAGTTTTTTCTCAGTTTTTATTCACACCACCCAATGTCTGTCAACAATAGTTCGACTCAAACGTTTGACCTGCAGAGTGTAACTGGCGGTGATGAATATTTGATCAAACAATAAAAAATTCTATACAAAAATGTCGCTATGTTCGAAGCGTTTTTTTGCAAGCGTATATACGCTTAAATCTCAATTTGCATGTAAAATACACTCACAACAATTCCTATATCCGCTTAAGTTACTCATCATATCTATCGCCGCTTAAGAAATAAGCGCGGATAAAAACAATGCATCCAAACATTATTTTCTGTGTGTTCATTCCTGAATTCATTCAATCATTGCTTAGGTTGCTGTATGTGGCTTACATCTGCAGGTTTGGTTGATGTATTAGATAATCCATAAGTATGCAATTTTTGTTTTAACCCAGAGTGTCTCTGCTATACATTCCGTTTAGGTCTCGTTATCGATTCTTTTCATTTGATGAACATTTTTTTAATTTAATAATTAGTAATTGTTTTGGCTTTTAAAGTGATGGTCACGCTACACAATCGCAAACCGAAGATTGTTACCATCAAAGATCAACCACAACTACACCCCTGACTGCTTAGCAAATGTCATAAATGTCGTCGGTGCTGCCAAGATTTTATGATGAATCATTAAGCGCCGATGATCGTTTTTTTGTGCACTTATAAATTAAGCGTATATACGCTTCCAAAAAAACACAGCTAATAGATGCTTTAACGTTTGTCTCGTGGATGTCGACTGACTTGACAAGGCTATCGTTTGTCGGTCGTCGTTGGCAAAGAACTGTGCGGCCCTCGAAAGTTGACTGAATAATGGCACGCAAAGCACGAATGTTTGCTGTAGAGACGCTTGGGACAACAAAAAGAAAAATTACTAACGATGGGACTTGAAACACTCAATGACCACAATCGTCAGACATTTGTGATAACCTTTGTCATTGTCATAGTTTGTCACTTGAGATGTAACACGTCTTCAAAAGAATTCTAATCAAACTCCTGTTTTTGAAACTCCTCTCTCCTGTTTCTTGAAGATTTAAAAGAACAACGGGATGGCTGATGGTCCCGCTGTAGCTTAAAGCAAAAAACCATTCGCCGAAGGATGACACAATTGCTAGTTTGGTGCTCTCTGAAGTAACCTTGCAGGTGCAGTAAATCCACGAACTGGTGCA
Source organism: Eristalis intricaria (assembly GCA_964034865.1). Lineage (NCBI taxonomy): Eukaryota > Metazoa > Arthropoda > Insecta > Diptera > Syrphidae > Eristalis > Eristalis intricaria. The sequence continues at coordinate 65,326,801 of OZ035877.1, forward strand.
GTAGCTATCTTCGTCGTCTCTTATACTGGATGTATGGACTCGATTCTCGGTACTAGTAACTTTCATAATTTAGCGTGCCTGTCTCTGGTTAGCGGGGTCCCCGGTTCGAATCCCAGTGAAAGCAAAGTTAATACGCTTTTATCTGGTTTTCAAATCTGATCCCGTCATCATTTGCCGTTGGGATCAAATTAACGCCACTATCACTGGAGTGGTCGATCTGTGGTAGTAGTCTGACTAGGGGTATCACAATGGACCAACATGGTCTAAATCTGCTGGTGAATGCACTAGCAGCCCATCTACCTAACCTAACTTTCACAATTCACACATCAACCTATCCAGAGTTACTGTCAATGTTGATAACTGTCCGTTTCTCAAACTACAACGGACGACGGGATCAGCATGAAACTTAAGGTCGTCTGCGATTTGAAGACTTAGGGAGTCTTCGCTAAGAGAACAATCGCAGCCACAACGCAGGTGATTGATCAATACCCAGGTCCACATCGGGTGCAGTAGCCTAAAGCGGATACCAATAAAAATTATTTCTTGTGAATGAACTGCTTTGGGCCTAGTCCTTCCTTCAATTTACTCATTTTTGATCGAAGGCAAATCCTTACGTCTGTTAACACTGCCTTACACAACCTCCACCACGAGTGGTCTAACAAGGATTTCTTTCGCAAGATAGCAGTCGGCTGTCGTTTCTTTTTAGATTGCGTTTCTTGGCTGATTCTTTGATATTCGATAGCGAACAAATTCGAATCAAAAAGGGAAAGAAAACGGGTCCCATTACCCATCCTTGTAGCACGTCGTCAAAATTGCTCGTCTCTCTTTGAATGCATACATTTAGGCGTTGATGGAGTAAATTACAAACCGACACAGTGGCCACTATAAGTGCCGTGCATTCAGATAAATGAGGTCTTTCAGAATTCTTTTGACTTCCAATAAATAAGGGTCTGTAAAAGCGAATCTGCTGATTACCCGCGAACTTCAGGCCCGAATACGGACCTCGTGATTGCTCAGTCCACACTTCGAACTCTGCTTGTGCTCTCTGAAGGTTAATTACCTGCAGTCGACTGTTTTTTTTTCCTTTCTGCTCCACACTTTCCACTGGCTCCTCACCAGCCGCAGGATACCCACACACGCACACGGCGAATGGGGATGTAATTCACGTGCCACGTATGTAATTCGAATCCATATGCACGCTACCCAATTACTGTCACCGAATTCGTCCATCAATGAACGCCGAGTGCAGAGAAAATAAACCGTACGAGTGTACACCTTATCCTTAATCAGCATAATTCGATGTCAATGGAGGAATTAAAGACACATACTCGATCTCGATTTACCATGACAGGCGATACGGCCAGCTCGGCTCGGCTCACAGAAAATGTCCTTCAGCTATAATCAGATTCAAATAATTTCCACCACCTCCGCAGCCCACCACCGGGGAGACATTTACATTCAAAGAGATGTGCGTTGTGTCACCCGGCTCGGCTCATTTGCTTATTAAAATAATCCGCATCCACATTATGTTACCATAGCCTCGCCGAGTCCTGTGATGACATATCAATTTCCACGAAGGAGGAGGCAGACCCACACAGTCACACACTCATACACACTACACCACACAGTCATGCCATCACCGTCATCGGCGGCGTATCATTGGAAGCGGATTCATTCATTCAGCAGGCAATTTGTTGAATCCTGCGAAACGAACGAACGAACGAAGAAGGAAGCTTTGCAAGTTTCCCACTTAATTGAATTTGGATTAAGTTTCGTAATTAGATTTAATCTAATGGAAGCGGTGATAGTTTTAGCGAGGAACGAACGAACAGGGATTCGAAGAAAGTTTCCTTCGAGGACATAATCTGATTATGATACCAATACACACAAATTACGACACACTTGGGTGTCTGCCGGAGGGTGGGGGGTTGAATACTTACGCCATCAGGAATGAATTTTGCCGTCGCTTGCGGTGAACAGAACTCCTGAAGTACATCTTGCAGTTTTCGCGTCGAATCTGTAACGAAAAAGAAAACAGAACAGGCTTAGTGATGTGCATGTGTGTGTGTGTGTGTGAGTTGACACGGTGACATGATAACAAATTACACCCCGTATCCCAGTAATTAGCTAATGGATGCATGTGTACGTATCCCCGCCGAGGATCTTCAAACAAAACGACCACACTTTAAATCGCTTATAGTGCCCACCAGGGAGGAACAAGGGGAGTTCAATTCAAGTTCCATCCCACTCCCACCCATTCAGCTGCTGTTGGCGGAGCTGGTGGGACGTGGTGGGGCGTAGGGGAAGCTGATGGTATGGTATGCCCATGAATGTAATTTATTGCATAATTATTGCGCAAACGTGTTCGCCCACCCTCGCCCGACACACGAAGTAATGAATGAAAACGACGACGACGACGACGACGATGCGAATCCAAACCCGGTCACAGTGTCATTCAGTGCATGACGACGCCATCTGCTGAACACACTTGCCATTGGCAGGGCCATCGCCATCGCCATCGCCAGTGCGGAGCATGGTGCGTTGTAAAATCGCTCAGAGGTGTTCTATTTTGGTCTGGGCGAGGGAAGGGATGCTTGAATCGATTCGATTTGTAAAGAATCGATCGTTCTAATGAGTAGCTCAAGTGGTGATTGTGTGTTGTTCTCCGTTAACTCTTTCATGTTTTGTCTCAGCTCGTCGGAAATGTGACGACTCCTTTGAGTCGGACGAGGTCTGTAATCGATACTGCTGAGGGGGCTCTTTGAAATCCTTGACATTGAGGATATTATCGAATTCTTATTCACAAACGAGTTGTTCGACTTTCCACGTGATCTTACATCAGAGGCAATGTACACAGATGTTGATGAGGGCATTTCGAGCACTTCAGAGCCAGTAACGACTGTACTTCAATCGTTGCCTTTGGGGACACTTTTAGCCAAAGACAATCCGTTGGAAAGTCGTAATAATAATAATAAGGGTGGCGCGACAGTCCGAGGCGGACCTGGGCCTAGCTTCTCAGCAACCACTAGTGTTGTTCGAACTATTCTTCTCTCACGAGTGGAAGGGACCTACAGTTTTATGCCGACTCCGAACGGCGAAGTTGAGGAGCTTTTTCTAGACAGGACAGCACTAGACAGTGACTCGAAAGAGGTGGAGCCGTGAATTTTCAATGGTGGTAATAAATTCGGGTATCGAACCTGGCACCCGCCGCGTAGGATTCGACGCACTTACCCACTACGCCAGGACGTCCCAAGTCATACGAAAGGAAATATGTCACGCACTGCCTTCGGATGGTTCTGAAAACAGAAACAGAAATGGCGTGGTTTTCCAGCACTGCCCTGCATTCGATCATGGGTCTCCACGTGGTTGACGGTTTTCGTTTCGACACAGAACCAGTGGAACATCGCAATCGAGGACGCCCACGAAACCGATGGCACATGCAAGTGGAGAAGGACTCCAATCAACGGTGTAAGAAATTGAAGGCAGCTGGATTAAGATCGTGTCAGCTGAAGGGGCTTGTTGGATGAAGCCCAGGTCCACAACGGCCTTTAGCGCCACCGAGAAGCTTCTGAAGCTGCCAAAGTTACCAAAGACATCCAGCTGTCAAAATATTTAGCAAGGCTTTCCATTTCAACCGCTTGCCGAAAGTGAATTTCATCGGGAGGATGGTCGTCTTCACGACTTCAAAGTGCAGGCAATTTGTCGCATGGTGGAAAAATTTGAGTCGAGTACAGTCTTTTGGAGCCTGAAACGCCAACCAGGCAAAGATTGGTGCGAAATGAAGCCGCCATACAGAATGAAGACCCAGAAACGTCCAAAAGCCGAAAGCTGGACCATGGACAAAACAGCGGAGTTGATTCTTGATGAATTCTAAGTCGTGTAAGATCTCGTGTGCGAGTGAATTGAAGATAAGCCCCAACCGCGGTGTTTGATGTGAGTGTGTGTCGACTGCACTGGATTTTGACACAACGATTGCATGAACAACAATGCTCGAGCAAGGCGGTTCTTCGAATCCGAGCCTCTTGGTTCGAGAAGAAGACGAATACTGAACCTCTGGACTTCAAGTTATCGCGAACGAGAGACCATTTAGTCTTGATGACTGGAAGCAGCGTGATCAGAACCATCAACCTGATAAGTAAGTAAGAAAGCCCACCCGGTTTGCGGTTGTGTCTACATTCGTATAAAACTATGCTCACGCACGAAATAAAGCCGGAAGATTATAGACAATGTAGGCCGCGGATCCGGATTTTGGCCAGCAAATTTCCTTCTCGCTCGAGGCTCATTTTTGGTAAAACGTGCAAAATTTACGTTACTGGAGCGACTGCAATCCACAAGTGCTTGGCCAAGTATCAATGCATCTACAAAACTGTACTGTTTCGTGGAATTAGTGGAATCGTGGCCTCATCGGACCTTATTTTTTTCGGAAGGAGACACCTTCCCCTGAATGGCCTCAGGTATTGAGGGATGTTAACCGACTTTTTGTGACCAGAGCTCGACAACATCTGTAGTTCCAGCAAGATGGCTTTAAATGTGGAAATTTTGGTGGAGTCCGACGTATCTGATGTGCACGAGTGTACAAACCGCGATGGTTGTGGCATCAAAAACGAGCACATGAACGTGGGCAGTGTAGTAGCGAATTAATGCCAAGATAAGGGCGGCTGCAGACCTCGACAGCATCGATACATCCTAAATGTGGTTCAAACAAGGCGATTGTACATGCCATACAAGCGAAGTTACGCTCAATGTTGTGAATGAGAAATTCGGCGACTGTGGCATCTCAGGGCTCATCAGTTCATCAATTGGCCCCTGCGATCATGCATTTGACGTCAAGTCCTTAGTCTACGCCCACAAGCCAATGACTGTAGACGAGCTCGAGGTCAACATTTGAGAAGCTATTGGCGGAATAACTTCGGCACATATTGGAATCGGTCATCAAAAATTGGACCGACATTGCCAACAAAGACTAGGCGGCCATTTGAATGGTGGCATAAACTGGGCTTCAAGATTAAAGCCTAAATCAATTGCATATCGCAAGCCGTCGTTGGCTTGATTAACTTTATTTTCCTTTCGTTCTTATCAGGTCACTCTGTGGCACAACATGTCTAAAAGCAGACTGGAGAAGCTAGAGGTCCAACGAAAGTGGACCGTCCTCACCTTCGACAGAGTCTAAACAAGCTTCATGTTCCTGAGATGCTTCCGACAGATGAGGAGTTTCGACGAATTACGCACCATTCCCTTGCAAAAGTTACTTGAGGCTATAAACTGAAGAGCACGACCGGACAACTCTACTAGCTTAATTAGCAGAACTCTCTGACGACAAGAAACAACGAGCTGGATCACATCTACAAGGACAGTGCAATAATCAGTCACCATCGAGGCTAAATCAGCGACCATCCCACTAGTTCATACCCAAAGAACTAACGTAGATATTAGCGTCTGAACTGAATCTGAAGTGCTAGCGCTGGCCATCACAGGCCCTAAGTTGAACACCAAGGTTTAATGTGTTTAATAAATTAAAAGTGTCCGATCAACAAGAACAAACAAGATCAGCCCTTTGAACGCGGCAACCTCGAGTACAAGATCTCTTTTGCCGTTTTTAAATAATTTGATTGTCGTGAGCGTGGCTTCAGGCCACCGCCAGATCTAGACGGCAGATCCTGGAGAAGACCCAAGAAATGCAATTCGACACACACCACCTATTCATCGATTTCAAGACCGCATATGACAGCGCGCATAGGGACTATGGCTCGTCCCATGCCATGTCTAGTTTTGACATACCTGCCGAATTCGTCAGGTTGTGCAGGATGGCGAAGGAGAATACTCGTTCCTCCAGTTCGGTAACGAACTCAACAAGGCCTTCATTTCAAAAATGGATCTTAGCAAGCCGACGCGACGTTATCTGACTTTTTCAACACCTTCCTAGAGAAGATCTTGCAAGACTCACACTCCAAGACTTTAGGCACAATCTTCCAGTTCGTACATTGGTCAGCAGAGCATTGAAGTGAATGGTGGGACAGAGGAAGACCTCAATGAGCAGTTTGATGCCACTGAGATGGAAGGGGATAGAATGGGTCTAACAATAAGTGAGTGCAAAATGAGGTACACACCCAAAAAGGACATACAACATCGACGTCTTGGATAGAGCGTCACAGTGGGCAGCTATAACTTCGATGCAGGATAGGACTTCATCTACCTCGTCTCCCAAGTAAACAGTACGAACAGCACCAGTACCGAGATCAAACGCAGAGTAACTCTTTCCAACCGCTGTTTCTATAGGCTCTATAGGCAATTGAGTAGTAGAGCCATCTCTCGAAGGACCAAGCTGGTTTTATACGAGACCTTGATCATCCCAGTCCAGCTGTAGAGTAGGGTGTCGTCGCGTTCAAGGTAGTAAGTCAAAATGCATCGTTTACATTTACTCGTCGTGAGAACTTCGCAAATCACACCGAACGTTTGATAAACATTTTCATGGATTGTCGGAAATGCGACACCTAAACGCATATTCGCTCTACTTTTGAGGTGAGTCGTATTGAGTAGCCCGCAGAGTAAAATCGTCTTTGATTAACCCGGGGATTCACTCGACCAAAACGTACAACAATGTACGGCGCGGAGGCATGGGCAATCTCAAAAGCGGATGATGAAGTCCTTGGTATCTTCGAGAGAAAAGTTCTGCGTGCGATCTTTGGTCCTGTTTGCGTTGACGGTTTCTGGAGGAGAAGATTCAACCACGAACTGCACGAGCTGTGCAGCGACATGAGTCTAGTCAGGCGTCTTCGGATCCAACGCCTAAGATGGCTAGGCCATGTAGAGCATATGGACAACACTGCTTCAGCCCGAAGAGTCTTCGACTCCGAATCAGTGGGACAGAGGACGCCCGCGTTTAAGGTGGCGCACCCATGTGGAGAAGGACCTCAATCAACTTAGCGTGCGACGCTGGAGGCAGCTACCCAGAGACCATGCTAGCTTGAGAGGCTTGTTGGTTGAGACTCAGGCCATCCCAAACTGTAGCACCAAATAAAGAAGCAGCTAGTCTTGGTTTAGTCTGTAACACATTGTAGCAGACATTGGTACTAACTGTGGAACACTTATGTACTAGCTAGCGAGGTCCACTATTGCGCGTTATGTCCATCGCTCATCGCCAGACGATCGCCACTTCGTCGAAGGTTGAATGAGGCCTTCAAATTGTGGACCCCACAATAACTCTGATCACTTCGTCTGCCATAGTCTTAAAGTCCCTGATCGGAGATTAAGGGATGCTTCTTTAAGGAAGAGTCTTCCAACCTAGACCCATGGAACAGAGACTATCCGCGTTTAAGGAGTCGCACATAAGTGGAAAATAAATTCATGTGCTGTGTGTGAATACCAAAAAACTCAGGACCGATCCAACTGAGGTAGACTGTTGCTTGGAGCCTGAATCCACTCGGGACTGTGACGCACACACTGTACCGCGCCGCAGATCCGGCTTCATCTCAAGCAAATCTCTTTTCATTTACATTCTCCCTGCAAAGCCCTTAATCTTGCATTTCATGCCAGCCCACTCCAGCAGCCCTAAATGAGATCTAGAAGAGCGCTTTGATGGGGGCGCTAACCGTTAAAATAAGTCATATAAGGGGATCGTCAACGAAGTGTCGCCATTAATTCACCTTGATGTCTTGAGCTCGTAACGCTGTGCCTCGTAAACATTTGCTAATGCCGCACCGAGAACGACGCCTGTGACTAACACCTCGTTCGCACTTAATCAGCGCCGGCGAAGAGTGCACTGCCTCGGAACTGCAATCGACTGTGTCACATCACGACCCACTTCCAGGAGATTAAACTTTTACGGCTCCGCAGCAAGCATGCAAAGTGTGAGTTTCTCATTACAAAGGTAAAGGTCTTCACGGGGTGGAGTTCGTTTCGAGGCGAAATCGGGATGCGGTGTGCTCGCAAATCGATTGATTTTGTGTCGAGAAATGCTGCTGTTATCTCGGGCATCCAAATGTGGGTGGTGTCGCTTGCGAGTGGGCGTTCAACAGAGCCTGCGAGTTGGCATCAAAAAGGAGGACACGAGCATCAACTGCAGATTCTCGCCGCCAAGACCGTGGACGGATTCAAGGACACTGCAAACATCAACAGCTCGAAGTGACAAGTTCCACAATCCACATGCACTCGGATAATGTCAAATCTCGGCGTACACTCTGCATACGACGCGGAGATTGCGGTGGCGTTGAAGTGTATAGTTATTTGCCATCGCACTTGACTCCCATCGATCTCCGCGCCTTCCCCAAACCATCTTCACATCCCCCTTCGTCGTGGACGCCCCCAAACAATCCACATCGCCATGGAATCCCTGCAAGGATCAAGATGTCAAAGGCAAGGTGTCAATACTCACATGACGCCAGCTCCTGGAGGTATTGAAATTCGCTCGGTGACAGTTTCTCCCATTTATGAGTCAGTGAGGTCATCGTACCTGAAACGAGAACAAGAAAAGAGAGCATATCAGTGTGACTCGCGAACTACTTCAAACGATGCGATGATTCAGTTCGTAAGTCAACAATCGACATTCGACAATCGACAATCGACAATCGACTACAGACATGTACTAGATTCGCGGGCGCGATCACATTCACGTCGTGCACATGCTTAAGTGGCTTTCCGCATTTGAACATGAATGATGGCCAACTCTCGAGATTGTTTCAGCGGCGGCCCGCCCACCCCCGACGTTTTTATCTGCGCTGCGCGGTGAATTAATATTCTATTTCGGATTCAATTTGTGGCTAAATTTAGGGGAGCACTGGATGCCATGCCGTTCCAAAACAACAAAGCCGCTCAACGTGTACGTGTCAGCGTGCGTCGTCGTCGTGTAATGAGTCGGAGAGTCGGCAATGTGTTGTAACTCAGCGCTGCGGGTGTGCGGTGAGCAGACACCGCGCGCAGGAAGCGTTCGCAGCAAATCGCTCGTGCCTCACAGATGTGACGTTAATGGATTCGTGTTCGTGGTTTGAAGTGCAACTGAGAGCGGTGAGAAGTTGCAAACGTGTGCAATTCGCGAGTGACCTTCGAGTGTTGTTCCAGATGTGAGGCACCGTTTAGTGGGGTGTTCGTGCGAACATAATTAGATTTGATGATGGATAGGTTGACCGGTGGATCGGCTGATTGAGAAGGTCGACTTGGTCGATTTGGTCGGCTGGCGTGCGACGACTTATCCGAGCAAGCATGAGCGTTTTTGAACTATCGGCCGTGGGGTGTTGGGTGTTCGTTCGTCAGAGGCGGCCTTGGCGTTTTCGATGAACCGCAACAAAGTTTTATTTTACTTCAAGGACGCCTGTGAAAGGGAATTGATTTTCACTCGGAATGTCGATCAGCGGAAATCGAGTGGATGGGAGGAATGATCGGGGGAGGGGGTCCTTCCTTGATAGATATAACCTCGTGAAATCCCTTGAAGGGTGGATGACGTTTAGAGTCATTGAGATCTAGGTGGCAAATCTCTAGCCAAAGAGATCACCTCGTCAATACAAAAAGTGGGGAAAGAAATGTGTGATGAGGGTGATCACTGGTATAGTTCTGAGAGAGTTGACCAAGTTTCAGCCTAAATGGCATCTTTGAGAATACCAAGGAGACACTGAGTGGAATGGCAAACACAGCCAGTATAGAGTGGAGTACCTGTGAAGATCAAATTGAAATTAACTGAATGCTGCTATTTGCTATTACAGACGATCGGTTGGTTTTGATCGAACGGAGTATGGTGTACCTTAATTCAGATACGTTGAGGAGTCATAAAAAGGCGCGAAAATAGACGTCTTTGAAGTATTTCGCTATTTTTGAAATTATGATGCGAAGAAATTAGATCGACCATGGGGCAGCGATAGTCCCGTCTGCGAGGAAGCCTAATGGAGGAGAAGACACAAGCGCGAACTCTATGAGCTGTACCAGGATGTGGATGCAGTCCGGAAGTCAAAGATCCGTCGACTGGACTGGCTCGGGCACATCGAGCGCATGGACAGGGTCTTCGAATCCGAGCCTCCTGGTTCGAGAAGGAGAGGAAGACCGAATCACCGGTATAAAGACTAAGTAATTGCGGATGCAAGACAGCTTGGTCTTGATGACTGGAAGCAGGGTGCCCAGAACCGTCCAGAATGGAAGGCAGCTATTGCTCAGTCTCGGACCTTGCATGGGTCGCCATCCTGGTAACAAGCAAAATCAGAAACATCGTGAGAGAGAACGCCAGAAGGCTGGGCAACTAGAAACAGCCACGTCCGGTGTTGCCACTGCCAAATGCTGAGACATATTACAAGCGAGACGTACTCCAACGGCGGATTAACCGATCAGCCGCATCGTTGGGCACGACTGTTCAAGCATGGCCGACTGTGAGGTAATGAAAGCAGTTATTGAAGAATAAATAAAGTAAAACCATCAATTACAACGGTTTTTCGTTTATTTCGTTTGCCTGACTTTACATGTGAAAGTTATTGTGTCCAGATTCGAACCATGAGCTGAGCAACCTTTTCTGTGACAACAGCGACGACTATTCTACGCACCCCCACAATGGCCAAGGCGGTCCCTCAATTCAGCTCCACACTCCAACAGCAGACCATTTTGCCAAATCAAACAAGTCCAGTGGGCAGTGGGTAACCAACAGAAGCCAGCACCGACCGAGTCTGCAAACAACGATTGCGTCCGATTCCCCCAAATGTTTAGCTTTTCTTTGCTCTCCACCAAATCAATCATTCTCTTCGCCTAGTCCTTTGCAAGACCCACCGCCCACCCAAGACCATGTTTCTTTCAATTAAAAATAGACGCCAGCATCATCAATCAAGTCGGCACCACTCTCGCCGTTTAGATCAGCAAACAGACAGCATTTCCGCATTTGTTGCACATCCACTCACCCCTCGCCGCCAACGCACAGGCAAAGAACAAACATAAACATAAATAAACAGTCCTTCCGATAGCCATCACTCCTTGACGTCAGTGCGCGAGAGCACATCTCTCGCGTAAGCTTTGATTCTCGAACATCTGTGCGGACCGTAAATCGGTGGCGCGGCGGTTCCAAATATACGCTCTCAATCAAATCGCATCCATCGTCGTCAAAGTCGTCATCGACATCAACACATCGCGCAGCGCGCAGCGGCGTATGGTGCGGTTTCGAAACGCGGCGCGGCGGCCAGTGTCGTCAGCAACGCGCCTCCTTTGGCACGGCCTCGGGTCCGTTTCCAACCGACCATTCATTCAAAACCGAGCAGCGTCCAACAAAACATCTCACTAGATACCCGCCGTCAGTGGCGGCGTGCGTGTGTGTATGGCGTGCTGGCTTTTTTTGGCCCTATCAGCGATTTCCGATGATCCGATATCTGGCCCGTGGTTCATCCGCCGGGGCGGGCCAGGACAGGCCAGGGCGGGGCTATTTTCAGTATCGATTCGGGCGCAGCTTGAGGCTAATTTATGGATAGTTTCATGCCTTATCTGGCTTAGCTGTTTGCTATCAGATAAGATTGGCCCTTGTTCGGCGCACATACTCGCGCGAGAGGGTGATCGTAAAGCTCTTTGCGTGCGCTGTGATTTATCTCCTCCATCATCGTTGTCGAGTGCTCGTTAATGAGCTATGCTGAGGCTATGAGTACTCGGCGATGGGCTTAGTGCTGTTTGGAGGGTTTTATGAAAGCGTTTTTCAACACCTCCACGTGCTTCTTCAGTGTGGGAAACAGGGGGACATGATTCAGATGTCTGACACGCGGCGCTGATTTGCGGCGCATTCTGCCGGCGGTGGCGGCGCGGCGGTGACGCGACGGTGGAGATTAGCGACTTACTCATGGGACGGCAGACACATGGAATACTGCGGCAGACGGGCTTTAATTCTCGTGACCTAAGAGGTGCTCGATTTTTGCTTGTCCCTGGGGACATGGAGACTGGGACAGACATTGCTGTCGCAAGCGAGTCGCGAATTTCGAAGGCTTGCTGATGGCGGTGGGAAGCTTGTGAGAGAGAGCGCGTGTTCGAGTTCGACAATTAAGCCGCTTCTTCCAGTACGTGGGAAAGGGCGAGTCTGAGAAACAGGTGCGTGCTAAAGAAACTCGTGGGACAAGCTCTGCATGCAAAAACATGATTCCATCGGAAGGCTGAGAATGATGCGAGCGCTCCTCGATCCTCGACGAAGTCTTACTTGATGAGCAAGAAGAAGGTAACCGTCTGTACGTCAGGAGGCTGAACTGGACTGGAACTGATGAGTCAAGGAAAGGCAAGCGTCCGTCCGAGCGAACGCCGCAGTACCTCGATGGCCTGTGCTTAAAGTAGGCATGCCGTGGGGCCTTGGCGAAAGCAGAAGTATTACCACACATTTGGAGGCCAAGTCCAGGCAAATAGACTGAAGACAAAGACTCTAAGTCTCGGTTGTGAATCAGCCTCTCTCCTTAGAGCTAAAAGATGCCTCTCTCTGGTGACCCAAATCGGGCTTACGGTGATCTTGGACTTACCGTGGGATAGGTGTAGAGTGTCGTCGTCAGGAATTTATTGATTGTATTCTTGAGTATAGGCATGGGCCTGTGCACCGAGAGCAGAGTTGTTGATTAATCTTTACTTGGACATATGCCAGCAACGATCTCTGTAAATGCAGAGGCCAAGTAGACATCAGACATCCTCGCGGCGCCCTCTGGATAGCCTTTACAACAACCGCTTAGAAGTGAACCAATATATGCATTGGCTCCTTCTCCGGGGGTCTAAGTCGGTCCTACAGGTTCGGGGATTACGCGTGGGGGCAACTGGAGAAGAAAAAGATACGAAGTAGCAACGGGCATTGGATGCAGATGAGTTTACTCTAGACGACCCAAGCTAATTCAAAAGGAACAACGATCTTTGGATCTCCACGAGGAATGTCCAAACTGTGAATAGAGCGCGTGCATTTGAACAACTTGTGCAGACCGTAGACCGCAGCGGATATCGCAGCGATTCAAGAAACGCGGTGGGACGAGCCACACGACCATCCTTCGAGAGTGATAGCTCCTAGAAATTTTCGGGAGTGAAGCTATCTCCAACCGTGTTTGAACGTAGAACTGCCTGCCTATGGATTGAGTCAGGCACTCTGTATAGTGTCCTTTGACAGATGGCAGTACACTCTGCTTGTGTGTCTTCCCTTACCTGTCTTTAAACGCTACCTGTTCCTAGAAGCTGTGGGACACTTTTCACCTGCTCCTCGTCCATTTGACCATTTGTCATAGCAGCAAGGCTTCTTTTTTGTCATGTAATAAGAACAGTCCCATAACAGATGTTTGATTTTCTAAACGATGACAACTGGAGCGTCAATCTGAAGATCTGGTGCGTGGTACAAACGGAACTACTACTGAACCTAACCACCGGTTGTTGGTCAGTTGAATCTGGGTAGAATCTGCACGAGCAACTTGCAGAATTCGACGATGAAATTGTAGCGTCATCTGCACTGCTGAGATAAGGCATGCACAACGCGAGTGGCTACAGTAGGTAACCTAGGCCACATTTAGAGCGGTCCATAATTCAAAGGCTTGCTACGATGCATCAGACCTTCATCCAAATCCTCAATATCTCTGGTTTCACTGATATAAACGTTGATATGCTCGCAAATACGATAATTTCTAGCTAGCCGGGGGCACTTGTTGTTTGCATTGGAGTCCGGTCGAGTTGTGACATCTTCAGCTTGAGGACAACTTTGTGTTGTGTTTGACAAGAAATCCGCGTGAGAACCTCTTGACGCAACAATGTTCTTCTTCTTCTGGTGCCGCTACAGTCAGGGGTGGACCTAGGCCTCAACCAGCAAGCCTCTCCACGATCTTTAGCCACCTGTCACCAACTGCGCACACTAAGTTGATTGAGGTTCTTCACCACCTGGGTACTCCATCGGTTCCGTGGGCGTCCACTATTGCGTTCTCCCACTGGTTCGGAGTCGAAGAGTCTTCGGGCTGGAGCGGTGTTGTCCATGCGCTCTACATAGCCCAGCCATCTTAGGCGTTGAATCCGAAGACGGCTGCTTAGCCTCATGTCGCTGTACAGTCCGTACAGTTCGTGGTTGAATCTTCTCCTCCAGAAACCGTCAACGCAGACAGAACCAAAGATCGCAGTCTGAACTTTTCTCTCGGAAAGACCAAGGACTTCTTCATCCGCTCTTGAGATTGTCCATGCCTCAGCACCATAGAGAAGGACAGGGATGATGAAGGTGTTATATATGGTCCTTCGAGAGAAAAGTTCTACGTTCAATCTTTGGTCCATAGAAGCAGCGGTTGGCAAGAGTTACTCTGCGTTTGATCTCGGTACTGATGTTGTTCGAACTATTTACTGCGAAGCAGATGCAGACGAAGTCCTTGACTACCTCGAAGTTATAGCTGCCCATTGTGACGCTCCGTGCAACACGTCGATGTTGTGCGTCCTTTCTTGATGACAGCATATACTTCGTTTTGCCCTCCTTCACCGTTGGCCTCATTTTATCCTGTCCTGACGGGTTTGGCAGGAATGTCAAAACTAGACATGACATTGTATAGCTCCTTGAAATACCTGAAATGGTTGTCAAGTCCTTATTGGAAAATCCATTATTCGTCAAAAAATCGAAAATGTTTATTTTCAGATGATTGTAAATTGTTATACGATATTGCAGCTCCACAAATTTTGCACACAACGTCTGTCTTGTCTTGACTTAACCAATTAAGAGCCAAAACGAGACTCGAAACTTCGAAAGTATTCTTCATTTGATTTGGCCGCGGACCCACGAACTTGGTTATTGCCCGTAATGCTTGGGTTCCCGGGTACCCGGTGAACTGAAAAATTGGGTATTGCCCGTGTAAAATCAAGAGCCCTAGTCTGTATCATGCTCTTGTTTAAGCAAACGCCTCATTAACGATTCGCAGTGTTCGGCCAATATCGTCAATGTCGTCCGCGCATGCCATGGGATGACTAGATCATCTTGACGATTGTGCTTCTTGTCTTGGCGAGGGTGATCTTCATGATCGTCTGAAGAACGATTTTGACAAGAAACCACCACCATCATTAGACAGGTCATGCTCCTCACTTCAAGTCGCTCTTGAGACTGATGTGACACGCATTCCACTTCAACTCCCAATGCTCCGCATTGCCAGCCATCTTTGATCACATTTCATCAAGCGGCACACATTCGCTATCTTGCGTTAATAAACTCCCCGAACTGTCAACGGCTGTTCGACAGTTCACTCCGCAGCACAAACAAACACGCCCCCACTCACTGGCAGGCAACTGACAAGCGCCTGCAGATGTGCGAATGTGAATCGCCATCAATTTCGCCAAACGCGCACAAGAAAGTTCAAAATGTTCATTAAACCCCGAGTAGATATAAACTACCACCTGATGTTTACACGGGCATAAAACCGATAGATTGGGAGACGGATGCATCGGTCCGTGAGATCCGTGCGTAAGCGGCGGCAGGCCCGTGCTCCGGCTCCGGCTCACGCTTGCGATCGTTAACTGCGCCAAAAATTGAAACTCACCTCCTCGGCGGAAGCCTCCAGATGATGGAATGAATTCATAAAAATGCAATAAAAGTCAGCGGTACCGTTGCGTACACACGACTACGCGCGGTGGGTACTTCCTGTGCATGATGTGATGTGGAGGGGTGGGGAGGGGGCAGGAGGCCCGCCCCTGTACCGCGTTTGATGTCGGTGAGTCGTCTTGTTTGATTGCCGCTCGGCGCACGGAATTGCTTTGAATTTCATTGCCGAACCGGGGTGTATACACGGGGGGTTATTGTTTACGGATAACGAGGAGGATTATGGGAGTTCTGCTTGTCGAGCGATTGAGAAATTGAATTCGGGTTAATCGCCGCGGTGGGCAATGAAAAACGCCTCTGAATGGTGATTTGATGGATGGCGAGTGTGGTGAGAGGTGTAACTGTGAGGAATCAATCTATTTTCTGATCCACGCCGAGCTGGGATGCAAATTTCATTTGTTTATGATGGCCGATGGGTGGGAGCTGTTGACGACGCCAAAGACACTTGTGGCTGTTTGATTGGAATTGAAAATTGACTTGTGGCTGGTGCTGGAGGAGGAGGGAGGAGGGGTGTCGGTGGTTTTGAAACGGCGGGGAAAGTGTGGTGATTTCTTTGACTCTGAGTACACTTTGGCCTGCGCTACAGTCCGGCTAATTAAGGTCCCTTTTCAGTTAGTAACGCCATCGGAGGCGAGGGCTTCCTCTACCACGTTGTCTCTCAGGGTTGGACTCGAAGGCTTTCCGAGCGTTAGTGTGCATTTCCTCCATATGACCTAGCCTAGCCATCTGAGTCGAGACAATCGAGTTCGTTTGAGTAGGCCAATGTGCTCCTTCTTCGCAATTGGGAGCGAATATGATTTGATTGCCCTCAAAGAGGTCAATAATCTCCTCGTTCGACTGAGACCATCAAGGTCTTGGGTGCTTTGAGATAGGGCCTTATTTTTCATTTGCCGTCTAAGCCCAAGGACACTGCAATTGGCCAGGGTTGTACTTCGCCTTATCTCCTCAATGATATCATTCTCGGCGCTTAATGAGGAGTCTAGATAGACAAGTCCCTACCTACTTCGAAACTTTAAGTGTTCATTGTATACTTTACCTTTTTTGTAGACAGCATGCACTTTGCCTTACTCTCATACACCGCAAGACCCACCTTAGTCGCTTCCTTCTCGATGCTCTCAAAAGCCCCACTGACAGACCGTTGAGTTCTTACAATGATGTCAATGCCATCGGCATATGCGTGCAGTTGCACAGACTCGTGGAAGGTCGTGCCTATAGTGTAGACGTCTGAGTGACGCACGATCTTCTGGAGAATTAGGTCATAAAAGCATGACAGTGCATAGCCTTGTCTAAGACCTCTTTCACATCAAAGGTCTCGTTAAAACCTTTACCGACCTTGACGTAGCAAGGGGCATTCTCCATCGTCATTCTGCAAAGTCGGACGAGTATTGCAGCGATGCCAAAACTAGACAATGCGCTGTACAACTCGCCTCTTTAAATACTGTCATGCGCGGCCATAAAGTCGATAAATAGATGGTGAGTCGACGCGTTTGCTGGTACTGAAGCGGAGGCGGCCAAAAAGGGCTTAGCGGTGAACGAGGGGAAACGAAGAATATGCTGTCATCAAGAAAGAAAGCGCAACATCGACGTCTTGGACTGAGCGTTGCAATGGCTATCTATACCTTCGAGGTATTCAAGGACTTGGTCTACCTCGGCTCGCAAGTAAACAGTACGAACAACACCATTACCTAGATTAACCACAGAATTACTCTTGCCCACCGCTGCTTCTATGGACCAAAGATTGAACGTAGAACTTTTCTCTCGAAGGACCATATATAACACCTTGATCATCCCTGTCCTGCTCTATGGTGCGGAGGCATGGACAATCTCAAAAGCGGATGAGGAAGTCCTTGGTCTCTTCGAGAGAAAAGTTCTGCGTGTGGTCTTTGGTCCTGTTTGCGTTGACAGCTTTTTGGAGGAGATGATTCAACCACAAACTGTCCGGGTATACAGCGACGTGAGTCTAGTCAGGCCATGTAGAGCGTACGGACAACTCAGCTTCGGGCCCGAAGAGTCTTCGACTCCGAACCCGGACAACGTAACAGAGGACGCCCGCGCTTAAGGTGGCGCACCCAGGTGGAGAATGATCTCAACCAACTTGGATTACGAGGCTGGTGACAGTTAGCCAGATACCGTGCTAGCTGGCGAGGCTTATTGGTTTAGACCCAGGTCCACCCCGGACTGTAGCGCCAAATAAAGAAGAAGAGGAAGCAAATACAATGTCTGAAGTTGTAATTATATCTTACACTTCAAATCCATTATTGTCAGCTTCTACCTGTGCAGTCTCTTGATCAAAAAAGGGTTTCCAAAAGGGACTCGACAAATTTGAACTTAATTTGTGAACGCACTCTTTCACTAATCATCAAACTGTCACTGTCAATTTGTTCATTAAACTCAACATTTTCATCTTGGTAAAGTACACGAACGAGCAAATTAAACAGATTTTCTCCCGAAATTCGGAGTCGGTGACCGCAACCTTAAGGGCGTCAACTCCAACTTTCGGTCGTGATTCTCGCCCGAGTAGACAGGCAATAACAAGTTTAGTGCAACAATTTGAGTCTACATATTTGTTCTGTGATGTTGCCGTGAGCCAACGGGTTGGTCGATGTGTCGAAAATATCGCTGCTGTTCAGGCGTCCGTAGCCAATGATCAAAATCAGTCACTTCCACGGCGTTCTCAAGAATTGGGCATCGCGCAGACCACATGATGGCGTATTTTGCGTTAAGTCTTGGTTTACACCCATAAAAGGTCAAGCTGACTCAAGTATTGAAGCCGATGGACCATTTGAAGCGACGTACGTTCTCCTATTGAGTTCTGCGGAGATGCGCCGAGATGATGAATGTCATCGCAAAATTCGATTTCAATGGGGTCGTCAATAAGCAAAGTGATCGGGTGAAAATCCACGTGTGCTTCATGAATCACCACTTCATTGACAAAAAAAAACTGTTTGGTGGGGTTCACATGCTGGGGGTTATTGGGCCATATTTGATGACAACGATCGTCACGATACTGTGAATGGTCAGCGTTATCGCACCATGATTACTTTTGGCCCGAATTGGAAGATATGGACTTGGATGACATGTGGTTTCAACAGGATGGTTCCGCAAGCCACACTAAACACTTTACAATCGATTTATTGAAGACTAAGTACGGTTATCGGGTTATCTCAAGAAATGGGCCACTCGATTGGCCTCGTTCGTGCGATTCAACACCGATTGGCTATTTTCTGTGGGGCTACGTTAAGTCATTGGTTTATATTTCTTGTGTCTTTTCCAGGATCTGCTGTTGTGTGAAAATCTGGCCGATGGTGGACTTCCCCGGCCTGAAGGCACACTGATATAGAACTATCAGGTTATTTATAAACGGGCTTAGGTGAGTACACAAGACAGCAGAGAAGATCTAGTATGCGATGTTCAGGAGACTCTATAGGTGGCGCAGTCCAAGGGGTCTCCTTTCTTGCGGATTTTGTTTACATACACCCTTTTTTTTAAAGAGGGGAGTAATGCAGTGGCATTCCCATTTCATAACTATTGAGTTAAGTAAATGATCATGGAAGCAATGTCTTGATCAAGTTCGATCGGGTCGAAAGCGTGTGTGTGTATACATGTGGGGAAGGTATGCACGTCTGTATTAATTATATCAGTATGTTTGCCTGCATTCCCCTTCCATATCAGCCATATCCGGGTACCCGGAATATATTCGGGGTCCTCGGCTATCAAGAGCTCTAATACCGACAATCGACAACTTTTCCACAACGTGACTGTAGAATGACGTTAGAAATATGCTAGCTCCCAAGAAAAAGCGCGAAAAGGACAGACAAAATTTGCCAATCCTTGTTTCTTTGAGCTCAAGAGGCAATAGAGTAGTAAACCCCTCTCTCAAGGGACGGATGACACCAAGCTGGCCTGTCCCGCTGTATGGCGTGTCATGGATAATTTCCAAAGGGGATGATCAAGTCTTTGGTCTCTTCGAGAGAAATGTTCTGCGCTCAATTTTTGGTCGTGTTTGTGTTGAAGGCGTTTGGAAGAAAATTCTACCACGAACTGTACGATATTGGACAGGACAGGCGTCTACGGATCCAATGCCTGCAGATACCATGCCAACACTGTTTTAGCTCGAAGGTTTTTTGACTCCGCATTAGTAGGACAGCACAATAGACGCCCACCAAATCGATGGTGCACACATGTCATCAGCGAGCTTTGCTTGGTAGTTGCAGGCAGCTGGATCATACCAGCTGCAGAGACTTAACGGCGCACAGTGGTCCCGTTGTATGGGAGAGTTGGAAATAAATCTGTAACTTTTGAACCCGTGAACCGATCTTAATGAAATTTGAAACATAGTGCAAGTACTACGAGATCTTATTATGTTTCAAAAATGGTTGGTGTATCTCATTATCTTAAGTTAAAAAAATAAAAATAAAAACACTATTTTTTTGTTTAAATGCTTAAAATAATTATTTATTACTGTCGATGACTCGAAATTGGGACTTAAAGCAAATTTGTAATCACTATTTATATATATAAATTAAATTTTACAAGTTTTTACAAGAAACTAAGCAACTAAGCAATTAAGGCTTGCGCTTTAGTACTAAGTGGCAGCGAATCTTTTGTTTTTGATTCAGGCCTTAAATACGCAATCCAGGGATCAGATGATACCAACATTTGATGAATAACATCTTCATTTATTGCCGAACGAGAACATTTTCTACTATTATTAATGCGATAGTACCTATAGTCTTTATTCCGACTTTCCTGCGCCTCCTCTGACAATGATCCGACGGGCAAGGCTGCTGATGATATTATTTCTGCTCCGTGGAACAGAATTTTATGCACTATTGCTGGCATATTATATCAGGGATATAAATTTGTAGCCATTGTAGCGGTTTCCTGGGCATAAGCTCCAAACTTGTCGGGATCAATCCAAAAATTGCTGCATATTGTCTCCAGGATAACACTGAATCTTTTTATGAGTTGCTCATTTATTTCCGTTATTTCTGCCATTAATAATGGGTCTTCAAAAAATCTTCTAGATGTGTTCCCATCGTTGGTTGTGCAAAATCCTTGCTTTATTATATCTACTTTAATACCCATTTTTTGTATGAACTTCTGCTGAGTTTGACTCTTCCTTGCCTGGTGTATGGGCTGTGTCGTTTTTGTTGTTCTCCAAGCTTTAAACTCCGAATTGTAGGCTACATGTAGCAAGTATTCCATAAAACGGATGCGAGCGTGCAAGGGTGAAATTCCTAATCTTAGAGCTTCCTGATTTCTCAAAATCAAGTCTCAAGTCAAAGTCTTTATGTGGTCTTCCTCTTTTATCCAACAGTAACACATTCTCCGATAACACATTGCCACGATTTTTTAAACTAATTCCCGATGCCTCAAAGTCAGAAATAGATATTCGCCAATAACGCTCTAATTACCCCCTTTTTTGCCCCATTGCGACAAGCATTTATGACATCGCATACAAAACAAGATACAAGCAATTAGTTTTATAATTATAACAATTTTATGACCCAAAGAATTCTAATTCTCAATAATAAAAACATCCTCGGCATCTCGCATAGCGTTTGCACAATACATGCATTGCAAGAGAAATCGTTTGAAAGTGCCGAAAAATACACGACATTGCTCCACTTAAATGTCTCGTACTCCCAAGGTGATCAAAAGTGATCTCTAGTTTTTTCAGCATCGATAGAAAATACTTTTAGATTTCAGAAAAAGTTGGTCTCCCATTGGAGACTCTAGGAGCATTTTTGTTATATTTCATCAAACACTGAAATGCCCCTCTCAAAATGTGCCTTTACTTAAAAGCCTTGTTTAAAAAATTGGTAAGCAATATGAAAAAACTGAAAAGGCAGTTTGAAAGCAAGATGTATGACATTTTTAAAAAAAATTTACTTTAGGTTCATATGTACACAATTTTAGGAAATATGGCCCATCAAATTTACTTAAAAAATACGTCAATTTTTGTAATTTTCAAAGTCCCAACTTTGAGCTAACGGTACAGCCAAACGGATGATCCAAAGTCAACAAAATTTTGGCTTTCTAGGTTCTCATGTTTGTAGAATCGAAAAACATAAACCATTTGGCCGTGACAAATATTTCACTTCGGGTATTTATTTCCACTGCGGGACCACTGTGCGGCGGCGTGATTGCGGTTGCATGGCTCAGCTAGTCGGACGGGGGTGGTTCTTGTCCGCTCCCTCGTACACCATCTTCTTCGTCAGACCATTTTTCCCTTCAATTGCACGTCCGTCTTTGCCATTCTGTCTGCTTTCGTAAGTCAAGTGAACCTCTTGGAAGGGATGCCCAGCCACCTCATCATCCATATCTGAATAGATGGGTTGCGAATGGGCTGAGAACTCTCCAAGGTAGCGCTTGTTTCTTATGGGGTATCCACAACATCATCCGTAGAATTAGGGACATGGCCTGTGACTTGAGTATCACCTCCAAGTGCCTCTCCAAAAAGGGAGATCTTATCTCTTATCTTCTCATTCAACGTAGCCTATGCGATCCTGTTCATTACCCTTCGCAAGGAACTCTTCGATGCGATGACCTTTTTCGCGATCAGGGAAAATTGATTCGTTTGCATCGCTTAAGAGAATGGACTGAAAGCTATCAGAGTTGACGGCACATTCACCAAGTTGACAGCGACTCATCAGCAATACAAGGCACGAGCAGCTACCATCTGGTCTTTGCATTCGCTCCCTGTCAGTGTTTTGCCGGAATTCAGCCCAACATCGTGAAGAAGACGTTTGTGAAACAATTTGTTCCTGTCTCCGACAGCTTGCTTTGGAATACGGTCCCCGATGCGATATATGCTCTCATCAGCCTTAAATGTTTAAATTCCCTCACCATCTGTCCATCTGTTCACCACTTAATGGCCCTCCCCCCACTCAGCTGCTGATGATGATGGCAACATTCATCTCAATAGCTCCTCCGTCCGGCTCCGGTACGACACAAGGCAACAGTACACGACCAACATAAATGCCAACCAGCCAGCAGTGCAGCTCTAATTGCTCGATTCACTCTTGTAAACATCGACATCCCATCCGCAATAAATTGCATCCAGACGTGCTCGCAAGACATTCCTGGGATCCCCTCGGCGCGCCGCGCGACTGCGTCCCCCATGTGCAAACACAGCCACACAGAGCGAAGTATAATCCATCCGACAACGCTCGCCTATGTTTGCCTGTCCACCACAATTGCTGTCAATTTAACAAGACACCTCTCATAAGATACATTGGACAAAGGGCGGCAGCCTGTCCAAGGAGAGCACCGAACATTGTTTGAGCGGTTATAATGAAGCCAGGCAGGCACTTGCCCCCTGCCCTCGGTGTCATTGCTGCCCAGTCGATTCGGCAAGCACTGCGATACGTATCTCGGTCCGGAATAGCTTCCCATTCGAATCCGAAATCACTAATGAGAGTTGCTTGGCTGGTCTTTTATTTTAATAAAAAGGAACTCGACGGAAATGTCAACCGTTTCCCCTTGAGGCGCACCAGAAATAGTTCAAATCGATAAAATCTATTCGATGCTGTCAGCAAATGGAGTGGAGTGCCGGTGGGGGTGGTGGGGCGTCTACGTTCGAGGTGGATCCATCATTAAGCATTTTGTGTCAGTGCCTGCGGGAGATGGGTAGTGTTTGTCAACTTACTTGTACTTTCTGTCAATCAAGTGACGAAAGGATAACACGTGCGTGTAGCAACCTGCGGGGTTTGCCAGCCTGGGGCAAGCCCACAATGTGGTTGCGTGATAACTGGTGAGGAGGGTGGGGAAAATAGACCGACCGGACGACGGTACACGTCACCGGGGGATGATTGAAGTAAGGACATTGGAGGTCCTTTAGTTGCTTGGAGGGGTGTGGGAATATGGGGGCGGCTTCACGTTGCTTTTGTACTCTCCGGGGAGAGGGCTTCTGAAGGGGGAGTTGAGACTTAATAAAAAACATGACTTTAAGGCGTTTTTATTTCGATTGGGGAATGGGTCACTTCCCTTAAGCACTGACCCAAGCCTTGGGTCATAAAGTGGAAGTGGATCAGCCACTGAATGGGAACAGTCCTGCGAAAAGCTAACTGAGTCTCATGACTTTGATTGAGGTTGAAGATGGGTTTGAACCTCTGGGTTCACAAATGATTGGTTTGGACGTCCACATCAAGGTTAGCAAACAGATGCATGGCTCAAGGAGGTGTTAGATTAGGATAGGAGCGCTGCCAGTGCATTACAAGCACACTTAGACCATGTTGGTCCATTGTGATACCCCTAGTCAGGGACTACCACTGATTGACAATTAATCCCAACGGCTAATGGTGACTAGACCAGATTTGAAAACCAGATAAAAGCGTAGTAACTTTGCTTTGACTGGGATTCGAACCGGGGACCCCACTAACTAGGGGCAGGCAATCAACCACCTGCGCCATCCAGCCGGTAATTGAGAAGACAATTGTCAGCGTTTCCATGAGCTTAGAAAGAAGGGACGTAAGTGCTATGGGTCGGTACGAGGTGGGTGACGAGGATACGCCCTTTTCAGGGACGGGCTGGACAAATGCTGTTTTTCATCTGCTCGGAAAGAGATCTTTTACTTTATCGATAGCTCCAGTAAGTTTCTTGAGGATTAGTTCACTTCCAAGCCAATCCTCGTTGCAGTGTCAGTCGAGGTAGAACCAGGTCCTAGGGCACTCCACTTAATCAGCTTCATCGGTCTTGGTCTCACTACACGATCGAATAACCAGACGCACCCCACGTTACACTGAATGACGTCAGCGACCGATAAATATTACTCTCTTTCCAGATCACAGCCGTCGTGTCACATTCAACGATTTAATGAGATTGCCTCATAAGTAGACACAACCAAGTCGATGCCCTTGGGAGTGAAGTTTCAGTCCACAGTCTGTGTCCCCATCGAGCGAGCATGTCCCCCCAAGATGCCACCGCCCCTCCGAACCGCTGTATCATCTGTTTCTGATTTGTGCACTCACTTGAACGTTCCCCGAAACGAAGCAATAAATACGAGAGTTTCAGTGAAATTCATTTACCAAGTCATCCATCCACCGTGCATGACAGAAATCATTTCCGAGCGAATGGCCACATTCTGTTGTCAATCTGCGGCAAGAGCACACGAGTGCTGGTGCTGTGCTTCCCTTTAATGAATCATCAGAGTTTTACTTTGGCAATGTTTGCCGATCGTCGAAGGACAGCCACCAACCCGACCATAAAGTCATCGACGTCAACGTCTCACCCTGCACATCCCCATCCAGCGCCATCGCCATCGTCGTCATCATCATCAATTACCACATATTTGCCAAAAAGCTATAAAATCCATTCTTTCCTAAGCCGCTGCCACCCACTGCTCGGCAGTAATTTCGATTAGCCCCACCAGCATCAGCCGTCAGGCACCACCCCCCAATCAACTGACCCAATAAAAGTTTTAATGATTAGCAGTCTCATTAAAAATTGCATATGGCCATGTGAGATGGCGACATGGCATGGCCCCCGGGCCATCTCCAGCAGATGCTGGGAATCAACCGAGCGCCCGCTTGTCGCTGAGACACTTCAAGCCACCACCACCACACACAACACACACACACGGTCATTCGTTTCGATTTATCCGTCTAATGAATGTTTACAGTGTACTCGTGTATTGGTTCAATAAAACGAAGGAAATCATGTCCTTTTCGTGGGGCGTTTTATTTGCCTATGTGACACTTTCGTCGTAGTGTCGAAAAGTACTCCACTTTGAGATATAAAATTCGCACATAATGTGCGATCGGGGGACGAAAGTAATTTCTCGTCCTAAGCGATGTGATGGAACGACGACGCACACTCACTCCGCACAGCAGAGGAGGGGGAGTGGGGAGGGGGTTGGGTGAGTGTGGAGGGAGAATTTGTGCAGAATGCGCAACAAATATTCAGCAGCTCCTGCTGTGAGGTATGAATTTGCCAGAAATGGGGTGTCCTTTTCTATTTTCGTCACTCCATGTCAATGCTGAAGTTCGCTTCGTTTTTTTTTTCTTGTTTGTGTTGCCTCCCTGTGAAGATGGAGTAATAACCATAATATCGTTTGAAAATCAATTCCTTTAATGACAGCGTGGTGAATCGTATTTCGAACGAAATTTGCACTTAAAACGGATGCTTCCGCTCACTCTGGCGTATGTGGAACCTATTTTGTACGTCATCGTCAGCTTGGCGGTTGGCTGTCGTGGCCTGCAATATGTTTGATTGACTTTTAAGATTCGATGTGTTTCTTTTGACTGCCTGCCAGGGGGTGGCATTTATTGATAAGGATTCATCATTCCCTGGCAGGGATGTGATGTTTGAGTTTGGAGATCTGATAATGTGATGGCAGAGAGTGGATGTTGAGGACTCCGGCGGAGGGGGAATAAAGTGCTCATCTACCTAGTGAATCCAGTATGGCAATAATTGGAACTCGGGTGAGGGGAAAAATCGGTCAAGGATGAAACGTAATCGCCATGAGCTTATAAAAGGTTTGCCAATAGGCACTTGACAACTTTTAATTTAATTTGTGAACGCACTCTTTCCCTAATCATCAAACTGTCACTGTCAATTTATTCTGTAGACTCTTCTGTAAACATTTTCATCATGGTAAAGCACACGAACGTGCAATGTCTGCAAATTATGAAAAGTGTGTGCCGAAATTCGGAGTCGATGATAGCAACTTTAAGAGCGTTAACTAGAACTTCCGGTCGTGATTCTCGGCCTAGTAGACAGGCAATAACAAGTTTAAGGCAACAATTTGAGTCTACATATTTGTTCTGTGATGTTGCCGTGTCAGTGAGACTTCGGGTTGGTCGACGTGTCGAAAATATCGCTGCCGTTCAGGCGTCCATAGCAAACGATCCAAATCAGTCAATTCCACGGCGTTCTCAAGAATTGAGCATCGCTCATACCACATTATGACGTATCTTGCATCAGGTCTTGGTTTAAACATTCAAGATCAAGCTGACTCAAGAATTGAAGCCGATGGACCATTTGAAGCGACGTACGTTCTCCTATTGGGTTCTGGAGAAGATGCGCCAAGATAATGAATTTCATCGCAAATTTTTTTTTGGCTCAATGGGTTCTTCAATAAGCAAAATGTGGGTTATTGGTCGGGTGAAGATCCCCGTGTGCTTCATGAATCACCACTTCATCCACAAAAAGATAACTATTTGCTGCGATTTGCACGACGATGACGATCGTCACGTTACTGTGAATGATCAGCGTTATCGCGCCATGATTACTTTTGGCCCGAATTGGAAGATATGGTCTTGGACGACATGTGGTTTCAACAGGATGGTGCCACAAGCCACACAGCACACGTTACAATCGATTTATTGAGGACTAAGCACGGTGAGCGTGTTATCTCAAAAAATGTTCCAGACCATTGGCCGCCTCGTTCGTGCGATTTAGCACCGCTTGACTATTTACTCTGGCACTTCGAAGCTTGCTTGGCTTATGCCAACAAGCCGAAGACGTTGGAAGAACTCAGAGCCAACATTGAACACGGAATAGTGGCCATTTAAGCCCAAATATGTGGCCGCGTCGTTGAAAATTGGGTCCAACGAATCGACCGCTGCAAAAGTGCCTGCGATAGACATTTGAGCGAAGTCGAGTTCCATTCATAAATGTTTTAGTTGCACTTCAAGCCAATAATAAGGTTTTTGAAATATTTCCATTGGTTTACTTCTTATTTGTCAGCTCCTTATTGGAAAATCCCTTATCAGAGCCAGAAGTAAAGTGGCGATAGGTGAAAGAACTCGTAAACTAATAAAAACACGCATTTGCTTACACTAATTTTTGACAGATGCCAGACCCATTGCAAGGCTTGCCAGCTTAGGATTCGGTGTTGCCATCTTCTCAGTTCCGGCCACTTCGTTGTTATGTGTGTGTGTTTGATAGCGCAGCTCTCTCTTATTTATAATTTTGTTAGGAATTTAATATTTTCTTACAACCATCGTGTTGCATTTAGAAAATCAATTAGTTGCCTTATGGTTTTGTTGGATTTTTCATTGAGACTTTCGAAAAAGGGCTTGCTTAGTGTTCGCTGTCCAATTCTAGCCAGCGTTACAGCTGCGACAATGTGTGTTGTGCAGAATGTATTAGAAGCGAATGTCCACCTACCCAACGACCGTACCCTTTCTCGATCCAAAGACGATTGGCAAGGATGTCTTCTCTGATTCATCGTCGTTGAATCATGATCGTTGGTCACTCGCTCTTGCACTCAAGAGGGTAGCTTATGGTTGAGTCGATTGAAGAAAGGGAGCATTTTTATTCCCCGTGCAATATCGCTCAACAAATGTTTAGTCTGATTAAGTGTTCCAATATCGGCCAGTGGCCCCGCATGACTTCTTTTATTCTTGCGATGTCAATGTGGTTTCGACTTGGAAGATTCTCAGTCCGAGTAATTCAACATACCGGTCATGTCTTCGTGGATTCTCCGCAGGTGGTTACTTGAGACTAATGGTGTGCTAACCCGAAGGTTTTACAAACCGAGTTAACCCGGTTAAAACAGAAACAGACCGAGTTGTAACCCGGGTTGACGAACTCGGTTTGATGATGAACCAAAAGTAAGAAATATGGATTACGGAATGGTGCAAGTTGAGATGTATTGTCCAATGAGATGTATTGTCATCTTCTATCCTAAGACGATAGGCGCACGGAGTATCCAAGCCAATACTGGCTGTGTGTGTACAAATTTTTTTTAAATTTTCCTTTTCTGTTTTATCTCCCTTCGTATTTTCTTCTACTCACACGTCGCAACGCAGCTTACTTGCTTTGACACGTCACACCAAAAATAAGAGAGAATACTATGTTTACATACAAAACACACAATACGCGATAAGTTACCGAAATGCTGCAGCCTGCTGTGGTGGCTGCGACCCGAACCAATATGGAATGAGGCAAATCGATTTCGGGTTGGTTTCGGTTCGACATCATCGGGTTATACCGCCTACAGTTTTTTTTATATATTCG
Source organism: Eristalis intricaria (assembly GCA_964034865.1). Classification (NCBI taxonomy): domain Eukaryota; kingdom Metazoa; phylum Arthropoda; class Insecta; order Diptera; family Syrphidae; genus Eristalis; species Eristalis intricaria. Next base: position 65,355,281 of record OZ035877.1, read on the forward strand.
GTTCGTTTCATCGGTTTTGCCAATTCGGTTTGAAATAAATGTAACTCGGTTTGAGTCGGTTTAGGAGTAACCCGATTTAATTCGATTTTTTAAATCGGGTTGACACACTTCTAGTTGAGACCACTTGAGACTGACTAGTTCCCTTAAGTCTACCCACCTCTATACCTGACGAAGTGTCGAGTGCGGAACCTTTCTTGGCTAGTTCGTTAGAAAAATTTTTACGTTGGATATGTTTAGTGTCCCGTCTTCGAGGAAGGTGAATGGAGAAGAAGACACAACCGCGAACTCTAAGAGCTAAAGCAAGATGTGGATGTAGTCCGAAAGGCAAAAATCCATCGACTGCATAGGCTGAACCACATAGAGTGCATGGAATATTCATCAAATTATGCCAATATGCTCCAGCTAAGAAGTTCTCTGAACCCGAGTCTCCTGGTTGAAGGAGACGAAGACCGAACCTATGGTATAATGACCAAGTAATCGGGGATGCAAGACAGCCTGTTTTTGGCAACTGGAAGCATTGTGCACATGACCGTCAGTGATGGAAGGCAGCAACTGCTCAGTCTCGTACCGTCCATGGGTGGCCGACCTTTCAAGTAAGTAAGTATACGGCTAACCATGTCTGCTGGCACCAGTCATAATCATTGTAAAAATTAGGGGGAAAAGGTCAAGGTTAGAATGATCCATTACCAATTCAGTAGGATTGAGTCAAATTACGCACCGAGTTACCGTTCTTACAAAAATTTAAGATTCCGTATCAGTTCATCGACGAAACTCTATTCACCCATGCTGTCATGTCGTATCTTTGTGTTGACGCATTGTAACTAAGTGACAACTTTAGAGAAAATCCCGGTTCCGTGTTTTGAAGGATTATGACCGAAGTTTCGGTGTTGCAAGCTTCTTAAAAGTGCCCTTCTCTAGGGACCCCTGCATCATCAACTATTTTATATGTACGTATGTAGAAAGCGATGGATTTCGCTCCCACTAATGTAGTCGAAAGTAAATTGAATTAAACGAGACTTAACGAAACTGAACGAAACTCAACGAAACTGAACGAAGCACGCTGTTTGTCACAATTTGCTTTTATTTATGTGCAGGGACGGAAAATATCGTATTCGTGCACACTCAACGCCTTAAAAGTCAATATTCGTCGAAAATGACAGAGTTATTGTTGAAAAGACATCGGAAATTGCTTTTTCCTGCAAGAACTTGAGTGGAGGGTAAATCCATGATGTCATATGGCAAGACTGGGGCTTACTGGGGCTTACTTAACTTTAGTTTGGTTCTGGATTTTTTAAGGAATGGTTGTTGGATCAATTTCGCCTCGCAAATCTTCGAACCAAGTCCCTTCATTCTAACCTATGCCTTCAGAAGCATGCTCTTTAGACAGTCCAGGCGTTGCTGGGTAAGACCTTAGACCTCTGTGAACCGTCTTAGACCAAAAAGTTGAAAAAGTTACTGTAGTTGACATGAGTTAAGGCGTCAATGAGTGGATCCTCGCAAGGTTCGTGGTTCGAATTCAGACTCGAATTGCGTCACACATCCCCACGATTGCAGAGTCTGAGCTTCAGACGTCACTCGAGTGCACCGACACCATTGGAAGTCCACAGACTATGCCATTGTGAGTTAGACGGACGCAACTAAACTCATTGCATCGAAATTCAAGATCTGTCAACTGTCTAATCCTCCGTGCCCCTTTGAAAGTTTTTCTTGATGAGACAAATGTCCTTCAATTTTCGATGCGCTTTCATCAAAACAAGCGAAGTAACGATGCGTCATGCATCTTTCGCCAACAATGCACGCCGTGCTTACAACCATTCCACCGCCCCATCGACCGTCCGCCGACAAGTTATCAAAATAATCGAAAACATTCGATTCCAAGGTCCACTTGGCACGTGAGTCCCAGCGCCAGCTGCGACGTGCACAAACCGGTACCGGCACAGTCAACGTGTCTACCCAAGCCGGCGAGTGCCAGTGGGGAGTGCTCTGTTTATATTTTCCCAGAAGCCGAACCAGATGCGCACCGCAGCCGATCACACCACGCGGGTGGAAGCAGCGTCTCGGGGTAGGTTATCGTCTTAGCGCCCCACGTCAAGGCAAATAGGTCGAGAGCGGCGGGCAATACGTTCGTGTGTGGCCGCAATTTGCTTGTGATTAGAATGGTCAGCAGCACTAGGAAAATCCCCGGTTTGTCACCACGCCGCGATCATCAGTCATTGCGATGCAAGTACGCTCGTGTATAAATAGCCCGTCCGAAGCGGCACAGCCTTCAGTTGATATTCGCGATGAGTCCAACGTGGCTCCTACTGTTGTGCGCTCCGATGGCGTTCGGGACCCCCCTGGAGGTCTCCACGAAGTTGGGCAAGATTCGGGGCATTCAGATGAAGTCGCGATTAGGGGCGGATTATAGTGCGTTTCGGGCGATACGGTACGCGAAGGCGCCCGAGGGGGAGTTGCGGTTCAAAAGCCCCCAACCGGTGGAGGCGTGGGCGCCTGAGGTGTTGGATGCGACGGAGGACGGGCCGATGTGCCCCCAGGGCGAGCCCGGCAGCGAAGGGTGGTCCGAGGACTGTCTGCGGCTGAACGTCTACTCGAAGGACTTGAGTGCGAACGCGTCGAATCCGGTTATTGTCTACATCCATCCCGGCGGGTTCTACGGGTTCTCAGGCCAGAGCCGACTCGCCGGGGCGGAGATCCTCATGGACTACGACGTCGTGCTGGTGTCCATCAACTACCGCCTGGCAACGTTGGGATTCCTTTCCACTGGCACTGCGCACGCTCCCGGCAACGCCGCCATGAAGGACCAGGTCGTCGCGCTCCGCTGGATTCGGGAACACATCCGGAACTTCGGCGGCGACCCGAACTCGGTCACGCTGTTCGGCTACAGCGCCGGCAGCATGAGCATCGGCCTGCACATGGTGTCGCCCATGTCGAGGGGCCTGTTCCAAAAGGGCATCTGCATGAGTTCCTCTCCGATCCTCCAGCAGTCCTACGGAGAGGACCAGCTGGATCTGGCAAAACGACAGGCTCGCCTGGTCGGCCGTCCCACCGAGAACCTGGACGAAATGATGAAGGGCTTGCGAGAGGTAACTGCAGCTTGGCTGGGTGCCTAGTTCAATGGACTCAGTGACTTGTTCCATTACAGACGCCGGTCGACGACTTCCTGAGGACCTTCAAGGACATGTTTGACTTTGGCTACAATCCAATGCTGAACTGGAAGCCGGTTGTCGAGAAGGACTTTGGCCAGGAGAGGTTCCTTGTCGAGGAACCTCTAGTGTCCTACCAGGCCGGGCGGATCCAAAAGACGCCGCTGATCATCGGACTGACGAAGGACGAGTTTGTCCGCATCATCTACTGTAAGTGTTCTCGCCAAACGATCGTTGACTGCCAGCTGACTCCTCTCGCTCTTAGACGTGCTGAAGGATGAGAAAGCGGTCAAGGAGCTCAACGAGAACTGGAACAGGGTGGCTCCAATCATGATGATTTACGAGAGGGACACGTCTCGGTCGCAGGAGATGAGTGCAACCTTGCGGAAGGAGTACCTCGGCGACCAGCCGTTCGTCAAGGACGGCCCCTTCGAGCCAATGGGCAAGGTAAGCCACTAAAAAGGCTTCCCAATCAGAATCCTGATCATGTCCTTGTCCGCAGCTCTACAGCGACGGCGTCATTGGATTCCCGGTGCACCGGTTCGCGCACTTCGCCTCGCGGTTTGTGCCCGTCTACTACTACCGCTTCTCGTACAAGGGACGCTACAGCGACTTCAAGTACCCTGGCGACACAGCCTACGGTAGTGTGCATCACGACGAATTGCCGTATCTGCTGTACATTCCCCAGCGAGCGCCTCTCTTCAACACCACCGACCCGGAGAACCCGACTGTGGAGAGGTTGTGTGGAATGTGGACCAAGTTCGCCAAGACTGGGTAAGTTCGGGTGAGCCGATACGTTCACTTCTCATAGTTGTGCTCTCGCAGGGACCCAAACAATCCGAAGGACGAGTACCTGAAGGGGGTGAAGTGGGAACCGCTGGACTTGCAGAAGGAGAACTACTTGGACATCGGGCAGGAGCTGGTGGTGCGTGAAGGGCTGTTCTTGGAGCGCTTTGCCGTATGGGACAAGCTCCTCCCGCTAGACTGGACTCAGTATCCAACGAAGCCGAACTCCGCAAATCCTAACTATCCCGATGTTGCCTAGGCACGCCGTGTCGTTTGGACGGGAAAATAAAAGACGTGTTGTTGAGCAGAGCCTGGTTTTGTGTGGGGTTTGGTTTGAGCCTGGGATGAAAAGAGAGACAGAGAGAGAAAGAGAGAGGGATAGGGAGAGACAGAGAGAGCGGGACAGCTTGAGAGAGGAGCAGATTGACTTAGAATTAAGAGGCGGCTCAATGAAGGGTACAACGAAGATAACAGGCGTCGCGACTCCTCGTGGAAGACGAAGTAAAAGGCAGCCCCTCGCATGCTACTAGGTAACAAGCGGCACGTCGCAGGCTACGGTGCAACAGACCACGCCAAGGCAAGGTGGATTAGGTAAGGTTGAAGTGGCTGAGTGCTTTAAGGAAAGACAGAGCCCACATGGCAGATGGCCCATTGTGTCGCCGCACGGATCTCTAACTGCCAATTCCGTAAACCAGTTAGTTGATTTAGTAAAGCGAAGAAGATGACTGACTCTTATACTGCTTAGGTCAGCCAACACTGTGAACATGAAGTAGGCTTCCAGTTGTATTTTTCTACGGGATGAGAGGGGACTGAATTGCATAACAAATGTGTAATGGGTCCTTCCTCCTCATCGCGCGACATATGCAGACGTCGAGTTGAGGTAGGCTTAGTCTAGAGACGTGAGTTCGGATTGCACAATGCCCTGGTAGAACGGCAATAGAGATCTAAGATTTGGTCCGATCAAGCTAAGCGATCGTTTGGGATCGATCAGAGGCCAGAGTTGCCCTGTTATAACACCTATGAGAAGATTTTGCCTACTTACTCTGATCAGGCTTAGTGATAGCTTAGGATCGACCGTAGGCGAGTTGGTTGGCAGTGAAGCATCCTGTCACCGTGGACCATCTAGGATTTATTTTAGCAAGTGTTTCGAGTTTCAGTAGATGTTGCAGAAGCGATAGACATGGACGACGGTTTTCCGCCCGGAAAGAGTGTTGAGGTGGATCCCTTTCTAGCATGTTTCGCCTCTTCGCATTTCTCTGTAAAGTTCCGGCACCCATATAAGTTGCATGTTAAAATACTTGGCCCTCTCGTTAACAGCGCAAATTAACTGAATTCACAGATCACTGCCTGGCTGTCAGAACAGATGACAAATGATATCTGTGCTTGATATTTGATTGTTTTTTAGCCAGGACAGAGTTTCCTTGGTTTCCTTGCTATAGTTTCACTCTGAAAGAGGCTACGTTGAATTAGTAATCGGAAAGGTAGCAGGATGCTTAGATCCAGCACACCTGCATCCATTTTCGATCCATCTGTGAAGATTCGTCACGGACCATATAGCGCCTGGTGTTCAGACTGCCAGTAAGACTGATAGAGAAGTTCTTCTCCAAGAGGAGCTTGAGCATGGGTATAGATCTAAACCTGGATCGTTGGAGGCCACACAAGTGCCTCCAGTCCGATCACAGTACTAGCTTCTGTCTTTATAGTGATAGCTCTGAACATACTCCTCAATCTCCCACCTATAGGATTGAGAAAAATGTTCAGAGCAGCGGAGAGGGTTGTCTTTAGTGCTCCAGTATTATATACACATGCCATCCGCTGCACTCTGTCAACCAGTTTGAAGTCGATGTTCTTATGCAGCGCATTGTACCAAATCGAGGTACCATCCAGCTGACTACTGACGCAAATAGCCAGTGAACCACGCGGAGATGTAGCCCCCCTCCACAAAACAGAGGATTTTTGACACGTTCCTGGATATTGAACTTCCAGCCTAGCTTGGAATCCAATATAAGGGCCAGGAATCCTGCGCTGTCATTCAGCCTTAAAGGGGTCCAACTTATTGAGGGAGGGTTCAAGTAAATGATTAATACACCTACGTCTGTTGTCTTTGGATTGCCGCCTAGGCCGCATCCACTAGCCCATTTCAATAACTTGAAGAGGGCCGATTGTATTATGTCCCTAATCATGAATATATATTGTGAGGTATATAGATGGGGATGATGGACATGAACCAAGCGACGACATCGCCATCTATACGAATCGATAAAGATGATAACGAAGTTAGGTTAGGTTAGGTTGAAGTGGCTGACTGCCGCGCATACGAGCAGCAGACACACTTAGGCCAAACATATGCCCATTGTGTCACCACGCGGATCTTAGGCTTCCTATTCCGCAAACCGATTTGTGCTTTTGATAAAGCGAAGAAGAGGGCTGATTCTGATGCTGCTCAGTTCAGCCAGATTAACAAAGAAATGGACCCCAGAAGTCTGAATCTAAGTGATGAGAGCACTGCAGCTACATAGCAAGTGTTCGATGGTTTCTTCCTCATCTTCGTTCATGCAGCTTCCACAGAAATCATTATAGGGAAGGCCTAGTCTAGAGGCGTAAATTCCGATAGCACAATGCTCTGTTAAAACGACAATAAGAGATCTGAGGTTTGGCCTGATCAAACTAAGCGATCGCTTGGGATCGATCATAGGCCATAGTTGTTTGGAAGTGAAGCATCCTTTGCCAGATGTCCATCCGCGGTTTGGTTGAGCAAGCGTTTCAAGCTTTATTAGTTTGTGAGTTTGTGCCCTTTTTAGCGAGTTCGTCCGCTTTGTAATTCTCTGGAATGTCACAGTGTCCCGGAACCCACATAAGTTGGATGTTAAAATACTTGACCATCTCGTTAAGAGATAGGCGGCAATTAAGGGAAGTCCTGGAATTAAAAGTGACTGAATTCAGAGATTTGATCGCTGCCTGGCTATCGGAACAGATGACGATATCTGTACGCGGTATTTCATTGATTTTTAGCCCGGCCCGGGCTTCCTTAATCGCTATAGTTTCAGCCTGAAAGACGCTACAGTGATTAGGTAGTCGAAAAGATAGCTGGAAATTTAGATCCTTGGAATAGACACTCGCGCCCACACCTGCATCCATCTTCGATCCATCTGTGATGATTCGCAGTGGACCTTCCAGCATCTGGTGTTCAGACTGCCAGTAAGACAGAGTAGTTGAAAAATTCTTCTCGAAGAGGAGCTTAGGAAGTTACGAAGTGGTTGTTGTACAAACTGTCAGAATAAAACGGTCACCATCACAGCACATATGGAATATATTCCCGATATTCATTGGTGAATGGGACTTGTATGTTCTATAAAAGACACCATCAAAAACATATGGAATAGAAGGAACTATGTACTTAAGTGTCAGCGGGGAAATTCGTAGCCAAGTGGCAGCAGAAAGAATATTGGGAGGCATAAATATCGCAACTGCGGCCGAAGCAGGACAGTTCGGTTTGGGAATTTTCAATAGAGTGTTCAAAGCGTTGATCGAGTCAGCCCGAAAGGCAGCAGAGTTTTTGTAGTAAAGTAATAGTGGTATTTAAGACAAGTAGTGGAAATAATTCCGTGTATCGGAAAAGTGAGCTTTTGTGTTTCACTCGCCACAATCCAATGATTGAACACTTTTTTTGCAAAACGCAACAATAGCTGCGTTTTTTTGCAAGCGTATATACGCTTAAATTTCGATTTGCATGTAAAATACACTAACAACGAATCCTATATCCGCTTAACTTACTCATCATATCTATCGCCGCTTAAGGAATAAGCGCGGACAAAAACAATGCTTCCAATCATTAATTTCTGTGTGTTCATTCCTGAATTCATTCATTCATTGTTTAGGTTGCTGTATGTGGCTTACACCTGCAGGCTTGGTTGATGTATTAGATCATTTTTCAATTTTTGGGCATCGATAAGTATGCAATTTTTGGTATATCCAGAGTCTCTGCTATACATTGCGTTTATGTTTCGTAATCGATTCTTTTCATTTGATGAACATTCTTTTATTTTATATTTATTAAGTGTTTTTGATTTTAAAGTGATGGTCACGTACGTGGTTTAAAGTACACAGTCACAAAATGAAGATTGTGACCATCAAAGATCAACCATCACCTTCCACGACTACACCCCTGAATGCTTAGCAAATGTCATAAATGTCGTCGGTGCTGCCAAGATTTTATGATGAATCATTAAGAGCCGATGATCGTTTTTTTGTGCACTTCAAAATTAAGCGTATGTACGCTTGCAAAAAAACACAGCTATTATCTTCCAGACACCGCAATACCAAAACCAAGTGCATAAGCAACGACCTTACACCCGGTCCTTTCAAGTTTCAGCAGCAATCCGTTCACCACCTTTCACAAGAGAGGGGAGAGTACACCTCCTTGTGGTGCACCTCTGTTAACAAGTTTGTGTTTGAGATTTTGGTCTCACGCAGCCTCGAGCTCATCGCGCTGTTATTAAGAAGCTGGGGAATAAAAGCCATTAGAGACCATTCGATCCCGATCTTGTTGACTGCTGAGGTTATTGCTTTGGGCTCAAAATTATTAAAGGCTCCCTTGATGTGTGCTGAGGAGATTTTTTCTAGTTGTAGGCATGCTGAGTATTGTCGCCACCTTAAAGAAAGCAGTGTTGCCACCACTAGCTGGCCATTAAAGGCTAGCGGCTCTTGAGAAGAAAAGGACTTGACCTTCCTTTTTTGTGGCTTAGCATTGGCTTGGGCAACGTTGTATATGAAAATATTAATTCTGTGAATAAACGTAAATTTTTTAAAGCAGCTTGAAGCTTTGAGTCTTATTCGTAGTTCTAGTATTTTGTCCGAAAAGATTCCAACAAGCGGAACATTGAGAGACTGACAATTTGTTAGCGACTGTATGGCTAATGAATATGACGTGCCTAGCAGGCTTCAAGGTAACAGGCGACACCTCGTGTGAGACAATCTAACAAGCGGCACATCGGAGGCTATGAGCTAACAGCGGGTACCTCTCAGGCTTCGAGGTAACAAGCGTCGCCTCGTGGGAGACTAGGTTACACACGACGACTCTTGGGTGATAAGGTAACAGGCGACACCTCGTGGAAGATGATCTAATAAGCGGCACATCGGAGGCTACGAGCTAACAGCCGATACATCGCAGGCTTGGAGGTAACAGGCCTCGCCTCGTGGGAGACGAGGTAATACACGACGACTTCTGGGAAACGAGGTAACAGGCGGGGTCTCATGGAAGACGATCCAACAAGCGGCACATCGGACGCTATGAGCTAACAGCGAGTACCTCGCAGGCTTCGAGGTAACAAGCGTCGCCTCATGGGAGACTAGGTTACACACGACGACTCTTGGGTGATAAGGTAACAGGCGACACCTCGTGGAAGATGATCTAATAAGCGGCACATCGGAGGCTACGAGCTAACAGCCGATACATCGCAGGCTTGGAGGTAACAGGCCTCGCCTCGTGGGAGACGAGGTAATACACGACGACTTCTGGGAAACGAGGTAACAGGCGGGGTCTCATGGAAGACGATCCAACAAGCGGCACATCGGACGCTATGAGCTAACAGCGAGTACCTCGCAGGCTTCGAGGTAACAAGCGTCGCCTCATGGGAGACTAGGTTACACACGACGACTCTTGGGTGATAAGGTAACAGGCGACACCTCGTGGAAGATGATCTAATAAGCGGCTCATCGGAGGCTACGAGCTAACAGCCGATACATCGCAGGCTTGGAGGTAACAGGCCTCGCCTCGTGGGAGACGAGGTAATACACGACGACTTCTGGGAAACGAGGTAACAGGCGGGGTCTCATGGAAGACGATCCAACAAGCGGCACATCGGAGGCTACGAGCTAACAGCCGATACATCGCAGGCTTCGAGGTAACAAGCGTTGCCTCGTGGGAGACGAGGTAAAACACGACGACTTCTGGGAAACGAGGTAACAGGCGGGGTCTCATGGAAGACGATCCAACAAGCGGCACATCGGAGGCTATGAGCTAACAGCGGGTACCTCGCAGGCTTCGAAGTAACAAGCGTCGCCTCGTGGGAGACTAGGTTACATACGACGACTCCTGGGAGATAAGGTAACAAGCGACACTGGTGGAAGACAATCTATCAAGTGGCACCTCGCAACCCACGTCCTAAAATACGGGGCTTAAGCAACATTGACTTAAAGGCGTCCAATGTATATCGCCCGATAAGAATGTGCAAGTTCTCCGCTCCCAGTCCAACACAAACTCAACCTTCCGGCATAAGTGCACCCTCCTGACCAGTGGCTTGGTTTTTCCCTCTTCCAAACACACTTCCCCAGGCAAGCACTCACCGCTGCCCTTATCAAATCGGGGGTCTTTTCGTTGACTGCGTCCACATGTGCGGATTTGAATTCCACAAGAAAGTGTCGTCGCCATGCCAAAACTCCTTATCACTGCAAACGACGATAACCTTGAAGTCCCCTCCGAGCAACATCAGACCACATCCACGAACCGTGCTCTCAATCAAATTTCCAGTGCACTGCAATCTCCGCCCGCCTCGCCGTCCGCCGTCAACTGACAGACTTCCCGTCCAACCTGAGTCAATAATCCACTCTGAGTACATTTCTCCAAGTGCATAGATATTTCTTTTGGCACAGCACACGCCCGAGATAGAATAAAAAACACAGTCATCTCGACGATGATGGGGTGTCTTCCGTGGCGTGGCGGCGTGGTGTGAGGGGGGGGGGGGGGGGGGGGGGGGCAACAGCGAGTGTGTGCCAACATGGACGTTATTGATTGTTGTTTAAGTCTGCTGCAGGCCGGATGGATGTGGAATGGCATCCGAGTCCAAATATTTACTTAATCGACTTCAGAGCGAGTCTCTATCTAATTGTGCGGAATTTAATGTGCACTTAAATAGGCATCGTCATCGTCATCGTCGTCGTGTCAAATGTTGCAAATCGAATTAATTGCCCGTCAAGTGGTGGCAAGTGTGAGAGAATTTATAAAGTTTCCTGTTCGCTCAGGGCGGGAGACGCGTCCGGCGTCCGGCGTGGGAAAGTGGGGTTTTATTGTTTTCAGAAACAGAAGTTGGACGGCGCTCTTCAGACGGAAAAGTTCGAGTGAAGCGATGTGATCTGGCGGAACGTGATGAAGTGGTCGTTCTGTGAGTACACAGATGCAATGATCACCAGATTGCCCCTCAAATTGAAATGAAAATAGCTCTTGCATCATGCTTGTGTCAGCTTTGCACAAGAAATGAGGAGTTAAGTGCTCCTTTCGACCATCATCTCCTCGGGAACTTGTGAGGTGGTTGTGTGGGGGGAGGGGGTTTCTTTACGAAGATGATTGCGTGGCCCCGGGGTGGGGGAGGGGTGTTTGTATTTGAACGGGCGAGGGTGTCACAAGTGGAGTTCGCGATGACTGGAGTATTCGCTTATAAGACTTATGCAACAGGGACACGATGCGATTTCAGTGAGTTTCCGAGAATTTTAAATACCAGACTAGATTCCTTTTAAATCTGTTCGTGATACTCAGAGATGGGATAACTCTTGAGGCTTCGAGGTGAACTGTTTTGCTGTCCATCAGGAGAAACCTTTAAAGAGGACGGCATCGGATATGTCTGTCGTTTTATTTAGGGGTTAAGACATGCTCAAGAAATTTTCTGAATTCAGTAGCCTAACTACCAAAATAGCAAATATTTTTGTATTCACGCGACATACTACGTCGGGTCCTTGATCATGGTTTGATCTTGGAGACACCAATCGTCATTTTAACGTCCCCACTCCTTTTGAGGCACTGACAACGGTCAGGGAGTGCAATTGCCAACGGAGAGCTCTTCCAGCTACCCCCAATGTAGTTGGCATAACGCTACAGTTCCCATACATTCATGAACGGATTGCATCAGACTCACCGCGAGTGGTTGCTGTAGAAACTAAGGCCAGCCAAAAATTTACTAAGTCCAAAAATAAGGGAAGGTAAGACATCGGTGATCTGAATCGACGTAAGAAGCCTCCAAAATGAACTTCAGACCAAAATGTTAGCTATTGCCTCGAAACCTGTCCAAGATTTTTAGATCTATTCAAAAGAGTGCGGTTTTGATACCATGGCTCTGATAGAAATGTGTTTTATTCGAAACATCGAGTTGTACGGCACACAGGAACAACAACAATTCAACAATTCTTTCATGCATCTTTCGCAAATTTAATGTCTGAAGTTCCGGCATCGGGCTGATGCTGCGTTCACGGTTGATCAAGCCATCAATGGGCTATCTGCGGTGCAAAAGGAAGGTCAGCAGAGGGACACCACAAAGAGGATTACTTTCACCTCTTCTGTGGATCCTAGTGGTTGACGAAATGATAAAGACGTTGGAGAAGGAAGGATTCACAGTAGCCGGATACGCGGACGATGTGACCACACTCATCTCGGGTAAATTTCCTTACACGCGTGAACTGGATGCATACCCCAGGACTGAATGACAGCCCAAGAAAAGCAGAACTGTTGCGCTTTACCAAGAGGAGGAAGATCCCTGTGCTCACCTTTCCAACTTTAAAGGGAGTTGATCTAAGGCTTTCAAGACCACAAAAGGGAAGCCACTTTTAAAGGCACGTTTTCATGCCTAGAACGCTATTCGCCTAGTCTTCCTTATACGGTTCCAGTAGGGCGTTATACTCCATTCCAAGCTCATGTGGAAAGCAAATACAGGCGACCGTTTATAAAAGCCGTATGTAGCGTTCTACGCATGTCAGTAAAACGTCGGGTCTCAAACTACATGTGATATACTGCCTGTACACTGTAGTAAGATCCGTCTTAAAGCACTGCTCTCAGGTGTGGTGGAGAGCAGGAGAGAAGAAATATAATCTCATACACCTTTCCAGAATACAAAGAGTGACCTGCTAAGCCATAATAGGTCGCCTGAGAACAACCCCGACGGCCGCGCTTGAGGCAATCCTCTTCCTCCCTCCTCTCAACTTATTTCGCAGTCCCATTGCAGCCTCCTCGGTAACCGTGTAAGAAGAAACCAAAAGACGAAAGAACAGAACAAAGTGAATCCTCGAAGGAGGAGGTACCTGTGCACATGGTAGTCTGAGGGAAATATTCGGCTGGGAAGAGGAACGAGTGTCTTAATTTAACTGTGCGCCTGAAAGTAGGCTTACGGGTATACTGATGGGCATTCCTAGCGAGACGGGTATTGCTTGTGAATTCATGAAGAGGAGGAATGCAGTTGCCAAGCTCACTTGAGCATCGCTTGTTAAAATAGCGATAAAACACGGACAAAGAAGGGATGGTACGTCGATGTTCGAGCGAGTCTAATGACTGCGATATTGTTGTCTTCTATAAGTTGTCTCGCTCGCTTTTGGATTCTACCAAGTAGGTGCAGGATGGTCTTGGGGGCACCGGACCAGATATGAGCCCCTTAAAAATTAAAGCCAAATCAGAGAGGCTGAAATATTTCCTGCATCGATTAAGGAAATCTAAACATTTTGCTGCATTTTTGACGGCCTCAAATATGTGATCGTTTCAAATAAGTGTTGTGTGGATGGAAAGTTTTCCGGTTTCATCGACTCAAGCGCTGTTCATGGATATTGGCTGATAGTCAAGGGGTCGCTTGAGTGACAGCAGACAGCATTGAATTTTTAAAGCATTGAATTCTACTCTATTGTTTTTTCCCCAATTAATTATGCTCTCAAGATCGGGATTCAATGTGCTTAACATACACTGCCGTTCCAATTTACCGACCGAAGGGCGTTATCTTAAGTCTTGGAACGAATCTGAAAAGCTAAGGATGCTGTCATCAGCGAAAGAATGTAAAGAACAAGATGAACGACACGATTCTAGAGTCGTTGACTGTTGAGAAAATTATTCGGCCGCCTGTGTGGAACGAGCTGCTTAGATAGATAGACCTCTAAGAAGGATAAAATGAAACGAATGTCTTCCTTAAATACCTCAGGTTGGATTGAGAGATACAAACAGTTGCGGACGATACAATAAGACCAGTGGGGAAAAAGACAATGAAATTGAATTTTTTTTTGGCGGCAAGTTAATTTTTGGACCCTGGTTGCATATTTAAAAAGGGATACCTTGTAATCTTAACTATAAAGCAGAAAGTTTGTGTGTCTGACCGACAAACGCTCCGAAACTGCACGTCGCAGAGCTCTGAAATTTTCAACAAAAATCATTCTAAAATTTAGAGGCTGAATGTGACAATTTTTAAGTCGGTACCACATACGGTTCGTACGTTACGAGCACATTTTAAACGGGAATAAAATTCTCAAAATAAGAGTGGTTGCATCAATCCGGTATGAAACCTTTTCAAGTTGCGTAGTCGTGGATATCAACCATCCCCCACTGTGTTGTAACTTCCATATATACACACACATTTTTCATATTTTTCTCTGGTGCAACCATTCCTTCCTTTTTCTACGTCTCAATCGAACATATACGAACGACTGCCTGAGTCACCAAACGAAAAGCAGCTACACACAAATCATTCAATTTTGCTGAAATTGTGAATATTGAACTTCTGAACGGATTAGCCGATTTAGATAAAATTTCGGAGCTAGACTAATTAAATAATGTGTCACAAGACTATTTTTTTTCAAGGTTCATGAAGTTTGACTTCAATTTGCACAACAAGTGAACATAGCGCGCAGGTACATAGATGGGATTTCCAAGAACTTTTTTTTATGAATCGCTTGATATGCCTCCACGTTGTGTGTAAATGGTTGAGAAAAAACGGTAATTTCCGTCCGTTTTGCTGCAGCACACATTGATAATTCAAACTTCAACATGTATGCACATAGTCAACGAATTATACTAATTATGAGTACGGATGTGAATGAGAGATTGGGATAGGCATCAATGATAAAAGAAAATTCAAATTCATCTCTGAGTTCTGGTTCGAGCAGTCTTATTATTGTTTTAAATTAAAAAGTGCGGAGTTAACATTTATTCAAAACAAGTTTTATAATAAAACATAATAGAAAGTTTAATTTGTTTGGCGTTTTACTATTTTAAACACATTTCTTCAGGATATTTTGAAAAAAACTATATTTTCACTTCAGGTAAAGTACCGGTTGAAGAAACAAACCCGGGCAAAGTTGGGTACAAAATCTAGTCATGAATATATAGAGAAAAGAGTAAACGACCTGCAAAATGATGCGGACAAGATAATAAGAGTGGGATGCTTGTTTTTAATTTGTGGATTGTGCCAAGTAATGTTCTATCTTACTTTTGAAGTATATTCTTTGTAAGAATAAAAATATTCTGTATACTAAGATGTATAGGATCATTTATGAAAATGGGAAGAAAAGTAGTCCGTGGCGAGACAGGACCCTACAGCCATCAAAATCTCACATGGCATAAGGTCGACCACGAAAAACATCTCTAAAAGATGATGGCCAAATTCAATGCTTGTCCAAGAAAGACGCTTTTAAATCAAGTACTCTGTACTTGTACAACTCATATTTCAATGAAACATCTTAGTCCTCTCTCCAACAATTCAAGAACAACACCATCTCTTCACGAAACTCCCAAATAAGCGCCAGTCGTTACCAGAAACACAGGATTCGCAAAAGACCACCTGAGTTTGATAGTCGTGAAGAAGGAAAAAAAGTCCAGTGAGCCAAAGTGAATTTAGTTTGATCTGATGCCTAGAGCTGGGTATGGTATCAAGAAAAAGGACGACTGGATGGCGCAGTTGGTAGAGTGCCTGGCCCTGGTTAGCGGGGTCCCCGATTCGAATGCCAGTGAAAGCAAAGATAATACGCTTTTATATGGTTTTCAAATCTGGTCCAGTCAATATTTGCTGTTGAGATCAAATTAACGGCACTATCAATGAGTGTGGTCAATCAGTGGACGTAGTCTGATTAATAGATATCACAATGGACCAAGTTCGACTTGAGGAAAAAGTAGTTTGGATGTAATTTCGAGCTTGGTCCAAGGTAATTTTATGTCACATCAGTTTTATCCGAACTATAACCTCAAGGTAAGATTACTGGCTTTTATATCTCAATTTGAGTAAAATTGAGCTTTGATTTTGGAATAGGAAATATCTGTCGAAACGAAAAACGCATCCCGATACTGGTTGAGGGAAGAATTGGCTGAGCCATATAGACATGATGCCCACCAGAAGTCGAATCCAATGTGTCTTCTTGTGTATTCTCAGAGACTTCAAAACATAGGACAAAGCTTGGAAGGTTTATGAAATATTGTATAAAGCCCAACACCACTGTGTTCGCAAGATTGCTTGGTCTTGATGACTGGAGCAGCGAGCTCGGGGCCGTGAACAATGAAAGGCAGTTTAGGCAGGGCGAAAACTTGTTAGGTAAGTATGGTTGGCGCTACCTAGCCTGTAGTCGACCGAAGGCTAGCTGCAACAGCAGTCAATCGTGTACCGCCTGCTTTTGTGGAAGTGGACTATGGTTTAACGTAGAACGAAGATGTTTGTGGACCTTTTTTTAAGCAACTGATCGTTGTTAGAGATTCGAGAGGAGTGGAGCAGTGATTATTGAACTTAGAGAACCAGGTAGGGATATAGCCACTGTAGATACAACGAAGGTTGAAGGAATAGGATTTTCCAGAGGTCTCTAATTCGGCGGTGGAGACGTGCAAAAGACTCCAGTGATATCCCTGGAAAAGGATAAGATTAAAACACAAACCTGGCACATGGTTGCAGTGAAATTTTAGAGTCGAACAATGTAGACAGTTCAAGTTTCAAATGAAACGCACAAGTTTTTAAAAACTACGAGATATCAACTTATATTGACGGTTTAACAAATGAAAAATGTACAAACTACTCACTTTGGAAAGCAGTAAACTATATCAAGAAACCCCAAATGCGGTCCGCGCCAAACAAGAAAAACAATGATGAGTGGGCAAAAAGTGATGAAGAAAAGGCGGAGCCCTTTGCTGAACATTTGGAAGAAACATGTCAGCCTTTTGATGGACAAATATTGGTAGATGATCTAAGTACAACTTCTATATCTGACAGCTCTGGTATAGAAAGAGTATGGCTAAAGGAATCTGTCAGGCAATCAAAATCTAAAAAACAACAAGGCTCCTGGCTATGGTCTAATAACCGGACAAATCCTGAAGAACTTGCCACTTAAAAAGGTGGTAATTATACTTCTCTATTTAATTAATGCTTCCTTTAGGCTATTATATGTTCCAGACTCATGAAAGTTGCAGAAGTGATTCTGGTTTCCAAACTGGGCAAAATGTTAAACACCAAAATGTCGTACAGACCCATATCGCTTTTACAAATAATATCCAACATTTTTGAAAAATTCTTACTAAAACGCATCCAAAAATTTATCGAAGAGAAGCAACTTTTACCTGACCATCAGTTCGGGTTTCGAGCGAAACTCTCGACAATTGATGAGGTACACAGAATAACGAATGACGTTGAAGGAGCATTAGAGGAGAAAAAGATCTGCTCCACCGCCCTACAAGTTTGGCATGAAAGCCTAAAATACAAGCTAAGCAGGCTTCCACCGACAAGCTTGTATAAGATACTAGAATCCTATCTCGATAATAGGATATTTAGAGTTAAACATGAAACTGAATACTCAGATTTTAAAAATATCCGAGCAGGAGTCTCTCAAGGAAGTGTCCTTGGCCCTACATTGTAACTGTTGTACACTACAGACATACCTCAAACTGAGGGTACACTTGTGCCTTCATTTACGGATGACACAGCGATCCTGTCAACGGGAAGCTCAGCTCACTGTTCCACTCCTATCGAAAATCCTCAACGAGCTCTAAACAAAATAAACTAATGGTCAAAACGCTGGCACATTGCTTTCAATGAGACCAAATCAACGCATATACATTTTTGAAATCTACCAGTTTTCATTAATTCCGTACAAATACCGTACGGTAATGAAGCAAAATATCTTGGGTTGACACTTGATGCGAAACTCAAGTGGAAGACCCACGTGAAAAAGAAACGGAATGAGCTCAAACACCGTTATCGAGAAATGGACTAATTACTTGGAAGGCACTCCAAATTAAGCATGTACAACAAACTACTATTATACAAGCAAGTACTGAAGCCTATAAGGACTTACGGCATACAAATATGGGGTTGTACCAAAGCAAATAACAGAGGATTTATTTAGTCCTTTTAAACTAAAACTATACGGGATGTTGTGAAAGTTCTCTGGTATCTCAGGAATTGTGACATACAAAGGGACCTAGGGAAGGGGAAGATTTATATACATTTTGAAGGAAAAGCCACTAAAATCCTTCATTAAAACAAAATCAGCTGGGGGAAGAGAGAAGCGGTCTTAACACTTGATTTATTATATAGATAGATATATTATCAAGTGAGAAGATACTTAATAAAATAATTTACAGGAAGAAATATACAGGAAATGAAAGACAAATAGAAGTAAATAAGTAAACAATTAAATAAGTAAATAAATAAGGCAATCAATACATAAACAATTAAATAAGTAAATAAATAACTAAATAAATAACTAAATAAATAAATAAATAAATAAATAAATAAATAAATAAATAAATAAGTAAGTAAATGAATAAATAAATAAATAAACAAATAATTGAATAAATAAATAACTAAATAAATAAATAAAAAAAAATAACTATGTTTATAAATAAATAAGGATATATAAACAAAAATAAAGAATTTATTTTGCACTCATTATGAGACTAAGTTGGAAATCAAGTCGTTGTCGGACAAAGAACAAGAGATGATATGTTGATGGTTTAGTTTTTCAATTCTATCAGAAACCATTTCAATATTAGCCATTTTGTGAAGTTCCTCTGTTGAGAAGAACCAGGGAAGATTCAGGGAACCTAGGGATAACTACCGTCGACTAAGAAATAACAAACTCAGCGCGAAACTAAGAATCAACCTTCATGGCCATTGTAACAATGCCATTCTCCAAACTTTGGACATGAGACGTTCAGTACGACGACTCCAGCATACGAGACCGCTCGATTTGGCGCAATAGTAATAAACCACCCTAACGATGGTTATGGCAGGTGATATTACCGAAGGTCACGAATACATCCTTATACACCCTTAAAAGTAAACTACTAGATAAGGTAATTTAGTTGTAGTACAGAAAAACCAAAAGGGAAGCATGTTTTTAGTCAGTAAAAATCTGACATTACTATGTGGACACGGGTCACATAGTGTAAAGTAAAATGAACAGCATGAAAGCTTATGATCTTGAGTTCAGAGGGAGATGTTTAAAACCCCAACCAAGTCTAACCTTCTCCTACACAACCCCAAAAGCTATTATTCGTTAAATGAAACACCAGAGCATAGAATTTCCATGATTTCCCAGTTCATCAAGTGCCCGTAGGCGAGTGAAAAGTTAGTCAAAAGCAACCGACGGGAATTCCGAAGCGCAGACGAACGCAGAAGTTCATGAACACGGCAAGAAATTGCATTGCATCCAGAGCCATGGCCTCCATGCAACCGACTAGGAATACGAGTTCGCACGATGTTACATGAGGCATGCCATGCGGCTTTCATCACATCTGCAACACAGCCACTTGCCCCGGAGGAACTCCATGCAATTTCCTCAAAAACCAGAAAAGAAAAACAAAGGAGAATCCATGAAGGCCCAAGAGTTCCACGACAACTCCCCCCAAAGGCAAACATAAAAACTTATGAGCGCATAACTCGTCAGGCAGTCACTTCCTTTTCGATTTTTTTTTTCACCCCCCACCCCCCGTCCTCCTCGGGCTTTGGTTTCATCTCGGTGGAAGCACCTCGAAAATTGTAAAAGTTTTCACTTTAAAAAAAAAAAGAAAGCCACTTTCCAAAGCGGGCTGTATGTGGGATCTCCTCCTAAGCGCAAAACTACTTAAACACGCAAAGAATATGACTAATTGATGAAAGTTTTTGGATATAAAATCATCCCACTGGGAGCGACAAGCCGCCACTACCCAAGAGGCCGAGTAAAGAGCTCATAAAAATGAAGAAAAAAAAATATATTCGTATTTTGCCCATCGTTCCTCAGGGGGATCATTAAATCAATTTAGCCTGCTTAACGCTACACAGAAATTCAAAACAAAAAAAATGTATGCCTGACACATCAAGCGATAGATATTTTGTTGGGGACATTTTTCTTCTTCTAAATGAACCGATAAATGTATCTCGGAATCGCTTGAATCATAGATAATTGTTTCTTATTTTGTTTTTTTTTTGTTTAATGTCCTCTCATCATTAGCGAATCGTTTCGAAAAAAAAAAACAAAAATGAATAAAAAAAAACGACAAAAGGTAGAGGAAAACAATAAATGAGTGAAAATAGAGTGGGTGGTCCTTAGTGATCGTGAAGAGGGTAAAACAATATAATCAAGCACGTGGTAGTGACTGTATCTAAATATGCATAAAATAAAATAAAAGAAAAAAAAAGTAATGAACATCCCTAGAGATTTGGTTTTAATTCATAATTAAACATCAAAGCAAATTGAGAAACTCACTTGAACTGCTTCAGAAAATTGTATCGCATCCAAACCGTGTGTGTGCTGGTGGTGGTGGTGGCTAAACGCACAATTATTTTATTTTATTTGTTTTTTGTTTTTTTTTTTTGTTTGTTGAGGAGACGAGCAAAATGAAAGATCAACAATAACTGATATCTGCCTTATTCCAGGTCGCTGAAGATGTTTTTTTTTTTTCAAAAAAATAAGAGGATGTATTTGTAATTTTTTTTTGAAATTTTTTGGGGCGCGTCTCTTTTGCTCGTCTCACGGTGGTGTTGTGGCGATTTTTGATCGAGAATTCAATTTGGCACCGTTTCGGTTGTCGTCGTCGTCGTGGAAAACATTTTGTTGATGTATATAAATACTTTTTTTTTTGTTTTTCTTTTTTTTTAACACAAATGTTTTTCTCGTGGTTTCTTGTCCACTAATCACCTTTTAAATGATATCACGATCGATGATGTTGTGTTTTGGAACTGTGCAGCAACGATTTTGAACGACAACATCGTGGGTAGGTTTAAATACAATGCGTCGTATTTGTGTTTTTGTATAAAAAATGGAAAAACAATTGAATTACGAAAACAAAATCTCAATCTGAGAGATGAAAATGATATCTCCCTGATAAAGATTTTATTTTTGTTTGTGTTTTTTTTTTTGTTCTCTTTAACTTTGTTTATCCACTCCACCCTCGCAGACGCGACGACGTGACCGTGAGACTAAACAAACCGTGAGCTATCTAGGTGTGTGCCTATGCGAGTGTGTAAACAACGCGACAAAATTGCGAGTGAAGGAAAGAATGGGTTGAAAAAAAACGCGAGATTCTGTATAAAAATGTATTTTCAATAAATTTACGATGCAAGGAGGAGCAGGAGGCGGAGGAGTCGGAGAGTATCTGCAGATGTCACAAGTACTGTGTATCGTATCCGTTTATCTATCTTTTTTTTGTCTGTCTGTTCCCTCTGTTGTATGTTTTAATCTGAATAATTGCTGCACGAGTTTGTAATCTGCTTCAAATGCGATTCGATGCGGATTGTGGCTGAACGATGGGTGGGCTGGGGGTGGGTTTGGGCTGATTGCTGGTGGATTAACACCCTCCAACGGGGTGAAACACAAAAGGAAAACACTGAATATGATTTACACTCGCTTTTCGGGGTTGGGTCTGCCGAGTTTGTTATCAAACATTCACATTCCCTTTCACTCTCTCAGTCGGGGTACACAAATTAGTCAAAGTATCGCACAAGTGGCCGCTGCTTTGTTTTGTTTACATTCAGATAAATTAACCATCAGTACACTGTGTCGCACATATAGAACGGAGGGTGGTGGGGGTGGTTGTGTGGCTGTGTTGTGTCCACAATTTTTTTATTTTTTTTTTTTTTTCAATTCTAATCGATTACGTGAGAATGCAGCAACGTGTGTATATAGAAAGGAGTCCGTTTAGATACACCCACCCGTGAGGATGACAAGCAAGCACCCGCACCCACACATGCACACAGTGAACATATGATATTTCAGATACACAGATACACCACAGGCGAATGAATTGCGCGTACTAACTCGTTGGCTAGATGTTCATGCTTCACGACTAACCGGCTGTTCCAAACTGAACGCGAATCTCCACCGAGAAATGGTTTTATTTCGAAGCAAGCATTTTTTTGCTTTCGCCTCCCTCAAAGATATGAAATGTATCTGAAAGCCTGTGCCTCTCCGTCGATTGCTCTCTGTCGAGCGAAACTCTCTGCAAATTCGAAACGAAGAGCATGATGACGAGAGAGGGAGCGTGAGAGCGAGAGTACGCGAGCAAAGGGGAGCTAGGAAATTTTCCTTATCGCAATTGTGAAACGTGGAAATGTCATGACGTCATTGTGGCCTGGAGAAAGTGCTCCTCGCATTGCGCAAGCTTGTGTCAGGGGTGGTTGTTGTTTCGGTTTTTTGTTTGTTTCTCTGCCAAATGATTGAAGAGATTATCATTTTTATCGTGGGCGGATGGGTGTGTGTGTGAGAGCGGGTGACGGATTGCAATAAATTTTCCACAGGAGCTTTGACCTACATCATTGTTCTTACGGTTGATTGGAGATTGCTTTTTTGATTCCTTCAGGTGCCTTCAGATGGGTGGGCGGAGGGAGCAGGGGGCGAGATGGAGCGCCTGCTTGAGACCTTGTGTTGTGTTCTCGGGGTCTTGATTGATTGGACTCGCGTCTGGGAACACTTGTTGGAGGTATTCATTTTCGAAATGCATCAAGGTTGTCGCGGTGTGATGGTGGGATGGATGGGGGGTGGGGTAGAGGATGGATGAAGGGACGTAACTTGTAGTAAATTGAATCATTGTGGTGAGAGACATCAGGTTTAGTTGTCAGTGTCGGCGGATGACTGATTTCGAATGGCAAACGTGTCGAGGTGAACTTGTTGCAAAGCGAGAGATTTTGATGACGGACTTCCGGGTGTGGCTGTGTAATGAGACCATTAGGAGGACAATGGTGCTCAAAGGAGTCACTTAAACACAGCTGGGGACGAATGACACCTGGTCCCTCTCACAGTTCGCTTTCTAACTGTAAATTGTCGCCTGTCATCGTGACCAGCTTCTTGTGCAGATAGAGCGTCGAACACGTTTCACAATGCTCGCTTATCGTGAAGTAAGTGAGAAAGATAAGAATTATCAGACATTGAAAATCACTGGAAAGTGTGCCTGACTACAGATCGTTGTCTAGAGTTGGTCAATGCAATCAGATTTATTTTTTGAAAAAAATTGGAACCACTACGATATGGCGCCAGGTCATTGACGTGTCAGCAGCTCAGCTAGCTTGAGGGCAAGCTTGCAATCAGTATACCATTTTTTAGGTTTGTCTACAGAGTATGCGTGTGGCTAAGTATGAAGACGAGAAGGTTCATGATTCGTGTGGTTTGTGAATTCTTAAGTTAAGTAGCGTGCATAAATTAATAAGCTTCATTCTTTTCTTGTAACGCCAAGAGCTTGCAATGCCTCTCTCGTAAGATACCTCGTCCCTACTTGCAAAAAACTTAGATGGTGTGGTGCTA
Organism: Eristalis intricaria; assembly: GCA_964034865.1. Classification (NCBI taxonomy): domain Eukaryota; kingdom Metazoa; phylum Arthropoda; class Insecta; order Diptera; family Syrphidae; genus Eristalis; species Eristalis intricaria. The sequence continues at coordinate 65,378,698 of OZ035877.1, forward strand.
CAAGCCTCTCTTGAGGCGAACTGTTCACCAGCAAAATCATTCGCCATGGACATGGACAAGAGGTGGCAATCACTTGGGGCTAGTCCCAAACTATAAGGTGGATCCGTATGGACCTCAAAATCAAGCTCCCGGAGCGTCTTACTAGGCTTTGTATGGCGTGGCGTTGTTATAATGTATCACAATTCCCGTCTTATGGGCCATAGCTAGCGGCTTCTGAGCTTCCTGATCCCTTCAGACGGTCCAATTGTTGCAAATACAAGTCCGAATCAAGATCAGCCCATGATGATCGCCTGCCAATACCACCAAACACACAGCATCCTGGTCTTTGCGCCGATTCTCTGTGATTCGACAACGCCAGTTTTGGTTGACGCTTTCACCTAGCGCTTCAGAAATGGATTGATGTTCTTGCGTTTCATCAGTGATTCGTAGATGGAAATTCAGTACAAGAGATTCTATCGCTTTAACTCGTATGATAGCCATACATCGAGCTTCCTTTTGTATCTAGTCTCATTCAAATGGTTCCAAACGGTTTTTTTTTTGTAATGACGGTCAGACTCGATGATTTCCCTGATTTCATCGACATTTTTGACTATAATTGGCCTATCAGAGCGTGAGGCGTCTTCGACATCGAAATAATCAGACCGAAACTTCTTCTTCTTCATTTGGCGCTACAGTCCGGGGTGGACCTGGGCCTCAACCAACAAGCCTCTACAGCTAGCACGGTCTCTGGCTAGCTGTCTCCAGTGTCGCACGCCAAGTTGGTTGAGGTCCTTCTCCACCTGGGTGCGCTACCTTAAACGCGGGCGTCCTCTGTTGCGTTGTCCCACGGGTTCGGAGTCGAAGACTCTCTGGGCCGGAGCTGAGTTGTCCATACGCTCTACATGGCCTAGCCATCTTAGGCGTTGGTTCCGAAGACGCCTGACTAGACTCATGTCGCTGTACAGCCCGTACAGTTCGTGGTTGAATCTTCTCCTCCAGAAACCGTCAACGCAAACAGGACCAAAGATCGCACGCAGAGCTTTTCTCTCCAAAATACCAAGGACTTCCTCATCCGCTTTTGAGATTGTCCATGCCTCCGCGCCGTACAGCAGGACTGGGATGATCAAGGTCTTGTATAGGGTCAGCTTCGTCCTTCGAGAGATGGCTCTACTACTCAATTGCCTCTTGAGCCCATAGAAACAGCGGTTGGCAAGAGTTACTCTGCGTTTGATCTCGGTACTGATGTTGTTTGTACAGTTTACTGCGGAGCCGAGGTAGACGAAGTCCTTGACTACCTCGAAGTTATAGCTGCCCATTGTGACGCTCTGTCCAAGACGTCGATGTTGTGTGTCCTTTCTTGATGACAGCTTATACCTCGTTTTGCCCTCATTCACCGCTAGACCCATTTTAGCCGCCTCCGCCTCAATGCCAGCAAACGCCTCAATGACGGCTCGCTGTGTTCTGCCAATCACGTCAATGTCATCCGCGTATGCTAGCAGATGTACGGACTTCTGGAAGATCGTGCCTCTAGTATTGGCGTGTGAGTCTTGTACGATCTTCTCCAGGATGATGTTAAAGAAATCACATGACAACGCGTCACCTTGTCTAAATCCTTTTTTGACATTGAAGGTCTCGGTGAGTTCGTTACCGACATTGATGGAGCAGCGAGAATTCTCCATCGTCATCCTGCACAACCTGACGAGTTTGGCAGGAATGTCAAAACTAGACAAGGCGTTGTATAGCTCGTCCCTATGCACGCTGTCATATGCGGCCTTGAAATCGAGAAAAAGGTGGTGGGTGTCGATTTGCATTTCTTGGGTCTTTTCCAGGATCTGCCGTAGTGTGAAAATCTGGTCGATGGTGGACTTCCCTGGCCTGAAGCCACACTGAAAGGGTTATTTATAAACGGCTTCAGGCGAGTACACAAAACGGCAGAGAAGATCTTGTAGGCGATGTTCAGGAGACTTATCCCTCTATAGTTGGCGCCGTCAAAGGGGTCTCCTTTCTTATGGATCGGGCAAACGATACTGAAACTGCGCATGATTAAAATGTTTATCCACCAGTATTGGGTTTTCGTCTTTATCTAAGAATAACTGTACAAAATGACGTATTTTCTCTTTGCGAGTTTTCACAACTCTTGATCCTGATGATCATAAAAGGTGTGTTTTCTGCAAGCGTATGGACGCATAAATTATAAGTGCACCTTTTTTTCCGTGGGTAGGTGGACATCTTCGACAAGACTCTATGGCGAACGTTCGCATATAATAGTGTGAGGTTTTTACTCACTTAAACCACCTCTCTGATTTGTTTCAAGACTACAACGAAGTGAAGCGCTTAACCAGTAGTTTGCATTTCATGATTTAGGTGCTGATCGGCAGGTTACTCTCCAATGAATGTTCCTGCTAAGACCGCAACCTTGAGCGGGTGTATACTGTCGCACGAGATCAAGGGGTCTAGTTCCTTGAAGTCGGCTCAAGACATTAGTTTCCTCAAGGATCGGGTAAACTGCAGAGTTTGTGTGCTCTTCTAGGCGGCGCTTATGTTATTGGAGTGGTAATATTCCAAGATCTCTGCTGGTATCGTCGTTTCTGATATAGCATGGAGCATTAACGATAGTTCTAAGTCTGAAAAGTCTGTATTATGCTCATATTACTTGCTTTGGTACAACCCCCAAGTTGTAAGCCACGTCCAAGCAGATTTTATGATTTCCTTGTATACAAGCAGTTTGTTGTCAATACTTAGCTTGGAATGTTTACCAATAAACCAGTACAAATCTTTATATTTCATGCCAAGTTCTGCACGTTTCTTCTTAACGCGCTCCTTCCACTTGAGTTTCACGTCAAGAGTCATCCCGAGGTATTTTACTTCATTGCCAAACGGTATTTGGACACGATTTAGGTAAACTGTGAAGTTATTAAAATTCGAAGAAGTTCATCCATTCGTGTATCCGATCTAGTGAACGTTGTAATTTTGCTGTAGACTCTACAACCGTTTTGCCTTTTACTCAAGTAGCGGTGTCGTCAGCAACTGTGCCTAGAACAGTGTGTTCTTCTTGTGGTAAGTCACTAGTATACAGTAGGTATAGCAGAGGGCCGAGAACACTCCATTGCGGTACACCAGCATTTATATTTTAAAACACAGAGTATTCGTTTTCATTCCATGCTTCACACGGAAGATCCTATCAGAGAGATAGTTCGCTAAAATGCTATAAATTTTCCCCGATAGAGGTCGGCAGAGTTTATATTTCAAGCATTCGTGCCAAACTTTGTCAAAGGCTTGAGAAACATCGAGAAATGTGGCTGAACAAACGAGCTTTTGTTCAAATGCCTTTTCTATTACATTAGTTATACCATGTACTTGCTCAATAGTTGAGTGTTAACATCTAAATTGGTGATTTGGAATAAGCTGTTTTTCTTCCACAATTCGACTTAAACTTCTAAGCAGAATTTTTTCAAATACTTTAGACATTATCGGGAGTAGTGCGATAGATCCATAGGACTTTTAATCCGTTGGTGGTTTCCTGGGCTTGGTACCATTATAACTACTGCCACTTGACTAGGGCCATGGTCAAGTCTAATGGCGGGATTAATTAAGTAGAGTAACGTAAGCATGGCTTTCTTAGGTAACTCTTTAAGAATTTCTCCTGCAATTAAATTAAAAACCAGGAGCTTTTTAACTTTGCCCTTTAAGATATTGTTCAGTTGTTTATATTCTTTAATTCCGAGTACGTTAATTGGAAGAGGTGGTCGTTCCTTCGGTGGCTTAGTTCCATTTTTAGCACTATTATTCTTTTTTGGTTCACTTCCTTTCTTATCGACAAGCTCTGGTGAAGAGCCGTCCTTTCTTTTCTTGCCTGGTCGCCTTTTTGCTAACCAGTCAGTTTCCCGATCGAGTTCTTCATCTTTCGTTTTGGACTCGGATTCTTGCCTTTCCATATTTTCTGTTTTTAGTTGACTACGCTCTTGTGTTAGTCCTTTGCAGAGAGCTTCCATGCTAGTAGTCCGAAGTTCTGCATTCTCTTGTTCGAGAAGTTTGAGTCTCTCTAAGGCGTTTTCGTCATGAAGTGACGAATGCTGTCTCGTTGGAGATTTCTTTACATGCGTTTTAGACATAGTAGTTTTAACTGGGGCTTCTTTAGAAGATTGTGATGGTGGTGATCTTGTTACCCTTGAACTTTTTCTAAGAGGGTCAATCATGGTCCCACCTCTTTCTAGTCACTCACAATGCTGAAAGAGTAATAACTGCCTAAAAAAAACGACTGGATGGAGCAGTTGGTAGAGTGCCTGCCTCTGGTTATCCGGGTCTCCAGTTCAAATCCCAGTGAAAGCAAAGTTAATACGCTTTTATCTGGTTTTCAAATCTGGTCCAGTCACCATTTGCCGTTGGGATTAAGATAACGGCACTTTCACTGGAGTAGTCAATCAGTGGTAGTAGTCTGACTATGGGTATCACAATGGACCAATATGGTCTAAGTGTGCTGGTGAATGCACTAGCAGAACAATAGCATGCACAACACGAGTGGTTGCTTAGAAGCTAGGCCTTCCACAGGCTGTAGCGCCATCCATGTTGTTATTTTTATTAACCAAGCAATGCGGCGGGATGATAATAGTAAGTGTTCTCGCTCAACATGCTTGACGATGGCGAGGTTGGCACTACAGTCCAATGTAGACATAAACCCTCCTTCTACAGCAGGCCGATACTAATCCGCGCTGCTGTTCTTCTCATTCTCGAAAGTCGAAGTTGATAAACCAGACCGTTGTGCAATGTTATTGAGTGTCTATCAAAGAGGACAACTCTGGCTCAAGATCAGACCCACCAAGAGAGCTGAAGTCGTGAATAAACTTCATTTCGGGAATTGAACAGACATTCAACTTAGGGAAAAAACACACCTGCACGCTACTGCAAGACGTCGGATTTTTTAAGCCTTTAAAGTCTAAAGAGTTAAACTTATGAAAAACTCATTCTTCGTGACTTGAAAGTTCTGAACAGCTTATAACATTTTCAAAACCCACCCTAAGTTGTGCATTCCTTTACTCGATCTATTACTTTTCAGTCTTCGAGCGTTTCAGATGTTATCCAAATAACCGAATCGTTGGCGAATGTGCCCAGCGAGTAATATATATATATAAATTAAACGCAAGTTTTCTTTAAACGTGTTTTATTTTCGACTGCCAATACAAAAGTGAAGTCACAACTTATTTTTAGCTTTCATCTAACATACGTTGTACAGTAAAATATAACAGTACACAACAAAGAAAGAACGATCATGCGACAAGTGCAGCACATCAAGCCAAGCCAACAGGTGGACTAGTGGTTGCAGGTTGGGACTGTACCATAGCTGGTGAATAACATGCATGCGGCTGATAGCATTCACTCACAGCATTCGTTGGAGTGTGTTCTGTTACCATGCTGTCTCGCGAGGAAGCATGTGGATAGCGGCTCGATTGGTGAAAACAGCATGTTTACCAATGCTGTGGTACTTTATTTGGACGCTTGCTCCCATTGTTGATATAGCGCTGTACATGTTCCCGCTGTTGTTAGGCAGTTGTGTTGAGGGACACATGTAACTAGCGGGGTTCTTTCAACTTACTGGGCATTACAAGTATGTAACAGAACAAGCAGAGGCCCAAGAATTCTTCCTTGCGGTACTCCAGTTTTAATTGATTTGACCATAGAGTGTTCGCTTGGCTAAGTATAAAGTTGAAGAGGTTCAAGAGGCTTGAATTCACGCAATCTGCTGACACTTGGACGATGAATAGCAAGCTAGAACTACACTTGAAATTACAGGGAATCACAAACAGTGAAAGCTCACATAGACGGACTGCTAAGGGAGAATGTGTGGAACTTTAATTCAAGATCCACGGTGGTGAGAAATTGTTCAGTCAAGGGTATTGCCCGCCTCAAAGAGCGTTCGGCAGGAGCTTTCACTGTAAAAGCCATTTCAGATAAAGCCACATTCCAAGACCACGACACATGAACCTGGAGTTGGTGGGGTGTTTCTTTTTCTGAGGAGCGAAGGCTTTTGTCCCTGGTTAAGGGCATCTTCGAATGCATTGCATGCTTACTGACCGCTGGTTGGTCGTCCCTGGTTAAGGGCATCTTCGAATGCAATGCATGCTTACTGACCACTGCTTGGTCGTCCCCAAATCCAGACCCACTCCCCCACCCCCCCCCCCCCCCCCCCCCCCCCCCCCTCCCTCCCACCTTCCGGAGTTGCACTAGGCGTAAGAATGAACATCTCAAACTCTTCGCCGAGCATTAGTCCAGTTTGAAAAATCCCACTCAGCGCAGAAATCTCATACAAATCCGAGCCTGGTCACATAAATCAGGTCGAAATAAATCGAATGAAATCCAACTTAAGCGTGGCCATCCTCGCAAGCCCACGTGCGTGCCTCTGACCAAGGCCTAGCCCGTGGACCGCCCCTTGCCGGAGATACATATATTAAGCGAGCTTATCACGTATGACTCCACCGCACAGGCCCACCAATCCATTTTCGAGGGAAAATCAAATCACCGCCGCCGCTGCCGGACCAAACGGGGTCGTTCCGATTGTTCATTGGCACCCTCGTCGGGCGCACAACAAGGTAATCTTCGCACGACTACAACTTGATGTCACATCAGTCTTCGCTGCTGATCCCCTCATTTGTTACATGCCATGTTGGACCGCCATAAACAACATCACACCCCGGTCCACACGCGCACACGCACACGCACCAGCACAGGCCACGTCGTTCATTTGATTGCAGCGCCGCTCGTTGTTCGTTGCTCGCTCCGGCTCGTCCTATTATTCACTGCCGAACACGGTGGCGGCTGCTGGCACTTACATTCACATTATCTCAAGTCGCCCGATTAAATATGCACACAGAGGCCTCCGGCGTGGAGACGTCCTTCGATTAATGATGAATTCGCTCACACCACGAGCCATCGCCACCGCCACTGCCACTGGCACCGCCACAGCCGCCACTGCTGGCCGGGAAGGCATGCTTCCTGTAAATTGTCGTTGTTCCTCACAGCTCAGTGCGCAATAATTTGCAAAATAACATTTTTTTTCCTTGTTCATCCCTCCCCCCCCCCACAGGAGGTGGGGAGTGTTACCGACCCGGTAGGGAGCAACATGGAGCTTATTTTTATCCGAGCACATCCGGACTATCAATTCAGGCAACACAACCGCCGCGCCGCCGATGTGGGCGCCCACAGGAGCTGCCTTATGGTAATCACCCCCCCGAAATCCTGCTCGCATCCCCCCACCCCCCTGGATGGGGGAATGTGACGTCAATGAAACGAATCACATGGTGTTAGGGGGAGTGAGTCTGCACGGGTGGGGAGGGGGCGGGTTGGAAACAATAACGTCGCCTAGGGGATGCTATTTTCGAGGGGAGCTTTAAATACTCCCGCTGAACGCAGACACGTGCTCATCTGGTTATCTGCATGCAAACGATCTACGCAAAGGTGAGCGCCATCAGCAGAAAGGGTTGGCGTTGCGTTTCCCGCCCGCCGAAGTCAAAGTCGACGGTGATTATGGTGGAAATAAATTTCGCTCACGTATTCCCACTTTGTGTTGCGCGTTCACTCTGTGAGTGTGTGTGACCGTGTGAGTCGACTCCGCTGACGACGTTTACTGAGCAGGAAGCGAGTGCGAGGCCTCCGCCGGATTTGTGTGCATAAGTGATCTCGCGGAAGTCGCATATGTTTACAGTCAATCCGCAGATTGATGTCTGAGCCTCGCCTTCCGCGGCAAGCAGCATCCCCGAGAAGCAATCACCGAATGGAGGGGATACTCGAAATTAGATTTCGGCATTCGATTTCACCTTCCAGCCGGCAGGCGGTTCGTAATGGGCGTGTATTTTTAATGAAGGAAATCGCTTCCGAGATTGAATTCCGGATTGGGTCGGAGTGGATAAGTGTCTCGCACTCCTCCTCGTGGAGCAGGCAACATTAACGTCTTAACGATGGAACAGGCGGTGGAGGGAAAGGATTAATCTGTGCTTTGGAGTAAGCTCCAATGCCACGTGTGACTGGTGGTGTTTAGCGGGAGGTGGCGGGGAATGTGGAAATGGCAATAAACAGGATGCTTTGGATGCGTGAGATGAGGCAATCGACACGCGTGTTCTGGGGGATGGTTGCGAAACCTCACGTTTCATGGAATGTACGGGTGAAAGTCGGGAGCTGTGAGGTGAGGAGACTGGGAACTGAAACGAGTCGAAATTGCGTTGCGTGATGTGAGAAAGCGAAAACGATGAATATTTGAGTTTATGTTGATTGCACGTAGCGACTTGAACTGCAGACGCTCACAAAAGCGAGTGGCTTTCACTTATCCTTGCATCACCCACACCTCTCGAGACACAGTCAATCTTTTACGGAGGACTCCTGGAGCTCTAAGCCAAGTGGGAGTCTTGGAGGGTCTTCTGTGAAAAATAGATAAACGCACTGAGGACTCTAGACGTTGGAAGATCTTAATAGCTTCCCCGAATCGAAGATGTATAGCGAAGGCCCTGGACCTCATCCAGTGCAGAGACATTTAGGTCACTTCTCTGGAAGCTCATCTGGCAGTACAGCCAATCTTGAAACTTCCTCAGACCCCACACACAAGGGCCATTAGGACACTAGCACAATTCCTTTAAGTCAACTGGTTCTGATGTTATAATTTCTGTGGAACTTCGGTGAGTTGCGGAACTAACTACACCCACCTACGGAAGCTGTCTGCACATGGGCTGTATTCCCACCTCCTTAAGGAAGGTCAGAGTGAACATCATTCCAATGACTGGAAAGAAATCTCAAGTCAAACATAAGTATCTTGCAAAGTATTGCCAACCTCTCCCGATCTGTGCCGTCGACTACATGCCGCTGTCTTGTGCTAGTTACTTCCAGCTTCGCACGTTTATCTGATTTAGGTCCTCCGTGGCTGGAGTTGAAAACTTTCCGAGGATTGTTCTCCATTCTCCCACTTAGACATCTGTGGCGAGCGACTTGCACTTGACTAGATCGATATCCCTGTACAGCCCAAGCAGTGCGTCTCTCGGTCCCCTCCTCGAAACACCATCAGCACATACGGGGCACAAGGTAATAGAAAGGACTTTTCTCGAAACGGCCTCTCCTTGTTCGCTTTGGTTAGTGTCCTTGTTTCTGGGCCATGCAGGTGGGACTATCCAGGTCTAGAAATATCTTCGGTTATCTAGTCTGTATTTTCAATGAATTACCTTGAAGGGCCAAAAACACAACAATTACCAAGGCTGATCCTTCGCGACGGTAAAATTAACTTTGGAGCCTAGGTAAACAATGTCTCTCATTAGATCAAAGTTATAGTTGTCTATATTGACGCCCTGTCCAAGACGTAGATGTTGGTGGATGTTTCCTAGCCGCTTCCTTCTCGATGCAAACAGAAACCAACTGACAGCCGGTTCGGTATTTCCTATGACGTCAATGTCATCGGCATAGCGAGCATTCAAGCCTCTTGCCTCCAATTAAGCACCTTAAGGTGGCTGAGGTCTATCCCAACTTGTGTGTTCGAACAGTTTCGTGTATGTACTGTGTTGTTTTTTGCATTTGAGCCATTTTCATGCATCCTGGACGATGGTAAGGCTGTTTTTCATTGCAAAGGCTCCCACGTCAAAACCTAAGGAAATTTGCCTTATTAGCTAGCCTCTCCTCTCATTGTCCTAAGGCCAATGAGAAGCTATTAGATCAGCACGTTACAGTCTACATAGCAAGCAGTCCGCAGATCCTGGTCATTGTCTTATAGGAACCAGTCAAACAGCAGCATTGTAAGACATTGAAGGGGGCCTTCAACAAGAGCACAGAGTAGTGATCACAAGCCAATGCCCCATCGGAGCAATGCTACGGAAACGGATTGCAGAATCCAACGATATTAGCTGGAGTTTGGGCGCCGAGGAAGAAACCGAGACGGTCCAACATCTGCCTTGCCATTCCAGAATTTGCTCGTAGATTCGCTATAATATTCTTCATTCGCCAAATATTCACAGAGACTACGGACTTAGTGAATGCGGATAAATAGGATCTTCTAAAATTCGCAAATGCCACGGCGTGGCTTAAGCTATCACGTGACAATATAGCTTAACAGAATGTGAACCCAACAAATGAAGGAGATCACAATGAGACATAAGGCCTCCGAGTGGAAGTGATGTTCGATCATTACACTCACCACCCTAAACCTGACTGCGCGAGAGGTTGGAAAGTCACAAACTTATCAAACAAACCCTCGTATAAAACTCTCTCTCTCTCTCTTGACAATGAACAAAGGCGCAATGCCTTTGAAATTGCCGCATTGTCAGCGCGAAAATGTGGAGCCGTCGATTAAAAATTCAGCTTGGAAAACGTCACACCTACCCACTACGCCACGATGACCAATGCTGACACTTACCTTGGAGACCCAACATCCAGGAGCGAGTTCTCTGTATGATTGATATGAGGTATGCTAGTAGATCTTTTCGGAGAAAGCCTTCGCGTCTGTAAGAAGCCAGTTGAATGGTTGTTGTGGTCGAATCTAGTGATGGGCTTAATCGATTGATTTTAAGAATCGAGACTTCAGTAATCGAGATATTTTAATAATCGAATGATCGCTTGGGATGGGCGCATTCGAACGATTATTCGATTGGTGATCGAGTTGTAGTACATCTCGATTCTCAAAATCATTCGAATGACTACTAACTCTTCCGAATGTGCACTGACTACTAAAACAAGATAACTCGGTAAACGTCTCACATCACTGCGAGAACAAGTAACAAATAGTTCTCGTCGAGTAATACTAATCAGGAACATAACCACAATGAAAGGAAAACTCACAGGAAATTAACTTCAAGTATTATTCCACTTCTTGGTTCATTAATAAAAATATTAATTTGATGAGAAATATTTTTTGAAAATCAGTAGACTTAGTATTTATGTTAGTAGTTGATTAGTAGCCATTCGAATGAGTTTGTAGTAAGTAACCATTCGAATAGTTAGTAGTATTCGAATAATTTTTGATAATCACTCGAATTATCACTCGAATGCTCCCATCGCTAGTTACGCCGAGGAGCTACGAACCTCGGACTGGTCAGAAATAGGAATTATCAAATCAAGCCACAAGAAGCGTGCTTATTGCTGACTTGCCCTATCCACCAACCTAACCTTCTACACAGTGTCATGATTTGCAAATTCGAAGGCTAAACAGCAGCAAGGATGGGGGGCAGTTGTTGACAGCTCTCAACTTGATGAGATGCCAGCAACGATCTCTGTTAACGCAACAGGCCATATGCAGCCTCCTTGCCACGCCCTCTAGAAAGCCACGAAAACATTCGTGAGGTGAACCAATGTGTGCAGCGAACGTCCTAGACAAGAGGGTGCATATCCTCGCCGTCCAGTTTGGCTATTGTGGGGATAACGACTGAACTGACAAACTTGCTCTGTAACAGAACCCCTATATGTCGCAGGTCTGAGAACTAAGTATGTAAGGCCCTCTGAGGCTTATTAAGTTTAGTTAGTTCTTAGTTCTCCCACCAGCCCTCGCACTTCAGGTCCATCATGGGAAATCGTATTCAAATGCAATCATATCCCGGAGCCCACTCAGTTCTGTCTTTCCGGCGACCTGGAGCATAGTAGCGTAGGCACTTACGAAATCTTCCAAAGGCAACCTTTGATTGTGCTAAATAATGCCAACGATTGCAGGATTTTCCGAGACTCTGCCAACTTCAGCATTCTGCCAGAGCCCATCACCCACTCATAACGTCACTCAAACAATCACAAAGCGAAAGAATTTCATTGCTATACCAAATAATGCAGCCCTCCCTTTGATGCCTGCGCAGAAACTCACCGGAAAAGGCATTCACAAAAAATGGCATACTTACACAACCACTGGTCCATTAAAATGCACTCCCAGAGCCCCACTGAGGGTATCCCCCTCATCGGACTTAGGCATGCCCTCCCAGCTCCCCTCACATGCCCTGAGGGAGCTCATAAAACTGCCGAATGCACACTAATTTCATTCGGCGCACCAAGGATTCAAAGAAGGAAGAAATATGATTCGCCCGAGTCGGACCTCTGCACACGGCCAAACTTATTCGAATCCACTTTCAGCAGCCACTTCAGCAGAAGTGCAAACACATCACCAGGTCAAAGGAAGCACGTGCATACATCATATCCCTCAGCAATTCGTTGCTCCACCATCCGTGCATCCCCCGGACCCTCGCCCAACTCAGTCCGACTGTCAGAAGAGAAACTTCCATATTCCACGAGCGTTTCTCACCTCACAGCATGGCGGAAATATTTATCAAACGTCCTCATCATGCAGCCGTTTAGGTATTCCTCCTCGCGCACCGTCCCTAAATGTACACCTCAGCTCAAAGACGGCAGTCGGCGGTGCGGCGTACGCCAAAGGAAGAGCTTATCGCGGCCATGTCCGCCCGAAAGATTCATTCATAAACTTAGCGGATTACGTGAACACTTTCGGAGCGATTGTGTCTGTGTGTGTGTGTGCCGAGGTGCTGCGTTTTGACACCTCATAAAACCGGCAAACAGTGGGAGCTAGTTGAAATAAATTTTGGGACGGCTTTGCCGCTGGATCATCGCCGGAAATTTACGACCTGATTAATTTTCGCCTCTCTTTGCACATGTGACTATGGGGTGCTAGTGCAGCCGTAATCACTTTGCCGCACAGAAGAACGAACGCAAACAGAAGCGAGCGGCGCGGCGGCGATGCTGTACTCGGCGAGTGGGTCTTAACGCAATAAAGTTTTCGTGTCTTCTTGAGTAGTGATCGTATGCGGGGAGATAAGAGCGTGTGTCTCGGCGAGTAAGTGTGACGGATCCTTGGACTTTGACGTGCCATTGAACTTCGCTGAGTTATCGATTCGAGATGGTGATAGATACTGGCACGTGAACAATGGATTAAAAAGACGAAAGGCCAAGTAGGTCTAGTTTTCCGATGGCTTTGACTGCTTCTGCTGACTCTGACGCTCTTAACTAAAGAATATATTTCGGACTGATTAGGTATCTTCATTTATACAAAACTGAGCTGAAAATCCAACATCCATGGGTCTTGTCAGTAGATTATCCGAGCCTTTATATTACTGCAAGAAGGGAATATGATGGAAGTAGGGGCTACAGCACTGGTTTTTCGCATCAGGAGATTTATCCATACTTCTTCTTCTTCTTCTTCTTCAAGTGGCGCTACAGTCCGGGGTGGACCTGGGCTCCAACCAGTAAGCCTCTCCAGCCGGCACGATCTTTTGCCAGAAATGATCCTTCCAGATAGTCAGTATCGACTGCGAATCTACTACGAGTTGTCCCTCTGCGTCACGACAGGCTTCTGTCCGAATTTTGTATCCATTGGATAGTTGTTTTACCCGTTGGTAGAACATTCGGACGTCATTTCTGCCGTAACACCTCTCCATGTCCTCGATCGCGCGCTTCTCATGCTCTTTCTTTTTCTTTTTGAAAAGCCGGTGCTCTTCCATTCTTTTAAGTTCGTAGAGCTCACGAACCGCTCTCGCCTTCTGTCCAGCCTTGTATGCTGCTTGCTTCGCTGAATGTGCCTGCCTGCACTCGTTGTCAAACCAGGGGTTTTTTGGGGTGGCATTTTAAAACCCAGCACATCAGATGCAGCTTCTCTGATGGCTTTTTGACAACGGTTCCATTGTTGGTCGATTGTTTCGCCTGGCAGGGTTGGACTCTCTGAGAGCTTTAGGGAGACTCGATCGGCAAAGTTGGTAGCGGTCAATTGAGATTGTAGCTTTCCGACGTCAAACTGTTTTGGTCTTGCTCTACTCCGTTGTCCTATCGATATCCGTGTTTTTACCTTGTCTACAAGAAGGAAATGATCCGAGTCGATGTTGGCTCCTCGGAATGTTCGGATATCGAGAATGCTGGAGGAGTTTCTGACGTCGATCGCAATGTGATCAGTCTGGTTGACGGTTGATTGATCAGGAGACCGCCAGGTCCCTTTGTGGATGTTGAGGTCAGGGAACCGCGTGCTGACTACAAAGAGGTTTCGCCCCGTTACGAAGTCCAAAAGCCTGAGTCCGTTCTCGGACGTGTTGTCATGCAGCCTGTGCTTCCCGATGACTCTAGCAAAGACGCCTTCCTCGCCCAGCCTTGCGTTGAAATCTCCTAGAACGATCTTGGTGTCGTGGCTGGTGCACTGATCGTATGTTCTTTCTAGGACATCGTAAAAGTCGTCTTTGCTGTCGTTATCTCTATCCTCCGTTGGGGCGTGGGCGCATATCAGGCTGATGTTGCCGAATGTAGCCTTGATGCGGATTGTTATGAGGCGCTCGCTTATGTGTTTAAAGCTTAAGACTTCTTGCCTAAGTCTGCCTCGAACAACAAACCCGCATCCGAATAAGCGCTGCCTTCGCTCTTTGTAGCAATCGCCGAAGTAAATATCGCAGTTTTTCATCCTCTTTTTGCCCGGCTCATCCCACCACACCTCCTGAATGGCGGTGATATCTGCCTTATAAGCTTCGAGGGCTTGCGCAAGTTCATCGGCTGCACGTGGTCTGTTCAGGGACCTCACATTCCACGTGCAGAACCGTAAATCGTTGTCCTTATTTCGTTGTCCATGGTCGTCAGCAGTAGGGTCATCCGTATCCGAGGCTTCTCGTCGTTTCTCAACTAGTAATTTATTACACGGTGGGGAAGTTAACCCCACGCGCAACCTCCGAACCTGGAGGACCGGGTCCTGGCTTAGACCCCCGGACAAGGGGGCCGCTGCATACATTAGTTCACCTCCAAGCGGTTGCTTTAAAGGCTATTCATACTACTCTGTGTAAGTGGAAAATAATCTTCCCAATCGGGTGTAGAGGACGATCAGCGTGTGTAGCGTAAAATAATAAATATACACTAAATGACGGATTTAAGAAAGACTAAAATGACAGAGAATTTCTTTCATATAAGCTTGTTTTCTTATAAAGACGTAAGCTTTCTTATAGGCCTACAAGAAAGAAAATTTCTTATAAAAAATTGGTTAATTAAAGTTAAGTGAAAAGAACGTTTTCTACGAAAGGTGCAAAATGGTACAAGAGAAGTTCAAGGAGAAAGATATTAAGAATCATCAAAAAATTAATACAAGTTTGAAAAATAATTCTCAATATAACTGACTTTAGTTTGTTTCTTGAAGAGGGTTATTCTCGTGTTGCCTTTGGTAACGCCCTTCCGTAACATCAGGAAGACAACTGGGACGTGTATATGGGGGGACTGTCAGTCACCTGTTAGCGGCTTCTGACAAATCCCAACCGCTGAATCCTTCAGAGCTTGACTCATCAGTGGATAGACTCACTGATATCCTGAACCAGGCTGTAGTCAGATCTTGTCCCATAGGGATAGTTAGGTGAAAGCCTGAACCTCCATGGTGGCATTCAGAACTTAATTCACTCAGCAAAGGTTGCAGGAAGCTCTTCAACCGAATCAATGCCGATTGGGAATCTTATAAAAGAGCTCTGAGTATCTTCAAATATGAGATAAGAACAGCCAAAAGATTGTCCTCCTCTCCTGGGGGGAAGATCGAAGAGGCCTCTTAGACTTCCCAAAAATATTAGCGTTGTCACCCAGAATGCCCTCCCTGATTCAAAGGACTGATGGAACCTGCACTAACTCCAGCCTGGATAGGCTGAGTCTTCTCATTGACACCCACTTCACAGGCTGCAGTGAAGGAGAGGTATACACCCCTCCCCTTCTGACCAGTCAAACCAGTCATCCCCCCAGCTCAGCTCCCTGAGGGTGATCAAAAACACAGTCCTTTGGGCCATAGACTCCTTTAAGTCCTAAAAGATGGCTAGACCTGATGGCATTTTTCCGGCAGAACTGCAAAAAGTTGCTGACCTAATCTCGACCTGGATGGTCAACATCTTTCAAGGATGTTTAGATCTAGGCCACGTACCCGTAACTTGGAGAACGACCACTGACGTCTTCATACCCAAGACTGGAAAATCCTCACATGTCAACCCAAAGGATTTAAGGCCTATTAGCCTATCGTCCTTTCTTCTAAAGACCTTGGAAAAATTGGTCGATGTATTCATCCGACACTTAGTCACATACAAACTTTCGATCTCTCAGCATGCTTACAATAAGGGCAAATCTGTGGAAACAGTCCTGCACTCACTTGTTGGCACTATAGACAGATCCCTCGTTTTCAAGGAATTTGCTCTCACTGCCTTTGTCGATATCGAGGCAGCTTTTAATAACGTAAAGAAAATGATGTCGGATGAAAAGGAGTCAGCTCCAATAGCTGCAGTTGGGCAAGTTCTGATGGCCCCTGTACTTTGAGCTCTATTGAGTGTCTCTCTTGCACTGATTAGGTTGGTTTTTTTGGATCTTGCTATTGCACCGTATATAATTATTGGTTAAACATTATCTACGTACATCCATCTTAGGATGCTTGGGCTGCATCTTCAAGGTTTGCCATCCAAACTCCGACAAATCACTAGAGCTCGCGTCGTACCTCATCTGTAACCAGGTTGTCGCCGACAGACTTTTGACAGATCTCTATTTTTTTATTCTTTTCTCGAAAATTGTGCAAATTTTTCTCTATTGTTTGTAAATTTGTAATTGTTCTCTTTTCTGCTCCATCTTATGTTATTCATTGCTTTGATGCCAGCGTGCCTCGATTTCGTACTCCCCGTACAGGCAGGACGTGGAAATCAGTAACGACAGCGTATGGTAAACGCCTTAAATGTTGATCTCGACAGCATCATTAAATGATGTGTGTTGTGAATAACAAGGTGGAATTTAATATCAACCATCACAGCCTGTCTTCTGTCATTAAACTGATGCCTCATTATCCATGAATGGCGCATGTATTGATGGAAGATGAAAGACCTCTTCAGCCTGCATGTGTCTGGTAATGAAGCCCAAACGTGATTGAAATGACCACATATTTTATGTTGAGCCTGAATCTCTTGATTTTCTCAACAAAGTTGACTTGTTCTTGACGTTGCTTGAGTTTAGTGATCTTCATTAGGCTTGTGAGCCCAAGGCCTTAAACTGTCACTCCATCTACTTAGGCTAAGTAGGCAAGTACTCAGGACTTTCATTGTCGTTATAACCGGAGTTACCGCTGATGGCACTCAAGCGTGGAGGATAGGTATCCCATGCAATGATTTCGGCATAAGTTCCTTGAATGAGAAGGATACGGAAACCACACATCACCTCCTGTGATTAACTGTAGGAACTCAGATTTAGGGCCTACTACATCAACTAAGTGAGAACTGGTTTCTAGGAAAAAGAAGAAGTCAAACCGCGTGGTGTAACAATGGCTCAATAATGGGCTAAGTGCGACTGCTAGTTTAACCTAAACTGATGTGACCTGAAATCGGGAGCCTAACTTCCGTTTCGAAACAAATGCATACAACACCGGAATTTCACATGGGTCTAGCCTCTGCACCAACTACTCGTGCTATGCGTATCATTATTGCTGAAGGTGTGCAGAGTGTAGTGATAGCAGTAGGCGTGATACAGAAGTCGCTACGCCGACAGTAGAAACCTGCAAATTATTGTCCATCTCGGCACCTATGCGATGCCCTTGATGTTGGTGAAACTTTCTCCGGATTGCGAAAACGATTGTGGTCACTTACTTTTGCCATGTGGAAGCATACCCCTGCACTCGCATTACCGCTTGGGGGTTAGGACGCTTGTATCCTTAGCTTGGCTGGTTTCCAGTGGACATCGGCTGATCCGTCACATCTGACTCACACTCCCTCTTATGATCAAAAAATCTTAGATCCTGATGAACGTCCTCCACGATGTCCACCAGAATCACACTTCTTGACGCGCACATCTTCACTTTCAGTTCGAGGACAACACATCAACCGCATGGCACACACTCCCCGTCATTAATTTTCATTAGAGCAAGCCGGCAGTACACTCAATTATTTGCATACTCGCACACACACGCGCGCTCCCAACTCGCCTCCCTCCACCGCCACACACAGTAGTTGAAGCGCTCAACATCCTGTCTTCGGCTCCGGATACAGATCGCATAATTGACTCTAGGCCCCATTCCGCTGCTCGTCCTTGCTCATCTCTTAACGATAACGACCGAATATTGTCATTGTTTATGACATTGATTTATTTCAAATTATAGGGCGGTGCCGAGCGTCATAGGTCAACCCAGTGGTAGGTGGCCGATTTCATCCATTATCCTTAAATCTGGCGCCATCCGAAAAGCACCCCGTCCACCGCGCACATCTCCACACTGCACGAGAGTGTTGGAGGACTCAGCCGAGAGGACATAACGTCAGACAATGAGGAAATCGAATCCGGTTTGCTAATCATTTCAGTTGGCCCCGTCTTCTGTGCGATGTGCGCTCTGCGCCGTCTTCTCGCACGGATGAGAGGAGGCAGACAAGGCCAAGAGCAATAAAACGAAAAACAAAAGTTTTGTGTTTCCCCATTTTGAACGGTGGGCGGCTGGGTGGCGCGGCGCAACTGAGTGTGGGGCATTAAATGAAGTGAAAGGATGACTCTCGTGATGGGTTCGGCGGGAGGTATGAGCGCGAAAGCGAATTCGAGATTTAAAGTTGAAACGTTCGAAAATATGTTGAATTTCATGGCAGATCGGGTGGATGTTGCCAAGGGAAAATGTGGTTGGAAGTGACAGTCTCTCCGCGGTGGTTGGCACTTGGCGGTGAGTGCCGAGGGGGAGGACATTATGGATACATTAAGAGGGCCGCACTGAATGGTGGTACGATGGAGATGAAGTGAAATGATATGTAATCAGTTCTTCGTCTTGCGGTTACAGTTCCTCTGTGGAGGGTTTTGAGTCGAGTTAAATGATGTTTGAAATTCATCAATAATTCGAAGGATAGCTTGCTCGAGTGGGTTCATTTTCAGGGTGGTCGAGTAGGGTTAATGGAGGGCGGAGGGGCGGAGGGGGGGATTTGCGGGCTAATTAGAATAGATAATGTGCACATCTGATTGCACTAAGGATCTTCCACACCATCCTATTTAAAGTCAACCGAAGTGTTGAGTTATTCATCTGATGTTTGTAAGGTCGATGACTTGGAATGGAATGGAACATTTTAGGATAAGCTGCATGCTGTGCCTGGTGGTAGAGGCAACCTAGACTTGGCTTTCGTTTATTTTCAACAAGGACAATGAGAAGAAATCCTTCACTAGAGCATTCACGTCCTTTGTCCGCATTTCGAAGTCCATTTATCTGCAGATGTGATCATCGCCCAACCACAATTTCCTTCAGTTAACTTAGGCTTTTGTCACATCCACATGATGAGTTACACTCTCAATGCCATTTTCCGTCTTAAAAAGGTGGTCTTTGACACAACACAGACTGGAGTTTCGACGTCCTTGCGCACGGCATTTAATTTGGCCCAGTGTTACGAATATTCCGTCTGATGCACTGACACTAGAACTTCATCTGCGGCGTACATATAAAGTCGACTTTCCCTACACTCAAGACTGGGTCTAGCCATAATCTGAGCAATGTGGGAAAGACAGAAAAACAAGAATTGATCTACTAATGAGTTCGTGCAACTTCAACATGGGAGGATGATAAAAGAGTAGAAGCTGGGTGATAAGATCGTTGCCTCTAAAGGGGCTTCATGTCTGTCTTCGGAGCCCAACCAAATCGTTCTTGCTCGAGTTAATGCAGTAAGTTGACAGAAAAAATGTTCTTCAAGTTATATGGGGTGACTAGCACTCACTCTGTCACTTGAAAATACCTCAAATCAGTTAAGAGCGCCCTCTCAAACTCAAGACTAGTTGATCATTGAGCCTGGGAGGAAAACGGGCTTCTGTTGTGACCAGAAGGATTTATTTTTTGCCTTCTTTTGCCCCAAAGCGCTCACAAAAACATGGCTCCTATGCTCACGACGCATCTGCGCGCCAGGGTGGACTAGGAATGGCATGGAGAGGCTAATCGTCATCGTCAAATTTGGTCGGCTTGAAAGGGGCCTTATCAACTCCTCTGAGAACTTCAATATCGGTAGATGTTGTGTTGTGAGATATTGCACGAGTAATAAAAAATGTCCATTGCCTCAATCGATTCAACCAGCAACAGAAGCTACCCTACTGATCGAAAGAGAGAGTGGCCAACGATCAGGTAGATCAGAAAGGACATGATTGCTCTGTCGTCTTGGGTTTGCGAAAGGATAAGGTCATTGGTTTGCTCATTGTAGGGGATTTGCATAAATAAAGAACAACCGTACACTTCAAACGATATATGCTCTTAATTTTATGTCATGTGACCATACTGTAGGCTATTAGTCAGACCAGGGTTGTTATTGGTGACAGGGAGGTTATTGATCTCAGACACTCGTGGTAGGAACTGGCCTTAGGTAGGTAGGTAGGGAGATATGACTGGCAAAGCATCTAATTTGCTGCAAGACAGTGACCGACTGCTCCTCCTTTCAGGGATACGTACTACCCTTTTTACCCAGTGTCTACAAGGTTCGACGAGGGAGTTCTCTCTTTCCCCAGCCACCAGAATTTTCAATGTTGCATTACAACATCCCGCCCATCTCTCCTTGATACCGCCGTACTGAACCGGAAGAGACCCTTCTCAGCTCGTTGTGCGACGGAACGGTCGTGGTTGGGTCGCCCATCCACAGTTGAACGGGCTATGTGGAAGATAAGCGGTACCGCATTTATATTTTGTAACAGTCCGTTCTTGCCTAAATGGAGAAAGTTGCTTCTAGGGGGATGAAGCCGTTGTACTGTCCCTTTTTGTGGTATTGTGCATTGGGGTAGTAAGCCCCCGCGATCAAGCTATTGACCGAGCTCATCGCTCTAGCAGTATGACCTCGAATCAACTTCAACAGAAAATTGTCCACTCTTATCAAGTTTGCCCTGCTGTGTAAGACCTCGTTGGAATAAATTTATTCCAACTATAGGCAAGCCCTAAGACAAGCCCTCTCAAACAACCGAATCTTTTCCATCCAGCTTGCACTCACATTGAACCACTCGGAACAGCCATAGGTGAGCATTGGTCGGATGAGGCCCATGTAGCAGATAACCTTCACCCGCGCATCGAGTTGGCTGTTGTAAAACAGTCTCTTTGTAAGAGCAAAAACGCCTCGGGCCCTGGCCAGAGGAGCATCTACATGTTTGTTAAAATATAGATACTGATCTAGCCAGATCCCCAGGTATCTGACTACAGTCTTTTGCGCCAGTGGTTCCCCGTGTCTTCCAACGATTGAGAACTTTCGCCAATTCTTTTTCGTATCCGCTGAGGAATTATACAACGGCGTCCTGAACAGAATAGTTTCCGACGACGCATGGCGCCTTCACATTCTAACGAATGGTGATGAGTTAGATCAGCTTAAATTTCGTCGCTACATTGCTCTTCACTATTTGAGGCACACAAGAAGTGAAAATTTGCGTCGAACAGCTTTTGTGGTGCCGGGTTTGTAGTATGATGGGGTCAGTCACTATCCAAAAAACTATTCCAGCCACAAAGACGTACAGTGTGTCATAAGAAATCACGTTGGCAATGTAAAAAGTGTGTGCCAACTTTATGCGTTCAAAGAGAATACTTTGAAATGCAAGTTTGAAAAGCCCAGTCTCCCCATTTGAGGATGGCTTTTTTTTTCCAATGAAGGATATATTTTTTTTTTTATTATTTTTTTATAACAATAATAGTTTTTACCAAGTAATAAAGAAGTTTTGTTATTTCCACCGCGGAGTCTTATTTGGGTGCAAATGATTTAATGCATGGTTTTTATTGCTCTCATTGTTGGTAAGGTGTCTCCTGATTTTGCGCCAGTTGTAGACAGGGCAAGGTTGCAACTGTCCCCTATCTCCCTCAGAGATAGACGGCAGAGTTTCGGCAGTTTCCAGAGCTTTATGGCTGCCTGACTGTCTATGTAAATGACCAAAAATCGTCCGTCTATCGGGATCATTGATAGCCGGAGGGCTGCGTCTTGAATAGCTGTTGCTTTTGCCGGGAAAACACTGCAGTGGTTCGGGAGCTGTATGGCTTCGGCTAGCTCCGGCGAACTGGCGTATAAATTAAGGAGAAAGACCGTTTTTTTTATTTTATTTTCCCTCTATGAGGGACTTTATTTAAATTCAAATCCGATCTTGCTTCGATCACTGCTTTCTTAAAACTAAACTACTTTCCTTAACCTATCCTAATTGCTAGATGTCGATGAGCAATGGCCTTGACACAACTGCGTCCCACGATGAATGATTGGCGACGCTCACACGGTGGTGTCGGCTTGGATCGCTGTGCCTGGTCCCACGGTTTGCTTGGCTTGAAACGCTGACCTAGCGTCTGGCTGTTTGCACACCTTTTGTTATCTGGCTGCTCTCACACCTTCCGGCGTCTGGCTGTTCGCTCATATTTGTAATGTGCGAGCGTGTTAACTTATACACCAGAGCCTGTGCCTTCTTCCGACTTGGAGTTGTCAGTCTAAATTTCAGTGACAGTGGAAGTGCACACCTTTCCTTCAACCCACTTTTTCTGGAGGGGATTATTGTTTTGTGCTTAATTTGGAAGGCCTCAAAGGCTGTTATATAGTCCGAATGTTAAGGAACCTTCGAGATTTGAAGTATCTCCTTGTGTCCTTTAATGTGGACTTTTCCCCTCTGCTTACACTCTCTCAGTCTTAATGCAGCATGAGTGGCAATAAGCTTCCCGTCGATGTCCAAGGGAAGGAAACTGGTCTTAATACTTTGGTCTTTGTAAGACTTCAAAACGATCTTTCCTCTTGAACTTCCTCTCCCTAGCGAACATTGAACAGAGCCCAGGCTCCCAAATGGACTTCAGTGCCAGCCAGACAGCAAATCGTTGCGAGCCTACCTGTAGTTTGAATGAAACCCAGTTCTCTTCTGTTGGAAGGATCCCAAACAACATTCACTCAAAGAGCGGCACAATTCCCTCCAGAGTCGCTCTGCACCACCACGCGATGTTCACCGAATGACCGGCTACCAGATAATCCACCAACACCGCCCTTTAATGCATTTAATTGAAATTTCATCTAGTCCCCGGGATGTCACATACATTGTCATAACCAATTGCCACTTCCTGCACAATGAACGGTAATTGTCGTCGCCCTTAATCGCCATAAAACGAATCCACTCGCCACCAAAACGACACACAAAGGCAACAAACCCCACTTACACTGAACACACTCCGAGAAAAGCACAAGCGGAAGCTTGAAACTGGTCCCCCATCATTGTCACCGAGCGACAATGGTTCGCAGCACGTGCATCCCCAACCGCCTGTCGACGCCTTTGTGTGGTGTGTCGCCTGTGACAATTCTCCTTGCAATTAATTGCGCCATTTGTTTGCATTTATGTCGGTGGCTGACAATCGAATGAGCTTCGTTGCCGACAATTGCTAGTGTCGACCAGTTAAAGGATGCACTGAACGGCACTGCCCACCGCGCCGCTCTTCTGCCGTTGCACTCGGCGGAGCGGAGCAATTAACACCCAGCGCGTCGTGAAATTCTTAAATTTTTAATTCCACTGCAGCGACGAAAGGGACTGCGCTGCTGAAGGATACGCTCCACTGGCAAGGAATGCGGAAGGACTTCGGAACTTGAACTTGACGTGTGCTGATGACAGCGAGCGACGAGGCGCACTCCGCATGCGCTGACTGTTTCCCCGCCGGTGGTGACGTCGCAGCAGCCTTCTGGGAATGGGAACAGGCAAAGCTCTTCGACGGCGGATGACGTCATTGAGAAAAGGACTTCACCCTGACACATGGCCGTTGGATAGGTGAACTTTAATGCCACGGATGCACATAATTATGCTCATCGAATCGAATTAGCTGGCCCACTAGTGCCACCTCTGCGAAACGGAGCAGCGGCGGCGGCGGCAAATGCTTGGTCGACCGGTAGGCGGGGTTTAAGCCGAAACGGGTTAAGTTTTGAAGTGAGACTATTTTCGGAACTGACCTTTATCTTATCTGGGAATCGCACATTTTTTCCTCCTTCGTTTCTGTCCGGTCGGTGTGTAGGGGGCGGGGAAGGAGAATCTTTTTTCGGTTCGTTGATCCATTAGTTTGGGAGCGGATGAGGACTTGACGTTTCTGTGACGTTTGACAGTCATTAGCCGAATGAAAATGACGAGGAGGGGCGGCTTAGGGTTGATTAAAGTTTGTCAAGTCGGATAACGGATAACTCGGAAGGGAAAATCCAACAGAAAAAAAAGAGTCTTAGACACTCTCAGCTGCTGCCACACCAGATGGCTGCGTTGAAGGATGCCGGGGTGTGATTTCTTTTTTTTCGATTTTTTGTTGCTAAGACTTTAATGGCGCAAATTAAGGCCTTTGTCAAGTGCTTGATTGCGGATGGACGAAGGGACTGGCAGACATCGTCATCCGGTGCATATTTAGTGTGGGTGTTTGGGTCTAGGGCTGGAGTGAATACGGGAGTGATGAAAAATGAGATAAAATTAAGATGGGATGAGAGGGAGTATTTTTTGTGGACACCGGAGCTTGAAGGCCATGCTTAGGATGGAGCACCTAATGCTGTCCATCATCAATCAGAAGGGAGACTTACCGAGGCGGTGTTCTCAAAATTGTCAGAGGATTGTGATCACTGAGCCGTGTTGGCAAAGGAAAGTGCTGGCAGAAAGGAACGCTTTCGGAGGTATTTCAAAACTTGTGCCAAAGAAAACCTCCTATAAACGAAAAGAAACGGATGACTTACTCTTATTGACTACGCCAAATAAGCCGGCAACATAACATGCTGGACCGTGCCAAGCAGCAGGTTCTAGGTATAATGCTTCCCTTAGACCAAATGTGACCAAAAAGGAACGATAGGGAATAAAAAAGAGGAACGGTGTGAGATATAGGTTAGGTTAGGTTGAGGTGGCTGACTGCCGCGTATACGGACAGCAGACACACATAGGCCAAGCGTAGGCCCCTTTGTGTTACCACGCGGATGCTTTTGTTAGAGCGAAGAAGAGGGCTGATTCTGATGCTGTTCAGATCATCCAGATTAACAAAGAAATGGGCCCCTAGAAGTCTGAATCTACGGGATGACAGAGCACTCCAGCTGCATAGCAAGTGTTCGATGGTTTCTTCCTCATCCTCGTTCATGCAACTTCGACAGAAATCATTGTAAGGAAGGCCTAGTCTAGAGGCGTGAATTCCGGGGGCACAATGCCCTGTTTGAAGGCCAATACGAGATCTGGGGTTTGGCCTGCTTAATCTGATTAAGCTAAGCGATCGCTTGGAATCGATCATAGGCCATAGTTGGTTGGTACTGAGGCATCCTGTGCCAGATGTCCATTCGCCGTTTGTTTGAGCAAGCGTTTCAAGCTTTAGCAGGTGGCATGGAGGGTGGGTCTCCACCCGGAAAGGTCACGGAGTTTGTGCTCGCCCGCTTCACAATTCTCTGGAATGTCACAGTGTCCGGGCACCCACATAAGTTTGATGTTGAAGTACTTGGTAATCTCGTTAAGAAATAGGCGGCAATTAAGGGAAGTCTTTGAAGGTGTTGGACATAAAAACAAGCAAGATTCATGCCATTGTGCGCAGAATAGCACATCATTCGCTGGCAGAGCTTCAACAGGTCCGTCGGTCGAGTTTTTGACGTCTGGACTTAATATGTGCGGCGTGTGTTGCATTATGACGTAAGTTTAGGAAAAATAATCAAGTTCTGTCAAGTCGCATTATCGCGGCGGTCTACTGACGAATGCTAGTCGTGAAATGACCCTGTCGCACAATTTCTCCTTTTTATGACGTATAACGTCAAAAGAGAATCTGGGCCAAAAGCTGGAAAGTGACAGCACCATGTACCAGATGGTCTAAAAGGATCTTGGTCTACTTTTAATCATACACACTTTAGACATGCTTACCTATGACGCGGCAACGAAAACCGCAGTCGAGTCACCAAAAACTTCAGTCGAGTCAGCACAAATCCTTAAACAAAGTCTGCGAGTAGACATGACACGTCACTCTCATTGAGACCAAATCAACGTAACGCATAAATCGCTGATGACTTCTGTGACCGCTGCTCCCCTCTCCCCACTCCAGTAATTTGTAAGTCACTTTGTGAAGTCGATTGTTGTGACCCTGAAGGCCAATTGAATTTTGCGGGCCATTTCCACTTAGGATTTGGCCAGCTTTGCATAAAATTTAATGCATCTCAACTGTTAAAG
This sequence comes from Eristalis intricaria, assembly GCA_964034865.1. Taxonomy (NCBI): domain Eukaryota; kingdom Metazoa; phylum Arthropoda; class Insecta; order Diptera; family Syrphidae; genus Eristalis; species Eristalis intricaria. The sequence goes on from OZ035877.1 coordinate 65,404,735, forward strand.
CAATCTGACGCCCTTCCACTTCATCCAGCGACCCGCGGCAATGAACTGCCAGCCATCAACAGAAGGAATTCCAAGCGAAAGCACATTCCCATGAAACACTCATCGTCAGCAAATCCACGCCTTGAGTTGGAAACCGTCGCCTAAATTGCCCCCGCAGACCCCGCGAGTACTTCACGCAGCCATAGCCTCGATGTGAATTTTAAAATGAGACATCGAATGGTTCGCACAGCGGCTCAGCGCAGCCTGTGGGTTAAATCGCCCGAAATAGGAAATATATTTGCCGCCTTTATGAGGCCTGCCTAATTCCAATAGTCGCCAAGGAAAGAAACAAAAAATGGAAAACCATTGCAATCCACATTGGCCGCCTCTTTGCGCCTCGGGATGAGTCACATCCGGAGATCTGTGGGTTATATTTTATAACCGTTAAATGCGTGAATCCAATCCCAAGGAGCTGGTTGAGTTTTATGTTCGAATTTTATGTGCTCCCCTTCCCTGTCCATCCGTCCGCGGCAGATGGGGTTTGCCTTTTTTTTTTGTGTGGAATCTTCCGTCTGTCCGCCGTTACGATTCTTCATTTGTCGCTCGCGGTGGGGGTGGGGGGGTTTAAGCTTATTCAGAGTGGCAGCCCGCTAATCGAGGGGGAAGCGCCTTGGTTATTTTTAAATTTATGTCACAATGATTTGCACGTGCGTGAATTGTGTGAGGGGCGGGCAGGGACGATCTCTGAATTATGAGATAAGGTTTGATGTGCGTTTAAGGTTGAAGTAGGTTCCTTTTTGTTGCTCCAGTGGATGGGGAAACTGCTGCTGTGCTACTGTAGGAAAGCATGATTTCTGGGATGTCATTCTTCTATTCGTCGCTCCTAAGAACTTAACATATCCACCCGTCCCCGAGAGGAATTGTCATTACGTATTAATGTGCATGGCTCGTTAGTAATTATTCATGCCCTATTCAGAGAGTATGCCTTGCATTGCAACTCGACGCCAGAGCGTGAGTGGGGGCTCCGTTTAAGACCCTTTTCTGTGTTTCTGACCACCACGTTGGTACGTTGCTTGTACTTCAAGGACACACTAGGAGATCGCACTCAACAATCAGTTCTCAGGTTTTCTGGACTTGACATATTTACTGCCTGCCTATCTGACTCTTCGACAAGCCCTTCTCAACGAGCATCTCCTCCAAATCCCACTGTTTGTCTGACTACTGGACGTCGTGTGCAGAGGAGTGGGACGGACGTCTACTCTCAGAATACAATAATCACTGAGGTGCTGCATTAAGCAAGTTACATTTAAAGGGGAAACTATAGCGATTAAAGAAGCCTTGACTTGACTTAGGAGCAATGTGATATCAAGCAAAGGCATCGGCATATGTGCTGACAGTCAGTGGCTGTCATATCTGTGGATGCTGTCACGTCAACGACTTAATAATCAGTAACTGTGGAATTCCAGAAAAGAACGAAGCAGGCGAACTCGCTACAAAGGCTACTAACTCAAAACTCTTCCGGGGTGGCGTGGAGAGTTGCCATCTTCATCCCTTTCTCCATGACAAGACATCTCCCAATTGCTTTGCCTAAACTATATTTATCTAATTAGGGAGAAATTATAGACTAATCACAATCTCAATTCCCAACAGTAGCCCAGTAACAGGGTGGATCGGACAGCAAACACGACTTGTGTCAGTTCACAAGTTCATCGTGAAATCGTCAATCGTTAAGTGTGTACTCGAAAAATTTTGTCATTCCTTGAGTTTCTTTGAAAGACGATCGAGATTAAAGAAGGAAACGTCGATTTGGACACTTTGGGCAGCCAAATGGGCGACGGCGCTTGACTTTAGCAGAACTTAGGCAAAGTAGACATCGATTGCTAGCAACAGGAAAAACACAGCAGACGGGATGTGGCCTACAGTCGCATGCATCAATGTTAGAGAGGCTTCAGAATGACTTAGGATTGTGGGGCAAAAAATGGACCCAAAACGTTGGTCTAAGTGATCTGCGGATAGAAAGCCGTTAGGACACCCAATTACCCACCTACGTACTTAAGAATGATGCCTCTTGGTCATTTGAAGCGCCAAGCTTACTTCGGGTGGGTTCTGCAAACATACATTGCTCCACACTCATTTAGAATGGGACTGCCCTACAAAGACATCTGTAGAATTTGCAGTGATAAAAGATGAAAAGAGGAAGAGACAAAAATGTGGCCAAACCACGTCTCGTGGATATGCCCAAAGTTTAACAACTTATTTCAGACTGTTTTCACTTGATACCATCTTACTACGTGATGACGTGAATTGAACCGAACCTGGCAACACTTGAGGGAATTACAAGCGAAAGCATGCGCCTAAAAGTATGCGATGGTTATGTCTTACGATAATGTGTGCGCAACAGTGGAGTAATAAATAGAGTGACGCGTACCCCCAGTCTTTGCTGTCGAGTGATTTTGGTTGATCACAAGCACATCACTCGTTTGGATACTGTTTAGATGGGTGCGCTGTAGTAGAACAAGATAGTTGGTTATGTGTGTCTGCCAGTCTCGCAGGATTGGAAAGATTTTAAGCATGCAGCGGATAAACGGGTTTTCCACTTTGTATAGACAGGTTGTACCTGGTTCATCGCAAGACCTACACTGCATTCTTCCCGATCGGCGTCAAGGATAATGACATGGCCTAAACTGACAAGATCCTGAAGGTAAACTACAATGACCACCAGGACGAGATTAAGGAACTCTGGGGAGAGGGTTATTTTGGACAAACTTGTTGCAGCCTACTAAGATGAGGAAACTGGCTGAGAAGAATAATCGAGTGTGACTTCTAAGTGTTCTGATTTGGTAGGATGAAGATCCACGATCATGGCCTTGACGCTTAGAAGCTCGGAATAATTTAAAGGTTGATGGCTCCTTCTCATTTGAAGCTTAATCTGGGCTTCAAATTTCATTATCCTCGCTTCGGTTCTGCAGGTGCTTTATGTAACGTCCTTACTGCTCAAAAGGTGATTAATGTTATTCCCGAGAATGAAATGAAGAAGGAGTGACTGTCCTCGGAAAAGTCAACATTCCATTTGTTCGTGAAACAGCTCCAGTGGTTCCTAAACAAGTAAGGACACCGCATAAGCTGAGACTTAATTTCTTTGTCCTCAGATAAGCGACCATTGGAGAGTATTAAAGAGTTGAAGAGAGTAAAACTCTGCGGGATATCTGGCCATCCAAGGTTAGAAGGCAATGAAACGGCCGACTCCTAGGAAAAGAGCATCGGAAAGGAGCATCGGAACCTTTTATAAGCCTCGAACTATTCTGAGCTGTAGGAGACCATATCCTCAGGGAATTCAGGGAGCTAGAAGAAGAAACCGGGCAGATACCTGGAACAACGCTCATGACATGAAACTCTTGCGTCAATATAATCGATAGAGGCTTGGGGCATGTATCAGGATGAGCATGAAACTTCGTATCCTAACATGCTTCCTAACAGGGCACTGTAGACTCAGGGAGAAGCTAAGGAAACTAGGAGCTGGATTCTGCCGAAAATCTAACGAAATTCCGGACCATATACTGGGAGATGTGGGTCTCCGTGGCTTAGTGGGTTAGTGCGTCGACTCCTACGCAGAGGGTGCCAGGTTCGAATCCCCAAATTACCAACTTTCATAATTCACGGCTCCACCTCTTTCGAGTCACTGACAATGCTCAAAGAGTATTCCTGTCTTGAAAAAGCTTCTCATCATCGCCGTTCGGAGTCGGCATTAAACTGTAGGTCCCTTCCACTCGTGAAAGAACGGAGTGGTTGCTGTGAAGCTAGGCCCAAGTCCCCCTCGGACTGACGCGTCACCCATATTATAATATTATACTCGGAGAAGACAAAGATATCTGGGCAAGCACCGAATATCAGAAGAGGAATTAAAGTCACTGCAACCAGCTCTCATTCTCGGATTCTTACAGGAAACTCATTTAGAGAGAATACTCTAGAAATATCTCTGTCACCTTCGCGCTACAGGAGTCCATAACACTCAATACAACTCTGCATGTGAGGGCATCTCTTAAGAAAGCAAACGTGTGAATAGAGGGCACAATAGATCTAAACGTCGCGGTGCTAGATATCCTCAACAATAAACAAAAATACTGGAGAGCATGTTCGTGAGCTGGAATTGCCTCTCATCCTTAACGAAAGTCTGTTTCCAATCATTAAGCCGCAGTTGTCCCACGTTCGCGATCAGACCAATTGATCGCTCCTCAAACCAGAATGTTTGGCTTGGTTTCGAAGACCCTCTAACCAGAATGCGTTCGATGTTGTGAATGAGCTGGAAATATCCGAAACTTCCGAATTGATGGGTGGCCTCCTCGGGTTCGAGATGGGACAGTGTCTTCAGTCTAGTCTAGTCTCTGCGATACCGACCTTACTACTTTGCTCACAGAAATTTGTATCAGAGGTCGGACACCGTATGTGTGAGTGTTAGTTCACAAGTTCATAGTGAAATCGAAACGTTAGATCATCGTTAAGTGTGCACTCGAAAATTGCATTGTGTCGAATTCTATCATTCCCTGGGTTTCTTTGAAAGACCATCGAGATTAAAGAACGAAACGTCGATTTGGAGGAGGTGAATAGACACTTTGGGCAACCAAATGGGCGACGGCCCTTGACATTAGCAGAACTTAGGCAAAAAGACATCGACTTCTACCAACAGGACAACACGCCAGATGGGATGCGGCCTACATTCGCATGCATCAAAGGAGTCAATGGAGAAAGATTGACTCAGATCTGTGGGCACAATAAACCGAAGACGTTCGTCAAAGTGTGTTTCGGCTAGAAAGCCGGTAGGGCACCGAATCACCTACCAACGTACTTAGGAATAATGCCTCTTGGTCATTTGAAGCGCCAAGCTTACTTCAGGTGGGCTCTGCAAACGCTATATGTGTTAATGGCCTTACTGAGGAACCCTTGCTTTTACATGCATCCAAATAATCCGTGCGCTCTTTGGAGTGATTAGGGATGACCAGATGCAATTAATTCGAAGGAGAAACATGTCGCTTAGGTCAGGAATGTTAAGGGCAGCCGGTTGCGATTGCATAAGCCATTTGTGTTAGAGACGCAGTCGGGGCAGGAGTGAATTAATATGACGCCACTACCTCTTGTCATTCAACTAGTGTCGGGGGAGGATGGTGTAGTTAATTAACTAGACGACTGGCCTTTAGACGACAGAAAGACTTGGCCAACTAGTTTGAAAATGCACGCTCGGAAGTGAGGTCAAAACCGCAGTCAGGCTGTCGGGGTCTTAGTAACCGAGGAGGGATTGTAGAAACATGAGTGCAACTGATCACATTTAGCGCGGACATGTAGATACGACGCATTTAGACCGTCGTACGGTTTGAAGGATGATCATCGTCCAGACAAAGCGGTCCGCCGAGTCTACGACTAATCGCCTGATTATAACTGACTTGCGTAATCTGCATCTTATGTCGGAACCGAATAATAAGCAGCAATTTACCAAAATTCCGACACCTTTTCCATTTCATTTAATTTCATTTATTGAGTGTACAAAGATACTTCAAGATCTTAGATACCAACTACCATTTACGAAAGTAAAGGACGATTCCTTTCATTTATTTTATGAGTTAGAAAAACTTAAAGAAACTTAACGAAACTTAACGAAACTCAACGAAACTTAAGGAAATTTAACAAAACTTAACGAAACTTAAAAAAATTAATGAAACTCAACCAAACTTAACTAAAGTTGACTTAACTTAACCAAATTTAACGAAACTCAGCGAAAGTTAACGAAACTTAACCAAATTTAACAAAACTCAACGAAAGTTAACAAAATTAACGACGAAACTTAACACAACAGCAAGCTTTGCCGAATGTATGTCAGATCTGACCATTGTCAGTGATTCAAGAGAAGTGGTGCGATCGATTGTTGATTGCATTTGAACTTAGAGACCCAGCGTGAGAATCGACGCACCTAGCCACTCCGCCACTTACATCACAGCAAGAGAGAGAGTGAGTTCTCGCCTCAGTCACACCCCTTAGAGCTTCTCCGCCATGTCCACAGAGACTACAAGATGCTCACATAACGATCAAACGACGCGTCGCAGTTGGCAAACTCACTGTCCGCTGTCACACCTGGTCACAGTATGACTTGAGGCTCCAAGTAAACAAATTACCACGCGTCGTCTTCCACAATTTCAGGCCAAACGGCTGCCTTAAGGTCCGACCAATTGCCTGGGAATGCGGTCATTGTCACCCATCTCGCGGGACTCACTGACGCCGTCACCAGCAACCCAAACTTCACCTCAGTTTCTCAATCAAATTGCAGTCGAGCGCTGAGCAGGAACTCATTACCTCACCTCTATTACCCGTCCAGCGATGTAACCCACCGTCAGACGCCCCAAGACACTGGATTGCCTCACCGAACCCATGAACTGCGATCCATGGAGGTGAATTCCTCCACAACGCGGAGGAAAACTCAAACGAAAAAAAGCCATCGAATTCCCATGAGTATCGAATACCGGGTCCCATGAGCGCCACCATTAACATTCGATTCAAACCATTAAATTCCTCTTAGACACTTCCATTGTCTCATTTGTCTTTTGTGTGCCTCCTCCTCTGCTCGTCTGCCGCCTCCACTCCCAGACACAATGGCAACCAATCTCTTCTCATTTTTTGCGTGCACGCCGCGCCGCCTTTGACTTAAGTCTCTAATCCGACCCGAGCTCCACAAAGCGGCCCCTCCGGCGAACGCGAGGGCGCCTGGGAGAGAGCGAGAGTGCAAATTATGTATCAACGAGCTCTTTGGCCGGATAAACATTGAACAGAAAAAATCTCAAAAATTAAGTGAAATCGAAAGGGAAGTGGCTATCGTCGAACACCTCCAATGGCAGGTGTTACATAAGAACATCGAAAATTTGTGGGTTTTTTTTTGGTGGCCATTCATGCGGCGCGCTGTCCGCCGGTGACGCGGTGAAATGGGAAATTTCGGGTTACAAGTGCAGAGACCACCCGCGCCGCGCCACTCGCTGGACATTTGGGTTGCTTCCTGTGGCTTTTCTCAGGATTCAAGTGCAATCTTTGGCGTGTGTGCTGTGCAAGGTGTGCAATCGAACTGCGACGGTTGGCAGAACATGATAATGAGCTGATTGCGGCCTTAGCCGCTGAATATTGCAAACATGATGTTTATTGACTGACCTCTGTTGCAACATCGGTGTGTGCCTTGGATAATCACGGTGTTGTAGTGCTCGTTGGACAATGACGCCGCGCACTGACTGTGGCTGTGGCGGTGGCGATGGCGATGGCGGTGACGAAGAGGAAGTGGAAGAGGAGGCGTGTGCCGTGTGCCGTGAGCGTGAGTGAGTAATTGTAAGAAGCAATTAATGGCAGAGCGTGAGCGGGCAATGCTGTGACCTCAGCACAAAGTGGTCTTAAGTAGAACAAAAGCCGCAGATATCCGATAATCCATGTGTGTGTATGGATTGTGCTGTTTGGAGTGATTAGAGATGGCCAGATGCAATTAATTCGAAGGAGAAACATGGCGTTTAGGCCAGGAATGCGAAGGGCGGCCGGTTGTGATTGCATAAGACATTTGTGTTGGAGACGCAGTCGAGGAGAGTAGCTGCACTACCTCTGTGGGGGAGGATCGGGCAATTAATTAACTAGACGACAGAAAGACTTGGCTAACTAGTTTGCAAATGTGCTCTCGGAAGTGAGGTCAAAATCGCAGTCAAACTGCCGGGGTCGTAGTAAGTGGTGAGGGCGTAGAGACATCAGTGCAACTGATCATACTGAGCGCGATTACGAATCTACGACGCATTTAGACCATAACATTGTCGGAGGGGTGGCCTAGATCCGCCAGACAATAGCTGATTAAAGTTAGCTTAGGTAGAACACCAAAATTTCAATGCCACAGGAATGGCTTCTGGGACATTACGCAAACTTCTGACACCAACCATCATGTATGGACGTAGAGAGCGATTTCTTTGACTCACAATTAAGTTAGGGAAACTTAACGAAACTTAACGGGACTTAACGAAACTCAACGAAACTTAACGAACTTCGAAGAAACTTCAAGAAACTCGAGGACTTCGTTAGGGAAATATAACGAAGTCAATTGAAATTTTACGAAACTCAAAGAAACTTTAAGAAAATCCAGTATTTCGTTAGGTAAATTTAACGAAGCCAAATGAAGTTTTACGAAACTCAACGAAACTTAATGAAACTCGAAGAAACTTAAAGAAACTCGAGGAACTCGTTAGGGACATTTAAGAGAACTTAACGAAACTGGAAGAAACTTAAGAAAACTCGAGGAATTCGTTAGGGAAATTTAACAAAACTTAACGAAACACCAATCAATTTAAAGAAATTCGAGTAATTCGATCAACAAAACTTACCGAAACTCTACAAAACTTAACGAAACTCACCAAAACTTAAAAACAAACTCGAGAAATTTATCAGGGAAATTTAACGAAACTCCACGAAACTCGAAGAACTTCGGGTAATTCATTAGGGATATTTTACGAAATCCAACGAAACTTAACGAAACTCGAGGAATTCGTGAGGGAAATTTAACGAAGCCAAATGAAATTTGACGAAACTCGAAGAAACTTCAAGAAGCTCTAAGAATTCGCTAAGGGAAATTTAACAAAACCAAACGAAATTTTACACAACTCAAGGAAACTTAAAGAAACTCGAGGAATTTAATCTTGTAAATTTAACAAAACGTAACGAAGTTAAACTAAACTCAACGAAACAGAGTGTGTTTTTTATCAGTGTATTTGCTCGATCGCCCTAAGTCCTCTGGCGTCTTCCTCAATGGCAAGTATGCAGGTTCACCACCAAGTCAAGACTTCGAGGGCTCTCCAAACTCAAAGTCGCTTAGCCTCCATTTCATTGCGAGTTCATTCAGAACAAACAATTCCCAGAGACCCGCCGGGACTCTTTCATCTCTCCCGGCATTGCATCTCTCTCACGATATGTCTCTCAAGTCAAGCCGAGAGGACATTTCCGTCAGTTCCTCGACACACATATCTGCCTCCTCCGTCCTCACATTAAAGCCCCGCAGCTATTTGTCGTCCCGTCGACTCCATTCATCGGGCTAATCCAACACGAAACACCATTGCTTAACCACCTCCGACATGACTGACGTCGCAACCACTTTGTCAGGCGACCGACCGACCAGCCACCAACCCCAATTGGCACATTGACAGCCAACAATGAAAACTCCAGTTCAAGACCTGTTTCTTTGTGACGCCGTTCTATTGTGGCCTGCGGCCCACGTAACCAATGCGCGCCTCGCAGCCATTCTGCACACTCCGCCAGGCCATGTCCCGGAACACATTCACTGATCAGCCGAACTGACAGTCAGTCGCGTTTTTTAGCGGGAAGCCTACACACGCCACTTAGCCACTTAGCACTTCATCACACAAGCGCTATGTGAACGCATTGCGGTGCAATCTCACGTAACCCGACCCATTTACGACGCGCCCTGGGTCTTGGACTCGCTGCTGGCTCGCACTGTCAAAGTTGACAGTTGCAGAGTTGCGGCATTAACGCGACGACGTCACTGGTCGCTTTCGCTGGTCTCTATGACGATAATTCAGCATTACATGCAGATTTGACATAATAGCATGTCTCGGAGTGGATAGCAATTAAGTGAGTCAGTCGCGGGTCGGATCACTAGGCAGCCGACGATGCGACGGACGCGAGGTGGAGCGCTTGGCGATGAACTAGGCGATAATCAGAGGCGTGTTAAATAACTGTCACTACGTAAGCAGCCATGTGTGGGGTTTAGTCTATTGTCTTCGAATAGCCTGTGTGGGGTGCGTGCGATATCGTGGGTCTTGTCTGTGTCAGAGGATCTCGAAATCCCGGATGCGGCTTACATCTGAGCGGTGAGCTTGATGATTTGTTTCTGAGGCGCACTGATGGTGCATTACTCGCTCCTTGGGTCCAATTTTAAAGTGTCTACAGGAGGTCAGGCCATTTGGGTTCGCAGGCTGGGAGATTGAACATCCATTGAAGGACTATCGTAGTTTGTTCAAATGGAGGAGGGGATTCATCGAACTTCGGGATGAAATTCCCTTTCTTGAGTAGACAGCCACGGGACCGGCGTTTTTTGTCCACATAAGACAGCGTCCACTTAAGGGAAAAAACACAACCAACAATTATATCCACCAGCCAACATTACAGTTCATCTTGTCCACTTAAGAGGGTGTCCATTAAGAGGGAGGTGACTGTACCAATACGGAAAAGTCTTAGGATTCACGTCCACAAGGCTACAAAAGAGGGGCTTAGTTCCGATCTGGAGTTGCGCGGTTAAGGATCTGGGAATAGATTGGAAGGCAATCAATCCTGCATCGGCTAGATCGAGCTTTCGAAGCCAAAGGCCAAACGTATGCCATTTCGTTGGAAAGACTTTCATTGTCAGCATCTAGAAGGTAGCTTGTTCACACTCCGTGGTCTTCGGCGATAGTCTACCTAGCCACTGACAGCACTTACAGAGTAAACCTGAAAAATAAAAACGTGAGCTTGGTTCAATCGTGAAAGAATAATGACCATCGGTCCTTCTTGGATAGTGCCAACCTTGTATAATTACTTACTTATCAGACCTGCGATCCATTGGGTGACTGAGTCTGAGCAGGGCTTCCCAGTTCTTATTGTATACGTCAGCGAAGAATTTTAGGGTCTTGAAGGGATAGTGATCTGATTATGGGTTTCGCTATAGCCCAAGTTGGACCAGGCTCCTACAGTAACCACTCGTGTTGTGCTTGCTAATATTCTCTCACGAATGGAAGGGGCTTACAGTTTCCTGCCGATTCCGTACTGCCAAATTTTCGAGAAGCATCACTCTTTCAGCTTTGGCGGTGATTCGTAAAAGGTGGGGCCGTGAACATAATTTCTTTTTTTTTAGTACCGGGAATCGAACCTAGGCAGCATAGGTTCAAGTGCGTAGAAGTCGAGACGAGGAAAATTTGGAGAATTGTAAGCTAGCAAAATTCCAATAAACGTACAAAATCATCTAATATTCGTGCCTTCACCGCTGGCAAAACCATTCGAGTGTCGCCTTCCCATGTCTCGTTTGCTGTACGGCCATCCTGCTACCACATCCCATCAATTCAAGTTTCCGCCGTTAAATAGGGTACCGGAAAAGTCTTTATCATGGAACCACTAATCTGTGAGAGAAAATTAAGTCCAAGGTGTAGACAAAGATCGTCTTCATTCTAACACAACAGAAGAGACAAAAGAAAGGACAATAGACCAAACATTCTAGAGCTGCTTAAGATGGGAGTCATGATGAGCTCAACGATTTCTAGTTCATGCCTTGATGGATACCAATTTAAAACCTTGAGATCTTTTTTTTCCTAAAATCAATCAGAATCATATCTGAACCTCATAAAGCCTTTAAACTCGATCCTATTTGGGCCAGCTCTTCAAAGAAGTGTTCCCCAAAATCTGCAGCCTCCTACTGTCTAGAGACGATTTTATTTCGTGTTTGTGTCTGCAACTTCTACGAAAGTCAATGTGAGAGATATCAAGACCCAATGGCTCTGTTCCAATAGAACATAGGGTACTGTTCTAGGTCTCGCACAATAGAGTTGTGCAAAACAGTTCCGACGTCGAAACTAGTTCCTGGAGATATGTTCGCGGAGTTTTGTAGTTCCATGCGACATGTTTGGTTTGAAGGAAAGTTTCGTTTGTGTAAATGGATTATGCGATGATAGCCAAAGCTCACATCAAAATTTGTTGATGAAAGAACTAAGAACATACCTGGATATACCACAACGACAACGATCGTTCATTGATGAACTGCATACATATTTGAACTATGTGTGCGTAATTTGCCTTCATTGCCACGCGTTAGTGTTTCGCATCTCATCGGTCATGTCGGAACAATGAGGAATGTGTAAATAAAGTGTGCAGAATGATTGGAACTTGTTCCGACAGTGGACATAGTTCCAGGAACTATACACTCTGCAAGACCTTCTATTTCTAATTGTATTGGCCACAGATCTCCTCCGTAAGGGGAATCTTAAGGGATTTGCTAGTCGAATAATCTGCTCATTCTGCACATGCAAGTGCTAAATGAAACCGCGGCCAATGTTCTATTGGAACACAGGTATTGCGTACTTCCTCCTTTTCACTTTGAATTGCTGTGCGGACTTTTCTACTGGAAAAGGGAAGAAATCCAGTCAATCTCGTCAATGAAAAGCAGAAAACTACTCAAAAAGTTTGGATGACTGTACTATTTGTGGTGGACATAGGCTTCAAGCAGTAACCCTTTATCACGATCACTTGCTAATAGGTCCCTCTAACCAGCTGCCTGAGCACCAAATTGGTTGAGGTCTTTCCCCCCCAACGCCCAAATGGCGTCTAGACAGAGGAGCACGGAAAAGCAGCAACTACCGAAGGTAGTGCAGCAGCCTTCAGTGCCAAGAGCACACGATCCAACGCCGGATTGGAAATCCTCCTTTGAAAGGCGTATGGATCGGTTAGAAGAGCGCGTAGACCAATTTCTGGCGCTCCTGCAGAACCCTTAGAAGATCCTTGCAATGAATGCAAATTCATTGATTGGGATCCCACAAAAAATGAGCTCTATAGACTTTTGGATGACCAAAGCCCAGAGCTGACGTTGATTAGCGAAACCAAGCTAACTCGGAGAGGCATACTGGAGCACTGTAATTACAATGTTATTAGAAGAGACCGGCCAAAATCCGGTGTTGCGATCTTCATTAAAAATAGCATAAAGCATAAAGTAGTGTATAGTGGTGAAGTACGAAGGTTCCTGGAGTTGGAGGCCTGCATCGTGTGCATTTCGCTCCGCAGTGGAAGGAGCTTGTATGCGGTGTCGGTCTACTCCTCCGGCAACCCTAGTTCCAGAACAACTATATCAGAGCTCAATTCACTCTTTCGATGTCTAAGGCTGGACTCGGAGGAGAACTATTTCATTTCCGCCGGGGACTTAAATGCTCGACGTGGATTCTTAGGGAACATGGTTTCCAATCCTAGAGGGGACCGGATTTACAGCTGCTTTTGTTTGCACAGTGTCCAGTGTGGACTCGATTTGAAAGCAACAGAGATCTCGTCGTTCCCCAGAACCGGGTCGTGTCTCGATCTCTTGCTGTTACACACAAGACTGCAGCTGACTGACACAAACGCACAAACGGTGAACTCTTTGAACACATTCGTGTATCTCAGTGACCATTGCGGACTCAGTGCCGAAATCTAGATGCCCAACGATATTGAGAAATTAGGAGAGTTTGTTCAAACGTGCCCTACAACTACAGTAGGGCACGATGGATACACTTTTCCAGACAAATGACGCGAGCACTCTCTTCGAACGCGCTCCACATACCGTCAATAGAAACTTGTCAGACGAAGAGATTGACATGTATCTAATTCTGTATACACGCACAATCAGTGAAAACTAGTAGCGCAATGCGGCAATCGACGCACTCCACCAACAAAAAAGTTGACTCCTGACAAGATTAAAAACCTTGCACAGGCGGTTTACTGACAGACGTAGTAGTTAAGACACTGAAATCGCTAATTAAGAACTGTATAGGATTTTTGCAAGTAGATGACATCCCTGGAGTGGAGCATACGAACACAGCCAAGAACATCCCTGTATTCGACGAGCGCTTACCCACACTGCTGATCATTGCGTGGCATGGGCGAACAATCAAGGGATAACGGCATGATGCCCGTTTAAAAAAAATTAAGACGCCTATTCTGGTTGTTATGTGGTCACAATCCACGAATGTCAGTGAGGCGAAAATAATGATGCCTACCTTGTGAGGTTTCAGCTATTTGGTATTCTGGCGAAAACCTCCCAAGAAAACACACAAGAATAGTCACCATGGTGAGGTGAATTCGTTGCCATGTCAAAAATTGTTTTTTTTTTTGACAATTATTACATTCGCGCTTTTTTTTCTTACTGAGCGGTCTACAAATACTTGATTTTGGAAAAGCAATATCTACAAAACAATGGCAGAACGTAGCCAACAAGGTAATATTGTGTATATTAATGAAATATGCATAAGTATTTATTAATAATGAATATTTTGCAGGAACAAGAAAATATCAGTAATAATAGTAATAATATCAAATATCGCAAGTTCCTTAACATCCTTCTACGTTGCAGTCTAAAATTATTTACATTATTTAATTGTCTACAACATTATAAAAGCGAATTACCTTTTGTCTCTATTTTCTCCTTCTTCAATAAGTAACAAAATCAAAACAATGTCCTCCATTTATTTCTTTATTTTCGCCTTTTTGAAAATCAAAATATGTTTATTTTTCCTTGTGTGTGACAGTTCTTTTGTTGATTATTCTCCTTGTGATGTGCTCTTGAGAACATCACAATTTTGACCAGAGATAATGGATGATAGAGATATCCAACTTCGGCAATTTTTACCCCTAGCCCATCCCTTGTATTTCACTTATACATTTACAACGCTCGCCAATTCACCACAATATGGCGGCCAATTCGTGAATTTTGTGGGAAAAAAGCAGCAGATTCATGAATTTAGTGGGAATCCATGTACTTTCCATGTAACGTACATGGGTATGTTGTTCGGAAGGTGTTCAAAAGTTGACTAGTATTTCTAAGGGAATTTTCTTACAATGTTATATGGACTTTCGTGGATAAAATTGTATTGCAATGTCCATTTAACTGGAACTATTTGACCTAAAATTAATTCTTAAGTGTATATATAGCCTATTCATAAACCGTACCTGACAAATTAACTAAAAAAATGAAGCCCGCTTTATACGCATAAATCATGAATTCTGAAAAACTCAAGAATTCAATTTAAACAATTTGATGAGAACAATGGCAAGATATTGCAACTTTTACTAATGCTAAAAAATGGTTGTCAAAACATCTTATTTGTGATTCACGCTTCAATAATATTTTTATTATTGGTTAACTGAACGTGTGAATGTATTATTAATTTTTATTCATATGAAAAAATTCACACTATGTTGTGCATTCATTAATTATGGCCAAGTATTTTGAGATTGTAAATTGCTGAAAGTTTTAATGAATCGACTTCATGAACATAAGCTTTGTTCTTTCGTTTACCCCTCCATAGTGTGTTGAAAATTGAACACCGAAATTTGAAAAAACGTTCAAATAACGAGCGAATTTTCAAATAAGAACTCAATTCACCCCATTACTAAGGTGGGGAAGGGTATCAGCTGTTCTCAAGAGCTCACACGTATTCACAGACAGGGGACAGGGGGCGTATAAAAAACTCTGTCAGATGAAATCAAGGGGCAAGGGAGGTAGAAGTTGGATATCTCTATTATAGGTTATCTCTGATTTTGACGGTTCTTGTGATGCTCACAAGCTGTGAGGTTTTGCTCAGAACACGAAAACCTCACAATTCGTGACTCACCATGCTCTTGTAAGGTAGTTGTGACTCAAAACACATCACTGAGGTTTGCCAGAATAGGGGTGTAAGTTTTTTGCCATTTTTTCTTTATATAAAGTTGTACATTCAAAATGATTTTCATTTCGTTAAACAGGCAGTTAGGTTAAGTCGAAAGACATAGTTTAATATTCAGTTTAGCTTAGAGAGCCCGCCGAGGGCCAATAAGTTGAAATAGAATCTTTGTTCGTCCAACTAGTTTAAGCATTTTTGTCTAGTATGTAAGCATATACGTAATGAATTGAGAAATAAAAATGTATGTTTTTAAATGAATTTAAAAAAAAAATGGCATCATGCCCAACGGTGCCTGCCTGTCGCTAATTACCAGCGACCCTTTGTTTAGCGATAACGGAGGAGACGATGTGCTTGGCTCTGGTGATGTTCGTTCTGTTTGTCTCGGCTCGTCACACCAGATGGTTCGGTGATATATTTGTTTTACATGTTTCAATATTATTTCTTACACTCCAGATTGTGTTAATAAAGTGGTTTCGATTAAATCATTGTGTGTCCGCGTCCACCCCCGTACAAGAACATTCAGACATTAATTGTCTAGAATTACAGACTTTCTGTGAATTCCTACTGGAACTATAAGATTCTGGCTGTAAGATCTAACAACCCGAGTATATTTCCTCAGATAAATTAATTCTTCAGAAGTAGCAAGCAAAGCGATCTTCCGTGTCTTAAGCTTCCCAGAACGACGGACAATGAACAAATACTGACTACAGCAGGTATTGATCCAGACATCCCCGTACTCGAAGATAACTTGTTTTGGTCGAAGATCCGCAAGAAAGAGTGGAGGTACTTGACGCGGCAGTGTACAAGGTGAACGAGAGTATTCGCCCGAACCACGACCTCTGTTGTGTTATGCTGCTGACTTCGAGTCGATGTTCCTGCTCAAAAACCTCACACCACCAAATACAATTTACCAATGTCAATGCGTCCGGGAGTCAAACGCTTGGTCAGAAGGTGACTGCAATAGATGGACAAGAAAATATCAACCACCCATGTTGGTCCCTGTCGTAGTTCACTTTTGGGTATTCCGTAAAATAGAGGTTGAACCGAAAAGAGCTAACGATACAAAAAACCTTAGTTCGATCATTCCGAGTATCTTTACTGGTTGTTCGGTGAAAGAGTTGAACGAGGTTTGACTACCCCTGGCCCGAGTACCCTAAATCCACGATCGCTAGATAGGGGAAGTCCAAATGGCCCAGTCGAGAATGCCCAACACCACCCCGGCTGTATCTTGCGTAGCGCCATCGCCTGAAGACATGAGTAGCGACTTGTGGTAGTGGGTGTTTCTCAAACCAACTCCGGTCATTACACTCTGGCTCAAACGTAAATTTCATTCACGAAATAGGCTCACACTCGGTTGGGCAATCGCGGCAGCCGCCTGACTGAGCGTGGCTTAATTTCAAAACTCTCTTCATCTCTTTCAGCAACTGGTTCATAAAATATTGTGATCAGTCATGTAAGTTGAACCGGAGTGTCTGTGTCTGAAATAGGCCTTTAATTACCGCAGCCTCGTTGCGGACCCGAAGTCATAAACTCTAATTTGATGTCGCAAAAAGCGCAAACAAAAAATGTTTAAAAATACAACAACGGCTTCTGTGCGGATTTATGTGCTTTAAGCAAGTTCGCTGGCTGACATTCACTTTCATCTTAATTGGTTGCGATTAATAAACATATATGTATCCTCAAGATGCAGCTCCTCATGTGCCAGATAATGGATTACGTTTGCATAATTTCGCTCATAATCAGGCTAATGGAGGTGTGCTTTATGCAGACGCATGCCTGCGACTTGTGAGCCGTAACCGACGTCGGCTGTGAATTTCGTTGGAATTTCATGCAGTTTTTCCGTATCTGCTTGATGCATGTGGAGTTTCCTTGTGCACGCAGCGGATGTACAGAGTTGGGGAAGGAAATTGAATATTAATGATTGGAGGGGAAGCTGTTAAAAGGATGTTGATGGGAAAAAAAGGGGACTTGCACGGGTATTTGGTTGTCTTCTGATCTTGTTGATGATTAAAAGATACGTCACATTGATTAGGAGATGGGTACCAAAAAAACATTATTTGTTGTTGGTCACCGTCAACCATTACGTGTCGCAAGAAGGAAGAAGGGGACAATTCTGGAAGAATGTTGAAAGAGTTCCCAGATCTTCCGGTAATTACTTAAGTTCCAGTTTCCTTTCGGACTTCTTGATCAAAGTTCTTAAAACCGAAATGAGCCTATGTTACAAATTGCAATTCAGTCCGCACTTTTCATTAAAATTGTGAGTGTAGCTTAGAGCATGTCATTTCACAGGAGATAAAGCACCATCTCTCCTTTCACAACCATTGTCAAGACCCCTTAAACTCCCATCCGAACCGAACGATAAGTAACCAAACGAGACAAATTGTCAAGAAGAAATCAGGAGCATAGTTCTGAGAAATATTTCAAACTTCCTGCAGTGTCCTTTACGTAGGTAGAGATGGATCAATTTCGCACCCACATAAGTAATCAATATTGAACGAAACTTAACGAAACTTAGAGAAATGTTTATAATGGTCACAGCGTATTATTTCTGTGCATCCCCTCGATTATCTCAGGCTCCAAGAATGGCAAGAAATAAAGCTGAATTCCTCCTTTGGCAGCTTTGATCAGCATTATCAAGGCCCAATCACAGCTGAATGAAATAACTTAAGGCTAATGTCACAACCCATCGAGAAGTATCGTCAAATTGA
Organism: Eristalis intricaria; assembly: GCA_964034865.1. Classification (NCBI taxonomy): domain Eukaryota; kingdom Metazoa; phylum Arthropoda; class Insecta; order Diptera; family Syrphidae; genus Eristalis; species Eristalis intricaria. The sequence continues at coordinate 65,422,862 of OZ035877.1, forward strand.
AAAGTGCCTATAAATACTTCTGGGAACTTGAGAAACGTTCGAAACTTAACTTTTATTTACATACGTAGAGAGCTGTCGATCTATTGATTTCATTTACACCACAAAAATTTAACGAAACTTAACGAATCTAACGAAATAGAATAGAGGTTACAAGGGTCACAGCGTCTAATTTTTATCATCTCTGAAGGCCCAAGAGTGATACAAATTAAAGCTGCATTGTTTAAGCTGCACAGCTTTGATCCCATAAGCTGAAATAAGCCCAAACCTATGCCAGAATCGTCAAATTTAAAACTGCCTATACAGTGAAAGCTCCCATAGGCGAACAGCGATGGTCGCAAAAATTTCTTCGGGCTAACGGATTTGTCGGTCCATGGGAATATATGTAACTTCAATTCAAGATCCACGGTCGTGAGAAATTGTCCGCTCAAGAAGATTGTCCGTCTAAGAGAGTGTCCGCGTACTCGGAGCTTCAGTGTAATTACCCTTGGGAACGTGCGAAAAATTCCAACATTAGTTTTAATTTACGTGCGTAATTTTTTTCTTACTTAAATCCTGTATCCTGTTGTGGGTCCTAGGGCCTCTAGAACGCCTACCCTCGAGAGTTTCTGGATGCCTAACATCTTCACAACTATTTCCCAGTTGCCGTGTTTCGTTCCGAGTATTTTCCCATCCTGAATAAGCGGGTTTCATTGTATCGCTTGGCTAGTTAAGGACCTGTCACCCTTTCGAAGAGTGTGACCATTCCACTGTCACTTCCGTCGTCGTATGGTTGTGCCTATAGGTTCCTGGCCCGTTCCCTGATAAAGCTATTCGTTAGAGATACGGCTTGGCCAGAATGTCCTCAAGATGTAGCACGGATTCAACGTTGGAACGTAACAGTCGTGGCTTGGTGTTTGCATTACTTCGCCAAACTTTGGATAGCATCCCAAACGCTGATTTTGCTTTGCCTGTGCGGTTGGCAACACTCTCAAGGCATTACATACACGAGTCGATGAGTTTGATCTAAGGCTAATCTTTTTTGTTTTAATTCTCAGCCCAACGACGTCTGCTTCCCTCTCAACATTTGCTGTCGGGTCGTTTATTCTGTGAGACGGAAGGCACACATCGTCGGCGTAGTCAAAGTGTTTGAGTTTAGATGTAAGAGTCCATCGTATTCCTCGATTTCCTTTTGACAAGGCCGCATTGAGCACATGGATTTAATTGATTTAATGAATAAATTAGTATTGGTAAAAGTATGCAGCCTTGCCGAACCCCACTTTGAACTTCGAATTCCTCAGACAGCCTTCCTCTATGAAATTTTTTATGTGCATAGAGAACTACCGCAAGCTACATTTAACGACAATTAACGAAACTTAGAATAGCAGTCATAATGGTCACAGGGTTTCATTTCTTCAATTTCTCAACATGTCCGAAGCTCCATGAATGATAAGAGATAAAGCTACATTTGCCCTTTCACAGCTTCGATCAAGCAACGTCAAGGCCCAACCACAAATGACTGAAACAAGCTTAAACTCGTGTCAGAATGGAATGCGAAGTATCGTCAAATTTCAAAGTGCCTATAATTAGTTCCGGTAACTTGTGAAAAATTAACTTACATTTACCTGCGTAGAGAGCTGCCGATCTGTCTATTTACTTCCAACAAACAAAATTGAACGAAACTTAACAAAACTTTGAGAAATGTCTATAATGGTCACAGCGCATCTTTCTGTGAAATTCTCATGCCCTTTAATTACTTTTGGGAGCTTACGAAAAATTAAATGAATGTTTTGGCCGTACAAACTAAATTGAACGAAACTTAACGATTCTTAGAAAAGTGGTAATAATGTCACAGCGTATCAATGTGGGCTCCGAGTATGACAAGAAATAAAGATGCATTTGCCCTTTCACAGCTTCGATCAAACATCATCAAGGCCCAACCATAAATGACTAGAATAAGCTTAAACTCATGTCAGAATGGAATGAGAAGTATCGTAAAATTTGAAAGTGTCTACAATTAGTTCTTGGAACTAAGAAACTAATAAATTAACTTACATTTACGTACGTAGAGGTCGATTTCGCCCCACAAACAGAATTGAACGAAACTTAACGAACCTTAGAAAAGTTGTCAACCATGGCGTACCATTTCCAGTATTCACTCTATTGCTGAGCTTACCTAAGTCTCCTTACATCAATTCGGGTTAGGCTATTAATTCTCAACACTGGTTCTAACGAGACGTCAAATTGACAATCGACAAACGGAGACGGCAGGTCTTGTCGAAAGCACTGCCAACTGAATGATCGCCTTCAGCAAAACAGAAGTCAGCAGTCAAAACAGTAGGAATTTCAGTACTTCTCCTTCAAGGTTAACGGGACACAGTAATAAATTATTTTTAGCACTAGTTCGATGTTATCAATGAAAGACGCAATGTATTGCAAAAGAGAATGACAGACTGCAGCACATCACCGCCGCTCCATCTCCGACATTTGACATCCGAAATTAAACCGTCGAAATTGTGCGATTCCACGACATTGGATGCTTATCTTCGAGGCTGTGAGAAGCAAAAAGGTGAAGGCTACTGGCGGGCGTGTGGTCTGGGAGATGGATGATAAAAGTGAACCCGTCCCAACGAGAGTTTGTGTTGAGAATGATGATCCGCGAGTAAGGCGGATGCAGGACTGATTTGAAAATGAAAAATTGACTTAATAACCGCAGCATTTTCCCAGCAAATTGGTATATAATTCGAAGAAGTTGAGGCTAAGCTGAGCAAATCCAATGCAAATGAAATTGAAACCTCCTAATGAACTGAGTGGCTTTCCGAATACAGCAAGAACAAAAAGGCAATTTACCAAATCGCTTTCGAAGCTCAAAATTAAATGCAAAATATTTTTGCGAATGAGTTACACAAAAATAAAAATTATGAAAATTTACGCGCGAAATCAAGCCAAGTCCGGTGATAATCCACATTTAAGTGGGCCATTATGCGACAGACGTTCGCGGCTGGTGTCAGTATCTGAGCATCGGAGTATCTGAGTTACGCAACAGCCATCCTAATCCCCCCCAGCAACGATGCGGGCACATCATCTGCTTTCTACGGACAGAAACCCCCCAAACACACAGAGACCAGCACAAAACAGACGTGTATGCATGAATTTTGCAAAGATCCATAGACAAAGTCACCGTGGACGGGGGCAGGGGGGACAGGGGCAGTGTAAGGGAATGCAAATTAAATCGTCAGAAGCCAGCCGGTGACAAACTGACAACTTCACAATCGTCATCATGAATATTAAACTTTCGCCGCGTTCGACGGTTCAGTCGAACATGAACCCAGCTGACATTGTCCATGTATCTGAATATGCACGAGAGTAGTATCTATGGGCATTGCATTTGCTGGCACAGTCGTAAATCTAGTTTTGGAGACGTGCTGACGAACTGCGGCCAGAAGATATTCGCTTGTGTGTTTGCACAGCGTGTGATGTGTTTCAGAACACCACTGCCGATGTTGTCGTCGCCGGATGAATGGAACTGTGGGTGGAACTATTTTTGGCTGCGCTGCGCTGCTGAGAACAGGTCCGTCGAGTGTATTTGCATTCAGATTGCACATCAAGATGACTGCAGGTGGACCATGTTGTGTGCGGCCGACGCAGAAATGCAGCCGGCGACAGCCGAAGTGACGGGCTGATATCGCCTATCTGCAGCCAAAGAGAATAGCTTACCGAGTCGTAAACAAATTAAATTATGCGTTACACCGATAATGGGACAGTCCTTCGGATGCGGATTGAATAAGTATTATTTTTGCAAATAAAAGTGTCACAGCATTGGACTGGTTCCAGATGGGGAGCCTTGAACTCCCGGGCCGAGTGCGTGGGCGGCGGTGGTGCGGGTTCTCGGTTTTGCATGTTGATTGACTTTATTTTTCTGTTGAAGTAACAATACGATTTCGTCTTGCATGCATACGTTCACTTGGCCATTGCGAAATTTCACGTGAACCGCGGGCACACTTTTAATTGGATTTGAGCTCGCTTTTGATGGGATAATTTCCGAGCAAAAAATAATTGAACTGGCTTACATCCGATAAGGATCGGCAATCGTACACAATTTGAAACTTTTCAGGTCACTTGCGAATCACTTCTATTTTTTTTTTTTTGAGAGGTCGTGTGGCGGATGATTCATATGCGGGGGAAAAGGTCTTTCAAAAGGTTACGTGCTGTCGAATTGGGTTATCTATTGCTGTGAGATTCCGAACGATTGCGCCAGATGCGCTGCACGTTGTTTCTCAGTTATTTATGAAAATGTTGACGACGTTTCTCACTACAAGAAGACTTTCATTTTAATCGAATGACTCCTGAAAGTTTATAGGGCAACAGGCTTTTACATTTTAGTTCAGTACAGAGAGCGCTCAGCTTAGTTCAAATCTGTTTATTGAACTAGTTCATTCTTCTAGTTCATTTAGTTCAATGTAGTTCGCTGATCAGGAAGTTGTGTCTTGTGCGATTTCCGCCAGTTGATCGTAATATAATCGCTATAAATAAGATCTCTTTTAAACTGAAGGAAATATAATAAGCAACACTTAACCAGAAAGAAATCTCCTTAATAATTCATCACATGCACATGCCTTTTATACCATCCGCAACCGGCAACGTAATGATGCTCGATGTGCTTGAGCTGCGGCATAGTTAACCAAAAATAGTCCTGATATACACAATGAGTCAGAATTTAGTTCAGTTTAGTTCGATTTAGTTCAGTTGTGCTTACCGAATCACGTGTATCCAGTGGTATACATGGGTTTGATGAACTACTGATCTAAATGAACTAAAATTAGATGTCGTTGGGAAGTAGTTCTTGTTAGAGCACTTTTTGGAACTTGTTCGTTCGTGATCTACATCTACATGGTACCACTTCAGTCAAGGTAACTCTAAGGCTATAACTTTCTGAGAATGGTAGGTCGCTTCCATTCGTCGTACAACACCAGCAGATACATCGCGAGTGATTGCAAGAGATGGCTATGTCCAAGTCCAGCATGGTAGTGCAGTTTGAAGAAGACCTTAATATTCTGCAGTTATGGCAACTGGCATTGGAGCTCTTGGGCATTTGTTCAACACCACACTTGTGTTAAGCCCTCTTAGCTTGAGCGGTCTTAAGAATTGAAAAACTAAAAGGAGGCCCACGAGGATGATATAAATGATCCTTTCGAAATCTCAGGTCGACTTTGAATTAATGCTGCATCCCTCCTTTGATAGCTTTCGTCAGCCCAATCATAATTGAATGAAATAAGCTTAAAACACTCATCCCCGAAACAAACGAGAAGCATCGTTAAATTTCAAAATTCCTATAACGCCTATACTTCTTACGAAACGTATGAAAAAATTCCAAAGTGAACTGTCATTTTGCACGTAGAGAGCTATAGGTTTGGCACCCACAACTGAATTCAACGAAACTTAACGAAACTTGAAGAAGTGATGTACATTTTGTTGCAGCCGACTAAGTGGGGTTGGGTCGACGGTTCAGTTTGACGGACGTGGTTGTTCTTGACCAACACCTTACTTGTGTCTTCTTCAAACTGCACTACCATCCTGGACTTGGACATTGCCATCTCTTGCAATCACTCGCGATGTATCTCGTACCTCGTGCCCATAGCCAGCTAAAATAGAAGAGGGCAAAGAGAGGAAAAGATGGAAAGGGATGAAAGCCTAAAAACCTATTGTAGATCACGGACGGACAACTTAAGATTGGACAGAGAGAAAGGTGGGCCTATGTTTCTTCCACCAGAAGATGCCGGCAGAGGGCTCGCGGAGCCAAGCAAACTAACCTGAACTATGCCTAAGCTAAACCTACTATCTAAACCTAACATAAACCGTATCAAACTGAACACAGTTTAGCTCAGACTACATCGCAATTTAGCTCAACGCTCTTAAAGCGCCATCTGGCGGTCAAAGTTCGTAAAAATAGGGGGGGCCTGATACTATTGACACATGACCGCCAGCTCACCGCTCATGTCAATCGGCATGACGTTGCCTACCTCCCTTGGCGAAATTTTGTGGGAGATAGCGGAGATGTTAGCGCAGAGAGGCTAATTCACATTTGGACTTGGTTATTAAAATAAGGGGTTTTCAAACCTATTTTCCAGGATATCATCCTATGGCGAGGGACTTGTAGAATTTATCCATGCCAGTCCACAGCAACATTGCCTTTGCATCAGATTCAGGTGAGACCACTTTATCGACTGAATGTTGCACACAAGAAATGCTAAGCGTCGTATATTCGATCAGCAGATGAAAATTAGTAAAATTTCACTCCATTTAAGATTTATTAAGAGAAAACATGCATCTGGTAGACAGTTAGCCTCATTTTCATTTCACCTTATTTCAGGTGGTCATCCTACCTCCATTTCCGCTTCCCTTGCATCCTTAAAATTTCCCTTAATATTAAGAACTCGACGCTAAAACTCATTGAATAGTGAACGCTTCCATATGCAATGTTTCTAGTAGATCACCTGCAAGTTGAAAATTATGTCAAAACTGTTTCTCTTGACTTGGACGGTCAGTAAGCACTTAAATGACATGAAAAGAAAGAGAAGCAGCATCTAACAGTGAAGAGAAAACAGGAACACCTTCCAAAGTACGCGCTCAATTACCTTGATCCCCGCACACAACACTGACTAGTTGTCTTCAAGTAAAATGTCGATCGTAAATAACGGTCATACGAGGCATTCTGTTGAGTTCCAAGACCAGTTTAACGGAAGCATTCAAATTGCTCGCTGCAATCGAATAAATTCCAAACGTTATGACTCTGGAAGGTCAAGGCCTAGGTTAATGTAGATGCACGGTGTTCTTCTGCGGCGCTTGAATGGACTTGAGCAAAAGTGCTTTTAGCCTGTGTCTTATGGTCTTATAGTTGTAAAGAAGCAAATTATAATGTGCGCAAGACCACACGGAATAAGCAATAAAAACCCATGATCTTGAACAATAAGACCCCCGATATGGAGGCGAATGATAAACCGAATCCGTCGCACCTCCCGCGACGTAGTGGATGGATACGTCAATTCCTGCGTCCAATTATCGACACGGCGTTTTTCACTGTTTCACCTTGCTCGGGTTACTGGGGAGGATGTTGGGAAAGTAGGCTTATCTAGAAAAAGACTCTCGGACTTTGACGTTCAGAATTGACTAGTTGATCAGGCGTTACAACCAGTAGACACCCAGGGCCTAGCTTTACAGCCACACGTGTTGTGCGTGCTATTTTTTTCCCATGAGAGGAGCTGGGACCTACAGTTCTACGCCGACTCTTAAAGCACTAGTTTAAAAAGCTTTTTCTAGAAAGTTATACTCTTTTAGCCTTAACACTGCTAATAGTGACTCGACAGAGGTGGCGCCGTAAATTTTTGTTGTCAGACTAGGAATCGAACCTAAGCACGATGGGTTCAAGTGAGTAGGAATTCAGCTACTCTTTCCTTTTCTTTAGAGTCCTGGCGCCGGTTTGGATCCGATGGGCGAATGAGTGATTATTTAGCGTGCTCATTATGCCTCATTACCAAACAACTATGGCCTATGATCGATCCCAATCGATCGCTAATCTTAATCAGATTAAGCAGTCCAAACCTCTTATTGGCGTTCTAACAGGGCATTGTGCCATCGGAACTCACGCCTCTAGACTAGGCCTTCCTTACAATGATTTCTGTAGAAGCTGCTTGCACGAGGATGAAGACACCATCGAACACTTGCTATGTAACTGCAGTGCTCTCTCATCCCGTAGATTCAGACTTCTGGGGCCCATTTCTTTGTTAATCTGGCTGATCTGAGCAGCATCAGAATCACCCTTCATCTTCGCTTTATTAAAAGCACTAATTACTTTGCGAAATAGGTGCCCTTGATCCGCGTGGTAACACAATGGGCCTATGCCTGGCCTAAGTGTGTCTGCTGTCCTTCGGCGCGGCAGTCAGCCAACTCAACCTAACCTAACCTTAGCGTGCTCAGAGATTTCCTTCGATTTTTCCATGACACTCCATGGGCTATGTCGTCACAATAAACATGTCTTGTCATCATGTTAGGTTAGGTAGAAGGCTGCTAGTGCATTCACCACTTCACTTAGCCCACGTTGGTCGATTGTGATACCCACAGTCAGACTACTACGACTGATTGACCACTCCAGTGACAGTGCCGTTAATTTGATCACAACGGCAAACGACTGGACCAGATTTGGAAACCAGTTAGAATCAGGGACCCCACTAATGAAGGGCAGGTGCTTAACCGACTGGACGGTGCAGTTGCCTTCCAAGAATGAATGTTGATTGAATGTTTGACATGAAGTACTTTCCTTTGGAACGGCGGCAATTTGCAAAAAGCTTGGCTTATTGTTCTCACAAAAGACTGATGGGACGCTCTGTACGCTTATCCACGATTTGAAATCCATATGCTGGACTGATACTACTCTTGAGGCGCTCTATGACAATAGGACGCCCACTAGTCGGAGATGAGATGAGGTGAGTTCCGCAAGTGATATTTGGTCCGTTGAGAAAATCTAAAATGAGTCTCAAAAGAAGCCAAGACGTCTTGGGAGCCAAGGAGTTTTCCTTTCTGACTCTGCGGGAGATCACATAAAATGCGGAGTAAAAAAAAAGACATCAAACGTCACTTGGTACAAAAACCAAAGACCAGGCTAGTCCAGATCGACTACGCAAGTATGATTGGAGGAGAAGGACGAGATATCCATATTCAAGTGTTTGAATGACTCCCGACCAGCGTCAGTGATGTAGTGGTAGTGGTAGTGATAGCGGCATGAAAACGGGAGTTGGTGTCCCCGGAATCAAACCCAGAAACTTTAGGCCCAGTCAGAATTAGTTTGTCTCGTGGCTTGAAATTATACATATTTCTAAGATCAAACCATTGGCGTCCGTAGACATTTTTTGCCAGACACGTTGGGTAGGAGGGGGTTGTGCGGGAAGGGGGGGGGGGGGGGGGTGGACATTATACTTTTTTTCAACCTTAATACTAATTTTTCCGTTATAGTAACAAATTAATAGAAAATATTGATATGAGTCGATGGCCTGCAGGAAGCGGGCCAAGTGTCCCACCTTGATCCCCCCCCCCCCTTCCTGCGGGCGCCAATGGATCAACCCCCGTGTTCATATTAATGTCGGCATATAAAATTGAATTGCCAACACGACTGTAAACTGCTAAGACTAGAAGCTGGAGCAACGCTTGGGTGTGGACAGCAGAGCTTAAAAAATATCGTGGCTGTGGGGAAGGTTTATCTTCAGCCTGACATTTGTGACATGTTGTAGTGCGTCCAAAGAAACGCTTCTCAGCAACCGAATATCGTGTGCCACTATAAAGGCAACCCATGCCGCAGTGAAGTTTATGGAACCTTCCAAGCAGTCTCATTGGGCTGCAGTGTGAGGCTTGAACTAGATATGTCACGAATATTCGGCTACTTTCTTACTATTCAATATCCGGTCGAATCCCGAATATCAGGTGTGACCAGAGTGACCGTTCAACAGAAACAAAAGTATCCCTCTCATGAAGGAGGGCCGAATTTGAGTCAGTGCCTGGACCCTTCGAAGTCTAGCCTGCGCTTGGCCACAATCTCCACAAGACCCTAAAATAACCACCCGTAGCCATGGTATGTTAGCCTTTGATCTGAACCACCAACCGCTCCGCCTTTCCCCACAGCGGCTACAGATGCCTCTTAAGTTGAATCTCGTCCACCAGACCACCTCACTGGTGCAGCAGTAGCAGAGCTGACCTCTTTTCCACTCGAACGACTGCAGACTGCAACGAAACCAAAACCCGCCACACACACGCACACCAGCTACAGATGGTCTGAGCCCGATGCAGATTCCAACGAAGAAGCAAAGCCGAACTCAAGTTGAGGTAGGTTACCACGGATCGCAGGCGCGTCCTCCTCCCCATCCTCCACACGACCACGCGAAGACTGCATCAAAACAAACACCGACACCCGGAGCGGACGTATTTTTGGTCCTCCGGTGGAGGCACCTCGAGTCAGCACCCAGCACCCAGCTGATCGTGACCGAACAGCGCTCAACGCTGGCTGCCGTTCCGCTCAAAAATAAACACACAACAGAAACGAACACGAACAAGAAACGACAAACAAACAAAAAATAAACGAAACAAAACACAACCGATTCGAGCCCCCTACAGCGGTGTGCGCGCCTGTGTGTGAGTGTGGGTGGTGGGGGATGTCTCGACACCGCGGGGGGCCACGAAGGGGGGCCAGCTGCAGTCAGTTGTAACTTGGCCTTTGCAGTGTGTACGGCCACACTGGTGTTCGTAAGTTGTCTTCCCAAATTCCATTCGAATTGCAGACCAAAACAAATGAAAGAAAAATCCAAAAAGGAGAGAAGCAAGCAAGAGCCAACGCGAGAAGCAGCAAAGGGGGGAAAAGTTGAATTTTTTTTTTGTCTGCTTTTTCGAGTTTTTTTTTTTTTACCTCACTCGACGGCTGTGGGATCGCAGTTCTTTTTCGTCGGTGGCGTCGGTTGGATCTATTGGTGCGAGCGCTCGCGATCGGTCTCTTCAACAGATACACACACCTGAACGCTGTGTCTTTGGTTTCAGCTCAATTTTCCGTTCGACGCGGACCGAGTGAATAAACGAATACACGAAGTTTCTTGGTTTTTCTCGTTGGTCCTCGCGCTGGTTGCATTTTTTCGGGCATTTCTAGGATCTGAGCTGACCATCAGCAGTCGATCGATACGTCGTCACATAACTGAACGCGTCTCGTTTTTATCGATAACTTGTTGCAAACGAAAAAAAAAAATAAACATCGCAAAAATCGAAGAAAAAAAACACAAAGTGTGCGTGCGTGCGTGTGTGTGTGTGTTGTGAAGGAAAAGAAGAAAGAAATAAGGAAGAGGCGTGTGGAGAAAGAGAAAAAGTAAAAGAAAGAGGGAAAACAAACAAAACGGTTCCTTTCGATTTCTCAAACAAAAGTGAAATCTGTGAACTTGAAGAAGAGCGTCAGGCGTCGACGACGAGACGCAACGCGGCGACAACGGCGATTACGACGACGCGCGTACCTCACTTTGCAAAATCCAAGATTCACATATCACAACAAAGCCAATCAAAAATTCTCCCAGTCAGCGGCGACTTCGGTTTTGATTAATTCGTGAATTTCAATGCGCTCTGGCTTGCACAATTCGTAAGCTAATTGTGAATCGAACCATCGCCAACGACTCTTGCTCCGGCTTCGAACTTCGAAATTGAACAACAAAAATCTGTGTCTCTGACTGAAGCTGTTATTTGCCGCGCGCGCTGAGAAAAGACGGACTGTGTTACGATGAATTGGTAATTCGGTGAGCAAAGGTTGCATCAAAGTGCACTCGGCCGGTTCGAGCAGAAGCCGCAATAGACGCCTCTTCTCTTCTGTCTGCGTCTGTACAGGAAGACGACACAACAGACTGTTGGATTTTTTTTCTTGTTGTTAATTAATTGTCGGTTTGTCTGAGCTGTTGCGTGATTAAAGCGGTTAGTTGAAAATTCATGAAAAATTCACCGAAAATCGATTGAATCGATTGATTATCGTTCGGTTCGAGAGCGGTTCATTTTTGGCAAGTGATTACATAGCAGTTCGCCCGATTGTCTGTCAGTCTGGCAGCCTGTCAGACCGTTGACAAGTGAAAAAGTGAATTTAATTAGCCGAAGAGCACGCAAATCGGATTACATTTCACGTACAAGCGACTTAAAAAGTGGATCAGTGGTGAGTGATACATTTCTTTCTTCTTTCATCAAATTCCAGATACCTGCCGCCCGGGGAAGTGGATTTCCGGGGAATTTTCGAGCGAATCGATACTTTGTTGGGTTTCCCAAGCGATCGCATGGAGGTGCGCCTCTCGGACGTGTCTCGTGTGTTGACAATTGTGTCATTGTTGATGGATAACACTTGCAATCATGGACAGCATTTCGTTATTAGGCTGCAAATGAGTGGAGAGTGTGAAATTGCCAATTGGTGTTCCTCGGCTCGGCTAGAATAAGGGCTTATTCCCCTGAAGACATTCTCAGTTAACCCATTCTTCGCTCCACATTCTGCCTCGTAGTGTTTGGATTGTGGAGCAGTGGACGTCGCTTAGATCAGACGTTGTGTGAATGGTGGACGCCTGGGACGTGGGGAGTGTCGATTGAGTCGACAGAGCCTTCTATGAGAAATACCGTTGGAAATGGCCATTTTCCGAGATTTCTTTAAAAGAAGTGAGTGACTGACTATTTTCCTCACACATTTCCAATCTACATAATAAAAACGCTAGTCTCACTGACAGACAACGACCAGCTGAACCCAGCATGGATGCTTGAACAGGAGTTGCTCTTACACTTGAAGTGACCACTGAGAGAGAATTTCTTGCAACTCGGTGTCACTGTGGGTGTGTTATGCTTTTAAAATCGATTCAAGATGATGAGATCCTCTAGATGAGGATTATGATCGAGGACACAAACCGTAGTTGCCGAATTTTTGATCGTTTTGATTTCAATCGATGGTTCGCGGAGATATCCTTCAATTGCACAGAGAGCCGATGTTCACACGGCCGAGTAGGCTAAGGGTCGTTTTGATCAAATTCCGGGAAAACTGGGAGTTGATCAACTTCCATATTGGTCTCAACTCGTGAGTTCAAAATTGATTTTGTTCAATATTTCAACTCACAGTCTGAAATTTTAAATCCCAAAGTTGTCCACTTTCAGTTTTTAAATTTCTCCTGGAAAATTCTTGACAAATTACACATAAAATGTCATTTTCAGCGTTCAATTTACGGTGTGTGCTGTTCGTGTGCTCTGTGAGAAGGAGAATTGAGAGCAAAAGTTGCCAGCAGAGATAATAGTTGGATATCTCTATCCTCTTATATCTCTGATTTTTAGTTGCTGCTGGCTATGTTTGTAATGCTTACACTAATAAAGTCTGAACTGAGCCGAGCACATAATTTGTAATACTACAAATCAGTGTATAACATTCACGGGGTGTGTTAAAATGAAAAAGAATCAAATACTTAATTTCGTCAAATAAATTTGGAAGCGCCAGTATCTTCTCTCGTTTCACGGCAATGAATCCTGTATTAGTTCGAACACCATTATTTTTGTCCGGTGTGAGAGACGAAAACGATAAATGACATCATAACCATCCATACACACAGGAAGGCAGGCAACTATGATAATGGAAGAAAAAAGAGATAGAAAAATCCCTGATTTCATCCCTTAACTTCTGCTATTTCCGTAAGTTGAAGAAAGGGGAAGTTTATAAACTCATGAGTTGTAAATTAAAAGTTGAAGCTAAAAAATTTGATTCAATGAAAGCAAATCCAGAAGTTGAAGAGAAAAATCCCAAAGTTGTGTTTAACTTTTTGTTGAACAAAATGACCCTAAGTGGTTAAAATCATGATAAACAAACTTAGAGTAAGCTGATCGGATAGATTTGAAAGGAAAGCAAACAAGTAAGCTGCCATAAGCCGGGACATTCACATCGTTTGATGGTGAATTTAGTTGGCTGCAATATATAGAATGTGGGTTCTTAGCTCCGAGTGAGTGGGATAAGAACTTGTTCCGAGACCCGATCATGCCGGATGGATATACTTGTTGGTTACGGCCCAGGTCCATAGCGGGCAGATGAAGAAGACGACAATGGGGTGTGTTAAAAGGACATTGCAACATATCTTCGTCGGTCTCTTGTGCTCATTCCTTCATTTAAAGTCTAGAGCTGGTGGCATCTCTAGAAAATTGTATAGCTTTCCTGGATGGAATTTTTAGGCAATGATAGGATGATCGCATGTAAGGTTGGTCCCCTCCAGAAAGTCGGGCGCCGGGGATGAAATGATCCGTAATTGTTAGTCCGTTTGTAAAATAAGTCAGTTTTTCTGTCTGTGAGCAAAAGTTTGTTCCAAAGCAGCTGCTAGTTTCTTCATTAAAATTATAACTTTGAGTCAACTTCTCGTCTGAAGTGAAACGTCGGGATCTTAGTAGAACAAAACTAGTGCCCTCGAGAGATGGCTCTATTACTCAATTGCCTCTTGAACCCATAAAAACAGCTGTTGGCAAGAGTTACTCTGCGTTTGATCTCGGTACTGATGTTGTTTGTACTGTTTACTGCGGAGCCGAGGTAGACCAAGTGCTTGACTACCTCGAAGTTATAACTGCCCATTGTGACGCTCTGTCCAAGACGTCGATGTTGTGTGTCCTTTCTTGATGACAGCATATAAATCGTTTTGCCCTCCTTCACCGCTGGCCTCATCTTAGCCGCTTCCGGCTCATTGACGGCTCGCTGTGTTCTGCCAATCACGTCAATGTCATCCGCGTATGCGGACTAGTACGGACTTATGGAAGATCGTGCTTCTAGTGTTGGCGTGTGAGTCTTCCACGATCTTTTCCAGGATGATGTTAAAGAAATCTACTTGTGCCTGTGTCGTCTAATTCGAGGAGGTCTCTAATTCTTAGGGATCCGAATTTAGCCTTGCTTCACTTTGGGGACAAGACAAAATCAATTGTTTGTTTGGAATTCGTCGATATTTCATGTACAACGCAGTACAGTGCGTTGTTTTATACATGTGCGATCATTAGGATCTTTAGAGATAGATAGATAATTTTTTCTTTCTTTGTATTACAAATACATTTGATTTAAAATCGAACATTTTACATTACAGAGAATTGATATAAATTTATCTTTCTACTGAATCTGGATAAAAGATAGTCAAAAACTAGAAACAATTTAATATAAACCAACATTGAGAAAAATACAGAGAAAAACCAATAAATAATATAAAAAATAATAAAAATTTGTTATATTAATAAAAAAGATATAATAATAAATAAATAAATTAATATGTAAATCCAAGATTATGACGATAAATAAGTAAAATAAAGAAAAAATAACTTTATATAAATAAATTAATAAATAAACAATTAATAGAAACAATATATAGAGATACAAGATGAACAAGTAAATAAAACTTAATTTAGTTCATTTACAAGTCTGTAATCAGCAAGGAATGAATCCTATTTTCGTACATGTTAAATTAAAGAAAGCAAATGTAAATATTATTAAATAAAATAAAGTAATCTATCTTTAAGCTTAGGATACAGTTGTTGAAAAACTTGTTAGTCAGTCCTGAAATCTGTCAGTTACTAATTCAACATTCGCTCCTAGATGAAGATCACAAGTTGAGTAATTCCAGGGCAGATTTAGCATCATTTTTAGCAATTTATTTTGCGATACTTATAGTTTTTTGATGTGACACTTTTCTGAGTTCCCTCAGGCTTGGCAGCCGCAGAGCAAAATGGCTAGGGAAATCACCTTGTGGATAACGATTTTGTTTTCCATGGAGACGGAAGATTTCCGTTTTATAATAGGATAAAGTAGCTTGATGCAATTTTAGCATTTTTATGTGCTCGCTTAAGGTCAGCCTCGTGCCAAGGTATATGCCTAATTTTTCACGCAATTTTGCCAATTGACCACAATTCCGTTTATTCGTAAGCTGCCAGTAGGTAGATGACAAGATTTTCTATTTCGTGTGAAATCTTTTTCAAGATTAGACTTTCTATTTCGTCTGAAATCTTTTTCATGCATTTTCTCCCCATTAAGTTGTGTTTCCCATTTATTACAAAATTCGTTTAGTATTTATAATCGTTGCAAGTTTGAGGTCCCTCTTTATATCGAGAGCGAATTTATGCAATGAGAATATTGCAGTGTTGTCGGCGAAAATAGCTCCTTGGCGACTTAGGTTAAGAAGGTCGGCAGTACACGAATTATATAACATAGGACCCAAAACGGATCCTTGTGGTACACCTGAATCAAATCAGCTTAGGATCTTCAAAGAATTCATTTAATGGACTAGAAGCACTCGTACAGCACCATGTACTCAGAACTCCTCGATAGGTTTTTCTAGGGAAATGCTCGTTGACACACTCGGCTTCACTTTTTCAAGCCTGTCCATGTTATTCGTCTTAGTGTAGACGTAGGCGTCTTAACGTTGATGAATTGACCAAATTAGTGAGCATACAAGTCAATGCAATTGGAGAATTTCATTTCTCGTCTAATACTCTGCCTGATACTGGAATGTCCTCAGCTTTGCTCACTTGTTTATGGACAGTTGTCGTTACGTAGGCTTGCCCGACTCTACTAGTCACACATTCATTGAGCACCTGAAAATGGATAATTTTGTAATTGAAGCCGAAATCCGTCACTGGTCTTGAAGGATATTGACTGCTCAACATCTGATTGGAACTTCCTAGCCATTTCTTCAAAAATGTGGCATCTAATGCTATTCCTTAGAAAAAGGTTGCATAAAAAAGCGATGAAGCGAAGATATTCAACTGTGTTATAAAATTAATGTTCCCTTAACCTGTTTGCACCTGTAATGACACGTATGTCCCACTCCATGTTCTCACAGGGCCAAATGTTTGTGCTGCAATGGGACTGACTTCAACCCGGGTCTAAAGGGGACATAAACCCAAAAACTAAAACAGAGGATATATGGCCAGCACTAAATCTTAAACTATCACTCTGTCTGCTTAGACTAAGAAGACCTGCACGCAGGACATTCATCGGAGTCATAACCGGATACTGCGCAATTAGTTACACTCCCTCAGAATAAGTGCACCAGATAATGTTTTCTCCAGAAGCACCATGGATGAAGAGGACATAGAAACCAAAAATGATCGCCACTGCTCGTGTAGCCTACATCTATCCTTCAATAATCTCAGCATCAAACATTGTCATACGAAGCAACTGGTTCTTATGCTTATGCTAAGTTCCCACCAACCGAAACCGCGAGGTTAAATTTGTTTCAGTTCATCCAAACCTCGTGCTTTCGGTTCGATGGGGGCATAGCATTAGAAGTAGCCAATCCGAAGGCTTGTTCTAATAGAGCTTGTATCCATTCTAACGTTTGTTAAACAAAATGGGAGCAAAGTCATACAACGCACTCTCTCACGAAAATGTTTCGAAATGTTGAATAATCTGCGTGAAACAATGCGTTCTTTTGACACTTTCCATACAAATTGAGCGTTTTTTGTGCGTCAACTGACATTTGATAAACGAAGACAACTCAAAGGATGCCGTCAAGGCCTTCGATATTCTAAAATTAATCATTCTTGCGCCTCTCGCACAGTTGCGACGTCCTCCGGTTTTCGTGAAAGGTTCCTGTTGAATTTCGACCTGATGCTCAAAGCTGATGAACAAGGCGTGCGTTTAACAAACCCTGTCCGTAACCAACTTTGACGCCCAAGTGAAGCTTCTGATGATCAAAAAGCACCCACCGCTGAAGCGGAATGTTAAACTAAAAATTGTCGTCTCCTAAATGTACCGCAGCTGATGTCCATCCATCACCTGCTTTAATTCGAAAAGTTCATGTCCCACCCACCGCATCAGATGTGAATGCATTCTGACCATCCGCTCGTGTATCGTAAAACCACATAACCGTCATAAAAAAAAAAACAAACATTTACGATCCCTTCGTGAGATGAATAATTGTAAAAAGCCAAATAAAGGAGATGGCCATCGCACCGAAAAAGGCAATTTTTAAATTTGAAAATAAGGCCGTCATTTTACGAGAGCGCGCATGCCGCACAACGCCCGACGACAATCCACGCCGCCAGTTAAACAATGCGGCAGATCAGAGCCTTCGGGTAACCCTTTTAGCATTTGCTCATGACAATAGGTGTCATTTATGATGTCTGTGCATGCATTAGTCATGCACTGTGCTCAATGGAGGAGCCTTGTCCGAGCTCAGAGCCCCACTGGCACCGCATTCGCAAAATGATTGCTTGATTAGGCACGCCATTGTGCGACGGGATGGGACCGCACCGGCTCGGCACAGGCTTCTAAATGCTTTGGGAGGGGACTTTGGCGGTTGAATGAAGTTATTTCCTGGTCATAAAATTGCATTCAAATGACGAGCATTCTCAGTTCCCCAGCGGGGGTCAGGTGTTTTATTGTCGGGGCACTTCTGACACTGGGGGGCAGTTGTGTCATTTTTGGTTTTAAGCTTTTTTTTGCTGTTGTTTATGTGGATCTCGTGCGGTGTTTATTCAATTGAATGCATTCGAAATTGGCTGGAATTTAATTAGACCGCAATTGTTGGCTTGTTTGTTGGGCACTCGAACAGTGACATGTGAGCGTGCACAGGCAGGGGAGCGAATCGATTTGGTCTGAGAGTGAGTTTGGAGATCAAATTATTGTCACATCCGAGAGCGGTCAGATGGAGTGACTAGTTGCGTGGACGAGAAAATGAGAAGAGTGTTGGGTTTGAAGTTTCATTGAGTAGAAAGGGACTGCGGTCTTGGGATGGGTACTGAGCTTGGGGTGGTTTAACTCTGGGCCTGTTTAGAAACTCGCTTGAATGCGACCGGTGTTACACCTTGTTCCACTGAGAAATGTCATTTTACGCGATTTACATCAAATTCACCTACTTTTGTGGGCAGTTATTGACTGTGTTTGGTTTGGATTATCGCGTTCTCCTGTGAGGGAGACTTATGTCACGGAGTTCTTATATAAAAAGGGTCCAAAGGGTCCAGAGATATAAAAAGGGTCCGCAGGCTAAGCAGGTAGCTTCAGTGTCGAGGAGGAGGACGGCGGCACGCTTGTGGTTGCACAGCTAAGCTCGTCGGACGGGGTGATACTTATCCCCTGCCTCGTACACCACCCATTTGCAAAATCTCGTGCCTGTAACTAGCTACGATAGAAGAGAGGAAAAGATAGAAAGCCTAATACCCTAAAGCAGACCACGGACGGACGACTAAGAATAGGAAAGAGAAGAAGTAGAAGACATAGGAAAGTGGAAGAGGAAAGTGTGTTCAAAGCCTATGCCTCTACCACCAAAAGAGACCGGGAGAGGGCTCGCGGAGCTACCTAAACCTAAACCTACCTAAATTTAAATCTAAAACTAACTTAAGCCTAGTCTAACTGAAAACTTTTTAAACCAGTCTCGTTCCTGTCTTACTAACCCAACTTAAGTTAGTTCAGTTGCTAATTCTAACTTAAACTAGGTATTAACAATTAAAAACACTTAAGGAAGAAGGCTGGAGCCTTATCCCCGTCTCCTGGTACTAGTATGTAGCACCAGCACACTTACGCCAAGTTGGTCCTTTGTGCTACATACAGCCATTTTACTGATGAACCACTCCAGTGATAGTGCTGATTATTTCATCCCAAAGCCGAATGGTGACTGGACCAAATTTGCAAACCAGATTTTATTTATTTTATTTATTTAATGAAAAATTGCAAAGCAATACTACAAGACAATTCTTTTGGAAGAATGGACTTTAAACTATTATACTTTAAAGAATTGTTTACAGTTTATAAAGTGACTTTAAGTAGAATCAATATAAGACCAACAAGTAAAATCATTCCAATTTGAAAGGATTCAAGTCAGTTTATGATATGGTTATCCGATAAGAATTGGACAAGTTTTTTCTGAAAGGCGGTGCAAGAATTGATTATCTGTTATCCATGCGGAAGATTGTTCCAGGCACGAATTGCAGATACACGAAAGGATCGTTCACCAATACAATATCTGAAAGAGGGTATTATAAGAGTTTTACCTCTATTCTTCTTCTTCTTTATTTGTCGCTACAGTCCGGAGTGGACCTGGGCCTCAACCAACAAACCTATCCAACTAGCACGGTATCTGGCTAGCTGTCTCCAGTGTCGCACGCCAAGTTGGTTGAGATCCTCTTCCACCTGGGTGCGCCACCTTAAACGCGGGCGTCTTCTGTTTCGTTGTCCCACGGGTTCGGAGTCGAAGACTCTCCGGGACGGAGCTGAGTTGTCCATACGCTCTACATGGTCTAGCCATCTTAGGCGTTGGATCCGAAGACGCCTGACTAGACTCATGTCGCTGTACAGCCCGTACAGTTTGTGGTTGAATCGTCTCCTCCAGAAGCCGTCAACGCAAACAGGACCAAAGATCGCACGCAGAGCTTATTTCTCGAAGATACCAAGGACTTTCTCATCCGCTTTTGAGATTGTCTATGCCTCCGCACCGTACAGCAGGACTGGGATGATCAATCATTGGTCGACCAGAGCGAGGTGCATCTTTCACATCGAAATTTTCGGAACGGAAGCGAGCGAACCATTGTTGTGGTATACGTACTGATACAGCATCGTCTCCGTAAACTTCACTTTCTTCATTTGTGGCTTGCGTGGCATTCTTCCCATTTTTATACAAAAATTTCAAAATATAGCGTATTTCTTCATTATTTTCACTCATTTTTGAACAGCTGTAACTTTTTTTCAACTTCTCCGAATTTAATTTTTTTTTGGGAATGAAGCTTAAAATGTCACCCAACTTCATATGGTATGACACAATGTGATTGGAAGCACTGGAGGTAGACGACTCTAACGACATCTACTGACAAAATACGAAAAGACATTATCTACTACCCATTATCTAGCTGCCCTTTGAGTCACAGCACCGATGCTGCAAAGCAACTCGACACTGAGTTTAACATTCACATCTGACAGGACATGAAAGTCTGAGACTGCAATCTGCAGTATCCTTACGGCACAGCAATTCTTTGCACACATTAGCTCCCACTTAAAAATGACCTGTTGCCAATGTCTCTGAAGGAGAGGCATAAAGAACTTGTTGGCATACTTTCCACGAATTGAAGTTTACGTCTCTCTCCTTTGGCTAAAGATGTTTTCCACAGAACGTTGACAAGGCAAGTGATCTTTTCGAGAAAGAAAACAAATTCCTGGTACCTTCCTCTAGAGTCGTCTGTTTGTCATTTTAGAGACTTTCTCTCTCTGTCATTTATCCATCACCACTTTCCACCCTGGCAAGCTTCGGATATCGACTATCCGACACTTTAGTTGTTTCGAGGCAAACACAAAGATTCCCGAAGTCGAAGTACGGTCTCCGATCTGCACAGTCGCTTTCCCTATACCAAAAATAATATGGGTGGAGCTACAGCAGGGCCCAGCTACTACAAACTCTTATTTAATTAATTTCCCTCCATTTTCCGATGATATTTCGACCGAAAAAAGCCCCACACTTTTCCATCTTCCCAGGCACATAGTGATGTGTCAGCGGTCGTTTTGACCTGCAAGCGGCAGCCCTTTCCCTTTCGTCACAAGGCATTGGTCATGCTTCTCTGGCTTAATTTACATACAAGCAAGGCATATTTTGTCACAATTTCTCAAGAAGTTAAGCAAGTGGTCTCCCGTCACTCAAAATCGGCTACTTTGGGTGCGTAGAATGCGTTGGCGTTGTCCGATCTTGATCCGATTCGAAGTCGATCGTTAGAAATCGCGGTGCGATCAAAGAAGCCTGTTATCGAGTGATGATCTGCGATCATTTGCTTCGATATTTGCATGAAATTGAAGACTAATAGCCTTTCAACGATGGGACATCATATCGCCCTGCTGGATCTGCAGAATAGTTGGGTTGATAGATAGTCGACAGCAAGGGGATCAGTTGATTGTGTCAAAGTCAAAATCTTGGTACAATTGATCGAAGTTAACTCGAAAAGGATCAGTTGATCGAAGTTCAAGTTGATCGAGCCTCCATCCAGTCGACACAAGATATAGACTTCAACAACGTTAAACTCGTTGCTGATAGCTCAAAAATATGATCGCCTTTCAAGTGAAATTGGTAAAATGTGATCGCAACGATTTCCAACTTAAGTTGTTGTTATGTATTTTTTATTTTAAATTGAGCTCTAGATCCTCATTCTTTCCCTCTCCATTCAAAGTCCCAGCTTTGTTTCAACTGAAAGCACAATCTTAGCCAAATATAGCATCAACTGGCGCCCAACACTGAGCGCCCATGCTGCAGAAGGACGCACGTGCTGTTGTCTACTCAATCCATTAAACTTCTAGTCCCATGCCAGCCGTCAGGCGGAGGTCACTGACTGAGGATGCGCCATCCACCAGAAGCTGATCTTGTCGAACACTTAACTTAAGTGATTCCACAGAAACCAAATTGACTCGATCACCGCTCAAAAAAAGACCAGAATCTCTCTCACCTGACTACAATGCTCATTCGGGGGCAGTTTGATAAGAGAGAAGAAAATTAAAAATCAATTAGGCATCCGCACCGAAATTCGCGTAAAAGATAAAGAATGCTTCGAACGGGAAAACGTGTTTTTTTTTTTTGAAAAAGTAAAAGGGCTGTCTAACCGGAAAGCGAGACTTTGATTTCATTCAAAAGATACGCGACACTGGCCACCATACCCCGCGCCTCCATCGCCAGCGATCGCCCTCTCGAATATTCAAAATTGATTTGATGAGTCTTGCGTGAGCATGTGTGTGTGTGCATGTATGCCATAAAACATTGTGAATGTCGGCAAACATTTGAGCAGAGTTCTCCGACTTCACGGTCAAACAATCTTTTATAGAATTCCTATGTCTACCCATGAGATTCTAAATTTAGATGCATTCAATTTTGGTTAATGGACGGCCAATAGTGAAAGTGAATGCTTGTGTGGGAGGAAGTGCGGAGAGTCGTTCGTTGGTTGCGAAAGGATGACATCATGGACCGCTTTTGATCTGAAGAGACAGGTGACTTATTGCTCATCGCCTTGCACATTCGATTTGAGCGACGACAGGGGAGATGTCATCACTGTGTGTTCGACTCTTGCCTCAGCCTGCTACTGAGCTCTGCAGCTGGCCATCATGGCGGCTTACATCCGTCTGTGGATAACTCTGGCTCTAGCTTTGGCTCTAGCTTTGGCTCTGGCTCTGGCTCTGGCTCTGGTTCTGGCCCTGGCTGTGTTTCTGTCTCTGTCTCTGGCTTTGGCTCTGGCTCTGGCTCTGGCTCTGGCTCTGGCTCTGGCTCTGGCTCTGGCTCTGGCTCTGGCTCTGGCTTTGGCTCTGGCTCTGGCTCTGGCTCTGGCTCTGGCTCTGTCTCTGTCTCTGGCTCTGGCTCTGGCTCTGGCTCTGGTTCTGGCTCTGGCTCTGGCCCTGGCTCTGGCTCTGACTCTGGCTCTGGCTCTAGCTCTGGCTCTGGCTCTGGCTCTGGCTCTGACTCTGGCTCTGGCTCTAGCTCTGGCTCTGGCTCTGGCTCTGGCTCTGGCTCTGGCTCTGGCTCTGGCTCTGGCTCTGGCTCTGGCTCTGGCTCTGGCTCTGGCTCTGGCTCTGGCTCTGGCTCTGGCTCTGGCTCTGGCTCTGGCTCTGGCTCTGGCTCTGGCTCTGGCTCTGGCTCTGGCTCTGGCTCTGGCTCTGGCTCTGGCTCTGGCTCTGGCTCTGGCTCTGGCTCTGGCTCTGGCTCTGACTCTGGCTCTGACTCTGGCTCTTACTTTTTCCTCCTTTCCATTGTCCATTGCTTAGCAAACCTCCTGCAGATCTCTAGGCCTAGCTTACATCACAAACCTAGTTTCAACACAGACCCTCAGTTCAGCTGCCAGACTTCATCGGAAAAAGCAACGCAAGCTCTACCGACAAGATGGCAATCGCCGGCGCATTCTAGTGAACAAACTGCGGCCCAGTGGTGACCACTTAATCCACGCAGCAGCTGGCAGCATTACCCCAGAGCGCCGACTGAATGAAGAGGTAATGACTGTTTTCATTATGTCAGTGTGGCATGGAACAACAATTCCCTCGCGCAGAGCCGTACAAAACCAGTATACAACAACGCACAATCGACGACACTTGCGGCTGCGCGATTTTCAAGCACCCAGTCGGTTCCTGGGCAGCACCGAGCGACCGCACGTCGATCAACTGAACTCGCATCCGAAACAAATCAACATGCGTCCAAGCCGATGCGATCGGTCTTAATGTGCTCACAGCTGTTCTCACATTCTGCGATCAATCAGCTAAAGCCAGCGGATCAATTAAGCCGCGGAGATACTCGTTCAAAGACACTTTACTTTCACTGGAGTGACCCTGGAGCGCGATTGGTCGTTATCTAAGCCGAAAAGTGAATTGGAGCCGAGAAGCAAACAAAGATCAAACGCTTGTTTGGTCTGAGTCTGCGGTCCTTAGATGCTACATCCGGGTCGAAACGCTGATCAATCTAATCGCGATTGATTGGTGTGGGCAAGGCTAATGAAACGCGGAACATTCTGGGTGACTGGACGAGAAGGAAAGGGACGCAAGGTTGGTATGAAACAGCGCTCTTGTAGCAGAAGACTGATAAGAAGACGAGCCAAAAATAGCCTGATTGTCAGCCCCACAGTGGTCCCGAACGTCTAGCACATGTCTCGTTTGTAATTGGAAAAGGTTGGAGATGACTCGAAATGACTCAGAAATGTCTGCCATCTGCCAAGATGACTATTTTCTTGGAATGAGTCAAATCAAATGTTCGTGGACAATTATTTTCCGGTTTCGCAGCAAACAGAATCGCCTCATCGCCTGAGTAATCGGGGAACAGTCGGACATGAATCGAGAATGTGACGAAGCAGCTAAATGTCATCATGTTCGTTTCGTGGTAGGGTCTCTCTTAGTCTTCGATGCTCAGTGAGAGCATTAATATTATCTTCTTATGTAAAGTCCTCTCAGGCGACCCATTGTAGATATGTGTCTGCTCCCATTACTTCAAGGACATCGAGCCTTTTTGTATAAACCTGAGTCAAAGATATCTCTTAATCAAATCAGTTCCACAGAGTTTGTCCAGAGATCATGACAAGTCTGTCTTCCTATCTTTTGCGAACCAAGAGCCTGGAATTTGAAGACCATCTAAGCCAGAGCTTAATGTCAATAGAGTCGGAGTAGATCCACATCGTCATTCATAAAGTTTGCGTTACTCTTCTGCTCAAATTGCCTTTCTTGCTTACACATTCAAAAAGGGATTTAATGATATTATTTCCGCAGCAAAGAGAGCTTAGGTTAGGTATTACGGGCCGAGAGCTGTCACACTTGGGCCAATATGAACCCATTGTGCTCCCGCGTGGATTGCTCGCACTCCTGAAACCAGTTTGTACTTGCTACGAAGCGATGTTACGCTGATGTTATTCAGGTCCATCAAGTTGTTGCAGACCTTGGTCCCCAGATGAATCATGTATGGTGTCCTCTCTTCTCACCTTCTGTGGGGAAAAGCAAGTCTAATCTTGAACTGATTTCCTGTCAACGAAGAGAACTCTTTATGTGTTTTTTATTGGACCTGCATTGTGTATTGTGACCTAAGTTCGATACGCCTTCTTTTTCTTTACATCCCAAATTTCCCAACAAGCTAGATCCTCTGTGGTGGCTCACATCAAGGTGTTTAAGATCCTTCTTCCCATGTGCTCACTATTTTAATCATCAATTACCCTGATGCACTAACTCGGGGTCCATGACTCCGAACTCATACTCCAGGAATTGACTTAAATAAATGTTGTATGCGGGTTATTTTTCTGTGGAGCCACAGACCGAAGTCGAAGTCACCCAGCCATCCTTTGCAGTTATCGCGATCTCTGACCAGCTACCTCCAGTTATGCACTTCAAGTTGATTGAAACTCTTCAAGAACCAAGTTGTCAATGAGTTCTAAATAGCTCCGTCACCTTGGTCTTTGGAAATCTTAACACTGATCTAGTCACTGGGTTGTAGAACTCATACAGCTGGTAGTTGAATCCTTCCCTTTAGATGCCATTACTCAAAATAGGGGCTCTGCACGCAGCAGGAGAGAGAAACTCCATGAAGAAGAAACCGATGACATCGGAATCCACTTCGGAAAGTGTCTGCACCTCTCCGTTATAGAACATGTCTGGGAGGAGCAACATCACATTATTATATAAAGAGGTCAATTTTACAAGCTTCTGAGTTTGTAGGAGGTAATCTCTGGAACTACAGAACCAATTTTGAAAATTCTTTTACTAGTAGAAAGCTACATTATTTCACCGTGATATAGGCTTTGTTTGAATGTAACTAAAAATATTTAGTAATATGAAATAACAATATTTGTAAATCAATTCACTAAAAGCAATCAATCAAATCATCGCATCGGCTTGATTTTCTTAAAGTGCCTTCCCGCTGCACGAAGTTTTTTTTTTTTAAATTCATTTTCATTTCAGGAATTCATGACAGCTTAAAATACTAGACAAAAATGCTTAAAACGTCGTTGGACGAACATTTTTACTATTTCTAACTTCCTGGCCCTCGGCGGGCACTCTACGCTAAACTTAATCGTATCCTATGTCTTTCGACTTAAACTAAAATCCATGTGTTTAAAGAAAAATTACTTTAACTGTAGGAATTTAAATTAAGAAAAATTTGAAAAAAAAAACTTAATTACAGAACTGGCTATACTTAAAACTTTTATACTAACTTACTTAAACTATTTTTTTATTTATTCGCGGCAAGACAGTGACTGACTGCTCCCCCATTCGGGTATAAGTACTACCCTTTCTACCCCAGGTCTAAAGGGTTCGATGAGGGAGTTCCCGAAGTCGTGCAGTAGTAGCTATCAGGATGGTCTTTGCAGTGATCGCGTGTGTGAGCAAACGAACGAGATATGAATGATTTTTTTTTTGTACTTCAATGATTACTGCATCTCATGCTTCAGTCTTCTTCTTCTTCTTTATTTGGCGCTACAGTCCGGGGTGGACATGGGCCTCAACCAGTAAGCCTCTCCAGCCGGCACGATCTTTTGCCAGCTGCCTCCAACTGCGCACACCTAGTTGGTTGAGGTCCTTTTCCACCTGAGTGCGCCATCGGTTCCGTGGGCGTCCTCTATTGCGTTGTCCCACTGGCTCGGAGTCAAAGACTCTTCGGGCTGGAGCAGTGTTGTCCATGCGCTCTTCATGGCCCAGCCATCTTAGGCGTTGAATCCGTAGACGTCTGACTAGTCTCATGTCGCTGTACAGCCCGTACAGTTCGTGGTTGAATCTTCTTCTCCAATAACCATCAACGCAAACAGGACCAAAGATTGAACGCAGAACTTTTCTCTCAAAAAGACCAAGTGCTTCTTCATCCGCTTTTGAGATTGTCCATGCCTCCGCACCGTACAGCAGGACTGGGATGATCAAGGTCTTGTATAAAGTCAGCTTGGTCCTTCGAGAGAGGACTCTACTACTCAATTGCCTCTTGAGCCCAAAGAAACAGCGATTGGCAAGAGTAATTCTGCGTTTTATCTCGGTACTGATGTTGTTTGTACTGTTTACTGCGGCGCCGATGTAGACAAAGTCCTTGACTACCTCGAAGTTATAGCTGCCCAGTGTGACGTTCTGTCCAAGACGTCGGTGTTGTGTGTCCTTTCTTGATGACAGCTTATAAATCGTTTTGCCCTCATTCACCGCTAGACCCATTTCAGCCACCTCCGCCTCAATGCCAGCAAACGCCTCATTGACAGCTCGGTGTGTTCTGCCAATCACGTCAATGTCATCCGCGTATGCTAGCAGTTGTACGGACTTCTGGAAGATCGTGCCTCTAGTGTTGGCGTGTGAGTCTTGCACGATCTTCTCCAGGATGATGTTAAAGAAATCACATGACAGCGCGTCGCCTTGTCTAAATCCTTTTTTGACATTGAAGGTCTCGGTGAGTTCGTTACTGACCTTGACGGAGCAGCGAGAATTCTGCATCGTCATCCTGCACAACTTGACGAGTTTGGCAGGAATGTCAAAACTAGACATGGCGTTGTATAGCTCGTCCCTATGCACGCTGTCATATGCGGCCTTGAAATCGACAAAAAGGTGGTGGGTGTCGATTTGTATTTCTTGGGTCTCTTCCAGGATCTGCCGCAGTGTGGAAATCTGGTCGATGGTGGACTTCCGTGGCCTGAAGCCACACTGTTATGGACCTATCAGGTTATTTATAAAACATCGCGTGGTCTGTTAAGGGACCTAACATTCCACGTGCAGAACCGAAAATCGTTTTCCTTGTAACGTTTGCTGGGGTCGTCAACATTAATTCCGTCCGTATCCAAGGCATTTGGTTGTCTCTGAACCATTATATTTTTACGTGGTGAGAAAATTAACCCCACGCACAACGCCTAACTGGGAGGCCAGGCCGTATTCTTTAACCTTCGGGCGGAGGGTCCGGGTTTATCCGGACTCGGTAACCTCGCTGAGGCTGTGAGCGCCGCCATTGTCCCTAAAACTATAGGGATCTTCCGCCGCCATCTCCATTCCCAGGTCCCGACCTGGCCTTGAAAGAACCTTCTAGACGTGTTCTCCGAAATGTCGAAGTAGCTCCAGAAGGACTGCGCACCAGGTAGCTCCTTCTGACTGGAGTTTCGGATGCCGCCGTTGGCCAGACACTTTCCAGCTCCTCCGCCGCCATCCATAAAGAGAGATGAGCCCTGGTACAGGCACACTCTCCCCCCTCTCTCGTCTGCAGCCGCCAACGACGTCCCACGGGGGTTGGTTGCCCTATCATCGATCGAAGGTGCTCAGCTCCCAGATTTCACCACGTGGAGGTGAGAGTAGGAGTTCGCTG
This sequence comes from Eristalis intricaria, assembly GCA_964034865.1. Classification (NCBI taxonomy): domain Eukaryota; kingdom Metazoa; phylum Arthropoda; class Insecta; order Diptera; family Syrphidae; genus Eristalis; species Eristalis intricaria. The sequence goes on from OZ035877.1 coordinate 65,451,124, forward strand.
ATAGAGGCTAAGTGCCTGCATGAGAAGCATCAACGCTTTGAAATCCAAGCTTCAGTCTTCAGGATTTCTATTTAAATATGCGGTCTTCCCCCACTTGGCATCCATCATTCACTTTTCCAATCACATACACATCGCACTTAGCTTAATATTTTTTAAACGATTGGACGGTGCATTTGTCTGCCCTTGGTTAGTGGGGTTCCGTGTTCGAATACCAGCCAAAGCAATGTTTATACGCTTTTATCATAAAGAAATCAAATCTGGCTTAATCACCATTTGGTTGTAATCAAATTAACAGCACTATTTGACTGTGGGTATCACAATGGAGCAACGTGGCCTAAGTGGTGACTTCACTAGCAGTCTCCTCTCTCTAGTTTAGTGTTTTCCATTTGACACTTTGAATCATGGTGCAATCGCTAAATTGTGTAAATTAACTTAAAAAAATAACGATTCTGTAGCATGTACATTCCGCGAATTTTCTTCAGCGTCAAGTCAAGCTTTCAATCAACTTTGGCTGTATTTTCCATTTCAATACGTCAAGTGTTAGAACAATATGTCTAATCGCTTAGTGTGCAACATCGTGGCCTTCGCCCATGTCTCCCCGAAACGATTTATTTCGCTGTTCCTGGGCTTCCAACGGCCGGAATGCGTCTTGCGGAATTGAGCCCGTTTGCGCAAGCGCACCTTTTCAACATCTTTTGTGAGACCGTCCAAGAATTACGTTCAAACAAACTACAACTGACCACAGCCACGACCGTTTTACGACCAGTTGCGAGTTACAACGTCGCACTTCACCACAATTTACATTGCGACCTGCAGCAGTAAAGCATCACATAAACTCCAGGTGGGCTGCTCGTCGTCTTTGTTTTTCCTCCAGAAACTCTTTAAATTTTATCAGTGGCACTTGCACAGGCCTCACACACCCGACCACAGTTACGTCACTCAGATGTTAACAGTGCTGCCAGACCAACCCACCGCAGCGACGACAGTTGCGCAACGGAAAGCACAATTTTTTGCAATTTTCTGTAATTTCTTTTACGAGCCGCACTTGCCCCAAATACCCACCGACCAACCGCACCCCGGGCTGGGAATATGACTCGTAATGAAAATTATACCTCCGCCAGTTATAAATGTCACTCAAGGGTCCCTCGTAAAAGCGCAAGCGGATGAAAGATTGCAAATACGGAATGGCATCGGTCCCGTCATGTAATAAATGTTGGTAACAATTTGACTGCTCCGCACTTCGGCCACGAACAAGCAGAGTACACAGAAAAAATGCATATTAACCTCTGCGAGGCTAATGAACCCCGCCTCGATGGCGGTGTGGCGCTGTCACAAATTAAATAAATTTCACAAACTTCATGAAAGTCACAAATGTCAGATGCCATGTCGAGCCAGGCCCAGAAGAAGCAGAAAAAGTGATTACAAAACCAGACGACGCCCCCTCGACCGGGCGCTCTTCGGCGATGTCGAGTGAAAAATTATGAGAATCTCACATCCACGGGTCAGTGGATGGATTCTTTGAAAGCCACAATGCCCTGGGGGGCAAGTGAATTGCCAAATGAATCTCTGTCTGAGCCTCCCGTCGTCGAAGACTTCCTGACAAGCAGACGAAATTTGCATAAGAACCGCTCGCGCAGTGAAGTGCTGGCTCCGTCCGACGTGGCTTGTGGTGATTAATTATAAATTAATTGCTGTCAAGGAAACGCTCTTTATCTGCGTTCATTGTTACACTGAGCACACTAGACACATTCAACACATTTTGACGCGTTAGATACTTTGAATAGGTTGAACAAGATTGGCTGTGTCCGTCGTCGTAGTCGTCTTCGTCGCGCGGATTGAATTTGACAAACAATAAAAAACAATAACTGATATTTTGGAATTTAAATTGAATATTTGATGAGCGGAAACAGAGTCTATCGGATGACATCTTTCCGCATTTCGGGCGATCAGGCAGTAAAACGAAGTGGAATTTCGTGTTTGTAATCTGTTACCACTCAGGGGAAACCTTGCGGATGTCAGGCATTTACACCGATTTGTATAAATATCTGAATTTTTGGTGGAATTCGTGAGGTATTGGAAGTGATTTGTAGGCTTGGGGGATCTGTCCACTGATTGTGCAAGGCCCTGAAGTCAATCGGTTTCTTTTGCGGTGTCGGTGATCATTTCCTTAGATGAGCGAGCGACCACTGCGGTGCTTGGTATGAAGCTTCCTATTTCAAGTCAAGAACAAGCATCAAAATTAGGGGAAGCGCTTGAGTTTCTACGACATCTCAGTCAAGTTGTTCCGAAGATTGTCATTCTCACTCCATCAAGAAATGGTTGCAACCCTCGAAAGCCAAAGCCACCATCAAGATGTTGGCCTAAAAAGGAGGGATGTACCCTAATTTTGCGGAAAGAACTTTAGTCAAGTAGTCTTCGTCGTCTTCAGCGCCTTCTGAGGCAATGTAGAGCTTACGGATAAGACATCAATCATCAAATCAGTCAAGTCAGTCAAGTCAGTCAAGTCAGTCAAGTCAGTCAAGTCAGTCAAGTCAGTCAAGTCAGTCAAGTCAGTCAAGTCAGTCAAGTCAGTCAAGTCAGTCAAGTCAGTCAAGTCAGTCAAGTCAGTCAAGTCAGTCAAGTCAGTCAAGTCAGTCAAGTCAGTCAAGTCAGTCAAGTCAGTCAAGTCAGTCAAGTCAGTCAAGTCAGTCAATTCAGTCAAGTCAGTCAAGTCAGTCAAGTCAGTCAAGTCAGTCAAGTCAGTCAAGTCAGTCAAGTCAGTCAAGTCAGTCAAGTCAGTCAAGTCAGTCAAGTCAGTCAAGTCAGTCAAGTCAGTCAAGTCAGTCAAGTCAGTCAAGTTAGTCAAGTCAGTCAAGTCAGTCAAGTCAGTCAAGTCAGTCAAGTCAGTCAGACAAGTCATATTGTCAGTCTAGCCAGTGTAGGTGGTCAAGTCTTGACGTCCCACTAATGTCAGTCATATGTCTCACTCTGAAGCTCTACATTGAACTAAGATAGAACCATTTCGATGATGGTTGGCTTTTCGTTTTCTGTTGGGCGCCACGAGATGAAACGAAGAATATTTCATTTCCATATGAGGTTCAAGACTAGAGGACTGGGCTAAGACTTCGATTACGAACTGCAAAGCATTCATTCTTAAGAGTCAATGGGCTCCGCGTGGTTTTTCATTTTAATTCCACTTGCCGGGGCAGTATAGTCGTAGCCGCTGATTGGTCGATTTCAGTGGAAGCCTCATTCGACTAAAATGTGAGACTAGAGGGGTTCTTTCTGATGGCCCCATTGATCGCGGCCATGCAGAACAGTCTAAGAAAAGGATTGCTGATTGCACCACGATCTTTGCTTCACCATTCTCCATTCGCAACTTACCACATGTAGAAACCTTTATCCGACAACCATTACTTGTGGGGAATCACTACTCCTGTCCATTCTCCTCAAGTTATTCATCTCGAACGAACAGTTTAAAGATTAAATTAAGACAACCGAAGGAAAACCCATTATTTCGTGGAATTTGAAAATTTTCTTCCATCAAAATGTCGCCCATTTTTGCGGTAATTTGTTGCTTTACTGCCGCTCGGTAAAATGCACCAGATTAACAGGCAGCAAGCATCGCGGCAGTCACTGGACAATCGCGCTGATTTGCTGAATCGTTTGATCCACGGACAGGCACCAAGTGAGCACACATTCCAACCCGATCCTGACAACTTGATCGGCCAAGCGCACCGCGTGATGCAACAAAGACACGTCTGAATGGACAGCTAATGACTGTTACTCCGGTGAAACTTTTGTGTCAGTGTGGCATGGGATATTCCAACCTGTTGAAAGTCGTTATCTTGTTATGATAAACCAGATATTCAGCAAGCATTGCTGCGGTTGCATGGGGTCCTGTCTCAGGGTGATGAATGGGAGAGGTTTATAAAGATTCACAGAAAGACGTTCTATCTGGACAGCTTAAAGTTTTGAGGTGAGCTGTTCTCGAACATGCCTGTTGATTTGGGGTTTCTTCTGCTTAACGATTAGTGAACTAATGTTGACTAAAGGAGAGGTCTCCAAGACGTTTGAAATCTCGTCTTGGGTTCTGTTTTCTTTGAGGTAACGTAGAAGTAGGCAAAGCAGTAATGCTGACAGGATCTTGCCTCTCAATACAATATCCTTAAAAATATGGTTGTAGCTTTTAGCCAGTTGCTACTAGACTCAAGTCTCTGGAATCCACTCTACATTTGAAATATGTACTTTCGATCGTTCTATTCCTGGGTCACTGTTCCTGGCACAGCGAAGACAGTAGTCGTTGTCGAACCATTAAAGTCAAGGCAAGTCACGTCTAATTGTAGACTGTCCTACTTCGATGGGATGTACCTGTCCATGCCACAGCTGACGCTTAAAAGCCCAACAGCCTCGAGGGCATCTTCCCTATCGTGTTTCACATTGCCAATCCAGTGCGTCATTTGTTATTCTCCCCCACAATCGAAAACAGTGTCCAACTCGCCCTCACTCAGCAAGTGACATTCAAAAACAAACCAAACCACTCTAGCCTCCGGCAAATCTTCTCGTCCTCCCCCAGCGTCACATTCTGAAGCTTGTCTTAAAAACATCAAACAAAATTCCCAGACCATAATTGCCCCCAGCCAAACGGGATTGCACGCCGTCAATGAATTCGTTGACTCTTCAAATTATTCATTCGTGCGGTTTGCGGCCCGCTGACGTCTGCCTCGCTGTGATCGGTCCTCTGCCATCAATTAACATCTTTATCTAATTGGAACACATCTGTGTAGAGCCAGAGCAAACTGGATTGCGAGCAATCCCGTCTAGTTCGGGAATTAATTCGTCGAAATTAAAAGCAAACTGAAATTCATTTGAACTCGCACGGATCATCTGTTGTGTGTTTAGCAGCACGTAACGTGGAGATGCTGGCACCGAGCATGCCGCACCTGTGCGGTTCCCGCTGACAAAAAAAACCCCGAAAATAATTGACTCAGGGAATCATTTTTTGGATAAATGGGTATTTTATGGGGGAATCATTTTGAGATGACACAGATGAGTCGGAATTCCACAATTGATACGGGTCTAATTTGGTGGGTCATTCTGATCGATGGAGATTACTATAAGCTCTTGAAAATATCTCCTGAGAGTGAGTGGCAATTTGAATGAAAAGAAGGTTTCTGCTCGGCATGCATAGATTACATCGTCACCTCACTCTACCTTCAAAAAATGCGTCAGTAATTTAAAACAAACATAGGTAAATTCAAGGAACCTGCTTAGCGCAAAGAACTCTTGTTACTAGTGATGAGCCCATTCGATTAATAATTCGAGTGATAATTGATTAATGCAACATCTGAGGAACGTCTCTATTATCAAAATCATTCGAATGATTACTAACTACTAACTCTTTCGAATTGCTACTAACTAACTACTAACACAAGAGAACTTCTATAAGTGAACCAATAAGTAGAGTTATACTTGAGTTCATTTCCTTTGCGTTTTTGTTTCATTCTGGTTATGTCCCTGATTAGTATTTCTCGACGATAACTATTTGTCACTTGTTCTCGCTCTGAAGTGAGTACTCAGCAATTGGTTAGTAGGACGGTAAAAATAATGATATGCGTATTCGTTGCTTGGAATCTGAATTTTCGTTACGTCGTTACTAGGTATCTTCGTTACTTCCTTTAAAATTGAAATTTTTATGATAAAATTGAGACTTATGACTTTATGATAGTATGGCTTTATAGGAGCGTTACATTCAACTGTATAACGTATTTAGGTAGGCATGAGTGATCTCGAATTTATTATTTTGTTAAAATCCATCAAAATCCATACAACCATACAAATTACCGTAGTTTTTGTTAATAGAACATATACCTACCTCATTAAAAAGCACAATGGAATCACTCTACTAAATCGAAACAAACAAAATGTTCGTATTTTCAAGAGCGGTTGGTATACGCCAAGAATATAGAAAAGTTACTATACCGTATCGATACCTACCGACACGAGTAAATAATTCATACTGTATACCATTCCAATCATACCTAATCGAGGGTACAAGATATATAGCGATGCGATTGTATTCCACACGAAAAATCCGCATACTACGCTCTTCACATTCAAGTGGGATATAACATGCACGCAAGACGGAAAGGGTATACCGTTAAATCATATGGATGCGTGATGTGGCACAACACATCAGCACCAATATAGAGAGCATGTATACTGGAAGAGAAAAGAAGACAGTAGGCAAAAAAGGTAACGATACCTTAATAGTAACGATAATCATTGAGGAGTAACGTTTCGTTACATGGTACTTTATTGAACACTCGTTACTCAGTAACGAATAAATACATTTTGTTACAGAACAGTACATTTTGGTTAGGTGTCATTCGTATGCTTTTGAGAACCGAGATATTAAATGCACCCGTCTCGAGTGATCATTTCATTACTAAAATATCTCGATTACTAAAGTCTCGATTCTTAAAATCATTCGATTATCCTCGTCAGTACTTGTTACGTGGCTTATTTTCTCGGACCTGCGACTTCAAGAAACCCCACAAGAAAAATTCTAACGGGGTTAAGTCACACGGTCTCGGTGGCCATTACTCCTGATAATTGAGATATCAATTCCCTCGTGAGTTGTGTGGCACATAGCGCCTTTCTGTTCAAACCACATGTCGTTGCCATCCCGACATACCGGTGTTGATTTATAGTTTACTGAATCAGTGGACTCAATTTTATCCAAGACACTGCGAATAGTCTCCTCGGTAGGACGATTATGGCGACCATTAAATGGGCGTAGGGCGCGCACCATCCATTTTCTTCTTCTGTCCGGGGTGGACCTGGGCCTCAACCATTAAGCCTCTCCAGCCGGCACGATCTTTAGCCAGCTGTCACCAACTGCGCACAACAATTGAGGTCCTTCTCCACCTGGGTGCGCCATCGGTTTCGTGGGCGTCCTCTTTTGCGTTGTCCCACTGGTTCGGAGCCGAAGACTCTTCGGGCTGGAACCGTGTTGTCCATGCGCTCTACATGGCCCGGCCATTTTAGGCGTTGAATCCGTAGACGCCAGACTCATGTTGCTGTACAGCCCAGAGAGTTCGTGGTTGAGTCTTCTTCTCCAATAACCATCCATGCAGACAGGACCAAAGATTTTTCTCTCGAAAAGACCAAGGACTTCCTCATCCACTTTTGAGATTGTCCATGCCTCTGCGCCATACAGTAGGACAGGGATGATCAAGGTGTTATATAATGTTAACCTGGTCCTTCGAGAGATGGCTCTACTACTCAATTGCCTCTTGAGCCCAGAGAAACAGCGGTTGTCAAGAGTTACTCTGCCTTTAATCTCGGTACTGGTGCTGTTCGTTCTGTTTACTTGCAAAGTCGTCGATGTTGTGCGTCCTTTCTTGATGACAGCATATACTTCGTTTTGCACTCGTTGACCGCTATATCCTCCGCTTCAATACCAGCAAACGCTTCATTGACGGCTCGCTATATTCGACCAATCACGTCAATGCCATCCACTTATGCTAGCAGTTGTACGGACTTTTGGAAGATCGTGCCTCTTGTGCTAGCGTGTGAGTTCTGCACGATCTTCTCAAGAATAATGTTGAAAAAACATGACACACACATCACATGACAGCGCGCGCACCATTGCCCGGACAGAATACCTTTTCATTTGAACGTGTTATTGAACGCTATGCCCGTTCATAGTGATTTGCCAAACCTTTCCTGTCAAAATTCTATATATTTCTCCCAGAGGCACTGTCTTTCAGAAGTCCGTTCAGTTGTTATGCTTACACGGATGACATTGGTGTCGTTGTTCGAATGCAGAGAACTATTAAACAGCGGCCGGGTCAAAAACGAATAATAGATGATGTCATGAGGGAATAACAGACAGCATCAAAGTCTTCGAGGAATGATCACAATGGACAGCTGTAACTTCGAGGTAATCACAGACTTCGTCAAGTGCAGCTTCGAAGAGAACTGCACTCATAACATCAGTACCGAGTTCAAACGCAGAATAGTTCTTGTCAACTACTATTTCTTACTCAAGACACAGTTGAGATTTAAAACCCTATCTCGATGCATCCCGCGTTCTTTATGAGAGACATTGATCATCTCAGTCCTGTTGTATGGTGCAGATGAATTGAAGATTTCAAAAGCGGATTGGGTTGTGCTCCGAGTAGAAGTGTCAACCATGAGCTGTACAGCGACATGAGCTTAGCCAGGCGCCTAGGATGTCTTACAGTCGGTGTATGGACATTGGACATTGGCGCAAGACCAAAGTGTTTCGGAGCTCCTGCCGATGGGACAACGCAGCAGAGGACGTCCGGATGGGTGGTTGCGCCCACCATTTGAAAACGACCTCGACTACCTTTGTGTGTGCTATAGAAATCAAGATCACGCCAGTTGGAGAGATTTGTTGATTAAGTTCTAAGTTCACGCCCAGAGTGTAACGGCATGCAAAGGATCAATTTACAAATATTTTCTTTTCATTGAATATGCTATCGCTAGACTCTTGGTGGAGATAGTATGTTTTTCGAAAAGAAGTACGATGAACAGGGCAGTTTCCTCAATCTCCTGCGAAACACCCAAGAACACCTTGTAACTCGAAGAAAATCCCATTGTCTTCCTGCTCTGAGTGTGGGATTATCGGTGCTACAAATTTGAAGCTATTTAATAGTCCAAACAGTGTGCCCCCTTAGGATAGTTGTTACCTGATAGTTGGCCGTTCCACGTGCGGCCTCCGCTAGCACCAGCCTACTCAAAGATACCCGTCGACCATAGATCATGCGGAACTACTACGAGCTGTGACTTCCTTGTGCTCGATAGTAGGTGATTACAAGATGTTCCTCTTGAATTAGTTATAACAAATCTTGGCCGCATTGATCTCGACATGGTATACGACGGTATATTTGAATGTCTGAAATTTGACAGGTGTGCCTTTTCTTCTGCAATGGCAGAAGCAAACAATCTCATATTGGGCAATCAGACAAAGGTTAGGTCAAGTTGAAGTGGCTGACTGCTGCACAGAGGGATAGCAGCCACACTTAGGCCAGCATAAGTCCATCGTGTTACCGCGCGGATCAAAGGATACCTATTCCGCAAGCCAGTTAGTGCTTTTTATAAAGTTCAGCCAAATTATCGAGGTAGTGAGCCTCCAGATGTCAGAATCCGTCCGTCCTTCCGGTAGCCACAAGTCTGGGATGAAAACAGGCTAGATTTGTTGCATAAGCTTCGAGGTTTAACTTGTAGGTCCATCTACACTCTTAAAGATTTGAGGTTGCCTCTCTCCTGGTCTTTCGAACCCTTAATCTTCCGCAGGTCCGTTCGTCTAAGTTGAGAGACAATCCTTGGCGATTGTTCTGACAAAGACATAGGATACACGTTTATCCCCGACCGTACTTAGAACTTAAACATGTCACCAATTTGGTAGAGTTTAAGTCTTGCGGCAAAACGGATCTCTTAAACCAGGTCATTACAAGTGGATTCCAGAGGCATCAACCATCCGTAAGACCATTCCTCCGCAACCAATCACAAGAACTAGCGCGCCACGAGAGGGGACTTACAATCGTAAGACCCCGTGTCTGTTTATGCAAATTTTAGAATTGTGAAATTTGATCGCCTCCGTAATCGTGGGTTGCTCGGGACTCCTCTAGACTTGCGCTCCAGCATTTAGTTTCTAATTCATCATGTCCGCCGCCAGCTGAGACGGTGTCCGGATCCAGCTCCGCCATAATTACCGAGCGCGTTGTTCATTTTTGGTGTTTTTTTTTTTTGTTTGGAAGACAAAATATGCTAATCTTGGGGACTTGAAGAACTCGTTGGAATTTCGAAAGTAGTTTGGCAAGCCACCGGCCGAGGGACGTTCCAAATGAGTTCCTCCTCGAGCGACCCGAGAGAAACGTGTATTTGTGCTGCGGATTCGTCTGATAAACATTCGATTTCGAGATGGAATTGCGCATGCAGTCAGATTGCTGCAAGATCGATGATAAGTGTTCTTAATCAGTCCTTGGTTGGGGATGACATTTGGTAGACCGATCGTCTCGTGGCGGCTGGGGAGCAGGAAGAATGCACGATCAGCAGATCGAAAGGAAAAGCTCAGCGTTCTGATCTAATTCATAGACGAACTGGGTGCAGCCGATCGAAAGTTGACGGAGATCATGGCCAGTGTGATGAAATGATTGCAGTAACCGGTCTCAATTGATGGAGCAGACTAGATGTCTGCCGAATTGCGGACCATTGGCCGCAGTGACCTTCAAGAGGGGACACTTCCTTTTGACGACACGGGGCAGTGAGCGAAAGTATGCCGTGCCCGTCCGTGCCAATCGCGGGCGTCGAACAGATCACCTCAGACCGGATTGATGACGACGACTCAGGCTGAGCTGATGGCTCTGATTGGGGTCTGAGGGGAACAAATTGGATTGATCAACAGCGGGAAATAACAGATATGCTATGAAGTCTGTAGCTAAAGTGGTTTTTTAATTAATTTTTTCTTCAACGAACTTCAACGAAGAGGAGAAATAACGACGGTCTTCATTCATACATGGGTCGCCGTGGCGTAGTGGCAATGCTCAAAGAGTATTCCTGTCTAGAAAAAGCTTCTCAACTACGCCGTTCGGAGTCGGCATTAAATTGTAGGTCCCTTCCACGCGTGCGAGAACAATAGCACGCACGCACGAGTGGTTGCTGAGAAGCTGGGCCCTGGCCCCCTACGGGCTGTAGCGACACCCATATTATATTATTATTCATACGCGAGAGAGGAATCAAATCAGACGAAAAATAGTTGGCATATTTGATAGTAAGCGGGCTTCAAGAACTTTATAAAAGTAGGAGTAGCCCAAACACACTTATTTCGGCTATAGAGCCTGTGCAACTAGAGCTTCGATCTTGTGTGAGGATTGCAAACTGGTTCTGAATTCGAACAACCTTGCCCTTATACAAAAAGCTCTTGGATAAAAGAGTTCGATAACGCCGCTTTCTTTCTCTCCATCAATGTCTCTCTCTCTCTAGCTCCCTCTATCTCCCTCTCTCTCTCTCTCTCTCTCTCTCTATCGCCCTCTCTCCCAGCCAGCCTCCTAGGCTAGTGTTTGGCGAAAGAAGGAAACTGGCGGCTTTAGGCCGTTCGTTCTCTCACGAGTACAGCAAAGAGAAACAAATCTTAAACCCCATCACATCTCCCGGTTTATGTACATATTTGTGAATACCCTTATAGATCGAGGGTATGTATCTGTAGCAGTATCTCTATCAATCTGAGTTTGGTTTTATCTCGTCCACATTTCCTGTCTTCGATGATCGGACGCGATGTCTACTTTTGTGAACAATGCGCATATACGCACACAACGAATTAAAGATAGTTAAGGACGATATAATATCTGCAGATCTCCAAAAGGAAGACATCCGTTTGTTAAAGATTGCGATTCTCTAAAAAAAACATTGGAGTGAAGAGAAGTATTCATAAGGTCATGCACTCATCGTACTTCAAGGACGATGCTTAAACTCAAACCGACGTTGGACAAGTGTGGTATTATTCCCCTAAATGCTCGTCTGAATATATTGCCATGATCAGTAAATATGCCAAATTTCAAATAAATATGCCGCGTTGGCTGATATAGTGTTGTTGTTGTCTGGCTGCCAGCCGCTCCTCGTAAACAATGCGTTGGATAAGAGATGTTCTTCTCAACACTTTTTTTCTAGACTGCTACCACCTAGAGATCATTGATGAAAACAGCAATGGGGATAATACTCGGCCCTGAGGTACCCCATCGCTTACCAAGCCGATATGTATCAAATTTGAAGCCTCCCAGATTGACTGGTTCAGAAGGTAGCGTCTACTCAATTGAATACGCATGCATTTTGCACAAGAACGCCTCGGACCTGGCTTCGCCACGAAATTTTTTAGTCCTAAGCCATTGGCGGTTATCGCTCTCAGTGAAGTAGGCGTGTGGTCTGTCTACATCCTTGCGAGTCATACCACCACTGGTTGTTTGAGGAAGGAGGAAATTGACTGATCAGACTCAACTGAAACTAAAAGGTGTCACTATCCCCTTTTTCCGGTGAAGCTACATTCCTGGGTGTTATCCTAGAAGAAAGCACAACGGGTCGTAAATTGTACTACACAGACTATGATAAGGCCTCTTCGCTCTTAGCCATTGGTCGTTTTGGATATCGTCTAATAGATATGCTATATGACGCAGGGACACCAGTACTGCCGCTGCACTCAATTTTTCCTGCACTCAGGACTGGCTCTGGAAGGAAAGAACCGTAGTAGTCGAATATTCACGGACGGCTCCAAGAACAATAAAGGCGCTTTCGTGGAGGACGACAACATTAGACTGCACACCTCGTTAGGTAAATTTGCGACCGACCTAAGCCTGCGTTGGGAGTCCTTGTTTTTGGTTTTCATCGATGTCTGGACCTCTTGAGAGCACAGCCGGTGCTGGGATGACACTCAAGGATGTAGACAGGCCACGCGCTTGCTCCCTACCGTCTGTAAGAAAACCGAGTAAATTTTCTTGACATAAAAGACTGCAGAAGACTTACCGGCGTCCTAAATGCCAACTTCAGCATCGCTAGACACTAAGTGTGCTTGGCCTAAGTGATGGAACCCTCTGCAGCGTCTGTGGTGTAGACGACGATACTACAAAGCCCTTCCTCTGTTACTGCCTCGCCTTTGTTCGGTTCAGGTGGCAGTTGTTCGATGATGAGGCGAGATCTGATGATGTAGGCTCTTCATCTCATAAGCGGCAGAATGTACGAAGTTTAGGTCAATGGCTTTCGTTCTTTCTGAAGTGGTCTTCATCAAAATCAGTCCTTCATTCATCAAACATAATTTATCTTACCCCACAGAGTTTATTTCGGTCTAGTCAGTTTGAGGACTGTTTGTTTGCACTGAGAAGCCTCCAAGCATTCTTGTTCGTCATTCCCTGTTCTCAGCATCGATGACCTTCGAGACACCGTTCCAAACGAATTGTTGAGACCGATGACAAGTTGCCGAAGAAACCGCGTTGCGTAACAGAAGAAAGTTTCTGTCACAGCTATCCTTCAAAGTGCATAAACTCAAGTGAAAAGAAATTCACCAGACGAACGACAACCGCTTAGCTTGTATTTTCTCTTCAGCGCCTTATATGCACTTCCACACGAACTGACGCGTCACCTTCTGCGTCAATATGGTCCTTAGCCCATTCTCCTCCCCTCCCTCCAACCCAAAATAACAACAATCGACTTTTTTATCCCCATCTCACCACCATCTCAGTGGCTGAATGGCTTTCAAGTCAAAAATGCTGTTCGCCCATCAATGGCAGCGGAATTTCCCGAAAATTCACAGGAGAATTCGGCAATTCTTTTGTGCGGCCCATGGACAATGAACTTGAGTCGAGCCGCCGCAGCCGCCGTCGCCACTACCACCGCCACCCTCATCGATGCGCCAGCCCATCACAAGCCATACAACCAAAAAGCAAACAACAGCCGCACGGCGGAGCAATGAAAACGAGATCAGCACACAAAGGCAGATCCGATTTACGTAACTCGCTCACAAAAACCAACATCCGCGTCCTACAAAACGCGGCTGGTTACTCATCGCAGAAGATACAAATCTGAGAAAAACAATTGCAACATAATACGAGTACACAGTACACAGCGGCGCGCAGCACGCCTTTGCTCTTGGTTAACTCTGCCGTGGACGTACACATGTGCAGGCGCCCCCCGGAATTCGGTGCCTCGCCGAGACTGGATGCCCTAGTGATTCCCGCGCTCAGACACAGGTGTGGTTAAGCATCGGCTGCGGTTGGTTTACTTACTCGCAAGCGGCACGCAAAAAACTTTCTTCTGATAAAACAAATTTCAGCCAAGCCCCCCTCCCCCCTCCGGCCGGCCCGTGGCAGGGCGTGTACCTGTTTCTGTTCGTGCAATGGGACGCAGGAACATGTGCAGCTTCCATTGACAGAAACAAAAACCAGGTCATCCAGCGCATTCGAACCGGCCGGGGAGTGGGGGGAGATACTCGTGTGCTCAGATGTGCAAATGCAAGTCTTCATTATCACTCAGATGGATGGCGGCGGTGCCTCGGCGCTGCCTCGGTGGTGGCTTGTGACTTATGGCGTACTCGAGCGAGATTTGTTTAGACGCCCGCCGCGCTGGTGAGCGAAGGAGGACTCCGGGCGGTGGTGGCTAGTGAAAGCGAAAGTTGTGAAATCACGAATGGGGCCCCAGTGCCAGCGTTCACGTTCCGATCGCACTGATGACGCTCGAGGATGGGTTGCGGCTGCGCGGTGGGTTCGGTTTATACAAGAGGAAGCAAAGCAACTTCTGCTGATGACCGGCGTTGTGATTGATGGTGGGGTAGGTGTTTGTCGTGGGATATGACATCATCGGTTGCAATTAAGTGATTTGGTCCCCCTCGGCTCCACTTTTGTAGGAAGCGGACTGGTTGGAGGTTGCTGTTTTTATTTGTCGAGTGATGTGGATTCAGCGGGGGTGAAGTTCGATGGATTTGTCGTGGAATATTTTGAATTTTTGGGTGCACTTTGGACAACTTCTTAAACTGAATGATTGGATCAGCGCGAGGGTGCCACCAGTTTTTGAATAACTGACGGAATTCTTTTGCTTACAAGGTCGACAGTTGATTTAGGCGCTGCATGCGCTACAGAAATACAGAAACTCCGTTTTTGGGCTAGATTCAGTCGTCGATTGAGTCACTAATCGATGACTGCAGATTTATTAGAAAGAAATTCATTATTTTTCAAATCAATGGCTTTATTAATCTATATCTCACGTTTTATACATCCCATCGGCACAGATTAAATGCTGTTCGAAAGATGAGACTTCGAGCTAAACAAGCTTCACAGGGAGTTTTGCTGTCGCTTAACTCAGTTTTGTTCAAGCACTCATCAAAGATGGATACCATGATACAGAAAATACGCCATATTTTACTGAAGCCAGGCGCCTAAAAATTGGATCACTCGCTGTATTTGTTCCTTCGAATAGCAACACGCACTGGAACTATAGCCAACTATAGTCAAAAATATCGATAAAATGGAAAAAAAAACAACACGGACATCGTCGAGCCTAAGCTAACTTACTTACTTAAGGTGGCGCTACAGTCCGGGGAGGACCTGGGCCGGCTCGATCTTTTTCTAGCTGCCTCCAGTTTCGCAAGCATTGTGGGTTGAAGTCCCTGTAGCTCATATCAGTTGTTTCATTTTCATTCCATTCCGCTGACGTAATTTTCTGCCATTGATGAAGAAGATCAGCTCCCTCTTAGTTCTTGGACGTCAACGAGTAACAACATGCCGGTAACGATCTCCTCACATTGGCAACCACATATATTTTGAAGATGTGTGTGAATTAATTGAAAGAAATAAATACTCACTTCTCATTTTAAGAAATATTTTTTCCGCTTCATCCCTTTCCACTTGCGTGCGCTACCTGAGTTGTGGTCTTCCTCTCGCGGGGGTGGATTCGAAGACTTTCCGGGTCCGAGCATTGTTTTCCAGCTCTTCTTACAGTTTGTCGTTATATCTTCTCCTCCAAACTCCATCTATGCAGACAAGATCGATAATCACGCGAAAAACTTTCCTCTCAAAGCAGCCAAGACCAACTTCATCCGCAAGAGTTATCCTTCGTTTGACTGAAACGCTGGTGTCGTTGTCTGAGTGGATAGCGGTTCCTATGCTAGGCAGATAAAGTCTTTGACTACATCAAAGTTCTGTACGAGACGTCAGTGTTGGCAGTCTCTTCTCGTTGACAGCATATACTAAGTCTTGCCGTCATTTATAGTTAAACTCCTACTAACTATTTTTAAGGAAACACGATAATTGTTATGAGGCGGATTGTTATGAGGCGCTCGCTCATGTGTTTAAAGCTTAAGAATTCTTGTCTAAGTCTGCCTCGAACAACAAACCCGCATCCGAATAAGCGCTGCCTTCGCTCTTTGTAGCAATCGCCGAAGTAAATATTGCAGTTTTTCATCTCCTTTTTGCGCGGCCCATCCCACCGCTTCGAGGGCTTCCGCAAGTTCATCGGCTGCACGTGGTCTGTTCAGGGACCTCACATTCCACGTGCAGAACCGAAAATCGTTGTCCTTATTTCGTTGTCCATGGTCGTCAGCAGTAGGGTCATCCATTTCTGAACTATAATTTTTTACACGGTGGGGAAGTGAACCCCACGCGCAACCTTCGAACCTGGGGGACCGCGTCCTGGTTTAAACCCCTGGACAAGGGGGCCGCTGCATACATTAGTTCACCTCTAAGCGGTTGCTTTAAAGGCTATCCAGAGGGCGCCGCGAGGAGGCTGTATGTCAACTTGACCTGTGAATTTAACAGGGATCGTTGCTGGCATCTCGCCAAGTTGAGAGCAGTCAACAACTATACCCTGGATGCACAGGCCCATGCCCTCCTGGGTCTCCACCCGGTTCTGCATAAATAGTACATATTTATTATTGAAATAAATTGAGCATTGCTATTTTTGCAAATAAGATCATTCATCATTTTTATTTTCATTGAAAATAGAGTGTGAGTTAGCTTTTAAACTCCACTCGAAACGTTTATCTGAAAGTCTTTTCGCTTTGGGCAAATTTGTCATCGTAGTAAGACTAAAAAGCCTTTCCAGGTAGGGATGTATTGAACCTGACAATTACTTTTTTTACTTCAGTGTAAGACTCCAGCAGACTCAATGTTTGGCGGCGGTCTCTTAAGTACTGTACAACTTAAATCTAGCTATGTATCTGATTGCTTTAGTTTGAAATAAATAGCTGTTGTATTCTCCTGCCGCTATTTTGCCATTCTTCCTTAATGGCTAAGGTAATTGGATGATGATTTCGGATGTCCTTTTATTCCGAATCTTCCGGGTAGGCATTTCAAACACAAAGCAACAACGTGATTAGCAGAACTTTTTCCTTTCAAGAGCTGGGAAAATCTTCCGACAACAATCGTAGATGGCGGTTGTTAAAAGACGCACCTGTTTTTATTAATGAAAAACTGGATTGAATCAATATCAATCACATTATTACTGCATCTTGACGATAAGGAACAGGAACCCTCCATATCAGATCTTTATTTGAACATTAATGTAGACAAAACCGAATAATTAAGCGAACAGACGTCGAAAAATAACTTGTGATGCTATTGAATATTTATTTATTTATTTATTTATTTATTTATTTATTTATCTGAAATCTACAAATTACATATGTATTAACAGATTTTGTGAAGTGTTTTATAATTGTACAATATTTAATGATAAGTTAATACTTTAATTCAGAACTTAATACATTTTAAAAAGTAAAAAGGCTTAAAAGGTTACTTTTAAAGTGCTGTCTGGTATGGGACAGATCCAAATGTTGTGAATGTTCGTTAAAAACACGAATTATTCTTGTTAATGGTTCGTTTTTACCATAGTCTGTGCTATGAAACCTTTCAAATAAAAAATCCCAAGTACGGAGTGACCTTGAAAGCATATGAAATTGAATCTCAGATAAGAGACATGAACATTTTATATGATTGCAGAGTATATCCCTGACAAATATAACATCGTGGATAGTGCGTCTAGTTGATAGAGACTTTATACCAAGCAGTTGGCATCTAGCTTTGTAGCTAGGATGAAAATTCCAGTGCATTTTAAAGAAGATGTACTTGGTGAATCGCTTTTGAACTTTTTCAATACGTTCGGAAAAAGTGCTGAAAGTCGGGTTCTACGACCGCATATTCAAGGAAAGGTCGGACTAGGGAAATATACAGTGCTAATAAGGCAAATGGATCAGTAAATCCTTTAGTATTACGTTTGATGAATCCGACTGCTGAGTTGGCTTTTGCTAAAATATGAGAGATATGATTTTGAAATGAAAATGGGGAGTTAAACATAACACCCAAATCTTTGACACTGCTTACAGTCGAAAGATATGAATTACCAATTGAATAATTAAATTGGATTTGAAAAGCTGATTTCGTAAAAGAGATATAATTGCATTTACTTAAGTTAAGACCAAGTTCATTATTTACACACCAATCAAAAATGCTGTTTATATCTGATTGAAGCATGATACAGTCATTAACATTTCGAATTGTTTTGAATATTTTCATGTCGTCAGCATATAGCAAACATCTACTGTGTTTAACTGAGAGAGTAATATCGTTAATGAATATTATACATAATAAAGGGCCAAAGTGACTACCTTGTGATACACCCGACCAACATTGAATTTGCTTTGATAAGGAATTACCAATTTTAACTCTTAGGGTTCTATTTTGGACGAAGGAAGATATCCAATTTAGAAAATTGGAATGGAACCCAAACGCTTTGAGTTTGTTTATTAAAAGCGAGTGGTTGACGGAATCAAAAGCTTTACTGAAATCAGTGTAAATTGCATCAACCTGTTTCTTGTTTTCAATCTCATTGATCACGAAAGAAGAATAAATTGATAGGTTGGTAGAAGTCGATCGTCCAGATATGAAACCGTGCTGGGCTTCCGATATGTGCTCTTTGATTAAGAATTCAGTCTTATTCTTGACTATACATTCAAATAATTTTGGAATTGCCGAGAGTTTGCAAATTCCTCTATAGTTTTCCACATTATTTTTAGAGCCCGATTTGTGAATGGGAACTAAGAACTAAGTCTAACTATCAATGATATGTGTAACTAACTATAATTCATGACCAAGCCGGAGTCCAGTTCCTTAAATTTTGTAATTTGTCTTTAGTCATTTAGTCTTACTCTGCCCAACTCTGCCGGGTGGAGACCCACCCTCCATGCCTATCGCTACTACAAAACATCTGCTAAAGCTTGAAAAGCTTGCTGAAACAAACCGCTGATGGACATCTGGTACAGGATGCCTCATGACCAAACAACTATGGCCTATGATCGATCCCAAGCGATCGCTTAGCTTGATCAGATTAAGCAGGCCCAACCTCAGATATCTTATTGGCATTCTAACAGGGCATTGTGCCATCGGAAACCACGCCTCTAGACTAGGCCTTCCCTATATTGTTTCCTGGAGAAGCTGCATGGACGAGGATGAGGAAGAAACCATCGAACACTTGCTATTTAACTGCAGTGCTCTCTCATCCATCAACTTCTGGGAGCCCATTTCTTTGTTAATCTGGCTGAACTGAGCAGCATCACAATCAGCCCTCTTCTTCGCTTTATCAAAATCAGAAATTGGTTTGCGGAATAGGTAGCCTAAGATCCGCGTGGTAACACATCGTGCATTCTCCATTCTCCTATAAGAAGGGACGAGATTGTTAGGGTTGTCAAAACATTGAAATTGCTCTGTATACGTTCATCAGCCTTGTTGGATTTCAATTTAGATGTGGTTGTTCATCTGGTTTATGCAACTGTTGGTTGCAGTTGTTCATCTGGTTCATGCCGATTGCCCACGAGCTAAAGAAACAATTCGCCTAAAGAGAGGCTTGTGAATGAATACAGGTCATTACACCTAACATTTCCGAATATGTGGTTGGCTGCAGGTTTTGTCCCATCCTCGGCAGCTGTTTGTCTCTGGGGCTGAAATGTCTAGATCGGAGTATTCCCCTGATACATTGAAGTTTTCCGAACCAAACGCCATGGTTGGCCATGTCGATCCAAGACCCTTCGAAATTCTTTAGAAATTCATCGAAGAACAAATTAACGACGGTATCCTTTCGCAATCCAAAGACGATTGCCAATGCAAGTCCCCTCTGACTCACCTGATCGTTGGCCACTCTGTAGTTTCTGCTACTGGTTGAGTCGATTGAGGAAAGGGATCACTTTTATTCCATCGCTTAACACGACATTACCGAATGTAATATTCTGTTCGATGGCATTAATTGCTACCTTGACGCCGTATGTTTGTATGTGCTTTAGCTTAAGTGATCGCGAAGGAGGTGCATTTAACCTTCTACTGAAGGGATCAAGTTCTGTCTTGGATGAATAGTTGACTAACCTAACTCCGTCGGCAACAAATTCACAAGTGCGGCTTCAGTCCTTATTGCGACTGCACTATCGTCTCAGTGATTTTCGTGCGAGAACAATCTTAGACCTTCCAGATCGCATTTGAAGTCTCGTTGCTGCTTCCCAGCGCGACGTGGCTGTCAGAACAACTTCTGGGCCACATCCACCGCACCGGTTTGAGCCCAACAAGGTCACCCAAAGGTTCACCGTCCACCGTCGAGTGTTTCCGGATTTCGAGTGTTTTCAAAACTACCAGCGAAGTGGCACTCCCCGAGAATTAGAACTCCCCCCCCCCCCCCCCCCTCACGTATTCCACTGCGCCAAAGTGTGTCCCTCCCCCCGCACCGGTAGTGTTAGCTTAGCTTCCTTGTGCGTTTCCCAGCACGCTCCCAGCACATTCTTGCCAACCCCAGGCACCATCGCGTGCATGCTGGCGTCGTGTTGAGCTGAAAATTGCTTACGACCTTGGGCGCCACCTGAGACCGAGACAAAAGCCTACCTACATGCTACACATCGCCGAGCAAGGTCACGGCGTCATCGACAAGCGACCGACGAATTGTTGATGGAAAGCGTTGCGCAAACAAGCGAACGTTTCGACTTGATTAGCCTCCTCGTTGGTTTTCTGTGTTGAGAGCCGTGCTCTGCGGTGATTGCTCTTAATCGCTTCCGTAATAGCCTTTGGGACTTGTGCCAGCTTCGACCGGCGGCGAGTGGGCTGATGCGTGACGACAAAGAGTGCGCTGACAGCAAAGCTGTCAGTTGCATAATTGTAAGTGAGCCGTGTGCGTTCGGTGGCCCACATCTAGGTGGAGGGTCTCAAGTGCATCTCGTCGGCCCTCTGAGGGTTAGTGCGTCAATGTCATTGGGAGCTCTCCAACTGCACGTGGCACTTGGACTGACGCTGTGGCGCATCTTGTCGAGAGCTTTGTGTCAAGGTCGATGTGGCGCGAGAAGGGCCTTAATTTACCAATCTAATGGCGCTCAAAATGCAGAGAGGCACGTGCGTGTGGCAATGCTCGGCCGTGGTCGAAGTGGATGAGTTGGTGGACACGGTCGGCAAGACCTGGAGTCCGGAGCATTTAGGGCCGGTTCTTGGCCTAAAAGAAGCCAAGTTGACATGTCATTTTAAAACATGACGCTTTGGTAAGGTTGTCAATCGTGCGTCGCCAGAATTCATCTCATTTTGCCATGTTTCCAAATTGCTGACCAAAAAACGAGGCGAATTCGCTCATTTTTGAGGAAATAGAAAACATGAGTGAGCAGCAAATCGTGTCTCGTTTGTACGCCGCGCCGCGCCGCCGCCAGTATCTCACGCCATCTCCACACCCGACCTGCTTGCACTCGAATTACCAGAATTCATCCACGTTTCCATGATTTCCCCATCATCCGCGGCGCCTGTTCGGCATTTGTCATCAAGACTTGCCGCGTGACTGCCACCACCGCAGCCAGCATTGTCAGCGGTTCGGGCCCGCACCTCCAGCGGGTTCCAGGAAATGCCTCATCAAATGCAAAGTTTCCCCGTAATCAGCTCTGTTGCACGAGACTCGCGCCCGCCCCCTTTTCAAGCGTGATCACCCTCATCAGTTGCCTCAGCTCCGATCGCGAACGACGGCACGGGTGAATGGCAGTCAGCGTCTGAAGCACGCCGCACACTCGAAACGGGGGCTTCAATTTCCACCACCACCAGCACGGCAACCGCCTCCCAGCTGGGCAAGGTTAATTGCACCGCCCGATAGCAGCGATGACCTCTTGGGTGTCCAAATTTGAAGAAACACAAAAATCGACTTTCGTTGCGTGCCAGTGCCTGCTTTGGCGGGAGGTTAGGGAAATTTGCATTTCAATTGTAGTCAGGCCACACAGTCGCTGACAACTGATCGAGCAAACGACGGCGGCGCAGCGGCGCAGCGGCGCAGCTGGTGCCACCAATCGGCTGAACGGCTGAACGGCTGAACGGCTGAACGGCTGAACGGCTGAACGGCTGAACGGCAGAACGGCCAAGTGGCTGAATGGCCGTAACGACCGATTTAATGGCGGTGTTATCTTTGAGTTTTGTTGGATAAATAATGCCATTAAATCAAGGGCAAGGTTGCGTGGCGCAGTTGGTAATAGGCCTTTCGGAATGAATTATTCATTCGGTGGCGGTAATCGGTCGCGTCGTGCCATTGTTGGGCTCGCTGCCTGCTGCTGGAGAGGTGACGAAATGATGTAGCGCTCCATTGTGTCATTTTTCCGAGAGTAATTATCCCCAGCCACCAGCAGTGGTTGGGTTTTGTGCTGCAGATTGTTGAACTCGTGTCTGTGACAGATTTGGGTTACCAGTTTTGTATAACACAGATCGGAGAGTGACTGGCTGCGATGAGTGGTAACAAATTTTGAGGCTAATTGGACGGATGTCCTTCGGTCGATTGAAGACCTTCCGGCAGACGGTGTTGGCTCTTACGGTAGTACACCCACACAGAGAGTGGAAATGAGGTGGGCTTTCTGAGAATCGTTGCCTTCCGGCAGAGGTTCAAAAGCCTTTCAATAGCACCCGCGATGTGTTCTCGAGAAATGTGGCGATGAGTCAATCTATCGACTTGAGTGTCTGTGTCGCCTAGGAGCGCATCCGTGACGGGGTTAGTCATGGTCTTCGATGAAACTTGTCTGTCAGGCTTCATTACTGGCTGCAGTGGGAGTGACTCAGTCGAAGGAATGTGACGATGGAGAACCATAGGAGAACCTGCCGATCAATGGATCATGGCTGATGAGTGATCGACTTGTGGCAGGAGGATTCCGCGATTCTTGTGAGGCGATGACGAAGTAAGCTGAGTCAGCTTGAGAAGGGGCTAAAGGTTCAAGATACCGGCTTTCTCCGAGTGTTCCGAGGGGCTTGAGTCCGGAGGACATCCGTTGTTCTAAGGCATTGACTGTTTAAGTGTCCAAAACGGCCTAAATGGATTACAACGAGTAGTTGCAGAGAGTTGCAAGGAAGCCATGATAAAAGACGAGCCTCCACTGCTCAACCACTGGCTACATTGAGAAACCCACATCCCCTTGGTCAGCGTTGCTCTTTTCTTGCACCTCATCCATGTCTTCCAATTAAATGCATTTGCTTACAAAGAATCGTAAACGTATTCAACCCAACGCCACTAAACAAGAAAAGAAGTCCGCTCGAGCAAGTCGCACGGTCGAGGAATGTTGTAAGCTTCCGTTTGGTTGAAGCAATTTCCTATTTCGTTTCATTATGCTTGTTCATTCGGCGGCAGCTCATTAATTACTCGCTGAATGGTGGTGTCTTTGATGGCTGCGTTGTTTGGCTCTTTAACCCTGTAGACTGAAATTGTTTTCGTGTTTACGCAAGGCGCTTGAAAGTGAGTCACAGGGTTTCAATATAATTTAACGCGACATCAACGACGTGCTGACATGCTGACAGAGGTTGCTTGAATTTTGAAGGCAACCGGATGCATGGCTTCATGTAAGAGTTGGCACGGTTGGAATTGGCGTCGAAGTGCTATGAGTGGTCAGGGTTTTAGAAAGAGAACCACGAATGGGGGAAGAGCAGTGGGTTGGGTTAGGTTTAGGAAGGGGAGTGTGATGATAGAACAACACTTCAGTTGTGGAGTACACGGTCTAATTAAGGCTATCATGTGTCACGCGATGGCTTAAACCACCCCGTGCTCTTCACAAATTTTGGGAGATCCGATGTATCTGCATTCGCAAGGTCCACAGTTTCTGTGAAGAATCTTTGGCACAGCGAAACTATGCGCCGATTCTGGTGTGCTGGGCTATGGCAAAGCAGATGTTGGAACGTCTTGGTCTCTTTCTCGTCCGCATTCCATTTCCAGAGCATTGTTCCGATGAGGCAGTGTCCTGTGATTGCTCCGACGAGCACACGGATCGATACACGGTCCAACGCCAGAGGATTCTTTGTTATCCCGTTGTTAAGCTCAGGACAGTTATCTCTTATGATCCAAGATGCTTCTTTAAGTATGGTGTCACTTACAGCCCGGTGTAGTCCTCTGATCGATGGCTGTAGTGATGAGCCCGGTTCGCTGATGTCTATTTCAGACCCTTCTCCGACCAATCCGTCCGCTCTCTCGTTCCCTGCTATTGACTAACATCTTCAACAATCCTAGCTACACTTGCCCTGATTATGCCTCCGAGTGATCGCGGGTTTGGAAATTAAAGGAACAAGAACTAGGATATCGAGCCAGCTAGAGAGACTTATGTTGGTTAAGACCCTGGTCCACCTTGGACTGCAGCGTGACACAAAGAACAGGAAGAGCTCTCATTTGATAGACGAAGAGTGCAATCGTGAAACAAGGAGTCGCCACTGGCAAACTGTAGTTAGAGTTGACATTAGGGTTGCTTGATCTCTGCTTGGATCCAGAAAGACGCAGAAGTTCATTGCTTAATGTTCAAACATTTAGTGTCGGGGTTAGAGATCCACATCATCTTAGGGAAGTGGTGGATCTTTTAAGTACTACCACTTGGAAGAGACTACTTCACTTGATGAAAGGAACTGTCGATTCGTCTTTTATTATAAATCAATTAAGGGGCGATGATCAATAAATGAAACGATTGTCATAAAGCTAGACTATCACTCCATCGAAGCATTCACCTATTTCTCAAGCTCACGATGCCAAATGCAGGCGGTTTCAGTTTCGGAGCATTCGTGTTCAGAGATTGGATGTAAACTGACTTTATTCCTGTAATTGAAAGGGAATGAAGAGAATAATCTATTAAAAACTTTTGGTACAGATGAACTAACTAAACTATTTCAATTGTCTAAACCACGGCATTCATGAGCTCGAGAGCGATTAGTCTCGCATGTGACATGATCATCAATGCTGCACTTATTGACTTGCCCTTGGTAGTAGGCAGGCCCAAATGATGGTTGGCAACATCCGCTGCATCTTGTTTCTCCCTGGATGACGCTGCAATCAGAGTTGGACTGGTTCCTAGCTTGTACAGCGACCACTCATGCTCTGCTTGCTATCGTACTCATACGAATTGGGAGAACCTGCAGTCTTATGCTGAGTCGCAAAGCCAAGGGTTATGAACTTTGGGGACTTAAGAATAGGGATGTTATGGAGGTGGTTTTATCGGAGTCAGAGTCGGAAGCCTCATACCGACCTCCGCAGAGTTGGAGTTGAATCAGAATTAAATTTAAACAATTTAAGCCGGAGGTACCGACATGTTGGATTCGGAGTCGAAGATCCGTAGAACACCCAAGCAATCAACAGTATACCCAGGAATTGTAAACTGAGGTCCTAGCTAGCTCCCTTTTTTTCACTTTTGCTAAGTTTTGTTCACTTTCGTTAAGGGTCGTTCATTTTTGGTAACTTTTGTTCACTATCTATCTTAAGTTTCATTCACTTTAATTAAACTTAGCTTTCTTTCATTACGTTTCGTTAAGTTACGTTCACTTTCGTTAAGTTTCGTTCACTTTCGCTAAGATTCGTTGATTTTCGGTAACATTCGTTCACTATCTATCTTAAGATTGGTTCACTTTAATTAAACTTTGTTTTCTTTCATTACGTTTTTGTTAAGTTTCGTTCGCTTTTGTTAAGTTTCGTTCACTTTCGTTAAATTTCGTTCACATTTGTTAAGATTCGTTGATTTTCGGTAAATTTTGTTCACTATCTGTCTTAAGTTTCTTTCAGTTTAGTAAAACTTTGCTTTCTTTCATTACGTTTTCGTTATGTTTCGTTCACTTTTGTTAAGTTTTGTTCACTTTCGTTAAGTTTCTTTCACTTTCATTAAGTTTCGTTAATTCTTGTTACGTCTCGTTCAAGTCCCTTAACTTTCGTTCACTTTCATTAAGTTTCGGTCACTTTCATTTAAGTTTCGTTCACTTTCGTTAAGTTTCATTTACTGGCTCTAAGGCCTCTCAGGCACAGCCGGCACTTGAGAAATGTTTATTCCTCATTAGTCTATGCATGAGAAGGGCTCTGCCAAAGCGAGATACTTGCGTATTATTGTTACCAGTTGACACCGGGTACTTCACGTGTGGTAGCACATCCGGCCGAAGGACACTTCTCAAGACCCTTTAATTTTCAATGCATTGTAACCAACGATAGACCATACCATTCAAAATGAAAACTGCTTGAGTTTCTCTCTTCTTTGGAGTCTATTCCGGGGTTTCATAAACAGGTTCCATAAACCTCAAACCCACTGAGAGCAAATAATGCGTCATGTCACTGAGAAGATCTAAAGTTTTGCCAACCCACACCACACTCCGTCAGCAAAGCAACAATTGAGAGATGATCAAAGATGAAGCACAAGGCTTTCAATTAGATGATCCAACATATCACCACCTCACGCTAACGCTGGGCACCTACATCGAAGTGAGCCTCATTACACCAGGCCACGTCTTCCCACGACGCCTTGACCATTAATCATCCACCGCCTTACAGCATTCCTTGTACAATCACCTCACGAGCATCTATCTGATCTGTCCTCAGATTCAATAAATCATCAAGTCATCCGCGAGACGGCGAGCGTTTGTTACAGCTTCCGGGCAGGTCTCAAGGCGGTCGCTTGTCAGCTCGCATCATAAATCACGGAATCCATTTACACACGTCTGCGTACACTAAGAATTCCACGCGATCAGTGGCCCCAAGGGCTTTATACACCTTGTCCCAAGTGCCCGCCAATTGCTTGCTTTACCGCATAACTTCTAATTGTTTGCGCGTCGGCGCGGTGCGGCGGCGCATCAGCTGAGATGGACAAACAGCGGAAAAATACACAAGTATCCAGTGCTTGGGGAATTCTAACAATTCGTGGAAGTCCCAGAAGGGGTTTAAGCACGAAATTTATTCGTCAAGCCTGAGTAGAGCCAAGCCTCGATCTTGCTTGCCTTTCGTTCCAAGAGTCAAAGGAACGACGGAAGGCGTGTCTCTCAGGGGACGCCCCCTCAAAGGCTTCCTAGTCGAGAGCTGCCAGGGAGTAGAAGACCGAAGGAGAATGGAATCTTTACGAGCTCCACGGCTGATTGTGGTGGTTGCTGCATCCGGGTTGCGGTTATGGAAAAGTTTCTAAAAATTCGCCATAAATCGTTGCACGATGCAGTTTCCGCGATAACAGATACAGGCCACGGGTGTGAACCTTAAAACACAAACTCAATTAGCGTGGTCCCAAAATCGATTGGATATGCATCTCCTCTTCGGCGTTGAAGTTGATGAGGTGTGCGGATTTATACGAAACAAGGCAATAAATTCTAATTCCCAATCGATTAAGTGAATGGCTCGTCGTTAAAGTCGAGAGCTGGAGCTGGTGGTGCTACATTAGCGAACTATTAGGCAGACATTTGACGAGTTTATTTGCATTCGAGACACATTCGCGTCGTCCGAGTGCGTGGGGGAAACACGAATTACGTGAGTGAATCGATTCGCCATAAGCCACGTGCTGAGTTATTGACTCCGAACAGCGTTGTCGAAAAGCACAGTTTTCTTGAAGGTCTCGCTGTGAATGAGCGCGACAAGGCTAAGTGTGTCGTGTTCTAGTGAAAACCGAAACGAAAGAAGACTGATTCCGGCTTGACGAATGGATATCGCTCTGATATCTGATACGTTGCGCAACTCGGTGAGGGTCCGTGGGACTTTCTTCCACGACATCAGCTCCGTCGCTTTGTTGGCTTTATTTTTAATGGGAAATTGCTGGTAAACTGGAAACTAATTGAAGTCAACTAAGTTGCTAATTGAAGATTTTCGCATCTAGTCATTAGACGGGCCGTGCTAACTGGCGGATTAGATGGAACGTTAAATATGGCCACGTTTGCTGTGACATCTTGCGAATGCATCCGCAGAGTGTGATCCAGGCGTGACAGGTTGCACGCTAAATGTTGGCAGATTCAATTAGACCTGTTTAACATAAACAAAGGTGTCAATATCCCATGTGACTGGTGATTAGAATCCGCATTCTAATGCTCAAGCACTTGACTTCTTCCTGAGTCTCAGTCTTAGTGGTGATTCACAGCGCTTGCGTTGATATGCGTTGCTTGGAACAGAACAAGTGGCTTCCATTGGCATCTCAGAGAGATTTCACTTTTTCTGCCAAGAGCGAGGTATCTCTAGGTAGGTCTCTGTGGGTCCACGGCTTAAAATGGCTAGGTTTGTAGAGTACAAGAAAAAACACCAGTTCCGAGTCGGCCCAAGCCTAGCGAGGTTCACACAAGTGCACCACTTGTCCACATCCACTGACAGCCAGAGAAAAATCGTGCTTACTGCATGGACTGTCTGGTCAAAGCCTTGTTCCACCTTTGCCATAACCAGAAAGATGGAAGGGCCTTAGAAGATGCACTTATATAGTCTATGATAATCGTACCCTCAAGGTATATTAACTTGAAATAAGTACAATTTAGATAGGGAGCGATTCATTATTTTCCTACTGAAGCAAACAAGAAGTGAACGAAGTTAACGAAACTTTTACAAAAGCCTTACACTTTGCGTAGGGAATGATTCATTTCATACCTACTAGAACAAACAAAACTGAACGACACTTAACGAAAATTAACTAAACTCAACGAAACTTTTACAACCTTACAATTAGCGTCGGGACCGATCCTTTTCGTTCCTACTGAAGCAACAAATAATTTAATGAAACCTAACGAAAATGAACGGAACTTAACGAAATTGAACGGAACTCAACGAAACTCTTACAACCTTACAATTAGCGTTGGGACCGATCCTTTTCGTTCCTACTGAAGAAACAACAAATTTAACTAAACCTAACGAAAATCAACGAAACTTAACGAAATTGAACGGAACTTAACAAGATGTTTACAACCTTACAATTAGCATAGGGACTAATTAATTTTGTTTTACAAAAACCTTACAATTTTCGTAGGGGCTATATATTTCGTAACCACTAGAGAAAACAAAACTGAACGAACATTAACTAGACTTAACGAAACTTAACGAAACTTTTAAAACCTTACAATTAGCGTAGGGACCGATCCATTTCGTGCGTACTGAAGAAACAACAAATTTAACTAAACCTAACGATAATGAACGGAACTTAACTAAAATTGACGAAAGTTAACGAATGTGAGCAAAGTGTCAATTATTTTTCAGTTAATCAGTTAATCGTTCCTGCATATAATCTACTGACTGTGTTGACTTGGGTCTCTTAACGCTCATTACGCTAGATATTAAAAAACTTTTAACGACCCACTATTCCTGTGGATGGTTGCGTGGCCTGGCGTGGCGTTGTGGGCCTGTGCATAGCCTCTTACACAGCTGAACCCTGCTACCTGGGTTTGATTCCTGGTACGACCAAAATAATTTTCACGGCTCACCTCTTTCGTGTCACCGACAACGCTCAAAGAATAATAAATAATATAAATAGACGTGCCAAAAATTGTAGGTCCCCTCCACTCATGATAGAAAAATAGCACGCACAGCAGGGGTGGATGCTGTAGAAGCAAAGACCAGCCCCAACACGGACTGTGGCGCCATAGAATCACTGACAAGTTTGCTTGGCACACAGTTGCAGGGGATGTCTCTTCGGACCTGTATCCAAGCCCAGGTACTCCCTACTCTCTGTAGTGACGTTCAAGAATATTGGCTCATACCACGGGTTTCTTATTGCAGGTAGAGGGTTGGGAGTGATGGGCGGTAGAAGAGGGGGTGCCAGGTAGCCTTAACGCTTTCCGCTTTTTCTTTGAAGATCGAGCGGCGCTACAGTCCGAGGTGGACCTGGGCCTCAACCAACAAGGCTCTCCAGCTTCTTCTTCTTCTGGTGGCGCTACAGTCCGAGGTGGACCTGGGCCTCAACTAACAAGGCTCTCCAGCTCCTTCTTCTTCTGGTGGCGCTACAGTCCGAGGTGGACCTGGGCCTCAACCAACAAGGCTCTCCAGCTTCTTCTTCTTCTGGTGGCGCTACAGTCCGAGGTGGACCTGGGCCTCAACTAACAAGGCTCTCCAGCTTCTTCTTCTTCTGGTGGCGCTACAGTCCGAGGTGGACCTGGGCCTCAACTAATAAGGCTCTCCAGCTTCTTCTTCTTCTGGTGGCGCTACAGTCCGAGGTGGACCTGGGCCTAAACCAACAAGGCTCTCCAGCTTCTTCTTCTTCTGGTGGCGCTACAGTCCGAGGTGGACCTGGGCCTCAACTAACAAGGCTCTCCAGCTTCTTCTTCTTCTGGTGGCGCTACAGTCCGAGGTGGACCTGGGCCTCAACCAACAAGGCTCTCCAGCTTCTTCTTCTTCTGGTGGCGCTACAGTCCGAGGTGGACCTGGGCCTCAAACAACAAGGCTCTGCAGCTTCTTCTTCTTCTGGTGGCGCTACAGTCCGAGGTGCACCTGGGCCTCAACCAAGAATCCTCTCCAGCTAGCACGATCTTTGCCAGCAGTCTCCAATCATGCACGCTAAGTTGCTTGAGGTCCTTCTCCACCTGGGTGCGCCATCGGTTCCGGAGGCATCCTCTATTGCGTTGTTCCACTGGTTCGGAGTCGAAGACTCTCCTGAAAACACTAGTCTCTCGCTAAATAATCCTACAACTGCTATAATCCGCCAAGTTTTGGGAGTCAGGATGTGTCATGATGACTCTTGTAATCCGCCGGCATTGAACATCTTCAGCTCCATAGTCCGCCATTCTCCTCCTCTTTCATGAGAATTAATTTTAATTTATGGTTGCGTGGTCTTGTGGTGGTCGATTAGCGTGAGGTGCTGGTCACGAAGAAGTATGGGCCACTGACAGCTCCAATCCAAATGGCCCACCTTCACATCTTTGGACTTGGAGAACCTACACACCTCCTGTTTGCCTTCCCTCCTGCTTGCTTGCGCTCCTCCTCCCTCCATGTGGGCAACATTTGTCCCTCACCGCTCCACTTCTCATATTCCTTCGCCTTCTCATTTCACTCCCATCCATTCCACGACTACTAAAAGGAACCACCGCATTTCAACTCCCTCACTGCCCACGCCAACACCTCCAGACCTAATTAACCAACCGTCCCACACCCATGTTGTAACGCACACAAATCGTCCAAAACATGCAACACGCTGTACTTACATTTTTACACAAACCAATTGCAATGACAATTATTAAAAGCCGCACGTTCGGGCAATCGTTGGGAAAGCCTCGCGCGCGCAATCCAAAGCCAACACGAAAGAAAACACCTCCCAACCTATGCCCTTACTTTCCCGCCCCGGACCGCCCTCAGTCACCGCAGACGCAGCAGCAGCAGCAAAATTGTGAAAACCAACAAAAAAAATATTTCACTCTTGACAGTGTTATTGTCATATGCGAACATAATCTACGAACAAAAATGGAGAGGCGTGCAACACGACGACGTTATGTCACCCAGACGACGACCGACGACCGACGACCGACGACGCGACGGACGTCGTCGTTGTCATCGTTGCCGTCGATGTCGCCGGGCTGTGTGGCCGTTGTTGGTCGTGTTATGTTACAAGCTTTACGCACTTTGGTCCGCACGCAGCGTGCCCACTCGTCGATGTTTTGCAAAAGTTTTGAATTGCAAAAAAAATAGCCGGATGATGTCATGTTTGTCGACTTGACTTTCTTGAGGCCAATGGGGTCTATTAGATAGGATTACCCTTTAGAGGTGTCGGTTGTTGGCTGTGTGGGACAACGATGAGGTTGTTACAGTCGAGCCGGTGTGAGTAGGTCGCAGCGCAGTGGATCACTGGGGGAACATCGATTTTCGGGGTGCGCCTACTCGGAGATGGGCGATCTTAGTCTCGTGACTGAGTGGGGTCACTGACATGAAGAAATACTTGTCGATGGACATGTGATTCACGGATTAATGATGATTTGGGGGTGTGTCCACTTTGAGATGCGCTTGAAGGTCTGATTTGCATTTTGTGCTCGATGAACCCGAGAAAAGCCCACATTGACGATGCGAATTCCCACATGGGTTGGTTGGACTGATCGAAGGACCTACGAGGCGGTGGTCGTCAATCTTTGGGCATTGACACGACCGAAGGCCACTGCATGGAGTGCTTGAAAACATTGCTCCATCTTTGGATGAAATCGATTTTTCTCATCTAAAGTGAGGATTAGGAAGGACGGAGTGAAACGCCGCCATTTGACGACGATAAGGATGCCAGTCTAAGCGAGCCTCTTCCATGGTTAGGTTAAGGTATGGGGATGCTACGTCTCACTCAGAGCTTGTTGGACCCATTGTGGAATCTGCAGATACTCTCTTCTGATACTCCTTATTTTCTTCGGTGGTCCTCGTGGCCTGTTAGGATACAAAGGTTGTTCTTGCTCATCTTGATACACCCTTCAAACCTCTTCCGGTTGTTTTGACCCAAGAGTTTCTTGGCTTGCTTCATGCCATGAGCTTTGTTCCAAGTCCGCTTCCTTCCTTCTAGTTCCCGGAATTCTCTCTGTGGACATGGTCTCCTACACCGGCACGACTGTCCGACATTACTGCGATGTTCCAGTTGGTATGTGTCCTTTTTTTCTCGTGGGTAGGTGGAAGCTTTGCATAGGCACCAATGGTCCGACGACGTCTAGTGGAAGTGTCAGATTCGTTCGGACTAAAACCACCTCCCGTGGAATCTTTCTGTTTATTCCCTCGCGGAACTACTTCACTCGGGCTTTGAACCGTTTGTTTCTCCACGTGTTGTTTAGTGAATTCGCTTTCCGCTGCCGTTCTAAATTCCTTAGATCGCATATTATTCGTAATGCTGCATCGTTCACAACAGCCCAAAGGTCTTCGGATTGCAACATGTGTTGGACAATGTTTTCCGGTGTTGGCGAAGAAGACGTTGGTATATGTCCTCTCAAGATTGATTTGAACGCATCGGGCTATGGCATAGATTTCTGCTTGAAAGATGCTGGTGCGCTTGGTTATGGATTCGATCCAAATTCCCGTGCCCCTGTTCCTTCATCAGTTCTTGATCCATTTTTAAACCATTTGAACTTATTGTTGCACGGTCTTTGGATTCCTTTCTCGAGTCCTTTTTGGTGCTGAGCTGGTGCTGGTAAACTCCTTTTGGAAATTGAATTTCCTAATCACGTCATCATTTTTGACTAATGCATCGAATTGATTCGATTTAATTCACCTGTCCTTTCTTATCCCTTCTTCTGTTATTCCCATGATTGTTGTGCTTGCATATTGGATCCATCCGTGTACATATCAATGGTTGATCAGTCTTATTTGTGGTCCACTTCGCCGGAAGATGATTGGTAAATTTGAAGTCGATCCAGTATGCTTTCATGGCCAGTGAAACTATGGAACCAGCCACTGGAGTGGCTGATCCTGTTGGCGCATTTTACAGCAATCATTTGCATGTAGAGGTCCAGGGGTGGCAAGTTTTGTAGTGTCTCTAAGCCCAAAACTGCTCCTGTGACACCTAGGCATGCAAGTCTCTGGATTTTGGCTTGTATCCTTGGATTGGCCTTTTTCAGTGAAGCCTGTCACCAGACTAACCTGCCATACGTCAGGATAGGTCTGACGATTGCTGTGTACATCCACAGAATTGTTCGCGTTTTTGATTCCCCTTTATGGGAAAATATCGTCGGGCTTAGTTACAGAGCGCAAGACACTTGTTTGACTCCTTCATTCTTGGCGTTTTACTGCATCTACTGATGGATTAAAACTCTGTTCAAGTTCTAGCGTCATCGTCTTTTGATATTTAAGGCTACCGTGTGGTAAAGTTTTAAAGCATACGACGCAGCGTCTCATTCACGAACAGCCGTACGAGTTAGCACCTAACCATAGTCAAACCTCTAGATTTAGAAATGTAGCAGCTAACTACCTTCGATGATAAGGTATAGAACTCCCGTGGGATGAAGTTAGCGACTGCAAGCGAGAAAGATCTCTTTCAGTGCCCATCTCTATTTACCCATGAGGCCGTATTTAATGATTGGCCAATGACGGGGTCCCGAAGTCAACAGAAGCTGCCTGATGAGCACTAGAGCAACTCCGATTTATTCGGAGCTCAGGTCTCAAACATTTCTTCCAGCACCAGGTTGGGACCTTAGAATAGAGTCGACATCGGGATTGATTCTCTTGGGACCGACGGCGTGACTTTTGGTGGTTGGGGGGTTGTCAGTAAGGTTGACTCCGTCGCCACTTGCATGATCTTCTAGAAGCTTCGTACGATCAATATCCCAACTTTGACAAAGTCGTCTAGATGACATCCACTGGACACATAGTCTGCACGCCGCCTCATAAGATAATGGACTCACGCTGGTCGACTGTCTGTGTCATAGAGTAGAACATCGCTGGAGCAAGCATGTGGTTCCCACACCTCAACATCTCCAAAGAGACAATCGATGAGTCTCCATCTTTAACTGCGATCGTTTTCTTTTGTAGCCAAGGTCAGATCGAGAGAACCACGGAGAAGAAGTGGAAACCACCAAGGTTTAATCTTCAAATTCGCAACGCACTGTTAATGCTATCGAAGGAGTTTGGAGGTGTTGTATTGTCAAGAAACCTTAAAAGAAGCTGCCAATGAGGTGACAAGACTCATGTTTTGACAACGACAGCTGCACCTAAGCCTCCACGGACATGTTGAAATGTGAGACTGTAGGTTAACTCTAGGAACAAAGTAAAAGGGAAGATGATCGGCTTCTCAGGGAATGAGAAGCGCCAGATGCAGGAGGTGGGGATGTTGTCACATGATTGTTCTCAGAAAGCAGAGCAATTGTGCAATGGATCTAAATATCGGACGTAAGTCGAGGTCGCTTGCCAGATATCGCACAATTTTGTTCGCTAGAGGTTGGTTAAGACCTAGGTTCACTTAAGGCTGTGTCACTGTCAAGCACTTTCTATGCAGGATGGGGACATCATCTAAGTCGAATCTCCTTTAAAGGAAAGGCTCTCAAAGCTATAAAAGAGATTGTCCCTCCCTCTCTAACATGCGACCATATAAAGCTTCAAAATTTCCAACCAATCCCTACCAGAAACCACAAACTATAGTCGCTGACGACATAGACTCAAATAAAACACCCCAGTCCCTGCTTTTGGAGGAAGTCAACATCTTCCCACTTGAAGGCGAATATTTTTAAATGATGATGTCCACCAGCACCGCCACCACTACCGCCATCAGTAGTCCGCCCTCAAGTTGATATCAACTTCAGCGTCACGTCACTCCCGCGGCTGTATCTGACGATGATGCCCCATCCGGCAAAGAATCTCAAGTGAACACTTCAGCCTCACACACAGTATCTACTCGATTTATTCGATCTACGTGAGAAATCTCGCCGCCACCTCGCCATCGCCATGAATGCCGCACAACACACCAGAGTTCGCTGTTCAACTCTTTTGTTTCTAGGAAATTAAATTTCACTTCAAAGCACTTACAGCCTCGAGCCGCCAAGTGGCATAATCTTTGGTTATATCATCATGACGCCGCCAGAACATCCTCAACCGGAGATATCCGATCGGCTCGAGCACCGGCCACAGGTAACATCGATCTCTTGAGATGGCCACAGCTCGTGTGCCTTTCTTCACATTGCCGCGCCGCCGCCGGTACTCAGTCCATTGAAGGGGCCGCACCCTTGTGGGATCCCATCTCCGGTGCCCATTGCGAGGTCTACGTCATCCACCGCCGACGGCTGTGGGTTACTTCAGAGACAGACACCCACGACCTCCTCGGGGTTCAACGGCCGCCGTCAATCAGTGCTTCGGAAGCTTCGACTTTCTTGAGTGACGGCATATCTCTTGATCAGCGACTCTGTTCGCCCATCAAACCGTGATATCTTCTCGTACCACGGCGTGCCATCGTCGTCACCATCGCCCGACGTCAGCAATTCAATGACCTTTTTAGAATTCAAACGTCAAACGGATCTTCAGAGGCTCTCGAAAGCCGGTCCCTGTGCAAACAGTTTCGCCACCTCAGCCTCAGCCACCCTGCCTCTCTGCCTCCCTCGCCCGGCCAGTGTTAGATCATGTCCGTAAAAAGACTCGCGAGCTGTCGAGCACCGCCAAGTGGCAGTGTGAATCTGCTCAGCCGAGGATGCTCTCAGTCGCTTGTATCTATTCATAATTGTCCACAGATCGAAACAATCGAATGGCGAACATCGGGGTACACACTCGTGTTCATCATCAATGGACGTGCTCTTGCTCGTTAAGACTGCCTGAACATCTGTCTTGTTCTATTCTGTATCTTATTGTTCGGGCTCATTTATTTTTAGATCTTTCGCAATGCTGTATCTATTTTGTGCCACGGCCGCTCGTGTCTGTCTCACTGTCTCTAGAACCTGCCCGTTTGAGTGCGGTACACGAATTTGGAAACGAACAAAAAGCCATGCACAAAACGTACAAATCACACATTTTGAAACGACATGCAATCGCTTGTTCCCCGCCGCTGCTGGCAGATGATTAACTTACATCTTCGGTGCAGTAATTTCTGTTTCGAGGGTAAGTGATTGCAAGTCGGCTGCCTTAAGTGCCAGTAGCCGGTTGGGTTGAGCTGCAGCCGGCGATACGCGGTGTTTGGTAATCAATCATTATGCAAAGTTCTATTGTTTGAGGGGCACACTGGGGCTTAAGACGCGGATGTTGCTGCAATCGATTGTCACAAATGATATATCGTGCTTGAAGGCGAAGCCACCAACCATGACTGACATGACTCCAGCACACGTTGTCAGGCTTTCTAAATTTGCCATCGATCTTGAAGGAGAATCCACTCAATCGACCTACTTTCGTGGATGGCATCACATGCTGACACCCAGAGCCTTGTAGAAATTTGTTCTCGATCAATTTTCGAATAGGGCAACATTGGTCATGTTCAACAAGTATCTGAGAGGATTCAAGAGAAGCCCGTGAATTGAGAGACTAACCATCAATAAGGGAAGTGAGAGGTGCGTGCAGAAGGACCAAGATCAGATTCATACTCGTGCTAAGACTGTCAAGGAGAGATGCTGGTAACAAGGACGGCATATTAATGAAAAACACAGGTTATTTTGGGTGAAGTTATAGCATAAGTTTCGTGATAGTCCAGTATATTTGCGGAGGCCAGTATATTTGCTCAGGAAACTGGGCCAATAGACCCGCCAACGATGGAAAACCCTTGTTTATCTGACAAGATCGGTAAAGAATACGTTGAGACCACGAATGTTGACAACCACGCCCACGTTCCTCGACTCTTGGATTCATAAAGACACGTATAAACTGTGGCTAGAAATACGATCATACGACCAAGAGTCATAACAGACAAGATACGTTATCGAATGCAGATCTTGCTCAACTCGTTGGTCTTGATCTATTCTCTGTGAGAGGTGTCTACAGAAGGACCAAGATCAGACTCAGACTCGAGCTCAGGCTGTCAATGTGAGATCCCGGGTAACGTTGGGTCGAGCATGTGGAACTTGTCTGAGATGTATTTTTTCTATGACAATTTTCAGAACCCAGTGCCTTTGCTCAACGAACTAAGAGAATAGACTGAAGGACGGATTAAAACTCTCGTAAACCCAACAAGATCGGCGACGAATTCGCTGAGATGTTGAACGTCTGCAAGTATTAAGGGAAACCTATGCCCTATCACGTGATCTTTTCAACGAGATTTTTAAGAAGACCATGCCGCGTTGATCCTCGCTAGAGGCACGATACAAATCCTTACAAGTGAAAATAGGTCTTGCTCTGGTCATTCGGATCGAGTATTAATTGCGTAACCGAGTCCTCCCATAAAAGCCTAAGCTGATTTTCTACAAGATCCTGGAAAGGTCGATTCGAAAGAATAAGATCGCGAATACAAGCTGCTGAAATAATATTTCATCGTGCTGTTGCGGGAATAACTCCCCGTGATAGGGCAGTGACACGGCAGTGCGCGAGGTACTCAACGTTGAGCAGCTGCTTCTTCGAACGAAAAGAGCTATTCTTCGATGGTTTGGTCACGTAGAACGAATATCCCCACCATTATGACTTCCGAGGCGAGCCTTGAATGCGATCAGGTAGGCCACCACTTGGCAGACGCAGGATGAGGTGGTTTGACTAAGTTCATAAAATCGCCTGGTTATGCTATGGGCATGACTCCTGATGAGCAAGAGTCGATTGCGGATGATCGAGTTGCCTGGAGATCTCTCGTGCGTGGTTCACCCCTGTGGTACCTTTAGGGGATCATGTGGTTCAGAAGATGATGATGATGGTCATGATCACAGAAGACTTGCTGTATTTTGCGGTGACATACAACTACGAATTGTAGAAGCCAATGTTTCCAATGGCTAGGGTACACTCTATATGGCAGCTTGGCTGGGACCTGAGATGTTCTTGACTACAAGCTAGCAAGGCACAAGTCACCTTATTATGCCTGCGTTTAAAGTGCCATACATAAATTGCGAAGCTGGGTTAAACTGGAGGTAAAACTTGACCTTGACTTAAGCTCAAGGTCGAGTTAAGTGCAGCATTCTATGGGCCAAAGCTCAGAGAGCAATGGCAACCGGGGGAATCGATAGGTGATCTATTGAACGAACTTAACCAGAATCGTGCAAGACTCAACTTCATCAGGGAAACCAAAAGTAGAATCCACAGTTTAGAAAGCATCCTCTAGTAAAATAGAGGATTGCAGTTAGAAAGAAAACGAAAGGTTTTCGGTAATTCAAAGCTCGCATAGGGCATACATCAGCCCCAAGCTTGAATACAACGCTCATATCTGGTCTGGTGCCCCCAAGACCACCCTGCTCCTACTTGATAGAATCCCAAAGCGAGCGATAAAACTTATGGGAGACAATAATATCGCAGAGTCATTAGATTCTCTCGAACATCGACGTACCGTCTTTTCTTTGTCCGTGTTTTATCGTTATTTCAACAAACGATGCTCAAGTGAGTTAACCAACTGCATTCCTCCTCTCCATGAATTCGCAATACCCGTCTCGCCAGGAACGCCCATCAGTCTCGCCAGGAACGCAATACCCGTCTTGCCAGGAACGCCCATCAGCATACTTTTAAGCCTACTTTCGGACGGACAGTTAAATTTAGAGATTCGTTCTTCAGCCGCACTGCACGAATATGGAATGCTCTTTCTAGCTTAATAATGGGTAGCCGAAAAAGTCGTTGTCGTTAGAGTCATTTATCTCGAGTGCTACCAATCACATTGTGTCATACCGTATGGTGTTGGAAAGGAGACATCTTAAGCTTCATTTAACCAAACAAAATTAAATTCGGAGAAGTTGAAAAAAAAGTTACAGCTGTTCAAAAATGAGTGAAAATAATGAAGAAATTCGCTATATTTTGAAATTTTTGTATAAAAGAGGCAAGAATGCCACGCACGCCACCAATGAAATTTGTGAAGTTTACGGAGACAGCACAACGCTTCCGTTCTGGAAATTTCGATGTGATATATGCTCCTCGCTCTGGTCGACCTATCGTTGAAAAAGTCGATGAAATTATGGAAAAGATTGACCAGGACCGTCACATAAGCAGCTATGACATCGCCATGGAACCATTTTAAAAAGCTCGATGTTTGGGTACCACATGAATTGTCCGTGAAAAAAGTTTGATTAGAAATACGAAAATATTTATTCGACTAACCATTATTTCCCACAGACTACAACCCGCAGATATTTAAGACCAATGTACACAGTTACCTCCTCTCCCTTTCTCCCTCTCTTAACTTTGGCCCGTGCTGAGATATAAGGGTATTAGCAATCCTTTGAGCACGCGCAAATTATAAAAAAAAAAGCTTACACCAGTCTAGCTGGATGTCTCAAGTCCGCACACAATGACGGATCTGAGCCTACACTAATGTGTCCTTCTGTTGCTGATAGTCGCGAACTCGCTGCTGGTCGTGTGGCCCATTCAGACGCAGACGCTATAAGGATCAATAATCCAATCCGATAGTATCTTATTGCTTCAACTCACTTAACATGACTGGCAGAATAATGGTTTGGTTGAATATGATATTGGTCCTTAAGCAGTGTCGATCCTAGTTTCAAGTTCGATCAAGTTTTCAAGAAGCAATTTTTTCGTGCGTTTTGGGACTAGCTCGTCTCACCTGTTCTTTAACCGTAGTGAAAGCTACTACTCTCGCATACTGGTACGCGTGTCTATATCGTTTACCAACAATTTTTATACATACAGTACTATTTCCTCAGTGGAATATGAAGACGAATATCTCCGTCACTCCCAGATCATTAATGTGCAACTATGGCTTTCGACCTTATCATTTGGTCTTTCTGGATCTAATCGGTTAACAGAGTTGTCTGCTAAATCGTACACCCTTTTGCTTGTGTGACATCTGCAGGTTAGAGTTACTGACTGCTCCGCACAACGCCGCGCCTGTGGGTAGCAGTCACTCATAGGACAGAGTAGCCCCCGTTGTGACGTTTAATGACACTTGCTTATTCCGATGTACTTTGACTATGAACATACAGGGTGACCAGATAAGAAAAGTATACCGGTCTGAAATGTAAACTAGTTTCTGTCTTTATTTAGATTTAGTATGGATTAGCACAGCATTCGAACAGTCGCCAGCAGTGCTTCAAGACGTCTGTGAAAATGGTGGATTATCCAGGCCCAGAAAAAAATAATCATGTCATGATGAAATGCCAAAACTTACTGAATAAGTCGTGGCACAGCCAGAAAGGTGTTGCTGTGTGTTCGGTGGGATTGGCAGTGAAGTGAAGAAAGATAGATATTTGATTTCCCCCACCTGCCCTCTTCTCAGAAATATAAGCCCTCTTGACTTGAGAGGCAACCAGAATTCCTAACCAAAGCCATCCGATCATTAACACTGTACTGACTTTCTGTCTGACTCTCTGAATGAAACCAAGTTCACGCCGATTGCTGGCTTAGCACGCATTTCCATTCCATTCATTAATGACCGCGTCTCCCAGCAATTCGCTAATCACTGATGTAACCCCAGCCCCCTTCCATCCGCTCATCTGTGCACCACTTTTCACCGTCAGCCTTGAGAAACAGGGGAATATCCATCGAATGCAAAGTTATTTGCTAATCACTTTCCCCCAACGAACGACGGACGATGACCCAACGTAGTGTGTTGCGCGCAACTCGTAACTCATCAGGATCGCTGCGGCCGCGGCTGTCTTCCTCTTAATTATACAAGCCACCGAGAGCCATTACAGCCGCCTGCCAAACCGCAGAATAAATGCATTTCAATTGAGACATCAGATCTGTGTCACCAACTCCCACAGTTAGCCTGATCGTCATTCATGAATTCAAATGTATTCATGCGCCTCGTCACATCGGCTAGTACTCGTAACTCTGTCTCTAGTCTAACCTTCTGAGGCGAAGCTCTGCTGCCTGCGAGCCTCGCCTCGGTCATCCATTGTGGGAATCGAGCCTCCTCTCTTGTCAATACACGGGTGCGGTGGTGCCGGTGGGGTAATTACCCGCATCAAGTTGACAGAACGCGAGCAGTCTGTCAATTAAAATTCCCCTCGACGACGGGGTTATTATGTCAGTGGCGTAATCCGCTAATAGATACACTTTCATTTTCGACCGACTCACCGAGTTTATCGTTTTTCTTTGCAGATTATTCGGATGCCAATGATCGGAGTTGCCAGCAGCTAGTAAGATGCCAACATGCGATAGCAAAGCCAAGTCAACGTCTGTGGGCACCCTAACCGCGGCCGAACTCGACCACCACGCCTCCGAGGCGGCCAAAGTCAAACGCACCAAAGAGCAGGCCTACTTCAATTCGTATGACTTCGACGCAATAGAAGTGCTGCCGTACGACGAGGACGAGGAGGAGGACGACGACGACGAGGCGCAGAGTCGTTCGCACACATTCAAGCATCATCACCATCACCACCATGGCAGCCAGTCTGGCCACCATCCCAAGTATACGATGGGCGGATGCAAAGCTTGCCATCAGATATCACAATCAGCATCAGTGTCGCCAGCGCCTGGCGTCGGCGTCAGCGCGTCTGTCAGTCACAGCCATAGTCTAAATAATCGACCTCATCACCATCAGTCGCAGTTGCAGTTGCAATCGCAGTCACAGTCGCTGAGCAAGCAGATGAAGAAGACGCCGCCCGCGCCCGCGTACAGTCAGAGCAGCAGCAGTCACAGCTCGAGCACCAGCAGCAGTCTCAGTTCCTTCGCGCATCCAATGAATGCGACGGATTCAAAGAGAACCTACCTGGAGCGAATCGGTGCATTCTTTACATCGCATTCCATCGGGAAACGATCGTCGGTTGAGTCACTGACGGACATCGAGAAGCAGGCACAGCAGACAAGCAGCGGTTCCGCGACGTCAAGTCAAATCTCGTTGGACAACAACATCAGATCGGTGCGGAAGCTGTACGATGACAGCGGCAGAGAGCATGTCGTCGACGGCACGGTGAACAGTAATTTCCTACTGCCAAGGGCCATGCTGAAGTATCAAAGGTAAGTGCCGGTGACGTGGTCGTTGACGGTGAATGACGGTGCCGGCAACCGCCGCCGGTGTCTGTGGTGTGGGGGGCTTTGATGAAGTGGGATGCGCTTCGAATGAAAGCGGATCACTTTCGCCTGTGGAGTGGGTGCAGATCAATGTCTCCGGGAAGTCTAGACGGTTGGGGCTTGAATTTGAAAACCTGTCTGAAGTGCATGCACTTCGCTGATGACGGTGAAATTCCGACTGAAGCGGTATTTCTTTTGCTGTTTTGACAGTGTCCACTTCGAAGGTTAACTTGGATTGTTTGCAGTTCGATTGATGGGGCATGTCATGGGAGGGTATGGCAACAGCCAGTTGAGTAAGGAATTTGCTTTCAGGTTGTCCCTGTCAACTGTGGGGTCAGGTGTCAGTTGGAAGACGGGGAAAAGTACTCGTACGTATTTTTTACTTTTTTCTGAACAGTCGTTACTTTAATCGTTACTAGTTACTTTTCTCGAAATTTTTACTTTAAAACTAGCTGCACCCTGCCACGCTTCGCTGTGGCATATTGTAGTTGCACGAATAAGAAATGAGGAACACAACGTAGCATAAGTTTTAAATACGCTTACTTTGGTAATACTTGTGGGTATACAATATTTTTAGTTTCTCCATTCTCCCGGCTATCTGGTTTACCGACACGGGAACACGCAACATACAATTGTCCGTGTGAAAAGCAATCCGCATCTAAATCTAAGCCACACAATTCCAGAGATTGACCTCGAGCTTTATTAATTGTCATTGCGAATGCCAATCGAATGGGAAACTGCAACCTTTTGAATTGAGACGGCGTCGGTATCAGTCGGGATCATGGGAACTCTAGGAATGAGGACATCTTCACCTTTGAAAGGTCCAGTTAAGATCGTTGCTTCCACCACATTGTTCATCAATTTCTTCTGAATTAATATTCCGGAGCATGATAATTGGCACACCTATTTTCAAATTCAATATGTTTGGTGGCATTCCAGGCAGATCGAGTGAATTTAAAAATTCCGTTGGGTAATTAACTGCTTCATCTGCCTCCACAAGGGTGTCTATTGACTTATATGTAATTTCCTCAGTTTCTATGCTGGATTGGATAACCTGATTAAGTTGATAGACGTCTTTATTCTTGGCGGCAAGGATAGCTCGTTCGCTGAGCCAATCTTGATTCCTAAAGTCGATTTGAATATCTGTCTTCTTTTGATGTGACTACATTACAAAAGTTTTCGGGCAACGATATTTTTCTTGACGTCTCATTGACAGGCAGCTTTCCGTTCCCAATGTCCATGAACTGTCGTGAAAATACCTCGGCTGATTCATAGTTCTGCAACTGGGCACGCATATTCGTCGTCAACTGCAATGTACGTACGTGTCGCCACGGTGTTGAATATTTCAGGCAAGCATTTATCTCGTCCGCCGGTGTCGATCGAGAAATTACAGGCAACGTTTGCCTGAAATCTCCTGCGAGCAATATCAACGCATTTCCGAATGGTTGAACGGTTCCACGCAATGATCGATCATGAGCCACCAGTGATTTTTTGTATGCCAACGTGCATTCATCCCAAACAATGAGTTTACATTTCTGCAATACTTTTCCCATACCTGATGCTCTAGAAATGTTGCACGCGGGAGTCTCGATGATTTGCATGTTCAATGGCAACTTCAGCGCTGAATGAGCAGTCCTTCCACCAGGTAACTATGTCGCAGCTATTCCAGATGAAGCAAGAGCTAAAGCTATGTCCTTTTTTGCTCGAACCGTGGCCAGAATCAATTTGATGAGTTATGTTTTCCCAGTTCCTCCTGGAGCATCTAAGATGAAGATGCTCCCAGCTCCGCTAGTTATCATTTGTATCACATGATTATAAACGCCTTTCTGTTCATGGGTTAGTCTGCTCACGGCGCTAATTCACATCAAATGAAGCAGTCGCAGTTCGGGTGGGTGCTGGCATTCCCAATTGACTTAGCAGTTTATTCGCAAAAGCTAAGCACTTGTCATCAATGTTTATTAAAGATCCATTGTAAATGGCGTCTGTTAATTCCATGGTCATGTCAAAATTTTCAATGCGTACTTTGTGCAAAATATCCTCAGC
The DNA here is from genome assembly GCA_964034865.1 of Eristalis intricaria. Lineage (NCBI taxonomy): Eukaryota > Metazoa > Arthropoda > Insecta > Diptera > Syrphidae > Eristalis > Eristalis intricaria. Next base: position 65,495,377 of record OZ035877.1, read on the forward strand.
CATATGCAAACGATATCTTTCCCGTAACTCTGTTGGAGATGAAGGGAAAAAATAAAATTATGATCACAAAAGGAACTCATGAAAGCGCGGACCATGGAGTGAGACATTACTTGCTGTTGGCTAGTATGGCAGGTGTTCCAGCAGATGGCGCTGAGGTCGGTGCACGGGGAACCGTTAAAAAACCATTTTTATTCGCGATCGCGGGTATAGTATTGACATAAAAAGTGGATAAAAACCAAGCTTATACCTGGCTCTATAGTGTGTCAAAATTTAGACTCAAACGGTTCAGTAGTTTTCAAATGCATAGATCTCGGAGGGACGTAGACAACACTTTTATATATATATAGATTAATACTTCTGATTTTACAACCTCGAATAGGAACCTTGTTTGAACTGATTTTTCACCAAAATGCAACTGATTGCTAACATACACATTGTATCGAACTGCATGAGTATATAACTCAGCTGTCGATGATTTGGTTTGTGCTGGTGTGAGAGGACTAAAAAATAATTCTGTAACGAAGAGCGCACTCTGACTGTGAAGGAGAAAGGTTTATATTTCTGAAGGAATAAAGTGACACTGGGTTTTTTTTATGAATTTTCCATCTATAAAATCGCCGTGGCGTAGTGGGTTAGTGCGTCGACTACGCAGAGCGTGCCAGGTTCGATACCCGAATTTACCACCTTTCATATTTCACCGCTCCACCTCTTTCGAGTCACTGACAATACTGAAAGAGTATTCCTGTCTAGAAAAAGATTCTCAACTTCGCCGTTCGGAGTCGGCATTAAACTGTAGGTCCCTTCCACTCGTGAAAGAACAATAGCACGCACAACACGAGTGGTTGCTGAGACGCATCGGACGCCACCCATATTATATATATTATTTCCCTCTATAAAAAGTTTCGTGTTTTATTTAAATGTTCAATCTAGTGAAGAAAGATGGGCCCCTTAGTATCGACTAAAATTCATGCTATGACATTTTGCCCTGAAAACTCAATTTGTGGGACTATGACTTAATCGAGGTGTAAAGTTTCTATGGATGGCTTCTAGAGAATTTCTCAGGGAACAAGACTGCATCACTAGAAAATAGAAATTATGGACAAAATTTCTAGAAATTTGTGACCGAAAAGACAACAAATACAATTATTCCACAACTTTCGATTTATATCAATGCATATTATTTTTTGGGCCTTAAATTCGAATACGTTTTTGTTTTTGTATTTTCATTATGAAGAAGAATTTTTCATTTCAAATGAAAAAGAGGCGTTGTCGAAAACGGGCTTCAGAAGCTTCTTAAATGAAGTCCTAAAGAGAATGCTTTTTTTTTACAATTTGCGCGTACCCTCATGTGTCCGGGGTCAAGACACAGCACGTGCCGAATGTATAGAGGGAGAAAGGGAGAGGAGGCACTTCTGCACATTGTTCTTAAATACCTGCGGGTTGTAGTCTGTGGGAAATATTAGGCTGGGAAGAGCATTCCATATTCGTTCAGAGCGGCTGAAGAACGAGTCTCTAAATTTAACTATCCGTCCGAAAGTAGGCTTAAGGGTATACTGATGGGCATTCCTAGCGAGACGGGTATTGCGGGTGAATTCATGGGGAGGAGGAATCCAGTTGGCTAACACACTTGAGCATCGTTTGTTGAAATAACGATAAAACACGGACAAAGAAGAGACGTCGAGTCTAGTGACTCTGCGATATTATTGTCTCATATAAGTCTTATCACTCGCTTTTGGATTCTATCAAGAAGGTGCAGTGTGGTCTTGGGGGCACCAGACCAGATATGAGCGTTGTACTCAAGCCTGGGGAGGATGTACGCCTTATAAAGTAAAGCCAAATCAGAAAAGGTGAAATATTTCTTGCATCGATTAAGGAAACCTAAACATTTCGCAACATTTTTGGCGACCTCAACTATGTGAGCGTTCCAACTAAGTGTTGTGTTGATACACATACCAAGGATGGAAAGCTTTCCGGTTTCTTTAACACAAGTGCCATTCATGGATAATGGCTGATTATCAAGGGTTCGCTTGAGTGCAAGCAGACAGCGTTGAGTTTTGGAAACATTGAATTTCACTCTGTTTTTTCCCCAGTTAATTATGCTGTCAAGATCGGAATTCAAATATACGCTGCCGTTCCAATTCTATGGCCAGAGGGCGGGGTCGTGAGTCTTGGAACGAACGTGAAATGCTAAAGGTGTTGTCATCAGCGAAGGAATGGATTGCATTAGAAGACAAAATAGATTGGATTAGAAGTAGCAGATTTTTCTAAATAAAAATAAGAAAGAGTGTCGGAGACAGAACTGAGCCTTGGGGAACACCAGCATACATCATACTTGAACCCATTAAAAACAACTTGAATTGAATGGTTCGAAAGGTTATTTCTAATCATCGATACCATAGGCACACATTTTCCACAAGAGATGCCTCACTCTGTTAAATGTCTTAGAAATATCAAGCGCAACGATCTTGCTTTCGCCTGAATTGGGCAAATACTGGTTCCACTTTTCGGTGAGATAAGCTATCAGATCACCAGTGGACCTGTCGCTGAGAGAAATGTGGTATCAAGATTCCTGTTTAAAAATGATGGTTTACAAACAATTTGAGCGTCCCACAGGCTAATTGCCGCACTTAAGCGCTGTGGGACCGATATTTCTGTTATCAGGATGTACCCACGAATTTTTTTATTGCATCTGCCTCTTGCCCCCAGCCTTCCCTATAACAAAACTGCCAAATGAAGCTGGGAGACTTCACTTTTTGAACTCATCAGCTGGACCTCTTTCCATTGATGTGTACTTAATCGCTTGAAATTACACCGCATCTACTGACCTCATCTCAAAACGACTCATTGCAAAAACGAGGCATTGCAAAAACGAGGCATTGCAAAACGAGGCATTCTAAATACGTAGCTAGCATTCGAGAGAGACGTATCAATAGCATATACACCCAGCACGGAAAGGACATGCCATCAAACCGATGCGTGATGTAGCACAACTCCTTTCATCCTTTTTCAGTGGGCTTGTTTAGCGTGCAAGTCCACTGAAGGAGGAGCCATTGAAGACGTGGATCAGTCTTCCAGTTTTATGATCTCTCGGCTGCCAGTCATTTCGACGTCTAGATGATTGACACCTTAAGCTTTCCAGTTCAGGCTGGGTGGGTTTTGTCCTGGTAAGTAAATCTGGAAGGATTCCTTTGGCCTTCAAAGTCTAGGAGTCGATTTTACTGTCGGCCAAGTTCGTGAATCGGCTTAATAAGAATGCTTGACTGCAAAGCGAAAGCGCACAAGGCCACCATGGGTCCACAAGCCACGTCATCTCGTTCAAACCCCAGAAGATGCTTCACTGACAAGCACGCTGCCACCAGACAATCAAGCACTTATACCTTGTCGCTAATGACTTCCACCTTTCGTCAGTCAATGCTGACTGTCCACCCAGCGCACCAAAGCGTTGACACCTCTAAACTTCATCAATCACGAACACAACAAAGTAACAACTGTCAAGATGTCGAGAAATGGCCTTTTTGCGAAATCCCCCACTAATCCCAGCTCACACGAGCCAGCCCGTAAATCACTGCACCGCAAGTCTAAAGACCATTACCTCGTCATGTCCGAGTGTCGACTGTTATTGCCGTGGCCTTTCTAACTGACGGAATGTCTCAATAAGCCAACTTGTAGCACAATTTAGGATAATTCCATTCGCCACAATGGATAAACACGAGCTAATCCCTCATTCGGCCACCTCAAGCCATTACTCTTCGCCGCGATCGCATCAGTAGCCGCAGCCGAAAACGGGAAAAAATCCAAGATTAATGACAGTGACCTCTGGCGGACGTGTTAACACCAGCCCAGATGAAAAGTGTACACAGTAAGGGCCCCGACCCTCCTCGAGCCCAGTCTCAAAACGGCCGGTAGCTAGGTGTCGCAAGACACTTGTACTTCACTGTCACTGTCACCGTGCGTTACGCAACGCAGCTCATCGTGGACTTCTTGAGAGACTCAGGCGACGCGGTCTTCTCGCCAAGGTCGGGCGTTAGTCAATAAATCGGTATTATTTAAGCCGACGAAGCACCACGCTGATGCGGTGCGGCCAATGGCCAGCGGAACCGGCAGACGTCAGTCTGCGGATAATGATGATCCGCGCAGAGCAGGGAACTGTGACTCCGGCCGAGTGATTATCGCTTGGGTACGGGTTTTACGATTATGCACGGTCGTTGCCGGCAACGGCCTCCTCCCACCCGGACGAGCGCGACGCACGGGTGTGGCAGTGGTGGTGGCGGTGGCGGTGGATCATTAGTAGTTCTGTGCGCGAGCGACTGCAGCGAATACCGTGGCCAGCGTCAGCGCGGTCACGAAGGCCGTTTGAATGATGACTGTGAAGCAATTAATCACTCACCAGCTATCCGCCGCGTTTATTTATTATTTTTTGTTTTGTTTTTGGAGAGCGTTTAGGCTTTTGTCCGACCGATTGAGCTTGGTGCTGAAGGTTGGATTGGCTACTTCTTAATTCTTGAAGCTGTAGGAGACTCACTTGTCGCGGGGAATAACTCAATTAGGCGGTGTGACCGATGAAAGGCAGAATGCGCATCCAGCGGTGGCCATGAGTGCTCGAGTCTGTGGGCGCACGGCAGCGGTGAGGTGAAGATAAATGATTTGTTGACGTTTAGGCTTGACCTAGTCCACATTTTTGGCCGATGGTGGAAGAGATTATGCGCCGCCGGCGTGTGGGCGGCGATAAGCGAAAGAGACCAAGGTTGGAGTTGTGCGGAGCGATGGTATGTGTCCGCGACAACGAGTGACATGACAATGCAATGGCGTGCAGTGGCATGTCTGCTAATGGAGCCAAATTGAGGAATTGGGTGCCTTGCACATCTCCTAATCCCGCGAATTGTGGCCCTCGTTCGAGATGTCAATTACATGATGGTGATGGTCACCAAAGGAACCTCGACTCTTCGCCCGAGTGCCGGGCCGATATGGTCGTTCGGGGTTGACTTCCAGTGATTCTCTTGGTCCCATCGCAAAAAAATTGTCTTCACATCTTGATTCCAATTCTAACAGCTACGTCGGTGGTGCACGGCATGACATGGTAAAGCAGGCGGCTCTTTAAAAATTAGTCAAGTGGAGTCTCAACTATCCCCAAGCTCGTACAGTATGCAACACTTAATGACTTAAGGTCGCGATGTACATTCGAGCGGCTATCTTCTGCACAGTATATGAACGTTCACTCTCGTCTAAGTGGGATGCATTTGTCCTGACGGGACTACTTCACCACTTTAAGGATTCGCGGTGGTACCAGGCCCCTCTTTGCATAGACTTCAGTCAAAGCGACTCTGGTTGGCTTCCATCTCTCCAAATTTATTCAAAAACTGAATTAGACGTACATACATGCATTGTTCTTAGTCGTGTGGTAAAGGATATTAAGGCTAGCTTTATGCAGTGAGCGTACGGCGACTGAGTGGATGAGCGACTTAACAATTAAGCTATGAGCGACTAAGCGATTAAGCGGAGTGCGACTAAGCGATAGAGATTGCGATGAGCGATGAGCGACTCATCAATGAACGACTAAGCGATTATGCGATTAATTTATTGAGCTATAACCGAATAAGTGATTCAGCGACTAAGCGATTAAGCGACTAAGCGATTAAGCGATGAGCGACTATGCGATTAATTTATTGAGCGATGAGCAAATAAACGCCTAAGCGAGGAGCGACTAACCAATTAAGCGATGTGCGACTAAGCCACCATGCGAATAAGGGATGAGCGACTAACCGATTAAGCGATGTGAGACTGAGCGATTATGCGATTAATTTATTGAGCTATAAACGACTAAGCAACTATGCGACTAAACGATTAAGCGATGAGCGACTAAGCGATTATGCAATTTATTGATTGAGCAAAAAGCGACTAACCGATTAAGCGATGAGCTACTAAGCCAGTATGCGATTAATCGACTGAGCGATGAGCGACTAAGCGATTAAGCGATGAGCGACTGAGCGATTAATTTATTGCGCGATAAGCGATTATGCGATTAATTGAGTGAGCAAAAAGCGACTAAACGATTAAGCGATGAGCGACTAAGCTACTATGCGATTAATCGATTGAGCGATGAGCGATTACGCTCTTAAGGGATGAGCGACTAAAGGATCAGTGATTTAAAAGTTTAGCGATTAAGAGTATAAGAGTTTCTGATTGACCAATCTAGTGACAGGGCCGTTAATATAGTCCCAACGGAATAGATGCTGATTGGACCAGATTTGAAGCGCATTAACTTTGCTTTCACTGGGGTTCGAACTGGGGCCCCAACTAATCAAGGACAGGCACTTAACCAACTGCGCCGTCCAGTCGTTCAAATCATTCCCCACATCTTAATATCAGATATTCCTCACAAAATTTGATCCCGAATTAAAAGTAAAGGAACACAGTCTTATTCCTCCCAATGGTCAGGAGTTCTGATAACTTTTTTCCATTTAGTGATTATAGTCGCTCTTAATTCTTTCCATTAAAACGGAGCGACGAGCAGTATTTCGTGAATAACCGTCAAAAAGTCACGCAAGGGGTCAGTCACGCAGCCATGAAGTTGGATATTTCTATAGTACTGCATTTCTGCACGGAAATATGTCTGGAGGATTTATGATGTCGTCAATAGTGCTCTCTTGCTGTTACATTGCATAGTAAGGCGCACATATATATTTGGAATTTTGGTATATATTTTGAGTCAGAGTGGGTCCTGGTGACGTAGTGGGTTAGTGCGTCGACTCCTGCGCTGAGGTAGACAGGTTCGAATCCCCAATTTACCAACTTTCATAATTCACGGCATCTCCTCTTTCGAGGCACTGACAAAGCTGGATAGAAAAAAGCTTCTCAACTTCTCCGTTCAGAGTCTGAATAAAAGTGTAGGTCCCTTCCACTTGTCAAAGAACCATAGCACGCACAACACGAGTGGTTACTGAGGAGCTGGGCCTAGGTACACCTCGAACTGTCGCGCCACCCATCTCTTATCTTCTAAACAATGATTGTGATAAGAGATGGGTGGCGCGACAGTCGGAGGTGTAAGAGAAGCCAATAGCGTCTTTCCTAGTTAAGGAAAGTGCAGGAGAGTAGCCCAAACGGTGCGGGCTGCGTCCCTCATCATCCTTGTCTAGGCAGCTTCTACAGAATAAGCCTAATAGACAGTGTCCGTTAATGATTCTCCACTCTCTTTAAGGAGATCAGGCTACTTTTTTTGGATTGAGATGAGTGCAGATTTTTGAGTTTCGACAAGCGATGCCTGTCAACCATCTGGCATTTATTTTTGTAACGTGAAGGTAGCTATAGTGGTCGTACAATTTGAATGTTGCAGAAATCGAAAAAATAGGTTAGTCCATTAGATTAATTGCAAAAATGGAGTGTTGCAATAATCGCGACTGCACTGTGTATACTAAAATTGAAGGATGCTTAGTCCACTTGCAAGATCGCTCTTCGCGCAATCACTGCAAGACTACACCCATTTGTTTATAATTTATTCAGATAGATTATAGAAATCGATTTTTTTCCACTTTTTTGCCATGCCTGCCCCACTGTGCGTGAGTCATAGTGACCACTGACCACCTGGTCTTGGAATGATGAGCAGCACTTCCTAGAGTGGGGCATAAAAAAGAGGAATAGTAACCAAGAATATCTCCTCCATTCTTAATAACCCCAGTCCATCATGTCCGAAGAGACGACATGCACAAACAGAACCTTTCCATCACCGATCTCAGTCAACACTCAGTTCATGTTGCTAGACCCATCAAGGCTCACTCGAGTCCATGCATCAGTCCCGACCCACAGTCCAGCGAACATATGTTCACGTGGAAATTCTAAGCATTTCCCAACTGATACCACATTTTTGGCAGGAACTTGTTTTTCGCGTTAAACCACTCAAACTCGCATCCACAAGAGAGCGTGAGAGAGAGACTAAAAGATTCGTACCATTCTAAGGAAAATTCCATGAAGCCACCAAGTGGCCAATCGAATATGCGAACTGGTTTGGTCCGCTGGTGCATTTCACTTCTTTTTCATTGCTACCCCCTGACGGAGGTCTGGCTGGAGAAGAAAAAAGCCAAAAACAACAATTCCACTTTGCTCCAAATCAACTTCTTCAGTTGCCACACACCGGGCGGCCAGTCTGCCGCACGGGTTGCGGACGTGTCATACTGTTCCGAATTGAAAGTCGAGCCTGCCGTGTGCGCCATTTGCGAGAATGTGAGATACATTTTACGGGTAATAAAAGTTGGAAATTATTTTGCATTTGGCTTGTAAATTTCGTGCAAAGGAGACAGGCGCAAGAGTGGGTGCGCTGAGCCACAGGGCATGGCATGGTGTGTGTGTGTGTGTTGCATGACGACAAGATGAATTCATTTGAAGTTGAATCTGAATGGAAATCGGATATCTTATGTGGCAACTGGCGGGGTGTCGGCCAGAGGGGGAGCATAGTTGCGGTAAGGACTAGTTTGATTTGGTTTCCACTGAGGCGGTTGCACAAGTGAGTTTGCAATAGGGAAAGGAATCGGTTATTGGAACTCCTCTCAATTGAGTCAGCGCTGAAATGATTGACATTTTGCGATGATTGCACTGACTGCTGTGCGGGCTTATGGTGGCACGTGTGGAGCTGTGAACGAGTGGAGTTTGCGAGGAGGAGCCATCGATGTTACATCTTTGACCAACTTATTGGGTGGCTAACGAAAGTTTGCGGTTGTTTTTTTGAAGTCGCTATAGGTAGGTAGGTGGCTTTGATGCAATTAGGCCAAAGTAGGCCCCTTGTACTGCCACGTGAGTTTGTCTGGCGTGGTTATAACGACAGCCAGACAGATTTTTCGATGAAGTCAAATAGCGATTTGATTGATTTTTTCTCAGTTCGCTTGGAATAAACTGGGGAACACAAATTTCGTTGACTAAGACCTGAGACTTGTCTTTGACTTATTTTTGGCGTCTGAATGTGAAAATGATCACAGTTTTTGTCTATCACGTCAAATTTTTAAGCTACAGGATGTCATATTTTTGTTCAAAATGTGCCTAAAATAAATAATAATGGAAACAATAAGCAAACAAAATGTTTAAAGAAAATAATTTTTTTCACAAAAGTCGTAAACATCTTTAGCCAAACGGCAAACTTTCGTATTAAGGTAAACATTTTCGCTTGTAGCTTTTCCTGGAGTGTTCATTCTGTAGACAATCTCACCTGATGCTCCAGCAGTAGTCAGCCATCATATAAATTAAAAAACCTTAAGTGGTGTTAGAATAAAAAAAAAATAATTTTATTTCTATGAGGATCGACCTCTTTATTCTAGATTCAACTTAAGACTACTTTACATTTTATATTTCCCTAAATGTCTAACCTCGCTCATGTGCACTCGTAGTTGCTGTCGCGATGTTCCCACAGGTGGTATTGGTATATATCCGGTAATGATGGAATGCTGGCTGCTGCGACGATGTTCCCTCAGGTAGTATTGGGTTGCATCCGCTACTGTGCTATGGAATTAAATGAAATTCGTCTAGACGCTACGTCAGCGAAAAGCAACGACAAGTGTGGAAATTGTGTTTTTTGGTGTTACATAGAATTTGGCATTAACTTATATTCATCCCTTCTGCCTTGATACCGTGCCTCCATGATCTTTAGATCTTGGTGGAATCGCTCACTCTGCTCATCACTGACTGCACCTAGATTTTGCGGGAAAGCAGCAAGATGGCTATGAAGAAAATGAACCTGGATGCTCATGTTGCAACCGAGCATTCTCAAGCAAGCTCTCTAAAAGCTGCTGAACAGTTTCTGCATAATTCTCCGCTCACGTATTCCCAAGAAACTTTTTGACTTTGTTTTGGAATGCCAACCAAGCATTCTTTTGGAGTTCCGTCATTGTCCCAATAAAATGTTCATCTTTGATGAGGTGCCGAATCCGTGGACCGTCAAACACACCGGCATTTTATCTTTTCAAAAGACAAGCGAGGAAATAGTGAGATGAGATATTTGAAACAGTCTCCTTCAGTTGCCAAGCCCAGTCTTATATGCAGAGGCTTAAAAAAATTATATTCCTTCTGTCAACGAGCGGCTGATGTAGAATACTTGGATTTTCACTATACAAAAGTAACAGTCACTTGAATTATCCTTGGGCTCTCGCCAAATCGTTCGTATACCAGTTAACGAACAACATTGTTAACACATCATAATATCCCACATTCCTAACATGATTGCTTCCACGAGTACAACAGTGGAAAACACCTGACACCATTCTACATTCCTAGCATCAAGCATCCGACACTTTCCCGCATTTCAAATAGAAGATCCAACACGCTTCCAGTGTATTTCGCTGACTTTGCGTCTGGAGAGACAAACAAAGATCTTCAATTTCATTCTCCTATCTTTCCTTTGTTCCCACATTTCCGCCGCATAGGTGTTAAGTTAGTTTTGAGAACACTTTGTCTTTAGTTTTTAAGTAACTTCTGTAAGAATCGGTTGAATAAAGAGGCGAAGCCTCAAAAAAATATTTTTTTGAAGTTTTCTCAATACGAAAACTTAATTTACCTATGCAATTTATTTCGCATTCAGTTTGTCCACCACTGTTTGCACACGCTGCGAGCTGATCACCAATTTTTATTTTAAAATATGTAAATTAAGCTTCCCTGACAAATGTGTTGATGGTTTTTCTTTGACTGGGAATGTTAAAACTGCCACATTTATAAGCAAATCAATCAAGGCTATTTAAGCACTTACGGCGCGAAGTAGTAGAAGCAGTAAAGTATATATGTAAATAAAAACTTAACCTTGCTTACTCCCTGTATGCCGACAAGAACTGGGACTCCACTTCACTAATGCCCTCCAATAGATATTATAAATAGGATCGAAACACAAGCTCTCTCTAGCGAAAAAACTTGACGTGATACAAGAAAACCAAGCACAGTTTTGTAGTCAGCGTTCCTATTTAACTGCAAAACAGCTGGAAATTTTAAGTCAACAGACATTTTCTTTAAATTGTTCCCCAGTGTTATCGAAGAGTAGCTAGTTACCTAGAGTAGCTTCCCTAGCTGAGGCAAGTGCCGGGCAGTTGCAGAGAAGGTGTTGTACACTTTCCTCTTCTTCCTCATCTCGGCAATATCTGCAAAAGTCGTTAGAAAATAGTCTTAGTCTTTTCGCGTGTAATCCCGAAAGGCAGTATCCGGTGATAATATCCACTGCCACGCTAACTTTGGGTCTTTTTAAGGAGATCAGACTCAGAACAGATCTTTTGGGGTCAAGACTGGGCCAGATTTGGTTGGTAATTTGGCACGTATTGCCTGTGTTCCATCTGGCATTGACTTCTAGCCGTTACTTATAGGAAGCTAGAGGAGTCCCTAAATTACAGAAGGATCCATCATCTGGCAGTGTTGTGGCAATTCTTGCGAGTTTGTCATCTTCGCAGTTTCCCATAATGTCCGGGACCCAACACAGGCGAATTCGAAACTATTCGAATACCTCGTCAAGAGATGTGCGACAGCTTATGAAATCTTCGACACGACTCTATGGCGAACGTTCACAAGTAGACCTGTGAGATTTTTACTTACTAAAACCATCACCCTGAAATTATTAAGACTACAACTAAGTGAAGAACTTAAGCAGTAGTTTGCATTTCATGATTTAGGTACTGATCGGCATGTGACTCTCCAATGAAAGTTCCTGCTAACACCGCAACCATGCACGGGTGGAGACTATCGCACGAGATCAAGGGGTCTAGTCCTTTGAAGTCAGCGCAAGCCTTTAGTTTCCTCAAGGATCGTGCTCTTATAGGCAAAGTTCTTAACTTCATCATGGAGTCAGCACGCCATTTAAAAGCATCTTGGAGCCATTTCGCACGTTCGCAAGTATTTAGGAACTTCACCCTTTGTGGAGTCTTTCAGTTGCCAGATTTGTTCGACTAGGTGTGCGTCTTGCATCTTGCTTTAAAAACCATTCATTTCTTTAAGAAGCACTCTACAAGTTCAAACCCTCCCCCAAACTCTCTCAATTGCCTTCGAGTGTCCATAATAAATAACGGTAATAAGACGTGAAGGGCATAGGCCATTTAATATCCAGTGTCTCACTCCACTGACTTCCCAGCTCCAAGACGGAAGTTTTCGGTCACAATCAGTGAACTTAAGCTTTTACGATCCCTTCATGGCCAAAGTTCAAGATTAATGAAAATTCATTTTTACAGTGTTCTAGCGTCGCTTGAATGACTTTCGCAGATTTCAAATCTCCAAGCTGATGGTACTGAGGAAGAGGAAAATTGCCTGTGCTTGGCACTACTCTTGCATTTTTTATACCTGATCCTCAAATTTTGGGAATTTGTAGAACAGAGAGGAAAGCACACACAAAATGTCCTCTAAGGAATAATTAACAAGGTCTTGAATGAGTTTAACTCAAGACAGAAGGAATACAAGCTGTGGATGTATACCTGTCTGTTACATAACGCGACCAGGCTTCCACATAAGACATTTCGACGCGAAGTGTATTCTCCCTCTTTGGCGGACGACTTGAGACTATATTTTCACTTTGTGCTGTTTCCTTGGGCTCAAGAGGCAATCGAATAATAGGGCCCTCTCTTGTAGAACCAAGATTATCCCAGTCCTGCTGTTCAACGCGAAGACATGCACAATCTCGAAAGGAAATGAAGACGTCATTGATCTCTTCGAGAGCAAAAATTCTGCGTGTGATCTTTGTTCCTGTTCGCGTTTACGGTATTTGGAGGAGAAGATACAACAACCTAGCAAGGCGTCCCTAAACCCAAAGCCATCGACATGGACAACTCGGCCCGAAGAAGCTTCAACTCTGAGCCTATGGGACAACGAAACAGTGGACGCCCGACTTTAAGGTGGCGCACGGAGGTGAAGAAGGGTCTTAACCAACTCGGCGTGCGAAACTGGCGACTAGCCAGAGATCCTGCTAGTTGGAGAGGCTTGTGTCTAAAGTTCACCCTGGACAGCATCGCCAAATAATGAAGAAGAAAAAGTTCTCTTTCGGAACTGCGGTCAACTCTGAACGGCAAAGTTTGAAAATCAAGTCTTGTGCGATCACTGATCATGAAATTTGCTGTTTTAGAGAAAGAAGAGTGGAGTATGTGGTCGGGACAAAAACGACTGGATGGTGCAGTTGGTAGAGTGTTTGCTCCTGGTTGGCGGGGTCCCCGGTTCGAATCCCAATGAAAGCAAAGTTAATACGCTTTATATGGTTTTCAAATCTGGTCCAGTCACCATTGCCGTCAAATTAACGGCACTATCACTGGAGTAGTTAATCAGTGGTAGTACTCAGACTATGGGTATCTGTATGGCTGCTGTGAATTTACTAGCAGCCCAACTACCTAACCTAACCTATGGGGTAGGGACCTTATCTCTTATAATAGGTAGAGTCGAATTGTCAAATAATATCTCCGACCCTAAGAAAAACGCAATAGAGGATCACTGCGTTAAATTTGGAGCACTTAAGTGGAGAAGACCCTCAATCAAGGACAACTAGCATGCGATCATGCCGTCCTATTCGGTCTTAGTCGCTCTACTTTACCGTCACAGGATAATCATTTTGGCAAATTAATTGCTTTTTAGGGATTAAGACTTATTGGAAGTGGAAGGAAGTTCCTTTAGAGACCGCTGAAGGACGCTGTAGTCCTCTGTAGTCGCCAGACGTCCTCCACAGAGGTCGGCACAGATTCTTGCACCTGAAACGAGTGAGCATTGTCAGTACTGTCGGCCTTGAGGCTCTTGTCACGAAAATGGAAGTTGTTGTGTCCGGGATCGAACCATGGACTTTCAGAGTACTGGTCTGTGCGCTTATCCAGTGAATTCCGCGAATCTATCCTGGCATTACTATTATATCTAACGCTGGCATTACTAAACGAGTTATTGTGCTAAACTCAGTTTGGCCTTGCCTCCGGATCACAACTCAGGACGCATGTGGAAGGCTCGGAATGTGGAATCTCGGATCTATCGGCAAGGCGCCAAGTGATATTTCAAAGTCTGTCAAAATGTTCCTCAAATCCAATCTCAAACAAGGAAATCAACCAACTTCAAGTGTCTGAGGTGATTAAGCCCTTTCGTTAAGCGGCCCATACACAGCACACACTTTGGTGTGAACATCGGTTCCTCTTTTCGCCTTTCACGTCACACAAATTCGTACACACAACTCACACCGCGGAAAATTAATAAAATAATAATAATGGTGGCGCGGTAGTCCGAGGCGTACCTGGACCAAGCTTCTCAGCAACCACTCGTGTTGTGCTCGCTATTGTTCTTTCACGAGTGGAAGGGACCTTAAGTTTAATGCCGACTCCGAACGGCAAAGTTAAGAAGCTTTTTTCTAGACAGGAATACTCTTCGAGCATTGAGAGAGGTGGAAGGCGTGAATTATGAAAGTTGGTAGATTTGGGACTCGAACCTGACACCCTCTGCGTGGGAGTCGACGCGCTAACCTACTACGCCACGGCGACTCACACATCGTGACACCAACCATCGCGGAATACCGTCAATTAAAATTAATTTTGTTCACACAGTGACCAGAGGTGCGCCGACTAATCCACACTTGAGAACACCGACACACGTGTGCTGTCTGTGGGCCACTTTAAGGGTAACTCAGCAATTATGACCCCTATGCCCATAGACTTTTTTAGAGAATGATGCAGGATGTGACGACGCTTCGTTGATACCAAAAACCTCATGGTGCATGTTGTTGTACAGAACGCACTTCAGTTTGAAAAATCTGTCAAATCTCGAGAGGTGTGCATTTGGGGTGAGATGTTAGAACTTAAGACAAACTTTGTCTTTCCTGATCTCGTGGGCAATACAGTGTGAGGACGCCTGCGTCTAAGTTGACTGACACAGGTGAAGAAGGATTTCAAACAACTTGGCGTGCGGCATTGGAGATCACTTAGGGCCAGGCCAAAAGCTTGATGAGGCGTCGAGAGCTTGATGAATAAAAGGAAATCGAACGATCTGTTTTATTCCTTCTTCTGATCGGTAGTCCAACACAAAGAAGAAGAACAACATCGACTCGGTCTTATGTCCATTCATGAAAAGTGACCCATATTTTCACTTCATCACCTCATCCCCTTCGATGCATATCCGCTTGTTACTCGCACAAAGCCACCTTGTTAGCATCATTTTGCGACAATTTCGTGCTCTCAACGCACCAACTGATTGGCTGTAACCCAACTACAATCCACAGCGCGACAACGTTGACTTTCACAAAGTCCGCGAGACACGATTTCAACAGATTTTGTCGGTGACAATGCTCTAGGCCATAAAAGACACCACAAAATGCGAACACTCCGGCAGAGAGCAATTTACACATGTTCGCATGGCGACAAGAAACCTCCGCGCGAGTACGCAACACTGACACAAAATCCCAACCATCCCGCCCCGGTGTCGTGCAGTGTATCGCGGCTAAGAACCACAATCACTAGGCCAGCGCTACACACATGCACCGTCGCGTCGTATGCACATGCATGCACAATTGCACGTCGGACTTGGGCAACTTTGAGTGACTTAGATGCGGGATTTCAACAAAACCTGAGGTTACCCATAAGCGGTGCAACTGAACTCGAGCCACCTGCTTCTGGTCGTCGACGACGATTGGCAACCGACGAGCGTGTTTCACTGGGATGGAAACTAGAATATTTTTTTTTGTTGGTTTCTCTAGCATGTGTGTGGAAGTTGGAAGAGGCGGTTGACTTGAAGGCTGTCGGTGAGAATCAATCAAGTGACGTTCGACAGGGCGCGTGAATGAGCTTACCCAAGTCTCTACAGCGCCACATATCACAAGTTTATTAGAAACTGTCGGAAGCCGTAGGGAGGGCATGCGATGGGTATTGATCAAGTGACGTTCGTCAGGACGAGTGAGTTTACTTGCTTATGTTTGCCAAACTAGGACGTGAAGGCCTCAGCACATGTCAGCGTCGAAATACAGAACTTGCCCGTCCAATGAAGGCGAGTCCTGGGAGGCTTCTAATTTCAGATGTGTGTCCTGATCCTCAGTCGATGTGCCATTGCCCTTCGAATGGACTCAAGTGCGTTCGTCGATCTGTCGACCTCTTTAAACAGGTAGGCCTTGTGTTCAGGCCTTAATGTCTTACTTTGCCAATCAAAACTAGATGGCGCTGTGTATCTCTCTTGTCTTACGACTGATCCTTCTCCTCTAGTGACCCATCGTGAGGCCCTTGCCTTCTTGAACAACCCTGCCTTCACATTCGCCAGCGGATCCCAAGCAGGAGCTGGTCCAAAATGCGGGCAGGCTTGTCAAAGAGTAGGGTCCTATGTTCAGTTTCTGGCTCCAGCCATTGATCTTCGAGAGCAGCAATCGTTCAACGTCATCAGGTGCTGAGAGCTCTCTACAATCGAAGCCAAACCATGGACCTAGGCGCAATCCTGTCGCCGAACCCCAACTTCTCGCTCCAGTGCACGACTCTCGTCCATTAATCAATTCCACGTCCTCACCCATTCATCGCGATCGCGCCGAACTAAATTTGGACCTCAGCTACCACAGCCGCTTAGAAATGTTTTATTGCACTGGACACCATTAAGACACACCGCCACGTACCAGTTCCAGTCCACTTTAATGACCACAATTACCGATCGCGGTCTTTCGGAGATTGACGTGCAGCCTCTCGCGGCGATTGGCAGGTAATTGTGCGCGGATTTCATCACACGATAAATAAATTGGCCATCCGTCTGCCGATCGCCACCTGGTGGTTCAACGATTCTAATGCTCATCACGACGTCGCGTCGCGCCGACGCGAAACGTTGCCCATGTGGCAAGAGGCGGCAACAACGTTGCAAGCGATTGCAGCCGATGGTGTGGTCGCGCACACCAGCATGCAGTGGCACTGCGTAACCAGTCCCGCTGCCTGGTCAACCTTGCATTCTTTTTGCAATCCGACGACGGTGAAAATAATATCATTGGCGGAGCTGCAAGACCGCAAAAGTGAACCATTGCACGGCGACCGAAGACGACGAGCATGCGAGCCGCAAGGTGACTCCGGTCGCCACTCTCCGCCGAAGAATTTCGTCTTCATCAAATACCAGGCGCACATTGCGATGCTGCTGCCACTGATACCGATGTTCGCATAGATTCCGACAGCGCAGCGCACAACACAGCAACAATTCATATGCGGACTGCATTGTGATAAAGAGGTTAAGGTTTTAGCCGGGCGCCAAGTTGGCGTGCATCCGTTGCCGCCGCCACCCGTCCAGTGCCAGTGTCAGCCACATGCACCGACCGACGACGGCAGTGAAGGTGGCTAGCGCGTGGTTGTTGCTTGTTTTTTTTTCTCTTGTCTCTGTCGCAGCGAAACCGAGTGAGAAATATCTTCATTTCGTGGCAGACGCGAGCAGCGGCAGCCAGCCCACCGGGCCCGGTTCGGGGCGTCTGGAAGCGCGAAGAGGAGACTCGTTGCGCAACCGAGCCGAGCGGAGCCGAGGGTTTGTCCAACTGCTGCGGTTGACATTAATTTGTCAATTAACATACTCAATATCGATATCAACCCTGATGGCTGGTAATGACACGAATCGTGACATTTACGGAACAGCCGTGCTGCGAAGTGGTGGCGCGGCTGATGATGATGGCGGGGGGAATGATCGCCCAAATCGAGAGCCAGAGCTGACATTTGATTTTTGGAGTTGCACGAATTCGTGGGGGTTGGTGATCCCTGGCTCGCGATGTGGGCTTGGGGACTGATTATTTTTTAATGAAACGCCTTGGATGGGTGATGTCAGATGATGTTGTTGCCTTAACGAGCTGCCAAATGGATGGCATTGCATCTGATGGCACTGCTGGAACAACACTTGGCGAGCTGCAGTCGAGATGTGGGGAGGATCGTGCTGAAGATTCCTATTCACGGAGTCGTGGATGGCAGTCACTTTTGCCGAGTGAACCATGACTGACGGCGATTGGCGACGTGGTTTTGGACTCACCAAAAGAGGTCGGCGTCGAGCAGGAAGTCTTCGGAGGTCTCCTTATTTGTCGGGACCTGGTCAGATCCACCGAGCCGCTGTAGATGGCCGAACTGCTCAGCTCTTTCTTGCTCAACTGGTGTCGTCAGCTGAACATCTGCAATCACTTTTGGCGGAAAGTAATGCAGGAACGAATGTGGAATAGATTGAGTTTGAGAAGGGTGCATGAATTTACAAGAAATCGACTTGCAGGAGGACGCCACTGTAGAGAGTCACACTTGACAACGATGACAGTTGGGACATCAGGGGCGCGACCAGACTGGAGGCAGCTTGCCAGAGAAAGAGGGCTAGTTGGAGTGGGTTGGTGGTTGAGGGCCCCGATAGAAGCGACACATAAAGAAGAAGAAGAAGATGCTTCAATGAGTATCCATGCGTCCTGTTAACCACAAACACGCAATGGATCCTTTTGAAATAAAATACGATGAGGTGAGCAGACGAGTGGAGGTCCAAGAATTAGGACTTAATTCTTAAGTCTCTTCTGTTGCTGCAACGGCGTTTTGGAAACGCTTAGATGTAGCTCCTTGCGATGAACAGCATCGTATATGTAGGTACAGTGGACCCTCCCTAAGTCGAACTCTCCCTAAGTTGAAACACACTGTAATTCGAACTTTTTAGCCATATTTTACATACATTTCCCTCAGTTTTCCATTAGAAAACCTCCCTCTAAGTCAAACTCGCTCTAACTCGAACAAATTATTGTATCTTGTGCCAATTCGACGGAGTCCACTGTGTATGTGGGTAGATGGGCATGGTCCGAAAATGCGACTACCATCAAATCGAACCTCTCCGAATTTTGCAAGACCTTTCATAAGCCATCTGCCTTCACAAAACAGACCTTAAATTGATCTGATTACAAAGGTCCGTAATGTGAAAAGATAGCGTAGTTGGTTAAGTGCCTGCCTCTCTCTCCTCTCCTATCTACCTATCTACGGCCCGTAATTCTACGCGAAATTTTAGCAAGAAGAAATATTACAACGAACGCACCTGATTGACTTAGGATTGCATCAAAAGAAAAGCTCTGACAAGTGAACTAATTGAACTAGTTCACAACGTCTTCTTCTTCTTTATTTGGCGCTACAGTCCGGGGTGAACCTGGGCCTCAACCAAGAAACCTCTCCAACTAGCACGGTTGAGGTCCTTCTCCACCTGGGTGCGCCACCTTAAACGCGGGCGTCCTCTGTTGCGTTGTCCCACGGATTCGGAGTCGAAGACTCGTCAGGCCGGAGCTGAGTTGTCCATACGCTCTACATGGCCTAGACATCTTAGGCGTTGGATCCGAAGACGCCTGACTAGACTCATGTCGTTGTACAGCCTGTACAGTTCGTGGTCGAATCCTCTCCTCCAGAAACCGTCAACGCAAACAGGACCAAAGATCGCACGCAGAGCTTTTCTCTCGAAGAGACCAAGGACTTCCTCATCCGCTTTTGAGATTGTCCAAATGGAAATGTCTGTTATAAGGGATCTCTAAAGAAGTTGCATGATCTCGAGCCAGTGTCAGGTACTAATCGCTGTAATTTTAGCGAGTCCAATTTAACGATCGTTAATGTTGTCATGATATGTTGTCCTCTGGCCATGTCTTCCTATACATTGCACAGTCTAGGTGACCATCTGAGGTTAGACAAGAAATGTGATGTAATTTGTGCTTTTACTAGGCCGAGAGGAATGCGTGCCTCCACAGCTCGTCTGCTCAGAAGCTCCTTGTTTGACCAGTCCATCGGCTTTCTGGTTACCAAGAACGTTTGTAGATCCTTCATCCCATATTATTTTGTTTTTGACTCTTCTTCGACTACAGCAAGCTCGTCGCGGCACTCCCGGACTGATTTTGAGGTTGCGGAGGTCGATTAAACTACCTTGTCGCAAGTTTGACTGTCAACGAAGGTAACTATTCTTTGCATTGGCATTGAGCTCGGATGGGATTTAAGTAGATTAGATGACATGCTTCCCTAATGGCGAGGTCCTAATCACTCAGACCCACTTCCGTCGCTTTCATTCTGTTAACCTAAATGTAAATGGTGGGATTTCCGCTTAGAAGATCCTGATGTAATTTGGGAGTCCGTGGTTGTAGATGTGCTCAGAGTGTCTGAGTAAATACCCGGCGCGGCGCATTCGGGATGAGGCGTTAATACCTTCTACCCCAGTCTGCTCTAGTACGGTGAAGTACATCGACATATTTTGAAATGTCTAATTTAGGTGGAATGTGGTCTTGTCAAAACCGAAGGAGTTCTCTATGTATCGAAGTGAGGATGCAGCTGTGGCTCTACATGCGACACTCCCTGAGTCTGATCGCACTACGCGTCGCTACACTTCGAATGTGAAGGTCCATAGATAGAAGATTGGGCATGAACAGCAGAGCTTCGGAAGGGGTTGTCCTTAACGTGCCTGTTGTACCTGCGCATGCCATTCTTTGTATCTTGTTGAGCTTCACAATTTTTTTCTAGGGGCGGGCCACCAAACTAGTGATCAAGTCTTTCTTTTGGCATATAAGCTTCTTCTATTCCCGTCTTCTAAGTGCACACTCTTCTTTGCCTGACGTGGTTTTTCGGTGCACTGTTTTATACGTCTCGTGAAAAGCATATGAATACACTGATGGTCAAACCAGGTGTTTCTTGACAGTTCCTGACGATACTGAGTGGCAGAACCTGATCCAAACAGACAACTATGTTCAATGCGAAGCCGTAAGTGATTGAAGAGAGGTCTTCGTTCAGTCAGACCGAGCTGTACTCCAGTCCTAAGCATCGTCCATGAGGGCGATTGATCGTTCAGACTCCGGAAAGTTTTCACTTCATTTGAAAGTGAACCCCTTTTTGGGCTAATTTCAGAAGACTGTTGATTCCGATTACTGTGTCAAATTAGTTATCACACATTTATCTTGAACATTTGCATAATTGGCTATCTATGTAATCGTTCGGCTTCCTTCACTTTTTAGACGTCTGCTTTCTGTTCAATTCCAGTGCCATTTGCGTCACCATCTCACAGTCTTCGCTCCTTTCGGTCGGATGACTGGGCATTCCTCTGCTGAATTTGTTGAATCTGACTCTTTGGGCTTTGTGAATTGAACACCATTCATATCAGCAAGTGAGTGGAATGGAGTTTAACTGATCTTGGAATGTGCATTCAAATCTTGCATAAGTTTCATCCCTTATCTTCTTTCGTAGTCCGTAGTTCTTTGGCCAAACAACTGGAAGCGACCTACTGCCTCATCAAACAAGAGCACACATTCCTATATCTTGCTCTATTCTCTCCGTTCAGTCGGAAGTTCAACATCCGCCGTCTACACTAGAACCTTGTCCTATGTCCGATCTGCCTTGTCAAGGTGATCAACTCTCACTTCTCTCTACCTCTCCTTCTCCTTCTCCTTCTCCTTCTCCTTCTCCTTCTCCTTCTCCTTCTCCTTCTCCTTCTCCTTCTCCTTCTCCTTCTCCTTCTCCTTCTCCTTCTCCTTCTCCTTCTCCTTCTCCTTCTCCTTCTCCTTCTCCTTCTCCTTCTCCTTCTCCTTCTCCTTCTCCTTCTCCTTCTCCTTCTCCTTCTCCTTCTCCTTCTCCTTCTCCTTCTCCTTCTCCTTCTCCTTCTCCTTCTCCTTCTCCTTCTCCTTCTCCTTCTCCTTCTCCTTCTCCTTCTCCTTCTCCTTCTCCTTCTCCTTCTCCTTCTCCTTCTCCTTCTCCTTCTCCTTCTCCTTCTCCTTCTCCTTCTCCTTCTCCTTCTCCTTCTCCTTCTCCTTCTCCTTCTCCTTCTCCTTCTCCTTCTCCTTCTCCTTCTCCTTCTCCTTCTCCTTCTCCTTCTCCTTCTCCTTCTCCTTCTCCTTCTCCTTCTCCTTCTCCCTCCCCCTCTCCCTCCCCCTCTCCCTCTCTCACTCTCTCTATCTATCTCTCCCAACACACCACATCAACCAACTCAACCTGTTTTCCGCCATCCTGTCCGCATCCGCGTCGCAATTTCGAAAGGATGCCGGCTCGCCTCCCGGCCGACTCTCACTCCGACCCACTTCCGTCACTTTCATTCTGTCAACCTAATCCGCTTTCAGTGCAATTACACAGATTCTCTTACGGCCCACTGCTCCGACAAGCGCTAACACGATTATCTTCTCTTTTCTTGCAGCGCTGCTGGCTTCGGGAACTCAATGCCACTGGCCGTCATCTCGAGTCTCGGCGGCTCATCGACCAGCTTGAAGAGCAACTCAATCACTGGCCAACTGATCCAGGTCGCCAGTGGAAGCGGCAGTCACTCCAAATCGCAGCCAAACACCGTGGAATCTTCAATCAGTGCCAGCGATGCCGTCAATCCGAAGAAGCCGTCGCCGCTCTCGGAGAATTCCGGTTTTGCGTCGTCAGCGTCTGCGGCCTCATCCGCAGCATCGACATCAGCAGTGGCCGCTGAATCATCGACTATAGCAGAAACGAGTCCAAATGCAGATGTCAATGGAGCAGCGGCAGCGGCGACCGCGGCCGCAGTCTCATCGAAATCAATCACGAGCGCTGTCGGCTCAATTACCGGCCAGCTGAAGCAGGGCTTTGGTGAGAAATTGGTTCCATCCACGTCGTCCTCATCCTCTTCGGCGGGAGCCGTCGGTGGGGCTGTTGCTGGTGGAACGGCGGCCAGCACAAGCACCAGCAGCAGCAGCCTAACGACCACAGCCGGAGCCAGTGGAGATGCAGCCAATGCCACTCGCGGTAGTAGTGGCAGAGGCGCTCGTGAGCGAACAAGTTCCCAGTCGCATTACTCGACCGACAAAAGTGGTTCATCGGGTTATTACAGCTCGAATGTGTGCTCCACGTACTCCGTGGAAGACCACATCTACTGCGAGCCGGTTATCGACATCCTCGAAGTCAGCGAGTCGGCGACCCTAAAGCCGTCGAAACTGGGCCAGGAGGTCAGCGGCAGCACCCGCAAGATCATGATCGTGCACAACAGCGACGACGACGAGGAGGAGGACCACCGCCCTCGGCGGCACCGTGTCCACGACCACCAGCGGCAGCAGAAGCACATGAAGCAGAACCTCCGCATCCTCGAGACCAGCATCGAAAACCTGGACAGGCACCTGAAGAACTACCCGCGGCTGGGCGCGCAGGAGCGGCTGACGTCGTTCGCGCGGCCCACTCTGCAGACGATACCGGTGCACTGCTTCCAGATCCAGGGCGCCAGTGGCGGCGGCGGTGTCTTCGAGGGAGCGAAGACCCGCTATGGCCACCTGCCGACCATAATGGAGGGCGGGGCGGGCGACGGCCAGGCAATGGGCCTGCCGAAGTCCTGGCAGGAGGAGATCGCCGAAGACTCCCTGCTCGACATCGACCTCGACTCGTTCCTCCTGGTGAGCGAGGGAAAGTCCAAGAGCACGCCGGCAGTCGGCGGTATCGACAACCCGACCTTCAACAAGTCGGACATCCTCCACGACGAGGACATGGAGAACAACTACAAGTGTGCCAAGTACATCAACTCATGCCCCGAGGACGCCTACGGGCTGGAGAGCGAGGTGGGCACCACGCTCGACCACTTCCTGAAGAAGTACGAGGACCAGATCCACTTCCAGAACACCCGGGAGCTGCTCGAGGACGTGCGCGACAAGATTCGGCTGCTCTCCGAGTCCTCCGACGCAATCGACAGCACGACCACCGTGACCGTGGGCCGCATCTTGGAGCAGCACCTGCCGCAGGAGCTCGAAACCATGATAAAGGCGCTCAAGTCCGAGCTCGAGTCCTACTTGGAGCGCATGAACCAGCACAGCGAGATGGAGATCCGGCAGCTTTGCACCGGGCTGGTGAAGAACCAGAACATCGTCAAGATGAAGAAGGCCTTCGAGCGGCGCAAGTCGAACGCCAGCGACTCGGAATACGATTTCGCGTACGAGGCGATCCGCGACGGCGGTACTATCGTGACGGTGCAACACACGCGGCAGCAGATCGAGACGACCTCGATCCGGTGCACCAGCGACCCGAACTTCAAGATGAAACGCAAGTCCCTGTGCGAGGTGTTTCCGAGCGTCGACGCGGAGTGCTACGCGAGCACGGTGGCACTGGGTGCCGGTGGCGGTGACGCGAGTGCGATCGAATCGATTCCGTCGGGTTCGGGTTTGAGTGCGGGTGCTGCAGCGGCAGCGGCGGCGGCGGCGGGTGAGCTGCCGCAGAAAACGCAAATGCAGCGGAATCTCTCGTTTCACAAGCCGATCCTCAATCAGCTGGGCAACGGCGGCGACGGCGACAAGGACTCCATCCTCGACTGGCACCGCAAGAAGCCGAGCATCTGGGAGATGTACTACGGCACCAATCGAATGAATCAGACGCTGCTCGGCAAGAGGGGTGTCATCACCAATGGAAATCAAGCGATACTGTCCTATGTAAGTACTTGTTGAATTTATTTCTTATTTGTTTCAACTGTTGGGACGGGCATTGGGCTCTTGTCCGAGAGAGGAGATCTTGTGCTTCAGTTACGAGCAATCTCCTGATCGACTGGCTTGATCCCGGAAGCTCTGATCGGAGGTCGCATGCAGAACAAGTCGCTTACCGGATGGGAGACTACTTTGCGAACAAGCACTCTAATTAGTTCTCCTTTGAGGGACTTGTCGGCTTGTGGGTTTCGTGATCGCCTTGTCCTTTCGGGTTTTCTTCTTCTTTAAATTGCCGACGATGATTTGTTTGAAATTGGAAATGTGAATCAATGCGGCGCACAAAAGACAAGGAGACTCGCGCCAAGGTTGGATGGTTACTCATACTTGAACGGGATTGGAATTCAGTGCTTCTTGAGCCAATTTCGATTTATCTCGAAGGACCTTTTTGATAAGTTTAGCAGAGTCAATCTGTGGTGGAGATCGGAGACCTAACGTGGCTAGTGCCACTTCCAAATTCCTCCTCTAATCAGGAGACTGGCCTCCAGTTTCGCACAGTAAGTCTCTTAAATTCTTTCTCCACTTCGATGCTCCACCTTAGACACGGATTTCCTCTGCTGCTTTGTCCCACAAGCTCGGAGTCGATCATTCTTCTGTCCCGAGTCCAGTTGTTCCTCCGTTCTATAAGACCTAGTCAGCTTTACAAGATTCAGCCAACTTAACAAGACCCAGCCAGCCTTACAAGACCCAGCCAGCCTTACAAGACCCAGCCAGCCTTACAAGACCAAGCCAGCTTTACAAGACCCAGCCAGCCTTACAAGACCGAGCGTGCCTTACAGGACTCAGTGAGCCATACAAGACCCAGCCGCTTTACAAGACCCAGGCAACGCTACCGGCATTAGATCAGCCTGGCTAGACTCATGTACATACCACTTGCACTGTAGATCCTCTAGGTCTTGTGGTCTCCTCCTCGCACGCAGAACTTTTTCGCTCGAATAGACCAAATGTCCACGCCTCCGTGCCCTACGGAAGAACTTGGATGAACATTGTCTTGTATAAATCAGCTTGTTTCCTCGAGAGAAGAGTCTAATTCCTCACTTGTCTCAATCCGTATGGCACAGCAATTTGCAAGGCTGATCCTTTGTTTAAACTCCGCGATGTGTCATTGACTGTCATTATCTTTGGTGACCAAGTGTCCTGTCCGCTTCCTTCTCGAAGTTCGGAAAAAAAAGGCCCCACTGGCAGCCCGATGTGACCTTTCGATGATGTCAATGTCGGCCGCATATGCGAGCAGTTGTAGACATTTGCAGAAGATCGTACCGCTGACGCTCACGTTTGACTTACAGACGATCTTCTCAAAAATAGGCGTCACCTTGTCTAACCTTTTTTCGACATCAAAGGTCTCGGTCTCGGTTAAGCGCAACAGAGAATCGGACTCGTCCATCTACAAAGACAAGAGAGTTTAGGCAGAAGTTAAGTCAAAACTAGACAATGCGCTGCATAACTCGTCTCTACGAGAACTGTCGTACGTAGAATCGATGTCAATAAGTGGATGGTGGAAATCGATTTGAAACCCATGGGTCTTTTATAAGACCTGCCGTAATGTCCAATGGGGTCCTTCAACCCTGTAATTCTATTTGGGGCATACACGTACCCCAGCCTTTTTTAAACAACTTATTTTTGTGAAAACAAAAAGGGTTTGGAAATAATTTATTTTCTATTAAAATGTTTTTTTTTACGGGAGCGGGTTAACTCTTGTACCCCAGTGTAGCATAGTAAGTTGTGCAAAAAATTTGACCATTCCAGGAATCAATCGACGAAAAGGTGAGGTGACTCGATCTGCACTTCCTGGATCGCTTCTCAGATCTACCGCAGTCTGAATATCTAGCCTCTTGATTGAGTTGCCTTGGCCTGAAGTCACCCTGACAAGGTTCCAGGTGGCTTAGGAAAAGCTTCATGCGATCAAACGAAGTGACAGAGTCGGCCTTACACGGGATGTTAAGCAGACGTGTTCTTTGGTGCAGTTTACTCTCAATTCTTGTGGATCCTTACAAATGTAGCTCAAATAATTCAGGTCTCGTCCTTGGAGGGTCGGCATTCACCAGACATTTCTTGAGAACAACAATGGATTCGAAAATTGTTCGAATTTCTTTGTTAACTCCCTCTAACTCAGCCAGTCACCGTTGCAGTCAATGACACTATCCCTTCGTGATGGATGGTCCCACCAATCAGACGGATTTTAACAAACGAACTTCTCGTGTAGATGCCGCTCGTTAATTACTTGTGTGTGTGTAAAGATTTAAGACAACGCAATGAAAATAAAGTTCAGAACCTTGACATCGCATGGAACTGACGACACGTTGACATTCCACGTAACGTAAACCTCTTGCAATAAATCGATCATCTGACAAGTTGTTTGACAAGTTGTCGCGCTGGAAAGTGTTGTTGAAGGATCACAGTGTGTATCTGTATGGCAACCAGCTGAGACCCCCGTGAGCATATTCCCACAGCGATCGCATTTCAGACCCGATCAGGCCTTAAACGCGAGAAGACTGCTGATTGATTCACGAAGCAATAGCAATTGATTCACAACCAGGCCAGGCCACTGGATGCCTTCGGTGAAATCTGATGAGATCTATGACTACTCGATTTCAAACCTTAAATCAGGTGGACTAGGTTTAAAACTCAGAATGCGCGCCGTTTATAAATTAAGCCTGGCATTGCAAATTACTCGTAGGTTGCTTTGTTGAATTCGGTCTGCCCAGCAGTCTGCTTGTCATAGTTTATAAATTTATGAAGAGGTTGAAGGGAAATTTTGGAACTACTTCTACCTAGTCGTGCGTTCCTAAGGCCTTTTCGGACTGAATTACTGATGAACGCAAAAGAAAAATGTCCGACAGATTGTATAATTAAATTTGTGGTCATTATAGTCAAATGTATGGCCACAAATTATTTGGATCTCACTAAAATTACGATCTAAGAGCGAGTGTCAATACAGTCGGAGCAAGGACGGGGCCTAGCTTCTGTACCTGAATACAATCTTATTCCGAATCCGAACGGCGAACTTACCATTATCAGTGACTCGAAGGAGGTGGAGTCGTGAGATGATATATTCAGAGATTGGGATTAGCGGTTTGGTTGTCGTCGATTCCTATGATAGGGGCTCATAGTCATCGACACACCAAACCGCGTAAATGCGTCCACATGAGCGTTTACTAGCTGTCAAAACAAATATCTATGTGGAAGAAAATTTAGGCAACAGTCGTAGTTTTGTCCTCGCTATCGTTAGTGAAGTGAAGTAAGATTCAGAAAAAAGATTCGCAGTTGTTCTGATTTTTGTCTGTTAAAACATATGAAATAGTTCTTTATCTGTTCGAAATTGATGTCAAAATGTATGAAAAAATAGCAAAAAAAAAATCGAATTCGAATTTTTATCGGCAGCCACTTTTCACTGTAGAGGCAGTAGGTTGTTGTATGTGCTTTACGTGCAAAATCCTACTTCACTATTTATAGATTTTTGAAAAAAAAAAAAAACGGCTAACGTTCACTAGGGCGGATACGCAACAAAATTAATACGAAATATATTGTCATCCAACTCGTGGTTCCGATTGGACATCCTCTTTCCAAGATATTGGAACGCACAATGTTTATGATTTGCCAACAATTCCTAACTGTGTTCTAATTTTGGTTACCACAAAAATTGTAATTTGAGTAATTTTGTTGTAAATTGTTGTAATTTTGTAGAGGCTTTTATCGTAGTAATGTCCGTCTGGTTAAATTAAAATGTATTAAAAGACATTGGGTCTGTTACAGATGGCTTAACCCTTTGCTGCCAAATTTATTCTTTTGTTCTTATTTTTGAAAACGGTTAAGAAGTGTGGTTATCCATTAAAACCACAACAACTAAAGAGGAATTTGCTCGTTTTTGAGTTTTCAACATGCTACAAGGGCTAAGGCCTATCAGAACTCGGTCCGACCGTAGGCCAGTTTTTCAGCGGATGCCTAATTTTATAGCATTATCAGCATCATTTACTGAAATTCCAGCCGAAGCCTAATTTTATAGTATTATCATCATTTACTGAAATTGGCCTAATTGGGATTTTAACCTGCCAATTTTGATGTTCTTTCTAGCTAAAACCAATACAAAGCAAATGCAAAATCTGTTGATTTCAAAATCTCTAATCAATCGAACCTTGAAAATTGTAAATACCCGGAAATAACAAAACAAAAACACACCTTTCCTTGCAACTTCACCTCTATTTTTACACCAGAGATAATGGAGGATAGAGATATTCAACCACTGCTTCCTTTTAGTGGTGTGCCAACCCGAAGGTTTTGCAAACCGAGTTAACCCGGGTTAAAATAGAAACAGACCGATTTGTAACTCGGGTTGATGAACCGAAAGCAAACAAATATGAATAATGGAATGGGGCAAGTCGAGTTGTATTGTCCAATTATATTTTGTTTCTGGTTGGTTTCTGTGTTCTATGTGTATCCTAACAATTTCTGTTCTTAATTTCAGAGGGTATTTCACGGCTCCACCTCTTAAGACTCACTGACAATGGTCAAAGAGTATTCCTTTCTAGAAAAAACTTCTCAACTTCGCCATTCGGAGTCGGCATTAAACTGTAGGTCCCTTCCACGCGTGAGAGAACAATAGCACGCACAACACGAGTGGTAGCTGAGAAGCTAGGCACGACCTGTAGCGCCACCCATTTTATTATTATTATTATATGTATCCTAAGACTATAGGCGCACTGGGAACCCTACCCAAAACCGGCTGTGCTGGGTTTTCTACAAATTGCTTAAATTTTTCTCTTTTCGTATTTTCTTCTACTCGCATTGTTGCTAGATGATATGACCGAAATTCCCCTTCACTGACATCGAATTTCTCCTTTTTCCGAAGGAGTTTCCCCAGTCGAACCATGCATCCAAGACATTTTTGGTTCGAAATGCCTGTTCCTTTATCACCTACAGCCAAAAGGCGAAACTTGCAGAGGCAGTCGATTTCAACTTAGCCTAATACATTTTCAATGATCTAAGAACATAAAAACCCATCCATCACACACAGGAATTCTCAAAACTCTACGTTCTATTAGTATATGCCCTCAGTATAGCTGTATGTAACAGATGCTTGTTGCACCACTACGGATCATCTACCGAATTCGCATCTCACTTTGCGCTTGTAAACAATAATTGCCTAATTCAACAATAATTTTACCAATCTAAAACTAAATGTAAAATGAAAAAGTCGCGATAAGCTATAATCAATTTCGTTCAATAGTTTATTAAATGTTCTTATGAACCCAGTACCTACCCTACCTGTTCTCTGTCTTCAGAGAGAAGTATTTTTTCCACCCGAAGAGATCTTTGGAGGGCACACACATTTACATATTTTTTAACCAAAATCCATTTCGTTTAATTTATATGATAACTAGATTTCGTACCCGGCTTTGCCCGGATTTGTTTCTTCAATCGGTATCTTAACTGCATTCTTACTTTTTAATTTAAAACAATAATAAGACTGCTCGAACCAGAACTTAGAGAAGAATTTGAATTTTCTTTTGTCATTGATGCCCATCCTAGCCTCTCATTCACATCCCTACTCATAATGAGTACAATTCGTTGACTGTGTGCATACATGTTGAAGCTTGTAGTGTGCTGCAGCAAAACGGACGGAAATTACGGTTTTTTCTCAACCATTTACACACAACGTGGAGGGATATCAAGCGATTCATAAAAAAAAAGTTCTTGGAAATCCCATCTACAGTACCTCACAAAATTGAGCATACACTCACAGCTTAAACATATTTTTATCTTTTTCGCCTTACAAAAAGTAGTAAATTAATAAAAATTAAATGCAGTTCGAATTGACATATTTCAATTGCTAAAAACCATAAACAAAAATATGAGAATTAAAAAAAAAGACTTGCTATTTCTAAGCAAAATAAAAAAGGCACTTCATTTTAACACACAAAATTGAGAATACACTTAAAGTAAATTCGAGTTACGACTAAAACACAAAACAAAAACAGTTACAAATAAATCCTTCAGCATCTATGACAGCTTGTAACCGCCGTGGCATGGATTTTACCAGTTTTTCAGTAAAAGATGGCTGAATCCCTTCCCAAGCTGCCTGAATTTTAGCTTTTAGCTCCTTTCCTTGGAGCAGGTACTTTCTTAACCCGC
This sequence comes from Eristalis intricaria, assembly GCA_964034865.1. Classification (NCBI taxonomy): domain Eukaryota; kingdom Metazoa; phylum Arthropoda; class Insecta; order Diptera; family Syrphidae; genus Eristalis; species Eristalis intricaria. Next base: position 65,525,840 of record OZ035877.1, read on the forward strand.
ACTTTTATTTCGTGCCATAGATGTTTGTATGTACCTGCGCGCGATGATAACTTTTTGTGCAAATTGAAGTCAAACTTCATGAACCATGAAACAAATTAGCATATCTTGTAACACATTATGTAATTAGTCTAGCAATGAAATTTTATCTAAATCGGCTAATCCGTTCAGAAGTTCAATATTCACAATTTCAGCAAAATTGAATGTGTGTAGCTGTGTATATGTACATGCATAGATAGTTTGTGTATGACAAAATAAGAAAAGTGCGAAAATGTCTATTGTTTCCTCTTCATTTGGTGACTCAGGCAGTCGTTCGTATATGTTCGATTGAGACGTAGAAAAAAAAATGAATGGTTGCACCAAAGCAAAATATGAAAAATGTGTGTGTATATATGGAAGTTACAACACACTGGGGGATGGTTGATATCCACGACTACGCAACTTGAAATGGTTTCATACCGGATTGATGCAACCACCCTTATCTTGAGAATTTTATTCCCGTTTAAAAAGTGCTCGTAACTTCCGAACCGTATGTCGTACCGACTTACTTGTCACATTCAGCATCTTAATCTTGGAATGATTTTTGTTGAAAAATTTCAGAGCTCTGCGACGTGTAGTTTCGGAGCCTTTGTCGGTCAGACACACAAACTTTCTGCTTTATAGTTAAGATTAATTAATAATTAATTATGCCGCGAATAAACATGACTGGAGATTCCTTCCGCTTGAAACTTACGAACTTCAACACTGTGGGCGGAATCCCAAATAACGAAAGAGTACTATAAATCAGGCCCGACCAACGATCGCTTTAAATGTAATTTTAAACATATTTTTACTTCAGTTGTTGTAGTTTACATTTTAAGGTTCTTGATTAACTCGGTTTTACTGGTTATATGAGTTGAATTAAAGAGCTTATTGCAATAACATGATAAGCCAGATAGTCTCAAAAACTTGGAAACTAGCTTTTGGCAATAATACGCATCACATTGGAAAATCATTTTGTTTTAAGAAATAATACTCAAATCCCGTTTTATGCCGTACACATCAGTATTTAATTCATACGGAACGAATTAAGAAAAAAGAAACATTTTAAAACCTTGTTCCAAGTATACTAGATCTTGGATAATAACAAACACTTTAAATTCTTAACAAAATCTGGAAACACAAAAAATGTGAACTATCACTTGTAAAACTACAAATTCTGTTTCAAAGTTTGCCGTGAGAACAATACTTTTGAGTAAAGTAACCGAGTATCTTCCATGTAATTGGTTCCATGATATTATTTGAGATTCCCCCTATTTTGTTCAACCCGATAATAGATTCCCCTTTTCGCCTTTTTAACTTACTTGCTTTGACTTCTTCTTCTTTATTTGGCGCTACAGTCCGAGGTGGACTTGGGCCTCAACCAACAAGCCTCTCCAGCTAGCACGGTCTCTGGCTAGTTGTCTCCAGTCAAGTTGGTTGAGGTCCTTCTCCACCTGGGTGCGCCATTGGCTCCGTGGGCGTCCTCTATTGCGTTGTCCCACTGGTTCGGAGTCGAAGACTCTTCGGGCCCGAGCTGAGTTGTCCATACCCTCTACATGGCCTAGCCTTCTTAATCGTTTGATACGAAGACGCCTGACTAGACTCATGTTGCTGTACAGCCCGTACAGTTTATGGTTGAATCTTCTGCTCCAGAAACCGTCAACGCAAACAGGACCAAAGATCGCACGCAGAGCTTTTCTCTCGAAAATACCAAGGACTTCCTCATCCGCTTTTGATATTGTCCATGCCTCCGCACCGTACAGCAGGACTGGGATGATCAAGGTCTTGTATAAAGTCAGCTTGGTCCTTTGAGAGAGGACTCTACTACTCAATTGCCTCTTGAGCCCATAGACACAGCAAGGTTGGCAAGAGTTACTCTGCGTTTGATCTCGGTACTGATGTTGCTTGCACTGTTAACTGCAGAGCTGAGGTAGACGAAGTCCTTGACTACCTCGAAGTTATAGCTGCCCATTGTGACGCTCTGTCCAAGACGTCGATGTTGTGTGTCCTTTCTTGATGACAGCATATACTTCGTTTTTCCCTCATTCACCGCTAGACCTATTTCAGCGGCTTCCGCCTCAATGCCAGCAAACGCCTCATTGACGGCTCGCTGTGTTCTGGCAATCACGTCAATGTCGTCCGCGTATGCTAACAGTTGTACGGACTTCTGGAAGATCGTACCTCTAGTGTTGGCGCGTGAGTCTTGCACGATCTTCTCCAGGATGATGTTAAAGAAATCACATGATCACGCGTCGCCTTGTCTAAAACCTTTTTTGACATTGAAGGTCTCGGTGAGTTCGTTACTTGCTTTGACACGTCACAAAAAAAAGAGAGAATATTATGTAGCCACACAAAGCACACAAAACGCGAAAAGATACCGAAATGCTGCAGCCTGCTATGGTGGCTACGACCCCAACCAATATGGTCTTATTCGATTTGGGGTAGGTTTCGGCTCGGCATCAAGTGCTCACATCGGGTTGCACCGTCTACAGTTTTTTTTATGTTTTCGGCTCGTTTCATCGGTTTTGCCAATTCGGTTTGAAATAACAGCTTCGGCCGAGATGTCGGCCTTGTCCGAGATATCGTGGTATTTATTCCAGGGGTTCGGTCTTCCTCACGTTCTCGAAGCTGGACACTTGAATTCGAAGACCCTCTTGGCCGGTGCATTGGTGTCCATGGGCTCGATGTGTTCAATCGAGTGGGGTTGACGGACTTTTGTCTTTGAGACTACATTCACATAGAGCTCCACATTCGCCTCCCTCATAGACAGAACCATGTATCGGACGCAGAATATTTCGTTGGGAGGCACCAAGGAACAGCTCTACTGTTTTGCTTGTCATTCAGCTGTTTGTCTGTCTGTCATCCGAACATCTATTCATCGAAATGCATGACTGACGGCTCAAGAATGTACCTTGCACATGAGATGGATTGTTTCTCTGTCTTGCCCTTACAAGAACCGTGTGCTAGTTTGGTTCACTTCGAATCCACCACATGCCTCTTGCTCAATCTGTCCATTCTCTTCATCATCCTTGTCATCTCTGAGTACTAATGGATTCATAGATCTTGAAGAGAAGGTCACATCGCCTGGTCTCGCTGACTCCAAATGGCAGAAGCGCGTCAATTCAAGTTCCCCCCCGCGAGAATGAATTCCTCTGCCCCGCCATTGTCAATCAAACTCCAGCAAGTTCCACTCCAAGCGCTCGGGTTAATGACAGATCACCTCTCCGCGCAAGCTCATTAATTTCTTCAAATCCCTGCACTGGCCTTCGCCAAATGAAGCTGCCCACTTATAGGCGCACCTTCTGCACGTCGACTGCAATTATGCCGCAATCTCAGATGCCAGGCCATTGCATTTCATTAGCATCACTCCAAGACGGAATAATGGTTTTGACCATTTGGTGCTTGCCGTTTGCCGTTTGCAGAACCGAGCCAAATTCGAGTAGGTCATGATGTGGTCCAGCGCCAGCCCAACCCTTAGTCGATATGCCATAAACCGAACGCACTCGCAAGACCCTCTATGGCTTGTGGTACAATTAGGCTTCCTCTGACCCGCCGCTGCCGGCGCGTTCTCCTGCGAGACGGTTTGCCTGAAAATGGCGCGCCTGGTTTATGGGGCTTGGGTTACGTTTTCGTAATTCTGAGCGGACAATGATCGTAAATACGCGACACACTGTGTGTGTGTGAAGCTTGTGGTCATGGTTGATAGTCTCCTAAGGCGCGGGTTCAGCTGCTGTTTATTCTGTTCCAACAGAATTTGGTCAGAGTGTGGAAAACCGGCTGCTGTGCTGCCGCCATGCCGCCAAGCCCCCGTGCCGCAGCGCTCTACTAGACTGAGTGAGTGATCTTGTTACACGATCCAGTTTCAGCTGTTTTACCATTTTCCCGACTGGTTTTCTGTGCTCTTGTTTTTTTTTTTTGTTTCGTTGGCTCAGTATGGGATTATTTTTCTTTTTGGTTTATTTTTTCGCAATCGGACGTGTGTTGTAGAATGTGTTTCGTTGGAAATCGAGGAAAAGGGCGGATGGAAGGCGGATGGGTGCCGTGAGCTGACCCTTTGGACTGACGTCGGTGGCGTGGTCAATTGGGGGCGGAGGTTGTGCAATGGCTTGCGGGCTTGTGGCACTAATTATTGTTCACTGAAGTGCTGCGTCATGTGCACGAGCATGATGTGGAACATGGTGTGTAGCCGCCTGGCTTTAGTTTGGGAAATGATTGCTTTCGCTTTTGGACGGGCCTACTTTGATGCGGCAGATTTTTCCACTTTAGGAGCTTTTGAATTTTGACTTTTGCGCAACCAGTGAGTTCTTCTTCTTGGAGAGTCGTCACTGGTAAGGGACAACTGCTCGTCATCCAATGATCGCGGCAATTGCTGCAAAGTCGCCTAAACGATCTTGTCATTTGGGGACGCAGCCGAAATAAGAGAAGGTTGCACACAGGCACATTAGACACATCCCTGAACTACAGCCTGCCTCTAGATGGCTAAGCATTCGACTCATGTGGGTGCCACCGTACTGTGAAGCAGTGGGCACAACTTCAAGGTGATAGTGTAAGAACTCTTCATACAAAATTGTTTAACAAACCGCCAACATTCCTGGCCGCAATCTGCTCTTCAAGAACCTTTGACTCCGAGAGAGTAGAAGACTGCTCCAGCCTGTAGAGTCTTCGACTCCGAAACAGTGGGATAACGTAGTAGAGGACGCCCACGAAACCAATGGCGCACACGAGTTGAGAATAACCTTAACCACTGGCCGTGTTGAATTGGGGGCAACCTGCTAAACATCGTGCCAGCTGGAGACGGTTGTTGGTTGAGGGCCTGGTCCACTCCAGATTCTATCGCCAGTCGGAGATGCAGAGGACGACTAGAGGCTGGCAAGGTGTTCGAGCCATCTTCCTGTGCTGCAATGTAAACAGAAAGGCTAAGTAAGGCTCCAAGTCAACTGTAGGTCGAGACAAAACAGAGCGCACAAGTCGATCATTCACTATTTCAAGCACCATGGAGCTAGTTGCCATGACACATACGCCCGCGCTTAGGGCCTGTCGAACTTCTGCAACGTTTTGAAGACGGAGGAGACCGTGAAGGGAGTTGACAGCAGTGCAGTAACTAAGCTTTTATGCGAACGGTGCGAGTTTCTATATTTGCGCCCTAGTGTGCGTGTGATTAAAGGTGGTCCTAAAGTACGCCCATAGCCTGGACACCGCTGGCAACGCCCTAATTACGGCACTGGTTGGCAGCTTAAACACAGGGTGGCCAGACAAAAACAGCTGGGAATGACGTTCAAATAAATCACCAAAGATGAGAGTTATAAGACCGAACCTGGCCTAATTTTTAAGCTGCCTTCACGGTTTATTGTGTGAAATAAGTCCCTCGACTTCGTTGTTACTTCTTCAACCGGTCCGTACAATTCTTCATGATTGGATTCAAGATGTGCGTTAATGGGTATGGGCGTTAGTCCCGCAATAGCGTCATCAATTTTGGCCTTACGTTCGTCTAAAGTGGTTGGCTTGTTAGCCAAAACTGGGGACTTGTTTCGGCCTAATGTTCGTCGAAAGTGTTTATCTTGTTAAGGAAGACTAAGGACTCGACGTAGGACCAGAGGAAATAATTGAGTGGTGTCAAATCACTGCTGCACGTGAACTGGCCCAGTTGGTAAATTTCTCCTCCTCAACATCGATCGTTGCGTTGCTTGCTTATGGCATGTTTGCCGTCTTGTTGGATCAACAGCTCGAAAGATCAACAGCTGGATAGACGCGCACATGCGTTTTTTTTATCGCCGCGATAGAAAAATCGCAGTCGCAAAAAAATATGACCATGCACGCACTTGTGGTTTTCTGTCGCACGATTTTTCATCCGCAAAAGAATAGGACGCACAGCCTTTTATGTTTATATGTACATATGCGACCAAATAATCGCAAGAGCTAACGACCGTACTTTTGTTTGGCGATTGTTTTGTCGCAAAATAAACTGGATACACATAATCATTAATCATCAACTCTCACGCATATGATCCCAGATTTTGTTCCGACAACGATTTTTAATCGCAGTGATCGCAACTCAAGTACCTGCCTGTACATACGACTGCGACAATTTTCGTCGCTTGAGAAATGGCACAAATTGCTGACTTTTGATCGTTGCGGTTGTGAGATTTTGTCGGCTTATGTCGGCTCCGTCACCTTGAAAGTTACGTGTTTTACTTCTTGCGACTGAATAGTCGCGCGATTTAGAACGCATGGCCGTGTGTCTAGCCTAAACCTCAGACCATTGCCGGTAATAGCATCTCCTTCTTCATTTTGGAAAGTATAAGGTCAGCTGATGCTACCATGTCCGAGCACTTGTGGATTGTGTTCGCTCTAACGACGGCAGTTTTTTTTGAGGTCATACCCCTCTGCCCCAACTGATCCTCGTCCTGATTTTTGAGTCAAAATCCTGGCGTCGGGCCAGAATTTCGACAAATTAACTAACTTACGGCATTTTCTGCAATCAGTCCGTCAATTCATAGGTTAGCACTACAGCCCTCGGACTGTAGTCCTCTTGCCTCTCCAATCGGCACGATCTCTCGCCAGCTCTATCCAGTTGGTCACACCAAGCCCGTGTAGCTCCCCCTCGACTTGTGTGCGCCACCTTGTACGTGCACGCACATTTGTTGCGTTGTCCCACTGCCTCAGAGTCGAAAGCTTCGGGCCGGAAAGCTACGTTATCCACACGCTCTACATGTCCTAGCCATCTTAGGCGTTAGGTCCCTATACGCTTGGCTAGACTCATGTCGCCAAGCCTGTCGTACAGCCTATAAAGTTCGTGATAGAACCTTCTTCAAATACCATCAAGGCATATAGGACCGAAGATCATTCGCCGCGTGGTGATGCCCAAAGCAGCTCATCACCAGCGAATTAATCGCTAATCTTTCTTTTTGGATGAACTTCGATACTGCTTCGGGCGCTACGATGGCTAGTTTTCTTCATTTCCTATCAATCTCTGTCGAGTTGATGGAGAGCCACGGTCAAACTTTTCAAGGTGCGACTAATTGCCTGGACTCTGGCCGATCTCGTGACGAAATTGGATGATAAGAGTAATTTTCGCACGTTCGCCAGGTGTGAAGCGAAGCATGATCAAATGTCAAACCTCACTGAATCTTTTGACAGATGAATGTCACTGACAAATTTGACAACTGCTGAAGCATGACATTTGCACAAACTATCATTGCTATCCGTTCGCCCTTAAACTTGAGATGCAGTTGCTGATACCAAGAGTTTAAGAGGAGATCCCTTCCGTGAACCCTTGCCGCGACTTCTACGCAAAAGCCTCCCCCCTCTCTTCGCCCTTTTGCATTCACCATTTCCAAACGTTTACCCCAGAATCAAACTGCCTTCATTGTACTCGCATCAATTGATTTCGCCTCTAGATTCCACTTCCAAGTATCAGAAAAACAAAAACAAAAAAGAAACAAGTTCAACTTTTTGTGTAAGTTGTTGTTTTCTCAGCAGACACTCGAGAACCACTTGACCTGTTCATGACTAACTTGCACAAGCCCAATTACAAAGAAATCCACACGCCATCGCCTATCGACACCCCAAAATTAAGTGCCAGCCTCAAGATTTCCAGTCTTGCTGCAGCTCACCTCAGAGAAGGTCGTGAACCCAGCCAGAGTCGTGATTGTGCATAGTGTAGTCCGCGTCGGTCGTCAGTGGTATAATGTCAAAGTTTGAGTGGACAAGTGAGCGACAAGTTCTGCTCATAGCGTTTTTCCAAGGCAATCCGCATCTGTGGAACGTCCCCAGGGAGAATGGAAGACGGTGCGTGGTCGTACAGGAGATCGCTCGGCACTTCGACACAAATGTGGATGAGGTTAGCCGAATGCTGGACAAGTTGAGGGCGCAATTCAGTAGGGAGCTGCTTAAGGCGAAGAGCAACACGATGAAGCAGAAGATGGCCGAGGCGAACGTGGGCAAGTGTATGGGGAAGGTATGTAAAGTGCATTGTTTTTTTTTTTTTTTGGGGCTAGGTGAAAGTCTTCCCACAGTTTCTGTGCGCTGGTTAGCGGGTTTGACAGAGGAACGTGTTAGCTCCGTGCGAAGGTATTTTGACTTCGAGGAAGAATTTAAAATCATTCAATAAATGTGAAGCCTTTACATGGTCTTTAAAAATCGGCGGAAGTGGCTTGGCCATTCAGCCATTGTCTAGAACTACTTGGCCGGCGTTGATCGCCTCCTGAATCCCCTGCCAATATAACAGAACCATCAAATCGGCTTTGATTGTGCATGACAGAAGATACTTCATGATAGATGATCAGAGATCACGAGTGAATGACTCGTGGGTCTTCGCTAAGATCTGCTCTCAAACAAAAACAACTGCAATTTATGAGAGTTTCTTGTCCCTTGTCATTTCGCATTCTTAACGTTAACTATACTATTGTTGCCAATACACAACAAGCTTGGCGATACTTGAATTTCTAATTCATCAAATAACTGGTGATCTTGACATATCGCCTTTTGGACAGCAACAACTGATTGCAGACGTACGAGTTTAACAGATTTGTTTTCACTATCACAGGGCAACAACAATAAACTTTGTTCTCCTAGTGAATGCCCTCAGTAGCGCTTTACACAACAGACGTTTGCTGCGCGATGAAACTTATGGTTTGCAAGCCTATTATTTTACACCTATTTTAAGGAGTTCTTCAGGAGTACATAACTTACGGACAGTATATCTCGTGAAATATGCACTCTGAGCTCTTGTGTATTAAATAAGGACTCCTAAATTATAATAATAATAATATAGGTGGCGGTACAGTCCGAGGTGGACCTGGGCCTAGCTTCTCAGCAACCATTCGTGTTGTGCGTGCTATTGTTCTTTCACGAGTGGTAGGGACCTACAGTTTTAATGCCGCCGACTCCGAACGGCGGAGATGAGAAGCTCTTTCTAGACAGGAATACCCTTTGAGCATTGTCAGTGACTCGAAAGAGGTGGAGCCGTGAATTATAAAAGGTGGTAAATTCGGGTATCGAACCTGGCACCCTCTAAGTAGGAGTCGACGCACTACCCACTACGCCGCGGAATCCCAATTTATGAAGGAGTAATCTAAATATGGTCTGACTAACAAGCTAAAGTTGGACTTAGGGCGAAAATCCTTATTATTTCTTTTCAGAAGACGTAACACAGCGTTAGACTTCGCAATTGTATAATCATAATGTCATGAAAAATTTAATTTAGCATTCTTTAACTTCTCCTTTATCACAAGGGACCAATATGGTCGAAGTATGCTGGTGAATGCACTAGCACCTCCCCAACCTAACTTCTGATAAGCGAGAGAAGTCGGTGATCACTTATAAAGTAATCATAGACAATCGAGAACGTAATTCGTTTCGCAGTTAAGATATTAGATTTTTGAATATTCAGCTCTAGTCCATTTTCTTTACACCACTGTACCAGTGTATGGATATCGAATAGGAACTTAATGCAATTACCGAGTTAAACTGTTTATAGATAACTACAATTTAAAGTCGTCTACGAATGTTAAAATTTTAGAGTATTTGAAAATTTCATGAACATCGTTTATAAACAAACGAAATAGTAATGGCCCCAAATGGCTACCTTGTGGCACGCCCGATGTAACTTTATTACCCCAGATATAGATCTTTACCAATTGCTTCCTACCCTTTAAGCAATTGGGAAACTACTCTAACATTGAAGAAATGAATCCCAAAGACTTTAGCTTGTTTAAAGGCAGAGTGTGGTTTACTTTATCAAAGGCTTTCGAGAGATCTGCGTAAAGTACATCAACTTGTAAATGATTTTCTATTTTTTCACGAAAATAATGATAAGTAAACTATTTACCAAGAAATCCGACTCATCAGTACACTTGCGCTTATCGTTCGTGGTCGTGGTAGGATCACAACTGGACATTCAAACAAGGCAACAAAGATAAGAGCTAAGGTGCATGTCATGACTATGATGCCACATGGAAGCATAAGGCCACGCTGTTTATTAGAAATAGTTTCTTTTGCAATGAAATACAATTTTTCGTTTACAATGGGCACGCCCGAGGAATTTCTTTTCGGATTAATTCCAAAAAGGTGCACCATTCCTCCTTACCGAAGATTCTACAGACAAGACGTATTGTTTATATAAAAATCTGTTCAAGAACTCATATTCCACATGAATGTCTCATCATTTCCGAGACGCTCTAAACTTCGATTTTGCACATTTCTGTTCTTTAGTTGATCACGATGATGCTGTTTCCAAAGACGTGGGCATTGTTCTTCTTCGTGAAGGACTACTGACAAATGTCTCCTCAGCAGAGGCCATGACCAACAAACCCCTCCAGCTGATCCTCCTTAGTTTCGCACACAACGTTGGAGGAGGTCCTTAAACTCTGTGGGCGTGGATGTCCTCTGTCTCTGACTGGTTCGGTGTCGAAGCCCTGATCCTGTTGTTGAATTTTTTTGCTCTCAATGCAGTTTGTCTTGCTGCGTGTCATGAACGTCGAGAACTAGCCTTAAACCAAAACTCAAATGATTAGTTAACCGCCGCGTCGTCACCTCGTATCCACAAGTGGTTTCTCAGTCTCTCTGTAACAATCCACGCCTACACTCCACCCTTTTCCTATTTTGTCCGTACTGCGAAACCATGAAAGAATTGTCTCCCACCACGTCCGTCAAAGAAGACAAATCACTGGTGACCCGAACAAAACCATCAATGACTCAGCTATTCCCACGCGAATCTCTTCCGCATTTCCGGCTTGCGCCATCACGCATGCGCCCCCCGCTGGCTTGTCAGGTTTAATTAAACTTTCGTCGGCGACCTTAAACGGCCGGCAAATTGCCAACCCCACCGAACGACCAACTAACGAACTTTAATGACATTTAAATTAATTTCACTTTTGTTGCGCAACTGCGACGCCGCCGCCGAAGGGAGCTCACTTAGTCGTTACATCCGGGCGCGCACGTTCCCCCACATGGGGGCATCTCACGGAGTGGAAGCACCAGAGCCGAGGGGAAACCTTTTTTGCGATCAGCAGAGCCCCTGGGCGGGACAAAGTGTCTGTTTAACAGCACGAGTGCCAAACGCCGCCAAGAGTTCATTCCAAACAAAAGCCGTCACCGGCGGGGATTAAGCCTTAATCAGGCATGACCGCATGACACGCTTGGTCTCCTCCGCCGGGCTCGCTCGTGACGGTGTTGCATCAAGGAGACACCGAGCGGGGTCTTGAATGCATGCAAGAGGTTCATTACGAGCCGTCAAGCGGTGTGCATAGACGGCGGCAATTAGCGAGGCTCCTGCGCCGCGGCGGAGTGCTGTGCGCTGTAATTAATATTCGCAGTCGAAGAAGATGCGACGTTGCGGGGTGTGCCACTTCGAGGGAGGTGTTGCGCAACATGTTGACGGTGATCGGTCAAGGAAGTCGCTTGGTCGTCTCTGTACCGCTGCACGCCATGTTCGGCTTCGTTCTAATGCCATGCGGGGCACACAAGCCGCACGCTGCCGTCTACATTGACACGTCTTCGGCGAGACTCACCTTCGGCGTGAGACGCGCGTTAAGTCTTGCTGTCTGACTTGATAGTCATGTCATTTAGAGCGCAACGAACATAAAGTTACAATCGGCAGCATCCTTGACCGCATATCTTCTGCTGTGCTGTGCCGGCGATGATAAGTGCAATTACTTTGATTTACTGCTCGCAGCAGATGGCTTTGGCTCGCGTGCCTCTCTCGGTTTTTGCGCGCTTCGACAAAGACGAGGAATGCTCTGGCAGGTCGGCATTTGTGCTGAATGCAATCAAGGCTGAATGTAGAGAGTGATGGACGGAGATTGAAAAGACGACTGGACTCTGAATAGCGCTGCTTTGTTGGGCGGAGATGCCTACCGAATAACGGCACGCTTTGAGCATCCTAACGAGTCAAACCTCATCAATCTCAAGTCCGGCGCTGACGTAACCGAGTGTGGTTTTCCCAGAGCATCCCATATCCCACCTCATCTCCACTCATTCAACTCGCAATGCAATTAGGGGCCATGTACGGCATGCATTTGCGCCACGGCAGATTTATCTTCGAAGACGCCACCGACACATGACACTCCAACCTGCCAGGGAACACCGTCTGAGTGCGGCGAACAACGAAAAGGGCTTATGAGCCAAACTGCCGAAGGTAATCGTTGCCCAATGGCCAAGTGTGTCTGTTTTCAAATGGGACTCTGATGGTCAATTAATTACGATGCGTCTTGGCTTGCATCCGAGGCGCTGAGGAATGTGCTGAGGTATCAGCCGCCGCCGCCACCACCGCTCAGCCGATGGAAGTCAAGGTGAAGTGCTTCGAGTGTTTAGCTGCACAAGTGCCGTGCCCGTGACAGGTCCCAAGTGGGTTCCCAATGCAATCGTTTCGAGGTGATCGATTGAGTGGAGCAACACAACACTTCAGACTGATTGGTCAGCTCGATCGGCTAATTGGACGATGTTGTTGGTTGGGAAGCTGTCTCCTGTGACCGTTTACGGGGCAACGATGTCGACGATGTCAGAGGTTTGGTTTGCCTAAGACGCTTGGACGTGGGTCGCACTGCGAAGGGGTGTTGCTTAACAGAACGAACTAGGGACTTTTGAAGAGTTTGCTGAAGACGGGGAAGTGTTCGAAAAGTCCTAAGCCTGCTTGATAGGTGACGTATGGGAAGTCGATGCTGGATTGAGAGACTAGATCCACTGACGCATTCAATCAGGACACCAGCGATAAGCATCTAAAATCAAACAAACTGACGCATTTAAACAGGACATCAGCGATAACCATCTGAATTCAAACACATTCCGGTTCTCAGTTGGACTTCGAATCAAAGTTTGGACGTACCTAGTCTCTATGATCGTCAGCAAGTCCAAAACGAGATCTGGTCCACGTCAGTCGGTGGCTATTCCTTCGCCTTCTGCGTCGGAACTTAATGTCCGTCATTCTGCTGACTGCAATATTTCTGATCTGGTTTATGAATACATTAAAACGAAGAAAGCCGAAATCCGGTCCAAGGCGTTGGACAAGCTTATCATGTATGAATGAGAAGCACTGACGTCTTGAATTACGCTATTTGGTTGTTCTTAAGACTGGTCAAACCTCTGAGACAGCTGGAATCACCCCAGTGGGTGACCCAACATGTGATAGTTGTTTCGTCCCCGTCTGGGGTTTATCACGTCACTACAAGCGGGCGCCTCATTTTTATTTTAGCTTGAAATTGTGTCACAAGCTTGACGCAATCCAATCAAAGTCTTTTGTCAGATCTCTTGTGGCGATTCCTTGTCCTAATAATAAGTTTAGCTACGAGTTCACAAATGCTTTGCATCCCAAGCAGCGAAAAAATCGCACGCTCTCCTTAATAGTTGCGAAATAAGAGAATCAAATGCTTAAGTTTATTCTCTTCAGTAAGACCCCACGCGCCCTTGACCAGGAACTCAACGGCGCGCCGGTTACTGTGCATAGATATATGTATCAAGCAACACACAAGCAAAATGCTTACTTCCACCCCAATTTGAAGTTGCGTGAGTTACCATGCCAATGTCCATGCTTACGTCAGCACATCAACAACAACAACCATATGTCCAGAGACTAGACGAGTTGAGATGAGTTTTCGAATTGAATCTTTACTCAATTGAATTGTGTCGGAGGCATGGACAATCTAAAAAGCGGATGAGGAAGTCCTTGGTCTCTTCGAGAGAAAAGCTCTTCTTCTGGAGGAGAAGACTCGACCACGAACTGTACAGGCTGTACAACGACATGAGTCTAGTTGGGCGTCTTCGGATCCAACGCCTAAGAAGGCTAGGCCATGTAGAGCGTATGGACAACTCAGCTCCGGCCCGAAGAGTCTTCGACTCCGAACCCGTGGGACAACACAACAGAGGACGCCCGCGCTTAAGGTGGCGGACCCAGGTGGAGAAGGACCTCAACCAACTTGACTGGAGACAACTAGCCAGAGACCGTGCTAGTTGGAGAGGCTTGTTGGTTGAGGCCCAGGTCCACCCCGGACTGAAGCGTCAAATAAAGAAGAAGGAGAATTATGTGTGGTACATAAATGCATGCATCAGCAGAGTTGCACGATCTGCCCAGACGGGGTCAGTTGACATGGCGACTCTGCGATGCATATTCTCTGAAAAATGTCACTACAATATTTCCTGGAATTGTGGGCGTGCTGACGTTGTTGACGTTACTCACAAGCCATCCAGTGCAACTGCAGCGGGGACACGTGTGGACATCGACCCTTTAGACTCATTTCAAACTTTGTAAATTAAAAGGTGAATTCTTGGCACTGATGCATCACTTCTTCAAACTCATGAAATCACTCCGGCAAAAGATAGGCTTCATTACAATTGAAAATATTGTAGTCAGTCAGTCACCAATTTCACCACATTCTTGGTTTAGCGCCGCTAAACTATCTAACTAAGAGGATCGCCACTGTCCGATCTATGAGACAGGAGACGCTTTGACTGTGCGTCGCATATAAAATCTTCCGCCTGAAGCCGTTTGTAAAGAACCTGATAGTTCCATATCAGTATGGCTTCATTACAGGAAAGTTCCCATCGCCCAGATCTTCACACTTCGGCAGATCCCTGTCACCCACCAACCTATTGGTTGATTTTAAGGCCGCATACGACAGCGTGCTTAGAGACGAGCTATAGAAAGCCATTTCTAGTTTTAGCGTTCCTGCCAAGCCTCTCACTTAGTTTAAAGTCTGACAGATAAAAGGTCTTAGAAAAGGCGACGCACTGATATGGAACTGATAGGAATCACATGGCAACACTACTCTCCCGATCTTCCAGAAGTCTTTAAGGACAATTGCTAGCGGACGTGCTTGGTCGAACACAGGAAGCCGTCGAACACACAACACCATGTCTGGTTTTGACATTCCTGCCAAACTCGTCAGGCTGTGCAGGATAACGATGGAGAATTCTCGCTGTTCCATCTAGGTTAGTAACGAACTCCTCGAGACTTTTAACACCAAAAAAGGTTTTAGACAAGGCGACGCACTGTAATGTGACTTCTTTAACATCCTTCTGGAGAAGATCGTGCAAGACTCACACGCCAACACTAGAGGCACGATCTTCAAGAAGTCCGCACAGCTGTTAGCATACGCGGATGAAATTGACGTGATTGTTCGAACACAGGAAGCCGTCAATGAGGCGTTTTGCTTTCACTGGCTGACATAGGCGGATAAAATGGGTTTATCGGTGAATCAGGCAAAAACATAGTATCCTCAAGAAAGGACACGCATCATCGACACAAGAGGGATAAAATTAAGAAACTTCATATTTGCAATTTTTGTTTCGTATTTTGTATTTGTTTATTTGCACACATTTTGAAAATGCAGTCCAAGAAAAGGGGCTACCAGACCAGCTCTTCAGCTTCCTCTTCATTCCTAATTTTTAACTTCTCCCTAAGAGATAGACGGCAAAGTTTTACCATCTTTGTTTTGTTTGGTGGTGTATCCAGAGCCTAGATGGTCGCCTGACTATCTATGTAGAGGCGATAGATATCCCGTCTATCGGGTTCTCTGACAGTAAGCGGGGGCAACCCCTTGGATAGCTTTTACTTCTGCCTGGAATGTACTACAGTGGTTGAACAATCGACGGGAAAGAGAGAAGGATATTTCCTGCGATGACGGAAATACTCCTAGTCCAGTGCCTCCTTCCGTTTTGGATCCGTCTGTGTATACATCCAGACGAGTAGCATCTCTGACTACGTCTGATGCCCAGGCTCCTCTATTTGCGATGAGGGTCTTATACCCAAATTCAAAGTTTACAACGGGCTGTATGCTTTGGGATTTTAGAATATTTGATTGATCGTGACCTAAACTGTGCATTTTGCGCCAGCGGTTGCATTCCCTCAACCTGATCGCTGACTTGGTCGTCGCCAACTTCCCTTAAATGTCCATGGGAAGTAGCTGTAGGGTTGTTTCCATGGCGGCTGAAGGTGTAGAGCATAGGATAGGTAACTAGGAAAGCGACGCGTGCTCTAATCATCGGTCGGAGATTGGTGGGCAAATCCTGGGGTATATAGTTTACATACGGTGCAATAGCATGGCCCCAAAAAAACTGTGCAAGAGAGACACTCAATAGATGGCAATGGTTGGCATGCCTCTGTATTACAGGGGCCATGAGAACATGGACTGGACCAACGAATCCATAGTCCACAGACTGAGCAGCATGATGGATCAGGAACTGATGAAGGAACAGGAGCAGGGTATTTGAACCACGGAGTGCACCCGTAATGCAAATGATGTTGGCCACCAAACGAGGACCCCTTATGTTAGAATTGGTCTGACGACTGCTGTATATACCCAGTGTGTCATTTTCGGATTGAGCCCCCATTTAGAACAGAGGATCCTCTTGCAAAGTGGATGATTGGCAGACCTCCGAAGAACCATTATTCACGATCTTAAAATGCCGAGGAAGAGCCAAACTCCGCTATTAACCATATATGGTACAAGCTGTAAAGATTTTATTATTTTAGCTTGGAGACATTTAGAGGCGTCTGGTTTGGGAACACTGTCTCTGTAAACGGTGGGCGTTACAGAGCCATGTTAACCGGCTTTTTATTTAACTGAAATTGAAGGCATGAATGTGGACGGCGTCTGGTTCATGCAGGATGGTGCGCCGTGCCACACAGCCCGTGCCACAATCAATCTTTTGCGCACCAATTTCCAAACCGTGTTGTCAGCCGCTATGCCGAAGTTAATTGGCCGCCCGAAGCTGCGATTTGAGGCTGGAATGACTGGCGGCAGCATGCCCAGGACTTTCAGCGATGGAAAGCAGCTATTGCTCAGATTCGGATCCTGCTTGGATCGCCAGCCTGTTAAGAAAGAATCAAGGCTTCCTGTGTTTGAACAATCACGTCAATTTCATCCGCGTATGCTAACAGCTGTACGGTCTTCTTGAAGATCGTGCCTCTAGTGTTGGCGTGTGAGTCTTGCACGATCTTCTCCAGAAGGATGTTAAAGAAGTCACATTACAGTGCGTCGCCTTGTCTAAAACCTTTTTTGGTGTTAAAAGTCTCGAGGAGTTCGTTACTAGCCTAGATGGAACAGCGAGAATTCTCCATCGTCATTCACCATCCAGCACAACCTGACGAGTTTGGCAGGAATGTCAAAACCAGACCAGTGTTGTGTGTTCGACGGCTTCTTGTGTTCGTCGGCTTCCTGTGTTCGACGGTCAGTTCAGCGATCCGATGCAACCTTACCCTATGCTGGGTCTCTGAGTATAGTGGTTATCCAGGCAACGAAAGAGCCGACGAGCCTATGCTGGGTCTCTGAGTATAGTGGTTATCCAGGCAACGAAAGAGCCGACGAGCCTATGCTGGGTCTCTGAGTATAGTGGTTATCCAGGCAACGAAAGGGCCGACGACCCTATGCTGGGTCTCTGAGTATAGTGGTTATCCAGGCAACGAAAGGGCCGACGAGCTAGCTTGAATAGGGGTGGGTTTTCCAATGGCAAGTAATCAAGACACCCCATACCCCTCTCTTCAAGTAATAAACACTTTGTTGCTTGCAGATGCCATCAACGCCGCCAATCGGAGGTGAATGGAATTAGATACTTGCAGGACTTCAAGGCTAATATGGCCTTCAATAAATCCCAAAAACACAAGCACACTCCTAAATCTTAATAGAAAGGAAATCAGCAATGTCGTTGGCATTCTTACTGGTCACTGCCTATTAGGCACACACGCAAGGAGAATGGGAACCCCCTACAATGACTTTTGTAGGAGCTGTAGGGACGAAGAGTAAGAAGAGACTACACTTCAGTACCTCGGCACCTGCCCAGCACTTGCAATAATAGTAATATTGGTGGCGTGGACAGTTCGAGGTGGACATGGGCCCAGCTTCTCAGCAACTACTCGTGTTGTGCGTGCTATTGTTCTTTCACGAGTGGAAGGGACCTACAATTTAATGCCGCCGACTCCGAACGGCGGAGTTGAGAAGCTTTTTCTAGACAGCAATACTCTTTGAGCATTGTCAGTGACTCGAAAGAGGTGGAGCCGTGAATTGAGCCGGTTATCGAACCTGGCACCCTCTGCGTAGGAGTCGACGCACTTACCCACTACGCCACGGCGACCACATTGTAAGGACAAGGAAAAACACGCTCGGCAGCAATTCATTCAATAGCCTTGAGGAAATGTCTGGCATTAAAATGCTGGACATAGCAAAATTTATAAAAAATATTAATTGGCTGTAACCCAGCAAAGGAGTGGACCATCGAGGATAAGCCATTAGCCTACCAGTAGGTATCTTCGAGTGGTTTTTTTAGTTAGTACCCAAAGAGGATCCGGCGCGTTAGCTGCCGTTTAGTGATATCACAATGGATCCAATCAGGATCTAAGAGGCAATTAAATTAACCTAACCCTAACCTAGTGGCTCATTCACAATGTGCCCTAAGGACTCCGAGTGGAAGTGATGCTTTACCATCACACTCCCCTTCCTTAACCTTATGCTCTAGTAGTAAAACTTGCGGACATCATTCTGAGACCATATTTTTTCCCGCATTTTTACTGAGCTCTCATTTCTAAACACGTTGACTCACATCGTGTTCTTTTATTTCCTCATAAACCGAACAGAACACCATGCACACCTCAGCTGTCAATGTCAGCCTCGAACGGACACCTAATCGCCGACATCTTACTTATCTCGTTACTAATTCACTTCACTTATCTCCAAGCACCCATCGCCAGCATCGATGACTTCATTCACTCGAATGGCCCGTTAAAGGACTATCTCAGCACACCGTCAAGAGTGTCAAGGTCGACAAGCGGCCTTCCTCCTGTGGGAAAACAAAAAGTTGACAACCAAGTGCAAAAACGGCACACAAGCACCTCGCCATTTTGAGTGGAATCAAAAGAAAAAACACACAACCTTCACGGTATCCGGAAACACTGGTGCTCTCTTTAAACTGTGCAACCCCGGCTTTGCAGCTTAACACCTTAAACAGCTTAACAGCTTAACAGCCTCGTAAATGTCTAAGAATTTATGTTCGCCTTGTTTCGAAATTGAAATCTCACAACGCGGACAGACACAAAATACAAAACAGCTAAACAGCAGTCATTAAGGCCCGACATGGTGGCAACTAGCAACTGGCGAATAATTCTCACATTATCCGGCAGGTCAAAGGTGTTTATTGCCAAACCTAATTGCTTTCCTTAGCCGTTCGTTTAACGGCGACCGGTAATCGCACAGAATGCTAATCTCAGCTTCCAAATTACGAGTTATGGTGTGTGCGCTCGGGTGTATGTGTGCCCAGAGAATGTCCTCTAAATCGTTAAATCGTTCGTAACTTGCGCTGGATTGTGAGTTTGGAGTTTGTGCTTGCGGCTGTGCTTGTGGCTTCCCATTACTTCCGTTGGAAGTGCACACTTTTTGTCTTAATTTTGTCAGTTGCTGTCTCGGGTTCAAGTCGTAAAGATTGCACTCGCAGATACTTGTGCCTTTGAGTGATTTACGCAAGTGTGGATCGGTTGGCTCTGGCTCGCCTGTCAACGAGGTGAGTTATATGACACGGATGAGGTCACACTGCGCTTGGGCCACGTTCACAAAGTGTGTGCGGTGTTCTTGAATGCGATGGGCGCGCAGTTAGGAATCTTGCATGCGGGTGACAGCTGTGCGCGACTAGGTTCGAGTGTATGGCGAGCTTGGGATTCATGGCTTTAGCTTATCAGCGAACCCATGGCGCCCTGAAACACAGTCTTTGAGTGAATTGAAATGAGAGTCTTAAGTAAACTGGAGAGAATCTTCTGTTTTCTCCTTCATTCACCCTCCACGCCACCAGAGCTGCATATCTGGGACCAGCTTCTACTGTGTCTCTTGACCGGACTGGTACTCTCAACACGCTCAAAATCGAGCAGAGAAAGTCAAAGAGCTTATCTTCTGCCGGAAGATCGATGAGGTTTCGAAGTCCTCTAGAATCGGGCATCATCATCATAAAGACGATGGAAAACGAAGGGTTTTGCGTTATCTGCGGACTATGTGACCATCCTGGTATCAGGGAAATTTCATTCAACGCCTAGCGAAGGTCTAAGCCATGGACTAACGCTAGTTAGTGACTGGACGCAAACTTGGGGACTGAACGTCAGCCCGAATGAAGCGGAGTTGCCGCTCTTTACAAACAAAAGAGTCATTCCTGAGTTTAACTGTCCAAAGGCAAATGGGGTTAAACTCAAACTCTCAAGACAGAAAGTTCCTAAGGATCATACTGAATTTCAAACTTATTTGCAAGACTAACATGGTGGCGGATGTGGCGTCTTGTGCAAGTGCCTTTGGAAAAACCTGGCATCTCAAACCACGGGTGTTATACTGGCTATATACCATGGTTTGTAAGACCTATCCTAACATAGGGTTCTATGGTATGGTGGAAA
The DNA here is from genome assembly GCA_964034865.1 of Eristalis intricaria. NCBI lineage: Eukaryota > Metazoa > Arthropoda > Insecta > Diptera > Syrphidae > Eristalis > Eristalis intricaria. Next base: position 65,546,211 of record OZ035877.1, read on the forward strand.
GCGCTGGAGAAGAAATATCTCCGAAGGCTCACTAAAGGACAAAGATCGTCCTGCCTAGGAATAACTAGTTGTCTCTGAATAACACCGACGGCAGCACTCGAAGCCGTCCTACTCCTTCATCCTCTTGACCTTTTCTGCAGCAAGGGTGCATCCTCAGCGGGTCTGAGGCTCAGAGAGGCGGGTCCATGGAGGGATAGACCATAAGCTCCAGCACTAGCTTCGGAAAAGACCTTCCACCTTCGTTTTACAGACCGGGTGGAGCAACTGGCAGCACTAGAAGGGGAATTCTCCATGTACACCGACGACTCAAAACCGAGTGCGGGTACGGGCGCAGAGAGAGGGAGAGATTCGAAGAACCCCTGGCATTAAGAGACCACTGCAGGGTCTTGCAGGCTGTAGTGGCTAGACTTGTGCATTTTAGTTCAGTCCAGAGACCGCTCTATTATTTCTGTGTATTGAACTAGTTCGCTCTTTTAGTCCGCTTAGTTCAATGTAAGTCACCGTTGAGCAAGTTTAGTTTTGGGCGATTGTCTCCGGTTGGAAGTCATATTATCGCGATAAATAAAAGAGAACACAAATTATATAATTATTAGTTTCAAATAGTTTAGTTAGACTAAGCAGATCGAGAAGAAATGTCCATTTCATGAGGCATTTTTTCGTTGAACATATCCGTGGAACTATGTACAGTAGACCCACCCAAATGGTCACGAGATATCACAATTTGTTCGAGTTACAGGGAGTTCGACTTAGAGAGAAGTTTTTGTATGAAAAATTTAAGGAAATGTAAGTAAAATATGGCGAAAAACTTCGAGAATTTTGACTTAGCGAGAGTCCACTGTATGTAGTTCCAGGTGACATGTCCTCGCATCAATATTTGTTGATGAAAGAACGTATCTCTGTTACACATCTGAAAATGACAACGATCGCATGCATGTCTGCGCATGTGTGCACTATGTACGAGAAACTCGTCTTGTTGTATGCAGGTTCGGAACTAACCAACTATAGTAGACACATTCGTGCAGACATGTTTTTAAAATTCCCTTGAAATACACAACCGAACCACAACGATGTTCGATGTACCCCTTCTGCGGTAGTTAAACAAAAACAACCCTGATCCCTGAACTTGATGTGTGCGAAATCAAACACAAAGCAAAGCACTCAATTTAGTTCAGTTTAGTTCGATCGAGTTCAGTAATTCTTTTGGACACAAATATAGACACAGAGCATGTATGTAATCTTGAGTTTGTCAATCTACTGAACTAAATGACCTTAAATAAAATAATATTGTGAACTAGTTCACTTGTAAGAGCTATTTTTTGAACTAGTTCGTTCGTGAACTACACAAGCCTAGTAGTGGCTGCGATTCACTCGCACTCGCCTGTATAGAGTGAAGCCTAGATTACTCAGTCAGGACATTGGAGCAATGGCAAGGGCACTGTGGCAAATGGTGAATATAAAGAGACCACTGATCAAGTTTAGTAGCAAGAACTTAGCAAAAAAGTGCGTAAGCTAATTGGAGCCCTTACCGAACACTATGATGTAGGCAAGCATGCATTGCGACTGAATATACCACTCAACGACTGTTGAAGGAGCTGCAGAGATGAGGAAGAGCGATATTGCACGAGGCAAAAAACTGATCCCTTTCCTCAATCGACTCAACCATAAACTACCCTCTTGAAAGAGAGGGTGGCCAAGGATCGGGTGAATCAGAGACGACATGCATTGGCAATCGTCTTGGGATCGCGAAAGGGTACGCTCGTTGGTTTACCCGTGGTAGCAGTTCTAACTTAATAATCTGCTATGGCCGCTAACACACAGGAGACTTGTCGGCGATTTTTTCATCTTGTGGGGAAGGGAGGTGAAAAGTGCTAGGGGTAGCTCGCGTCTGGTGTACTCGAGGTTTGCTTTTGGATTTTCTATTCTCTTTTATCCCTCTTCGTTTTTTCTTTGAGTTGATTTATTCTTATATTCTCAATGTTGGGTATTGGAAGCATGCTGTACATGTGTGAGAAAGAGATGACGCATGTGTGAGAGAGGGTAGGCAACAGAAAAAGTTCAGAATTGACATTTCATTTGCAGAGACTGAAAGATTTTCTGTGTGAAAGTGGCTTGCGATCACAAGAGGGAATTTGAAAAAATCGCCGACGAAGTTTAGCGAGTGCGAAAGCTGCCAATGCGAATGCCCAGCCCTAGCAAGGAAAAGAAAACCGGGGTACCTTGGAAAGCACTTCTTTCTAGAACTGGAAGACCTGGGCGGTGTAGAATTGTAAAGCCTCCTGAAGTTGCAAATGAAGGAGGTTGGTTCTAAAAGAGAAGGAAAAAAAACGAAGGTAGTACATAGTAGAACATTCCCTTTTAAGGGCACAATGGACCCATCTTGTTGGTCTACGTGAGCCACGGCCGCAAGTCCTTAAGAGCACCCGTACACCTACCTGCTTACCCCCTACCTTCCACTGTTCCATCTTATCTGTACAAGACATGCGCCACCTCATCAACAGACTGGCTGTGGAATCCCTTTTTCGCTCAAAAATGTTGATCATTCCCCCACGAGACCAGTGGTCGGGAGACGGGAGCCCCGTAAACCAAAGCTCAAGGCTGCCATCAGCGATCTGGCATCACTTTACCAATAACAATTCGAATTAAATTTATCACCACGCATTCAAAGAATCCCATCAGGCATCTAGATGATTTCTGGCCAAAAAAGCAAAAAAACGTCCCACATTCCATTCCAACTGCCAGCGTGCCGTGCTTCTCTCGTTGGTCTGTTTTCCCTTGAATGAGAAGAAAACAATTTTTTTCCAGATTGACCAGTCGTCCTACACACGCATTTTTTGTTCTCACAGAAACCGACCTCTCCACATTCCAGTGGCCAATTGCTGCTGCACATGAACCCTTAAAAAGTAATTTCGTTGCCACAAGTAAACAATAACAGCCATTAACTCGTGCAAGACAAAACAAAAAACAAAAACCAAAAACAGAACAGCGATACGAGTGTGTTAACACCTCTTCCCTTCGACTCAATTGATTCTGTAGCGCAGCAGGTTCGCCCGCTCAGCCACCGGCCAGCAGCGACCTTAAAATTCCGTTACAGACAAATTCACAGCACGCCCATGACTGAGGGGAAATCACCGCGCCATCCAAAAATAAACGCAAACACGTTGGCCCAATAAATTCCATTCGCAAAACACAAACCTCACCTCTCATGGCGATGCGACGCACGATGGTGGGCCTCTCGATCCCCTGCAACGCGCAGGCGCAGCGTCACCGAAATGCTGTTATATCCAAAACCTGCCATCTTCAATGCGAACGATTTCGCAATCCTCCCCGATCCACAGCGGATAGTACCACAACAAGACGACTTGTTTATTCGAAACCGGTGTGCGCGATGGATGACCTTTAAGGACGTTCGGATACTCGTACGCTCACATTTTCGCGCAAAAGCGATACTTTATCGCAATCACGGCCTGTCGTGTGCGTGAGATTGTGTGCGTTTTTGTTTTGACGTGGCCGGGTACAATTGTAGGCCATGTCTTTGGTTTTGTTGGCGTGGAAGACTCCGCGATCCGGTTGTCGGTGAATGCTCGCTCAGGCCGAGGTGATGGGTTTTTTTTAATTCACCAACCAGAACTATCTTTCGGATGTGACCAGCGAAATGCGTCTAGACGGTCATTAGTGATGAAATGTGCGCCAGTTCGGCTGTTGGAGCGCGGTTGTTCGCTCGGCAACCCTGACGCTGTGCTTTCGCATAAATCACTTGAATTTGTTTGTTTTTGCATTTTATCAAATCACACCGAATCTCTGGGGCGCTGTGACCTGCGGTTTTATTGGGAACTTAATTGGCTCATGAATATTTATTCTGTTGATGTTGCTTGGTGTTCAGGGCATTCAGTGTCGGCGTCAATTAGAAGCAGACAGACGGTCTTGAGGTCTGTGATTTGTTCTTTCTGGGCGACCTTTGTTCTGTGGATGTTGATTTGATGTTCAATCTTGCGGTCGTTCGTGCGGGGGTAAGTGATCGGAGATTGGTTCCGTTGATATGCGAGTCTCGCCCGAGGGGGTGGACTTTTAATTGGATGAATGGATGGGATTTCTGGACTTACCCCAAAATCACATAATCCGACGTTGAAGATGTCAGTGGACTATTCAACGAGAATTTGAAAGTCCGGAATGGAGAACCACAAGGTTGAACTTTTACACCGCTTTTGTTTTAATCTGTATTATGTTCCATTTTGATGGGAAATAGTGGGATATACAAAGACACCTGTTGAGTTTATGTGTGGGGCACCTACATTTTTCGTCCAAGCCACTCGGACTCTAGCGACGTTTAAGATTGAATGGGACACGGTCACTCCCATGCAAAGCTTGTGCGAATCCGAATCGGGGCCTCTACTGAACCGTATGAAAGGAATATGAATGAAGGCACAACCTCGAACCGTGTAAGCTGTAACATGCGGTTTGATGGTCTGGAAGGCGAAGATGCCTCCCCCAATCAAATTGAGCTCTTGAATACCAATGCTGCGGATAATAGAGTTTTCGAATTCGAGCGGTTACAAAGCCAAGGTATATCGAATATTCTTCATAAAAGCCAATCAAGGTCCCAGGGCGGCCAAAGATGGAAGGTCTTCTCTTTCCCGTCCTTTCGTTCCTTCTCTCACGAACCTGACTTCTAAATATTGCATCGTTCAGTTGCTACAGCGGACGAACCCTTAAAACCGAAAAAGTAACGTCTCTCTCACTATATCCAGGCTTTGACATTAACGTGTACAAAAACAAAGGACAGAGCAGATAGCACATGGTTTTCCTTCACCTCAATTCTTTCTGCATCGCAGCTGTTCCGCCCGCATTCAGGCGGTGGCCACCAGTGTCACGAATTCAATTGTAGCGCTCGTTATATTTAATACTTCCGGTGGCCCTGAATTTTCGTGCGATTCGCATGCCCAATTCAACCTAATTGTAGGTCGAGGCTGACAACCTTGGTGATTGTAGTTGAAAAAAAGAAATTAAAGCTCTTGGAATCATTTTCGGCAGAGGACAGATTGTAGTAAGGTTGTACTAAATTTGTACTAAATAAGTACTAAATTTGTTCTAAGTGCGTACTAATTGTGTACTAAATTTTATTGAATTTGTTACTACTTTTGTACTCATTTTATACTAATTTTGTAGCATAAAACTATAATAAAATGGGTGGAACGACAGTCCGAGGCGGAGCTGGGCCTAGCTTCTCATCAACCACTCGTGTTGTGCGTGCTATTTGTTCTTTCGCGAGTGAAAGGGATCTACAGTTTTATGCCGACTCCGAACGGCAATGTGGAGAAGCTTTTTTTTAGATAGGAATACTCTTTGATCATTGTCAGTGACTCGAAAGAGGTGGAAGCCGAACCTGGCACCCACTGCGTAGGAACCGACGCACTAACCCACTACAAGGAATCTTGAAGTAGGACGATGTTTTCCTTGGATTTTGTTTTCAATTCGTACCAACCCCAACATGACGATTGGAAGAAGAAATCTCCACCACGTTGCCTTTTCCGAATCTGTAGACCAAAGATCGTTTCAGATAAGGCAACGCAAATAGAGCTCGATGTGTGAGTCGGAAGAGTGGAATTCCACATCCACTCTTCCTTCTTAAGCGACCTTAAAACGACATCTGTAGTAGCCACCAGTGCATATAAGCAACTAATAATCGATATTCCGTGATTCGTTAATGAACCGAGTACTTAAGCCGAGTTCAAGCTTTAGAAGTGTGCGTTTTCTTGAACAGATGATCGTGCTGGTAGCCCAGTACAAGCTTTGTTGTTAGAAGAGATTAGTCATTCTTGTAAAAGGCAAATGGATGACTTGCTTAACCTTAACCAAATCATGAAGGAAGGGAACGTTTCTACGTCTACTTCTTTCTGCCTTTCTTGTGAAGGCAGATGGTTTCTACTCACTTGAACAACCAACTTGTTCACCTATTCTGTTCTACCTGCTTTCCAATCCCCATCAGTCCACAACTAAGTAACAATCTTACTAGGTCGATAATTGAAGCCGAATGAGGCGGTTCTATTCGTAGCCTAACTCTAACTGTCTCTAACTGCTTCAGATCGATCCCCTCTTCCAGACTTCCCCTACTTCACTGATGGCCTTCTTTATGCGGTCAGTGGAGGGCTTATCGGCACAAACTAATAATTTGCCAGGTCCCTGGAATTACAGACCGTTCTCCAGAGCAAATGAAAGTCCTGCTTCTGCTTTCCACTTGACTTACCTTCGCTGCTAGAAGCTTAGGAGACTACACCATCGCATGGCAGTCAGACCCATACCACTCTATGCAGTTGCGATTTGTTGGGAATGTATCTGCAGACTGTTGAAGACAACCCCCTCCGAGGCTGTGAACATACTTAATAAACCACTCATTGATTGTATGCTCAGACAGACAGCCATCAACGTGGTTAGACTGTAATCGCCGCATATAACGATATAACACGGTTTTTAAACATCTCTCATTCTCGTCAGATTAAGATAGAACTCTTCTGTGTGGGGAAAGACCTTGACAAATTGGGTGCCTGTAGCTGGAGAGGCTTGTTGGTTTAATCCCAGGTCAACACAAGACTGTAGCGCTACACAAGCTAGAATGACGGGATAAGATGATTTTTTTTTTAATAATCGGATTGTAGTTCGTTAATCTTTGCGTTACTTGCTCCTTCCGTTGAAGAGTTTATATGAGCCTACCCCACGCTCAAATTTCAACAATTCAAGGGTTGCAATGGATCCAGTCAAGGATAATGTTCGATTGAGAGCAAGGGCAAGGGCTGATGAGAATTACAGCGCCTGTGGCAGCAACATGAAGATGAAGATGTGTCAATTAAGTCTATATTGTCGAATTCACCTCAAATTGTATTTCCCATTGTAAACTAAACAATTAATGAGGATTTAACACAACACAATTGCCTTTCTGATAGCCGGTGTCCATTTCCCTACAATTCCTGCAGAATGTGGCCATTGGAGATGGAAAATGTCAACCCACCGTTCTGCAACCTTGATCAAATCTCCCAAAATGTTCCCAAGCTGCTTTAATTTCTCCCGATTTCTCTCAATTAACCTTCAAAACCCAGCCCTCTTCGCGAAGTACTTCTTGACCACCATCACACCCCAGGTTCTACCAGACCAACGAAAAGAAATTCTTTATTGGTCTGTGGGCACCGTGGCGCTGCGGAGTACAGAGGGGACCTAGAGACAGGGTTCATTTCGATTATTCAAGGTCCAACCTTTCTTTGAGTCACTGACAGTGTTAACAGAGCACTCACAACATGAGTGATTTGACCTCCGAATGTGAGGTGCAATCCGTCCATTTTCTACCAATACCACCGAAAACAAGATCCCAGAAAAAAAAAACCATGCAGGCCACAAAAGACAGTACTTGGCCCAAAGCACTGAGCCTTATTATCATTCTGACTGAGCCCTAAAACTGCCATACCATCCATCGTGCGTATTATGACTAACAACTCACTGCAGCCCTGACATACACACCAAGTCGAGCTCTTGCCAACAAAAATGAAGACTCGACCGGCAAACCAAGTCGAGCTCTTGCCAACCAAATTTGAAGACCTGCCTGACATGCACCCCACAAGCACGCACAAAACCTTCCATATTCCCACGAATACGCCTTCAATCAGATTGCATGTGAAAAAGGCAGAAAATAAAACAAAATGCCGTACAAAAATACACACAGAACGCCCAAAGTGTCATTGCCTTCGAAAATAACCGTCCAAATCGATGCCACAGCTACGTGACAGCGTTTCACAAGCATGCATCGAGCATAAGTCCATCACCGCCACCAGCCAGCAGCAGCTCATTGAAATCGATATGCGATTTGGAAATCCACCGCAAAGAATGACTTTAATGCAAACGGCGTACAGGGGAGTAAATAAAATACTTAAATACCTACGCCTGGCAAGTGACATGCATGCGTATCCCCCGGCGATGCATTGCGTTGCGCTGCAATGGTGTGGCAAGCGTTTTCCCATGGAAGCGTCAGTTTGAGTGTTCAATGTCATTTGGGGAACAGTTTTGCTACACTTGTCAAATCTGTTAACGACTGTTGATTAATGAAAACATGAAGATATCTGATCGCACGGAGTTTGTACTCTTGAATGGTCTTCATCGGCGTTCGTCTGAGGGTCTGAATGGATGTTCGACATTCATAGTCGGGTTCACTTGATGCATTTTGAATTTTTCGTTTATTTGATTTTGAATGGGCTTACATTTGGCTTGGAATGAATGGAAGAAGCGTGTCGCTTGAGTTTCTGTCAAGCTGTCAATGGTGAGTTTTTTTTTTTTTTGCTGCCAACCGACTTAGCCTTGTACGTGGGGCCTTGAGAAACCCGTCAAAAATGAACGACACGCACAAAGAGTTCCAATTTGTTGCAAATTTTGGGGATCATTCAGCTCGTCGAGGATTGTTAATTGGTTGTGGTCTCCCTTAACTTATGCATGCCGCCTCTTCTGTGGCTGTCCTCTGGAAAGTTTTTCCAAGTGCCTGCCTGGCGCAACATGTTGGAAGGCTGATGAGTTGCAACAAAATGGAACCACATGCTAGACAGCTGGTCATACAACTGATCTGTTTTTAGAGGACGTAAGATGACCGCGAAATCTCGAGAAATAGTCCGATTGAATGGCCACTTAGCTCAACGAATTAAATCGATGATCGAGCCGAGAGACATTTTGTTGGAATATGGTATTTGAATGGTCTTGCGCTCTCAAATGCGAGCTGATTGATCCCCAAAATTTTGCAATGGAATATCGACTGTACAACGACTTGTGGGAAAGTAGGGCCCGACTCATTGGGTTCACATGCTCTGTAGTTTAAATTATCCAATTCGGATGTAAGAACGTTTTCCAACATGTCCCGATAGCAACTGACTACGAGTGATTATAACTACCAATGATTAAAACATTGTCTCCAGCAGCCTCAGAGAAGTATAAGCGCCAGTGCAACAGGAGCACCATAGAGCACATTTATGAGTGTGTCCTGGTCTTTTATGACTTCTTTCTTCATCCACCAGTACCCTTCCTCGGTTCGCTTTTGATTCAATCGTTTGTACAAATTGCCGCAAACGTTGAGTTTTTTAGGCAAGCCTTGATCTCGTTCGCTGGGGAGTGACAGGAAGTGTTCGTCTAAAATCTCCATCTATTGATAGTAATGCTTTCCCGGTTGATCGTTGTCGCGTGTATCACTGGCTTTTCTGCTTCCGAATCGTACGCCAAATTTTGTGAGTTCGACCACGCCACAACGATCACCGCCAACACGAACAACGAACAAAAGAAAAGAAAGAAATCCTCGAATACATCATTGGGGCTCGAACCCATATCCCCCTGGGTTAGGAATCTAGTCGCCGCCCATTGTACCATGTCCTAATTCGACGTTCAGTTCGCCAAAAGTTGTGAATTAAACTGCGGTTGTCTAGAATGGAGCCTTAATCATTTTTTTCATTCATAACTTCCCCCTGACTGTCAAGATAACCGTTAGCTATGGCTCTGTGGTAAGATATTGCGACGTATTGATCTTGTATCAATAAACAATTGTTATCTGGTTTGCCAATCGACCTAGAACATAAAAGGCGAGTATGAGTATTTCACTCAATGTAAGCAGTGATTTAAGTGTGATTGGTGATGTGAGTCGTGACATATATCAAGACAGTCACTCAGAGCACAGGACTCCTGTCGAAATATTCTAGGCATCGTTAGTAGGTGGGACCTTTTGTTTTCAAATTTATTTGACAATCCAAAGATTGTGCTCGTCAGTCCTTGAGAAAGCTGTGACTTTGCATTTTCTTGAAAAAAAAAAAAAAAAAACTCTCAAAAATGCTCATCCTTTTCGAGCACAGCAATTCCATCGTAAGCACTCACCCTGATAAAATTTTATTAAATGAAATCCTACCCAGGTACACCGGGGAATCATCCATGGTCGCCTCTGGAGCTTTCTTCTAGACTAGAGCCTAGTTGGTTGGTGGATATTCATCTCCAATTTCTGCGCATTGCCACGTCGTAAGCCTTCCTCCGGAGTATTCTTCCAGTCCTAAGTCAAGCACCCCAACTGGTTCAGTTTCTATTTAAGTTATGTGCTCATACCTGGCCATTCTCTGGACTGTTCTTTCAATCTCCAGTCGAACACTCCAAGCTAGTCGACATCCTTTTTCAATATTTCTCATTTGTGGGCGTCCTCTGGAGCGTCCTTCTGCACTATGAGTGAACAACTGAATCAGCGTCGCTTCATCACTGGTCAATCTCTGGAGGACGCTTTCAGTGTTTAGTCCCCCAGGTCAAGTGCTTGTAGGTACTATGAAGCATTCTGTGAGTCACCAGTCAATCGCGCCCCTTTCAAGTCAAGTTTCTTCTCTTCAACATTCACCTCCTCACGCGTGACCATTCTCTAAAGCTGTCTTCCACGAGCTGGGATTCTAACATTTTAGTCCAAATGCTGAACTAAGCTGAGGCCCTCCATAACAAGTATTCCTTACATGGCACCGAACCGTTATTTTTCTTCTTAGAACGCTACAGTCCGAGGTGGACCTGGCATCACACAACACGTCTCTCCTGCCGTCACGATCTTTCGCCAGCTGTCTCCAGTTTCCGGCTGAGGTCCCCTTGTACGTGAACGTCACCTTGTACGTGAACGTCCTCTGTTTCGTTATTCCAAAGACTCCGAGTCGAGCCACCATCATCTTCAGTTCTGTCAATGTCAAAACCCAGCCTAGGGGCCTGAGTTGACTTTTGCCACATCCCGTTTAATGGCTTATTTCATGGTCCTTTCCCAATTGTCATCCTCGCCAACTGGACCAACGATCCACTCGCCCCCGTTGAACAATGCGTTCAACATCCGATAATGCTGTTATCCTCGTCGTTGACAAACACCGTTAATGCCTCATGTATATCCTCCAAAGTGTCACCGTCCACGGACACATTCCCGCCCTGCAATCCTCGTCGCCACTGACAACATTCCGCATTCATTCAAAATTTGCACAAAATCCAAATGTCAACCGCCACCTTATCCTTGGCGTTACTTTGGAATTGACCTTTCTCACCGAACAAGCATACTCACCTAAACGGCAAGCCGTCCTCTTGACATAATTGCCAACAAAAACAAAACAGCGCACGTCCCAATCGGCAACACAGAACCAACGACTCATCGAAAACCTCCCAATTCATCGACAGACCACGCGATAATAGGTTTTTGCCAAAAAAAAAAGTCAATTCATTTTCGATGACATAAACTCACGTCGTGACATTGAACTGATTGCTGCAGCGAGCAGTCAAAACCCAGAAGCCTCACACGTCACATCAATTATGAATGCTAAAGACGTGTGTCTGGCCGGTGTGCGAAGCACCTTCGGGCCGATGTGCGTGCGGATGACAAACGCCTTGCATGTGTAATTCAAAGCGCACCCAAAGCAATTGACATTTGCCGACCGATGTCAACTACCCATTAAGCGGCTCTCCCGCCGCTCTTGATTGCATTCCAAGCATCCGATTGGCATTTGTGTTCGTGTATCAATAATCCGCTAAGTGGTCGTATTGCGGCGCTAGATCGCATGTCGACACCGATGACTGCTAATTAAATGTCAAAAACATCCATTTTGACAGGTGTCACATGTTTTCGTTTTACCGTCGCACGCGGCTGACGTTGTTTGATGGCGCGAATGGCGGCTCAAAGGCGCCGGAATATTGAGGAGAAACCCACTGGCCACCACTAGAGCGTCGTCATCGTTGAGAGAGAGAAAGACGGACGCCCCTGGGGAGGAGTGTGTTCGTAGATGTTCTCCAAGTGTCAATATTTGATCAACTTTCACCCAACAGCGAGCTCGGGTTCGGAGGTTAAGAGCTGCTTGCCCATTTGCTGCGACGGACTGTGGACTCCGGAACTGTGTTGTGTAATGCCGAGGCGTGACTCAGTGCGTGTCTTGAACTCTTGAGTGCGTTCATGGCTGGCGGGCCCATGAAACGTGTAAACACACACGATGTTCGGTCGGTCCCATTCACAGCTGAACAACTGTAGTTGCTGCTGCCTCTGCTGGCGGTCGTTCGACTTATTTGACAAGCTTAGAGAACGATTATTGAATTAGGGCGAGAGTGGTGACGCAACGGACACTTTTTGGCGAGTTTACTGTGTCTGAACGATGTAGCTTTTATGTAACTTCCCATTTAGAGAACGTGTTACACGAGAGCCGTCAGCGCGAGTGGGTGTTGTTGTGATGAAATCGAAAGCCCATCTGAACCGCATACTAATGCCGGGGCATGCTCGTCTGTCGTGGGATTCCCAGCTGGCCATTTAATGGGTTCAATAGTCCAAGTTCATTATCGCGCTCTTCTAATGGCTGCTGCGGTGTAAGCGGCAAGCCTTCAATGATCATGGGTCTTGAATTTTGAGCAGATTCTTGTTGATTGTCTCCAGGGTGCTCGCTTCTCACGTCGCGTGAAGATTCTTTGGACAGTCGGCGAGGCAATGACATTGATACCCCGGTCACGATGGACATAGCGGCCATTTGGAAATATTTATACATCTATTGATCAGCGGTGATGATCCATCGATCAATCTTGCCATTGTCGCATTTCACATTCAGGAGAGATGGGCGATGCCAATCAGTGCATTGCGCAGTAATCCTTGTCAATCAAATTCGCCTCAAACGTGACTCTGTGACTGACACTGTGTGTGTGTGTGTGTGGGAAGAAATATGTTTGCTTGTCCGACGAAATTGGACAGACGAATTTATTCGATCCGACCGATATTCATTAAAGTCGATTGTGTGCCCCTAGACGTGCTCTTTTGCCTCAAAATATGTTCGTTGTATTTCTTGGCAGGGTGGATAAGAATGAAGAACGACTGAGAGATGGGCTTTGAAGAACACCCATTGGTTGATTAGAAAATTACACATTCCTTCAAAGCCGAGTACGGAGGCTGGAGCCGGACAAGAAGTTTTTCTTCCTCCTTCTGCGATTGTCTGTGAGCAGTTCTGGCTCGGGACTGTGCCAGAATTTAAGAGCAGGTCTCCTCAGCCATACGAGAAGGTTCAGTGGGGTAACGCAGGCCAGCGGATGGGGTCCCCAAATGTAAAAAAACTAAACCATCGTGAAGTGACTACGTTTTGCTTTGTAATACGGGATGACTTTTCTATTTCCCTTCATCGTCATCATCTTCTGACCCGCATGATCCACTAAAAGGGATCGGGGAGGTAAAGCACTCACGAGAGATCTGAAGGCAACTCGATCCTCTGCCATCAACTCTACGTAACCAGACAAGTTTATGGAATTGGTCCAGCCACCTCATCCCGGGTCAGATAAGCGGTCGCCACCTCGGAAATCGTGATGATGTTTCTCGAGAGGAATTGCGGCTCAATGTTCAAGACGCAACACGAGATGTTGGCCACGGACGGTATTTCTCTTCGGGCGGACTCAAAGACGGCGACATGCCTGCTTGGGATGTTCAGCAAAAAGACGTTGTCCACATATTCGCGGATCCCACTGATGCCGTCACGGGGCTATCGCTTTGCCCAAGTCGGAACTGACGTCGTGTTCAGCGGATGGGACTGTCCGCAAGTGGGACGTGGCATCACCTGCTGAGGTTCAAGTGGAAATTCGGAGCTTCCCTGTGGAACAAGGCAAGCTGAAGCCTTGTACCCATATGGGTGGTTCTTCTCGGCTGGAATTGGTAGGCAAGCAATCGTGTTGGACGCCTACAGTGGGGAGAGCCTGTTCGAGATGGATGGTCACATTGAGGCGGTAATCGACGCCGCCTTCCATCCAAAGCTATAGCCGGACCAGATAAGCAGCCAATCCTGCCTTATGTGTGATCGGAAGAGAAATCCCTTTCAACCGAAAAATAAACAAAGAAACTCACCATTTTGCAAATTAGCAGGTTGCAAGGTTATTTCACGGAAAGCCGATCTTAGTTAATTTGTGTTGATGTCCACTGAACGAAGGCTTACTACGTGCACAGGGTGTCACCATCTTGTTTCATTCGTTTCTCTTTCGGGAAATATGGTTTATCTTCACTTTCTGACTTGGAGTAGCAATTTACAGCATGGATCGAGTCACTTCTTCAATTGGGCTAAGCTTTGTCGACTTTCGAAAACTCCATTCTCTGAGCGAATCGTTCCATTCATCGAGGGACCCACATGGGAGACAACTCCTTTTGCCTTAAAGATGAGGTACCATTGTAGGTTCAACAACGCCTGCTACCTTCGACACCATGTCCAAAAAAGTAGTCCTTCAGTGTCCCACACCAGGTTCACCCGTACTGGCTCTTAACAACGATTGATCCCACTTCCACTTCTTGGAATCGACAACGCCACACCCACATCCGTTTTTTTTTTAATTCATTTTTATTATTTAATTCATAATAAACTTACATACTAGACAAAAATGCTTAAAACTAGTTAGACGAACAATGCTTTTATTTCTAACTTACTGGCCATAGGCGGGCACTCTAAGCTAAACTTAATCTTAATCTATGGCTTTCAACCTAACCTAACGAATAAAATATAAATGGAAATTTAAAAGGAACACATTACTGTTAAGAAAAAATTGAAAACTTAACTACAGGACGGTTTTTATAAAAACTTACAAGCTAACTTACATTCTACCTTAAAATAAACTTAATAACTAACTTAAGCTAACCTACGTATATATGCATATACACATGTATATACCCATATGCACATGTTTATACGCATATATCCTTATTATACACAATGTATACATGTATCGTCATGTATACACATATACATTCTTTTTTTTTTTTTTTACTCTACCTTAAAATATACTACCCTATTCTAAGTACGTCGGCCATAGGTTGCAGCTAATAATATGAATATTTATATTCAATACACTGCACGACATGAAACCGACTGCTCCCCATGCGGGGGTCTGAACTAAAACCTTTCTAACCGCGGTCTAAAGGATTCGAGGAGGGAGTTCCCTCGCTTCCCAGCCACCAGAACTTTTGGTGCTGCATTGCAACTTCTCGAATGTCCCGCCTGGATACCGCCGTACTGAACCGGAGGAGACCCTCCTCAGCTCGTTGTGCGACGGAACGGTCGTGGTTGAGTCGCCCATCCACGGTTGATCTGGCGACGTGGTAGATGAGCGGCACCGCATTTACATCTTGTACCAGACTGTGCTTATCTAGATGGAGAAATGCTTCTGGGGGGACGAAGCCGTTGTGACGTACCCTTTCGTGGTATAATGGATTGGGGTAGTAAGCCCCCGAGATCAAGTTATTGACGGAGTTCATCGCTCTAGCAGTGTGACCTCGAACCAACTTCAACAGGAAATTGTCCACTCTTATCAGGTTTGCCCTGTTGTATAAGACCTCATTGGGATAGTATTTTATGTACTGGGACTCTGGAGTTCGATAAAGGCGAAGGCAAGCCCTAAGACAGGCCCTCTCGAACAACCGAATCTTTTCCATTAAGCTTGCACTCACGTTGAACCACACGGGACAGCCATAGGTGAGCATTGGCCGGATGAGCGCCATGTAGCAGATGACCTTCACCCTCGAATCGAGTTGGCTGTTGTAAAACAGTCTCTTTGTAAGGGCAAAAGCGCCTCGGGCCCTGGCCAGAGCAGCATCTTCATGTTTGTTAAAATATAGATACTGATCTAGCCAAATCCCCAGGTATCTGACTACAGTCTTTTGCGCCAGACACCCACATCCGTGGATGTTTAGTTATGTTTATAGTGCTCTCTCTCTGGGGCTCCCGTTCGGATAGCAGGTCCTTGGCGTTTTGATTCGCTCCAAAGTCCTTTCGACTAACCTGTGCTCCTTTATTACTTTACATCCAAAACTAGGCACACGCCTTGTCTCTAGCGATTACTTCGTGCATGATCAATCACGTCCCTTACAAATCTACAAGCAAGCTTGTACTTTGCCAAAAGATACGAGGTTATTCACGAATTTAAAGCTGTCAGTAATATTACTCCTCATTGCTGATAAGAATGTATGTCCCCAGCTTGTCTCAAACGACTAAGTCAACGCTGAAATTATTTACTTATAAGGCCGGCGACTCGTGCAGGGTCTGATCTTGAGGAATAGCTGCCTTCTTTCGGTGAGTGTCGCGAACTTCTCGTCACTAACACCAAACTGTCTTGTATCCGGCGTGACTTGATCTTTATATCAGACTTTCGGTCTTTTTATCCGCGGAAGGTCTGATTCGAAAATCATTGGTGTCCTTTCGCCTGATGTGGACTTGCCAGTACGGACGGATGTTCACAGTACGGACTACATCTCCATCCTGGTATAACCTCGACGAGTTCTCGGTTGTATCTTTTCCTCCATTCATGTCTCTCGCAGACGGATACATATGTCCGAGACGGAATTTCTCTCTTGAAGGCACCAAGATTGAGCTCTCTTGTTGTCGAGTTCTCGGCTCCATATAGCAGGACTAGCAAAATCACAGCTTTAAGTATGAGTAAAGCAAGATTTTGGTGCTTCAAGTCAGGATGTTCGTGGCCACTTGCTTCGACAAACCGAAGTAGCACCGGTTGCCAAGAGAAAATTCGAATCATGAACGTTTCTATTGGCCAAAAATTTGAGCTAGTTTCCAGTTTTTCTATAACTGCGGCTCCAATTTTAGTACTTCAGTCATTATTGCCCCTTCCGATTAAAATATTTATTTTGCTGAAGACCCTTTGAGAAACCTTTTTCTTTCCAAACAAGGCAAGCCTTTCTAGACCTTAAAAGACTAGTTGCCATGCAGATACACCAAACTCCACACACTAACTCTGCGCTCGAAGTAGGGCCTCAGCTTGCCGATCTCGAAGACAGTTTAAAACTGTCAAAGAAATTAAAAAAAAAAAACACAGAAAATGACAAGTTATTATGTCGTCCGTCACTCTCGCACGGATGCACAAGACCCACACGTCTGCACGCCGAGTTCAGGTGCTTAATGGTGGCATTAGGCAGACAGACATTCATTAGACCGTTAGGCATTATAACACTCGAGTGCTAATTTGAAACGAATAACAGCAACTACAATCGGTTTAGGCCCAATTATGACGGTTTGCGTAATGAAGCGCAGTCTTGGGCGCGCTATATGCGCTCACTGTCATCTTGCCATCTTGCCATCTCCCCACTTCTCGCTTGGTCGCTTTTGTTACTTAATATTCGCGTCTTACAACGTTTCTTTCTTTCTGCTTCTGCTTCTCTGAACGATATGAGGGAGACGAGGCGAGGCTATTACTTAATGGCCGATGATTAGTAAGTTTTTCTACCACAAGTGGATTCGGGCTGATTTATTCCAGCGAGCGGGGCAAGAGAGAAAGAGAGAGAGAGAGAGTCGATGTGCGTATTTTTATTCGAGAAATTGTTGTTATGAACGATTATGGATTCCATTGATTCCGTCGCCCTCCTCTGGGCCAACGAATGCAAATTAATTGGATCGAAAATTGTCGACAAGGTCGAGAGTTTCGGGTGTTGGTCAATAGCTTTTCAAGACATTCAAGTTGAAAGTAACTGCCACATGAATATGGAAGCGGATGTATAAATCGCCTCTCATCGCAATGCGCATTAAAAATCATTCTCTTTTTACTGGAAACCTTGATATTCGACTGACGAGTGTGCTTCGTTGTGTCACTTGTGTGTATGGAGTGCTGTAATGGACTTGGAGGATGCTCATGGGGTGGGTGCTTAGCAGGTTGCGGTCACCATGGAGGAGCTGGAAGAAACAGCCAAATGCTCCCTTCGACTGTTTTGCATTCACCGTTCTTAAAAGGGCTAGATGTGGAAAATCAGGTGAACTAAGCCCCAACCTCCAATTGGATGCTTTATGCTCCTAGAGAGAACCTCTTTTTTTTTCAATAACACCCACGTAAGACATTAACGCCTATCTGACAGTTTTTAGCTTTTTGTTGTTTACTATGTGGATAGCGATGAAAACGCAGAGTTAGTGTTGAGGTATAATAAAGACAACTGAGGCCCAGCTTGACATCACGAGGTAATATTTACGCCTGAAACACAATAGTGCGCTGCGCCAGCCGACTTCATGTTACGGAGAGAGTGCGATGACAAGCTGCGTTGAAATGTGTACTCAATTTATCAGCTGTTCTCTCTCTCTCTCATTTACCAGATGAATAATATAGCCGCCTTTTTGCATACACTCGTTTGCAATGACTCTTCAGTAATCAGCTAATCAGCTGTTTTCATTTCCCAAATCACAGTTGACACAAAATACTCTCTATTTGGAAGAAAATCTCTCTCACAGCCCACCCCTCTGTCAAAAAATATAGTGATGTCCGTTGGACTTACGTCTTGCGCTTTATTACTATCCTCGCATCTCTCTCATTTTTTACTAACGCTGTATTTTGTACACGGCCATTGAATCGTGTGCGTTGAAAGCCAACGCCAGCGCTATCAAACTATTTTTTTTCAAGCATTATGTCCACAGAAACTTGAAGGCGGAAACAGATAAAAAAATTTCAAGCACTTAAAAACAAAAACAGCTTACTATTCAACATTGTCCTACTCTGTATAGCTTCTGCAATAATTCACTGAACATTATGTCATTTTCCCATATAGTATTCCTAATAAATGAATCAATTTCTTTCATCTTAAATGAATTTCAATTCATTTCGTGGTTTATTTTTTTTACATATAAGAAATATAATTGTGATGTAAGCTTAAGCAACACATTTGTCCAATGTCAAAAAACGTACGCTGAATTAGATTACAAAACAAAAAAATATGACGGTTTTGACAAGCTGTCCAGCTCACCTCATTTTCCTTAAACCATGATTCGACAACAACTGTCACTTATCTACGTACGTAGACAGAGATAAATTCACTTCTTCTTCTTCTTCATTTGGCGCTACAGTCCGGGGTGGACCTGGGCCTCAACCAACAAGCCTCTCCAGCTAGCACGGTCTCTGGCTAGCTGTCTCCAGTGTCGCACGCCAAGTTAGTTGAGGTCCTTCTCGACTTGGGTGCGCCACCCTAAACGCGGGCGTCCTCTGTTGTGTTGTCCCACGGGTTCGGAGTCGAAGACACTTCGGGCCGGAGCCGAGTTGTCCATACGCTCTACATGGCCTAGCCTTCTTAGGCGTTGGATCCGAAGACGCCCGACTAGACTCATGTCGTTGTACAGCCCGTACAGTTCGTGGTTGAATCTTCTCCTACAGAAACCGTCAACGCAAACAGGACCAAAGATCGCACGCAGAGCTTTTCTCTCGAAGATACCAAGGACTTCCTCATCCGCTTTTGAGATTGTCCATGCCTCCGCGCCGTACAGCAGGACTGGGATGATCAAGGTCTTGTATAAAGTCAGCTTGGTCCTTCGAGAGATGGCTCTACTCAATTGCCCCATAGAAACAGCAAGGTTGGCAAGAGTTACTCTGCGTTTCATCTCGGTACTGATGTTGTTTGTACTGTTTACTGCGGCGCCGAGGTAGACAAAGTCCTTGACTACCTCGAAGTTATAACTGCCCATTGTGACGCTCTGTCCAAGACGTCGATGTTGTGTGTCCTTTCTTGATGACAGCATATACTTCGTTTTGCCCTCATTCACCGCTAGACCCATTTTAGCCGCCTCCGCCTCAATGCCAGCAAACGCCTCATTGACTGCTCGCTGTGTCAATGTCATCCGCGTATGCTAGCAGTTGTACGGACTTCTGGAAGATCGTGCCCCTAGTGTTGGCGCGTGAGTCTTGCACGATCTTCTCCAGGATGATGTTAAAGAAGTCACATGACAGCGCGTCACCTTGTCTAAATCCTTTTTTAACATTGAAGGTCTCGGTGAGTTCGTTACCGACCTTGATGGAGCAGCGAGAATTCTCCATCGTCATCCTACACAACCTGACGAGTTTGGCAGGAATATCAAAACTAGACATGGCGTTGTATAGCACGCTGTCATATGCGGCCTTGAAATCGACAAAAAGGTGGTGGGTGTCGATTTGCATTTCTTGGGTCTTTTCCAGGATCTGCCGTGGTGTGAAAATCTGGTCGATGGTGGACTTCCCTGGCCTGAAGCCACACTGATAAGGACCTATCAGGTTATTTATAAACGGCTTCAGGCGAGTACACAAAACGGCAGAGAAGATCTTGTAGGCGATGTTCAGGAGACTTATCCCAGATAAATTCACTTACAGCATCAAAATTGAAGGAAACTTGACGGAGTTGTGAATATGGTAACAATGTATCATTTCTGTGTCTTCGATCGACTGCTTATGAAATATGCCAACTCTGAACGAAGAGGTCATTATTGCGACAGTGTATCTATCATTTCCTCTTCTGAAAATGAGTTCAGTCTCCTTACATACAATATGGTCAGGCCTTCGATCTATCTATTTCCAAAAGGCTCCCATATTCTGATATCAGTTTATTCCATTCAAACCTTCGCCATACAGAGAACGCTTTAACCTTCTCCGCGTTATAAAGACTTATAAACTACAATACATATCACCCCTCACAAAGAACTCATTGTTGCCAACGTTATGTGGGAGTATTTCTACAGCTCTCCATCTGGCGCAGCCTTATATCCTCTCAAGAGCACCAATTTCTGAATGAACGCCTTACGTCATCGCCAGACGCACGAATGATTACTCAATAAATTGGCAGTCACTCGCTTATCAGACATAACAGCGCGATGTGTCATACGATCGATCAACACAGCCGATTGGCGCCACTCGCTGGCATCACCCAAGCCTTCTTGGGAAATAAAATCCACAGCCACCCAGCGTCATCCCCGAATCTTGACAAACTCTTGTCACATTAACTTCATTAGCACCCAAGTTTATCGCATTTAATACCAATCAAGATCCATGTTTGGCAAGATCCCTCGCCCCCTTGGCTTCCTAAAAACGACAACAAATTTGGGCAGGCTCTCCTAGGCCGGTAATGGGTAAAAAGCGCAAATGTCTTATGAGTTTCTGAAGAAATCGCCAGCGAAAAACAAACGGAAGAGATGTGTATCTCTTGCTGAGTTCCTCCCATTCGTACGGACACGACGCGACGCAACGCGCCGTGTGCTCTATGAAACTGTTTCACATTTGCCGCGAATTCGCCTTCAACCGGCGGCGACGACTAATGTCACAAACTTGAAACGAAACGAAACGAAACTTCACACCTCTTGCTTCGATTCCAGTTTTGCACAACTAATCGTGACGTCTGCGTGTTGTGATGTGATGTTGTCGTCAGTCCGAATTCCTGCCTGATACTAGGATATTATTCAGTTTTTTTGAATAACTTCGAATAGTTC
This sequence comes from Eristalis intricaria, assembly GCA_964034865.1. Lineage (NCBI taxonomy): Eukaryota > Metazoa > Arthropoda > Insecta > Diptera > Syrphidae > Eristalis > Eristalis intricaria. The sequence goes on from OZ035877.1 coordinate 65,567,429, forward strand.
GGTTTTGATTTGGCGCCTGTTCTGTTGTGCTGTTGTGCTGACCCTGCGTGTGCGACGATGAACGACTCAACGGTGAACGAGAAGCAGCAGAAGTCAGTGAGTGTCGCCCAATTTGATTGTGTCAAATTTAAATTTGATTCCATTCACATGAATCATAAATGGTGGTTGGTGGTGTTTTTCTTTTCTTTTTTCCTGTGACGAGTGGTTGGACGCAATTTTCTGTCGGTTGTGAATGTTTTTGTGGATTTTTATTGTTGGCGTCATCTGTCAAAGAGAGGCTGTCAGTGGTGTCTGTTATTTTTGATGTGCCTCGTCTGTCAAAGAGAGCGGCGGTGCGTCTGTCAGTTGTGTGTACAGTTATTAGACGGATATGTGTTGCTCTTGTAGTCGTCTGTCTAAGATGTTGCTGTCTGTTATCAATTGACAGCTGAGAAAGCAGATGCAGAAATGAAGTATTACACAGATAGCTGACTTCACAGCTGATTGTCACCTGGTTCATCGACTAATTTGAGTGCTTTCTTGACAGATGTTCATGAATTTTTGACGGTTATTCACGAACTTCCTCTGATTGGTCAATTTAGTTTAAGAAAACGAGATAAAAAACAGTTGTCAAAAAGTTTAAGGGACAAGAGAGGTAGAAGTCGGTCATCTCTGTTATACTTCATCAAGTTGCTGTCCAAATTGTACTAGATTTAGCACAGGATAGACCAAAATGTTGTCTATGCACCGGCTTGTGAAAAATAAATTCATGAATTGAATAAGCTGCTGAGACAAGTGGACTTGAGTCAGTGTTCCTTCGTCTACGCAGTCTTTCGAGTGTTTCCTTCCAAGTTTCTCAACAGACGCTGAATTCTTGAAAATGCCTCCAAACTGTTCTACAAGGACTCACCTGGTCTAAATCTCAGCTTGCCCCAAGGGAAAGTGTTTGATTTCACTGTTTAAGGTCAGAGAAAGAAATTTCTCGATCTCATCCATTGTGTATCCCACCGCTTATGTTCTCATTCAATTCAACATTCTGCCTGACTTTCCGTTTGAAGGCAGCTTAATTTTATTGTCTCTCATTCTTAGACAATTATGGCGATTTTATGCAAATCGCAAGATCGCTTATTCATTCATGAATTCAATTTCCATGTTTGAGCCAAAAATCGGGGAAAAAAGTTGAAGTGATCCGGTCGACAAGAAGATTGATTTTAACATTAAAAGCCCTTGAATGAGTAGATCACCAGAATTGGTAGATTTATGCGATTCCGTGACATCTCGTGTCTCAAAAATTGCCAAGTGCGTGGAAGATCGAGCCAGAGTTCGAGTTCTAGAACTGAGCTTATGTGTCAAATGAGAGCAAAAACACTGTAATTTATTCCTAAAGAGTGTGGAGTCAAGTGAAAAGAGTGTTATTTCTGGGAATTCGATAACGTCATGAGAAAACGAGGGATTTCCCTAATCTTGCACACGTGCTTTATTCCCTTGTACATCTCTTCGTTGGGCACGTTATTTGCCAGTAGGGTTGCCAGATATTTTTGAAGATCACAAAAATGTGAAAAAAATACCTGGAATTTTAAATTTTTACCAAAAAAGAAAGAAACTATGTTTAACGATAAATAAAGTTTTTAAATAACAGCAAGTAATAGGTTTTAAACCTTAAATGCTTAAGGCCCTGCTCGACCCTCTAACCACTTCCAGGATAGTTCAGGAAAGCAAGTCTTTTCTGAATTGTTGTTCTCAGTCAAAATTCACTAAGGCTTGTCTAGTCGGTTCTCGAATCTCCACGGGATTACTGAAAATGAGATCCACAATGAACTTGCCAGACAAGGATCAGAGGAGACTTTCTCAGGATCTACGGTGGGAAGACCTGCTTCCATTGGGCCTATTGAGTACACAACCGGACTTGGCATGACTCTCCAAGATGCACAGACCAAACCTATGCTCCCAAGCGTCCGTAAGAAATCAGCAGCATTCTTGTTACCTATCCCTTGACGGAAAAGACTGCAGACGACTTACCGGCGGACCCGCGCCGAACATCAAAGTGTGCTTGACCTAAATGACGCCTGAAGAAGACGACGACACGCCTGCTAGCCTTCCTTCGGAAGATCGCCGGTCAAAATTTAAAAAATGTAAAAGAAATGTTTCAATTTTGAGGGTGTGGCGTTTACTCTGGACAGTTCAATGTATGTCTAAGCAAAAAAGACATGTGTAAAAAAAGATGTCCCGTCAAAACCGAAACGTCATTCAACGCTACTTGCCACCCTGTGGAAGAAGTATTTTCATTCTCTGGACTTAACTGGTCGAGCTGTTATTGTTTAGGTCTCAAACAGTAGACTTTTTAGACTCTTTCACAAAATAAAACCTAACACTGGTGTAAAATAATTCACCCTCAGCAAATTTAACCGTGAATGAAATAAAAGCCTTTACCTTTTGTTTAACAATTTTATTGTGTAGCACGTCCTTTCTGATCAAGGGTTCGGATACAAGAGATCGAGAGGAAAATAAAAAAAAAAAAGAAAAAGGAAACTATGGTGGCGCTAGTAGCTAAATACAAACAGTGGGCTGAACTCATATTTCTAGAGCCATCTATTTTTCAACAACTAGCCTTGTCACTCGTTCACAAGCAGTCTTCGATAGACCTCGTCAAAATCGTACTGTGACCAGGATACCGTGTTTCATTCCAGTCCTCTGTTTTTCTTCCTGTCTGTCTCTTTCCCTTCTGTCGTGTGTTTCCATCCTGTTCTATCATCTGCTTCCTCCATATATCTCGAATTAGAGCAATAGTTAAAAATCAACCCAACCCAGACGGGACCAAATTCTGCGTCTAATCTGCAGCTGTGTCATTCTTGACGACCACTACTTTAAAATGTTCAATAAAATGAGAGGATCGCTTTTTGTAAAGCGTTACAGTCTGATGTCGACCTGAGCTTATCTTCTGCATCAACTTTACATCCTCTGATCGAGTAGGTATCCTTACTTTGACTTACACCCAAATCCTATCAGTTACAGCAACTGACGTCAGATCCTCTGAGTATTGGTCTCAATTCGGTGACCTTCCAGTGTGCGACAGCTATCACGTTCTTACGCTAAGAGCATGGCGTCACGCATGGCTTGCGTGTTCCTTTATTTAGCATAGTTCGATTCTATGTTTATCTTAGCATTAGATTGCCCATCCAACCATCGCATAAACCCTTCATCTTGTTTGCGATCGGTCATGGTGATATAGTTTTTTAAAGCTTCTCGATTTTCTAGTCGCTATATAGTCTAGCCTTTGCACTTCTAGTAGCACACTGCGGACTTAGTTCATGCTTCGTAGACAACCTGAGGTCTATTCAAAGATGTAGCTTACTTGTTGTTGCCATTTAAACAGACTGAGTGAATCTAGCCCAGGACAGCACAATACGACCACATCCTCTTCTTTTTTATTTGGCGCGACAGTCCTTGGTGGATCTGGGCCTCAACCCACAAGACTCTCCAACAAACGCGATCTCTGGTTAGCTGTCTCCAATTTCACACGCTTGGTCGAGGTCCGTCTCCACCTGGGTGCTGCACATTAAGCCCGGGCATCCTCCGTTGCATTTTCTGTCCCACAGGTCTGGGTCCGAAGACTTTGATTCGATTTGTCCATTTCCATTTGCTATGCATGCCCTTACCATTCGTAGTACAACGAGTCCAGCTTTCTGTAGTAGATTTCGGGAATCCCAAATGGGGTATACCTTCGAATGTGGAATCGAATGTGGAATATCGATCTTGAAGATCGAGGAAGCTAGAACTGAAGCGACCTTCGACCACATTCGCAGGGATGCTGGACATGAAGCCCCAAGGTTCGGGAGAGTAGCATAGAAAAAGGGCATGGCAGTGATCAAATGAGTTTGTTAACAAAAGCTGTGAGCAGTCTGTCCTAATCGGAGAGAGGTGTATTATAAGCAGTCCCTCTAACGAATGCATTGCCTGGAGAATGACGAAGTACTCAAGTTGCTCCAAGTAAAAAAAAACTCTCGATTACAATGCACGGTGGGGTCAGTCACGGTGAAGGAAAACCTAAGGCTGGCAATAATCGTAATGAACAGTTGACGTTGATGTTACAGCCCCTCTGAATCCGTCTATAACGCTGTGTATATAGATTAACCGAAATATACATCAAACTCATAAAGTGGTCGATGCAGGCAATGTCGTGTCGAAAGAGGCGACAGAGGCTGTGGGGAACACTTTTGTGACCAACGATGAACGATGAAGTACAATTAAACATTCACCACAGTAAAGTCTCCTGCAGTAAGTTGAAGCTGTTCCTTGAAGATGACATCATTGGAATGTACGTCTGCTAATAAAGGGTCTTTCAATAGAGACTTCCGGACCTTAGAGACTACAATAGAGACTACATCTGTCAAATCGTCCGTCATTTATTCAGTGTGCTTTGGCAAATCAACGTGGGCGGATATAGGCTTCAAAACGACGATAAAATTGTTTTTTCAAAATGGGTGTTCCGTTCGGGCAATTCACGGTCGCCATAATCCTCCTAACAAGAGGATGCACTGTGGTGGATAAATTTGAGTCCACTGGTTCAGTAAACGATAATCCAGATCGACCACGCTTTTTTCAAATTGTGTGGTCTGAACACACATATGCTGGGGTGCAGCGTGAACACTTCCTGCTCATTTCGGTTTGCTGAATTCTTCTTCTTCATTTGGCGCTACAGTCCGGGGTGGACCTGGGCCTCAACCAACAAGCCTCTCCAGCTAGCACGGTCTCTGGCTAGCTGTCTCCAGTGTCGCACGCCAACTTGGTTGAGGTCCTTCTCCACCTGGGTGCGCCACCTTAAACTCGGGCGTCCTCTGTTGCGTTGTTCCACGGGTTCGGAGTCGAAGACTCTTCGGGCCGGAGCTGAGTTGTCCATACGTTTGCTGAATTACAAGCTATTATTTGTTTGCTCAATTACAATGTATGCCCATCCTTCTCTTATATTTTCAAATGTATATATTTATCCTTTTCTTATACACGTACTTAGATAGCATATTCTAATATTACTTGCTCTCTCATACGCTTTTTTGGGAGTAAGGATCCTTTTTTTTGTAAGTGAAATAAGTTGATAAAAACCCTACGATCGAGCCAGGTCCACTTTAGATAAATCGTGAACTGAACACAAATCGACCACTCATTTTCTTCTAGATTTTACTACACGTTGAAAATGTTAAGTCCCAACACTGATCCGAGGAAGTCGACTTCGCGTCGCTCACAATTTATCGGCCTTTGGTAGATCATGACTTGCGAATTGACCCCTTTATACTTTCCTTGTGTGGTTTTCTGATGTCGAACCAGAAGCACAGCGGCCCTCAAAGCCAACATAACCCATGGCATCGATCGAATTCAGCTCGATTTCTGCGCCCGAGTCATGGAAATTTCGGATGCGCGCCGGCAAGAGAAACAGGGGCGGGCATTTAAACGATCTTGTAGTCCATGCATGATGGCATCGATAGGTCTTTTAATGGAATACAAAACTGCGATGATATCACACACTGCTTTATTTAAATTTAAATATGGGAAGCGCTATTCTTAGGAGTCCCTACCGGGCACTGTGCCGTAGTACACACGCAATACTTTTGAGCATGCCGCATAACGACTTTTGTAGAAGCTGCAGGAAGAAACAAAATCTGTCCAACATCTGCTCTGTGATTGTCCAGCCCTAGCACAGAATTGACGGCAGTACCTAGGAAAGCCTCTCTTCATAGAGGTGGAGGAAACATCTCCTAAGATTAATTTGTGGACCTCGTAGGTCTCACGAAAATAAACTATTCTCGAGAAAGAACTCAATGGGTCCAACACGTTGTTCAAAGGCACCGACTGCCATAAGGTCGTTAGAGTACCTACCTAAGGCGACAATTTATCGACGGAGGCATAAGAACAAACGACTAACAAGCATCCACGGGTACTTTTGTGACAGCTGGAATTTTTGCCGTATCTGAATGTTTGAATTGACCAATTGTTTAAGTGCCCTGACAATTCAGGTGAACATTTTTAGTGCTCTCCATTTAACTCTGTCCCCTGTTAACTATCAACGCACAACTATCAAAATGAGTCTTCTCGTTTTACTTGTCTTCAATTCCGATGTGCTTCCTATGTAGCGAAGGCGAACACTCGTATTTAAGGCAGCCTAGTGAAGTGAATGAGACCTCAACCAATTTGACGTGTCCAAGTTGAAGAAACTAACTGAAGAGGCTTATTGATAGAGACACCGGTCAGGAGAATAACTCCTATTTGTGAACACAACCCGGGCTAGTTAGTGATGTGTACACGCCTACGAATTGCTTTGAAAAAAAAACAATCTGTGTGTTCCCCACCATCGCGTTATAAAATTCAGCTGCCATTCCTACTGTTCCACATTTTCTTCTGTTCATCATTATTTAAAACAGAAAAAAAAGTACTAAAAAAGCGACGTTATTCTCCACGAAGGCCCCGGCGAGATTCGAACTCACGATCTCCTGTTTACTAGACAGGCGCTTTTTTTTTTTTTTTTTTTTTTTTTTTTTTTTTTTTTTTTTTTAATGCAATTTTATTTGATTAATTCTATATTTCTTAATTGCTAGACAAAATTACTTAAAACTAGCTTAACTATCTTAAGAATTACAATTGTTCTTAATACTAACCTACTGACCCCATGCGGGTACTCTAAGCTAATCTAATCTATATTATAAATGTGCCTTTCGGCTTAATCTACGTTTTTTTTTTTAGTCTTTAGTGACAATCTTTTATTTATTTATTGCTTTGCCAAGAAAACTTATAAAAAACTTGGCTAAACCTAACTACTTAACCTACCTTATACTAACTTACCCTAAAATAAAACTTAATACTATCTTAACTATGTCCGTAACAGTACGGACACGTGCACCAGGGCGTATATGTCGTGTATATGCATAACATATATAATTTATACGCCGTGATGCACCTTTTTTTTTGTTTTTGTTTCATGTATTTTATTTTATTTTTTTTTTTTTCTCTCTTAAAGCTACCTTAAAAACTATGTAAGCTGGCCACTATGGTCAACTACCTGATCCTGTGGAAATGCTAGCGGTGGCGGAGGCTGGTTTTGGTGTAACCACCAGAAAAATTGCCGTTCTTTGGCAGACTCTTTCCTATCTCGAGCGGGGATCGCTCTACTGAACCGGAGGAGATCCTCGTGGGTGCGAACGACATCCGGTTCGTATTGAAGTCGCCTATCCACTGTTCGGCGTACGACATGGAAGATGATAGGACATCCTTGTGGATCCTGTATTAGGCCAATTGTGTCTAGATAGAGGAATGCTTCGGGAGGAATAAAGCCGTTAAGGCGCACCCTTTCATGGTACATACTATTGGGGTAGTAAGCCCCAAAGATCAGACTGTTGGACGAGGTCATAGCTCGTGCAGTGTGCCTTCTGATTAGTTTAATAATAAAATTATCTACCCTATACAAGTTTGCCTCGTTGTACAAGACCTCGTTAGGGTAGTACTTCTTGTACTCAGACTCGGGTGTGCGATACAGACGGAGACAGCTCCTAAGACACTGCCTCTCGAACACCCTCATCTTTTCCATCTGGGAAGGACTCACGTTGAACCACAATGGACAACCGTACACCATAATGGGCCGTACTAGGGCCATGTAGCAGATTACCTTCACTCTGGTATCAAGTTGGCTGCTGAAAAACAACCTTCTTGCCGCAGCAAAGGCTTTTCTGGCTTTCGTCAGAGCAATATCTATATGTTTGTCAAAATACAGATATTGATCCAGCCAAATGCCTAGGTATCTAACTACACTTTTTACAGCTAACGGCCGACCATGCGGGTCAACTATGCCGAACTTACGCCAGTTTTGGCGCGTATCCCGCGATGCCCTGTCCAACGGGGTCCGGAAAAGACTAGTTTCGCATTTCTGGAAGTTGATAAGCAACTTCCAGTCGTCGCAAAATCGCTGGATTTTCTCGAAGTCACGCTGCAACAAGATGTTTATTACCTCGACCTTCGGACCTGATCTGTACGCAACTAGGTCGTCGGCGTACGCAATTAAGTGCGGCATGGAACCTATAAGATCTGCAGTGAATATGGAAAACAGGATCGGGGAACCAATGGCCCCCTGTTGCAGACCGTTTTTAATGTTAAAGACCGTAGTGGAAGTTACGTCACCATTTTTCACAACGAACTTTCTACCGGTTATCATGTCATAAATCATGTATAGCAATGGTTTACTTATGCCAAGCCTGACCAACTTGAGGAAGAGGCCCTCTAACCAAACGGTGTCGAACGCCTTCTCCAAGTCAATCAGGCAGGCACCTGTGCACTGATTTTTGTTTTTATTCCATTGTATGTCGGACACCAGTTTTGACGCGGCATTAATGGTATCATGCCCCGCTCGGAATCCGAACTGGTTGTCCGGTATGATTTTCTTTTCATCAGCCCATTGCTTCAGAACTCGAATGACTATCTTTTCAAAAACCTTGCTTATGCAGGGAAGAAGACTGATCGACCGAAGATTTGTCGGAATGGACTTATCTTTGTCCCGTTTAGGGATCGGTTGAACAACAGCTGTTTTCCAGTGCGTGGGGTAATGTGCATTACTCAGCGCATTGTTGAACAGGGTTGTGTACGTTTGGACCGCTTCGGGGGGAAGATGGCGAAGCACAATGTTCGGTATTCCATCGATTCCCACTGACTTTTTCTTCTTCAGCGAGTGGAAGATACCCTGGAGATCTTCTTGAGAAATCAAGATGTGATTCCCATCATTGGCGACGGCACTATGTGCCATGTTCTCGTCATTGAACCTGGTGAACCCTGGATTCTCTGATCGCCATTGACTTATCTCATTGCGGAGATAGAAGTGGTTTAGCAGGGCTCTGTTCTCCAGATCGTGATTCGGCCTACTAACCTCGTTGACCGTATACACTCTCTGGAACACTGCACCAATAGCTGTAACCTTCTCCCGGGGATCTTCCACCGCGAAAAAGTCATTGTCTAGCACTGCCTCATCTGGATCGATGCCAACTGAAGTCAGTAAGTGTTCGTTGTCTGTCGTCCTGGGAAGTCTTACGGTTTGAATGTCGTTTTGATCTTTCCTCCGAAATATTTTATTTACTTGCGGGAACATACCCGGGTTGTTGGATCGTACAGCCCGGATTTTGTTGCCCCAGTGCAAGCTTATAGCCAAGCTATAGTTTATTCGAATTAACTGTTGGAGGTTCTTGATCTCCGACTTCAATGCTCGGACTTCCGCGTTTTGCGGATCTGTAAAACGCCTGTGCAAGAGTTTGAGTCTTGACAGCAGCCTACTTTTGTGCACGTGAAGTGCGTCGATGGTAGCATTTCGATAAACATCGCTGTTGTCGATTTGAACTACCTTCGGAATTGTTTTGTCCATCGTACGTTTGATTACGTCGTCCATTTGTATGAGGTACCTGTCAACCTCTTCGTTCGTCAGGTTTCTGTTTGTCGGCGGATTGATCCCACTCGAACGTAGTTCTGTGGATAAAGTCCTGGAGAAGCGTGGCCAGCGGGCCTTATTATAATTATAAGGGTGCCTCTGGACATACTCTTCCAGTCCTTCCACCTCGTTCGGGAGCTGAATAACTGCGAAGAGCCCGCAGTGATCACTCTCGTACTCAACAGCAGTTAGACAGTTCCGTGTGCGTCTTTCCACGTCTAGTATAGTCAGTCGTTTGTCTATCAGCATCAGATCCAGATAGGACCCGCTTCTGGGATACGATGGCCTATCGGTTGCTAGCAAATCTAGCTTGAACTCAACATTGTGTTCTACCAACCAGTTATACAATGAGGTCCCCCTGGTGTTATGCACCACATTGCCCCACTCTATATGCCTCGAGTTCAAGTCCCCGGCTACGATATAGTAGTTCTCCTCCGAGCTCAGTCGAAGGCTAGTGAAAAGAGTATCGAGCTCTGAAATGAAATATTGGTTGATGCGTGACTTGTCAGTCGCATAGATAGCGATCACATATAGCCGCTTACCACCCCGAAGGGGGATGCGTGCGATACACGTTTCTATGGCCTGGAATCTCCGCACTTCACCGCTATACACGACCTTATGACAAAGGCCTTTTTTTATTAAGAGCGCGACTCCACCAGCTAGGTAGCTTCGATCTCTTCGAATAATATTGTAATTTTTGTACCTGAGTGAGTGCGTCTGGCTTAGCTTAGTTTCGCAAACCATCAACACATCAGGATTATGGGTCTGCAACAAGTTACCGAAATTTAATTGACGTTCAGGGCGGATCAGTGAATTCACATTCACTGCTAGAATTTTCAGGTTGCAGGCTGCCTGCGCAGCCATTATACCGATGTTGCGTTTGGCTCTCCAAACAGCGTCGAATAGATGAGGTCTATTCGCGCTGCTTGTTCTTGTAATTGGTTCTGGAACTGGGTTTGGAGTTGAGCGATCTGCCTCTGGATAGAGAGCAGGATCGTCTGCACATCCAAATTTGCTTCTGGTTGCCTGGCCACTGGGACCTGGGTAACTTTCGGCACTGTCTGTTGAACCGGTCGCCCAGCCGATGCCACTTGGGCATAGGAGACTGCCGGTGTAACAGTGGTAGCTGGAGCACGAGGCACTGGCCTCGCTTCTACCATTTTTCCATTACGTTTGGCCTGTATAATTTTTCTTATTTCTTGGACCTTAGGACATCCCCGATAGTTTGCAGGGTGTCCGCTGGTCTTACAGAGCACGCACGTCAGTTTGCTCCTGTCCTCGACTTTATCGGTCCCTAAAGGACATTCCCCGCGATTGTGGGTTCCTGCGCATTTGACACAGCGAGACTGCATATTGCAGTTCGCCGCGGCATGCCCAAACCTCTGACAACGAACACACTGGAGTGTGTTCTTTGTCTTTTTTATTGTTTCCCATGTAACAGACAGAGTGCCTAAATGGGTAATTTTTTTTAGGCTCTCTAGTTTGCTGTCTGGGGTGACCTGAACCAGGAAGAAAGGAAGTTTCCTATTCTCCCTTCTCGATGCCGCAGTGATTAAGGGCTTAACCCCTACGACCTGGACATCGTCGCTCTGCGCTTGGCGCAGAATAGCGAGGATCTCATCGGGATCAGTGTCGGGATCCACGTCCTTAAGGAGCATGGTCTGCACCTTTTCCCCTTTCGGAGTGTACGAGAAAAACTCGGCCTCCGACACCGCTAACCTTTCTTTAACTACGTGATAGTCTGCCATTGATAAGCAATGGACAGAGACACGTAGTGGACCCTTATACTTAATAAAATAATAATTTTTCGTGACCAACTTACATAGTATATCAACGTCTTTCGTCTCCAGTCCGAAGACGTTGATCGGAGGGCATCTCTCCTTTTTGGCTGGCTGCTGCTGTTGCGGTTGCTTCTGCTGCGCCTTCTTCTGCTGATATCGTTGTTGTTTCTGCTGCTGCTCAGTCTGCTGCTGTTGTTGTTGCTGCTGCTGCTGCTTAGTCTGCTGCTGTTGTTGTTGCTGCTGCTGCATAGTCTGCTGCTGTTGTTGTTGCTGCTGCTGCTTAGGCTGCTGCTGTTGTTTCGGCTGCTTCTTTGGATGCTGCTGTTGTTGTTGCTGCTGCTGCTTTGGCTGCTGCTGTTTATGTAGCTGCAGTTGTTGCAGCTGATGTTGTTGTTGTGCAGCCTCTTTGGCTGCTCTCCTGGCCCTTAATTTGGTTTGGAGGGCTTTGATGTGGGCGTCCAACTCCTCCCTCTCTCGTTGGCTCTTCTCGAGCCGCTCCCGGTCCTCTTCCTCTTCGTCCTCTGATTCGGAGGACGTTAGCGTGTGGAAGGGATTCTCTTTCCCACTGTAGGAGAATCTCCCCTCCCCCTCTGTCGACTCGTACTCGACGTCGTCGACCATTCTTGATGTTGCTGCTGATGTTGTCTGTGCAGTTGTTGTTGTTGTTATTGCTGCTGCTTTTTTGTTTGCGGCTTTAGCCGCAATTTTCCCGTCGCCTGATCCAAGGCTGGAACGGCGCTTTACGAGGTTGGGTTGAGGCTGGAGCTTCTTCCTCCTCTTCTTCCTCCCCTCTTCGTTTGTTGACTGGTGGTCCGATGTCGAAGCCACCGGTACAACATCACCCGATTTTATGAGCTCGGGTCGCTCCACTGTCTCCATCACACTTCTGACTCACACTTAGTGTCTCTACTTGATTTTAATTTTAAAAAAAAAGATCTCACTGTTTTTTCGGGATTTGAACCCGGCACCGCGAAGTCACCGGCGAGCACTCTACCGAGAAGCTACCGATTCTTATTTTATCTTGGCACTATTGTCCACACTTGATATTTTTATTGTTTCCGCACTAAGTCGAAACACGTCTGCACTGCGTGGAGGTCTGTGAACGACTGACGAGACAGGCGCTTTAACCAACTAAGCCACGGCGCCGATGGCGAGCCTGAGGCACGAGTATTTCTAGAGTTGCCAGCCCATTAAAGATATCGTAGGACTGACTCACAGGAAGGAATAACGATTCGTGTAGACTTGGGATTTGACTCATCATCCACCTCCACCTTGTGGGAGCATTTCCTCCATTCGATCTGTGGTAGAATGCATCGTTGTGCCGCTTTGCGTTCTAATACATGTGACCAAAGACTCACTAGGCATAAGCAAATAGTGGTGTAGAATACCAAACTGTTTGAGTTTTGTCACAGTTCCGAATTGGTGCAAGTTCTACTCTTAAGGATGGTCTCAAGCCATTAAACGTACCAAATGCCAGACGCACAAAGCACTCCAATCATTTTAATCCACTGTAAGCAAGCAGACTCTATATCTCAAACAGCCAATGTCTGAGGAGCGAAGATGCCGTAACAACTTTTGAAGAACCATTGTCTGACTTCCGAAGCGCATGTAATGCCTGCTTTTTGGTCTCACACAGCTCGGTAGAGCCACACTTACACGGAGCATTGTCAATTGCTCACAAGGGATGGGAATGAACATTTAACTTAAAAGTGAAGTGACTATAACGATTCGCGGAGCTGAAACTCCCTGTAAAATTGTTGTTTCAACCTGGAAGCACAAGCTTCGTCGAATCGATGACGCAACTTGATATCTGATCGGTTTTCTGACGTGTTTATGTTTGCTTTGTGATCGTTTTTTGTATAGCGCCATTCGTGATGAAACGTCTAATTGTGTTTTTATCTATGCCCGATGAGATTAACAATTCAAAACAATTATATTTTCAAACATTCAGTAGATGTGTCATCTGTACGACGAACTTTTATGCTGGGGGTCGTTGATTCGACGAAGCCTGTTCTTTACTTAAAAAAATAAGCATGTCCTTCCAAGGTTAAAACTAAGGCCTGTATGGTGCCAACCCACGATATCCCCTAGTTCATTTCAAGAGCTCACACATCCGCTGCTTATTTCCAGAAGAGTTAAACAAATCAAACCAGTTACCACTCATAGAAGCTGCTCAACACCTTGTCCCCAGAATATAACTATTCGTATTCGATTCTACCGATTGCGGCAATAAAAATCGATTTCCATATCTCTTGGTTATTCCCTGCGACTTAATTAATTGTGTTCCCCCGCAATCAAAATACGTTGACTATTTGGATGGTCTTGCATAAGAGTTGCACAAAAGCGAAGACACATTAGATTTTGAATGCAAAAGCTTGTCCATTAGATTGGTCTAAGCACAGGAATGACAAATCATCGGAGAATAAAAGTGCTGATCTTGATTGATAGACGCGATCAACTACAAAGCGATCAATGGAGAGATAGGGAATTCGATCGATGCTTCGTGGTCATCGTTAAGTTTATCAATTGAGTGGGTTGACTCGTCGCGATCCGATCTGTCATGAGAATTTATAAATAAATTGATTTGTTTATTCGTTGTTTATTGCGGAAATTATTCAGTGGTGTTTGGGGTTTTAGAGTGCTTCGGGCGTCTCTTGAATGGGATGAGATAGCATGCTTCATTTGGCTGACAAGAGGAAATGTGCCATAATTTACTATAAAATGCTAAATCTGCATTAAACTCCTGATGACAGCCATGAACCATGTTAGTCCAGCTCCTGACTTACGCGGATATACGTTGGTATTTATTTTGTAATCAATGCTTTCATGTATCCTCAAGCAATCAATCAATTTAATCAATGTTTTACGACAATTAACAACGAAACTAGTTATTTTTTGGAACTAATGAGGAGGTACTACGTCTCGGGCGGTAATTAAGTTGCTGCAAATTGGATTAGCTGGAACATGGCCGTTCTATTTTTAAGTCGCCAAACATGTCCGAACTTTACAGCTTATTACATAATTCAAAATGTAGCCATCTGGTTAATCACCCTTCAAAGAATGTGTTTTTCTCATTTTTGGGGTACTTTCACCACAAACTGACCCGGAACTCCTCTGTTTAACAATGCTTTGTTTGCATTTTTTAGGAAAACTGTCTTGTCAGATTTAAGCCTGACTGTACAGCGGTGTATTACATTTTAGGTCTTAGCTGCATCCACGAATGGTTCCTAAACCTGCCGTGTTGGTCACAAGCTGGAAGCATTTGATGACGTTCTTATTAATTAATTAAGAGATTGTCAAGTATTGGCCGTTAAGACTGTAACGGGAGATCATTGAAACTGAATTAGAATCTATGTTGAGCCAATGTTGAACCATAATTGACTAAATCGTATGTCAGAACTTAACGAAAAATGGCCAAAGCAACGTCCAATTTCATGTCGTTTGTGTTTTCTGTTAAATAAATTTAAAATGCGGAAATACATACATCAACTTGTCGTTTATTCAATTCGCCCCCACATGAGTCAGAAAAAGTGAACGAAACTTGACGAAACTGAGCGTTGTGATTTTTTTCCTGTTCTACAACCCATGCCATCGTAGTAAACGACACCGCGACATAAGAAGATCGATTGTTAGCAAAACTTAACGAAACTGAGCAATGTGACTTTTTCCTCTTGTACAAACCATGCCATGCCATGACAAGCGACAAAGCTACCTCAAGAGTTTCTAGTTTGGCCGAGGGGTTGAGCAAAAAAAAAACGCAGAAAATGCTGGATGAAATCTATTAAAAAATTACTTTACTCCGCAGCAGGGTTGATGGTGTTGTCATATGAACCTCGTGTCTGCTGGCCAATGGAGTAGACCGTATGGGCCTGTAGCACATTGGTGGCATATGAACCAGCCTCTGGACGTTTCATTGGTGAGAGGGGCGGGACGCTGAGCTGCCTCCAAATGGAAGATCCATATCCGATGTAACTCATGAAATCTGAAGTTAGCAATAATGAACGAAACTTAACGAAACTCAGTTATGTAGTTTTCCTCCTTCCTCCTCGCCACAGTGACCTAAAGAGATCTATTGTCTCAAATGGTTGGAGTCTATCCAGAAGACGCACATCTTCCCTTAGTTCCTGCTTAGTTATCTGCCTACGCTTCCGTAACCAGATTGGTACCGATCACTCACATAAAACGTGTTCAGATGCCTCTCCAGATCCCCTTCCAGGCATAGGCGTTTTTAAGGCACCTGAGTAGTCACCTTGAGTAGATTATCAACGATCGCTCAGTCTGATTAGATTTAGCAGTCCGAATCTTGAAACTCTCATTGGCGTTATAACACGGCATTGAAATGGCGCACACTCACGCCTGTACTGACTTCTGAAGAAGCTGCTGGAACGAGGATGAGGAAGAAACCATTGCACGCTGGCCGTGCAACTGCAGTGCTCTCTCATCCCGTAGATTTAGACTTCTGGGAGCTTATTACCTTGATAGCCTGGCTGAACTAAGTACCATAATAATCAGACATCTTCTTTGCTTTATTAATAACACTAACTGGTTTGCGGAATAAGTACTCATAGATTCGCGTGATAGCACAATGGGCCTATGTGGTGTGGCACTGCAACCCAACCTAACCTAGACCACAGCTAGAGCTCGGTAGCATTCTTATACTTTCCTTGTCGAGGCAGAGGCTTTCCTTATAGGAATAAGTCCCAATCGCTTGGAATGCTTACGACCATGCCCACAGGACCAGTAGTCGCGGCAAAGTTTGTTTTCCCATTCCTTAATCAGCGGTGTAGTTGTTTTCCGATTGACGCGGTTCAGGACCTATGGGCGCAGTTTTTTAGTTAGCCCTAGCGAGCTCATCTGCAGATCCGCTTCCTGCAATCCCCTTGTGTCCAGGGATATCCACGGCCTAGCTTCACTTAGTTTTCAAGGGATTCATTATGCCAAGGGACATCCACGGCTTAGCTTCACTTTGTATTGACTCTATCTGGTAATCGATTACAATGCATCGGAGAAACATTTCACCATTAGGTTGGTCAATAATGCATTAAAACCCGCCTGGCTGCCCTCAATAGCCTTGAGGAGATTGTGCCTGGCGCAGACCTTAATAGCGTGGATTTCAGCTTAAAACACGCTAGCACTCGATTCCATAGCAACCTTGTGCTGTGTCCAAAGACTGCGGCCTCAACTCCAGAGTCTATCTTTGATACATCCATGATTCATATGATACTTCTAAGGGTCCAGTTTCGGAACACCATGTGTCCGATGATCGCGATGCACTATTTTAAGTTCGAAAAACCTGCCTAAAGAATACTGCCTGACTAGTTGAGGTACTTAAGTCGCCTCACGGTTGTGTCTTGGCCCTAGTTTTGACTCGCCTCCGAAGCTTCGTACGCATTGAATATAAGGTCCAAGAACTTCCTCCTTGCAAGTAAAAAATACAACTATGCCTATTTTAAACGGTGGCCGAATTGCACAAACTTGAGTTTTCTGTTGTGTCGCATCATTTCACCAAATGTGTACACTCATGCTTGTGGAATGCGGCGCCAGCTCTCAGCCTTCAATGAGAGAGGAACAAACAGTTATCGATGTGAAGATCAACAATCGGATTTTAATTTTAGCTCCCGTCAGTGGACGCTCACCGTCACAAGTGTAAAGTTTGTTCAATTAAATTGTACACACAAAAAATCAGTAAATAAAGGTGGGTTCCATCTCCAATGTCCAGACGGCGCTGATGTCGCTTCCGTGAATCAATTCCCTCATCTTGTGACGACTACTATGACGTTTCAACAAGTGTTCCATTTGGATCGATGACAGCTAAAATATGGTTCTGACAGCGAATGTCATTATGTTTAGCTGCGATTGTGTCTATAAATTCTCAGAAATTGATCAGACAGTAGCTGGTGGCCATGTTTTTAGCAAGAAATTATTATTGACCTTATTGGAGGCGTTTTGAAATCAGCAACGAGGGCATATACAGGGTGGGTCAAATACAAGCTGTTAGAAGAAGTGGCAGCACTGACGTTTACTACGGCTAGTGGCTTTGCCCTATGAAATGTGAAAAAATGTCAATGTGTCTGGTGTTACCTTTGCAAACTTCAGAGTAACCACTCGGGCCAGAGTTAAAATAAATCATTTTTTATTATTCCCATCGGGGCTTTTTATTTTAAAGCTTGTAATATAAGCTTCTTTTTAAAAATGCAATAAAATGCACAAAATTACATTTTTTCCATATATTATGGCTTTTTGTTTAGTAAGAACGCACATTCCCATTAATTATGAAATACAACGTCGTTCAAGTGGCTGCCTCGGCTGGATCGGCAGTAGCGCATTCAGTCACCCCAATTTTCCAAGACATTGTTGATGGTTTCGGGCAGTACCTCACGGATTGCTTGCTTGGCCTTAAGTGCTTGAATCGTTTCCGGATTGTTGGCATAACATTGATTATTCACGGTTCCCTGCAAAAAAAAAACAAGCCCAAAAGCAGCTACGATGCGGCCAATTGACATCGTCAAGATGGCTGATAACAAGGCGCGGAAAAGATCAATTGTAGCATGGGATGCGTGGCATGGCGTACCATCCAGAGGTCGTCCATATCCATGTCTTCAATTTCAGTGAAGAAAAGTCGGTTAACATGGCTCTGCAACGCCCAGCGAAATGTAATTTCAGCCTCATTTTCGAAGAAACCAGCCACATTGCAGCAGCGTTTTCCATTAGAATACCAGTCTAACGAACGTCTTACAAAAACGTAAATACAAAAGTCGCGGTGATTTAAAAAAAAAGCGCACTGTTCGGGCTGCACAGTACATAGCCCTCATTTCGGAAAGTTCTCCATATTTCCCAACGTTTTTCAAGGGTAAAGGCCTAAACCCATAGAATCCGTTGCGTACGTTGCGTTTGGAATGCACAAGAATCGTAGTTGCCGGATTGCAAAGAGGTGCCCAATGACGTACGTTGCGTGCGCAATCGACTCTTGTATAAATCTAAGAAATTCGAAATTTTAAAGTTCCTGAATTATTAGGAATTATTCAAAAACGATTTTAAATAAGACAAAAAGAATACTTTCATTCATAAAAAATCTAAAAAAAACAATCACATAAGGAGCACCCAAATGAATTTCCGTGGAAACATCTGTCAAACGCAGAGAAAGTTGAAAGTTGCCCAATTCCATCCGTCGTGGTGAATTTCACTTGTGGTCTGAATTTACTATCTCTCTCCCTCTTATAAGGCCTTATGAGTTGTCAATTTTTTGACATGACGCAACGCACGCAACGGAAGCTAGGCCTTAAAACGACTCATTTCGTTCCGCGGACGAATGATATTGACTTTCTGTCATGATTTGGAGAGGGAAACAACTGTCAGTGTCAGAATAACCTATGGTTTAAAAATATAAACACTAGATAGCCCACCCTGTACACAGCTTAACACATTGGGTACAAAGCCAAATTTGAGGAAATTTCCTGGTGTCGGAAGAAACCAGCTTCTATCCAATCTGCTGCCAAAAATTATATTCGTTGCTGCAGATACTTTGTCCGACAAAAAAATAGTTAGCAATATTCTTTGCTGACGAAGATGTAGTTTGAATCTTAGAGAGAACAGCCATAAGTGTTTGAAACTTGAACGAAACATTTTGGCTGTTCAACTACTTCAACTACCCATAGCCCCCGTTCGTAGAGCTGAATCAACCCGTGCAGCAACTCACCTTCTCGTAGTGCGTGTATCTTCTATTCTTTGCTATAATAAAATAACACTGCCCAAAGGACGTGCAGCAGCCTACATTGAACTTGGCCAGATGTACTCGTATTCTGATAGATGTTCGGCTCAACCTCAAGTGTGTCAGGAATGCTTCAACTCAAAGCATTTAAACCAACTTATTGGTTGACTTATTTGGTTGAATAAGACTACTATTAACTTTTGTTTAAAACGAGAAACATTTTGGTTTTTTTTCAAAAAATAATGGGTAATCGAAAAAGTCTTTTCGTATTTTATCCATAGATGTCGTTGGAGTCGTCTATCTCCAGTGCTACCACTGGTATGACATTGTGTCATACCATATGAGTGGGTGACAAAGGTGACATTTTCACTTAACCAGTAACAAATTAAATTCGGAGAAGTTGAAAAAGAGATACAGATGTTCAAAAATTACAACCATTCAGCCATTGGTGCAAGCTTCACGCGTCCTTTCTAAAAGAAGATAGAAGCACTCTATTATTTCCCGACAGGCAGTCACCATCCCGTTTGTAACAATAGACATATTCTGGCTTAATCCATCCAGATTGCTGAATCATTATCCCAAAAATCACTCAAATCGATTAGCCTCAAAAAAACTCCAAAACGGAATCAAATCAATCACCATTCCGAGAGAATTTCACTAAAAATGAAATCGCTTCTAAAACGATTTCCAGTTTTATTCAAATGCATGTGACAATTTGCTCACTCACCCTCTCCATCCAATTTGCTGTTCAGTGGCGATTTTTTTTTATAATTTTATTTCACCCACAACAGCGCAGAAAAAAAAAGTAACGTCCACACGAATCGATTGAGGCTATAAAGTGAGATAATCTGCAGTGACAGCATGTATCGCAGCGATGCGTGTTTGTGTTGTTTTCCATAAAGGGTAGGGACCAATGATTCCATCAATTTTAGAGAATGCATTGACTTTGTTGTGACGCAGCCTTCAAAAACGACCTTTTATGCCGGCAGACGCAATTTAAATTGTTTATTATTGGTGAATTTATTATTGAAATGGATTGCACATCAAATGAAGGAGAGGCATAAAATAAAGGCAACCACTTTGGAAATCATTTTTGTTAATGCATCTGAGTGGTGCTTGGGCATTTGAAGAACTGTTCTCTTCTCTTGTGTATCATTTTGTATCGAAATTAATTTATTTTTCGTAAGCAGAGTGTTCACTGTTGTCGATTTGAGCCTTAATGTTGAAAGGAAAGGCCGCGGATCATTGTATGCATCGCAGGAAAGCCCACGTGTTATCCATCTGCAAATAAATAAATTTAAGAGCTTCTGGAATCTATGTCAACTTGAGATTAGATATCACCTTCAAGTCAAGAATGATATTTTGGGACAGCCATGAATGGTGTCGCGTTTCTTCTCTTTATCCGAGGCTATCACAATATATGAAAATTTAGATAATTGACGCCATGTGGAATTATGAACTGAATCTATTCATATTGTCAACATGGCCCTGTAGAACCTGAATCTCAGCAGTACTCTCATCTAAGGATAAATATGACTTTTTTGTCTGGTAGCTTGCGATTCCCTTATCCAGTTCGTTTGGTTCGATATACTGAGCTAAGAGCTTGTTTTAACATTTTTAGGATTGCCATCAATAGCTGTTTTTTTTTTGCAAGCGTATATACGCTTAAATTATAAGTGCACAAAAAACGATTTTCGGCGCTTAATGATTCATCATAAAATATCGGCATCAATGACGATATTTATTTCAATTGCGACAGTCAGGGGATGGAATCGTGTAAGGTGATAATTGATCGTGAATGGTCACAACCTTTGGGTTGCGATTGTGTAGCGTGACCATCACTTTAAAAGCAAGAAAACTTAATAATAAGACCAATTTTCATCAAAGAATTGATTACGGAACCTAAACAGAATGTATATAGCAGAGACTCTCTGGGTATACCAAAAATTGCATACTTTTGGATGCAAAAACATTAAAAAATGATCTAATACATCAACCACACCTACAAATGTAAGCCATCTACAGCAACCTAAACAAAGAATAAATAAATTCAGGAATGAACACACAGAAAATAATGTTTGGAAGGAGTATTTTTATCTGCGCTTATTTCTTAAGCGGCGATAGATATGATGAGTAAAAAATTTAAATTTAAGTGTATATACGATGGCAAAAAAACACAGCTAGTGTTAGGTTTTGTAGGGAAGCGCACAGATCTAAAGTAATTTGAGTACCCACAGGTACATGTACCTCTGAATACTCGTTACAAAAATGTCGTTACTGTGTAGATACTTTCGTTAAAGAAGCATATAGTATACACGCAATGAACCCGAAATGTGTGGTGGAGAACGAAGTAAATCGTGTCAGTCACAAAAGTGCCGTTGGACTGTAACCTCAGGTAATATAAAATCTGGCAATGCACCTGAATCATTGAATCGTATTTTTCCCAAAGGCACCCGAGAGAATAATGTTAAGGTAGGTTCAAGGACTGGATGGCGCAGTTGGTAAGGTGTTAAAAATTAAGGCACTATCGCTGGAGTGGTCAGTCAATGGTAGTAGTTCGACTGTGGGTATTACAATGTACCAATGTGGTCTACGGGTGCTGGTGCCTTCACTAACAGACCCTCCTACCTACCTACGTACCTAGGTTAGGTCCAGTTAATGGATTGATGAGTGTAAGCCACGTCCCATTTAGATCCTGAATGGGTCCATTGTCATTCCCGTTGGGGGATAGTTTCCCTTTACTTCCTTTCCGTAAGAAGTTTTATGGCAGTGTTCTATGTCCCAACTAAGATTCAGAGACTGAGGCTCTTCACTGTCTCAGTGTTCTTCCTTTTCTACTTCATCGAACTTCAGATGATTATAGCCAGTAAGTGCGTCAATTACCATCGACAACAACTTCTAGCGGCATTAAACGAGTTTGAAACTTTGTGCATTGTTCAACATGGGCCTGAACATCGTTCCACCTTTTATTTGCTTTCTCTATGATCGCATCATCCACTTATTTCTTTTATGGCCCCCTTCCTTCCTTTTTCCACTGGTTCATTAAAAACAACTCAATTTTCGAGTACTTTTGCATAGTCGACATCGTCGCTTTGGAGCCTTTTCTCAGATCATCATCCAACTGCCATATCGGCCCTATTAGACATACCTAAAGATGATGTCCCTGCGACCTGGAAGGAATCTAGTGCTGCGTCCTGAGAACTTGAGATCTTGATAACCGAATAACCGGGTATTTACCCGGATACCCGCATTTTCGGGTATTACTCGAGTACCAAATTTTGGATTACTCGTATGGCTGTGGTTTCCCGGAAGCCGGTAAGCGACAATGCCAGGAACCTGCCAGCTTGTGTATTCCTGCCTTACCCGGGTACTCGTGTATTTATCGAAACGGATATTACCCGGCTAAGATTAAGAGAATCTTGAGACCTTCGCGGTAGCATGGACTTGATTTCTGTCCGCCAAAATTGCTTTAAAGGTCGCTCGACTGTAAATTATAACGGTAACACCAGCAGGTGGTATCACAAACATTGACATCATTCTGGCCGGTTCCGTGACTGCCAGAATTCTGATGAGCAGAGAATGCTTAACAATTCGGGGAATAAGGTTACGTCAATATACTTGGGCCATTTTGGAACAATTCCCATTTTTTTATCCGTTCAGGCATTGTTGCTACAGAAGCAGTGTTGTCTGACATTTGTAGATAGTGTAGATTACCAGAACATGATCAGATTGTCAGCTGGTCCTTACCCAACATGCGCCTCCAGCCGGCGCAATCTCTCGCCAGTTTTCTTCAATTTCGCACAAAAAGGTAGACTTAGGTCCCGCATGACTTTTGGGTGCCACTTTCTATGTAGACGTCGTCTGTTCCTTTGTCCCACAGGGTCAGAGACCGATCCAAACTCAATAAGGATCTGAAAAGTCTATCCTCCAAAAAACAATTAAACATAGGTCTTTCTGGAGATTCGATCCACGATCACGAGCCCTGAGCCCTGAGCCCTGAGCCCTGAGCCCTGAGCCCTGAGCCCTGAGCCCTGAGCCCTGAGCCCTGAGCCCTGAGCCCTGAGCCCTGAGCCCTGAGACCTGAGCCTTGAAACTGAGACCTAAGCACTGAGCCTTGAGACCTGAGCCCTGAGCACTGAGCCCTGAGCCCCCACTCCCGAGCTCTTAGCCCTCATTCCCGTGTCAGAAACCCAAAAAACCAAAATAAGGAAACGCTCGTGTCCAATGCCATCAATTTGTCGCTTCTCATTGTGTGCAATAAAGAATGAGCTACAGCTTTAGCCGGCTTGACAAGCGTGTTGCATCTCCAAATCATGAATCCTCATTCAAATTGGGGCAGGCCTTGATTCTAAGTGGTGATCTGCCTCCATTGTCCATGTAGACTTTGTTTGCGTTCATCTAATCTTTTGAAATACATAACAAATCATTTCAACAGAATCTTCCAAATTCAGTCTTGTTTTGTTTTCCTCGGATTCCTTGAAATTCCTTCATTCCAAAACTACAGTGACCCTCACCCACGCTAAACGGGCGTCTCTGTGTTCCACTTCGAATGCAAACTCTCCTCGCTGTTTGACAATGCAAATAAGTCATGGGCGGACGCATCAATTTATAATTCCGCGATGTGGGAGCCGCTCTCATGGTCAAGAACAGCTTTTTTCGCCATAAGGAGTGCGTTGTCTTGAATTTAACGTGAAAAAGCTTTAGTAAATCAACTTAATAGTAATTGTTATTGCAAAATGCTTCTAAAATCTTGAAGGTGGTGATTAAAGTGATGATGCCTCCTGAGAATGTTGCTATAACCATTTTTAGAAGATGGAAGCGACCTTGCTCTTCCATTCATGAATTTATTCTCGAGAATGAGGTTTCGCAAATCCGGCCGGTTGTCGAATTCACTGAACTGTCGTCTACAATGTCCCGCCCACTTGGAGAGCTGACAAGCATCTTGGTTTAAGTGTGGATGGATATTGTACTTGAATCTTTGGGATGTACTGCTTACAAGGACATTGTGGGAAAATGCATGACATTCAATTTATACAAGACACCAGCTGAGAGACCCAAGACTGGATGGGATTCTTAGAAGAACTCAGGAAAACGTCACGAACATTAAGCCGGAAGCTCATTTCATCAACAAACCATTTCCCAAAGACGGCGACGGACACAATCTGGCTTTCAGTAGAATCGAAAGAAGATCTCGATTGACTTGGGAACCTTGCATGTGAAGACTCATTTCGACCAACCTGTTGCCGGCAGAACGCCCACCCACTCAACTGCAACCACTCCATTCAACACAGTCGGCAACCGTCTGCTGGAGTCTCGTGTGTTGAATTGTTTCCTTCCGCAGCCTGCCCCCCTAACCAGACATCGCATGCCTTTCACAAATTAAACCTCAATCCAAACTTCCACCTGGGCAATTGAAACTAAGTAAACAAAGATAAATGTTTCCGTTCCGCAAATACGCTCTTACTTATTTATTTCGTTTTCCCTTCTGCCGGCCGCATGCAAGACCGCAGCAAAGAAACTAGCTAGCCTTCCTTCATCGGCTTGCACCGCGCTTGAATGCGCCACCAGTCAGTCAGGAGGGCGTTGCAGGCAAACACTCCACCACACCAGTAGCGACTTGGCCATTCGGTTGCATAATGACTGTCATTCGTCGTTTTCCCATTGTCTCGAGAATTTGTGTGCATGCTGCTGCAGTCTGAATTTAGATTATGCAACCCACGCCGCAGAGGCACTCCGTCTGCATCTGAGGGCGGTAAGGAGCAAGGTGCAGTCATTGATTTGTCATGTGATTATGAATGCTAATTAATTGCTTGCATTTATTTCGTGAGAGTTTCTTGAGACCTGTTGAGTGCTCTCGTCGCACAGCATCACTTCAGACTCCAGACAATTGGACGCGGTGAATTAACCAAATGGAATTGCTCATGCAAAAGCTCGCAGCTGATAACTAATTGCTTTTAATGATTGAGCAAATACCTCTTGCAGGGATAATTAGTTGGCAGAGGAGTTAAAGTCATCTGGGAAAGTCTCTAACATATGCGCTACTGGTCGTCATCATGGCGATAGGCAAACACATTTCCATCCATTCCCACTAATTGGCTGAAAAGGCTTGGAATTCCTTTCCTCACTCATGGCTTTTCACCTGCAGCCCAGACAAGATGCAGACGCAGTGTATCGAGACCAGAATCGGTGAATGAGCCCGCCAAGCCTTAACAGTGACTTTTCTATTGATGTGTACCTTTACCCAGTAAATCATCATTTAGATTGGAAACATCTGCTCCGGTTGGCAGTGCGATGAATTTCCATGTCCTTTTGAATCGTAACCGAAATTGATAACATGTTTGTATGAGCATAGAAATGAATTATTACAGAGATGCCCGACTTCTACCTCTCGTGCCCCTTAAAATTGTTGACAACTGTTTTTTATAACTTGTTCTTAAACCAAATTGACCAATCAGAGGACGGATTTGACATTATTTCGTGAATAGCCGTCAAAAATTCATGAATATCTGCCAAAAAAGTACTAAAATTCGTCGATGGACTAGGGGGATATCAGCTGTGAAGACGGCTACCACTGTAATACTTCATTTCTGGTACGAGTAATAATCGTCGTCATGGATGGTGTTGTCATATTCGTAACGGCGACTACTTCAATCTTTAGAAAGTTCAATCCTCCGTTCCTCCGTGTTGGCACTAGAGCACTTTATGCCCGCATACCCGGGTAATTACACGGATATCTGCATTTTCGGGTATTTCCCGGGTATTCCCGCAATATATCAGGTACTCATAAGTTTAGACGTTATTAATCCGCTACTTATAATAAATTCAATTGCAATTCGTACTCATTGCAAGTCGAATAGACAATATACAGTGAAACTTCTCTTTACGGACACCCCTCTATAATTGACACCTCGCCTTACGGACAAATCGTCATGGAAGAAGGTGTTTGTGTCAACCCCTTCAGAACGGACACCCCTACCTAACGGACAATCAGAATGGTACCGCTTCTGTTCGCTATAGAGAAGTTTCACTACTTCTATCACTCTCAGGGGTCAGTCAGCCAATGACTTATATGTTCATCGCTACTTTCCCATTCTCCGCTGTGGCATAATATTCACCAAAAAAAAGATGTACGTTATTATTATTATTTTTTTGTATTTAATTAGAGGGTATTGTTTCGAACTGGGTGGGTCGCAGTGGCGTAGTGGGTAAGTGCGTCGACTCCTACGCAGAGGGTGTCAGGTTCGATACCCGAATTTACCACCTTTCATAATTCACGGCTCCACCTCTTTCGAGTCACTGACAATGCTCAAAGAGTATTCCTGTCTAGAAAAAGCTTCTCAACTCCGCCGTTCGGAGTCGGCGGCATTAAACTGTAGGTCCGTTCCACGCGTGAAAGAACAATAGCACGCACAACACAAGTGGTTGCTGAGAAGCTAGGCCCAGGTCCACCTCGGACCGTCGCGCCACCCATATTATTATTATTATTTTTTCCCATTACCCGTTACCCGACAATATTTTGTACCCGCCAACTTGTTTATTACCCGCTACACGGGTACTCGGGTAATTGTCGAAACGGTTATTACCCCGGTAAAAACAAGAACAATACTTGTACTTCTGAGCTCCTTAACATGATGACTCGTTTGTCACAGATGTATTTCATTACCCAAGAAATTAATTTTGAACTTGACCATAAGGTGCACCGAAATGTCTCGAAAGAAGTATGTTTTGCTGACCGACAGAATAAGATCACAATTACAAGCAGTCGGGAGATTGAGATTTCTTCATGCTTATGTACCCTATCCCGGATAGTAGGGGATAGAGTAAGAAACAGGACAGGACGTGAGGAACTCTATGTAACAACTTCTTCTTCGAAACGAAAGGGGTTTGGTGGTTTGGCCCGACTCCCTGTGTATATATATACGATTCCATCAGGTAGGCGAACGCAAACCTAGGACCAAGGCCTGATGATTTCGAGTTGATGGAAGATGAACGAGTCGAGGCCTGGTGATCTCTCGTCTGTTTTTTGCCCCCAGCAACCCGTTCAGTCAGGCGATGAGCTGTATTTTCTTATACTCTAGGGTATCGAACACATTTCGCAATCGTTCCGTCACCGTCTGGCATTGACACCTCTTTTATAATGAATAGATTACACTCAACTGCACGTTATTTAAAAACCGATTGATTATTCGATATCATTCCAGAGCATGTCACCTCTGAACCGGAAGCTAGACACTTGAGTGAAAATTCGAAAACTTAACAATGCCACTTGATATCAGAGAATAGGTATTTTGTGGGAAATATAATAATACTGATGGCGCGACAGGGCCTAGCTTCTCAGAAACCACTTATGTTGCGCGGGCTATTGTTCTTTCACGCGTGGAAGGGACCTACAATTTAATGCCGACTCTGAACGGCGAATTTGAGAAGCTTTTTCTAGACACGAATACTCTTTGAGCATTGTCAGTGACTCGAAAGAGGTGGAGCCGTGAATTATGAAAGGTGGTAAATTCAGGTAGCGAACCTGGAACCCTCTGCGTAGGAGTCGACGCACTTACCCACTACGCCACGGCAACCACTGTGGGAAACTGGGACTGTGTTTGTGGGAAATACGAACATTAAAGGGACAGAATTTTCCTTTCTCGTAGACTATCAAAAATAGATTTACTGGGAACGGATTTCGCAAGGTTGGGTTTTGAACGACCCTTCCTGGGAAGAAGTGCCAGACTGAAGGAACTCATTAGTTGAACCTAATGGCTGGGAAGTAATATGTCCTGGGTGAAGTGTCAACGAATTCAGTCCTTTGATGACACCTCCGCTTCTTTTTGCAAGTTCTTTATTCATGGTCTAAAAAGATTGGGCCTATACAGTCTATGAGGAAAGTGGTCCACAATTAACTCCACTTAGTTGTTTTTGATTTCATGTTGAATATCCATGTGAACATCGATAAAGCTTATTTATTTGTATCATACCTGCGTGTTGTCTTCAAACTTAAGTTTTTTGAGGGAAAACTAACATAAGTCCGAATCAAGAACATGTGTCTCTCGACAGAGTTTAGGACAGGAATTTAGAAGCTAGGGTTACAGAGGCATCAAAGCAATCTTAGTAGAGAAACCTATTTGTGTGTTTAGTTGGAAGCTCTAAGAGTGCTTACTCTAGGGTATGTTAGGGGTTGTAGCTGAGCTGGTCATCCTGGCCCACAATTTTACCAGCTCACGGAATCAACTTTTTTTACGTTACACAAAGTTGTTGTAATAATCGTCCCACTAAACGACAGAAAACCATCGAAGAGGTTTAAGTTTAGGCTTAAAGTGTCTCGTTGAGGGCTCGGTTCAATTGACACCGAATAAGAATGAACTAAAAAATGCATCAAATGATTTAGCCCATGAAAATCACCTGACCTAGTGATCATGTGCATTCTTTCCTACACTGGGTGACAAAAAGCAATTTTCGACAAGAACATCTTTCGTAATTTTCGAAAGCCTCTGAATGGACTCAGGTACTGGGGCCGGATTCTTGGACAAACCGGAATCATATAGACTCCCTGGCATGTGCAGTGTCTTCCAAGCAAATATGCTGGCAATAAAGGAGACAGCCAAGCACATTCAACCAACTATTGGTTGTTTCTTTGTTGGCAGCCATGCTGCACTGAAGGCACTGCACTGGGTTCCACGGCACAGCTCAATAGCAGGGAACGAGGGAACGGACGAATTGGCCACATAAGGGTCTGAAATGGACATCAGCGAAGCGGTGATGTCACTACAGCCATCGATCAGTGTACTACACCAGACCATAAATGACACCGTACTAAAAGAAGCCATTTCGACTTAACTCGCAAGAGATGCCTGTCACACGACAAGATCAACGTGGCCAGAGCTTAACAACGGCAAAACAAAAAAGATTCTGGCGCCAGACCACAACTCGATCCGTGTGCTCGTCAGTGATCTCTCCCAGAGTTGCGGTGAGGAAGAAGAGAACGAAACGATCAAACATAATCTTTGCCACTGTCCAGTTCTCCAGAATCGGCACCAAGCTACGCTGGGCCAAAGATTCTTCACAGAGACTGCTGAGTTAGCGAATGCGCATATATCGGATCTTCTTGGATTAGTAAAGCGCATGGAGTGGTGTAAGCCAGCACGTGACACAGGATAGGTTTAATCAATGTGTACTTCACAGTGTGGAAGTGATGTTCAATCTCACACTCCGCTTCCAAAACCTAAACTAACCTAAGTCTCTGAAGTGCTTCAGCATTCGAAGTCGGTTTAAGATGATAGGTCCCCATCAATCGTGGGAGAACAATGACTCCCGCTGTAGAACCTAAACCGAGGTTCTCCTTCAACTGATAGGCCGTCCACTATTTTTTTTATTTATAAGTTCTTCTGTGCAAAGTAAAATAAATCTGCCTAATGCACGTCATGAGCATGCATTGGTTCACATTGTGGTGATTTTTGCTCGTCCTACACGCTTTCAAGGTCTAATGGATTCAAGAACTGGGTCACCTAGATGATTCGAACAACGGTCACCTCTGCTATTGTTGTGTTGTTCCTTCTGACAGACCCTGTTATGGCCACACTGTATGAATATTTGAATTGAATCGTAACTCCTTTTAAGACTCCATTCCAATTGCTTAGCAATTTTGTCAAAATGTTGCACATACGCCAGAGTACGTCCTCCATTCTTCTTCATTTCAACTGCGAGCATTTTTGTGATTTGATTTCCTAGCTTTGTGTTAATTTATTCAACGAGATAAATCGATTCTTCCACAAAACATTCCTCAAGCGGCAAAATAACTTTCAAAATTGCACCCACCGAAAATCGCTAAGCAAACAAAAGCGTCTAAAAGTCTGTGAAACTACTCCGAATGCGAGGATAATGATGAGAACTCAAAAACAACCTTGATAGAACCACTGACGTATCCATGGTCATTCTTGTCAGGCGCGGACACAGTCGCTCGGTAGACAAAGCCACCTGCTTTTGAACGCGCCCCAAATGTTCATTTGCTTGATTGAATAATTTTCAAATCAATTACCAAACTAAGCTTTGGCCAATGCTGCTCAAATACGAGAAGCAGGTCACGTTCGAACGAATTTTCGAAGCAGAACCATGAGAAGCGTGATTTATTTACTTAAAGACTTCCTCAACCTCACAAGAAATTCTTCTAACGAACCAAAGAGTTTAGCACTGGGTGTTGGGACTTAAAATTTCTCATTTTTTTTTCAATTCAACTTTGTGAACTATTCCATATAAACTTGCGGATTAACATCAGAACTGCTTTGAAGTCATGACAGACGGGCCGGGTTCATAAACGTCAAACTGCTGCAGTCCTGCAAGATTTGCGGGCATAAACGTAAATAAATTGATGTGGATTTGCATGACAACGGTCGGCTACGGCGGTGTTCATAAAAGCAATGAGACAGTCAAACTGTGATCAACTTGTTGCACGATTGCAGGAAACCCGAATTTTTCATCATCATCCAGAAATTCGCTTATGACTTTAAGGAAATTTTTGTTTTTTGGAACATGTCTCGACTTCTAATTCACGCTTGTTTTCCTTCGCTTTTCGCTACTTTTTCTTTGTTTAATATCTTTATAAGTTTGTCATTTTATTATATCAAAAATTAAACCTAGTACAATGAAACTGTCAACATGGCCACCAGCCGAAGCTGGCCAGAATTTAGTAGAACCAAGAATATGACATGTGGGTCGCCGTGGCGTGAGGGAACCTGAGGGTGCCAGGTTCGATACCCGAATTTCTCACCTTTCATATTTTCATGGCTCCACCTCTTTCGAGTCACTGACAATGCTCAAAGAGTACTCCTGTCTAGAAAGAAAGAAGAGTTGCTGAGAAGCTAGGCCCAGGTCCGCCTCGGACTGTAGCGCCACCCATATTATTATATTATTATTATTATTATTATTATAAGAATATGACATGCAATGTAGGCCACCGGCCTATTTTGGAACATGGCCGCAATTTTTGATATATTATTTCATCTTTCGCACTAAATAACCTCCGAAAGTTGGCCAGAAACATGTCATCCGAGGGTCGCCAATGTGGCGTTTGCATTTTGTTGTGTGTGGATAAAAATGCATTGGACAAAATGTCCAGACAGACTTAGCGGTAAAATTGTATACTATGTACTTGATATCCCAACAAATTAAATTGGCAAAGTGTCCTCATTTGTCCTCTATACCAATGAATCGAAATATCAGGCCGTCAATGTTCTTTTTCAATGTGAGAATATTTCGTACTTTAGTTTGGGCCAATACAGTTGTAGTGGGCAGTTTTGTGTAGTAGCCCAGGAAGAATTGGACAATTGACCATGGTTAACTGAATATACGAAAATTGGTCAACAGGATCTTCCAAAAGGGACATAACATATTTGCGTAATGCAATCAGAGAGGTAGCAGTAGTTCAAATCGTCTAGGCCTTTTTCTAGAGTCTGTGAATTATAGATGACTCCAGATTTTTGCGCAACAATCTGTGGCCTAATTCATGTGCATGTCCTGGTGTCAAGTGATTTCGCTCATTGTGAACGGAGGCACTTATAATTAAACTAAAATATGGGTGGCGCATCAGTACAAGAAAGACCACGCTATGGCGACGCATGTCACCTCTTCTCTGACTAAGGGGCATACGATTCTTAAATCCACTCCAAGCGGCAATGCCTTTTCTAAACACGTCAGAGACCTTAGAATAAGTATCTCCTTTAGATGAGTCGTGAATTACGAAATATTTTCGTGGCGAGAATTGAACTTGGACAACCAGCGTAGTCAACCGGCACGTCCACTGCGTCTGACTTTCGTGGAGAAAAACAAAACACGTACCCTTATCAGTTGGCCTTGCACCACAGCTGGCGAACTGTCGCAGGTTTCACTGCATTATAGTTTTGTTTTTAGACGTTGTGGACAATATGATGTGAAGCAATTCAAACGTCACTCAAACACTTTGTGTATCGCCTGCTTTCATTGCATTTAAGCGGTCCCTAGACGCTCAATATTTTAGTTCAAAAATGTAGCACAATATTATATGCTAGGCGCCGAAGGCGTTGCAATTTTTTTTTTTTAATAATTTAGTTGACCGCTGATTTTTGTGTAGACAACACGTTGAGTTTTTCACTAAAAATCACTCACAGAGCTGTTTACTAGTCGGCACTTGAAAAATGAATGAACTAATATTGTGCAACTGTACCCACAGACGGAAATATATTTTTATGCAATAAATATCAAACGCGTTTTGATTTTTCACAATACACATTGCACAGAAAAAAAAAATTGAGCGTCTAGGGACCACTTTATGAATACTTTCTTAACAATGGCCCAAAGAGACAGCGGCTTTAAATGTTTGCGATTTGCTTAAAATGCATATATTTGAGACAATATCTTATTTGACACGAGGACGATAACTTAAAAATCGGTCCATAAATTGGCTTTAAACGATATTTTGCAAGGACATCCACGAACTCAAAAAATGTTTCCCAACCCTCAGTCACAATCGATAGCTACAATTTCGAGGTAGTAAAAAAGTTTGTCTACCTTGGGGCAAGCGTAAACTCCACAAACGACATCACTGTGGAGATCCGACGTGGAACCGCCTTTGGCAACCGGTGTTACTTCGGTTTGTCAAAACAACTGGCGTCAAAACTCCTGACTCGATGGACTAAGGCCAAGCTTTACAAAATCCTTATTTTGCCAGTCCTGCTGAATGGAACCGAAAGCTGGACGATAAACAAAACTGTGGCGCTGATTCTTGGTGCCTCCGAAAGAAAAATTCTACGTCGGATATATGGGTCCGTCTGCGAGGAATGCGAATGGAGAAGACACAACCGCGAACTCTACGAGTTGTTCCACGATGTGGATGTAGTCCGGAAGACAAAGATCCGTCGATTACACTGACTCGGCCACATCGAGCGCATGGACAACAATGCTCCAACTAAGAGGGTCTTTGAATCCGAGCCTTCTGGTTCGAGACGGGAGATTCAGTCTTCTTTTCCTTCTCGAACCAGGAGGCTCGGATTCAAAGACCCTCTTAGTTGGAGCAAGTAATCGCGGATGCAAGACAGCTTGGTGTTAATGACTGGAAGCAGCGTGCCCAGCACCGTCAAGAATGGAAAACAGCTATCTAACAGGCTCGGACTTGCATTGTTCGCCAGCCTGAGAGAGCCACGAAACGAACCGCTCCAGTTTTCCTCTCTCTCTCTCTTTCTCTCTCTCACTCTCTTGGCTGATGCTGTTCAGTGAGTACACGAGTTCAGTCAAAGCTTCTCAAGCTACGTCATTCAGAGTCGATCTAAAACACCAGTCGTTCTTGTAGGACCTAAGTCCAGGTCCACGATGAGCTGTAGCACCACCCATGTTATTTTTATTATGTGCTTCTTCAAAAGTGAATCACATTAGGGTTGCATACAATGACCGTTGCTGTTTCAATCTGTCATCAAGAGACTTTTATGCACTGACCAACTTTCAATTCGATTTTGGCTTTGAACAAGACACACCTTTCCTATCTTATCTCAGGAGGAGGATCCCATTCAAAAAGAATCAGTTGAATACAGTTCAGGTTTAAAAAGTAGCCTAAACCTAACCTCACTCCACGAATCAGCTGCAAATCGGTAACTGTTTCGCATTCAACTCTGGATACCGCGATTTCCGAAACAAATCAGCAATGAATCGGCACACACCACGGCGAGAAGGAAGTCTTTCTTGCATCACAGCACATGCCAAATAGAAACAATCTTAGATCTCGAGAGTTGTGGGATAATTAATCAGACAGCCAGCCACACCTAATAACTGCGCGAATTCCAACCGTATCTCCATCCGAATCCCTTCAAAAATCCACTTGAGCCACTCCACCGCACATAATTTGCATAACTAAACTTGACTTACATAATGGAACCACACTCCCACCTCTGCCATCGCCACCGCCGCCATCCACCAACGACAGCGTGGGCAACAGTCAACAAAAGGAATTCGAAAAACAGTAGCAGACAATGGAGCAAACGAGACGACGAGAAAGGCGAGCACGCCACAGCAAACGAAGTAAAAAGGCGAATCGAAAACCCACATCAAGCGCAAAGGTATCGATACAATTCCTTCCTCATTGCCTGCCGGCGTAATGCAATGTTTCGTATCTTTTTGCTTTCAAATGAGTTCAACACCCGTGCGATAATTTCC
This sequence comes from Eristalis intricaria, assembly GCA_964034865.1. NCBI lineage: Eukaryota > Metazoa > Arthropoda > Insecta > Diptera > Syrphidae > Eristalis > Eristalis intricaria. The sequence goes on from OZ035877.1 coordinate 65,601,510, forward strand.
AAAGCAAATAGTTCATTTCGCGCATATGCAAGGCAGCCCAAACTGGTCAGCGAAAATTCCCGAAGTCACTCAGCGACATCCCTGTTCGCGGGGCGCAACGGCCAGCAACGTGCCTCTGACACGACACCTTGCGTACATTCAAATGCAAGCTGTGTTTGTTTAGATAATCAAGAGGCGATACATCAAAGCAAAGTGAACAAACACGAGCGATGACATTACGCTGAAGTTGCGCGACCCAGCGTGTTGGTGGCATGTGTGGCGAAGAAATTCACAGAAACTCGGACGACTTGAGTGTGCTTTTGGACCAAGAAACCGGCTTCGTCTTCGAGGGCATTGGATGAACGAACGCAGTTAATGTGTCATGCAACAACAAGAAGCGTGAGAAAGAAAGCAACAGTTTCAAGGTTAGTGTGCGGCTGACTGAGCTAATGCACGATGATTTGATTCGAGCGAATTAGCGCCACTCTCCGTCTGACAGCTGTCGTGTGTGTGTGTGTTGTGACAGATGTGGTAACGGTGGTTTTTTTCGTCTTGGCAAAACAAATTGTTTGCGTCTGCGTCCAAGGTCTTTGGGCGGCCAGCGAACACCGCCGCCGGCGCCAAGGGGTATGTTCAAAAACCACTTGATCTTTCGCTTCCGTGGATCATCTTCGAGATTAGTTTGATTTCCGTCTTCAGATTTGTAAACGAACATACGTTTTTTAATGCCACTTCGGACTTGATGTAATAATAAACAGATTTCTCTTTATCGCCAAAGCAAATAAGGAAGCGCTCAAGTGCGGTCTGGATGGCATGTCAATATTGAGAGACAGGGAAAGGCCTCTGAAGGGCTTGGGTGCAAACAAATGTGTTGTTTGTGTGATGTCGGGTGGATGGTGATGATATTCGGATGCCAGCGATACTGCTGGCAGTGTGGGTGGGCTTAAATCGAAAATTTGGATTTACATTGATGATCACGTCTCCTGTGGAGGTGCAGACTTAATTGACAGTGAAATTCAAAGTCAGATGTTGGTGATACTTACCTACTTGTCAGGCCAGCGACCCACGGGGGATCTGAGCCTGAGTGATAGCAGCCTTCTATCGTTGGCGGTCCTGGGCCATCAAGAACAATCTGACTTGCGTCTCCTATAACTTGGACTTATACCGGAGATTCGGTTGCCTTCTCCTTCTGTAACCAGGACGCTCGAATTCAGCATTGGTGTTCACGCGCTCGTGGCTAAGACTTGCATTTGATGGCCTTTCGGACTACGTCCTCATTTTAGTACAGCTCGTTGAGTTAGCGGTTATGTCTTCTCCTCCAGACGTTGGCTACATAAATGTCTCCACCTTTGATTTTAATTAGATATAATTAATATCTGGCACTCATTGGAACACTTTTGCTTAGGCTCTCCAGTCTGGTACGAATAAATTATCTCTTAGAACGAGGCTCTTTGGATCAAAATATGCTTAAGAACCATTAAGTTATAATAATAAGAACATGAGAGGTACCAGAACCCGCTTGGAACCAAGACTGGAACCTAGATATCAGATCAGATACTCGTCTTGTGCTTGTTATTGCTTCCCTCACAAGTGGAGAGGACCTTTAATTTTGTGATATATACTCTTCTCTGAGCTTTATCAGTGAATCGAGAGAGTAAGCGCCGTGAACTATAAAAGTTGTACGTCGTCTCGGAAATTAGATCGAGCTAGAGAAGCAGAGTAGCGCTTTCAGACCTTCAAGACCCTTCTTTTTAAAGGCCAATTTCGAATGCCAAGTTTGATTACAGTCAAAGCATAACACTGAATAACCCCCGGTGATAGATGAAAATAGCAGCGGTCTCTATATGGACACCTGACGTACTACTGTTTTCTTTAGTCTGTTTTCTCAAGTCACTGAGTTCGTCTTTGATAGAGCACTTCAACCTCGATCTGTTTTCAGTTGACATCGTCGCGGAACTAATTGGTAGCTAACAAAGCGGCAGTTGTACACTGTCTCCGATGGACATGCAGACGCCCAATATCACAACCACAAACTGAACAGCCGTCCGTCCTCTTTTTTTCGTGGGCAAGATATGTAATGTCGTTACGTTGGCTGCCAGAGAGTCAACATCAAGAAGCGAGCACACAACGAAGAGACATCTCAAAGAAAGTTGTGAATGAGCTTGTGGAGTATGATATTAGTTTGGCCGACTCAATGATTGTGACACCAATGCAATTGCATGTCTATGAAACAAACATTTAGAAAATTCCATAGAATCGTAAGGTAAGGTCTCGTCTACAAATGTCTTTATACAGAGTTAAGCAGTGTGCCAGTCTAGTAGGTTGGTCCGATAAGTACTCAGCCTCACCGTCCGATGGAGCCACTACCGCAAAAGAAATTTACCACCGCGTAGACGGCTACCTACTATCAAATTTGAGCCGTCTCGATGCGGGCGTGTGACGGCAGATTTTAGAAAACAGAAAAAAGAGCAATATCGGTCGGTGATTCGATTAATGTTTCTGAGAGCTTGTATGCTGAGTACGGTGACTCTTCGCCTTCGATGGCTACCGTCAAAAATTGGTTTAAAGAGGCTTAGTGTTAAATTGAACAAAGTGGTCGCAGGTCGGTTTCTGATGAGTCACATCCAGGTGCCCCGAAAACGGCTACCACGGAGGATAACTTGACAGAAATCCACGATTTTGTATTGCCATCTCGAGTTAGCTGATACAGAAGGCATCTCAAAAGACCACGTGGGCGTATTCTCCATGAATTATTGAGCGTGAGAAAGCTACCTGCGCGATGGGTGCCGCGTTTGCTCAATCCGAGGAACAAGCACAACTGTTAGAGCTCCGCTGTCCCACGGTAAGATTGATCTAATCAGGCTGAAGGGGCAGCAGGACTTGTGCCCGTGCGACTTCCATTTGTATAAAAGGTTGAAAAAGTCTCTCGCCGGCTAGACGAAGCCTACTTTGCAGATCTTTTTTACTCTCATCCTCTACTACTCCACTCAAATACAATCTTGCATGTGTATGAAAACCACAAATCTCAAGTCCAACTTTTGAACAGAGCTCATGACATGTCCTAAAATTGAGCTTCTGCAACATTATGTTTGGAAATGGATTTTTGTGCCTCCACTAGATTTTTTTTAAAAAGCATGTTCATGAACCGGGCCGGTTGGTGAACCAGGCTAGTTGAGACGACGTGGAACGAAGTTTTGTGGAACGAAGCTTACAGCAAAGGATAAGTAGAAATATTCTACTAAGACCCCGGTTCAAATTGCCTTGACATCACCTTTTAAGGACTTCGAAATTAACTCTATCGTCTCTAGCAAAAATGCAGGTTTGGAAGTGGACAGTGATGGATCCAGGAGGGATGGTACATCGGTGGCCTACTTATAACAACAGACGCCGGGCAAGAACAAATGTGTTTCCATCCTTCTGTAAACCGAAACTACACCGGAGCTGCAAGCATGGACAAAAACATGCGGACTTTGCGTTGACCCACAGAAATAGGACCTTGTACTCTTCACCAGAAGGTACAAAATCTTCCCTTCTACATTATGCGATACTATACACCACCACTGCGAGACTTCACGGACTGTTGAATGATAGCCTTACCTGGAAACTGAAAGGAAGGCCTATTCCGCCCTTTGTAATAAAAAAACCCCATTGAATGCAAATATGGACTACAGCCACGCATTGTTGGATCAATCTGGACCACCTTCATTTTGAGACTTTTTCACTACTATTGCGACGTCACTTCCACTCTCGCCCCCTCTGTAGCAGCTGATGGCATGACGCTACTTGTTTCGACAGTGATATCTGGCCTATCCAGTGAGGCTACAATACTTGATATGTTCTGATCACCTCTTTCCTGCAACTTCAGAGACACCTGCGACCATATTTAATTTAGCGTGATCCCCTTTCCTTTCACCTTAAGGAAGTAAACCGAACGTTTGTTGTGACACTCAATAATTTGGTATCATCAACGTGCCAGCTGTCAGTCAGTTAGTTTTTCCGTGATACAGGAAAGTATCCTGTTAGCAATCGACTTGATGGCGCAGTTAGTGGAGTGCCTGCCCTGCAAAGTTAATACGCTTTTATCTGGTTTTCAAATCTCATCTAATCTCCATTTGCCGTTGGGATCAAATCAACGACACTTCCACTGGATTAGTCAATCAGTGGTACACATGAACCAATATGGTCTAAGTGTCCTGCTGAATTCACTAGCACCCCAACTACCTAACTTAGCCTAACCTATCCTGTCAGCAATCCTAGTCGGTTAGACTCTCCAGTTCCCCGTAATAAGTTTGCCCTCGTTGTTCTGTATGTCAGAGATCCTATATAGAAGCTCACTTTTTACGACATCTCTGAAGGCTTGGTTCGCTGAATCCGCGTTCCTGTCCATCTTTGGTGGCCTGTGAGCCTCATCCTTGGAACTCGGTCGTTTGAACGTTGAGTTTTTCTTAGGCTGCTGGTGCTTGCTTTCCTGTACCAGGTTTGCTAGCCAGCTTACTCGTCCTGTATCCAGTATGTATCCAGCTGCCATCCGTATCTGTTTGATATTTGCTAGATTCGGTAGCCCTATCAGAAGGCCTCACAGTATCGGTGACCCTAACCTGTCAGCGCCCTCCAGAGTCTTCGGAAGTCCTTCTGAGCTCAGCGACAAGGTGGACAGCCGCGATTATAATTATAAATTCCTTATTTCATTTTAATGACTTACAAGAATTATGCCCAGTTTGGGACTAATAAATGGGCCTTCTTTGGTCTAAGTGTGACTTGCTAATGGAGTCAGACACTCCGACCTAACCTAAAGTAAATTAGTTCAGTGCCTTTGCCTTCTGTTTTCAAAGAAATGACGCCCAACAGTGGCATTACCTAGAGCCGTTGTCACTCCGGCATGGGAATGGTGAACTCAACTGGATCTTGCCAAGGGCGAAGCATTCTTAGTTCTTGGCAAACTTTTCAACGCCTAAATTAAGACTAGAGCGACACTTTTCTCCTTGATTGAAATTCTACCAAAGTTATTCGTCATTAGCTTCCATTCGGTGATTCCGGCATCAGTTTTTAGGTACGGACGACCTCAATGCTAATTCGATCTCCTAAGCCTAATGAAAATCGCGACTTCTGCTGTAGTCGCCTTGATGTCTGCATTCTCTTTTGCAAAACGTCTTACGTTTTTCCAGTTATTCCCAAAGTCTGCTCAACCGGTTTTGACTTCAGAGCCGTCGGCACAGCAAACGTCACCCAGTCGATCACCCCTTCAATCCGATAAAATTGAACAAACCACTTATGAGATCATTGCGTCAATCACCTCTTCCTGGGATTAGCTTAAGTACTTCCGCAACCTGTTGCCGAAAGATGTAAACGTCGGCCGATCGATACCACTGTCTGCCAAGACGAACCACTCACCAACCGGAGTTCAGAAGCCGGGCCATTAAGGCCCTGCCCCTGACCATTTAAGGTAACCCGTCAAGATCTTGAATGTGTGTCCACATGTATTTCTTATTTCTTTCGCATCCAACGAAAGTTTACTGCCTCAGAACAGACACGATTATAAGTTGTTAACTTCGATTTTATTGATCGCCATTAGCATAAGCACCTGTCGGGGGATCGGTCAAGACTTCGTTCTGCCCGAAGATCAATCGCATTCGGTGCTGAATTTAATCTCGAATGCTTCACTTGGGATTTGCACTTCCTAATTGTCTGCTCGGCACGAAGAGCTTCGGGCGTCAGGGCATCAGCAACTCCTTAACGCCATCTGATGACGCCCGTCACGCTGATGCTCCACGCTTCGTGGTCCGTGTCGTGTAACAAGGCTAAGGAGACGCGTTGACGTTTACGAGTTGAGGGTATTGGAAATGTCAGTCACCTCGTTTTTGGCAATGGCTTGCACTTGTCTGCGCGGAGTGGACGAGTACAAATATTTTCAAAAACAAGTGATAAGTGATGGGCAGCCAAGTGAGTGGGTAATTGCGCTCGCGGACTCTGCTTAGTCTAATTGGACGGATTTAAATATGTAGATTGATGTGAATCACTTGAATAGTGAATTACTCGTTCGTAAAAACGAATTTAAGTGTCTATCGAGGTCTGCTTTGACTTTGGTAAGGTTTTGTTGAAAAACACACAAAAAATCATTGCTTACCTTGGGGCATTCATTTTGGGCTAAATTTGGCATTAGGCTGTGTAGCTGTCAGGGTTGAGATGTTCGTGTTATTCAGTCACAATCTAATTGATTGGTATTTTCTTCCTCATTGTCTTCGTCGGTGGTACTTTTTTGGTTTTTATTCAAATAATCAAAAAAATGTTGGTTTTATAATGCAGTCGCTTGGTGACTCAAATCAGTCTATTCTTGTTTGCGATGCCTGAATGATTCTTCTGAGTAACACTAGGTCTGACTTGGTGTTCAATCCCTTGGACCTACAAGCCAAACAAGGGGTGGTCTACGTCTTGATGTGTGAATGTATCATCGTAACAACGTGCTCTCCTAGACCACAGGCATTTCGTACACGACTTCGATGGATGCAGAGAATGGAGAGACCATTGAGTCTCTTGTCGTCTCTCATCTTCCAAGTCTCGTTCGTCCCTTCGGTCGTTTGTCTAAATGAGGGAGGCTCATATTAATTCCTCTCCAAGGCATTCGCGGCTACATCATGTCAACGTTTTGCGATTCCTACAAATCGCAAGTCGCAGATCGCGACTTGTGTGTACAGCACTTTAAGGAAGTGCATCAGTTGACTAACGTTTTTTCGTTTGACCCACTGCTTGCTAGCTGAGAGCTGTTACAAGCTAGATTCAGGGACTTGACGAGACTCCTACTTACATCTCAGATCAGCTTCTACGTTGCACACTGGTCCCAGAAATTAAGACTAAACGCCCAGCCATCATTGACTTAAGTCGACTTAATCCTATGTCGAAACGAACGAAAAGTATCCTGAAGCATCGTCGAGTTTCAAAAAACGGATTATTGCTGCTGAGAACAAAATTCTTAAGTCCAACTTACGTAGAAAGCCAATGACATCGCTTCCACTTACATCCGCAAACGCCAACGAAACTTAACGAAACTTAACGAAACCTACGAAACTGCCGAAACTAGTTACTATTGTTACATAGCATCATTTCTACGTACGTAGTTGGCTAACGTCTATTATGTTTGGGCCTTAAGGCTAAAGGCAACTTAACGAAACCTACGAAACTGCCCAAATTAGTTACTATTGTTACAGGGCATCATTTGTACGTACATAGTTGGTTAACGTCCATTATGTTTGGGCCTTATGGCTGATTTCGGCCCTTCCTTTGGGAAGATTCGATGTCGAGATGAGTACCGCCAAGATTGGGATCGTGAGATGACTTCGAGGGAAACCTTCCTAGAATGTTGAAAAAAAAATTAAAACTCAAACTGTGTCCAAAGCTTGTCAAATTCGGCACTCTGCTGGGCAATTATTTTCGAATCGAAAATGGAACAGCTGTCAAAAAAAGATTTGCACACAAAATTGTGTCTAGGCACAAAAACCAAGAATTGACAGCTTAGAGTCACCTAACCACATCAAACACCTCGTCTAGTCTCCCGAGTCTTCTCAAAATCACAAGTATTCAGACCTCGGCCACTTGCAATGACTTCAAGTCGTCTCTCTATCTCCTCCTCAAACTCGCGCATTCGATTGAGGATACAACTAGACAACTTGTTCGGTCAAGACTCTCCTCTACACCGTTAGCGCAGCTCGTGACATTGAGCATCATCCTCTCGTTAATGGAATTTGGTCCAAAAGCATTTCATCGCACAACGTGCCTACGCAAAAAAAAAAATAAAAAACAACACAACGACAGCACATAACTTCGAGGCCGCTTCCCCATTTGTTTTCAGGTGGTTCAAGGTCATGGTTTTATTTTACGCGCGTCGCCAGCTCCATCTTAAGACCGCCACGATCGATCACACCGTGTAGCTGGACGGTGGAAACAACTTTCACTTCACACGCACAGTGACGGACAGATCGTTGGTGGCTGCTGGCTCTGGATGAACCATTCAACGCGGACATGTGCGAACCCACACACGTAGTGATGGGCGTCAACTGATGGAATCTGGAGATTCCGGTCCCAGATTGGCACACAAATCGAATGGGACTGCCTATGATTGGGGGAACAGATGGGACGAGAACGTGATTGTGACATTTTGTCGGTCGTTTACCTGACATAAAGATGATTGAGGGGGGTTTTTCCGAGACCTGGTTTGATTGGGATGGTTGGATTGATTCAGTAATGCCCATTCCCTTCAATGGATGTCAGTTGGATGGCAGTTAGACGGAGTGTCGACGAAAGAAATGAAGGAAACGACCATTTGGTCGGGTAGAGGGTACTTGATCTTTGAGTTAATTTGAGTGTCAACAAGCTTTACGGCGGAAGGTGTGTTCAAAAACAGAACTATTTAAGTCAAGAATAGCTCGAGACAAGATTAAACTTTTCAAAACAAATTCCAAAAGATGACAGATAACTTCCCGAAAATAGAATCTTGAATACCGGATTTGCTTGACATTTGCTTGTCAGTGTCAGTTCTGTTGACGTGCTTCAGTCTTCTTTGGGCACTTATAACGCATGGAGCTCAGGAAGAATAGAGGCTATAGTCCGCTTGTCTTTTCAGTCTTGTCCCGAAGTGAGTTAAGCCATCGCAGGCAATCTATTCCGCAAAGTAGACACATAGAGGAGGAAATCTACATGGGAACAGCAGACGTTTGTTGAAAGCGTAGACGCGACCTGAAGTTTGGTTGGGTTCATGTGAGTTTTCGACAAATGCAAACTTACCTAGGTAGGTGGGTAGGTGGATGTGACTAGCAAGTTCCTCCCGGAAGTTGCCTCACTTAGACCTTTAAGGTTCATTGTGCTGTTTGGGCAATAATGCCTTGCCTTGAAACCTCTTAAATCTTCTTTTAAGTCCGATGCTCTCCAAAGGACCAACGCCCGTCCAAAGCTGTGCAAATGACGTTTCCCCTAAAACATGTCAAAGTTTTGAAAACTTGAAAACAACTTGTTGGGATACAGAGTCAAACTTCACTCGTGCGTCTCAAATTACCACGAAAAAATACTCAGTTCAATAAGTATATTTTTTTATTTTCGCAAATCGCTTCATTCAACATAATCAACCTTCGACCATTCTATTTTTGTTGACTTATGGAATTTTAATATCCTCATGGGACCACCGTTTGCCTTGGTCATTGGAGTTGGCGGTGGTTAGCTGAAGTGGTTAACTGGATTTGAGTTTTGATTGAGCTTTGAGCAGAGACCCTGGTTGGTGATTTACCGCATTGCAGCTGCTACTGGTTGGTTGTTGAAGACGATGATAAGAGGTTTGACTTACGAACTGTATACAGAGTTATACAGCGACGTGGATATAACCCGGAAGGCAAAAAGAGTCGCCGTCGACATTACTGGATATTAGTCACATCGAGTGAATGCAAACCTCCAGCTAAGAGGGTCCTCGAATATGAGCCTCATTGTTTTAGGAGAAGTGGAGTCGAAGACCAAACATCCGGTGATAGCGGAAGCAAGACCATTGATCTTCAATCTAAAGCGAACTAAGTCAGCAATCGAGCGGTGATTGATAAGAGTCCACAGACGAATTCTAGGGACTACAGCCAATCGCGAGTTCTTGAATGTTGATGACATAATCATGTAAAAGCCATTTTCTGTTTCAAAAAATTGTAAAAAAAATGTTAAGAGACAAGAGAGACATTTTGTTTCAGCAGGCTAAGTGGGTAGCTTCAGCGTCGAGGAGGAGGACGGCGGCACGCTTGCGGTGCCACGACTAAGCTCGTCGAATCACCCCGGTTCTTGTACCCTCCCTCATACACCACCCAATTGCAATCAAAAAAATGATCGTGCCTATTGCTAGTTAAGGTAGAAACCCTAATACCCTAATTCAAACCACGGACGGACAGCTAAAGATAGGCAAGTGAAGAAGAGAGTCAGGAATTAACCTAAAAACTAAGCTAACCTATCTACTCTTAAGACTACCTAGCCCAGTCCTTAAACGTGTAAACGCCCTTCCAGCGTCGTTTGGCAAGGTTCGTAAAGAACCCGAGGGTACCTGATGTTGATGGCACAAGTCCGCCAGCCCACCCCCATGTCAATCGATATGAGCTTTGCTATCTCTCTTGACGAATTATAAGGGAGATAGTTCTTTCGTTATGTTTCGTCCACTTTTGCTTAATTAAGCGGGAGCGAAAGAAATGCTTCTCTGCTTACGCAAATGACAGCTGGTGCTGAAGGCACCGGGGCCCTTTAATTTAATTTTTTATTATGAATGGAGCTACGTACAGGACTACAGCACCCACTCGTATTATGTGTGCCATTATTCTCTTTGGGAGAAAGGGACACACAGTTTAATGTCAACTCCGAGGGGCCAGGCTTAAGAAGCTTCTTCTAGGCAGTGACTCGCAAGGCGGTGGTGTGAAAATTGTTCGAACCAAGACACCGTAGGTCCAAGTGCGCTAGAGTCGTCGAACATACCCACAACGCCACGGCCGTCAATTTTATTAACACAAATAACATCTGATCAGCGCAATATTGACGTAACCCACAAGAATTGAAACTATGCTGGAATCGTATCACCGCATCCGTGAACGAGTGAATCGCTATCGAAAATCATGTTTTTGATATTACAGGACACGACACTACATCGTGTACGTGAACGTATGGAACTAATCGAAACGTCGATCATCGAAACGATAACTAGATAAGGAACGTATTCGATTCCAATGATAAATTACGAATTATTAAAATAATAAATCATGTGAATAAAAGTTAAAATATAATAATGAACATACATAAAATACATTGACTTCATTTCATGTCAAACGAGCGCTCTTTAGAGAGTACAAAATTTCCCCACCCTGTCCATTTTAACCAGAAATGAAGTATTACAGAGAAAGCCGACTTCACAGCTGATTGCCCCATAGTCCATCGACGAATTTTAGTACTTTTTTGACAGATATTCATGCATTTTTAAAGGTTATTCACGAAATAACGTAAATGCCGTCCTCTGATTGGTCAATTTTGTTTTGGAACACTTTATAAAAAACAGAAATTTTAAGGGGTAAAGAGAGGCAAAAGTCGCGGGTCCCTGTAATACTTTATTTCTGATTTTAACACAAGAAATTTTGTGGGTCGTTTGTTATTATTCTGTCAAATCAATTGATGTGTCAAATACTCAAATAGTTTGCTGTGCATTTGATTTTTTCGCATGTTGGTGATGATTGTATATATGTATGTATGTATAAATGACATAATTTACGCAATTGGTAAAACTGCTTTCCTGCATTGTTGAGTTTTTGCCTCTTTCTAAGAGATTTTTACTCCCACACCTTAAAAATGTACAGACTTCACAATTTGGTGCAGAAAGTACGAGAACAAACCTAATGTATTCGTATTTCAAACTGTGTTTCAAATCATTCTTACGCTTTGCTTGTTAGTTACAAAGAGTTACTTTTATCTCTTAACTGCTTTCGGACCAATCTTTCTATAATAATAATATCTTCTGATTCAGAAAAACTCAAGTAGAATAGAAACCATCGCTTGTCTCAATCGTTAAATTTACATAAATAATTCCACAAATGACACATATTTGACGTTTAACTATTACATTTACTACGTTCCACTCTATTACAATATTTCATACATATGCCTGGAACGCAACAATGCGTTTGCGCTAGCGTTGTCTTTCAACGCACACAATTCAATGGCCATGCACAAAATATAGCGTCGACCTGCGTTAGTGAAAAATGAGAGAGATGAGAGGATCGTCATAAAACGTAAGACGTAAGTCCATCGCACGTCATTATTCAACATGTTGGTTATTTTTTGACAGAGGAGTGCGCTGTGAGAGAGATTTTCTTCCAAATGTCAAATGTCATTTGAGAAAAGAAAACAGCTGATTAAAAATAATTTAACGACAAGATTAATTTCAAATGAGTGTATGCAGAAAGGCGGCAATAATTTTCATCTGGTAGATGAGAGAGAGAACAGTTGATAAATTGAGTAATGATTTCAACGCAGCTTGTCATCACACTCTCTCCGTAACATGAAGTTAGCTGGCGCAACGGACGTGTTTCAGGCATAATAATTACGTTCCGTCGGCATGCGTATAACATGATCCCAATACGTTAGTTCGTATGACGAGTAACCTAATTTCTGCATGGATGCGGTGATTGGACCCCTGGTCTCTATCTAGAGAGCTCTGAGGGCCTCAATAATTGTAATTTTCGGGATTTGTGGATAACGCTTGCGATAATAACCTCAATAATAATGAAGGTCCCACACGGAATTTTTGGGCACTTTAAAGTTTGCAAGATGCAACAATGCTTGTGCATACTTTGGTTCTGATACGAGTTTAAATTAAGTTCAACTCAAAGATGGTTGGCCAAATAGACTGAAGAAAGATTTCGTGTAGGCGTAGCAAGTGACTCCATTAACTTACAATATTTCGTCTTCAAAATTACATGCATTCAACTGATCTCATTTTTTTCTTATTTACTTACAGCCATCATCACGTCCTGAATCGGATTTCACACTAGACCTTCCTCGTGCCGAGCAGCTGCGCATCAAAATGGAAAAGGAAAAGAAGTTCCGTCGTCGATGTCGCTACCTGACCACATTCCTCAGTCTGGTGTTCTTCCTCCTGACGGTGATGGTAGTTAGTCTGGTACTAACTCGAGGCAAACGAATGTTCGGAAGCATGATATGATACAATTCAACGAAACAAACTTCAAAATGAGCAGACAGCATGCATGTGTACATATTCATTTATAAGTAAATAATCAAAAAAACAAAAGAGTATGCAACGAATGCATCTAATGATCAGTGATCGCCCTCGAGCAGCGGCAGACCACACTCAAACTAGTTAATTATTCATTTAATATGTACAACGAATCAGTGCCGTAAACTAAAACATGATACACACAACACACACACACACACCAAACACACGCCAAAATTCCAAACAATTCAACAAAATGATTGACATTTCTTGTTTTTCTTAAATAAATTTATTTTCTATTTTATCGTAAAATTGAAACAAACACACACGCAATCACACTGAATCATTGGGAGACGGTAGGGAATAGTTTGAAACCTAAAACGACATAAATCTAATTGAATTAATTTGCTTTTATTGTTTATATTTGTTTAGCTATGCTGTAATGTAATTAGTTTTGTTTTTATTTTATCTTGTTGCATATACTATATATCTACATACATATTGTGAATACATTAAAACAGTATTGTTAATAAATTATTTTGTGATGTTAGTTTTTTAAGGGATCACTTTTATTATTGACTCTAGGAGAATATTGAATTAATAATTATTGTAAAAAGCAAAAATCAACAACGAATGAGGAACACTTGAATTTTTTTTGTAAAAAATTATATTAGGCGTTAATGATAACAAATTTTAATAAATATGATTTTTTTTAAATGTACAAAATGTGTTTTGTTTTTTTTTTTCTCTATTTACTGTTGAGTTGGCCGAAATTGCAAAAAAAATTGGGTCAGATAGAATCAAGGGGGTTCTCTCAGTTGGAGTGTCAAAAATTTGTTGTTTTTTGTATTTTTTTGATGGCCACACATTAAAATATTTGAGACCGTATGGTTTTAAAAATGAAGAATGTATTTAAGAAAAATAATGTAATTATTTATATCAAAATATAGAAAAATGTGTGGAACGCAATACTTTTGCGCGGAGTCCAAAAAATCGTCGAACTTGTGATCACTGCTGCTAGTCACTGGATTATCTGAAATCATTAAAATTGAGAATCATTAGTTAATGATATGTGGTCTTTCAAACTGTGTTTCAAATCATTCTTACGCTTTGTTTGTTAGTTACAAAGAATTACTTTTATCTCCTAACTGCCTTTGGACCAATCTATCTATATCTATCTATAATATCTTCTGATTCAGAGGAACTCAAGTTGAATAGAATCTATCGCTTGTTCCCCTCCCCCAATTCACGATTTCAAATTTGGACGATTTTCAATCTGCTGGTAATTTATTATTAATATTTTTTAGACTTGTAACTTTGCATACATTAAGTTGAAAACTTAAAAAAGAAGATAGATAGATAGATATTATTTATTGGTTGAGTTACAATGTGTTGTCGCACAATTTTCAGAAAAATTAAGATATTAAAGATATGACATATTTTTGTCTTTGAATTAGATGTAATATCTTTTAGAAGTTTTAGAAGACAAGCAGAATTGTTTCCGTAGTGTCATTACGAGGCTGTCTTCTGGGAGACTATGCAAAAGGATTAAGAGCTCTTCTAACTGATTTTTACTGAAGATGAAGGAGACATTGGAAGGCTCTTGTATCTCAGATCTTCTGTGTCAATGTCTGTGTGGAAGGACTACATCTCTAAATAAACAAGACGAGTTAGTTCCTCATCACAAGCTTGATGGGATAACTGCAGCTCCTGTGTGGCAGGACTTTGATACCGTCAGGTCGATGTGCATTTCGAAGCCATTGACAGGAAATAAACAATTCTTAACGCATGTAGTGAAAGCTTGTTTTTATAAGGGAGATCTTCACAGCATCACAGAGCCCTTTGCTTAGAGTTCAAGTTGGATCTTCATAATTATTAAATTTTTCCGTTTTGGCACCCGTTGTAATCCCAATTTTGAATGACATTTTAAAATCAACGAAGCGACCAACACTGGTTCCAAGCTCTTATGGTCTTTTGAAGGTAAGATAAGGAGCACATTTAAATTAAAGCATGTTATCCTTGTTTTCCTACAGAAATGGCTTGGAAGGTACGCGACGAAATGGGGATGAGCCCTATCAACTCTCTGCTTGATGGCATGTTGGTTGAGATTCCCTAGAATGCGCATGTGTCAACTAAGTCGTGTTCTTCATATGTGTGCAAATTTGAGGAATTATCTTCAATGTAGCACCTAAGGACTTGGGTTAATAGAAGGGTACCTAGGTTAATTTGGCTTCGTTCACCACCAGACGTATTTTAGCAGGAAGAATCTCTGATTCGCATCAGTACCATGCCATCTCCTCTTTGTGACATCATGTATGTAGTGTTGGTTGGGTAGTCTGCTACGAGCTGCCCCTAGACTTCTTGACATAAGCGGCATCTTTAAATTTGTTTTGATGGAGCTCATTTAAACTCTGACAAATATGTGTCATGTGTCATTGTTGCAAAACACGATCATCAGCAAATTGGTGATCAGAAATTTGACATTCAAACTTCAGGCGGGCACATCTGAGGCAAGCAAGAAAGTAGTTAATCGCTAAAAAAAAACGCATCTAGGTTTTCCGAAATCACGAATAAATGTAGCTTTGCATGCAATAGAAACCACTGATAAATAAGGAACTCGAAATCCATCACTCCAGCAAATCGTTAAACACACATCATGCGTGAAACATTCAAATTTCAAAACTGTCAAACCACCCACTTCAACCAACTGTCTGAACAAAACAATCATCAGTTGAACAGCTCAACTGTCATTCTTTAGCCGCCTTCTTAAACTTCGCTCATCTCTCTTTCCAATTTTCATTTTCATTGATTGATTTTGGTTCTTTTTTACGTAAGTCAGCAATTTCACTTGATTTCATTTAATTTCACTGTTACTTTCACATTTGTTCGCTGTGCGTACTCACGGATTGCTGTTTGAAAATGGTCAACGGATTGTATGGACGACGGTGAACATTAATTCGTTGCATATTCTTAGGCTGACAAGCAGTTTCTCGGAGTTTAGTTCAGAATGTGGGAGTTTATTTTCAATTGACGTGGTAAAATAATTTTTTAAACTCCAGATTTTTGCATGACCTGACCACTGATCCAGAGTGTACGTCGACATAAAGAACTCATTCTGCTTCAAGCAACCATTACACCAGGAACTGGGAATGAAAACTGTGAGCATGCTGTGGTTAACATTTTGTGGAAGATATGGTTGTTGTCTAGTCTCCAGTTAGTCACGAAACGTTCACTGATAGATGGCAGAGCAAACTTTTTTTTAAAAGCAAAATCCGTTGAAACCATTTTGTCGGTGCATTTCAGTCGAAAAGGGCCGTTGTTCTTCTCACGGACATTTGTCATGTGGGCGAACGTCAGTGAGTACGAGTACGGTTTACAGTCCGGGAAGCCATTGTCAGTTGGGCCACAACATCCGTCTCTTCCGGCACTCAACAAAATTAACTTACATACGTCTCAACTCACAAAGATTGAGGCAATGATAGATCCTTCGTTCATGATTAGGACGATTGTGGCCAACTATCATCGCTATGAGTTTTATTCCCGCTTGGCTGTGGGAAAAATGGAAATCGATTTGTTAGTTATCTTGAGTGATCTTTGCGCAAGTCGGCACTTCGTGTATCGATAACCCAGATCAGTTCGGAAAATACTGCTGTGGCAGGGATTTCTCGAATAGGTCACAGAACAACTTGTACTCCCGCTAGATTTTCAGCCATCATCCATATTCTTCTGCTACCAGTTGTTCTTGCCATTGTTTCCGGCATGGAAAGTGGAAGGTCTTCTCTGGGGATAATGTGGTGGGGCTAGTCGGTTTGGTTGTTGTGGTGTGCCGGTGTCCATCCTTTGAGTATGGAAGCGTGACCGTATGGTTTTTCCCGCCTCTCTCAGCCTCAGGAGCCCATGAGGCTAAAATGTTGCTACAAAAGTCGAGAAGTTGGAGGAAAAGAAGAGCGGTCGAGTTCTGCCATTTGTATTGTTTTAAGACCCGCTATGATTTCTAGGTATGTCAAGCCTCAAAACCGTCCCAGTGTTCTCTCTCTCTCTCTCTCTCTCTCTCTCTCTCCCTCTCTCTCTCTCTCTCTCTCTCTCTCTCCCTCTCTCTCTCTCTCTCTCTCTCTCTCTCCCTCTCTCTCTCTCAAGTTATTGAAGAGCACTACCTTCCGTTCGCCGACATTAGATTCGAGCGACGCACCTTTTTTTGTAGAATCTGCATGCGGCGATTTGATCCATTTGATTGCGTGGGATAGGTCGAATCAGTCCCCACAGCTGAGTGCTTACTACAAACTTTGAGTTCTCCCATTGCTTCACATGCGAGTTTCACTCAATTTTTTCAAGTTCTTCTTTTAAAGTATGTGCCAAGTAGGCAGTGGCCAGTAATAATGCCTACGACATAATTTATTGGTGTGTTTTCAGTTTTTTTTAATTTATTGAAAGCCAAATATGTCTCGAGGTCCTGCAAACGTCCAATTACACCCAATTCCGATTGGTGACATCTGTAAGTAACAGGGTGTTTTTACATTGAAGTGAGGGTTTGGGTGTGTCCTAGGGATACCAGATTCTTAAAAAAGTTGTGAGCAAAAAAGAATCTATTTTGAATCTTTCTTCTGAATTTGTGCATGAACTACTCAACGAGGCAAGTGTCAGAGAATAGGTGGGTACAAGAAAT
The DNA here is from genome assembly GCA_964034865.1 of Eristalis intricaria. Taxonomy (NCBI): domain Eukaryota; kingdom Metazoa; phylum Arthropoda; class Insecta; order Diptera; family Syrphidae; genus Eristalis; species Eristalis intricaria. Next base: position 65,618,876 of record OZ035877.1, read on the forward strand.
ATTAACTGCATATATACACCCAATGTACCGTTGTGTTTTTTTCGACATTCACTGCGAAAGATATACCAAATATAAAACTCAAGCCCATAGCACATTGCCACCAGAAGAATGTTCTTGAGAATCCGAATCCATTGAAGACATTCAGTTTCAGTTTATTTTTGTAGGTTGAAAAATTGTATGTCTTGCTATTGCCGTGTGTAATTGTTCGACTAACAGTAGCTATATAAGTCCATCATAGGATCATAGGATACTTGGACTGCATCTGCCTGCCTGTCTGCCTCTGTGTGTTTATTCCAGATGAGTTAGCTGCCCAATGCCTTACATCTGATCCCATATTTTGTCAGTATCAATATAAACTCGCCAACAACTACTGCGCCAACTACCGAGGGATAAGTCTCCTTAACATCGCCTATAAGATCCTCTCTGCCGTTTTGTGTGAGCGCCTGAAACCATTCGTCAACAACCTGATAGGTCCTTATCAGTGCGGTTTCAGGCCGGGAAAGTCCAACATCGACCAAATCTTCACATTACGGCAGATCCTGGAAAAAACTCAAGAAATGCAGATCGACACCCACCACCTTTTTGTCGATTTCAAGGCCGCATATGACAGCGTGCATAGGGACGAGCTATACAACGCCATGTCTAGTTTTGATATTCCTGCCAAACTCGTCAGGTTGTGCAGGATGACGATGGAGAATTCTCGCTGCTCCATCAAGGTCGGTAACGAACTCACCGAGACCTTCAATGTCAAAAAAGGTATTAGACAAGGCAAGTCATGTGACTTCTTTAACATCATCCTGGAGAAGATCGTGCAAGACTCGCGCGCCAACACTAGAGGCACGATCTTCCAGAAGTCCGTACAACTGCTAGCATACGCGGATGACATTGACACAGCGAGCCGTCAATGAAGCGTTTGCTGGTATTGAAGCGGAGGCGGCCAAAATGGGTTTAGCGGTGAACGAGGGCAAAACGAAGTATATGCTGTCATCGAGAAAGGACGCCCAACACTGACGAATTGGCCAAAACGTCACCATAGGCAGCTATAACTTCGAGGTAGTGAAGGACCTCGTCTACCTCGGCTCGCAAGTGAACAGTACGAACAACACCAGTACCGAGATTAAACGCAGAATTACTTATGTCAATCGCTGTTTCTTTGGGCTCAAGAGGCAATTGAGTAGTAGAGTCCTCTCTCGAATGACCAAGCTAACATTATATAACACCTTGATCATCCCTGTCCTGCTCTATAGTGCGGAAGCATGGACAATTTCAAGAGGGGATGAAGAAGCACTTGGTCTTTTCGAGAGAAATGTTCTGCGTTCAATCTTTGGTCCTGTCTGCGTTGATGGTTATTGGAGAAGAAGATTCAACCACGAACTGTACGGGCTGTACAGCGGCATGAGCCTAGTCAGACGTCTACGGATTCAACGTCTAAGATGGCTGGGCCATGTAGAGCGAATGGACAACACTCCTCCAGCGCGAAGTCTTCGACTCCGAACCAGTGGGACAACGCAATAGATGACGCCCACGGAACCGATGACGCACCCAGGTGGAGAAGGACCTCAATCAATTTGGTGTGCGCAGTTGGAGACAACTGGCTAAAGACCGTGCCGGCTGGTTGAGGCCCAGGTCCACCCCGGACTGTAGCGCCACCAGAAGAAGAAGAATATGTGAGTCTTCGCTGATTTGTTTTTTTTTCGATTTCAGTTCAATTAATTTTTATTTTCAGATAATATTTTACAATAGTTATTTGTTTCCGCGAGTCTCAAAATTTTATAATTAACTTTAGGTAGCAAGCTTAGTTTAAATGAATTTCTGCATTTCATTATTTGATAACAATTCGAACAAAAATTAATTAATATTTACGAAAAAAAAAGAATCTCGTGCTCAGGAGTTTGTGTAATTTTCGAAACCGTACAATCCATTTCGTAACCGGGTTACTTCTTTCTTATTAATTGATCGAATAAATGCATCATGAGATGTGTTGTCAAATGCTCCTTCAATATTCAAGAAAGCACATAAACGCATTTCTTTCGCTTCAATGGCGCTTTCGACAGTTTCCATCAGTTAAGTTTGGTTAGGTTAGGTTGGAGTGGCTGAATACCTTAACTCGTAGCCGCACTTACTCCAAAGTAAGCTCGTTGTGTTACTACAAAGGATCCATGAGGTCCTAATCAGCGAACCATTGAGCTTTTAGTAAAGCGATGATGATGACTAAAATATGATACTGTCAGTTAAGGGAGTGCGGTTTCTGTGGATCTACCTGACTTGAACGCACGCTGACAGTTGTGAAGAGGGGATGTCTGGATGTCTGTAGTACTTCTTTTCTTATGCAGTTGTTCATAGGTTTTTCCAATGTTTTCAGGAGAAACGATGTTAGGGTGATCGGTCTATAGAACTTTGGTAGGCTTGGGTCTCACTTCCGATTTAAGAATGATGACTATCTTTGCCCTTACTGATCGATTTCTCTTAGAAATTCAATTCCCTAATCACATCATCCTTCGGAATCGTCACGAGTTTATAGCTTTTTTGACTAGCGCATGGAATTGCATTGATCTACAGCACGTGTCTTTTTCTTTTCTTTTCCTTTAGTACAACTCTACGTCGGATCTCTACTTGTCATTGCGAAGTTCACCTCTGCCCTGAGGTAAACAAGCTCCTTGACTTACTCACAATTGTAGCTGTACCTCGTGCTCCCTGTTGATGTGTGACAGAATGGTTCCTGCTTTACAGCACATGCATATCTTGTTGACCAACTCGTTCCGCCTGTCCTTCGATGGCTGTAGGAAAACTCACATCAAATGGAAGAAACACAAGGTCCGCTATGAAAACAGTATACAATCCACCAATCCAACCGCAGCGTTGTAGAAATCCACGATGGTCATCGTTTCGAAAAGGACGTCTGAAACAGTAAGTTCCAGAAGATTGACAGCCACATATATCGCACGCACGCATGTATTTTATTTTACTTTATTATTTAAAAAATCGCATAACCAAAAAAACCATTTCCAAAAAATACAAAAAAAATAAAAATAAAATATATATCCTCTAAACAACAAGTCGAAAGAGCTGTCTTTTAGCTTACGAAAAATAAAAATAAAACAGGCAAGAGTACAGAATACGTAAATGCTAGACTAGAACGAAAAAGAGTCCGTATAAGTACTTCCCTCCTACTTTGGTGTGCCTTAGAATACTGAAAGGAAACAAAACCACGAATACGAAAAGGGTGATTAGGGGATCGAAACGAGTAACATGAAACGGAAAATAACTATTACAGCCATTCGCACAAATATCTTATTTTAAGACTATGAATAAACTTTTAAAGCTATTTTTTGTTAAATGCTCTTCTTTTGGAAACTATAACAAGCGATCAGACTTTGATTTGATTTAAATATAATTTATATATATGAATGTAAGTATCTTTGCGTTCCCTTCTTGTCCACGTCTCGTAAGTGCGGGAAATAGAAGTGAGGCGTAGCGTCTGTCCGTCTGTCTGTCTGAGTGTGGCCATGTGGCCGTGTGAACCGGGGGAAGTGCGTTTTGTGTGTGTTTAGCTGGAGCCGGAGAATGTTAAAATACTTAAACTCTATGCTTTATGATTAGAATCTCTTGGTTAACAAGTAAAAGTTAGTGTGTATCTGTGTGTCTGTAAGGTATTCGTGAATTCTAGGTTTTAGCTGAACTGTTCTTGGCCGTGGTCGAGTTGGCGAGCACGTGCTGGGTCTTTATGTAGTCGATGTACATGCGACGGGCTTGGTTGAGGACCCGCGTGACGTCGTGCTTGCGCACCATTTTGTCGAAATGCATGGCGATCTCATTGTAGTCCATGCCGCTCTTCATGATCGGCGTGCGATGCTGTAGCAGAAGGGTCAGGCAAAGGAACATGAGGAACGGATTGCCACCGCCGAGTTCGTGTGGTGGCGGAAGAACGCTGTTGGTCGCCGGCAGAGTCGGCTTGGGGAAAGTTATGTCGGCGGTTGTCGCCTCTTCGACGGCCAGTTCGGAGAATTTCAGCTGTGCCTCGAGCAGCTCGGGTGCAGATGTGGATGTGACTGGCGGCGTGGTGGTGAAGTTGTCTATCTCGAGGAAGGGATTCAGGCTGTCGATTGATGGAATAGCTAGTGGTTCTGGGTGCTCTGCAGTAGCTTCGGAACCGAACTGAAAGGCTTCTTCTTCGTACTGCGCCTGCAACGGGGACTCTCTGGCCGCGTCGTTTGTCTCGATCTCATTGAAATTGCAGCTGGAATTGTTGGATATCTGGTGCAGCGGGTTTTCCCAGACGAACACGTCCGACCTGGTGCTGCTGCAGGTGCTTATGCGATGGGCAGCATCGAAGTTTCTTGCGTCGCGCTCTCTCCGACGCACAATCAGCTCGTTTATGTCGGGGCACGTGATGATCTCATCCTCCTTCAGGTCCTCCACCAAGTCCATCGAGTCCCGATCGAGCTTCTCATACTCAATCTCCGAACCGGACTGCGCTGGCGGTGGATCGACCAGAATCGTGGTTGGGCCAAATACTTGCCTGTCCAGGTTCTCCATTTCCAGTCGCAGTTCGCGCGTCATTGCCGTCGACATGGGGAAGTACTCCTGATCTTGACTGTCGTCCGGGGTAATGCTAGGATCGTGGCCTAGTCGACACGGGAATTCACGGGGATCGTTCAAGTCAAGGTGGAGTTTGGATGACGAGGCTGGAAATGAGAAGACTTCGCAACGATTCTGTGTCTTGGAATCGCTCCATGTCTCAGCAGTGGAGGAATCCGATTCGTCAAGGGAAGATATTGCGTGCATTGGCTTCACCATGGAATTGGCAGATGGATTGTCTTTCTGATGAGAGCGCAGGGAGGGCTGTTGCTGCTTATCTGCCGTGTGATTGCGACTCTTCGCCGTTAGATTCAAGAACTCATTGAAGTTCTTTATGATTCTCTGCTGCCCCAGGCTTGGTTTGTCAGTCTCCTTCTCGTCGTTTGCCGCTGCCACTTTTGAGTTGTCGATTTTATCGTTTCCTCCCTTTGCAGCTGAAATTGAAATGTGACCTATTAGCAACGGAGTTGTGCTTCCTATGGATAGACATGTACACTCACTACTCCTCTTGTTGGCAACGATTTTCTCCTTCAGCTCCTTGAAGTGTCCACCTTTCTTGCCCGTCGAACTGGTGATTTGCTTGGCAATTATATTGCTCACCGCGTTGTAGTTCGAGAATATGTTCTTGTTGTGCAATTTCATAATACTTTTGGGAATGCGAGGCTGCTTCTCGTCGCCGCCAGCCTCCAAGTCAAGTGTCCCATCCACCTCGAGGAAGGCATTCACAGACGTGGCAACAATGGGAACCACATCGTCTTTGGTGAGCCTCGTGGCATCCTCGATGAACGGGTTCGTGGGATGGAAAACGAACTCTGCCTCATTTTCAGAATCCAACTGAGTTTCAACTTCGCCCTGGGCATCCTCGGATTCAGACACATTCGCGATCTCCGACTCGGAAAGGTGCCCTTTGTCGTTCTCGTTGAGATGCTCCATCAGCATCAGCATCTTCGATTCGTCCAGACTCTGGTGAGCCTTCGAGACGTTGCGATTGCGCCGTGCACTCCTCGACATGTTGTCGTCCATGCTCTGATTGAGGCGTCTTGTCGTGTCCAGCCGACCGGGAGAATTCGTGAACGACGTCGACAGGTTCTGCGACGAGCATGTGGAGCTCAGCGACACCGATGAGCTTTGTCGCCGAAGTGCGCAGATTTTTGTGTACGGGTTCTCCCTCGGCTTGGCCAGAAGGTACGAGGGACTAGTGGGTGGTGGTTCCTCGGGCAAAATCGGCTCGAATTCTTTCTCGAAAAGCGCCAACTCACTGGCGAGGGACTCGTACTTTAGCGAGCTCCACTGCACCTCGAGCATTCGTAACGAGTCTTCGAAGGGAAACTCGCGTTTCAGCTCCAACAGGAGCCATCGGTAGCAGAAGAGCAGGTCGTCCGCCTGCTGGGCCTTGAGGTATTCATAGAACTCCGGGTCGTAGAAGCTGAGCGCCTCTGTTAGGTGCGTGAACTTCTGGGTCATAGCGATGCCGTCGAGCATGAAGTTAACTTTTAACCGGGACATGATGGCGCAGAAGCAGATGTACGCCTGTGCCTCGTCGTTCATCGTCACAAGAAGGGGCGATGCGATGTCTGACATGCCCTGACAGTAGCTCACCGAGGGATGGTTCAAGGCGTACGTCGTCAGAATGTTGAAAAGGGAGGCAATGTTTTGGTTGTCATCGCTGCCGGCGTAGAAGGGATGCAGGCGATCCGTTCGGAGGACGTCCTTCTTCACCATGCTCGTCACGTAGGAGAGCTCGCTGTCCACACAGCCTCGCTTCACCGCGGTCTTCCAAGTGTCACGAAGCTTGAGGTAGTAGTCAGACTTGCGCTTCATGTAGTCCATCCGTTCGCGCCCGTTCATCCCGTTCGGGTAGACGTTGAGTATGTGCTTCCACACCACCCGCCTTAGGCTTGGGTCGATTCCACCAAGAAATATGACTTTCCGCAGCTCATCGGGGCGTAGGATCTGTCCCACCGGATCCAGGAACAGCCGGAATTCATTATCCGACAGCGGAGGACGTGGTGGCAATTGCGAAATCGGCTCGTCATTCAGATTGAAGGCTTTTTGAACTATGGAAATGGTTTTCTCCATGTGATTCATGATGAGGCCGGGAAGCTTGGTCTGCATGTTTTGCACGTACTTCTGGCTCATGCCGATGGACTGCTGAATCGGTTGCATTATCTCACGCGCACCGGAACCAAAGGATGCGGACGGTATTTCCGCCTCCCAGTCTCGCACTTCCGTGAAAGGCTTTATATCGATTTGCAGAATCAAACACGGCTCGGTGGCGGTCTGAATCGAAAGATTGTGTATGCGTAGAAACGCGGCATCCAAGTCCCAATCGGACAACACAGCCAAATACATTTCGTTGCCCGCTGGATCGAATGCCTTGTATTTGATGGAGAAATCCGATTTGATGTCGAATGCCTTCGCCAAAATGCTGTACAGCACGTCGAGCGATGTTATTTGTGGGTCGACACTGAACTTTCTCCATTCGGGTGGAAGATTCGGTTCACATTTCTACGGAGGAATTTTAATTACATTCCGTGTGCAGACAATAAAGGAAAGAGAAAATATTCAACCAACCTTGACTTTAACACGAACAGCTTCTCTCGTGTACGAGTAGATGTTGGCCATTTTTACAGAATAATGATGATATTTTAGACGATGCTATTCTTCGAGGACATATTTTGTTTTGTTTTATTGCGGTCCTTGTTCTTTTGTTGGGGTCCTTTGTGAAACCCTTTATGTGTTTTTGCTTGCAGACGTCCGACGATGTTTCCCTCACACGAAAGGTTTTCTTCTTTTGCTCAATGCATTTAGACCAACAGAGAAATGTCACGATTGACAGATTGATTTGATGTCTACTTGTAGGATTTGGGGTGTGTTCAAAGAGAGTATGTGTTCGATGGGAATGGTCGAATATGAAGAAATTAAATTCTCAGGTGGAGATATTCCTATTTTTGGATTTATTTTTTCATAATTTCAGCCCTCAAGGACATGTAGATCAAATTAAATAATCTAAAAATCGTGTATTTTATATTATATTTTTCATTCGACACTGGGTTGTTTTTCAGATGCTGACAACAATGTGCGAGAATTGTGTGAAACGTCAAATAAACACCACTTTATTTTGTTTTGAATTTCTTATTGGACAGAGCAAACTGGTGTGCATTCGGAAAGTAAATTTTCAACACCTTCGATAGCTCAGTTGGTAGAGCGGTGGACTGTAGAGTTGAAACGCAATAGAAATCCATAGGTCGCTGGTTCAAATCCGGCTCGAAGGAATCATTGAGAAGTGGAATAATTTTTTTTAATGTTTTTTTCTGTAAATGATGAGTAGACAAAAATGTTGTTAATGATGGAGAGCAAAGATAGATGCTATGATTATCTCTACAAAAGTATAAACGTATGGTGCGAGGCTAGAATGGTATCAGGAGAAAAAGTATCTGTCAGAAGAACGAGTAACAATCAGAGATATGGGCTTGAAAACATTTTACAGCCGAATCGTTAATAATCGCTTAGTGACAAACCCGATTGATGACTTGGTATCCAAAGATTTCTGTCATCGTCAGCAAGCGGATTCAAAACAACTGGAATTGCAATGTGCTCTTGCCACTTTGAATGAAGACATTAGATAGGACTCTAAGCTCCCATGAATCTCTGAGCTGACAAATAAGTGAGTAATGTACAAATGTGAAGGAATGAATGGCAAAGGGCGATAAGATTCTCCTCTAAATTCAAGGCAAAGGGACTGGACATCAGGTCCTATTATAGTTCAAAGGCAAGTGGAAATAAGTTTCCCTAGCTTAGCTTCCCAAGCACCTATTGTTGCTAAAGGTGAAGCATGTTTCAAAAGGTTTGCGAGAGTTCAGAGTAAATTATATAGCTAAAGTAGGTAAGGGTAGCCGTTGAAGATTGTAGACCTCTTAGCTTTTCCTCTTTTCTGTTCAAGATTTTGGATTGGAACACTTGGACCCATAGACATTGACGCCAGGTATCAGATCGGCAGTAGCCTTGCAATACGCACCAGTGTGTCACTGGACACATAGCACCCTTTGTAGTCGAATACACCGTCGGCGCGTTTATCAATAAAAGAAAGGATAAGACAATTCAGACTTCACAAAGTGTGACCTGATACAACGATCTGTGACGTTACGTCTGATCATGTTATCCCTAGATTTATTAGGAAAGTAAGCAGAAGGAACCCATTCCTCTAGATCCTTGTCATTAACAAGATCATAAACAAGCCTGAGAGAAATGATTCCACTGTAGCCGGCTACTCGGTCGACATGTGGCCATTCTCATATTCGCGATCTCTTTCAACTCCGAGAGAGCGGCCTTATCACTGAACACAAACTAAAGGCTTAAATGCCAAAAAATCTGAACACCTGCTTTACAGTTAAGAAGAGAATATTCGGTCACATTGGTCGGAAAAGAAGACACCTTCAACTGTATATGTGTGTTTTGTGTGAGCGGCTGAAACCATTCATCAATAATCTGATAAGACCTTATCAGTGCTGCTACAGGCCGGGGAAATCCACCATCGACCAAATCGTCACACTACCGCAGATTCTGGAATAACCCAAGAGATTTCGAACGACAGCCACCACCTATTCGTCGATTTCAAGGCAGCATATGACAGTGTGCATAGGAACAAGCTATACAACACCATGTGTAGTTTTTCTTCAGCCAGGTTGTGCAGGATGACGTTGGAGAATTATTGCTGCTCCATCAAGGTCGGCCGTCAATGAAGCGTTTGCTGGTATTGAAACGGAGGCGGCCAAACGAAGTATATGCTCTCATCGCGAAAGGACGCAAAACATCGATGGCTCGTCCAGAACTTCACCATAGGCAGCTATATAAATAAACAGTACGCAAAATCAGTACCGAGATTAAACGGGGAATAACTCTTGACAATCGCTATTTCTTTGTGCTCAAGAGGCAATTGATTAACAGAGCCTCTTCTCGAAGGACCTAGCTAATAGTATACAAGACCTTGATCATCCTTGTCCTGCTCTATGGAGAGGAAAAATTGACAATCTCAAGAGCGGATGAAGAAGTCTGTTGCTCTGCTTTCAGTCTTTGGTCCTTTTCGCGTTGAACGTTTTTGGAGAAGATGATTCATGAGCCTAGCCAAGCGTCTACGAATTCAACGCCTAAGATGGCTAGGCCTTCTTGTAAACCTTGTTGGTTGAGGCCCAATAGAAGAAGAAAAAGGACATATGCTCGGTACTGGGACATACTCGTAATCGAGTAAATGAAAAAGGGGATAAGCTTGTCAAAGATGGTTCTGAATTAGAAGCGTCTCTGGCAAATCAGTGCATGTGCAGGTAAGTTCTGAAATGATACCCACGAGGCAACCGTTGCAGCAACACATCTATGTTGAAGCAACCGTTGCGTCGTGTGTATCATTGTTTACTGCATTTACTCATTCGAAACAAGCGAGTAAGAATGTTCGTTTAAGAATATAAAAATTTAAGAGAGCTATCGGACTAAACATTTTTTTGTCGTCCGCTGGCTCATATTCTTTCAGTTCTTTCAGCAGCCTTTCGTTCGAAAATTCGCCTTTTTTTAAAAGCCAATTATTTGACTAATTTAATATAGGTAGACGGTCACTGTGTCTTGGAATCGTGCACAAGAGAACCGGTGGCAACCACAGAAGAGAAAAAGTTGTGCAGGCCTGTTTGTAGACATAGCCAAAGCTTTTGACATGGTGAACCATAGTTTTCTCTCGAGCAAACTGTATCGGGCTGGTTTTCGGAGAATTATTGACAGATGGCTAGCTTCCTATCTGAAGAATAGAATGTTGGGAATTCTTTTAGTAGTTTTAGAACCATCAATATTGGTACCTCAGGGATCTGTTTTAGGCCCAATTCTTTTCCTAATCTACATCAATACCTTGTTTCTTGGGCCTTATGCAGGCAAAGTTATGGTCCTTGCTGACGATCTTGGTATTTCGTACGAATCTCCTAGCTAACCTTTGAACCTTGTGCTTGATATTAACTTTGATCTGCATGTACTTAAATTGTGATGATCTTATAGCTAACGTTAAAACAAAACAGTGTGTTTTTTTGCCTTTGATGTCAGGGTTCACCTGACTTTGATTTCATCTTCCATGCCGCTAATTGTGCTCGATACAAAATGTCAAACCGCACTTGTTCCATTGCTTCAACTGAGTCAGTGTTGGATGAAGTTGCTGCATGTGATCCTAGATGTTTCAAAATTGATACTGTAACAAGCTATAAGTATCTAGGAATTAGTATTGATCAAACTATGGTCTTGGTCTAACCATATTGCGAACTTGAACAAGTATCTCCGTTCCTCTATCCGTGGCTTGTATCAACTCCGCAGATTCAGCAAAAATAACACTCTGAGAGTTGTATACTGCGGCATATTCCATTCTAGACTTCATATAGTGCAGATATGACCTATTAGAAAGATTTCTGGTGTTCCTCGTCTCACGCATTCCACGATACTTTTTACGAGCGTAAGCAATTTTCCAGTGAGACACCTGAATTATTACAAGGTTTTAAACATTTTTTTATGAGAAGTGCGTATCTGCAGAGCCCGATCTCTGTCAGCAGAAGTCTACATAGTGCCTCGTAAGTATACCCTCCTTTCAGACCCCCCACTTTAGAGACTTCTACTCCGTCGTCTGCTTTAAATTATGCAATTGCCTTCCTGTTACTATTCGCGTTATCCGATCACTTACTTCATTTCTAAGTAAAGTCAAAGGTTGGCTTCTAGATTTTGACCTCAATGCTGTCATATATTGCTTAAGCCTAAGCCAATGTTTAATTTTGTAACTTTTCTTACATTTTATTTCTGTTACTCATTCTTTTGTACAAATTCCTGCTGATTTCTTCCAAATGTAATATCTGTTAAATTTCTTTCTGATGTGAAATACGAATATCACTACGAATTCTTAGTAATAATAGTACACTTCATGAATTACATATTTTAGTTGTATTTTCATTGTAAGAACAAGAAATAAATATTCAGGATCCAATCCAATCCAAGCAAGATCAACAAGGCTAATCTATAGGAGTTTGTATTAGTTCTCTTGATGTGGAAATATCTCTGAAATGTAAAACGTTCGGTACTAGAGCCTTGTAAATGTTGTATGCTCAATAAAGAACTATCTATCCGGGTAAAACCCGATTCGATAATTACCCGAGTACCCGGGTACCAGAGTTTTGCGGGTAATATCCAAGTTGGTAGGTACCCTAGGTGGGTTCCCGGGAATGCGGCTCTATTCCATCAATTCATCAACTCCCCAGTTCGGGTGAAAAAATTTCAGCAAATTCAAAAATCACCACAAAAACACGTGTCATTTCTTTAACATCCTTTTATTAATCATTCGTTTCATAATTCCATTTATTTCTCTTGATTATATTCTGTTGTTAATTATTTACATACAATTTGGTAGTACCAACAAAAAAATAGATTCACGATATACAAAAAACAAAAGAATACGAAAAAACACGACTAACTGTTATAAGAGTCTTATACACTAAAAAATTGGTTCGAAATGTCCTTTCTTCTACAAAACTACATTTAATTTGAATTTATTCCTCAAAGAAACACTGACCTGAACAATAATACGTATCTTATTTATTGTGGAAAAAAAGAAGAAGAAGATATAAGAAAAACAAATCAAAGAACCAAACTAAATCGAATTGGATAAAATATAGACCTACAATATATACAAATGTTTGATTACAGAAAAAAAATACACGAAAGCACGTACAAATACGAGCACTTGCTGATATTGTAACTAAGGGAGGTACCTGTCGACTTATTATTCACGTACATAATTATTTCGTTTTTTTTCCTTCTTTATTTCGCGTAGATAAAGCCTTTCTCATTTGTTCTATTGCTATCGTTTATTTTGATTACTTAGACGAGACTATACCTAAAATAGAGTAGAGTTTTGTTTTCTAGTGGTTTTGACAGATTTTTGTGTGAGGTTTGGGGACGGGGTGAGGGGATTAATAATTTAAACTTATATCTGATCTTTTTATTGAATATTGTATATGGTATGTACTTACAGCTGGTTTTTTTGGAAGGTTATTTTTGGACTTGGGTTGCTGGGTTCTTGGATTGGGGCAACAAACTTTTCTGATTGGCGAGTGATGTGGAAAGTGTTTCGGGAAGATCGACGGGAATTTCGACGAGATTGACTGACCGAATTTGAACGGGAATTTCGAGAAGTCTCACAGACAGAAGTTTTACGTTGCCGAAGAGGTTTACATATTCTCAATGATTGGAGGCTTTCACTACTGTTGCTGTTTTTCCGTCTTCTTACTAACTTTGCCAGCTTTGAACAGAGGTTGTTGGGCATTACTGGAAGTTCGACATTAATGTTTTGTGACTTGGTGGAGAGGGATACATAGACCGATTCCAGCTAATATCATTTACAAATTGGAAAATATTAGCTGCAAGTATTGAATCCAAATATTCAATTCAACGGCGAGAGTTTTTGAAACACACAACAAGTGAGAATAACGAAATATCGTTTAAAATGCATATTTGTCTATATTCCGTTCTGACTGCGAATTCTCATGGGGGACTGGTTCAGATGTCAAGTAAAAGGCAGTGAACTAAACAAAAGTAAGTGCGAAGAAGTCACTTGGTCAACAATTTAGTAACACCAACAGAGATCCATTGCTCATTTGAGCCACCGAGCGATTACACAGAAAGTGTACACTGCAGCCATAATAACCACTTCGCTCAGTTTCGGTGAGTTTCGTTCATTGTTGTTTGCTTAAGCGGGAACAAGAAGAACGGAGAGAGAGTGTTCATAATTTGGTTTAAAAGACAACAAGTTGAATTCTGCATTCCAAGTGGCTTCCTTATTTTACGGTGTTTCTTGATAATTTTCGTTTAGTTCTGACGAAGCTTAAGGTCACTTTACCTTTTGGAATCTTTTGAGACACATGTTTATGTTTAAGTTCACTTACTGAATTCACAGCTGAACTCTAAGCAAAGTCTGTCTAAAATATATGGGTTCAGCAAGAAAAATCAGGTGTATTTTGAATATCAATTATCAAACAGAAGAAGAAATCGATCGCTTTCACTGAATAATTCTTGAGAGATATAAGAAGCAGAGGTATTTCCGGCGACATACTGAAATTTATCAGAAAATGGATCTGGAAAATCTGGAAACTGGAAGCACTTCGACTGAATATGTCAAAAATGTCGGTAAAGTGGCAGTGTCGCTGATGTCAAACGGGCCTTCACACTCATGTAGGATCTTGTCAGGGACTCATCGGCGATACATAAATAATGCATATTTATTAAGCAAAATGGATTCATTCAAATTTGACGGAGTTGATAAGTGCGTGCAGTGCGTGCACGGGCAGAAACTTGTGGAATCATCGTCTCGACTCAGTGACTTTTTCAATTCTCGGAGAAAAAGTTCGAAATTCCGTACAAAGGATCTTGCAAGCACAAGGACAACTATTAATGTTGGAATTAATCGTGGGCTCCCAACATGTTGAAAAATGGCAGAGGGCTTGGTACGGATAGCGTAGAATATTTACCAAAAAATCATTTTTGACGTTTCCACCTGAATGACTACATTTTCTGATTCTTGTGTTATCTATTGGTTTTCTTTTTGACAAGGTCCAAGAAAAATCAAAAACATTGTTAGAAATAAACCATGCATAGAATGTAGCAGAACTGGATAAATTATTTCACCTCACTAGTGTCAAAAATGTCACCTCTTAAGTGTCAAAAATGTCACCTCATAAGTGAAAATGAAGAGCGGTTGCCATCAGTTGTTGAAAATTGGGATTCGTATTCCACCCAGGTTCCCTGCATTATTTGCCAGTTTTAACTTGATTGATTGGAATATTTTTCCAGTCAAAATTTCACCCAGGTATGGTGAGAAACGTGCAATCGTCATTCGATTATTTCCTCGCAGTTCGTTTTCCACTCAGATGTAATTTCGGAATGTAAGATCATGCCAAAACTGGTCAAATGCATCGAAAAGTTTGCTGGGAAGGTTCTTATTGCTGCGCAGAGACAAGCAACTCGTGACGGTTTACGGTTTTCTGAAACTAACACTACCCAACGTTCTTAGCTCTTAAAACTAACTGACTATCGATAAACAAATTTGAATAGAATATTGAAATACAAATTTAAACAAAAAAACGTAGAAACCTTATCATATAACATTTCGCTGTTAAACAAAAATAAAATCAAATTAAGTACATTTTCATAAAACAATGACTAAAGTTTTTCTTTTCTCTAAATTACATAAAAAAAACACTCAACTATTTATATGGTAATTTTATAATACGACACTTTCACTTCGATTTGAATTTGCCTCCTCCATTGCAGGGCCAACTCAATTCTTTGGATCCTTATTGTAGTCCACGTACACTCGCACCACCTCGCCGGAGTACTTTCGCTGCGATGGCATGAAATAGAAGTCGGGTGTGTCTGTGCCCGTCGAGGATCCACTGCGGGCATGATGAACCTCGCTGTCTCTGTCCCGACTCCTGTGCCGGTCCTCGCCACCGTTCTTACGACGATCTTGTGTGTAATATCCTGCCGGAGGCATAGTGTTCTGCTGTTGTTGCTGCATCACTTGACGTGGCAATGAGTACGCCCGCTCGGCATATGAACTCCTGGCATAACCCGGATTCTCTCCATTCTGTACGGGATGGTTGTTGCGTTGGCCACGGTGTCCGTTCGAGCGATAGTCGTGGGTGCCAGTGGCACCGGGAGCGCCCATGCCATTTGTCTCCTGCCGGGAAGTTGTCGATCGGCCATTGCTGACGTCGTAGTATTGGCCCGTCTTGCTGGTCGGTGAGTGAGACATTTGCAGTGTCGTCTGTTGGCTGTTGCTCGAAGATCTGTGTCGTGACTTGTCCTTACCACCGGTGCTAGTTGTTGCTCGGTCGTTTTTCTCTTCGGTTTCTCCGTACGGATCGAAGGCGTAGTTCGTATTGGCGCTGTAGTCCTTCCACGGCGAGTTCTGAATCAAATTGTTCTAAACGAGTGAATGAACGAAAGAAAAGAAAAACGTTCAATGGTTAGGAAAACGATGAAATCCAACATCAACCAGTCAGCATTTTTTGTTTATTTAGAAAACGATCAATTTTACATACATTTTTGTGTTAGTTTAGTGGAGGGGGTGGGGATAGAATTAAGAAAACATGCATTCGCTTACTCCGGTCTTGAGACTTGAAACCAGTCAAGCATACTTATGACTTCATTTATAGAAAAAAAAGATGATGGCTTCGTTCCTGCATTTGCTATTTCTAGACCCTTAACCCTAAGAGTGTAGGTGGCTTAATGTCTAGCTGGTTCGAAGTTACACTTTATGAGGAATCTTGCCTCTTAGTTGATTTTTATTCCGGCTTGACATTTACTTATTACTACAATGCCTTCTGAAAAGTCAAAACTATCATGTTAAACATGAACCTTATCTGAAAGTCAAGATCAATAAGGCATTCAAATATGAGTTGCAATTCCTATGTTTACTCCAAGCGTCTAATTAAATGAAGTTAAATAATGTACTTAACACAATGATCCTTCGACTTTTCCGTTTAAAGTCAGCATACAATTGTATAGCTATTCCTTCCACTCTTGAAAAGCATGCACAAAGCAGATGGTTGCTGTACGACTTAGGTTTATTGTGCTTGCGAAGGACTTTAGTTTTCACACAAAAAAGTCGACAGAATAATCTTTCTTCGGACTTTAACGACGTATGGGCGCTTTCACACAGAAAAATTTCGTCTGCGATTTTTCCATCTGGTTGGCAAGGGATGTGGAACGTGATAGGGGTAGCCCGCGTCTCGTGTGCTCGGGGTTTGCTTTTGGATTTTCTATTCTCTTGTATCTCTCTTCGTTTTTTCTTTGAGTTGCTTTATTCTTATATTCTCAATGTTGGGTATTGGATGCATGCTGTACATGTGTGAGAAAGAGATGACGCATGTGTGAGAGGGGGTAGGAAACAGAAAAGGTTCAACATTGAGATCTCAATTGCAGAGACTGAAAGATTTTCTGTGTGAAAGTGGCTTGCGATCACAAGAGGGAATTTGAAAAAATCGCCGACGAAGTTTAGCGAGTGCGAAAGCTGCCAATGCAGCTCATGTGAAAACTGTTTCAATAAAAAGTCTCCACATCTTAAGTTGACACAATAAATGCTCGACACGTGGCGCTGATTTGCTTGTATATAGTCAATAGCAAAATTGAGCATACAGCATAAAGGTGCCGTTCTCTGCATTCTCAACAAAAATCACATAACAAAAGTAGGCACATCTACCACATGTGAATCACGTAGAAAAATGTTCCCTAGTGTGGAGACTTGCGGTGGTATCTATCGTGGTCAATTTAGTGTCCACCAATCAAAACTGAATAGATTTTGTTACTAGAAAAATCTCAAGAGTAACCTACGCCAAAGGGGTTTATAAAAACTGTACATTTCCTTTGATTTTTAGTTTTTGTTAACCTCATATTTTTTTTTTTGATTTAAATACATAATTAATTACTTTAGAAAAGTACATTTAAGACTTTTTTCACTGCACTCCCATTTGAATTAAATTTTTATTGAGAACACAGGCAGACAGGTATTTTTGAGTTTACATTTCGAAAGAGAATATGTACAAAATACCACGGAAACATATTCACACCGATTACGAAAGTCGTTCTAGTAAACCGACACAAGACGTTTTGAGTGCCGAATCGGAATTACGAACCTGTATCGATTCCATTCCATACCTATATCCATTCCAAAGCTGTCGTTCAAAAGCTGACTGTCGCTTTGAAAGTTCGACCTGTTATTCGGGGTAGTTTTCATAAATTATGCCGGAATAAATATTCTAACGACATGAATAATTTATACCAAATACATTTTAGACCATTCCAGTTAATACGTTCCACATGAGCTTAGCACCAGTGTCGTTTTATGACTAAAACGACTACTTTAACGACAGGCGACTACTTTAACGACAAAGCGTTCAAAGACTTTCGTAATCGGGGTGATTAAACATACTGTGGACTCCCCATAAGTCGAATTGTCACGGGATACCATAATTTGTTCGAGTTAGAGAGAGTTTGACTTAGAGAGAGGTTTTTTTATGGAAAATTGAGGGAAATGTATGTAAAATATGGCGAAAAATTTCGAGTTAGAGCGAGTTCGACTTAGGGAGAGTCCACTGATATAATAATATAATATAATAATTTGTGCGACTACAGGGAACCAAACAATTAAGGAATTCGAATAAAATTTTCATACAATTGTTATTTACGGGATTGAGGATTTCGTCTATCTCAATCTGTAGTTAACAGTTGCACACTGTGGCAGAGAAGGACCCTAAACAACTTGGAATACAAAACTGGAGACTAACCAGAGATAGCGATATTTGGAGAGACTTGTTGGTTGAGGCCCAGGTCCACCCCGGACAATAGCACCCGCTTAAAAGGAAGAATTAACTCCCATAGATAAATAATAATCCTAGAAGCTTCCACAAAACTTGAATCTAATTGTTTGGCAATAGCGCGAAGACTGAAATTTACAATTAATTTGTATTTGATAACTTGAAAAGATTATTTGACGTCACCTTCGATAAGTCGACTTCTGGGGAATATTTCTGCGCATTTTACAATGGATCGCTTTTGCGCATTGTGCTTGCGGGTTCCTATAGGAGCATATGACCTTGTATACAGAGTGGGTCATCTAAATGTTTTTTTTTAATATAGGTTATTTTGACACTGACAGCTGTTTTCCGCGAAATGAAATGAGTGCCTTTACCGTGTTTTTTGACAGCGACTGCTGTACGCAAGTTTGTGCAAAAACTTTGTGAGACTGGTATGCTAATGGTGACCATGAGTGGTCCCCGTGCACACCGATGAGAATGTGGCCACAGTGGCCGAGAGCATCATTTGACCATAATACAGGGAACAAATTTAATTTTGTTAATTTTTAAAAAGACAACTCGTATTTGGCCCGCCCTGTGCATACATACATACGTATGCGATTTTGTTATGCGTGCGTAAGAATTGTCAACACATTACTAGGTTGGTATACTGGTTGATACGAGTTTTTACGAGTACTTAGTTTTTATTTTTGAAAAAAAATAGAAGGCTTCTAAAGAAACAAAGATGAAGATAAAATTCACACAACTCTACAGAAACGATGACAGCGACAGTGATGTAATCAGAAATGAAGTACTACAGAGATAGCCGACTTCACACTGGTCCATCGACGAATTTGAATATTTTTTGACAGATATTCATGGATTCTTGACGATTATTCACGAACGTAAACGCCGTACTCTGATTGGTCAATTTGGTTTGAGAACACGTTATAAAAAACAGTTGTCGGAAATGTTAAGGGGGCAAGGGGCAAGAGAGGTAGAAGTCGGGCATCTCTGTAATACTTGATTTCTGGATGTAATGAAGAAAGTTTTAAAGGATGATTTGATTCAATCACCTTCGAACGAGTTGGTTGAAAAATAGTCAAGCAATTTGCGTTTGTTTCTGCTAAAATTTCATTGAAGATTTACAAAAAAAAGCTAAAATAAAAAATCCACCCTTAAGTCATGTATAACGGACTATTTTAAATAATAATTATGTTCATTTATGTTTTGTGTATGTGTTATATCGCAAATAAATAAATATTTACATCAATTTTCGATTTTACTCGATATCTCGAATTTGTGGCAAGTGATGGTTAGTGTTATCGAAATTCGACTGTATATCAAACATCTTCTCAAAACGTTTCCACTGACATAACCATACATTTCCTACAGCTGAAGGATCATGAAATCGATTGTCAAGAGCACCTCCCTTATAAAATCACATCAAAGCTTCCTACATTAAATAATCAAACAGTAGAATAAAAATTAGTAATAAATTAAGATCGACACGATTAATACAGCCATTCGAACAAACTAAACTAAATAATAATTCCATCCAGCTGCTATATGAATTCCTCGCCTTGCACGAAATTCTATCCTTCTAATAATGAGTACAACTTAACACGTGTTATTGTTTTTTTGTTTTTTTTTTTTAAATAAAGAAGTAGCATAAGATGCTGACTGGTTGACTATGAAGAATTTGTATATTGTATGTAAGGAGGAAAAAGCAATTACCAATACGAAAGTGTAGAGAAGAGGTTAATGTTAGCACCCATAGTGTTTGGTTTTTTTTTTTTGTTTGCGAGAGGAAACGAATATCGTTGAGGTGATTTTTTTCTTTTTTTCTTTTTCTCAAACAAATACCTGCCTTGTGGCAGAGAACAAATAGAAACAAAAAAAAATAATAACAAAACAGAAAAGAAAAAAAACACACAAATTATTGTTGAAAACTTAAAACTTAAACATTTGGCAACATTGGTATCTATGTAGGTATCTGACGGTATTTAGATCGTTATTTGATATTCAGATTTTGTGGAAAGTGAATCTACAAGACACTAGTTGGCTGATAGTAGCGATGCTGCTGTTGCTGCTGCTGATAGATCCTCCATTCATCGGGAATCACGTAAACCAGCTTAGGAGATAATTTTAATAATTGTTAGTATTCATATTCATGTAATACACAAAGAAAAACTACTCAATTTGAATTTGAATTTTGGATGGATAAAAGAAAAAAAAAATAACGGCAATCATGCTAGTGACTGGATTTGTTACCTTTTGCGTGTTGGACTTCCTTGAGGTTCTGTAGATCGTGCAGACTGCCTGAATGATCGAGATTATGACCAAGGCAGCGATACATCCGAGAACGATGTACAGACGATTTCCAGTCAAGTCGAAGAACGACAGCTCTGTTTCCTCTTCATTCGATTCGGTACTCTTGTCTGAATTGGGAGAAGGACAGCACTGGTGAATGAGTTCGTACTCATTGGGTAAACAACTTACATTCCAATGCTTTGAAGTCAAAGAATTGAGGATCAACTGTGAGTGATCCGACCTTTCCCGAGACAACCTTCTGGAGGATGGCCTCGCGGATGTCCTGCGCCTTCGGCAGATCGCCGTTGTCGCCTTGGGGAACTTCGTTTTCCATCACAGCGGGGTCCTTGTTGAAGAGCGCGTGTAATTTCGCGACCATTGCTGTACCCTCTCTGTGAAGAAATAAGAAAGACGAGACCATGTGGATTCCATTCAAATATAAGCGCCGTTGAACTCACTTTTCGAAGGCCAACACATCGGTCTTGTAGTATCCCGGCAGTTCGCTGAGGATTCCATTGAACGACTCGGAGAGTGCCGATGCCAGGTTGTTGAACTCTTCCGTGCCGCGCTGTGGAGCTTCGAAAGATTCGGCCAAGTTCATGAGTTTCACTCCAACTTCGTAGACATGACGATCGGGTGGTGGTGTCGCGGCAGCCGTTGCGATAGCTTCCAGCTCTGTGGAAATCAAATTTAGGGAATGTCTCAGTGTTTGGCGGCAGACTTACCCTTGCCGCAGGACTTGATGCACACTCTGCTCGATGAGAGCGCTGGGATCTGCTCGTGCTTACGGATCTTCTTGTTCACTGAATTGAAGGCTCCGCCAAGCACCGGGAAGAAGAGGTACAGGCAGTGGTCATCGGTGAATGATAAGTCCTTTAAAAGATGAATGGAGTCATTTAGAGCACTTTCTTAGGGTGGCCATGGATCAGGAGCAAGAAAATATGTGCCAGGCAATATGTATCCTGGGACCACCAAGTGTAAAGTGAACTCACCTGCTGATCGGGAGTGACCCTCTTCCTTGTGAACTCCAGAATCGTGACTCCCTTCTCGATGCGTCCCGATGCATTGGTTATGTCCTGCTGTTCATCAAGTTTCGGCGGTGAGTAGCCATTGATCCATGTGTCCATTAGGAAGGGTCTGCCATTGTTGTCCACCCATCCGATCACTGCGTCGGTCTGTGACATCTTATCGTCGTCGCTGAATCCGATTCCGGTCCAGGTCTTCGTGTTCGACGTCTCGATGTGCCAGCGCATTAGGTCGCCCTTGCCGATGGTCTCCCACGATGCCAAGTATTCGCAGTTGTGTTCCTCGGCCGAGCACGTTGCTGGATGCTTCCAATGGCCGAAGCAGTCGTTGTCCAAAACGTTGCTGTTGACTGTGTTGGTTTTTTCTTTTTCTGTAAAAATCAGAAGTGGATCAGAACTTTGGTAGAATACAATGAAGTCCCTCCAGAGAGAGAGAGAGAGAGAGAGTCTCTTGGCACGGCTCTTCTAGCAAAATTCACCCCCTTCACTTACCAAAGAAATTGATTTGCGTCGCTCCCCGCTGCATCTGGTGTCCGTGATACTTGAGCTCGTCTTGCTTGTAGAACGCCTTGATCGTGGCCGCTTCCGTTTCCAGTCCAGACGGCGGCACGTGAATGTATTTCTCGGGCTCCTGGCCCTTGGCCCAGATGACATGCGTCAGATCATCGTCCAAACTGTGATCGGTTGGCTCAGTTGCTTCGAGTTTCTTGCGGAAGATGATCGTGGTAACGTTGTCGATTTCGAATCCAGTTCCTAAAGTGAGGTCTGCCTTGCCGCCCCAGAATTCGTCCAACTTCGGCGTCGATCGGTCTCTGGTGTAGTAATCTCCTACTCGGCTGTACATGTCCCGCGCGGCACCGATGACGATGTCCGTGCAGTCCATTGGATTGAAGTCGTGGCGGGGTGTGTAGGGATTGAGCTTGTACTTGGACGGGGCTGGAGCTAGAAGATTCAAAGGAAATTTAGAAATCACCCGAGGATTGCAAAGCTTGTGGTTCTAAAAGCATAGTGGGCTGTCTGTGGGACTGAAAGCAGTTGAAGGACTGGAGAAACGTGCAAACTTACCGGATGCTTTTGGAGCTGAGCTTTTCTTTGAGACAGGCTCTGGTTCAGACTTTGGCTCGGGTTCTGATTTTGGTTCGGGCTCTGATTTTGGCTCGGGCTCGGATTTTGGCTCCGGCTCAGATTTTGGCTCGGGCTCGGATTTTGGCTCGGGCTCAGATTTTGGCTCGGGTTCAGATTGGGGTTCAGGTTCGGATACAGGCTCCGGCTCTGATTTTGGCTCTGGTTCCGATTTTGGCTCAGGCTCCGATTTTGGCTCGGGCTCAGACTTTGGCTCCGGTTCAGATTGGGGTTCAGGTTCGGATACTGGTTCCGGCTCTGATTTTGGCTCCGGCTCAGATTTTGGTTCCGGTTCAGATTTAGGCTCTGGCTCAGACTTAGGCTCAGGCTCAGACTTAGGCTCAGGTTCAGATTGGGGTTCAGGTTCGGATACTGGTTCCGGCTCTGACTTGGGTTCCGGCTCTGACTTGGGTTCCGGCTCAGATTTTGGTTCTGGTTCAGACTTGGGTTCCGGTTCGGGTTTAGGTTCGGGTTTGGGTTCGTTACCTGGAATTGTGGGTTAAAAAAACGTGTTAAGTGCGGGAAGTGGAGGAGTTTGCTGTTACAATTCAAAAAGCTGTGCATTCTACACTACTTCGTGGAAGTGTGCCAAAGTGCATGTGTTCTACTTAAAAAAAACAAAACACCTAAAAAGTCTAAGAATAGGCCTACCTTGAGCTTCTCGCCTCCGTCTTCCTGACTGGCTGCTAACACGGTAGGACACGCTTGTGGCAACGGACGTCACGCCTTCCATGATCGGGTTTTCACTATTGCCTGCTACACGCTTTGACTTCGTGGGTGACGCTGGTTCGGGTTCCGATTTTGGTTCTGGCTCAGACTTTGGCTCAGGTTCAGATTTTGGTTCAGGCTCCGACTTGGGCTCAGGTTCAGATTTTGGTTCCGGCTCAGATTTTGGTTCGGGCTCTGACTGTGGTTCTGGTTCGGACTTGGGCTCTGGCTCCGATTGTGGCTCAGGCTCTGACTTTGGTTCCGGCTCTGACTTCGGCTCCGGCTCAGACTTTGGTTCTGGTTCGGATTTTGGTTCGGGTTCAGATTGTGGTTCTGGTTCTGACTTTGGTTCGGGCTCGGAGCTTGGTTCCGGCTCTGCACTCGCTGAACCAACCAAACTGGTCGTCAAGTCTCCAATATCGCGTAGAAGTGGGAAGTTTTTGCATTCGGGCGTCAAGCCTCTTGGCCTCCAACCGAAACCTACCCAAGTGGACGACTTCACTTTGAGGACGACCTCAATTTCCTTTTGGTCCTGAAGGAGTTTCCAGTACATCTGGAAATCGGGAGAGAGCTCCTTATGGGAATGCGCCGAAAGGTCTAAGTCGACGCTCTTGTACGGCGAACGCTTCTGACAGCCAAATCCAAACCAGCCGAAGTTACAGTAGCACTGCTTCCGTGGCAGTGTTGTGCCCTGGATGTCAACGCACTTGCCCTGCGCCCCACAGTCAGCGTTCGTTGTGCACTCATCCTTGTACTGACAGAATTCACCGTAATATTGATTGTTGCACTTGCAGCGGGCGCCAAACGATTTTCCATTGCCGGAGCACATCTGACGGAAGCCCTTTCGTTCCTTGATATCGACATCGGCACAGGACCAAAATCGATAGCCACTTGTCCATTCGCCGGCTTGACGCAGAAGACGCAGTGTGCAGTTGTGGCATGTGAAATCGACCGGAAGTTGAACTGGGAACGATTGTGCACTGAAATTACTTGAAATAAATTTTGAAAGGAAACGGAAATGGGAAACAATAGACACTTACGTGGCATCTGTTCGCACGAACTCTGAGCCATTGACGTGTGGTGTCAGATCGAGCACTGGACGATCCAGGTCATCGAGAAGTTGTAACCGGAAACCGCCCTGGAAAGAGAAAGGAAAGAATTTGCTTGAGATTTTGTTGGTTGGAAGAAATTTTGGTTTTAGGAGAGACATACGACTGATGAGTGCCTAACTTTCAAAGAACGGAATAGTGACTCCATTTGTTCATAAGGCATTGCTTGACATAGCCTGCAACAGCTGGGTTTTCAGAAGGCGTCCGTAAAATATAAAGGTTACTGGCGTATAAATATTAGCATTCCTGTGACCATTTAGACGTATTTTTATAAGTGACCAGAAGAGAGCACCTGTGAAGCCATTGGCTTTTAATTGCCAATCTTGGACAACATAAGGAATCACCAACAATTTGAGAGTGATTTGAGACTCAAACCAACATACGATGAGATATCTGATGTAGAAGCAGGCCACCGAGTTTAGTTTAAAGATTGTGTTGAAAGTGGTGCCACTTAAAGGCCCAAAGAGTAATCGACCGAAATGATACTTCTATCAGTTTCGTTAACTTTCGTTAAGTTTCTTTAAGTTTTAGTTACTTATGTGAAATCAGTCGCCGCCCATTTACACATTGTACTTGGACCACATTTCATAGTTCTGCGTTGAATATTTATTGAAATAAACATTGGCAGATGGTGAGGTTGGGGCCTTTGAACGTTTCTAGATCGATGTCAGCATAGTGCCGATTTCTTAAGATGACCGACCCAATGGTTTGGACCAAACGATCATTCTTCTACAGCAACCACTCATGTTGTGCGTGCTATTGTTTTCTCACGAGTGGAAAAGACATCAACATAGTCGTCAGTATTATTAAAGGATATTAAACGAGACCCCTTGGACTGCGCCAACTATATATAAGTCTCCTGAACCTGAACATCGCATACAAGATTTTCTGTACCATTTTGTGTACTCGCCTGAAGCCTTTTATAAATAACCTAATAGGCCCATATCAGTGTGGATTCAGGCCAGGGAAGTCCACCATCGACCAGATTTTCACACTACGGCAGATCGTGAAAAAGACCCAAGAGATGCAGATCGACACCCACCACCTTTTTGTCGATTTCAAGGCCGCATATGACAGCGTGCATAGGGACGAGCTATACAACGCCATGTCTAGTTTTGACATTCCTGCCAAATCCGTCAGGTTGTGCAATATGACGATGGAGAATTCTCGCTGCTCCATCAAGGTCGGTAACGAACTCACCGAGACCTTCAATGTCCACAAAGGTTTTAGACAAGGCGACTCGCTGTCATGTGACTTCTTTAACATCATCCTGGAGAAGATCGTGCAAGACTCACGCGCTAACACTAGAGGCACGATCTTCCAAAAGTCCGTACAACTGCTAGCATACGCGGATGACATGTACGTGATTGGCAGAACACAGCGAGCCGTCAATGAGGCGTTTGCTGGCATTGAGGCGGAGGCGGCTAAAATGGGTCTAACGGTGAATGAGGGCAAAACGATGCATATGCTGTCATCAAGAAAGGACACACAACATCGACGTCTTCGACAGAGCGTCACAATGGGCAGCTATAACTCTAAACTAATCAAGGACTTCGTCTACCTCGGCTCCGCATTAAATAGTACAAACAACATCAGGACCGAGATCAAACGCATAGTAACTCTTGCCAATCGTTGTTTCTATGGGCAATTGCTTAGTAGAGCCATCTTTCGAAGGACCAAGCTGATTTTATATAAAACCTTGAACATCCCAGTCCTGATGTACGGCGCGGAGACATGGACAATCTCTAAAGCGGATGAGGAATTCCTTGGTCTCTTCGAGAGCAAAGCTCTGCGTGCGATCTTTGGTCCTGTTTGCGTTGACGGTTTCTGGAGGAGAAGATTCAACCACGAACTGTACGGGCTGTACAGCGACATGAGTCTAGTCAGGCGTCTTCGGATCCAACGCCTAAGATGGCTAGGCCGTGTAGAGCGTATGGACAACTTAGCTCCGGCCCGAAGAGTCTTCGACTCCGAACCCGTGGGACAAAGCAACAGAGGACGCCCGCGTTTAAGGTGGCGCACCCAGGTGGAGAAGGACCTCAACCAACTTGACTGGAGACAGCTAGCCAAAGACCGTGCTAACTGGAGAGCCTTCTTGGTTGGCCTGGTCCACCCTCGGACTGTAGCGCCAAATTAAGAAAAAGAAGAATAAGTTGTATAACCATAGATCATATTAGGATCAGGTTGTAGTCTGTACACTCTTAATGTGTATAAGACTCTTCTGATTCTGACATAAATGGTTTATTTTTATCCATTTAGTGGCTCGGTTGTTGAGATGAGGTGTTATTGTACATCCGAGTTTGAACGCTCATAGATAGAAGAAGCATTTCTGTTTCTGGGCCCGCCTTTTTGTTTCCGTCCTAGTTCAGATCAGCTTCAGCATGTCTTTCCTGGACAGCCTTGAAATAAGAGATGGAGTTCATTTCTACTAGACTGTGTAATAATATCGAGATTATTGTTTGGATTATTCGTCTTTTTAGTTTTAATATATCTTTTCGTTGAACGCAAGGATCTCTGTTTGAAATGTTTGTTGTTAACCAAAATGGAACGAAACTTAATGAAACTGGTGCACAGCGTTATCAGATTTAGCAGTTTCCTGCGATTTTATCAGGATTTTACCATCAAAATAAGATGCAGCAGATTTTTTAGAAATTTTAAAAATTCTGCAGTTTTTAACAGTTTTTAAAAAATTTCGGTTTGAAAGAAAGGGTGTTAATGTGGCGCACATTAGTAGGCACACTGTAGCACACAATGTAGCGAAGAACACAGTATTCATGCGTCCAATAAAGAATGTATAAATATTTTTAATGTTTCCATTCATTTTTAATTAAACGTTCTATATCATAACTATAAAGCAGAAAGTTTGTGTGTCTGACCGACAAAGGTTCAGAAACTACACGTCGCAGAGCTCTGAAATTTTCAACAGAAATCATTCTAAAATTTAGATGCTGAATGTGTCGGTACGACATACGGTTTGGAAGTTACGAGCACTTTTTAAACGGGAATAAAATTCTCAAAATAAGGGTGGTTGCATCAATGCGGTATGAAACCATTTCAAGTTGCGTAGTCGGGGATATCAACCATCCTCCAGTGTGTTGTAACTTCCATATATACACACACATTTTTCATGTTTTGCCTTGGTGCAACCATTCATTTTTTTTTCTACGTCTCAATCGAACATATACGAACGACTGCCTGAGTAACCAAGCGAAAAGGAAACAATAAACATTTCCGCACTTTTCTTATTTTGTCATACACAAACTATCTATGCATGTACACAGCTACACACAAATCATTCAATTTTGCTGAAATTGTGAATATTGAACTTCTGAACGGATTAGCCGATTTAGATAAAATTTCAGAGCTAGACTAATTACATAATGTGTTACAAGATATGCTAATTTGTTTCATGGTTCATGTAGTTTGACTTCAATTTGCACAAAAAGTGAACATCGCGCGCAGGTACATACAAACATCTATGGCACGAAATAAAAGTGCGGGTTAAGAAAGTACCTGCTCCAATAAGCAGGAGCTTAAAGCTAAAATTCAGGCAGCTTGGGAAGGGATTCAGCCATCTTTTACTGAAAAACTGGTAAAATCCATGCCACGGCGGTTACAAGCTGTCATAGATGCTGAAGGAGGTGCCACGCGTTACTGAAATTTTATTTGTAACTGTTTTTGTTTTGTGTTTTAGTCGTAACTCGAATTTACTTTAAGTGTATGCTCAATTTTGTGTGTTAAAATGAAGTGCCTTTTTTATTTTGCTTAGAAATAGCAAGTCTTTTTTTTTAATTTTCATATTTTTGTTTGTGGTTTTTAGCAATTGAAATATGTCAATTCGAACTGCACTTAAGTTTTATTAATTTACTACTTTTTGTAAGGCGAAAAAGATAAAAATACGTTTAAGCTGTGAGTGTATGCTCAATTTTGTGAGGTACTGTAGATGGGATTTCC
Source organism: Eristalis intricaria (assembly GCA_964034865.1). Classification (NCBI taxonomy): domain Eukaryota; kingdom Metazoa; phylum Arthropoda; class Insecta; order Diptera; family Syrphidae; genus Eristalis; species Eristalis intricaria. Next base: position 65,647,049 of record OZ035877.1, read on the forward strand.
AAGAACTTTTTTTTATGAATTGCTTGATATCCCTCCACGTTGTGTGGAAATGGTTGAGAAAAAACCGTAATTTCCGTCCGTTTTTGCGTTATGAGTAGGGATGTGAATGAGAGATTGGGATAGGCATCAATGACAAAAGAAAATTCAAATTCTTCTCTGAGTTCTTAGTTTTATAATAAAAAAATAATAGAAAGTTTAATTTTCTTGGCGTTTTACTCTTTTAAACACATTTCTTCAGGATATTTTGAAAAAACTATATTTTCACTACAGGTAAAGTACAGGGTGAAAAACAAACCCGGCAAAGCCGGTTACGAAATCTAGTAATTTATAAGTCCAGATTACCCACTGAAAATTTACTAACTCGAGACATTATATTTTTAAATCCGTAAACCGTAAATCCTTCGGAAAAAACTGGTTAATGTCCACATTTAACGATACTAAAAAATTTACGACGAATATCGTCATATCTTTTGACATCGGGTCTTAATTTAACAACAATGAGATTCAGTCAGTTGAACGAAAAATATTTTCACATGTAAATTTGTTTGAAACTAAAAACCGTAACCAGGAAGCTAGGTAGAAGTCGACGAACAGACCCACAACCCCAATGTCACCGCAATGTATACTTAATGCAACTGTGTAAATGCGCTGAAATTAAACTAAAAAATAAAAATACATTTTTAAGAATGTTTTTTCGTTCTTGTCTAGCCGATTTAGCAGTTTTTCGTCCTACCTTTAGAAGGTTTGAACTAAATAATATGTTGACGTTCACTCGAAGATCACTGCTTGGAATGTTGTGGACTCCATGCAGAGAGGAATATGTAAAGTGCCATTCATATGAACCGAGAACTTTCAGAAACAACCAATTTCTAGCAAATATAAACAAAAAGGAATGCTTTTAGGCATGCAAAAAGATGAGGATTGAATTATCTACTTTTTTTATCGACTAAAATCTCGGCAATAATTAGTTTAAGTAATCTTAATAACGATTTTATTTTTTTTATCTCCACGCTGCCATGCTGTATTCGAAATACACAAGAGAGGCCAACGCGATCCACAAAAAAATTCGCGGTGAAGTGTGTGTTTGCTCAATTTGTACCAATTGTTCTCTGCGACTGAAAAAACTCCATATGAATGAAGTGACAGAGTTTGCGAACTTCGCGATTCGTAGTGGCCCTTAACTAAAACCTAGGTCCCAAAATACCTGCTCCTACAAGAAGTCTCCGCCACTACGCCCTAAATGAGTACACTATTGACTTTTGGTTAAAACTTCTGTTCAACGATTTATTCGGTTTCACTGTTTCGTTTAAACCTTGAACTAAGTTCATTTTGGAGTTAAACGAGACTGTACTCCAGTTTAAACATCAATCCAGGAACACAGCTGCATTTTTTTTTTAGCTCTTTTGAGAGCGAGAGTATTTTTCTCTGATGATGTTCGATAAAGGAATCCATCCTTTCTTCATGTTTTTCAAATTATTTATCCCTTTTTATGCAAAGGGACTAGGTAGTTTTTTACTTGCATTTTTTTATTACTTATCTTTCACATGTCAGACTCAAGATTGGATTCGCTGAAGTGATTTTGTATCAATAGCTGTGTTTTTTTGCAAGCGTATATACGCTTAAATTTAAATTTTTTACTCATCATGTCTATCGCCGCTTATGAAATATGCTTCCAATCATTATTTTCTGTGTGTCCATTCCTGAATTTATTCATTCATTGTTTAGGTTGCTGTATGTGGCTTACATTTGTAGGTATGGTTGATGTATTAGATAATTTTTTTCAATGTTTTTGCATCCATAAGTATGCAACTTTTGGTATACCCAGAGTGTCTCTGCTATACATTCCGTTTAGGTTTCGTAATCGACTCTTTTCATTTGATGAAAATTGTTTTTATTTTATAATTATCAAGAGTTTTTGCTTTTAAAGTGATGGTTACGCTACACAATCGCAAACCGAAGATTGTGCCCATTAAAGATCAACTATCAGCTTACACGATTCCACTCCCTGACTGTCACAACTGTCATAAATGTCGTCGGTGCTGCCAGGATTTTAAGATTAAGGGATTTTAGGATTAAGGGCCGAAGATCGTTTTTTGTCCACTTATAATTTAAGCGTATATACGCTCGCAAAAAATCAGAGGTAATATCACTTTTCCGATAACAGCCCGCCTATAAAGATTCCGTAGGACTAGACCAAAACCAATTTAAAACTTCAAAGAATAGCTAAGACAGCATTAGTCCAATAAGAATTGCAGCAAGTACACGAACCACTTCGAAGGTTAGCCATTTTTTTAATCGCTTTACATAAACTAATGCAGTTCAGACTTCACTATGAAGCGGGACGACTTAAGCCAGCAATTTGAACGAACTCGGTTTAAGATTCACCTGAAGTAAGTTTGAACCCTCACTAAGAAACTGGGCATAATAGGCTACCTTTTTTAAGGTTATACAATTTTTATTAGATTATAGCTTGTATTGCAGCCTCAACATGAAAATCGAATTTAAGTTGGCGCTGATTCAATATTGGGGCATTTGAAAGATATTTTCCCTTCTCCTCAGTTGGTGTATTCCCCCCGAATGTTAGCCAGAATTTTTGTTCGCAATTGTTTCGTTGGCGTGCGGATAAGCATTTCAAAGATTCAGTTTAATCTAGGTAAACGTAAGCTGGCGACCTGTTGCGTGTGTCAAATGTGTCCCATAGTTTCTGTGTGCTTATTATTTTCCCATCCCTTGAATGCACGCGACCAGATCAAATATGAAGCCAAGCGACAAATTTAAAACTTCAACTGCGTGCTTAAAGTGCTAAGTGTCGTTCTCATATTCTTCCAAAGCAGCGGCAGAAATCACACGTAGAAGAAAATGCATCCATGGCAATCTAAGATCTTATCAGTGAGTTCAAGAACCCGAACGTCTTTCACTTGTTAGCTGCACCTACACACAGCCGAATGCGCGTGTATCTGCACAAAGGAACGGAAGAGTTTCACTGTTTCACTGCGGGTAAGTGTAATTTTAATGATTACGCTGTAAAACGTTAATTATGTGGTGCAACACAGATGCGATGTTAACGTTCACGTTCGAGACCCAAGATGCATCTCTGAAGGTGTAATTAGTTAGCTTGCGATTTAGAACGTGTTACTTTCTCATGAATGCTGCTCTGAGTAATTAAGTCACGTTGCTGTTCAGTGCCATTTAGAGCACCAACTAAACACCGGTATTTCAATTGTAAATAGTTATCAAATAAAACCGTCGAAACCAATGACTTGACGTGGATAAGCGGTTTGGACGATATTGTGGATCGTAAATAATGTGAACTGCGATAATGGACTTCTTAAGGGTTCGCGTTGACGAACGCATGTCCAATAAACTGAGTGAATTATCTAAATGATGAGTTCAATTAACGTCCATTTATCATCGTTTGTCTGGCATTATGCGATTGATTACGGCGAACCTAATGAGTGAGGTAAAGTAGGGAAAGGTCGACTTACGAGTATTTTATGATGATTGCCGTGGGTCTTGGGGAATTTGAGCGCGTCAGAATATGTTCAGATTTAAGAGGGACTGCAATAAAGTTGGCGTACTTGAAAGCAGAGAAAGGCGTCTTCGCAAGGGAATGCTGCGTCCCGTATTGGAGCAAGCAAGTCAAGGATCTTAAGATCGAACAAGATTATGCTCATGGTGATTTGACGGAACTATTGCAAGAAGCATTGGTTGGGTTAAGTAAGGGGGCAGCTAGTGTATTCACCAGCCTAAGATCATGTAGGTCCATTGCGTCCACTACTCCAGTGATAGTGCCGTTAATTTGACCCGAACGACAAATGGTAACTGGACCAGATTTGAAAACCAGATAAAAGCGTATTAACTTTGCTTTCAGTGGGATTCGAACCGGGGACCCCGGTAACCATCGGCAGGGACTCAACCAATGGAGTCATCCATTTGTTCAATGAAGAACAAAATATTGGATATAATAAGAACTCGTCATTATCAGTTTAAACCATTTTATTTAATTTTATTATTGTATCAAATCACACTACCTTAACATATCTTAATTATTGTACTAAAGTAATCAAGTGTACTAAAAGCATAAAACCATCTGTCAAATGAAAATATGTAAAATACTCACTCTTTCGCAAACCGTCGATCAATTAAGAATATATTTATAACGTATAGTTTAACTCTTGGTTTCTTTTTTTTCGATACATATACACTCGACATTTCGCTACACCATAAAGAGTAAAGATCTCTTTGAATATAACTAAATACATAGTATTTCATGGTCCTTCGAGCCGACAGATTAATAATTGTTAATCAAAAGTACATTTCGTGTGTGAACATTCTCTTATTATTTCTTTGAACAGTGAATTTGAACTGATTTTGAAACAAATAAAAGATACAGAGATACATACATATAAGCGGAAACTTCAACTTAGTTCAAACAAGTGAGTTTTTTTTTACAAGTGCAAAACGGGTTCCCGCGCCGCGAAATTATCTCCGTTGTATACAGCAGTAAAAGTAACGCACTAGCAAGTGTGCACCGTTGGAAACCACAACCCGGTGAACCGCAAGAAGCACCACTATTTGGACAGTTATTCAAGACATTGAATCATAACGTTACGAGAGCAGTTGAGGATAACTGGAAGAAACAATTTATATTATTTTTCAATATCAAGGATTGGTTAACGTAAGTTGAAATACGTACCCACTAATTTTTTTCTCTTACGATTCACCTCTATTTTCGAGCCAATCTGGAATAAATAGTCTGTCGTAAAACGAAACGTAAGTTGGAATACGCACCTTTATTTTTTCCTCTTACCCACGGTCTTTACATCATGAGCGCGAAACTTAAGCTACAGCAAAATTTGCTTAAGCAAATATCCAAAGACATGGAAAATTTCGGTAAGCGTTCTCCGAAGGAAAGGACAAAAAATTACATCCGCAATCGGTTGGACACACTGGAGAAAAGTTTCCAGAAGAGCAACGAGTACAACACTCAGGGAATTGCTGAATCCAAACCCGAGGAGGAACCGGAATTTGAAGATACCTTCGATAAGATTAAGGAATTGTACTGTGACTATAAGACCCTGATGCTGGATTCTTTGGATAAACTTCAAGCGACGGAGGAAATTAAGGTGAGTGCTAGTGTAAGCAGTCATACTGAAAAGCCAACTATTCGCTTACCAAAAATAAATATACCCATATTTACCGGGGATTACAACACATGGCGGTCATTCCATGACATATTTTGTTCACTTATTCACTCGAATAAAGACTTGTGCGAGGTAGAAAAGTTGCATTATTTAAAGTCGAGTTTGCGCGATGAAGCAGAGCGACTGCTACAACACTTGCCTGTAAATAAGGGAAACTTTGATGTGGCCTGGGAAATACTCGTCGCGCGTTATGACCACAAACGCGTTCTGGTTAATGCCCAGTTAAAAACATTTTTCGACCAGGAAGTAATTCGGGTAGAGTCAGTCACAGCACTAAAGAAATTATTAGACACTTCTGTAGAATGCAGACACGCTCTTCAAAATTTACAGTTGCCAGTCGAGCATTGGGATGCTGTCTTCATTTTTTCAATGTTGAGAAAACTCCCTGTAGCTACTCAGCAACTCTGGGAGGAAAAACTAGGCACGAGTAAGGACCTACCCAAATTTACTGTGTTTTGTAATTTCCTAGAGGCGAGATTTAGAACACTAGAGGCTGTAGGGCAACAGCATTCGACAAATGCCAATAAAGATGTAACGGTGAAGAGACAATCCTTTTTTCTCAAGCAAGAGAAGAAAAATCAGTATAGTTGCAAAGTTTGCACCAAGGGTGCACACGCACTACGAAAGTGCAACAAATTTACCAACATGGATACTGCTTCACGCAAAAAGACAGTAAACAGAATTGGAGTATGTGAGAATTGCCTGGCATACAGTCATAACACGACACAATGCCCAAGTAGGCTCAGGTGTTACTTCTGCCAGCAGCCCCATCATTCATTGCTACACATAGAATCCATTTCACATAATTCACACACTACAAATACACAACACAACACCACACACCCAGCACCTATTGCGTCCACTAGTAAGCACCAACATTTTCACTCAACACATTCACAACCACCCCCGCTAAACTCAAGCGCTTTACCATTCCAATCCAACCAAATACAGAGTCTTCACACCACCCAAACTCACAGGGAAGTGCTATTAGCTACAGCAATAGTAAACGTTCGTTCGTCATGTGGAGATAGGGTCAATCTTCGCGGTTTAATTGATCCAGGATCGGAAGCGAGCTTTATTTCTAAACAAGCGACACTAAGGTTAGGTCTAAAGGGCAAACGCACTCATGTGGAGGTTTCAGGATTAGGAAAAGTTAATGCCGGAATATGTCAGGGTTATGTCGACCTTACGCTAGAGTCGCTCCAGTCAGATTTCGAGACAAACGTACAAGCACTGATCTTCGATTCCTTGACTGGACTACTTCCTTCCCACAGAGTGCAAGCTCAAAAATGGAGCCACATTCATGGTTTGCCTTTAGCCGATCCGACATTTCATACGCCAGCTGAAGTCGACTTAGTGCTAGGAAATGACCTATACTCCGAAATAGTACTTCCTCAGATAGTAAGAGATAGTGAAGAAGAAGGTCCAATAGCACAAAACACAGTACTAGGATGGGTCGTTATGGGAAAAATTCCACAGCCAAGACGGAGCATAAAGAGTTTTGTGCAAACCATCGACATAGACAAGCAGCTGCGACGTTTTTGGGAGGTGGAAGAAGTCCCCTTTAAGCCACAAAAAACTTCCGAAGATATGGAGTGTGAAAATTTCTTTGAACAAACGACGAATCGATTACCAAGTGGACGCTACGAAGTGGCGTTACCATTTAAAGCAGGGGGCAGACCTGCGCTTGGACCCTCGAGGCAAGGTGCCTTGCGTAGGTTTGCTCATCTGGAGCGGAGATTCCGCGTAAATGATGCACTTAAGCTAGAGTATACTAAGTGCATACAAGAATACCTCCAACTAGGACACATGGAAGAAGTCGACATGGCACAAGATGAAGTTTTAAGAACTCCATTTCATTACGTTTTACCACACCATGCCGTCTTTAAAGAATCCAGCTCTACAACTAAACTACGAGTGGTCTTTGATGCGGCAGCCAAAACAATGGATGGAACTTCATTAAATCAACATCTAATGACTGGGCCGAAGACACAAACCGATATCATCGATATCGTTTTAAAGTGGAGAAGACACAAATTCACATTCACAGCCGACATTGAGAAAATGTACCGACAGATCAGGATAGGCAAAGAAGATTCCTATTACCATTTAATATTCTGGCGCAATGAAGAGACGGAACAAGTAAAGCTGTACCGACTACAAACAGTCACGTATGGTACAACTTGTGCTCCATACCTGGCCATTCGTTGTCTTAATCGTTTGGCGGAGGACGAAGCACACAGGTATCCTCTTGCAGCACAGATGGTAAAAGAGGACATATATGTCGACGATCTGTTTGCTGGAGCCGATACTGTGGAAGAAGCGGTACATAAGCGCATAGAGGTAAACAGTCTATTACTGGCGGGAAGATTCAGTCTTCGAAAATGGGCTAGTAACGCTGAGGCGATTCTAGATGGAATACCACTACAACAAAGGGAATCTAATTTTTCATTACCTCTCAACTCACCCAATCACATAAAGACCTTAGGAATTCGATGGTTTCCTGGTGAAGATAGTCTCGGATTCCAAAATATCCAACTTGATTCGACCGAACCAACAAAAAGAACCATCCTGTCTACTATTGCAAAATTGTTCGACCCACTCGGGTGGATTGCACCAGCTGTTATAAAAGGTAAGATAATGATGCAACAACTTTGGCGTTGTGGACTTAATTGGGACGAACCACTGTCCTTTGAGATGAAGAAAGAGTGGATCACTTTCCGCGATGAACTGTCACACCTCCAGGAAATCCGTATTCCCCGCTGGATTCACACGAGTAAGGCACACAATGGACTCGAGTTGCACGGATTTAGCGATGCCTCCGAGAAAGCGTATGGGGCGGCGGTATATATCAGGATCCTCGATTCTCAACATAAAATTTACTCACATTTGCTCATATCCAAAACCAGAGTTGCACCTGTGAAGACGCAAACACTTCCACGCCTCGAACTTTGCGGAGCCGTTATGCTGGCTACATTGCTCGACTACACCGCAAGAGTCTTAAATGTAAGAGATGCAAAGCAATACGCGTGGACGGACTCAACAATAACACTCGCGTGGATCGCTGCTCCTCCAATTAAGTGGGCCACATTCGTCAATCATAGAGTGGCGGAGGTACAGCGATTGGTCAAACCAGAAAACTGGAAGCATATCCCCAGTGAGTTAAATCCAGCCGACTTGGTGTCAAGGGGAGTAATGCCATCGGCTCTGCTCTCAAGCACCCTCTGGTGGAATGGACCCGAATTCCTTCGAGACTCCTGGGAATTCCAATGTCCCAAACAGCCGAAGACCTTTGTAACAGAGGAGGAGAAACGTTCGGTAAAAACTCATGCTGCCTTAAAAACACAAAACGTTATATTCACTCTAATGTTAGAACATTCAAATTTAACTAAATTGGTTAGAATTGTTGCTTATTGTCGACGATTTATTAAAAATGCCAAAAATCTACACTCTTGCAGAAATTTAAACACACTTTCTCCAGCAGAACTACAATCTACCATGTTATTACTTGTTAAACTAGCTCAAGAGGATATGTTCAATTCAGAGAAAGCCAAAATACCGGGATCTCTCTCACCCTTCTCGGATCCTGACGGAGTCTTACGCGTCGGAGGTCGATTAAAACATGCTGAACTTTCGTTCGAACAACGGCACCCCATCATTCTTAAGGGAAACCACCATTTTACAAAACTCCTTATAGCCGACGCTCATTGGAGAACCTTGCATGGAGGTCTACAGCAAACCACAGCATACTTACGTAACAGGTTCTGGATCTTAAAATTCAAAAATTGCGTCAAGAGCATCTTGCACAAGTGCATTATATGTTTCCGGTACCGAGCGAAGCCGAGAAACCAACTTATGGGCGAATTACCAGCTCCAAGGGTATGCATCTCGCAACCCTTCACTCATGCCGGAGTAGACTACGCAGGGCCGATTAATATAAAAACATGGAAGGGCCGAGGCGCAAAAACCCTCAAGGCGTACTTTGCGATCTTTGTGTGTTTGGTGACCAAAGCCATTCACATAGAATTAGTCAGCGATTTAACGACCCAAGCCTTTATTGCGGCGTTACGCCGATTCATTTCCAGGAGAGGGATATGCAGTCACATCTATAGCGACAACGGAACTAATTTTGTAGGAGCCAACAAGGAGTTAAAGAAGTTGTTCGCGGAAGCTGATGTCCGATGGAAGGCTGTCGCTGAACTGACCGCAAACGAGGGCATAGAATGGCACTTCATTCCACCCGCGTCTCCCCACTTCGGAGGGCTCTGGGAGGCCGGGGTGAAGTCAGTGAAGCACCACCTTAAAAGGATTGTAGGTGAAGAGAGATACACCTATGAGGAATTAAGCACGTTTTTGCATCAGGTGGAGGCATGCTTAAACTCCAGACCTCTATGTCCAATGACCGACAACCCTCACGATTTCACCGCTCTCACCCCCGGACACTTTCTCATCGGCCGAGCTCTGACCAACATCCCAGAAGCTGACAAAACAGAAACAAAAATTGGACCTCTACAACGATGGCAACAAATGCAAAAATTCCAACAAACATTCTGGAAGCGATGGACTTCAGAATATCTCACTCGGTTGCAGCAGCGGCCAAAATGGCTAAAGGTGGAAGAGCAACCCAAAATCGGTGATTTAGTTTTATTAAAGGAAGATAACCTACCGCCAGGGAAATGGAATTTAGCACGTGTCGTCGACGATCATCCTGGTAGGGACAACTTAGATCGTGTAGTCACCCTGAAAACAGCAACCGGTGAGATTAAAAGGCCCATAACAAAAATTTGCATACTACCATGCAACGACTCGTACAAACAAACACATTAATCAACAGAAACATTTCCTAAATCTACAAGCTATTTATTGCATAAAATATTAACAAATATGCTTTAATTATAATTCAACAAACTGTATCGAATTTAATTACTTCATAAAATAACATGCATTTTCATGAATAAAAGACTGTACTAAAACAAACTACATTACCACATTATATACCCGTCTATCATGGCAAACATATGATATAATCAGCTGTCACATGTTCCAATTTCAATGTTCCAGTTCATTGCACCCTCCGCAGTCATATCACACTTCGATGTGCAGAACGAAGTGTAATAGACAATAATCTAAACACATGGAAGTCAATGATCACAAAGCCGTCGCGAATCGACTAACACAACACTACACACATAAGACCACACAGACGCGCGTATCGTTTTTCTTTTTTTTCTATTATGCACTATTTTTCCTCACTTTTGTCAAAAAAAAAAAAAAAAAAAAAAAACACTAATGAAATTTTAAGTTTCTTTTACCCAGGCACTAGAAGATAACAAAATCACCCCACACTACACTTCACATCATGTACTTTCGCAAGTACATACATACACGAAATTTCCCGATCATAGGAATCAAAACAAAACCCAAATCCCTTCAATGGAATTGCGTTTCTCCATTGAGGCTTGGGATAACGGAATTTATCTATGACTATATCTACGCCGCAAGTACAATCGCCAAAACGAACTAAACACGTTTAAAAACCACAAAATAACTACATAATTACCTAACAACAAATTTAAATCACTCACCTGATACATGTTAATAATTTTACTACTACTAATTATTACTTAATTTTTTTTATTCATACGCAAAAGGGCAGCCCCACACTAAATTACGTTACACCGCACAACACTTATCTCGGCAAACTGATCTGTTTGTCTACTATTGTCTACTATTTCACCACACCAAGCTACACCAATATGGTAGAACACTGATGAAAGGGTTCACGTCCTGGGCACCAGTAATGAAATGTCAGTTCTGTTCGCTTCAACATCGCTCACGGCCGGGCAGGATGTTCAATGAAGAACAAAATATTGGATATAATAAGAACTCGTCATTATCAGTTTAAACCATTTTATTTAATTTTATTATTGTATCAAATCACACTACCTTAACATATCTTAATTATTGTACTAAAGTAATCAAGTGTACTAAAAGCATAAAACCATCTGTCAAATGAAAATATGTAAAATACTCACTCTTTCGCAAACCGTCGATCAATTAAGAATATATTTATAACGTATAGTTTAACTCTTGGTTTCTTTTTTTTCGATACATATACACTCGACATTTCGCTACACCATAAAGAGTAAAGATCTCTTTGAATATAACTAAATACATAGTATTTCACATTTGTTTTTTTTTTCAAGAAGTATAGTTTTACCTCGAACGTTTAAGCGAAGTCATGACCAATAAGACAGTAAAAACCTCCGTTGACATTAGGTTAGGTTAGGTTGAGGCGCGCATACGGACAGCAGACACACTTAGGCAAGGCATAGGCCCAGAAATCATCTGAGGCTACCTATTCCGCAAACCAATTTGTGCTCTTGATAGAGCGAAGAAGAGGGCTGATTCTGATGCTGCTCAGTTCAACCAGATGAACAAAGAAATGGGCCAGCAGAAGTCTGAATCTACGGGATGAGAGAGCACTGCAGCTGCATAGCAAGTGTTCAATGGTTTCTTCCACATCCTCGTCCTCGTCTCTACAGACATCATTGTAGGGAGGGCCTAGTCTAGAGGTGTGAGTTCCGATAGCACAATGCCCTGTTTAAAGATCTGAGTTTTGGCTTGCTTAATCTGATAAAGCTAAGCGATCGCTTGGGATCGATCATAGGCCATAGTTTTTTGCTAATGAGGCATCCTGTGCAAGATGTCCATCCGCGGTTTGTTTTAGCAAGCGTTTCAAGCTTAAGCAGATGTTTTATAGTAGCGATAGGCATGGAGGGTGGGTCTCCACCCGGAAAGAGCACAGAGTTTGTGCCCTTGTCGTCAGCTTCGTCAATTCTCTGGAATGTCGCAGTGTCCCGGCCTCCACATCAGTTGGATGGCGGGCCTGGGCATAGCTTCTCATCAACCACTCGTGTTGTGCGTGCCAATGTTCTTTCACGAGTCCTTACCAAACAGCACAGGATAAACCGTCTTAAATTCGTAGAAGACCACATAAGTTTCAAAAAGCAAACAAATTAAATCACATTCCTTAGACCGTTGAGACAAAAGTGAATTTGGATTTATCTGACGGTTAAAGGTAGATGTGGCATCAACAAATGCAGCATACAGACGTCAGCGTTTTGGAATGGAATCTACTAAAGATATTCGATGGCCCTATTGTCTTGTCTATAACTGTACTTATTTTTTGCTTATTTTGCTAAAATAAATCAGTGAATTAACATAGAAACACTTTTTTGTCTTTGCTACCACTTTTCTACCACCTTTTTTTTAGTTATCTGCCACCATTATTCATTTCCCAAGTCCCATCACTGCTCGCAAGTGATTGGACGGAATGCTTTTCTTTTTCGAGAGAAAAAGATATCTTCGATTTTTTAATTATTCACCCTTATTTTCCACTCCCGAGTTCTGTCAATAATGAAAGGAAATGCATGCAAGTTAAACACAACAGTGTCATCCGTGCAAAGAGCAGGGTTTTGTTTGTTTGAATGGATGTGCATGTGCTGTGGTACTTTATTGTGCTACATTTCATTATAAAGTGTGGGCCATGTGATTTTCAGGTAAGATATAAATGTTCTAATCTGAGCACTTGCCCAAAATAGTCTGTAATCTACTACTCATACCGTTATCTTTAGAAACTACTCGCTTTGGCAAATAGTGACTCGTTCGCATTGAACCCGAATTTTGGACATTTTGAAAGCGAAGGCTGAACCAAGACCGAATGCTGATGTGCTTGAGAGAGAGAGAGCGAATCCACACTCCTCACTCCATTGGCAAAACATTCCTTTTAAGCAAATTCAATTGAGCCAACTTGTGCGACCGTAGTTACATTTTTATCAGCAAAAGTATGCCTCTTTAACTGGAAATCAATTTTAGTGTATTCATAAACTATGACAAGTGACTGACACAATGATATGTGGTATCTATTAACGATAATCCAAAATCAGATAGCACGCAATGTCGTTCTTATTGACTGTAGAGGGTAGCCTTCATAATTTTTGTCAAATGACTCGATCAATAAAACAGTGTCGTGTGTCTCATAAAACGATTCTGTCACTTTGACAGTTAAAGCCTAAGCTGACATGTCTGCTATGCTTCATCACGTTTTGCACGATGGAATTTTTAGGATGTGGTCTTGTGTGCCTTGCCTTCGGAGAGCGGGAATAATGCGAGAAGAGTTTGGCGAAAAGGAAAGAATTTGACAGGAAGGTACTTTTAAAGTGAACTCGATGGTATTGAGGTGACTGACTGAGCTACTATCTTTTAACCACTGTTGGGAAACCACTCGGAACTGAGGGTGTGGCAAAGGTCGCCGACAAACTTCCTCCATCCTTCTCGATCTGCGGCTAGATACTTCAGCTGTCGTTTGATCTCCTCAAGGCTGGATTGGCGCCACTTCCGCCAGGGCTCCGTACAAACACCTGTTCTTTTTCTCATATTTGCGAGTGCCCCAATGGATGTCATTTCAATGCCGACAAGAACCCCTCAAAATTACCAATCTTCTACAAAATTAACAAATCTTGTCATGTTGTAGAACAAGCGTACAACACGGCTATTAAGCTAGACCCACGTTCGCCTCTCCCAGGTCCACCTCACCTCGACTAGGCTTAGGTCCCCCTCGGACTCTCGCGCCACCCATATTATTTGCTATAAATGCACAGCACATAAGTTGTGTTCATGACAAGCGAAAAAAACTTCCACTATTTGCAAAAGAACGACGAATAGGCAAACTTCAAGTGTGCACTTCAGTTCAATGTGAACAAGTTGGATATTTCCACTGAATGCACACACTTCAGTTTCCGTATTTTACCTGGTCGAATAAACATTTGGTTGTGTAAACACATGTTTCAAACTCTGATAGCGAATATCTATTGGAAGACAAAGCCCTTAAGTTCTCTCTGCGATATCTGTTTGAAGAGTGACTTTTTTACATGGAGAGCCATTGGTTGTGGCGCGGGTTAGTAAGTAAATAAATATTTAAATTCTTTAAGGAATAGAATGATAACTGGCGTTGAAACGGAATCCTTTCTGACCGTATTTTGAGCTCATGTCTTAAAAACAGGGCCACGGATGATGGAAGTGGAATCTAAGTATTATTTGCCCACAGTTTCCACAACTGTCTTAAAATCGCGTACAAGCACTTCTCTGACATTTTGTAAGAACGCCTATAGCTGCTTTTGGTTAAGGTCGAGGTCCACCCCGGACTGTAGTGCCAACAGAAGAAGAAGAAGAAGGCTGAAGCTGTTTTAGAAGGGCTTTCGTTTACGAGTAGGGCTTGAGGGTAGGAAGTCCACATAGACTAGACTAGATTTTCACACTGCGGGAGGTCCTGGTAAGAACCCCAGAACTACTGATCGACACTCAACACCAATCCACAGCCGCGTGCATAGAGACGAGTTATTAGCTAGAATGTCTAGTTCTAGACAAACATTTCCAAACCAAGCTTGTGTGTTTATTCAGAATGACGACTTGTCATTCAAGTGATCGGTAATAAATCAATGTCAAAAAGTTCAACAATTTGAAACAAAAATGTCAAGAATGCCTAGCTGTCAGTTTTCTAAAGAATCATGTAAGATTCACACTCGGGACACGATCTACAGCTGATGACACATGGGGATGGCATCGGATGTATACAGCAAGCCATCCATGATGTCATGTAAGTGGAGCGCTTATAATAGGCCTAGTAGTGAACAAGGGAAAAGAAAAATTGTCCGCACTCTTCAAAAAGGTCTAAAGAACACCGAAACCTGTCCAGAAAGTCAGAATGGGCAAATATTTGGGTTCTCACTTTGTGTACTTTGTGTTCTCATTAAAGACAAGAAATAAAATCAGTCTTGTGATCAAACCGATGATTTATTTTTTGGACTAAGGAGCTGATTGGGCAAAGGAGCCCTGTCTCGAAGGTCCAAATATTTGTTGTGAAAGATTTTTATCATGCTGGTGATGATCCACCGCAGCGGCATAGGCAAAGGAAGAGGCATTTGGTATGTTCGACAGAAAACTTCTGCATGCGATCCTTGGGTTGATGGCGGAGAAGATTGCGCCCAAGGTGAGAGTAGAGCGATGGGCAGCTTTGATCCCGATGGGTCTCGACACTGAGCCACTGTGGCAAAGTACCCAAGTGTAGAAGGACTAGATCGATCTCACCATAGAGGCTTGTAGGTTGGCACCAAAGTCCAGCCTAGACTGTAGCGAAAGAGTACACAGGGAGATTAGCGAAATGAGTTACCAGAGCACATCGGTCCCACATGCCTGTGGATTCTATAAAATTCAGTGGGAAATATTAGTTTGAGAAGAGAGTTTCCATACTCTTGTGGAGAGACGGAAAAAGGAATCTCTTGAAAATAAACTGAAGAGCATTTCTGGCAAGACGGATGAATTCATGGAGAGAACGAATAAGAAACTTGTGGATTTTGTGCATTTTAGGTCAGTCCAGAGAGCCCTCAATTTAGTTCAAATTTCCTTACTGAACTAATTCGTGCTTATAGTTCATTTAGTTCATTGTAGTCCATTACTCAGGGAATTAAGTCTTTTGCGGGTGGATTGTCATATTGTCGATATTATCCAAAACGCACAATGGCCATAAACACACCTAGAAAAGCACTCCATATAGTTCAGTTTAGTTCGATTTAGTTCAGTTATTCTTACTGACTTACATGTATGCAGTATACTTGAGTTTGTTTAATCCTGGAATGTCATGCACATTTTATGTACACTTACGTCATCCTTCGTCCTTTATGACAACGACTGATTTTATATCGTTAACTTAAGACTTCTGAGTATACAAAATTTATAAATGATTTTTCTTATTATATGCTTAATTTGCTGCTCATCAAAAGTATGCAAGCGAGCGGAGACCAAAGCAAACAACAAAAAGCTGAAAAAATTGTGCGTCGTCGTTTCGACGAAGAATGACGATCTACTGTACTAAATGAACTAAAATAAAATGACATTGTGAACTAGCTCACTCAGTTCACGTTGTTGGAGCAATTTTTTGACCGTGAACTACACAAGTCTAGAGAGAATGCAATTATGTAACTCGCTTAAGCATCTTTTGTTAAAATAGCGATAAAAAAGAGACAAGAAGACACAGAACGTCGGTGTTCCCTTATGGATTGAATCTAGTAGGTGCAGGGTGAGGGCGCCAGAACGAATAGTACTTAGAGCTAAGAGCGGATATAAGTAGGTCCAAAGGCGGTGGAATCGATTGAGGAAACTTTGAAAATTGTAGGCTTTGTTGGCGACCTCGAACATGTTCCAACTAAGCACACATACCAAGAATGGAAGGTCTTGAGTTTCCATTGACACAACCACTATTCGCTTGTATGACACAGCAGATAGCAAGTTTTTGAAGCCTTGGGATCCATTAAACTCTACTTCGCGTGGAGGATATGGCAGATATTTGCCTCGTTATATTCCTTCAGCCATGTGCAGCGCTTTTCGAAGACTCGCCAGCACTGTTGTCATTTGCCTGCCAGGGTGGTGAGCATAGCTCGACCAATTCATATCCAAGTCTCAAACGTCAATGAGACTGGCCACCTTTCCCCCATCTGAAGAGTGATAATGTGTGATTAGAACATCAGCAAGATATCTTCTCTGCTTATTCGAGCGGCGGTGTCTGTTGTGCCATCCTTGGATGTTGCCACGGAAAAAGTCAAGCAATGTTATTGTTTTGAACAAGGATGTTGGCCCAGTTGAGGACGTAATAGCAGTGCACGGCGAACTACTTTATTTTTTTTTATCAATTCGCTAGATCCTGAGGTTCAAGGCCTCTATCAGACGTTGAACCAAGCACGGAGCTTGAGTCCTTGACGGTTGAAAACGTGTCTGTTTACACGACCTGTCAAATTTAGAGGAAATCTCCAAGCCATTACGTATTCCTTAAAGGTCTACCCTTGGTAGGCTTACCCTTGAGAGGTCTACCCTTGACAGGTCTACCCTTGGTAGGTCTACTCTTGGCAGGTCTCTTTAGCGACACTTCAACACGAGAGCGGCTGAACCAACGAGGACTGCAGCCCAATCAAAAACTGCGAGAGTTTTCTCTAACACAGAGATTAGTGTTGTTGCCTCATGGCACCTTCCAGTCCTCCTACACAGGTGCATGTGACGTCTGCATTTTCCCGAGTTGAGTTGCTTAGAATCTACTTCAATTCCATCCTCTAGGGGCTCCTTAGAAGGAGCGAGAGGGCAATGAAAGGCCACGTCATTTTTAAGAATTTCGCCAACCATCAACTGACAAAAACTCAGCGCCATCCAGCAAGTCAAGCGGATTACAATTTCAAAACCACTCCACTGCAACCCCTTGAGGCCACTCAGAGGCTCTGAGACTCGCGTCATCGCCTGAATGACATCATTGACCGCCAAGTGGTCGGAGGGTATTTGTTTTGATATAACTATGAGAACCGAATACTGATCGTATCTGTCAAATGCAATACCTACCGCATACTCGAAGTCGTTGTGTGAATTTCAATTCAATTCCACTGCTCGTTCCACAATTGCGGTCATTAAGGAGACTTATCTGTGCGACTGTGGGAGCTTGCGCAAGCAGCGCCTTTGATTTATCACAGCGCGACTGCATGTCGGCGCATTCAGTTGATTTGCAGACTTCACTTCGTTGACTTACTCGTCGCAAGGATGTGCAAACAGTGGATTGTTCTTGCCGTCGCCTGCCTGCTGGGCGCCTCTACAGCCGCAGCAGCTAGCGACAGTCGGTGCTACACGTGCAGCGGCATAAACTGCCTGCGGACCTCGGCCCTGAATGCCAACGAGACCTGCGTCTACAATCAGGACGAATGTGTGACGATTTTCGACAAATGTAAGTTGTCTGCTGATCAAGCCCTTGCTTGACCTAATTTTGAGTCATCTTTCAGTTGCCGTCGTGGCCAAGGGATGCTTCTCGAGTATGCCCATAGAGCTGAGGCGGAAGTGCGACGTCAGAGGCTCTCCCGAATGCCGCACCTGCAACGGAGCCTTGTGCAACAGTCTGGGCCGCAGTGACTTCAAGTGCTACGAGTGCTCGTCCAAGGATGTGAGTGTTGATTGCCGACGTCCTCCTTAACGCGTGTAACGTTTAATTTTTTCGAACAGGACGCGAATTGTGACAACAATTTGACTGCCCTCGAGCCGGTTCAGTGTAAGGCACCGACGTCGCCGAACTCGTACTGCTTCACGGACGTCACAAGCGACGGCCACGTCTGGCGAGGATGCTCGCTGCATGTGAAGGAGCAGAGGGAATGCCTGGCCAATGCGAAGTGCTCCCTGTGTCTGGTGGAGGATGTCGAAGCATGCAACAGTCGGCCGAAGGACAACGACGTGCATTCGAGCGGAATGACGCTGAGTGGTGTGGCTGGCCTCGTTGCCATTTGTGCCGTGCTGCTGCTTAGATTGTAAAATTTTGTGATTTTTCCCCCCTCTCCAATAAATCAAGACACACTAGTGTTAGCATTGTTCGGTGTGTAGATTAGATTCTTAATCTCTTGTAAACGGGCTTTGGAATTCGTGAAGAGGCCTTTATCGATTGCAGATTGATTGAGTGCTCTTGAACCGGATTAATCGGTTGATTGCGGCGGGAGATCGGTGGGCACGTTGGTTTTTCCCAGTTTAGGGTACTTTTGATTCAGGCGCGACGGAACTGAAGCATATGTCGGGACTATCGTTGGGGAATGCGAAGGGGCTGATGAACTGCACGAAAGGGAAGGACGTCCAACAAAAGGGTTGTCAATATAGGCATTCAAAGGCTCCGTCAAGCTCAAACTGATCTCCTGTCGCTCTCGCAAAACCATAATGCCTTCATATGGACATGGATCTGATATTTGCAGATATGCTGCAAGGGGGCCCCATCATGTGACCAGCCACAGATGGGGGAGAGGTCGTTCGTTAGTCAGTCTCGCATGCGTTCATTGTGAATGAAGGTGGAGGCTTGACGATGAATTGTTCGAACCTGCTGCCCACAACCTCCGGCAGATGTTCGAGGCTACAGCTCTGCGAGTCTTCTAAATCACGCGGCACACGACTGAAAATATGTTATGAAGCTGCAGATATTTGGAAGGGATTGAAGGACTTAGGGTGCGTCATACCATGTAGGTCAATTGTACCCCCTCCTTTTGGTCTAGGACTTAAGCCCTGCCTTCAAAAATTTCAAGCCCTTCCTAGATGGAGTCTTTTGAAGGGCTCTCCCTGTTAAGGATATTCTGTTTATTACTATGAATCTTTCTCGGGCAATGCTTGGCCAGTCGATCATCAGGTGTTCCATAGTTTCCTTCACCTGGCCACAGTGTTTACAGACCTATTTTATAGAGGTGGTGGTAACATGATCCTTATCCTGTAGGTGCTCCACAAAGCAACCTTGGATCAGATATATTGACTTCTTGTTGAATGGAGAGCCAAGTTGGTTGAAAACCAGATCTACTCGAGACTGTAGCGCCATTTGTAGTGGAAGAGACGGAAATAAACGATCCCTGACGGGGATCTAGAACCTTCTTAAGAGTAGACGAACCCTCACTGAGATCTAGAACCTCCTCCCGACTGAACTTAGGTTTGGGGGATCCATTGGAAGCCTTGGGCAATAGAATTCAATTTGATTTTAATCCGATCTCAGGACGACCTACCGGTTGAGGAATCGGAGCTTCATTGAAATGAAGCCGAAAACTAGCGCTCTTCTTAGAAGGTGGATCTTGGCCTCACCCAACATCCGGCCTCTCCATTCGGCACGAGCTGTCTCCAGTTTCGCATACAAAGCCGGTTAAGGTTCCGCCTCAACTTGTGTGCTCCCCCTTATACGTGGACCTCCTCTTTTGCATTGTCTCACAGGCTCAGAGTCGAAGATGCTAGTTGAAGGGTGCTAAAGGGTGCTCATGTCGATGTCCTATTTGACACACGTAACGTTCCTTTCTCGTGCAGGATAGAATGGAAATCATGGAAAGCAATTTGAGTGCCCTCGTGTCAGTTCGGTGTAAAGCAAGCAACTCGGCCTGTTTCACGGAGCTCTCAAGCGGTGACTACGTCCGAACAGGATACTCGCTGAGTCATGTGAAAGAGCCTCCTCGTGATTGAAATCCGCCATTGCATCCCTTTGCTCGGAGGAGGACGGTGGGGTGCTGTGCATAAGCAACACTACAGTAGAGCGTGACAGCGTCATGTCAAAATACTCATGACTATAGCTCCTATCTTTGTTGTCTTGTGTGCATGTTTAAATGTCTCTCAGAGCAGTTCTGATCTGACTACCGACAAATGGGGGATGCCGTAGTTGCTCCGCGCCTGTCAAGCTCATTCGTGTGCTCTTTAATTGGCTAAGGACCCAGGGACTCCCATGAAATCACATTTATATAACCGATCTAGCCTATGGCCTCTGGTGCTCTGGCTACTAAGCTACTCTATAATTTAAATTGTGTTTCAGCTATTCAATAAATGAATAAATAAAAAATAACCGAAAACTGTAGGGGCATAGTTTGGGTCGGTAGGTAATTGAGTACCCTTACGGCCGCGGCTCAGTTAGACCAACGGTTTGTACCCATTGTGCCCATGCTAGGGACTGTAAGACTACCCTGAGACCTAATATAGTTTCGAAACCAGCAAGACTTATATGAGAATCTGAGGAATCATAGGAAGCCTTTCAGCTCATCACCGCTTAAGTGGCCTAGCTTAAGAAGTACTTTCCCAGAAAATACCTTCTATTCATTGCTAGGGCTGGGTATTCGCAGAGCAGATGTTGGATACATTCTGTTTCTTCCTCGTCTCTGCAGCTCCTGCAAAACTCATTGTGAATCGCATTACATGTGTACCTATAACACCGTGACTGGCGAGGACTCCTATTAAGATGCGCACGTCCTTGCGACTAATTCCGATATATGATGCTGATCTCTTTTCCCTTAGCATCGGCCACACAGCCCTCGCTGTAGCTCCAATACTCAGACCAAACCGGAGAGTACTAGCTCTGTCCAGGCTTCGTCTTCTTGCTTTACGGCAAAATTTCATCAGAGCCTTCGAGGCCAACTGACGGTCTGCAGACGACATGACAAGTCTTGCGTCCATCGGATTCAAGCGACGAAACGAGCAGACTCGTGAATTTTTTTCGACTTTGATGTGGTGGCCGTAGCGTTGTGAGTATGTGCGTCCACCCCTACGCAACGTAACCTCACTGCCTGAGTTCGATTCCCGGCCGGTACGACCAAATATAATGTCCACGGCCCATCTCTTTCGAGTGACTGTAAAAGCTGTCCAAAAATGTAATAGCTGTCTAAAAATGTTCTCAAACTTGGCAGCTCGGAGTCGGCATATCTGAATGTCCGTTACACTCGTGAGGGAACAAAAGCACGCACAACACGAGTGGTTGCTGAAAGACTGGACCCTGGTCTTGCAACTGCTTCTACATTTAGAAAAGTATCCTTCGCGATAGCAAACGTAGTTTGAACATGTTCAACCTCTTCGTCATCTTTTGACCCGCATGAACCCCGACGATCCGACACCACAGACTCTAACTCATCAGGACTAAAGCCAAAGCGTATTAATGCGAGTTTTTGGTCTTGGTCCACCTGATGGAATCGCATTCACGGCCCGCGTCGGAAGTTGTGATGCATACACATTTCCGCTCGAAGAAGCAGCTGTTCAACGTTCTGTTACTGCATACTTGAACGGGCGTTCTGGAAATTACCATAACCTCTGATTTATCCACGTTAACCACCATCAGCACATATGGCCACAAACAAACCTATCGAATACGCCGTGAAGTTCCGTCTGGAAGAACATGAGGATAAGACATGAGACATCATCTTCCCGTCAACTCTCCCTGTGTGACAAGACACCCTTGGCCCCACGGTGAAAAGTGTTGATTTAGCACCCTTAATCTGAAAACAGATGCTGCAGTTTGTGTAAAGAGACTGAATATACCTCGACAGAACCATGCGTCTGCACGTAGGGTCAATTGTGACTGGAAATAAAATGGAACGGAAGAGACCCACGGAATGTCACAATTTCTTATCCTTAACTGTTCATTGCGGGTCAGATTCAATAACCGAACCCACCTCTAACGAGTGACTGACAGTGCTAAAAGATCCTGTCTAGAAAAAGCTTCTCAACTTCGCCGTTCGGAGTCGGCATAAGACTGTAAATCCCTTCCACTCGTGAGACAACAATAGGACGCACAACACAAGTAGTTTCTGAGATGCTAGACCCTGGCCCTCTACGGGCATATTATATTATAATTATTATTATAACTGTCCACTGGTTAGAAAACAATCTTTTTTTTTTCGTGTTAAGAAAGAGCATCACCAAAAGACAAACTTCATTGAGTCTCTCATCCGTTTTATTAATCACATTTAAACATTCACAAATTCATTTGACCATCGATTAAGACGCGCATTCGTTTAGATGAAGAAAGCCCTTGCAGATCCTGGTGTGAAGTTGACTGAATTGCAGCCTTGGGCATCGCCCGGCAGGCACAACATGCACGAGGCACTCTTCAGGCAGTCGATCTGCTCCTTGACAGCCGTTGAGCAGCCACGTTGGGTGACGCCGTTCGACACTTTAACGAAGCAGTACGCGTTGGGGGCAGTTGGAGCTGCGCAGCGCGTAGCCTTGATGCTGGTGGCGTCCTTTGCGCATTTGGGGTCCTTGCTTGAGTCACATTCCACGCACAGATAGTCCTGACGGCCAATTTTGTTGCACAAGCTCTCGTTGCACTTGTGGCATCTCAGACCGTTCGGCTTGTCGCACCGACTTCGCAGGTTCTCCGGCACCTCCAGCGAGCAGCCTTTTCGCACAACGTCATCTGCACGAGGGGGACTTGAGATTATCAGCACGCAAGTGTGTCCACATCTCATACTCACAGTTGTCGAAGACAGTGACGCAGACGTCCAAAGGATCCACGCACTGCTGTGTCCGGGCCAGAGAGGTCCTCCGGCAGTTGATGCCCTCACATGTGTGACACTGCAGTGGAACGTTCGCACTCACCAAGGACGCGAGTCCCAACAGCAGTCCAACTGACAATCCAATTGCGTGTCTTGAGCTAGTCATCGTTTGCACTGAGCCGCTGAAATGGGGAAGTAGAGCAGCAGGGGCCTCTTGGCAGCACCTTTTATGGACTCGAAGCCAAGTGCTCGAGTTCGTTCCGCTTAAGTAACCCTGATTCGCGTCTCAAGTGTTTGCGTTCGTTTCACTGGGGCTCATTGATTTCGTGTGCTTAAAGAAGTTCTCTGTCAAGTGGCAGTAACGCTGCTCGATGTAATCGAGGCTGCTTATCGGAAAATCGATTGTGTGCGACTCGATAAGATACCCGAATCATATTTTATTGCTGTTGTGTAACTGTTGTACTCATTCTTTATTGCACACAATGAGAAGCGACAAATTGATGGCATTGGACACGAGCGTTTCCTTATTTTGGTTTTTTTGGTTTCTGACACGGGGATGCGGGCTAAGAGCTCGGGAGTGGGGGCTCAGGGCTCAGGGCTCAGGTCTCAAGGCTCAGTGCTCAGGTCTCAGTCTCAAGGCTCAGGTCTCAGGGCTCAGGGCTCAGAGCTCAGGGCTCAAGGCTCAGGGCTCAGGGCTCAGGGCTCAGGGCTCAGGGCTCAGGGCTCAGGGCTCAGGGCTCAGGGCTCAGGGCTCAGGGCTCAGGGCTCAGGGCTCAGTGGTCATAGCTCAGGGGGCAGAGCTCGGGGATGAGGGCTAAGAGCTCGGGAGTGGGGGCTCAGTGCTCAGGGCTCAGGGCTCAGGGCTCAGGGCTCAGGGCTCAGGGCTCAGGGCTCAGGGCTCAGGGCTCAGGGCTCAGGGCTCAGGGCTCAGGGCTCAGGGCTCAGGGCTCAGGGCTCAGGGCTCAGGGCTCAGGGCTCAGGGCTCAGGGCTCAGGGCTCAGGGGGCAGGGGGCAGAGCTCGGGGATGAGGGCTAAGAGCTCGGGAGTGGGGGCTCAGTGCTCAGGGCTCAGGGCTCAGGGCTCAGGGCTCAGGGCTCAGGGCTCAGGGCTCAGGGCTCAGAGCTCAGGGGGCAGAGCTCGGGGATGAGGGCTAAGAGCTCGGGAGTGGGGGCTCAGGGCTCACTGCTCAGGTCTCAGGGCTCAGGTCTCAGGGCTCAGGGCTCAGGGCTCAGGTCTCAGGTCTCAGGTTTCAAGGCTCAGGGCTCAGGGCTCAGGGCTCAGGGCTCAGGGCTCAGGGCTCAGGGCTCAGGGCTCAGGGCTCAGGGCTAAGGGCTAAGGGCTCAAGGCTCAGGGCTCAGGGCTCATGGGGCAGAGCTCGGGGATGAGGGCTAAGAGCTCGGGAGTGAGTGCTCAGGGCTCAGAGATCAGGGCGCAGAGCTCGGGGATGGTCTCTAATATCCAGACAGCTGCATCGTTCACAGCAGGTTCAGGCAACTCTTTTCTTTTGCCTACCGAGCACATTGGTGGAAAACGTGTTCGACGTTCTCTACCCCGTTTACACAGCGAGGTCAGGAGGAACTCGAATCACGGTTCTGCTTGAACATATGTTTCCGAAAACAACCGCGAGCAGTCAAGAACTGTGTAAGATAATAATTTACTACGCCAAATCGAAAGATTTATCCAAATTTTTAACTAATAATCCGTGGGATTAGTCGGTACGTCCATCTCCCTTTTTGGGACTAATTCCATTTTTTTCTATACAGCGGCTTCTTTCGAATTTCTTCGCTTGACTTACGATTGACTCGCCTAACTTCTAAGGGATATCGATTTGTACCGTAAAGGAAGTACCAACATCGCGCCTTGGGATACCGTTCGAAACGCACTGCTAACTCGTAGTGTACGATGTACGAGTACGTAGTACGATTTTTTATTCGCGACGTTAGACCATATTGGAGTTCCGTACATCTGCATGGAGGCTACAACTCTCGCGAGCATTAATCTATTGCCATCAGTCTCGAAAGTTGGCCTACCGTGTTCGACGATTTCTAGCCTAGCACACGGCTATCCTTAAAACTAAGCCCAGCATCAATCATTAGTCCCAGATAGTTTATTTTATGAATAGTTATTAATAGAGTGCTCTCCGACGTTGATCGCTATCGTCTCTGGCACCTTTCTGCTTGTAATGAGCATGGATTCCGTACTATGATCCGCGAGGTCGACTCATATCGCGTAGCCAGTACTTTCTTTGCTTCGTTGCAATACAACTCGTCTTCTTCAAGCCGTTTCGACAACACAGCAACAAAGCAATATGGTCCGCGAAGCCTATAATGGGGACATTCCTGGGGAGTGGGAGTCATAGAATGTCGTCGTACACAACTTTCCACAGTAGTGGACCTAGCACTGATTCTTGGGGTACACCGCCTGTACAATTTCGTCCCGTCGTCGGAGTCGGAAAGGAGCCTACTATTGGTTAAGTAGATCACGATACGCGATACCATCATTGGCTTCAACGACAGGCTGTAGACTGTTGCACATAATTCGCTCCAATATTTTGCCCGTGGGGTTGAGCAGACAAAGTGGTCGATAAGATGAGTGCCCGTTGGTTTATTTAATTTCGGTAATAAGATCAACCCTTGGTGTTTCCATTGTTCTGGAAATATTCCCTCTAGACGGGCCTTCATCACTCTTTTGAAAGTCATATTTCGTATGCCGCCTGGACTAAGAACTCGTCGTTCATTTGCCCTCTCGATTGCCGCGTTGAGTTCATCCGTTTTTACGGCAGAGATGTGTTCGCGTAGTTCTCGGATCTCGCTTAGTAGAGCACCGTCATGTTGAGAGGGGACCAGACTTTCTACGATTCTGTGGAATAATAGCGGGCAAGTTGGTGCCGGTCTGTGTGGCGTTTTGATCTTCGCGGTTATAATGTGTTACGCTTCATCCCATGCATTTTCTTTCAATTGCGTACAAAGATCCTTAAAAGCACTGTCTCTTGCTAGACTTAAGGCGGATTTCAGTGCGGCGAGTGCCTCTTTGTCCTCAGTATTAAAGATCTAACTGCATCGCGTCTAGACCGTTGGTACTTTCTTCATGCCTTAAGACGGGCTGATCAAAGTTCCTTATTTTCGACGATCGACAAATACGTTGGATACCGCCGGTTTTGTGTCCCCGTTCGAGCCAGTGATACATCGCTGGCAGCGTGCACTTGTCGCATTATTTGCGGTCGATCTTGTTCGCTGTTCTCCCTTCAACTATAGCTTCAGCAATTGCGTACTCTAAGAGCTCGTCAAGGAACTTGAGGAACAGCCAAATCTTTTCTTTCCAAGCTTCAAACAAGACCTCTGTACATGATCAAATATGATCACGAGGGAATGAACGAAAATACTCTCGAGATGGGGTCTCATTTGAAATCTGAGACTACCAACTGACATCTGCCTATGCAAGGTTTCCACCTTTCCATGCGAAAAAAAGCAACCTGAGATCAGAAACTAGAGACCAGAGACCACGGACCAGAAACCAAAGACCAGAAGAACAGCCCAATCCTTTCCCTCAATTCTTCCAACATGACCTCTGTAACATTTCAAAAGTTAAAGCCCCACCATTTGCGACAAATTCCTGAACAAGTTCTCGGATGTACATATTTATCTATTTAAGCACTTGGAGCTTAAGTTGTGTGCACTCGGATCGGAAGCAGTATTATTCGAAGCCCACTTAACCCTGAAAATTGGTAAACACTTCAAAACCCAACTGTAAGCTCTCGAGAGGATATTTTCCTCTGCAGCAAGATAACGTTCCCAGAAGGGAAGGCTTATATAGAACCCTTCTTAGGTGCCTTCGCTTCATTTGAATCTAGTCATGGCGATGAGCTGGTCATACTCGTTGTGTGTCGCCCTCGCGGTGCTCCTATCCGCTGCACACGCCAAGCGAACCTGCCTCAAGTGCACGGGAATCAATTGCCAACGGACACAATATCACAACATTGAGACGTGTCAGGACGACATCGACACCTGCGTCAGCATTTTCGATCGAGGTAACTATGGAGCGAGCCTTCGCGGCCGACTAACGAGGGATTCAATTCGACTTTTCCAGAGAAAGTCATCGCTCAAGGCTGCTGGCTCGGCATCCCGTCAGCTACCCGCGATCGATGCGACAACGACCCAAATGTGGAATGCAACAAGTGCTTCGCAGACGAGTGCAACAGCGAGGGTCCTCGCAGCTACCAGTGTCTTCAGTGCGATTCAACTCAAGTAAGGTGGTGCGGTTTATTTTGTGGATCTGCCTAATTTGACGAGTGTGTGTTCTTTTAGAATCAAAACTGCGAGTCAAGCCCGCAGGCTGTGAATGCAACGCGGTGTCCGATATCGAGGTCGGAGAACGCCTTCTGCTTCGCCAAACGTGTCGACAAACGAACCATTCGCGGGTGTTCCACGACGATCAGGGATCAGAAGGCCTGCCTGGGGGATGCAAAGTGCTCTCTTTGTCTAGCCGGCGAGTTGGAAGCCTGCAATCGGATGACGCTGCCGAAGGATGACGGAGGCTCTGGAAGTGGTGGTGGATCGGGAAGTGGATCTGGCAGTGGATCGGGAGGTGGATCGGGAAGTGGATCGGGAAGTGGGTCGGGAAGTGGATCGGGTAGTGGGTCGGGAAGTGGATCGGGAAGTGGGTCGGGAAGTGGATCGGGAAGTGGATCTGGTAGCGGATCTGGCAGTGGTTCTGGCAGCGGATCTGGCAGTGGATCAGGCGGTGGATCTGGCAGTGGATCTGGCAGTGGTTCTGGAAGCGGATCAGGCAGCGGATCAGGTGACGGATCAGGCAGCGGATCAGGTGACGGATCAGGCGGTGGCTCTGGGGGTGGAGGTGGCGCCGCCTCGATGTCACTGAGTGTGTCTGTCTTCATCGGCATTACGTTCCAATGCATCTTTGCAGCATTTTTCAAGTAAAGTGTTCCCCAACTAGTTTTAAAAGCAAAACCTGTGAAACCCACGTTTGAAGAGCTCAATAAAGAAAATATTCCACGAAGCGTCGCACGAGCGTCTTTTTCTCCCAAAACTGACACAATTCACAATCGTCAACTTATGACATAATCAGTTTTTTTCCATCAATGAATGCAAGATTCCCAACATTTATTGGCCAAATTTTTGTTCGATATCAACCCGCTGGCTTTATCTTAATCGATTTCCGAAACAAAAACAAACATTCGCCACAAAAATTACCCAACGCTAATCAAACAATTCAGGGCAGTGACATAAAGATATCCGCCTTCAATTAACATGAATGCAAACACTCGTTGTACACGTCCTCCTACACTGACCACTCGGGGAACAATCAACCGGACAGTGGAAAAGAAAATTCCGATAACCGTGATTTGAAGTTGAAACTTTCCAGCGCACAATCCACAGCGCCCACGGCAACAGAATCAACAGAATCAACAGAATCTCTCCAAATCGCGACTGATTTCGATTAAAGTTCAGAATGCGATCCGATATGAAATCGGATTAACAATGGCCAACCATATCTTCGCATTTACAGCGGTAATCGGTTTTTCTGAACAATACACGAGCGCCCTCGCCGAAGACAGAGGGAACAAGCGAAATTAAATTGTTTTAGTCGCTAATAGGAGGACGCTAACCATTTAGGCGCTGGCTATATCTGCTCGGCCATTCCAATTGTCGAAACCATATATCAATTGAAGTTAAGATTATCACCGCGAAATCTAATCGCGAACACTGTACAACGGGTATTTCTCATAAAGATTGAGATATTTTCTGTTTTTTTTTTTTCGTTTCTCTATATATTTTATGTTATCTGGCGATAACGGTCACAAGCCTATATAAGTTGATTCTTGTGGACGAATCGAATTAGTCCTTAGAGTTAAGCCGTGTTGCTTGTACGCGGACGCGCTATGACGTCCATCAAATATAAATTTGGACTTCTCTTTGGGATTTTATTATTTAGTCTAAACTTCGGTAGGTTTTTGCTTTCAAATTTAATTTTTGTTTTTTGCGACGACGATTTTTGGTGAATTTTTGTGATCAAGTGGATGATTTGACTTCGATTTACATAAAAAAAAAACAGTGATAGTTCACCTTACGATGGATTAAAAAAAAATGTGCGAAAACACAAAAAAAAAATAGAAATCGAAAGAAATTATTTTCTTGGAGGATATTCGCAACCCCACAAAGTGCTTAAACTTCAATCAAATCGAGTGGAAAAAAAGGAAATAATCAATAATTTTGAAAAAAATCCATACACCCACCATAACTGACTCGTGTCCGCAAAAATTCCGCGAAATCAATTTCATCACAATTTCTGCGTCTATCTCGATCTGATATACATAGATTATGTGTGTGGGAAGCAGACCTTGTGAACGCATGATAGGGCAACTTCAATTCAGAGTCCAAACCCCCACTTGTGTGCTTGCTGGCGAATTCTATCAAGATCTCGATTCTGGCTATCGTCGCTTACCCTTGAAACCGTGGATATAGTGAACGTCATTCGATTTTATTACACACTTGAGATTAAATTCAGTGGAATCGTGTTGAACGAATTCAAATGGAACGACAGTTTGTGGATTTTTTTGGAATTTTGAATGAGTTGCGGCTCGTCGTTTGAGTGGTTCAAGTGGATATGGCGGCGAGTTTTAATTGCCTTCAATTCTCAAGACACCAGCAAAATTTCTGGATCTCAAGTTGAAAATATTAGCAAACCAACGATCGTATCCTTTCGCGATTCAAGGATAATTGCCAATGCATGTCCTCTCTGATTCACCCGATCCTTGGACACTCTCTCTTTCACTTATGAGGGTAGTTTCTGTTGCTGCTTGAGTCGATTGAGGAAAGGATTATTATTTTTATTTCGCTCAACAGAAGCTCAACAACCCATGTCACCATTCAGACTTCAAATCTTTCACTTTCAGTGCAAAATGAACCCGTATTCAAAATGTCATGCTTCTAGGGCCTGTGACTTGCGCTATGCGTTGTCTTCGCACTGCATCAGTGAATCTTGATTTGTATACTGGACGGTGGACATCCACAGCTTGTGCACACTCTACAAACTCAATAATAGATGATTCTATCGCTGGAAGGACGCTAGATAAGCATATGCTCGTGAATTCCAAACCGAACCATTAATCAAGTTAAGTTAAGCTTATCACTGCGAATTACAATCGCGAATGTTGTGACCTTGTGGCGTTCAGAGTTGGTGGACCCCTGAGATCAATCCCGACAGGAATAACTTTCACAGAACCATCTTTTTTCACTGGAAATGCTCAGAGATTAAACTCAAAGTGCATCATTCTGACCAGCACATCGCTATGTCTTCACAAAACGAAATCGCGAGGTTTCATCAAATTTCTTCAAACCCCGGAGGTTTCGTCAAACACTTTTGGAGTTTCAAAACCTCCCGTTTTCGGTGAAAGCTAGTTGTAACCCCCGTGAGTTCATCCGCCCGTGAGGAGTTGTCAAACCGAACAAGTTTTCAGTGCGATCTTCAGTTTATTTTGATCATTTTGGTGTTCATTTTCTCAACACTATCAACGAAACGCTGTTTGCCGGTCATTTCGAAAAAGACAACACATTTGAAGGCACTTTAAACTCGTTGGAAACGGCCTACAGAATTTTCAGTAGTGGTTCATCCAAACCTCACGATTTCATTTCGGCGGTGAGCATAACATAAAAAACAGGGAGAACAACTGCTCGCACAACTTGAGTGGTTTTCTGTTGAAACTAGACCCAGGTTAACCTCGGGCTGTAAAGCGACTCCACGTTTAACTTTACTAAGAAAGACGTCAATTAAGCTCAGCTTCATTTAGCTTAATCTATTTACTGTTAAACTAATGAATAGAAAAAATGTAACAAAGCTTACTTCATCTAAAATTAACTGTAACGATCTCTGAAGCACAATCTTCTGCAGAAAAGCCATTGTAGGGCTTCGCAGAAACATATAATCATTGTAAAACGTTTTTTGAAAATAAAATTAATTTTGAAATGAAATGAAATGAAATTTCGGCATAAAGCCACCAGGAATTCAATCTTGATACTCGATTGTCGCCTACTTTACATCGAATTTGTGACTCGGTGAGTGCAGAAATGATGCCATACTTGCAACAAGTTCAACGTCAACGTCACGACTCTGTCATTTCGAAAGACGTGCCGTAAATCTTTTTTATTTATATTTGATTATTAATGTGCAGTCGATGAATGTGCAGTCTCGATAGATAAGGCGTGTTTTATTGAGAATCTATAGCCAGCTCAGTAATGCTTCTCAATAAAACGCTGTTTGGTCAATTTGTTTTCACCCTATTATTTTGTGTCAAAAGTTGATTCGTGACTATACTTTCATTGTAGTAGACTTCAAAACTCAAATAGTTTTTGCAGTCCAATTTTGGAAAAATATAGCTTTAATCACTAGAAGCTACTATTTGTATATTAAATAAAGGATGGATTACAAATTGAGATACGTTATATAATCCAGCTGTCTCTTCAAGAATTTTTTTAGCGGAATCTATGATTTAGTGGTGGTAATTGAGGCGCCATCTGTGATTTCGAGTCTTCGACGCGCTGTATTCAGTAATGATTACTGAGTAAATGTGCTTGACTTCATGTCGTTGTAAAATTGCGACATATACAGACGGAAGGACAGACGGATGTGGAAGCAAAACTTACAAATGTTCTTTCGGAACCTTAAAAAGTCTAGGATACAATACAGAACATAAACTATCTATTTAACAGTTTTTCGACGAACAGTCTAGAGTTCAATAAACTTTGAGGCAAAGTAAAAGTGTCTGCAGTCCAAAGGGTTTGGTGCCAGACTTCCAGGCAAACTTTCTTTACACCAACTTTCAATACTCTACAGAAGTTGTTTTCAACAGAATGCGATAAGTTGAGAAGCGACTCTGTTAATCTTCATGAAAGTGAATGGAAGCAAGAGCTCATAGTAGCTTCCATTGCTGTGGATAGTTTTCAATTTCTATTTATTAATTGAATAAATTCATTCATGCAACGAAAAAATAAAATTCTGTATAAAATCTTGCTGCGCAACAGGGTCACCGCAGAAAGCAGGGCTTGGACTTCCTCTTTGTATGTCTTTACAGTCCTCAGACGGACCATCTCGATAGCTCCTTCCACCACGTACAGAATTTTGGTTGTGGTTCTACGCCCCTTGTGAGCGAAACCATAGATGAGGCCTTCCTCTACTATGTTTTACTATGCAGTGGTTCAGGATGGGCTAGCCACCATGAGCGCTGGATCTGTAGTCGCCTAGCAAGACTCATGTCGCTCTTCATCCCGCACAGTTCGTGGCTTAATCTTCTCCTCTAGATGACATCAAAGACCAAAAATAGGACGCAGTGCTTATCTTTGGAGAAGGCTCATGACTTTTTCACGAGTTACATGGGCTTAAAGTCTTGAAACATAGCTGACAGGGGTGACTTTAATTTCCTTGATGGACTTGCTCGCACAACTTGAGGACGCTTTCATTCGACTCTGAACTGCGATATTTAACAAGTTGTTTTTGATACCATTTGAGCAATGCCAGTTTTAAGTGTCAAGAATCAATTAAACTAGAAATTGTTTAAAGATATATTTTAAAGTTCTTCCTCAGCAGACGACTTTCACTTGGTGCACATTATTATCTCCAAAGCTGAAAAAGAACTACCCGTGCATTAGTTCGAAAACCATCGGGGTCCTGCAATCTCTACTTTGTCTAGAGCATAAAATTAACTATTTTTCGTATGCGTCGTATGCGATCAGACCCATGAACATAAATAAGTGTTCTAAATTGTTTCGTAAGTTCATCCAAAGTTAGACTCCGACTCTGACAGTTCGAAGCTCATAAGAAACAACCAATTACTATAAAGATAGACGGCTCCTACCACTTTTTCCCCTTAAGCTGCCCATACACAGCACTAATTTACTCGCATTTTGGTGTCGCTTTCCGCACACCTCACACAACTTCGCGAAGCAGTGACACTTAAATTAAAACATTTTAATTTTGCTCGGACTAGTTCACACTCCACACATAAGATCCACATCAGCACATCGGCACTATTGTGCTGTGTATGGGCCGCTTTGAGCATTTTGACAGCTTTTTTTAGTATGTTTTCTCAAACCGGCCGAGACCCATGACATTCATACAATTTCATAAATAACTGTCAAAATCTCACGCAAATTCGTCGATGGAGAGGGTAATCAGATGTGACCTGTCGGCTGTCTCTCCGTACTTGATTCCTGCTCAAGAGCCAATAAATGACGTCGATAATGTTCACGATTGAAGCAAGATCTCACAAGTAATCTTCCATTCGATCAAGTTCATTATCTTAAAGACATCGTACAGACAATCAGCGACAATACACTAAATCGCACTAATTCGTAGCAAAGGACTACATTGTGCCTCATCACGGTCGACTGAAGATTGCCATGGACCAAGTACTTCCTTGAAGTAAGAGCTAGACTCGAAAAATTTGCCAATTTTAATCAGCAATCGAATCGAACTACAATTGCCGCAGATAGGAGACCACTATCGGGTCATAATATTGCACAGCATATACGTATTTATTGCGTTGCAATAAAACATACGTTTATATCCTCACTCGGCATTAAACAATAAATTTTACCGTCAACCAATTTACAGCTTGTTATAGTGCCCTGATACTGTATCGATTGTTTAGAGTTTATTGCCGTGGCACAGAAATCGATTTCGAAGCAGATAAATTACGATGAGTCAAACTAAACTACTCAAGTCTTTGTTGAAGAAGCCACTTCCGGTCGTTGGATCAAGAATCTGTTGCTGGTTAGATTAGTGGATAAAAATTATTGTGGTATGACTCAGAGGGGTGCTGACTTGCTTTTTTCGTTTCGTTTTTGTTTGCATTTGTGGGCGACTGGTTGTTTCGCGGGATCATACACCAGCTCCTCTACTCGGTGATGTGCCCCTGCATACACACGCTTAGGTACCTTCTTCTTCAATAATCTCAGCGACATGAATAATATCAGCGTTTGGCCGACACGCAGTCTTTCAAAATACCAAAAATGAAATTTAGAGCGCCGTGGAGTAATGCGCTTCGAAGCCCATAACTGCCTGTCCACCTTCAAGCCCTGACACCTGGTACACCTCTTTCGAATCACTGACAAGTCTCAAAGAATATACCGATCTTGAATAAGCTCCTGAAGCCTCATCGAACTCGGAATGACACTGGAGGTCCCCTCCTTTCTTGAGAGAAAAACACGAGTAGTTGGTGTAGAAGCTAGGCATATGTTCACGTCGGTCGTCTAACGTCAGCGTAAGTTGCATCGTAGCAAGAACCAATTTTTTGCAGGAGTAGGCGATATCCAATCAGCTTGGTATCACAATCGGCCTAGATTGCTTTCAATGTGATTTGTCTTTGCAATCAGATACTAGAGCCTAACTCAGCCTGACCTACTCGTCCATCAGATCAGCAAGTCCAATGCGTTTGTTTTCAAGTCGCAATCAAGCGAAGTTCATTGCAAATTGTGCGTGTGAGATCGGCATTAACTTTGATGAGGCCGACCTCTTTTCTCTCAAATTCAGAGTACTGTGGTAGCCACAAGAAGCAGTTGTTTAATTAGGTTCCAAAAAGATTGTAAGTTAAGCCCAAAATGTTAAGTGGCCCATACACAGCACACTTGGGCGGGTGTCCTGAAGTGCGCCTTTGGAGGCTTACTGTGGCCTCGCCCTCGCACCGTCTTGGGTGTTCCACAGTGTGTAAGTAAAATGAGAATGTTTTCATTTTAGTGTCCCTATTCCGCGAAGATTAATAAGAGCGCGAAATTGTCGGCGAAAAGTGACAAGTACACACCAAAGTGCGCAAGTTCTGAAATGTCCCAGGAAGAACACTAATGAAACAAATTAAAAACGATTATACACCAGTAATTGTAATAAAAATATAGGTGGCGCTACAGCCTGTAGAGGGCCGGGGCCTAGCTTCTCAGCAACCAATCGTGTTGTGTGTACTATTGTTCTCTCACGCGTGGAAGGGACCTACAGTTTAATGCCGACTCCGAACGGCGTAGGAAATACTCTTTGATCATTGTCATGACTCGAAAGAGGCGAAGCCGTGAAATATGAAAGGTGGTAAATTCGGGTATCGAACCTGGCACCCTCTGCGTAGGAGTCGACGCACTTACCGACTACGCCACGGCGACCCAACGCCAGTAATTAGATTTATTAAATAAAACAAAAACGAAATAGTTCCCAAATTTGGATGCCTTTCGGAGACTGCTTACACTGCCTACGCACTTATCAACGAAAAACTAGGTGTTAACATTTTAAAAAGACGTTACTTATCGTAAAGACGTAAACAAATAGGCGAATGGAGGAATAGAAAAAGACGTGTAAAGTTGCTTGGGCTGAAGTTGCAGTGACATGTTGTGACACGTAACTCGCGCACAAGATCGAGCCGACTGGATGGCGCAGTTGGTTGAGTGCCTGCCCCTTGTAAGCGGGGTCCCCGGTTCGAATCTCAGCGAAAGCAAAGTTATCTAGTTTTCAAATCTGCCAAAGAACGGCAGCTTTAATGTGTGGGAAACTTTTCGGAAAATTGCGAAATTGCGACAAAAAAAACACAGTCTAACTTTAAATCATCTAAAATTGATGGCTTGTTTCATTGGAGTGTTCTAAGCAATTGTGGCTACCTTCTACACCATCCACAGAAGCTGAGTTCTCTCACGAGTAGGGGGCGCATACAGTTTTATGCCAACTTCAAAAGGGAATGATTGAGAAGTTTTCAAGTATGAAACTTGTACGTCGCGTTACAAGTTTGGCCTGGACACCCAGCGTATGAGTCAACAAAACTGATCACTTGCTTAGCAAAAGATTAAGTACCCACAAATTGGATGCTCTTTTAGCCACCTACGTGTCAACAACCGGAATAAAGTCAGTTCAGAAATAATTTTGATCACATTTCTTGTCTTCTAAAGAAAGGGCAAGGTGCTTTTTTCCGAACCATCGGGCCTCACCTTGATCCGAATTTGAAACTTGTTCCGACTTAGAAACTTGTTTCGCATTAGAAGTGTAGTCCACGTCGGAAATTTAGGCCATGCCAAAATTCTGGTCACACTTAAAAACATGGTCAAAGTCGAAATTTCGATTCGGGTTAGATTTGGATTGAAGAGCTTAGGATGTGGACACTAATACTACCATCATGAAGATCTAGTGTCTTTGATCAAGGACTTAAGTACTCCCCTCAAAAATTTGACAGCTCCCCTAGATGGGATTTCGTGGAAGTCTTGGATGATCTGTTTATCATTTTGAATCTTTCTCTGGCAAGTCGTGGACAATCGATTAATATGTGATCCATACTCTCATTCCCTTAGCCACAGTGCATATAGATCTCTGTACAGTAACCTGGTGATCCCCATTTTGTGAAGGTGGATCCACATAACACTCTTAGGTCAGCTTTGTTAGCATCTATGGCTTGTTTGGGATTGTATTTTGTTCCATGAACAGTTTTTGAAACCCGCTTGACTGTTCTAAAACTGGTTCATTCACTAAATTACCCATTTTGGGTAAGCGAAGATTGATGTCCATATTGTTGAATCCATAAATGGGAAAGCGCCCAGCAAGGGGTATCTGAGCCCCGGCCTTGGCTTGTATATCAGCCTTTTCATTACTTCATGGTTTCCATGTCCTGGCACCCAAATCAGTTTTAGTTTGATATTTTCTGCCGGTGTATTTAGCGTTTTGTGACTTTCCCAGCAAGCCTTAGAGTTGAACGTGTAGCGTCTTAAGAACCGCTTGGAAAATATATATTTTGATGTTTTTGGATTTTTCTATGAATAATGTGATGTGCCCCCTAATTAATTGCAAGACGGGTGAGAAATTTTGTCCGTTCTAAAAACTTGATCTAACTTGGAAACCTGATCCGAATCTGAAACTTGAACTGAGCTAGAAGCCTAGGTTAGGTTAGGTTAGGTAGAGGGCCGGCTAGTGAATTCACCAGCACACTTAAACCATATTGGTCAATTGTGATACCCACAGTCGCTACCACTGATTGACTACTCCAGTGACAGTGCCGTTAATTTGATCAGAACAGCAAATGGTGACTGGACCAGATTTGAAAACCAGATAACTTTGCTTTTGCTGCGATTCGAACCGGGGACCCCGCTTACAAGGGGCAGGCACTCAACCAACTGCGCCATCCAGTCGTCTCGCGCACCAGAAACCTTGTCTGTGCAGTAAGCTTAATTTGCGTCAGAAACTCCAGTCGAGCCAGAATCCAAATCATCGTGAGCAGATTGGCTTCGGTCAAAAACCTGGTCTGACTTAAAACTTGGATCCGTGTCAGAAACCTGGCCGGAGTCAAAAGATTGCGTCAGAAGAGTCAGAGAAGTTTGAGTCAGAAACTTGATCCGACTTAGAAACGACGCGGTGTGGCATGGACTAGCCAGACATTTAGAGTCAGAAACATAATTTGCGTCAAAAACTTGGTTCGACTCGACGACTAGGTCCATTATTTTACTACAATTCTGATCAAAAATTGATCTCTGATCACATTTCACAAATTCACCCACCAAATACGATCGGTAGCCACCATCGAATCATCGATACCAGAAATTCGCAATTGTCAGTAGACCTGTCAAAATTAAGCCGTCCTAACGCCAATATAAAGACAGTGCCGACAGCTTAATCACCTCACTTGAAATGAAGGCATTCGCACACTCAGTTCCAGACTCACCGGTTGCCCCGTCAAAGTTAAGCCGGCCTGCCTAAGATTCGATAACAAAATGATCCAAGCGCCTCAAGTCGAGTTTAGTCACTCGAACATAATCTGCCGGCCAGAGCGATAAATTTACAACATTATTTGGCCCCGATATTTATAGACACAAGCTTGGACAATATCGATAACGCATCGATAACGTCCCGAGCGGCATTACATCTTCATCGCCCTCGACGCTCAGAACGGATTCCACAGAATGTGTAAGCCGTCTGAAAATACCCTCGGAATTGTCGCCACAATCAAATTTGACGACAATTCCAAGTGTTATCGAACCGATCGCTATCGACCATCGACCACGCAAGTGACTTTTATAAGGCATCACAGTCACAGCGATAAGATTGTGGGTTTTTCTTCGTATTCCTGTGGACAAATAAATTGGCTTCAATAAAATTCACTTGACCGCTCGGCTGCGCAAAGCGCTGTGTCTATGGCGCCCGAGTTTGTACATTTATCGATAACAGCAGGTTTGTTTATTCTCTTGTCGTTGCAGCGTCTAGCCAGTGGGCAGACTATCCGTTATCCTGTTACACATGCGAGGGCGAGGCGTGTGCGTCGTCATTGGGCGGCTTCAAGGTCTGCTCAGGGAGCGACACATGTGCCACTGTGTTCAGTGACACCGATGACAACACCGTCCTGA
Organism: Eristalis intricaria; assembly: GCA_964034865.1. Lineage (NCBI taxonomy): Eukaryota > Metazoa > Arthropoda > Insecta > Diptera > Syrphidae > Eristalis > Eristalis intricaria. Next base: position 65,685,467 of record OZ035877.1, read on the forward strand.
GTCGAGGATGCAGGAAGCAAGTCGACGTCAATCATGCGGAGTACTGCGAGAGCAACAGCGGAAAATGCATCAACTGCTCGTCGAGCGGCTGCAACCGCGGAGTCGCGCTCAGCGAATATGTCGAGTGCCTGGCATGCGACACGAAAACTGACAAGAATTGCGTAGTGGACCCGAGCTCCATTACAAGTACGAAGCTGTGTTACAAGTCCTGCATGGTGGCGCTGTACGCCAGAGACGCCTCGGATCCGAAATCGGTTTACGAACTGTCAAGATCCTGTCTCGATGACAAGGACCTGGACTCGCGAGACGAATGCTCGGCGGGCACCAACGAGCTGTGCAAGGCGTGCGAGGGAGACAAGTGCAACGACGCACCGCTGCCGGAAAACCGCTTCTCGTGCTACCATTGCGCCGAAAACGATAATTGTGAGGATGAGATCAAGTTTCAATGCCCCGGTTACACACCCACGGACCAGTGTTATTTCCTGTACGACGAAAACAAGGACATCGTCCGCATGGGCTGCCGCAGCGAGTTCGATGCAGAAGCCGTTGTCGCGCAAATCTCCGACCAGAAGCTGGTCCTCTGCGACGGGGCCGACTGCAACAACTTCGACAACATCCCTATGCCGACGAAGTGCAAACGCTGCGATTCAGCAACCGACCCGGACTGCCTTGACGACCCCGCCAGTCTGGAAAAGGACACCACATGCAACTACCCCTATTCCCAGTGCTACACAAAGGTGTCTGACTCGAATGGTAAGTCTCTCGAAAAGTGCGCCGCGGAGTGTGGTTACTGACTCAGTTTACCCCTAGCTGGAGTGACGATCCGAGGCTGCCTCAACGAGCTGTCGGGCGAAGAGTTCTACGAGTGCCTCATGAACGGCAACAAGAACTGCCAGTCATGCAGCGGAGCTCAGTGCAACGTGGCGGTAAGTCGAACGATGACCACAGCGCGGCGGTGGTGCCCATTTGATTACTTTCCACCTTTCCAGGTCGTCCCGTCGGACCGCATTCGATGCCAACGCTGCAACTCAGCCGACGACAAAAGCTGTCACGCAATCCCATCCGCCGAGAGTCTATGCCCGCTGTACTCGAAGGACGAGACGTGCGTGTCGAGCTACAAGAAGGGCGTCACAACCCGAGGATGTGGTTCGGAACTCACATGCGACCCAAGCGACGCCAAGAGCTGCCAGATCTGCTCCGCAACTGGCTGCAACATAGACAACGTGAGGAGGAGCTCCGAGGAGTCCTATGGAATCTTCCAGAGCCTTCCGCTGAGCTGCTACACTTGCGCTGGCGACGAGTGCGCCGAATCCACCGGCGAGGTCAAGACTTGCGAAGGCAATGCCCAGCAAGACTGCGTGACAATCTTTAACGGCGCGGGACAAGTGGTCAGCCGAGGTTGCGAAGATTCCCTCGTGAGCACCTACTCGTCCACCTGCGCGGCCAATCCCGAGCTCTGCTTCAACTGCAAGTCGAACGAATGCAACACCATATCCGATCCATCGGACTTTGTCGAGTGCATTTACTGCGACACTGCCAACGACCCCGACTGCGTGCAGGACCTAAGCCAAATCCCGACGAGCAGAAAGTGCACCAAAGGCTGCCTGACCGCGCTCTACCCACGAAGCGACGACCCGGCAATCAAGCAGTTGATTCGAACCTGCGTGGAGGACTTGGAGGCTGCAGATGTGGACACCTGCGCCGACTGTGTCAAGTGCGAGGGCGAGAAGTGCAACGCACTGGCCCTCCCAGAGACCCGCCTCTCGTGCAACTTCTGCGAAGGAGACGACTGCGAGGAGGCCACGGCCAAACTGTGCCCAACATACGCCGAGGCCGACAAGTGCTTCATGCTCTTCGACGACTCCCCAACTGTTATCCGCATGGGCTGCAAGAGCGAGCTCACCGAAGCCGAGGTGAGGGAGCACATCAAGCTGCTCCTCTTGTGCGACGGCGACAACTGCAACAGTTACGAAAACATACCACGCGACAATGTCTGCGCGGTTTGCGACTCCTCGAGCGACGAAGCCTGCGCCACAGACCCGGAAGGCAGCCTGGCGTTGACGCAATGCGCGGCCCTGCCGCACAAGCAGTGCTATTCGCGCATCGCTGCGGGTGAGTACACCAAAGTATTTCCAGAACCAGCCTAGTCATCCCGATCTCCTCTCTAGATGGAACCACCGCGAGGGGGTGCCTGCAAACGCTGCCCGCTGACGAACTGATCGAGTGCCTGGATGGGACTTCCTGCAAGATCTGCACAGGAGCCGCCTGCAACAAGGAGGTAAGTTGCCACAGTCCCGTCTGCCGGTGGACACTGCTCACGCCACACTCTTCCAGGTGTTCCCAGCCAATCGCGCCGTCTGCCACCGCTGCTCCTCCCTGGACAGCGAGCAATGCGAGTCCCTTCCGAACGCAGCCAGCATCTGTCCTCTCTACGTAGCGGGCGACACTTGCGTGACCAAGGCCGTGAACGGCGTCACCAGCCGCGGTTGCGGGTCCGAACTCAGTTGCGACACCCTCGGAAGGAAGAACTGCCGGGAGTGCTTGGATCCTAGCTGCAACAGCGTCGATCTCATCAGTGAAGACGTGGGAGCTCCAGGCCTCTGGCAGCAACCACCGCTGAACTGCTACTCGTGCGATGGCCAGGCCTGTGCGACGTCAAATGGCGCGCTGAGTGTATGTCAAGGAAACCCCCTGCAGACGTGCACCACGGTGTTCGCTACCCAAGAGGGCACGGTTGTAGCCCGCGGCTGCAGCGACAGCGTGGAAGCCCGCTACGCCGAGCACTGCAACGCCAACCCCAGCCTCTGCATGGAGTGCAAGTCCCACGGATGCAACACAGCCGTCCGCACGTCCGACTACATCGACTGCATCTTCTGCGACGCCAAGACCAACGCCAACTGCACTGCGAACGTGGTCGACATCAGCCGCACCCGGAAGTGCCACAAGGCGTGCATGACCGCCCTGTACCCCAGGACATCTGACGCCAACCCGTCCTACGACTTGGTCAGGTCTTGCCTGGACGACAAGGACTTGGACGACCGCGAAAGCTGCGGCACTGATTCGATGTGCAAGAGCTGCTCGGAGGATGGCTGCAATACCGACCTCATTCCAGACGATCGACTCAGCTGCCTCCAGTGCTCCGGAGACGGGTGCCAACAGCCGACTGCCAGCCCCTGCGGCTCCTACGCCGCCGACGATCAGTGCTACGCGCTGTTCGACGACACGAACAGCTTCACTCAACTGGGCTGCAAGAGCGACTACGACCCACAGGACATCACCGACCTGTTGCTGCTCAGGAGGCTGTACCTCTGCAGCGGCGACAACTGCAACGACGTCGAAAACCTGCCCGTGAACAACCAATGCCACATCTGCAGCTCGCGCACGGACAGCCTGTGCGCCGCGAACCCCCCGGGCTTGCTCTCGAACTCAACCTGCCGCAGGCTACCCATCACCGACTGCTACACCCGGATCCTAGACGGTAAGTCCCCAGTCGCTCCGCAACGACCTCAAGTCTCAAGCACCTCTCATTCACAGATGGTCACACGGAACGAGGCTGCCTGTCGAGCCTCGAGGGCGACAGCTTCCTGGAGTGCTACCACGGAAAGAGCGACAAGTGCGCCACCTGTGCGTCCGGTTACTGTAACAGCCAGGTAGGCCGAGCGACCCACCTCCAGCCGGGCATTGTTGCTGACTTTTTCTGTCCACTTCCAGATCTTCCCTGAGGGCCGCCTGTCATGTCACACCTGCGATTCCACTGTCGACCCCAGCTGCGCCGGGAAACCACAGCAGGCTGGCGTCTGCGTTAAGTACTCGCCCGACCAGCAGTGCATCGCCACGGTCAAGGACGGCATCACATACCGCGGCTGCAGCGAGCAGCTCTCGTGCGACGACGTCTGCCAGACCTGCGACACCGCCGACTGCAACGTCATCAATCTGGTCAGGAAGCAGGACGCCAACCCAGGTGTGTGGCAGGATCTGCCGCTCAACTGCTACTGGTGCGCCGGTGAAAACTGCAAGACGTCCCTGGGCGGGCTCAACTATTGCGCAGGCAACGCCACCCAGTACTGCCAGACGGTGTTCGGAGAGGACGGCGTTGTCGTCCGTCGCGGATGCAGCGACACCGTGGAAGCGGAATACGGCGACTACTGCGACGGGTCGAGCGACAACTGCTTCAACTGCAACTCGAACGGCTGCAACAACGCGGCCAGCCTAGACAACTACATCGACTGCCTCTACTGCGACGCCAGCGTGAACGCGAACTGCGCCCTGGACCCTTCAGCGATCCGCACGACTCGCCGCTGCAACAAGCAGTGCATGGTGGCGCTCCGTCCGCGCAGTGCCAACCAGAGCAGTGTCTTCGAACTGGTGCGCTCGTGCCTCGATGACAAGGACCTCGACGATCGTGAGATCTGCGGCAGCGACGGCTCCAAGTGCTCCAGCTGCTCATCGGAGAAGTGCAACGTTGACGACATCGTCGAAGACCGCCTGCAGTGCCTCTCATGCCTGGGCGAAGACTGCGACGACCCCAAGCCCGCGACCTGCGTGGCCTTCGAGGAGACCAGGTCCTGTTTCATTGCGTTCGACGCCGAAAACAGCGTCAGCCGCATGGGCTGCTTGAGCGAATTCACAGAAACCGAGTTGACCAGCCACCTGCCGAAGATGATCTCGTGCTCTGGCAACAACTGCAACGACTTCTCGATCATCCCTCAGGCGCAGTCGTGTGCCGTGTGCGACTCCTCGTCAGACATCCGCTGCGCAACCGACCCCACGGCCAACCCAACCGTCAAGAGGTGCTCCAGCCTGCCGAGGGTCGACTGCTACTCTCGCGTCAAGTCTGGTGAGTTGCCCCGCCTCCGATGGCGCTCCAGTTTATGACACCCATTTTCTCCTTCACTCTCTAGACGGACGCACGGCCAGAGGATGCCTCTCGGACCTGGCGACCGACATCCAGCTCTCGTGCTTGACCGGCAACGCCAACTGCTCGCTCTGTCTGGGCAATGGATGCAACAATCAGGTAAGCACCCCAAGCCACTTTGCAAAGACCACCCTCCCACTGACCGCCTCCCCAGCTCTTCCCAGAGGACCGATTGACTTGCCACAAGTGCAACTCGAAGGACGACCCCAGCTGCCAGGACGCACCCAGCGCCCCGGTCGTCTGCCCGATTTACTCGCCCTTCGAAATCTGCAGCTCGAAGATCGTCAACGACGTGACCTATCGCGGCTGCGGCGACGACTTCACCTGCGACGACACCGACAAACAGAAGTGCAAGCTGTGCAGCACGAACAACTGCAACCGCGCCAACTTGTACCAGAACATCATCGGCTACCCGGGCACCTGGCAGACTCCGCCGATATCCTGTCTCACGTGCTTCCGCGACGAGTGCTGGGGCGAGGACACCACCGTGCTGAAGAAGTGCGCAAGCAGCAATCCGAAGCAAAACTGCGTGACGGTCTTCAGCATGATGGGCAAGGTGGTGCAGCGCGGCTGCAGCGATGACATCTACACCGGATTCTTCGACCATCACTGCGACAACCACGCCGACCTGTGCAAGTACTGCAAGTCGTCCGGCTGCAACGACGCCGAGAGCATGGACGACTTCGTCGACTGCCTGTTCTGCGATTCGGCGACCAACGCGAACTGCGTCGTGAAGCCGGCAGGCGTTGTCAAGACGCGGAAGTGCCAAAAGTGCATGACGGCCCTGTACCCGGCGCACAACGAGACCAATCCCGGCTATCTGCTGTCACGATCGTGCGCCGACGACAAGGAGGCAGCCGATCGGCTTGAGTGCGAGAGCGGAAGCGACGACAAATGCAAGATCTGCGACGAGGCCAACTGCAACACGGACCTGATCCCGGCCGAGCGCTTCAAGTGCTACCAGTGCGAGGGCGAGGGCTGCGAAGATGCGCAAGCAGCCGAGTGCCCAGTCTACAAGGAGAACGATCGCTGCTACCTCCTGTTCGGCAATGACAACGACAACACCGTCATCCGGATGGGCTGCGCGAGCGACTACAGCGAAGCCGGCTTGGAGGCGATCCGCAAGAAGATGATCCTCTGCGACGGTGAGCTCTGCAACACCTACGACAAGATCCCCGTCTCCAGACAGTGCCTGGTGTGCGACTCCGCTGAGGACCCTCGCTGCGCCACGCAGCCGAACGCCGTGCTGAACTTCACCGCCTGCACGGACTACCCGCACACGAAGTGCTACACCAAGATCGAGGGTAAGTTAAAGGCCTGCACTTTCCGCTCACCGCCTCCACTCAATCTCTTCCCCTTTGCAGATGGACTCACGAAGCGCGGCTGCTTGTCGGAGAACACAATCGAGGCCATCGACACGTGCCTGGAGCAGGGCGACAGTGCCAAGTGCAACGTCTGCGACGCCGAGCACTGCAACATTGCGGTAAGGCTCCCCAGTCGGCGCTGCCTCTCGACGCTAGTGCTCACGTTCTGTTCTCTTCTTCCAGGTCTACCCCGCCGACCGACGCTCGTGCCACCGCTGCTCGTCGACCGACGACGCCAGCTGCCAGGGCAGCCCCAAGGACCCTAGCGTGTGCCCGATTTACAAGGAGGACGACGAGTGCGTCGCCCAGCTGTCAGGCGAGACGACGAGGCGCGGCTGCCTCAGCGAATTCAGCTGCGATACCTCAGACCGCGAAACCTGCCGCACATGCCCCGACAACAACTGCAACGTATACGACCTCCTGTCAGCCTACATCGGCAAGCCGGGCCAATGGCAAGACCTGCCGCTGGCCTGCCACGAGTGCACCCTCGCAGAGTGCCAAAGGCCCCTGGGCGCGCCGGTCTCGTGCAAGAACAACAACTTGCAGAACTGCATGAGCGTGTTCGACGAGGCCGGAGTTGTGATGCGACGCGGCTGCAGCGACGTGCTCTTCGCTGAGTACGGCGACTGGTGCGACGCCAGCTCGGAGAGCTGCCAACAGTGCAAGTCCTCGGGCTGCAACACCGCGCAGAAGCTCGACGAGTACGTCGACTGTGTGTTCTGCGACAGCACCACGAACGCGAACTGCGTTCTGAGCCCGGCCGCGGGCCTAAGGACCCGCAAGTGCAAAGACCAGTGCATGGTAGCCCTCTACCCGAAGACCTCGGAGGACGACCCGTCCTACGAGCTCTCGCGCTCGTGTCTGGACGACAAGGAAGCCGAGGACAGGGAGACGTGCGCAGCCGGCGATGACGGCAAGTGCCAGGCCTGCAGTGGAGACAGCTGCAACAACTTCGCGTTCCCCGCGGAGCGCCATCAGTGCTACACCTGCAAGGGCGACGAGTGCGAACTGGCGGGAGTCCAAGACTGCATCTCGTACCACCCCGAGGACCAGTGCTACATCCTGTTCGACAACTCCAGCTCCATCGTGGCGATGGGCTGCCGCAGCGAAATGGAACAGAACGTCGTGACGAACCTCGTCCAGAGCAAGAGCCTCATCCTGTGCGACGGCAAGAACTGCAACACCTACGACAGCATTCCGCAAGCGCAGTCGTGCGTGGTCTGCCACTCGGCAAGCGACCCGCGCTGCGCGACCAACCCGAACCTGATCCCGAACTTGAAGAGCTGCTCCATGGTGCCCTACACCGGCTGCTTCACGAGGATTAACGAGAGTAAGTCAAAAGTCCAGCCCACCGAGTGGCACGCCTTGTAATTTCTCACTTTCCCTGCAGATGGCGAGACGGAGCGCGGCTGCCAAGCCGACCTGGCCACCGACAAGTTCTACGAGTGCCTCAAGGGCTCCGATCCGAAATGCGACACTTGCGCCGGCTCCAAATGCAACGCCGACGTCTTCCCCGCCAACCGCCTCAGGTGCCACCGCTGCAATTCCACCGCGGACGCCAGTTGCGCCCAGTCGCCGGCCAGCAACACGGTTTGCCCCATATTGCTGGACGACGAGTCGTGCGTGGCATCCTACCGAGACGGCGTAACGCTGCGTGGATGCTCCTACGAGCTGGGCTGCGACGCGTCGAACAAGAAGCTATGCCGTGTCTGCACGGCCAACGGCTGCAACAGCCACAATCTGGAGCACGTCGCGAAGGACGGCGAGCCAGGCAAGTGGCAGGATCTGCCCATCAGCTGCCACACTTGCGAGGGATCTGCCTGCGTGGCCTCGCTCGGCCCAGTGGAGACCTGCACCAACAACAACGTCCAAAACTGCATGACAGTCTTTGACATCTCCGGTGTGGTGGTCCAGCGCGGCTGCAGCGACGCAGTGACGGACGCCCAAGAGTCCTATTGCGAGCAGAACCTTGACAAGTGCTACCGCTGCAACTCGAACGAGTGTAACAAGGCCGAGAGACTGACCGACTACGTCGAGTGCGTGGCCTGCGACACAGCGACCGATGGCGCATGCGTCAATGATCTCCTGTCGCAGAAGATCACGCGGAAGTGCTACCAATCCTGCATGACAGCGCTGTACCCACGGACGACCGAAGAAGACCCAGCCTACGCGACGACCAGGACCTGCTTGGACGACAAAGAGCTCGCGGATCGCGAGGTCTGCGAATCGGGATCTGACAAGCTCTGCAGCGCGTGCACCACCGACAACTGCAACATTGATGAACTACCCGCAGACCGACGCAGCTGCTACCAGTGCTCCGGCGACGGATGCCAACTGCCACAGGTTCAGTCTTGCGCCAGCTACCGACCCAACGACCAGTGCTTCACCTTGTTCGACGACACCCTGTCCATCATAGGGATGGGCTGCAAGAGCGACTTCACCAACGCCCAGGCGATCGGCCTGATCAAGACCAAGAAACTCTACCTCTGCGACGGGGACAACTGCAACGGCTTCGAAAATGTGCCGCAGAGCCAGACGTGCGCCTTGTGCAACTCCAGAACTGACCCAAGCTGCGCCGTGGACCCAGCCGGAATCATATCCGGCACAACCTGCAGACGCCTCCCCTACACCCACTGCTACTCGAGAGTTCTCAGCGGTAAGTAGCCCCAGACGCGTTTGCCTTCAATTTTAAACTCCTCTCCTCCTTCCGCAGACGGCGCCACTGAAAGGGGATGCCTGACGAGCCTGGACAGCGAGGAGTTCTACGACTGCCTCACCGAGGAGTCCGGCACGTGCAAGCCCTGCGTGGGCAGCAACTGCAACAAGCAGGTCTTCCCCGAGGACCGCCTCTCTTGCCACATCTGCGACTCCGGGGATGATGCGAAATGCGAATCGAGCCCGAACAGCGTCGGCATTTGCCCGCTGTACGACTCCGAGGACAAGTGCGTGACCTCGTACGTCGCCGGAAAGACCACTCGCGGCTGCAGAAGCACCACCGAATGCGACGCGTCCAGCAGAAAGTCATGCAGGGCGTGCTCGTCGACTGGCTGCAACACCATCGACCTGGCCAGCCTGTGGGACGACAACTTTGGTAAGTGGCAGGACCTGCCACTGTCCTGCTACGAGTGCGACGGCGCCGACTGCCAGACTGGGCTCGGCGAGGCCATCAGTTGTGCCTTGAACAACGAACAGGACTGTTCGACGGTCTTCAACACCGAAGGCGTAGTCGTGCGTCGCGGATGCAGCGACCAGGTCGAAGAGGAATTCGAGGACCACTGCAGCACTAACCCTGCGCTCTGCTTCAACTGCAAGTCGAACGAGTGCAACACCGCGACCGCCACCACAGACTACACCCAGTGCCACTACTGCGACTCCAACAAGGACACGACCTGCGTGACCAACCCACTTACCTCGACGTTCAAGAGCCGCCAGTGCCAGGGCGGCTGCATGGTGGCGCTGTACGAGTCCACCCCCGGCTCCAGTCCAACGTACGACTTGATCAGGACCTGCCTGAACGACAAGGAGGTGGCCGACCAGCAGACCTGTGCAGCGGGCAGTGTGGCCTTCTGCAAGGCCTGCACCGGCGACTTATGCAACACCGATGACCTGCCCGACGACCGGCTCAACTGCTACACATGCTCGGGCGATAGCTGCGAGATTCCCGTGTCCAGCCAGTGCCCGCTGTACAAGGAGAACGACCAATGCTTCGTGCAGTTCGACGAAACCAACAGCATCACGCAGATGGGCTGCCTGAGCGAGTTCCGCAGCCATTCAATCGAGGACATCATCAAGACGAAGCGCGTGTTCATCTGCGAGGGCGAGAACTGCAACCACCTGGACAACCTGCCGTCCAACAAGCAGTGCGCCGTCTGCGACTCGGCCGACGACGTCAACTGCGCCATCAACCCAGCCATGATTGGAACCGTAAACAGCTGCACCCTCATGCCCTACACCGACTGCTACACCAAGATCTCCTCAAGTGAGTCGGGAACTGCCCCCTTGACATCCGACACACTCACCCTCTCCCACTCTCTATCTCTTTCAGTTGGCACGACCCACAGAGGATGCCTCATGGACCTGGAATCCGATGAATTTGTCAAGTGCGTCCTGTCAAGAGGTGAGGACTGCTCCACGTGCTACGGCAGCGGCTGCAACAAAGAGGTAAGCACCCCACCCCTGTCCGAAAAAACCACCATTTCTAACCCCATTCCCATACACAGATCTTCCCAGAGTCACGCCTGCGCTGCCACACCTGCAGCTCCGAGTCTGATCTCGAGTGCGAATCGCTTCCAGCCTCCCTGGCGGTGTGCCCGCTGGTGAAAGCCAGTGAACGGTGTGTGACCACCGTCGATGGCAACTTCACAGAGCGTGGTTGCAGCTCCCAACTGCTGTGCGACGCCAACGACAGGACCACCTGTCGCCGCTGCGAAGGCGACGGCTGCAACACGATCGACCTGGCTAACCGCTTCGACGACAAGAACCACGGCATGTGGCAGGACCTCCCGCTGCGGTGCCACAACTGCTCCGGCGACCGCTGTCTGACCTCACTCGGACCAGCAGAGACGTGCACGGGCGGCAACGAACAGGACTGCATGACCGTATTCGACAGCGACGACGACGAGGTGGTCATCCGCAGAGGATGCCAATTCGACGTCGAAGATGACCTCGACTTATACTGCCGAGCCAACCCGGACAGGTGCCTGCTCTGCAAGTCGAACGAGTGCAACTACGCTTGGAGTATGAGCGAATACGTCGAGTGCATAGCTTGCAACTCCGAGACCGACGCCGACTGCGCTTCGAACCCGACCAAGGCAGGCTTCCCCACGCGCAAGTGCCAGAAGGGCTGCATGGCCGCCAGCTACACAGCCGGCAATGGCACGACTCAGATCATCCGAACCTGCCTCGACGACAAGGAGCTACAAGCACAGTACGCCTGCCGACTGGACGGATCATCGTGCTCCAGTTGCACCGGCGCCAACTGCAACAACTTCAACTACCCCAAGGACCGCTTGTCCTGCCACGTGTGCGAAGGCGACGATTGCGGAGAACTGTCGACCAAATACTGCACCGCTTACGTCGAGGGTGACTCGTGCTTCGCCAAGTACGAGGGCGGTGTTGTCAACCTCGCTGGTTGCTCCAGCTCGGTGGACGACTCGGTTATGGAAGGCTGGAAGAAGGAAAACAAAGTCTACTCTTGCGAGACTGACGGCTGCAACGCCCCTTCGGAGCTGCCCGCCTCACAGAACTGCATCTCTTGCGACTCCAGCAAGACGAAGGAGTGCGCCACTGAGCCAACGGCCGTCACAACCCTGGCCCACTGCGTCGCACCTGTCAACTCGTGCTTCACGAACATCACCAACGGTGTGACGTACCGCGGTTGCCTGCAGGCACTGTACCTCGACCAGCAGTCCGCCTGCTCCGGCACCGGTTCCGCTCTGTGCGAGTCCTGCACCGAAGAGAAGTGTAACTCAGACGTAAGTCTAATGCACACTTATGCATGTTTCTCAGATATTATGACATTCCTTTTGACACTTCCAGATCTACCCAGCTGACAGACGTCGCTGTCACATCTGCTCGGGCAACGACGACACGAATTGCAAGACCGACCCAGGCATGGTCCCAGTTTCGATTTGTCCCACATACCAAGCGAACAACATGTGCGTTGTCAAAATAGAAAATGGCATATTAGAGCGCGGCTGCTCGTCTGAACTGTCGTGTGACGTCAGTGACAGCGAACGCTGTAGGGTATGCGGCGACGATGGATGCAACATCGATTTATTGGACGACGGGGCACACACGTTGATTGCTAACAAATATCTACTCGCATTGCTCGTGGCAATCATCAGTTTGATCGGCCTGAACAGCAATTAGCGTGACACGCTGACAGCTTAACGGTAGCAATGAAACATCTGCTCTCCCGCTGGCTATCATTGTATATTATCATACAATATATACATATTTTATAGTTGTAGTTTAAATCGAAATCATAAGTAATGTAGGCAAGGCTAAAACAAGTACTATTTAATAAAACGAACACGAAGTTTAGTGATGATTTATAAAATTTACCTATCGCATTTATTTTTAGCGCCACTGTCTTTGTTGTCTTCAGTTTAACTTGATGTTCTGCTGTTGGTATCCTTGTCAAATTATAACGATTCGATTTCAGATGGATTTGTTAGATTTTCTTCTTAAGACGAGATTGGCGGGATGTGTCCACAACGCCAAACTTCAGAAATAACTGATTGCTTGCCATTTTATCTAGACTGACCACTGTGGGGCTTGTTTAGTTTGAAAAAGGCAGCAGTTGTAGATGGTCAGACGGCGCAACGTTTTTTGAAAAAAGCAAAGTATGGTAGTCGTAGTAGAGATTACGAATATCCAAAAGACAGGCGTTGTGGGACCAACAGAGTTCAGGTGAACGATTGGTTTTAAATTGATTCATCAGATCAGTACCGAGCGTTGGACTTAAGTTTGGGACGGATATTTCGCTTATAAATTAAAGCCGAAGCAGATGGAGTGAAATATAGCGTGCACCCGGCGTGCGGTGACTAGCTAAGAGCTCGGCCATAATGGGCATAAACAGACATAAGTCAACATAATCAATCTACGTACACACATAATTGAGAAGCTGTGATCATAATAACAACAGCTCTTATTTTCGTTAAGTTTCGTTCACTTTTGCATACTTAATTGGGGCCACAGAAATGATACACGTTAAGTTTCCGTCACTTGCTTTCTTATTAATACACTGGGCATTGAAATGTGATCACAATACTCAATTCGTTCAGTTTCGTTCACTTTAGCATACGTAAGTGGGGGCATAGAAATGAGAAATGTTAAGTTTCGTTTACTTCTATTCTTCTATGGCGGCATTGAAATCATACACTGTGACCACACCATCCACTTCGTTCAGTTTCGTTAAGTTTTGTTCAATTTTGTTTTTTTATATGGGGTCACAGAAACGATACTCTTTGACGATATTAGCCATCCATATCGTTGAGTTTAGTTCAACTTTTAATACTTAATACAGAAATTATACACGTTAAGTTTCGTTCAGTTGTATACTTATGTGGAGGCATTGAAAAATGAAACTCGTTGACTATAATAATCGTTTCATTCAGTTTCGTGAAGTTTCGTTAAATTTTGCTTACTTAAGCGCGGGAACAGAAATGATACACTGGTGGCTATAATAAACATATCGTTCAGTTTCGTTAAGTTCCGTAGTTATTTGTTTATTTCAAGATTTGATTCCCTGTGACCATAATAACCACTTCGTTTTGTTTCGTTCACTTTTACATACTTTAGGCACTTATGGCACAGAAATGATACTCGTTAATTTTCGTTCACTTGCATTATTATAAGAATGCATTGAAATGATACCCTGATAAAAAAATTTTCAGTTTCGTTTAATTTTGTTGTTGTTTGTTTGAATGATAAAATATGACCATAAAAAACGCATCACGTATCATTCAGTTTCGTTAAGTTTCTTTGGAGTACTTAAATAGGCTTAAAATGAACAGCGCTGCACGGTACGTCAATTAAAATTTGATACTTGATTGTTGCGGAAGCTCCTAAAAGCAACTGTGGACACTTTGAACACTTACAATCCTTCTGGCTGCGTATTGTCAAACTGTATACCAGCACAGGCACTCATAGTCTGTGCTGAACTATTTTGTGCTCAACAATTTCATCATTGTAGAGCAAGCAGTATCTTCCCACAGTGCAATCTGTGGGCGTACAAGTATTCGTTGTTTATCTGGCTGTAGAATTTTTCTTTAATTTTCATGTATTTGAAATCAATAGAGGCACTATGCCTAAGATGGCTGGGCCATGTAGAGCGCATGGACAACACTGCTCCAACCCGAAGAGTCTTCGACTCCGAACCAGTGGGACAGCGCAATATACGACGCCCACGGAACCGATGGCGAACCCAGGTGGAGAAGGACCTCAATCGACTTGGCGTGCGCAATTGGAGACAGGTGGCTAAAGATCGTGCCGGCTGGAGAGGCTTACTGGTTCAGGCCCAGGTCCACCCCGGACTGTAGCGCCACCAGATGAAGAAGAAGAGGAAGAGGCACTACAGTCCAATTTTCTTTATGTTTAAAAATTTGGCATTATTTTGTTTTAAATCAGGAAATAAGACTTTAACTCCAGACGCCTGCATCACACTTGTTGGCATGCCCTTAGCGGAGCGACGAGGTCGAGTGAGCGGGTTAAACCCTGAGGGAAAAGGGTTTAAGGCTCCGGCACATAGAATACTTAACATGCGTGAGCGTCAGCAATACTTTGACAGATACATAAAATACATGTGTTCTTAGGGGAGGCCAACGCTGACGCTCTCGCGAGGGATATAGTTACTCAACTTTTGACTTTTCTCTCTCCTTCAGCGTTGACAATCCTCACATTGTGACATTGCAAGGGAATTCGAATTTTATGTCAAAATTTGGGAGTTGTTTCTCGTTGAAGCAACGTTCAAAATAGATAAAAATAATTGTTCAAATAAAATTATAATTGTGCATAAATAAGCAAAACAACACGAATTTTCAATTCAAACTTGAAACTGTCAAATGAAATCAGCTGTGCGTTGAAGTATTCATTGCGCATCCTCTTGCGTCAGATACTTTAGCGTGTACGTATGCTCTGACGCTACGCAAGTAAAGTATTCTATGTGCTGGAGCCTTACGATCCTGTTCGCGTGTGAAGCGAGCCAACCACCTCATACCTTATAGAGGGCGGCAGCACGCAACATTTAGGCATACATTCAAAATACATTTGTAGGTATACAACTCGGTAAAACAGGGTGTATGTACAACATGGTTGCCGTGGTGTAGTGGGTAAGTGCGTGGACGCCTACGCAGAGGGTGCCAGGTTCGATACCCGAACTCACGACCTTCATTCACGGCTCTTTCGAGTCACTGACAATGCTCAAAGAGTATTCCTGTCTAGAAAAAGCTTCTCAACTTCGCCGTTCGGAGTCGGCATTAAACTGTAGCTCCCTTCCACTCGTAAAAGAACAATATCACGCACAACGCGAGTGGTTGCTGAGAAGCTAGGCCCAGGTCCGCCTCGGACTGTCGCGCCATCAATATTATATTATATTATATACATACGTGAAAATCACCCGAATTTTACTGAAGTGTCTGTCTTAACATGGACTTTGCTCATGCAAATGTAGAACAAAGTCATATTCTGAAGAGGGTACCCAACAAAATATTGAAATATTTTGTTTATATAATAAAAAAATATATATATAAAAAAATATTTTGTTTCCTTGTTTTCGTTTAGTTTCAAATGGCGTATGCAGACTTTTTGTTTGACATTACTTCAATTCATATTTTACGAAAACTGAGTCAGTTATTTTTGTTTTTTGTTTTTAAATTACTAAGTTACTATTGTCTTAAAAAAGATTTAATTTGTTCGATCGATTTGTTCGTTATTTTCATTTTAATGAAAGTTTCATGCTTTGTACGCATACTTTTTGGACTGACTGTATATTCATTTCCTTAAAAAATGTCCCTAATTCATGTGAAAATAGGTTACCAGAAGGAAATCATTTAATTTCCACACGAGAGATAACCTCACTGAGTGACTCACAAGACAATTCAAATCAAATCCCATGAAGTGTCAAAAGTAGTCTAAGGCTGCACACTGTACAGACACAATCATCAGGTGCAACAAACAACGCGTCAATGAACACAGCAACCGGTGCGCTCAAGACCAACTTACCATAAGACATTGAAATTAGTTAATAACCAGCTACACGAATGTAGATCAACTGCAACGCATTCAAGCACAGCGTCAGACGCAGAAATACTAAATGTGAATTCGAACTTACCCTGTGAGGATACGCCAGATGCCAGGTTACGTTAAACTTCGATCCCGCTGGAATTGACGTCCGAATGGAGCCTGAAATGGAAAAAAGGCGAACAAATTAAGACTCTTCCGTCAAATAAAAATTGTGTTGCAAGACATTCTCTTCCGCTGCCGTTAGTCGACCCAAAACTAGATCAAACATAATTGCGACGACTCCCAGTCACCGCCGCGCCGAGTGGATCTCGCATCTCGATCTCTAATTCCCCAAGATCCGATTTAGCTGATTTTAATATCAACCTCAACTGCGAGTACGAGGTGTATCTATGAACATGTAGACACATTCTGAGTGGCCAGAGTGGTCTCGTCTATTTCTCTGACTGAAACAGATACACGAAAACCGGATTCCCATGGGGTGGAGTGGTAATTCAAAACCTGGTAAGTTGATCATTGATCTTGAAATCCAGTCGAAGATTTGCCTTTAGTCGGTCACATGCTCGAACTACAGCTAACGCCTCGAATCGCAGCAACGGTGGATGGGTGTGCTCCGTCATGCGTCACACAACGGATCGAAGCATCGGATATCGGAGACGAGTTCACCATACCTAACTGTTCGATAATTGGAATCTGGAAAAGGGGAGTGCTTGCCGAGAGAGTTCCGTACACTTTTTGACCAGATGATGACATCTGTCAACTGTCAACTGTCCAACTGACATTTCCACCTACTTTCATCCGATCTGATGGAAATTGTTACGGAATAAGTAGTTGTCCCCCATCCGGTTTTTGGTCGCATCGGATGGAACACATCGGAATTCGCAAGGGGGAACGAAATTGGCAACTTGTTTATGAGATGTGTGATGCACTGAAAAGTGAAAGCTTTTCACCTGACTCGATCGAGCCATGTACGGCCACCGAACACCGCGGACAGATATGGCTAGCAAATAACTCAACTCAGAAGGAGAGACCAACGCGGAGTCCACGATGGGACTGCAAGACACGCATCGCGGCACCTACTAGTAGGTACGCCGAACACGTTTCGGCGATGTACACTTTGCTTTTGCATGACAGTGTAACTGTGCAATTAATAACAAAACAAAATTCCAGTTCGCGATGTGCGCTCGCCTCAGGTTGTGGGGATTTTCCTCTGCCTCGGGTGCAGAGTTTGGGCCGTGATCCGATGGGCTGATCATCTGCCCAATTAAATTTTTATAGAGGAGGTTTTTGCGTTTATCTTGGCATTTTTGTGTTTTGTGCGATTATAACTGCAATTATGCGATGTTGGTATGCCGTTTTGGGCGGACTTGGAGAAATGGAAAGTTTGCGAGGCGATCGTTCATCGCAGAGGCTTGAGAGCGAGTTTAGGGACGAGGAAACGGTTGCGAGTCTTGGGAAATTGCTTTTGGCTATTAGCAGATACGGGGCTCGATATATCGCTTCAGAATCCACTTGTGGGGCCTGTTTGCCCGGCATCTGCAGCTGATTGTGAATGATGCCCTGACAGACCGAAGGAGAGATCTTCTCGAATGATCGGGTGCTTAATTTTACTTACGTCGAGTGAAGGAGAATCACTGGTCTGGGACCAAACGAAGTTAAATGTTTAGGAGAAATCTTGGAAAGCAAGCCCATCGGGGAAAGGTACATAGAAGAGGTAACTAGGAAAGCGACACGTGCTCTAATCATTTGTCGGAGTTTGGTGGGCAAATCCTGGGGTATATAGCTTACAAACGGGGCAATAGCATGGCTCTAAAGATCAGTGCTGGCATGCCTCTGTATTACAGGGGTCATGAGAACTTGGACTGTAGCAACGAATCCATAGTCCACAGACTGAGCAGCAATACGGTGAAATGTTACACAGATGGATCAAGAACTGATGAAGGAACAGGAGCAGGGTATTCGAAGCACGGGCAAAGTATGTACATCGAATCCTTACTCATGGATTCGCAGCATCAGTCTATGCAATAGGTAGATGCATCCTAATCAATATTTACAGGGACTATAACAACAGCTACATAGTAATAATGTCGGACAGTAGAGCCGCTATGTAAGCACTAGACTCCCACATCATCAAATCCAAGCTTGTAATGGAATCCCTATAAAACTTAAAGATTTGAGCTGAATACCTGGCCAAGTGCAGGTATAGAAGGCAATGAAATGGCCGACACTCGAGCCTTTCAGAGGTAGCGAACAATACTGCGCTGCAGGAGACTATGTCCTCGCACAAGCATTCATTGAACTAGAAAGAAGGAACCGGCCAGAAGCCTTGAACAGCGGTCATTGTAAGAAGCATGCCAATAAACTCTTGAGTCAATATGTCTGAAAGGGATTTTAGGCATGTACCAAGATGAGCAAGAACAACCTCCTAACAAGTTTCCTAAAACAGCAATGCAGACTCAGAGTCCGTACAACTGTTCGACGCGAGGCCCAGGTCCACCCCGGACTGCAGCGCCAAATAAAGGAGAAAAAGACTCAGAGAGCACTTAAGGAAACTATGGAGAATACAATGAAAATCCACGACTTGTACTAGCTATCAGAGGAAAAAATTGAAGTCACTAGAACCATCTCTCTTGGTCTTTTCGAGAGAAAAGTTCTGCGTTCAATCTGCGTTTCTGGAGGAAAAGATTCAACCACGAACTGTACGGGCTGTACAGCGGCATGAGCCTAGTCAGGCGTCTACGGATTCAACACCTAAGATGGCTGGGCCATGTAGAGCGCATGGACAACGCTGCTCCAGCCCGAAGAGTCTTCGACTCCGAACCAGTGGGACAACGCAATAGAGAGCGCCCACGGAACCGATGGCGCACCCAGGTGGAGAAGGACGTCAATCGACTTGGTGTGCGCAGCTGGAGACAGCTGGCTAAAGTTCGTGCCGGCTGAAGAGGCTTACTGGTTGAGGCCCAGGTTCACCCCGGACTGTAGCGCCACCAGAAGAAGAAGAAGAACCGTCTCTAATTCTCAGAATCCTAAGGGAAACTAGCTCACAGATAATATTCTAGAATAAATCTATTCCACCTTTGTGCAACAGGAGTCCATAATACAATTCTAAAAAGAATCGCATGTGAGGGGAATCGTTAAGAAAGCAAAGGTATGAAAAGGGGGAACAATAGATCTAAGGGTCGCAGAGCAATGGAATAATAATAAAATGGGTTGCGCTACAGCTCATAGAGGGCCATGGACTAGCTTTTACAGCAACCACTTGCAAGTGTTTTTTTTCTCCCACGAGTGGAAGGGACCCACAGGAAGGGACGACTCCGAACGGCCAAGTTTGAGAAGCTTTATTTAGACAGCTATTACATTTTGAGAATTGTCAGTGACTCGATGTTAATCGAATCCGCAGGCAGCGAGGTTTATTTGCGTAGGGGGCGACGCATTCATTCATCATCATTTATAGGGTGTAGGCCTCAAAAGGTTGGCATGAATAATCCTAAAGTCTGACTAAAAGGAACAGCAACAGTCCTCACAGGAAATTGCTTCTAACGCGTGGATCGTCGTACAAATTTGAGGTTGGTTGAGAGTCAATTGCGCGACGGACACTAGTTGGATCGATCTCAATCGATGGTGTTGCTCATCAAAGAATATATCGTTGCGGAATGTCGATGCTTGGGGTTCAGTTTCAGACTGGAGACATTACGCGCGTATCAGTTGTGGGCCACTTAGATCCTGATTGGATCCATTGTGATGCAATTTATGCACGGGTGCCTTAGGGTACTAACTAAACCGGCGTGCTGCTGGCTTATTCTGAGGGATACGCTCCTTTGCTGGATTACAGCTAATTCGTTTTTTTTTGATAAATGTATGTCCAGAATTTGTATTTCTGACATTTCTACTAGGCTGTCGAATGAATAACTGCCTAGCGGCTTTTTCCTTGTCCGTGCATGTGCTTGGCAAGTGCCGTGGTAATGAAGCGTACTTTCTTCTTCCTCTTCGTCCCTACAGCTGCTGCAGAAGTCATTGTGCAGAGGTTCTATTCAACTGGCGTGTGCCCGCAAATAATGCGAGCAGACTCTTGGATAGATTTTACTTCTGCTCTGACGGGACAGGCGGAGGGAAATTTCTTGCGACAGCTCTAGTCCGTTGCGTTTTGAATTCGCCAGTGCATACTTCCAAAGTGGCAGATTTTCTGAAACTGGGATCAGAGTTTTATACTCAAATTCGAAATCTACGAAGGGCCAATATAACATCTGTATGCTTTGAGATTTTCGAATTCTTGATTATTTCCACGAGTCCTCAACTGTGCCTTTTATGCCACCGGCTACACCGTGCCGGTGTAGGAGACCATGTTCACAGAGAGAATTCAGGGAACTGGATGGAAGGAAGTGGACCTGGAACAACGGTCATGGCATGAATCAAGCCAGGAAACTCTTGGGTCAATGCAACCGACAGAGGTTTGAAGCGTGTATCAAGATGAGCAAGAACAACATTCGCATTCTAACAAGCCACTGCAGGGACCACCTAAGAAAATTAGGAGTATTAGAAGAAAGTCTCTGCAAATTCCACAATGGGTCCACCAGGCCCTACTTGAGACGTAGCCTCCCCAAGTCTACCCACTCACCTAACTTAACCTAACCATGGAAGAGGCTCGCTTAGACTGGCATCCTTATCCTCGCCCCGTCGGTCCTTCGATCAGTCCAACAAACCCATGTGGGAATTAGCAGAGTCACTGTGGGCTTTTCCTGGGTTCATCGAGCACAAAATGCAAATCAGACCTTCAAGCGTGTCTTAAGGCTGACAAACCCCCAAATCGTCATTAATCCGTGAATTACACGTCCATCGACAAGTATTTCTTCATGTCAGTGACCCCACTCAGTCACGAGATTAAGATCGCCCATCTCCGAGTAGGCGTATCCCGAAAATCGATGTTCCCCCAGTGATCTTCCCATAGATGTCCATTGGAAGCAGTTGTAGCATCGAGCAAAATGATTGAGGTCACAGCGTTCCAGCTCGTGGATTTTAAAGAGAGATCGTTGATATTTTCCAATTAATATGTTTCAGAAGCTGTCAAAGTCACCAATGACAGCCAGCTGTCAAAATGTTTATCAAGGTTGACCATTTCATTATGCATCGTTTCACGCTTGTCAACCGACTTGACAGCATTCAATTAGTTCCTCTCGTCGAGTCCTTAGTCGAAGCTAACAAGTCAAACACTTTGGACGAGTTTGGAGCCAACACTAGAAGAATGCGCGCACACTCGACCGAGGCATCAAAAGTGTACCGACTGCTTTAAGCACTACCAGCGAGTCCGAGGCGGCAGTTTGTATGATGTGATATTCTAGACAAAATGTCATGAATGTAGCTTGAAAATGATGCAAGATTGGATTTTATACCTAACCCCGTTTGTTTTTATTCAAATTTCTATTTCTCCCCTTCTTATCTAGTCCCCCTGTAGTAGAATGTTAATTATTGAGGTTCGTTTACATTCGAGTCCTCGGCGCCTCGGCTATGAACGACCGCAGCATTGTCTGCAGCTGATCATTCCTTTTCTTTGTAATCACAACCATCAACCAGCACCTTGCGAATGAAAGTCAGAAGCAAACAATCCCTCCCTTCTTCTAGTACAATTGTGTGACACACATCCCGTTGACAACCTCTCATTATCGAGCTTCCTCATAAAATTCCCTATCAATCCAGATAGGACTCGTGTTTCCTTTCGTGGAAAGTTTTTCCCCCTTCAAAAATGTGTCTGACTCACAGCTGATGACGCGCTTGTCTCCCTTACCGCTAACCGTCACAGCCGCACAGCCAATAAAATCACGGTAAATAAAGTGCGAAGAAAGGAAAACAAAAACTTAAATCACTCGGTCAACAGGTTTGTGGAGACTAAATGAATCATAATCAGATTTGTGCATCGATAAGATTGTCAATTTTAATTGGAACTCTTGAGCGATTGGCTTGTCCACTTCTTTGATTCAATTGATGATATGTTCATTATCTGAATGTGGTTGGGCAGATAACTAGCACTTGTTCTAAAGAGACTTTGACTGACTAGTGACTGTGCAGTTGATTGAACTCAATGACACACTGTGACAGTCATTGCAGATGACGTTTGGGTGTGTTCACGAAATGAAAAGTGAACTAATCACGTTAAGTCTATTCACAACCTCAAATCGTGTTGGAAAAGATTTTTATCCAAAATAACAAAAACTGATAAGTTTTGTGCCAAGTCTTCTGAGTCCAATCCGGAAAATATTTGGAAAAGACGTTTATAACGGCGCCGTGGCTTAGTTGGTTAAAGCGCCTGTCTAGTAAACAGGAGATCGTGAGTTCGAATCTCGCCGGGGCCTTGCAAACATAGATTTGTGTGACACTTTTTGTGTCACACGATGATGACAGCTTTTTTTTCTGACAACGAAATGTGGGTTGGGCGCGCCTGGTGGGTCGACGTAATTTTATGCTGTCGTATATTTTTAACAGCCCTGGAAGAATATGTCATTTAATCGTATGCAGTCCCACTCTAGAGAAAGGCGAAGGGATTATTTTTTATTGCCTTCCATGTGGTATGAGACATAAGAATGAAACGGTCGGGCTGTGGGGGAATTAAAAAGTCGTAAAAATCGTTTTTTGTTAAATTGGACACAGGTGACGTTCTCAGTCGAATGGACGAGTACTTGACGAAGATGATGTTCAACAGATTTATAAGCTTTCTGATTTGTAACTTAGATTGGGGGGAGGAGTACTGATGCAACAGAACTCTGAATCAAAATGTTGGAAGTGTCGCCTCCCCTTTATCTCCCAGAATCTCACTCAATGATGGCGAAGAAAGAGTAACGACTGATTACCGCTATTTTCAGAATCTTCACACACACAAAAATGACGACTGCGACAATCAGAAAGACAGAAGGAGGGACGATGATGAAATTGAAAGCGAAACGCCGAAAATTAAAAAAGTGAAGTGAAGAACCCACCACACCAGTGTATACAACATACCACGTTCCCCACGAAGGCCCCGGCGAGATTCGAACTCACGATCTCCTGTTTACTAGACAGGCGCTTTTTTTTTTTTTTTTTTTTTTTCATGTAATTTTGTTTTTATTTTAATGAAAGAAACTTACTTGCTAGACAAAATATACTTAAAACTAGCTTAAATATCTTAAATAACTTAATGTATTTAATCCTAACTTACTGACCCTATGCGAGTACTCTAAGCTATTCTAATTTATAATTATTTGTGCCTTTCGGCTTAAACAACGTTTTTTTTTTAGTCTTTAGAGACAATATTTTATTAATTTTAATTACCAAGAAAACTTGAAAAACTTGGTTTAACCTAGCTAACCTATGAAAAAAATAACTTAAAACTAACTTAATAATACCTTAACCTAACTTAACCTAACATAACCTTAAAATTACCTTAAATATGTCCGTAAGAGACAGACGTGTGCACCTAGGCGTATATGATATGTATATGCATAACATATACATCTATACGCCGTGGTGCACCTTTTTTTGATTTTATATAGTTTTTTTCTTAAAATAACTTAATTCTATGTAAGTTGGCCACCAAGGTCAACTGTATCGACGTTTGGAAGAGCCAACGCCGGCGGAGACCGATTCTGGTGCAACCACCAATAAAAGTGCCGTTCTTTGGCACACTCTCTCCTGTCCCGAGTAGAGATCGCTCTACTGAATCGGAGGAGATCCTCGTGGCTGCGAGCGACATCCGCCTCGTATTGGAGTCGCCTGTCCACTGTTCGGCGTACGACATGGAATATCAGAGGGCATCCATCTGTATCCTGTATTAGGCCAATTTGATCGAGATAGAGGAATGCTTCAGGTGGAATAAGGCCGCTGAGGCGCACTCTTTCATGGTACATAGCGTTTGGGTAGTAAGCCCCAAAGATCAGACTGTTCGAAGATGTCATAGCTCGTGCAATGTGCCTTCTAATCAGCTTAATAATAAAATTATCTATCCTGTTCAAGTTTGCCTCGTTGAACAGGACCTCGTTAGGAAAGTACTTCTTGTACTCAGACTCGGGTGTACGATATAGACGGAGACAGCTCCTAAGACACTGCCTCTCGAACACCCTCATCTTTTCCATCTGGGAAGGACTCACGTTGAACCACAATGGACAACCGTACACCATAATAGGCCGTACTAGGGCCATGTAGCAGATTACCTTCACTCTGGTATCAAGTTGGCTGCTGGAAAACAACCTTCTTGCCGCAGCAAAGGCTTTTCTGGCTTTCGTCAGAGCAATATCTATATGTTTATCAAAATACAGATATTGATCCAGCCAAATGCCTAGATATCTAACTACACTTTTCACGGCTAACGGCCGACCTTGCGGGTCAACTATGCCGAACTTGCGCCAGTTTTGGCGCGTATCCCTCGGTGCCGTGTACAACGGGGTCCTGAACAGGGTAGTTTCACACTTCAGGAAGTTGATAACCAACTTCCAGTCGTCGCAAAATCGCTGAATTTTATCGAAGTCACGCTGCAACAATATATTTATTACCTCGATCTTCGGACCTGTTCTGTACGCAACTAGATCGTCGGCGTACGCTATTAAGTGCGGCATGGAACCTACAAGCTCTGCAGTGAATATTGAAAACAAGATCGGCGAACCAACCGCCCCCTGTTGTAGACCATTTTTAATATCAAAGACCGTGCTAGAAGTTACGTCGCCATTTTTCACGACAAACTTTCTACCGGTTATCATGTCATGGATCATGTATAGCAATGGTTTACTTATGCCAAGCCTGACCAGCTTGAGGAAGAGGCCCTCTAACCAAACGGTGTCGAATGCTTTCTCCAAGTCAATCAGACAGGCACCCGTGCATTGTTGTTTGCTTTTATTCCACTGAATGTCGGACACCAGTTTTGACGCGGCATGTATGGTTTCATGCCCCGCCCTGAATCCGAACTGGTTTTCCGGTATGATTTTATTTTCATCAACCCATTGTTTCAGAACTCGAATGACTATCTTTTCAAAAACCTTGCTTATGCAAGGAAGAAGACTGATCGAAGACAGGCGCTTTAACCAACTAAGCCACGGCGCCGATGCTTAGGCTAAGACGATAGCATTTCTAGAGTCGCCAGACCTTAAGGAAAAGAACAATTGACTGACTGCGAAGAACTAATGATTTACAAATGACTAGCGCTGTTGAATGGGATTATCTGACGAATGTTCTTTGGGTTGATGAACCAGTTAATAAGCAAATGATGGCTATAACAAACTGACACATAAGTGTGAGGTAATAAGAGAGAGTTCTTGCTCGGACTCGATTCAGAGACAAGGTCATTTGCGCTCACTTTTCGACCATAATCTGGCAATAACTCGACTAAAGCTTAACGTATACGCAAAACCCAATGGTGACAAATTACACGATCTTTGTGGTCACTGGCCAGTAGCCATCACCAAAACGTGAAGTCCCTCGACCAAGAAAAAATGTCTTGCAATACAGCCAAGTGTCGCACGGGTTGTGTGAGATGTGGCTTCGTCTTGTTAAAACCACGTGACTCCCACTGACTGAAGGCGCTCGAAATGCTTTAAAGATTAGAATTCTCGATGATGGAACAACGAGACCACCAAACCAGTGACTTTTTGAAAATGCAATTGTTGCAACTTTCGCTTCCCCATCTGTTCATCGCTGAAGCAAATGTTTTCGGTCGATCGGTGGAAATGAGGCTGATTTCATACTCGCTGAGATTCGCAGGCGATTCTTTCAAATTCCCTTTTGTGATCTCAAGCCACATTCACACAGGAAATCTTTCAGTCTCTGCAATTGAGATTTCAATGCGGAACTTTTTCTGTTTCCTACCCCCTCTCACACATGCGTCCGAGACCGGGCGGGCTACCCCTATCACGTCCCACCACCCTTGCCAACAAGATCGAAAAATCGCCGACTAAGTTTTGGTGTGTGAAAGCGGCCCGAGTTATTTTCATCCTTTTCTTCAATAGCGGATAAGCGAACAGCTACGAAATGGCACGACAGGATAGCTCCAGTGTTGAAGTAGTCAATCGTTGACTTTTGAGTGGTCGATACAAACACGAGTTCTAGAACTGTCCGCTTGCATTCAGCTTTTTTTCTAAATGGCTTGTTCCAACTCTAGTGGCAAATTCTCGAGTGGTGTTTATCCACTCGTATCTCTAGCTGAATTTTGTATTTGATTGAAATATTTGTTCCGTCTTTGAATCGTGTGTGTTTTGGTTCTCGTTTTGTTGAAAAAAATCAAGTCAAGTTAGCGTGTGTAAATAGAGGTGTCTAGATTAGGAATGATTTTTTTTCTTTTCAGGAACAAACGCAGGACTTCGTAGTCCTCAAGGTCGAGAGCGAACAAAATTGAAGACCAGAAAAACAAGATAGTCTGCTTGTTTTAGCATCATCTTATTTTGGAGTGACTTTTTGAGTACTTTGGTGGAGCTAATGTTCCATAGTTGCATTATCTTAGTCATATGACGGTATTGGTCGTTATTGATGATGACTCTGGCGTAGACAAAGAAATGGTTGACTTCCTGTTCGGCGGTCATGCCGGAACACCTTAAAATATAGTCCAACGTAGATGGATGTAGCATACAAGCAAAGAAAACAATACTGGCGCGAGTAGTCGTCGTTACTGAAAAGAAGTTCTGTGAATGATGCGAAGAGCATGCAAATCTGGCTCTGGCCGCAGGTGATGGGAACGTTTAAGTAACGTTTGACTTGGAGACTAACCCAAAATGAGGAAGCAACTGCAGTGTATTAACGTAGTTAATACAAGATACTTATGTAGTGTATTAGAAACACTACAGTAGAGCGTGAGAGCGTGGGAGGTGCACTTCGATTTGCCATATTACTCGTAACATGCACATCAGCTCTTATCTCTGTTGTCTTGTATGCATGTCCAATCAGACAACAGTAAGTGCGGCAGTCGATACTACATTCTGGATTGTTAATGAATACAATCTTGGATCTTTCTTAACTCAGATAGTCACTCCTATTCTCAAATCCGAGAGATCGGCGATTCCCTTGACTCGTTCGATTCACGTGAACGGATTCGCACTATAATTAAATCCGTCGGCTGCACTATATTATCGACATCACTTCTCTCTTTTTCGAAGACAGCTGTTCCAAGGTGTGACGTCTGATTTAAGAAATTTAAACATTGAAATTTTCACTCGTGAAAGAACAATAGCACGCACAACACGAGTGGTTGCTGAGAAGCTAGGCCCAGGTCCGCCTCGGACTGTCGCGCCACCCATATTATTATTATTATTATATAAACATTGAAATTTGAGTGTTTATTTCCAAATTGTTTGTTTAATGAACATAATCACTCGTTTGAACAAAAGTGAACAAATTAACAGTGCGATCATGTCCAAGGAGCACTGCTGGCCATCCAGCAATTTAAAGTGAGCAAGCTGACTCATATGAAGCAAGTTGGATACATAAATATGTATGTACGAAAGCAAAATAAGATTCAGGCTTTTCCGTTCACACTTCATCACAAATTTTCTCAAAAATCTTTTACTTTTTCAATGCGTATTCTTGTCATGTTTTTCCCTATGTCCGGATATTTTTCTTTCCTTCTTTCCTGCCCTTTGAATTAGTCGTGTAGTTTTCTTCCTAGAATTTCATTTATTAAAATAATGCTAAAAAGAAACTAAAACTTAAACTCAAAGAAATCCGCGAAATCCGATTTTGATGCGGATCTGTTCGTATGGAGTGATTCGATTCGATCGGATAAAGGAATGCAGTGCATCTCAATTCACATTACCGACATGCGGACGATTCACTTCGATAGGATTTCGGAATCGAACATTTTCTATATCAGTGGACGATTCCCTCCGGCGGATTTGGTTATAGGGGTGAGTGGCGTTAATTCAAGGTAAAACGACGCAAATATCCACAACATATCCACGAATTATTTTTGTACTTTAGCTGGGTTTGATGACCTCTTCACGAGAAGAACACAATTTTTAAAAAACACTTAATGGATAACGATCATTCGAAAAGCCATGACCATTCATTCGAAAGACTACTAGCTACTAATACAGGAGAACTCGACAAATGACTACCTTTAACGCTAGTCGAGAACTACTAATCAGGAACATAAGGAGGATGAAAGAAAAACGAAAGGGAAAATAACTCAAATATTACACACGCAAAGGGTATTTGTGAGTAATAGCCCGTCTAATTTGTTATGTATAAGGATAAGACTAAGTATAGGCTGTCGACCAAAACACGATCCGTCACATACCAGCTAGGACAAAATATCACAATCGACAGCTACAATTTCGAGGTAGTAAAGCAGTTTCTCTACCTCCGGGCAAACATAAACTCCACAAACGACATCACTGTCGAGAACCCACGTAGAACCGCCTTTGGCAACTGATGTTACTTCGGTTTGTAAAAACAACTGGCATCAAAAGTCCTGACTTGAAGGACGAAGATCATGCCCTACAAAACCCATATTTTGCCAGTGCTGCTATATGGAGTCGAAAGCTGAACGATAAGCACAACTGCGGAGCTGATTCTTGGCGCCTTCGAAAGAGAAAAATGATGGTTCCGTCTGCGAGGAATACGAATGGAGCTCTACGAGCTGTACCAGGATGTGGATGTAGTCCGGCAGGCAAAGATCCGTCGACTGCACTGGTTCGGCCACATCGAGCGCATGGACAACAATGCTCCAGCTAAGAGGATCTTCGAATCCGAGCCTCCTGATTCGAGAAGGAGAGGAAGACCGAATTTCCGGTATAAGGATCAAGTAATCGCGGATGCAAGACAGCTTGGTCCTGATGACTGGAAGCATCGTGCCCAGGACCGTCAGGAATGGAAAGCAGTTATCCCTCAGACTCGGAACCAGCATGGGTTGTCAGCTTGATAAGTAAGTAAGTAAGTAATTTGTTATTAGTGCCCGCTGGCGTCCCCCAAGGCTCTGTCTTAGGACCACGTTTATATAATGTATATACACCCGACTTTCCAACTTTTTGAAGCCTAGACAATTATTGTTCTTTGAGCATTGTCAGTGCCTCGAAAGAGGTGGGGTGGTCCGTGAAAATGATTTTGGTGGTACCGAGAATCGAATACAGACAGCTGGGTTCAGTTGATTAGAAGTCGACGAACAGACCCAAAACCTGTAAATGCGATAAAATTAAACTAAAAAATAAAAACAAACGTATTTCTTGAGGAGAAATCGATCTGTCTTTTTTTAGCAGTTTTACGTTCTTTTCTACCCGATTTAACAATTTTTTTTCCTAGCTTTAGCAGGTTTGAACAAAATAATCAGGTAACGCCGAGTCCGAGAGACTTTTTCGAGCCGAACAAGCCTACAAGTCCTAGCTTTAGCAGGTTTGAACAAAATAATCAGGTAACGCCGAGTCCGAGAGACTTTTTCAACCCGAACAAGCCTACAAGTCCTAGGTTCAGCAGGTTTGAACAAATTAATCAGGTAACGCTGAGTCCGAGAGAGGTTTTCAAGCCGAACAAGCCTACAAGTCCTAGCTTTAGCAGGTTTGAACAAAATAATCAGGTAACCCTGTGTCCGAGAGAGGTTTTCAAGCCGAACAAGCCTACAAGTCCTAGGTTCAGCAGGTTTGAACAAATTAATCAGGTAACGCTGAGTCCGAGAGAGGTTTTCAAGCCGAACAAGCCTACAAGTCCTAGCTTTAGCAGGTTTGAACAAAATAATCAGGTAACGCTGAGTCCGAGAGAGGTTTTCAAGCCGAACAAGCCTACAAGTCCTAGCTTCAGCAGGTTTGAACAAAATAATCAGGTAACGCTGTGTCCGAGAGAGGTTTTCAAGCCGAACAAGCCTACAAGTCCTAGCTTCAGCAGGTTTGAACAAAATAATCAGGTAACGCTGTGTCCGAGAGAGGTTTTCAAGCCGAACAAGCCTACAAGTCCTAGCTTTAGCAGGTTTGAACAAAATAATCAGGTAACGCTGTGTCCGAGAGAGGTTTTCAAGCCGAACAAGCCTACAAGTCCTAGCTTTAGCAGGTTTGAACAAAATAATCAGGTAACGCTGAGTCTGAGAGAGGTTTTCCAGCCGAACAAGTCTACATCGTGAACTTCAGTTTCTTTTGGTAATGTTGGTGATAATGTTCTCATTTTATTTTTCTCTATTTTCTGGTGTTCACACAACTATTTCCTGTAGCAGCTTTATGTGTTGCCTTTGTTTAAATTAATAAACTATTACCACTGTGATCACATTGTCCAACTGAGAGACAATTTGAAAAGCCACCGACAGCCATTGTAATCACAGCTTTGAAGCAACCATGCATTCAAAGGTTACAGGTACACAGGCAGAATTTCATATTCCATTCTCTTCCATTCACATGTCTGTCCCGGGCTTCTGGAGTCCCTGATCCACTCAAGCATATCCGACCACCATTTATTGGACAAAAATATTCCTGCCTTATAGTGTGGTGGATAATTAACTGAAAGCATTTACGATCAAGGAAATAGGCAATAAAACACGTTCGAAAACCGCCAATCCGTCGCCACTCTGCGGTGCATGACGCCATTCCAAAACACTTGAATCACGTAGCTGACGTCGTCGCCGAGGGCAGAGATAAGACCTCAGGGAAAAAGAAAACCCGCAAATTCAATTCAATCGATTACCAAATCGCAACTAGCCTCATCCGAAAGTCATTCAGGCCTCGGCCACCTGCTTCGTTGCTCCGACTTCACATCGATTAGCCATGCAAATTGAAGAACACAACCATCCGCCGGCAGCAAGGTAGAATCCAGACACCTGCCCATGCCTGTGTGGGTCTCCCACTAAGTAGGTAGCACGTCACCTCGAACGCGCATTAGTCATACCGCACCGAGTCACCGCCTCGATCTCCAATATTGGAAATCACAAGACGATTCACGGAAGTCGCTGCAAAGTGCCTCCAAGTCCCGCGATGGAATAAAACTCCAACCGCGGCGGGACCGACTCCATATGGTCATTGAGTGTCTATCAGTCATTGCATTTGCAATCGATTCACTGACGACCGCCAAGCCGCTACCGCCGCCGCCGCCGCCGCCGCTAGCTGGAGTATGAAACCAAAAGTGAACGCACCCGTCCAGCAAGCTTGGAGTTGGACTCTCGAAGCCACAGTTTCGTCTGAGGAGGATGATGGCATGGGTTGCGGAACTGCATGCTCGTGTATGCTGTACGTGGACGCAATGGTAAAACGCGTAGGAAGTGACCGGAGCGCTGCACCGGGCTGCAGAGTGCAGAGTCTCATATCATTAACCTTAGCAAATTGCCATTTGTATGCGGACAGGAAGTGTGCAGTGGCCAGTGCATATTTCGATGTTTTTGTTGGTTTCCTCTCTTCCTCCACGCATCACTGATTAAGAAATTTAGAAATTTAGGTCGTAAACACGAGATCTTCAAGACGAGATAACTAGGCGGTTGTGGGGTTGTTGAAACACGGAAAACGCCGCAAAGCCGCCGCTGAGCAGCGTACTCCTGGCAGTGATTTGGATGTGCAACCAACTGGGACGACGACGCGACGTTGAGCAATGGATGAGTGTTGTGCGATCCTGAGTTGAATCAGGCTACAGCCGGATTGGGAGGGACTATGAGAGATGGTCAATCTTAGACAAGGAAGAGGTAACGATATAGAGTCTAAAATGTCAAAATCATTCTTTCACAAGAGGATTGTTTTGTTATGCATCAGCAGTTCAGCTGGTCATGGTCATTCGATGTCATGTCCTCTTTGATGGAACGCAAGTTTGTGAAGTTCACCTTTGACTGCGCCAACTATCAAGCAATACGTTTAATAAAATCTCTTACATCGTCTCGCGCCCCCACATGAAGGCGTTCATGAGCAATCTGAATTCTTTATGTGTCTTCAAGTCAGGGAGACACATCTGTCTCGTCCAGAGCAGATCTTCACACTGCGGCAGATCCTGGAAAGGAACCAAGAACGGTAGATCAACATTCTCCCTCGTAGGTTTCACGACCTCAGATGACAGAAGGCGAATAACATTTCCATATCTAGTATTTGTCATTGATCTCCTATCTGTCATTCCTAGCAAACTCGTCAAGTTGTACAGGACAGTTACAAACGATGTAGAACTCTCGGAAATCTATTAAGGTTGAATTTTTGAAAGGCAAGCACTCTGACAAGTGACTACTTCAACTTCATTCTTCTGAAAGTCGTCCAAAACTGATAGCTAACGGTATGTTTGCAAAGATCATTCAGTGGATGACACTGACGTGATTGACAGAACGCAGAGAGCCGTTAAAGAGGCGAACATGGGAAAAAAACAAACGAAGAATATGCTGTCTTCAAGAAAGGACGGAAATAGATATCTTGAATATAGATATCTTGAACAAAACGGGGGATTGGGTAGCTGGCTTTGAGTAATACAGCTCCCGCCTACCTGCATTTGCACTGCTCTTCGGCGCAGTGTTATGTACAGTATCTGAAAAGCGGATGTTTGCGGTGACGATTAATGGTCTAGAGGAGAACTATCCGGACTGGACTATCTGGATCACGAACTGTCCTTCACTGCACAGCGACATGAGCCTCGTCAGGCTTGGTCGGATCCATTCCCTTGAGTGCATGGAAAGCAAACTTTACTAATTATTTAAAGAAAGAAAAACATTATTTAGAAAAAGATTACGAACGAGTTAAGCACGCAACTTAGCTCTTGTGTCTCTTGTGTTTACACCCACATACCCCATTTTCAAATTGATACATTTCGAGTTCTAGGTGCCTTAACAACTTGGGATTTTCAATAGGATTTTAAAATACCTATTATTTCTTATAATATTCCAAAAAAATAAGTTTTTCTTTTCGGGTCCAGACTTACAAGCAATTTTTGCGAGTTACCCCTTTTATCTTCAGCTACACCACACCCGGGTTTGCACAGGAAAATGCATGTCGATTGAAAATTAGAAATGAAGAAAACCACTTTTATTTCATCATAAAGTCATATTTTTTTATTCATTTGACTTTTTCTTTTGTTAAGGAAAAATTTGTTGGATGGACATCTATCACATTGATTTACAGTGGACTGTCCCTATGTCGAACTCTCCCTAAGTCGAAACTCTCTCTAACTCGAACAGCATATGGTATCCGATGTGAATTCGACTTAGGGGGAGTCGACTGCATATCTACTGAATTTTCAAAACAAACTGTTTTCATCCTTCTTTGCATGGATTTCTTGTTGGTTTTCTTCTGGACATCATGATAATACCTCTTCTGCTTGATTCTCCCAGAATTGTCATGTTCTTCTCGAGCCCCTACTGGAAAATGTTCAACAGTCAGTGTCACTGGGTGTGATATGGCATGCTTAGACAATGGGCTTAACGCCGATATCTATCTTTTTTTGGAATTCCCAAGAAGCATTTTTTATGAACCTCTTAATAATCCTCACAATGCTGTCCACCAACCAAAATAAATTGTTCTTGCCTTCCGTTGTGCTGCAGCCCACATAGATAATTCTATCCGACATTCTATAATGAGCAACAATGTGCGTTGGAGATCTGCAAGGCCCCCATCCCCTTCTTCTTCTATATTTGGCGCCCGTGGTGGACCTGGGACTCAACCAACAAGCCTCTCTAATTAACACGGTCTCTGGCTAGCTGCCTCCAGTGTCGCACGCCAAGTTGGTTGAGTTCCTTCCCCACCTGGGTGCGCCATCTGAAACGCGGGTGTCCTGTTGCGTTGCCCACAACTTCGGACTCTTTGGGTCGGATCTGAATTGTTCATACTTTTGGCCAAGCCATCTTATGTCTTTGATTCGTAGACACCTGACACAGCCCATACAGTTCGTAGTTGAATCTTCTCCGAAGATCGCACACAGAACTTTTCTCTCGAAGAGACCAGCGACATGTCTCCGCGCCGTACAGCAGGATTGGTATGATCAAGGTCTTGTATAAAGTCAGCTTGGTCCTTCGAGAGATGGCTCTACTATTCAATTGCTTCTTGAGACCATAGAAACAACGATTGGCAAGAGTTACTCTGCGTTTGATCTCGTTACTGATGTTGTTAGTACTGTTTACTGCGGAGCCGAGGTAGACGAAGTCCTTGACTACCTCGGAGTTAAAGCCGCCCATTGTGACGCTCTATCCAAGACGTCGATGTTGTGTGTCCTTTCTTGATGACAGCATACACTTTGTTTTGCCCTCATTCACCGCTAGACCCATTTTAGCTGCTTCCGCCTCAATGCCAGCAAACGCCTCCTTGACGGCGCGATGTATTCTGCTAATCACGCTAATGTCATCCGCGTATTCTAACAGTTGTACGGACTTCTGGAAGATGGTGCCTCTTCTGTTAGAGTGTGGGTTCTGCAAGAACTTCTCAAGAATAATGTTGAAAAAGTCACATGACAGCGCGTCGCCTTGTCTAAAAGCTTTTTCGACATTGAAGGTCTCCGTGAGTTCCATACCGACCTTGATGGAGCAGCGAGAATTCTCCATCATGGTTCTCCACGTCAGTCTGACGAGTTTGACAGGAATGTCACAACTAGACATGGCGCTGTATAGCTCGTCTCTATGCACGCTGTCATATGCGGTCCTGAAATCGGCGAATAGGTGGTGGGATAGGTGTCGATTTGCATTTCTTGTGTCTTTTCCAGGATCTGCCGTATTGGGAAACCTGGTCGATGGGGCACTTCCCTGGCCTGAAGCCACACTGATACTGATCTATCAGATTGTTTATACAAAGCGGGAGGTAAGATCTTGTCCCATTTCTTGTGGATCGGACAAACGATACTGAAGTTGTACTCATATGGCATGCTTTCCTCCGACCATATCTTACCGATGATCGGGTGCGGATGCGCCCAACCAGATCATCTCCAGCTGCCTTAAAGACTTCAACGGGCAGTCTGTCCGCACCGGCAGCTTTTTAAGACTTTAGTCTTGATATTGCTTTCTTGACCTGGTCTAAGGCGGGGGGACGGAATTCTCGTCGATCATCGTCCATATGAGACAGCGGTATTGGTGTCATCATCGCTGTTTAGCCCTCTGCAGAAATGGTTCTTCCAAATTCACAGTATCGACTGCGACTCTACTACTAGTTGTCCATTCTCGTCCCGGCAGGCTTCTGTCCGAACCTTGTATCCACTGGATAACTCTTTCACCCTCTGGTAAAAAGAAATCAACGGACAGTAACTGTACAAGCACATGCCAAGAAATAACAATGAAAATAGGAAAAACACAATGGGTCATACTTTCAATTCCACTACGTGACAGAAAAAAAAAAATTTCGTATGATTTGTGGATTTTGTGAACGATTATGGCTTTCTGTCATGGCTAATTGTTGATCCAATTGTTGTCGGAACAACCGTCTACGGTGGGTTTGATGTCTCCAAGTGTAAATTATTTTTCATGTTGATCCAGAATGCTGCAAATTCAGCCAGATCCACAAGAATATAAGGACAAGTCAATTGCTATGCCTTCGTTCTTCTCTTCCCAATATTGACCATTAAAAAATATCGTCCTTGCCTTCCGTTGTGCTGCCAGACGATGTTTCATTGCAACACAAATATTTAATCAAACGTTCACCATGATTCTTCTCTTTCTCCAGAAGGTGCCAGACCAGTATAGATCTACCCTTGACTGGATAGACACTTCAGATAATTAAAAGACACAACTGACAGAAACAACCAACTCCTTCCGACGCCCGTGGACAAACAAAAATCTATGGGACACCCGGGTATGACGGCGAAGCAATCACCATGGTCACTAGTCAATCCCGAACAAAAACAAAACTAACTTCCCACCCGCATGACTCCTAAACCAAGCCACAAGTCTTAACAAAGGAAATAACTGGTCCCCAGAGCTCGCACCCCGCTATCCGAATAGTAGCTACAACCTCTAAGACAACTGCGCCAAGTCGCATTCCGCTGGAACGATTGTGGTTTGAGTCATTCCATTGTTTCGCATTCCATTAATCCCCACAAATGACTTCATCCACCCGAAGCCCAAGCCCGTCCCGTCCACAAACCCTCGCGGCATTCACATTGCACCCAGTTACGCCACGTCGCGTCATCAGGAACAGAACGAGGCATTAGGTCACACCGCTTTATTATCACATCGAAAGCATTTCCCAATGACAGCACAGAATTGACTTAATCCACCAGCAACGTGTCACTCCAGCTGAGGACTATTGACCGGCTTACACAATCGAAGCAAATCCACGGAGCCGCCAGTTCGAGACGCGGCCCAGCCCGCAACCAGAAAACATCGTTTAGCAATAATCGCAGCATAATTCAATAAATTCCACTCTCGACCGCATCGCAGCTGTCACAGCTGTCATAATTGTCATCGCATGAACTGTCGTGTGTGTGAATAGAAATCTCACGGCTAGCGGCTCCAATTAAACGGCGAATTTATCGACCGATAACCAGTACGACGACAAAGCAAACACGAGGAAGGAAAAAAAAGAAAGTGCCCCGCGATGTCGGTCATCGCTCAACTGTTCAAAAAAAAAAAAAACCGGCAGAAATGTCATTTTCACTTTCGGTATCAGCACGTCCGCGGAGGCTTACGCCGCTGTGCGTGCCGCCATACGTAACCGATCCCGTCGCGGCGGTCGCCGTAACCGCAATCGGCGAATCTGACTTATTGCCCCGTTATCGGTGGTGGATTGGTGTGTGAGGTGAGTAAGTAACTTCGATCTGGAGGTCGGAGGCAATTGCATGCAGCCTTGTTGATGACCCAAAGACGTCAGAAATCCACATCTGCCCTCGCCGTGGGGAAACGCCCGCGTCCGCCTATGGTTCCACAACCTAGAAGACTGGGGTCGGGGGAAGCTTATTTGCATTAAAGGTGCGGTCCTGTGCGGCTTGCTTGCTGCCCACTTGTTGCCGTTTGACGTTGTTTTCTGTTGTCATTGCCGTCGCGTCTTCTGTTCGCCGCCTTGATGGATCTAATCGAGTGGAGAGGAGGTTACGTGGGCCATCCGCGCACGGGCAGATACCTACGAGTATTTCATAAGTACAATGCTTTTGTTTTGAATTCAAATTGCGCTGTTAATATACTCGTACTCATCGCCGCCGTTATGGTAATCGGTCGCGATGTAGACAGATCTGCGGTTGGGTAATTGGCGGCTTGAGGATGTAATCTGCATCTCTTGTGTGTTGGAATGCTCGTCGCTTAGACAAAGCCACGGCTACGGCTCTGCCGTGGGTTTCGAAGGCCAATGTGGGGTCTTGACAGAACTTACGCTGACTTATGTCTTGACTTGATGCTTATGAATCATTTGAGATCTCTGCGGAATGGAATGCCACGCGATGGCATAAAGAACAAACCTTGAACGGAACACAAGAGACTGTGGTGGCTGACGACAGAGACTTGAAACGTCAGACGTCAGCCGTCGTTAAAGTGACACTTCTTACAGATTGAAGTGTCATTTTAACGACGTCTGACGTCTGCCGTTTCAAGCCTCTGTCGTCAGCCACGTCAAATCCCTTCCAATCTTCTCGCATCTGCTCAATATTCGACCAATAAACAGAAACAAGTTTGTAAATTAAGGCAACCTTCAAACTGAATTTTAACTAATAGCGTCGTCTGGTAAGCCACACGTGGAACCATAAACGAATTCCGACAAGCCTTCGAATCGTTTGGCCCACCGCTTCAGCGCTAATCAACTTTTCCCATCAATTGGCTCGAACTCAGGCCACCAGCCAACCGTTCAGAGGGGCGAATGGAAAGCCAACCGAAGCGATGCCCTACTTCAGTGAAGCCCCGCTGCATTGAGTGGAAGCCCAGATCATCGCAGAGATTGATTGATTGATTGAATTTTGAGTGACGCTCGAATGCGGGCCTGATGCAGAATAAACAAAGAATCACGTCAAGGAGCTCTGACCCGCGTTGGACACTGCCAGAGCAGACCGCGAAGACTCAGCGTGCGCACTGGAATGCGGAACTGAGAAAAGAAAAACCCATCGTCACTAATTATAGCAATCACACCGAGGAGCAATTATGGCTAGAGAGCATAGCTGAGAGGTACCGGGATTTATGCCCCTGGCCGTAGGCCATAGCCAGTCACTTTAAGCAAAATAAGTGAAAACGTCTCGTTAAGACCACACTTTGCGCGTTATGCGCGCGTCGCCGTTTGCTTTGAGGAAATTAAAAAGATTGAAGCTAAACAATTTCAGTTATAATTAAAAGCAGGTAGTAATTTATGTGCGGAGAGTGGAGACAATTAATCAAGGTTATGGCATTTAACGCCTGTGACGAGATGAGTGTTCCGGCAAGAGAGTGCATCTGGATGGTTCTTCGAAGGTGTAAGGATTGAATCAGATTGAGCAGTCAGACAGTTGGATGAACGAAGGCTAATTGAAGCAAGATCGTGACCTTTGGCTTTTAGAATGGCCATCAAAAAGTGTTTCATGATTGACCGATGATGTTTTCAGCTGAGATTGAATTAGTTTTGAGACAGAAACACGATTAGATTTGGGGGGAGGTCTCAAGTTCTCAATTGGGGGGCAGGGTCTATGCACATAGGGATGATCCCAACTTGGCGGGCTGCCAGGAACGATCCTTGTCGATTCATAGATCAAGTCCGCGGAGCCGCCAGAACAGCCCCCGCAACATCCTTTGTGAGGTGAACTAATGTATGCAGCGATTCTCTTGCGGTTGAGGGCTAACAACCCACGCACGGTACGAGAGAGCAAGCAGCGTCGGAGCAACGGACGGATAGACAACAAAAAACAAAGAATGTTCATGCTCTGACCCTCAATGAGTCGCTGGCATGATAAGTAAGTATGGTGTGGTGTGGGACGTGGGCAGGCGCAGTAAACCACCCATTGTAATACCCAGTTTGGGAATAGAAGGAATCCTCTCTTGTTCCTATTGTTGGCCATTCCAGCCATCCGGAAGCTCTGATGTACGTGGAAATAGATATTACAGAAATTTCTGCAAAGGTCATGCAAATCTTGGAAGAAGTATTCTCCCAGTGTTCTACGTCTAAATGACAAAGAAAGTAGTCTATCTCTTCCTCTTGCCTCTGCATATGGTATTCTGGTTGATTCCCATTTTGTTACCATGATATCCCAAATGATTGCGTCCGGTCAGCGCACGCACTACCATTCGCAGGAGGTTTTACCACATTGAAGGAGTATGTCGGTGCTTACGCTATTAAAACCTGACCAAAGCAGTCGGGAGGTCCTACAGGTAGATAAGGAGGTCCACCTATCATCAGCTAGCTGCATTATCTTGTCTGATCCACGACTGGCTGATGTCCCAGGATTGCCTGTGACGGGTCTGTTTCGGCC
Organism: Eristalis intricaria; assembly: GCA_964034865.1. NCBI lineage: Eukaryota > Metazoa > Arthropoda > Insecta > Diptera > Syrphidae > Eristalis > Eristalis intricaria. The sequence goes on from OZ035877.1 coordinate 65,724,698, forward strand.
CCTTTCCTGGCAAGTTCATCAGCTGCCTTATTGCCGGTCATGTCCCTGTGACCCGGAAGCCAGCAAAGAGTGATCGTGTGCTGTGTACCAAGAACCTTAAGCTCTTCGTGACAGCTTCCGACCAGCTGGGACTTGTTCTGAACGCCGTAAAAGCTTTGATGGCCCTTGACTGTCAATTAAAAAGGTAATATCAGCCGGTGGTATTTCCAAATCATTTTGGCCGCTTCTTTGACTGTCTGGACCTCCGCTTGAAGCACACTCCCATGATGAGGTAATCTGATAGAATGGTGCTTGTTTAGTGTTTCGAAGAATATGCCTGCGCCTGCGACTGTCCCTTATTCATCATCGATCAATCTGTATAAATGTATATAGATGTTGGTGGGTTCTTTTTGGTCCCATTCTTCCCAGCTTGGGAGACGAGGTGGTTGGGCCAAGTTAAAAACTCGCCTGCCTCTGCTTGGGTATAATGATGAGTTGGCGGAGGATCGTGTGGAGACCATGACCCCTTAAGTGGATCATGCATCATCGTGATGAATCTCGGTCCTCGATCGCTTCATCTTCATGATTCACGCCATTCCCTAGGTTCACGTCTCCATCCATATGCAATTCTTTAAATTCGTCTAGACAACAAGAATTAGCTATCTTACTTGCAAAACCCATCTCTCAAATCACTTACTTCCTACAAGACGCTGCTAATGTCCGTCCGTATGCAATTAAGTTCCACCCAGTACATGGGTGGCCGGTCTTCATCAACGCGAAACAGAAGAAGATCCACCACTTACTCGGTCTTGCGTGGAGTATAACCAAGGCTCAGTTGATTTCATGGAAAAATTGAAAAATGAAAAAAAAGCAAAGTCCCGCCTTCAGTGGTTACACAATTCACAATTTGCATTCCTCCAAGGGAAACAACCACACCACGACTCGGTGCGGAATGCACTTTCGACGAATCTCCCACAACGACTCCCAAGATCGAATGCAGTTGACTACAGGTCTAGCCTTAGCCACCTTCCCCTCGAGTTATTGTTGGAATTCTCTTTTGCGACTTTATGCTTTCGTAAATGATTGTTACATTTTTTCCTCATTTTTCCTTGAATAATCATAATTACTGCAACCTGCTCCACTTTTGCTCGTTTGAAGTTGATTCAGTTGCGGTTTGCTGATGGGTGAAACAAACTTAAATGTGGAGGGACAAGGGCTCTTTCGAAGTTCCTTGTCAATTGTGACGTTTCATTTCATGCACTGCTTGCATTGCAACAAGATTGTCAGTTTCGTTGAAAACTGAAAACTATTAACAACACGTGGTTTATTGGTCGGGTTTTATAGTCGAGGGTCGTTAATTCACGAAGCGTGTCTTTACGACAGACTTCAAGGTCTTCAACTGGATTCGTTTCAAATAAACTTCTTTATCTGACAGCAATTACCAAATGGTTGTTTTCTTAATACCCTCCAGGTTGACTGTTTCTTCATGGCTGCTTGGCAATATGGCACGCTGATGTCCTTCTCTCTGTCAGGCATTGACCTCTTCGTTGACGTTTGGCTGTGGATGATGGACCCACGCCAAGTTTGATAGAAAGACACACATTGTTAAAGCAATACGTTTAGGAATAAGGAGAGAACTGAAATCAATTCCAAAAAAATCGATACCTCTCCTGTCCTGGCGGGACAGCTTCGCCTGGAGTCCGGGTCTGGATAACCTGGAGCCTATATAACCTGGAAATAAAACACACGACTGCAATGGCTTGCGCTAATACGCGTTCGACTGCCTCAGTGACGTTTATTATCTAAAATTCGGTTTTACTAAATATTAATATTTTTGGCCGACCTGTGGAGGCGGCGTTGGGTCCTAAGCGAAGAAAGAAAACCCGGAAATGGCGCGAATTCAATATGGCGGATGCTTTGTAGAAATGTATTTGTCATTCCACTTAGGTTTCTTCAGTTTGACTTATCCGAGAAGCCATACGCTGCTGCCAGGGTCATTACAATTTTAAGTTACAATTTCGTACTTCTTCTTCTTCTGGTGGCGCTACAGTCCGGAATGGACCAGCAGTTAAAACTTCTCACACTCTGTATCTTGTAGACATGTCAGGACTTAAGTCGTTTTTAAGTCAGACAACTGCTCTATGGCAGTACACCTTCTAAGCCGAACTGAACGGACTATTCATGTTTATGCAAAAGTGTTTGAAAATTGTTATAACATCATTTTTCCCTTCGCCCTTTCGTGACAAGACTTGGTTCCAGACAAACTCCCAAATTCTCCACAGAATCAGTGCCAAGGAAGACAAGGAGCAGAGACGTGCTAAAAAATGAGATGTGCCCTAACGACTTCGACTTTCGAAAGGGTGGTCGTTTAGCGATCTAAATAATTTACAAGACAGGAAGGTCTTACTGTAGGCACCAAACTAAGGCTTTTAATTTTAAGAGAGTGGGAGAATGTCCTTCTGGTATTATTTCCTGCCAAGGCAGGACTGGAACACAAATGAAGCCATCGCCTTCCTTCCTCACGAATATAAGAAGATAAACAAATTAGAGGAATTCGAAAGAAGGCTTTTTACCTACAACATAATAAAAAACCACAGTTACTTCATTAAAATATTGCTTTATACTCTAATCTATTTGTCAAAGTATGTATCTTATTTGTTAATTATTAGAGATGCATTTAAAAAATTGAAATATCTTGTAGCATTATGTTACACTCACTCTTAGTGTAGCGACATACTTCTATGTCCGTCTTATTATTGTTGAACTGTTCTTTATATCATTCCCTTACATTTATTGAATTACAGTTAATTATATTTTTTAATAACTATTCAATTGTGAATTATAAATGAAAGAAATATTGTTAATTTAGTATTATACCAATGTCAAAAGAAAATTAGTTCAAAATGTTATTCTTGCTGAATGGCAACTCTGAACACATTGCATTTGAAGAAGATCCGTTACAGAATTTCCACGAGAAGGAGTATAAAAGCCGCCACCCGATCAGTGGACAACAACTCAGGTTTGGTACTTGAACTTGCCAAGTTCTCCGAGTTTCCAAGGCAAAGTACCACACTTGAGTCCCCAAGAGAATCTGCGACTTTGATAAAAATTACTGTTCTTAGGAGTTTTTCTTGACAATTTCACTCACATTATTATCCATTGCTTCATTGCCTGTTAAACGTGTACTGCTGTTCTCGGACAGCATACGCGCGGTAGAGAATAAAGCAAAGTGGCTGACAGAAGGAGTTCCCCGGAGGAGAGTGGAGACCTTAAAGAGCTATTGCCGAACTCTACATTAGTACATAATAAATTAATAAACGCTACAAAATTCACATCTCAAAAAATAAAAAAATCTCGCACGCCATGTAAATGAGGAACAATTTAACGAAACTCAACGATATTGAACGTGGTTATTATGGTCACAATTCTGTGTATTTTCTGCGTACCCCGATTATTGTTAATTTTATTTTGCATAGTAAACGTGACATTTTTTGATTTTGATATCATTCTGTTTACTGTGCAGGAGTTTGGACATGCACAGTAAACAGAAATATCGACACAACTAATTCAGTCTGATGTGGAGACTGGACTGGTCACAGGCGATGACAGGGAAGAATTAAGCCATTCCGACCTCAGTGAAACTATGACAGTAATCTAGAGTCCACTGAAACTGGAGCCTGACGAGCAGAAAAGGCTAAGCTCTCCTCCTCATCTTTAACAATGCAGCCTTTGCAGAAATCATCATTCTAGAAGCTTGTGTGTCAATTACACAGTCTCCAGTTCTGCCGCCGATGAGAGACCTGAGTGCTGGTATACTTTGTCCGGGTAGACGGAGTGATCGTTAGAGATTGAGTGTTGGTCATATTTCCTTTATCTAACTGCGCAGGGTAGTTGATTTTTTTGATTATAGAAGAAAGTAGGCTGTACCTTGCATGCTCTACGCTTCAAGCAAACCTCATAATGGCCATTTATTAGCGATCTAAATTTCATTACGTTTTTGGTTTATGACCCTTCCATATTTTTCGAGATATCAGTCGTGTTTTTTTCAAAAATCTATAAATACTGAAGTAGAATTTTGCACGTAAAGCACATACAACAACCTACTGCCTATAATACAGAAAGTGGCTGCCGATAAAAATTCGACTTCGACTTTTTTCATACATTTTGACATCAATTTCGAACAAATAAATTTCTTTTTGATATATTTTGACAGATAAAAATCAAAGCCACTGCAAATCGTATTTTTGAATCTTTCTTCACTTCACTATCGATAGCGATGAAAAACACACGGCTATCCTCATGGTTTTCTTTCGAAAACTGCATTTAAGATTCGATTCTCTTGGGCCTACCACAGCCTCTAAGCGGGGTATACATTTGGCAGTATTTAGAGGTAACGTTTAATTTGTTCGCAACTTTTAAAGGGCTACCTCTAGTCATCTAGGCAATACAGTGGCAAATGCGGGGCAATTTTCTCCAAACATGCACTGCTCCATCAGAATTCCTAATTACGGCAGTGTTTTGTCAAGCGGAGGTCCTGTGAGTCGAGGAAGCGGCCAAATTGACATCAATTTTTGAAATACTATCGCTTGATATTACCGTCCTAATTGACAGTCAAGCGGCCATTAAAGCAATTCGACTATAGATATCAACTCCGAAGTTGTGTAAGATTTTTAGTCCGCAGGACTCGGTTAATCAATGGTGAGTTTCAGGCCATAGAGTCGTAGCCATAAATGGGGCAGCAGATGAACTTCCTAGGAAAGAGGGCGACACTGACACATTCCAAGCAAACAAATGCGTTGATCCACCTCTTGCAGATGTCAAGGAGAAAGTGGATGGCAAATGGAGCTAGCAAGGGAAAAACGGAACGCTCTAAGCATCTGTGAGACCACTCGGAAGCTATGGACCAAGTTCAACAGTTCCTCCAACGCGAGAAATAGTTTCTGTGTATGGTGGTCGAAGTTCACTGACCATAATCATCTGAAGTATCGTGGAAAGAACAAACCGCGGATGGATATCAGGCACAGGATGCGTCAGAATCGGCCCAGAATCGATCCCAAACGATCGCTTAGCTTGATCAGATTAAGAAGGCCATATTTTAGATCTTTTATTGGCGTTCTTACAGTGCCATCGGAACCCACGCCTCTCCTTATAATCCGTCCTTATAATGATTTCTGCCGAAGCTGCATGGACGAGGATGGGGAGGAAACCATTGAACACATACTATGCAGCTGCTGTGCTCTGTCATCCCGTAGATTCAGACCTCTGAGGGCCCATTTCCTTGCTAATCTGGCTGAACTGAGCAACATTAGAATCAGTCTTCTTCTTCGGTTTATCCAAAACACTATTTGGTTTGCGGAATAGGTACCCTTGATCCGCGTGGTAAAACAATGTGCCTTCGCTTGGCCTAAGTGTGACTTCTGTCCGTATGCGCGGCAGTCAGCCACCTCAACCTAACCTAACCTATCGTGGAAACATAATGGAACTTACACATGACTGGTGACGGAGAACAATTAGAGGATATTCCTCACTACCTTTGCCACTGCACCAGTTTCTGCCAATTGAGTATTGCGAGAATATTTCTTCCTAACTCTTCAGGAACTAAAAGAAATCCGACTAACCTTTCGGGATGACCGAACAACAGATGAGCAACAACGAGATAGAGAAGAGGAAGACGGGTACGAATAGGAACTCAGAGATGGACATCTATCTCTCATGGGTATCACAATGGGTTCAACTATACATTAGCGAGACGTGGCCTAGCTACGTCTAAATATGCAACTAACCTAAACTCCCAACATCATCACAATGGGTCCAAAAGGAACTCAGTGTGGAGCGGCCCCACCGCGTCAACCCACGTCTAAACTACCAACATGAAGGCAAGGGAGGCTTTTTTTTCAATGAAATAAATCATGAAAGAAAAACTTTGAACCAAATTTTCACTCAAATTTTCCTCAATCGTCTATTTCTAGTCTTTCCCGATTCAGCACGAAATTAATTGTGATACTAAAGTGTAAGCTCGCCCTCATGTTTACTCATCAAGTTGTTGAGTTAAGCCAAAGAAATTGTATCGACCCTGAAAGTATGCTACGATAACTTGTGGTAAGTGGCGGAATTTGATGTGACAAAGTTTTACCGTGTGAAAGCGGTCATTCCGACATTCGATCAAATTTAAAGAACTTAAATTTGAAGATTGCTGTTAATGAAGACACTTCCAAATATGCTGCCAAGGAAGAACAGAAATCTAAAATATTTGTGTTTCTGATTTATTTGCAAACACAACTGTGCCTGTCACCCTCTCACACTTCTTTATAAAGCTGATGACCCTAAGACTCCAAATGCACAAAATGACTTACTTCCGGCCCGATAAACTGCACCTGCGCTTGATTAACGGCTTGGACCAGTTTCCGTTTTAGATTTCACATTACATCAATTTTTACCATTTACAAACGACTAACAGAACTCTCTCAAGCTTAGACAGATCCCATGAACCAAACATCTCCCCAAACGAAGAAAGTGAAATCAATTAGCTCACCTCGGAATTGAAACTTTGAACCCATTGACCTGCCTTCGTTTTCAAAACCCATTCAGACAACCGGCCTACGGAAGGAAGCCAATTATAAAAAAAAAAACAACTGACACACATACGCACAGGTTGTCGTAAAAGAACTGACCAAAATTCAAATCAGATTGAAATGAAAGAAATGGAAAATTAATTATTTGCGATCATACGGACGTACGTTGCTGAACTGGCCGTCCATCGTGCGGCGACCCAGTGCTGTGCACAGTTCACCGCATTGACCTGAAATGCTGAACTGAATTTCAACACTTTCTTCTGAGGTCTTATTTCCCCATCGGATTTTCCATTTTCATTTTCTCACCTTTTCATTCATTCATTCTTCTTCTTCACCTCTTTTTGTTTCAAAGTTAATGCGCTTCTCGTTCGTTTTTTCTTCTTTTTTTTTGCTTATTTTTTGTTACGCAACTCTCGTTGAAGCGATGCGCTGCAGTGTATTCGGTCGATTGTTTCGTGAACTCACTCGTCATCACATAAGCTACCGGTTTCTTTTCTGTTTCGGGGGGCATAGGGTGGACAAAACCGTAAGCCGAAGCGTGAATGAACAATGCAACAGGGTGACGCGATTAAGACGAGATGTCAGAAAGTTGAAGCGGATTTTTTGACACCCGCCATTGACGGACATTATAGCTTAGCCAGAGCAAAGGCTAACCTTGATTTTAAAGTTTTCCCATGTCAAATGTCTACCGTGATTGAATCTTTGTGGCTTACAGTTCGATACAGTGATGATCTAAGTTCTTCTGTCACTTGGGATGGCCGTATAGAGCGCAAAACAAGGAAACACTTTGACAATGTGAATTCTTTGCAAATGCAAGCAAATCTTTTCAACTCTGACTCATGCTCTCAAAAAACTCACTCGTCACCCCACTCGAGACGTTTCTTCCCGTCGAACAGCCGGTTCACAAGCTTAACTCTAGCCTTGGTAAAATCCCACGCTAAGTCTGACAAGAAAACGGAACAAGAAGAAAAATGAAAAAATTAAAGATAATTGCGACAACAAGTGTCAATCAGGCGTGCTGATGAATTTGTCAAGAACGCCAAACGAGTGTGAAGATGAACTTCAAGGTTTTCCACACTCACGGCTGCTAAGGTGATATTTCGCTCCGGCCAGACGAAGAACCAGTCAAAACGAAACACTTGACAATTATTCGCATACTACAGCCAAATGACAACCAATTAGATTCGACGATTGTAATCGCTGAACGCTTAAACACAATTAATGCTGAGTGCTGTCATTTCACTTTCGACATGCCGGCCACCTTGCTGTGGAAACTCCGACTGCAATGCTTAATTGTTACGATTGTGTATGGGATTTTGTTTCCCTTTATTTCGGACGCCGTCTTTTGTCCACGGATGGCTACTGCTATTGGGGCCGGTCGTCGTCGTCGTCACCGAGCAATGGGGCAATCGTCTGAGAGTGGGCAATTAGTGTACACACCAAAAATTCTTCAATTTAGTTTCGTTGCTGATTTTCTATTAAAAGATATGATTAATCGATGATGAGGTGGTTTGTGTTCTGTCTCTTGGTCCGGGTGGAGGTGCATGTGTGTGGATTCGTGTTTGTCGGAGTGAATCATGGCAAAGACGAGATCGTGAAGAATGGTGTTTTCTGGAGAAGTCTTAAGCCGTCTTCACCTTGAAGGAATTGGCGATGAATCAGCGAGGTTGATTGAGGAAATGAGTTGCAATATCTATTCATCCTGACACTGATCTCCATAGAAGGTCCATCGCGTCAGAGTTGAAAAGATTGCTTGCATTTGCAAATAATCCACATTGGCAAAGTATTCCCTTATTTCGCGCTGTATACGTCCATCCGAAGTGACAGAAGACAGACTTAGATCATCACTTTGGGCGGCGTCGAACTTTAAACCACAAAGATTCTATTCTGGTAAGCCTTTGACAAGAAATAGGTTTACCTTTGCCTGGTAAAGCTATAACGTCCATCAATGACAGCTGTCCATCGCAGAGTCCAGAGTAAAGTTGACTTCAACAATTTCGAGCAGAAATATAGTATTACAGAGATAGCCGACTTCACAACTGATTGCCCCCATTACATCGACGAATTTGAGTGATTTTTTGACAGATATTTATGAATTTTTGACGGTTATTCACGCAATAACGTGAACGCCGTTCTCTGATTGGTCAATTTAGTTTGAGAAAACTTTAAGGACAAGTGTTGAAGAAGTCGGGCGTAGCTTCATTTCTCATTTCGAAGTTATAGCTGTCAGTCATAGCTGTCATAGTCATATATATGGCGTTGACAGTCGTTAACCTGACTTAATTCCTTTATTCCCGCGGGAAATGTACGGCTGAAACAACACCGTACACAGTCCTGGGTCGTCTGCTTTATTTCTTCCCAGTTCTTGCCTTCCTCTTTTATCTCCTTTTCCACGGACCTCTTCCAAGTTAGGTTAGGCCTTCCTATTTTTCTGTTTCCTTCCTATTCCTCTAGGTTTTGATGGCAGATGATGTTGTTTGGTCTTCTCAGAGAGTGTCTTATCCTTGAAAACTTCCTTTTCTTGATGGCATCTCCAACGTGAGCGTGAGTGTACGTGAGTGGACCTTAAGGCTCCAGCCAGACAGAGAGTGGTGCGAAATGAAGAAAACACCGTTGTGCCCCGAATTAAATAAGACTAAGAAATTACAATTATACTGACAGTTCTATTATACAGGGTGGGCCAAATACAAGTTAATTTTAAAAAATGCAATAAAATGAACAAAATTACATTTTTTCCCATGTTCTGTGAAACTTTTCTTTACGGACACCTCTCTTTACGGAAAATTCGTCATAGTCCTGGCATGTCGTTTCAGTGGCTGCCTCGGCTGGCTTTGCACGGATACACGGATTGCCTGTATGAATCGTTTCCGAATTGTTCCGGATTGCAGAGCTCTGCTATGGCTATACGGTCTTGCTAACCAACCAAAAGTCAGATGGCGCTGCACGTGACTGCATAATTGATGTAAATGTCCAATGGGAGCACGTTCGGTGAGACATGATCTCTTCGGTCAGGGAGTTCCGACTCCTGTCGATCTCTGGACTTTGTTGAGTCTGTTTACGTTCTATGTTTTGCTTAGGCGGGACTAACTTATAGACTGGTTGGCGCAGTTGGTAGAGTGCTTGTCTTATAGATATAGGGCGGACTAATGAGCCGTAGGTGAGAATGGGACGAGCAAAAGCTGTGAACATCCAAAGGGCCATTTTGGGCTTAAGATCCCACATTCTACCGAAAGTCTGATTACAAGCATAGCCGTTCTATGTTAGACTTCCAGATGAGCTTAGTATCCAGAATGTCGCCTAGACACATACCACTGGTCGAAAGAGGGACAGCGATACTGTTAAGCCGTGGAAGCTTAAATGTTGGTATCTTGGTCTTGTTGGTAAACAGCATCAGCTTCGTTTTCGCAGGATTCACGTTCAGGCCACACTCTGTAGCCCAAGTTTGAGCTCAAGATAGAACCCTGTTTTTGAGTTCGCTCATCACTGAAGGAAACCCACCCGATACAAAGATTAGCACGTCGTCCGCATGCGCTTTGCGTGACCATAGGTGTACTCGGACTATTCAGAGTATGCTTTTAGGTAGGTTCAACATAATTTTTCAATAGGATGAGTTCTAAGGGCTCCACTGATACAGCAGCAGTCTTGTCTCTGTACTTGCCTTAATTTGTTGAAGTTGAGTATGGGCTACCTCGCGACTATGCCGTAAAAGAGGATGGGTCTGATGACAGCTATACGAAGCCAGTGTGTCATATAAGGTTGAATACCCCATTTGAGTTCAATGGCTTGCTTTCTCATGTTTATGGCCGTAATGGCCTTCAAATTGGAGATCATTTCCCCTCAAGACAGAACTTTCAGTGACCCGGTTCTACAATCAAATGAACGAAGTCCAATCACCAGACAGATGACAAATAAGCTACAAAAAATGCCCCCATTTCGCATGGACATCCAGTTCTATCAGCACACATTTGCCAACAGAAGCACTTTATAACGCGCTCACTTACAATTTCCTGACACACAACGTCAAGTTACATCACCTAACCTCACACTCACACTCGCACTTGGACTCACCGCCAATCATAAACATTTCATATTTTTTTCGTTTTATTTCTCACTCAGCGCTCGTTATTTCACACAGCCCCACTCTCACTTTTAAGCATTATCACAGCGGCTTCGTTATGGACATCGTTACAAAAAAAAACAGCCAGCGGACGGATGTATTTACTAGCGCTCCCAGTGATGTAAACGACTCAGTCCGGTCTTGTTGAAGGAGTTATGCTCGCTCACTCGTACCCCTTGTAGGGATTTATTTCTCAATTAATTGCGAGCCAAAAACGGGAGCCTCTGTGACTTTCCTTCGGAACGCAAAATAATTCAAACGCACTGCGCTGGCATTGAATTAAGGCCATCCCAGTCATAAGCAAAGGTCAAGTGAGTGGCTGCTACCTGATGTTAATCTATGAATCCAAGCTTTACACCAACATGGTCAGCATTATCTGTAATCGTCTATGCGATATGCTAATGATTTTGCATGCCTTGAACTGGAATATTTTTGTGGCGTCATCGAATGGACACGAGCGGGTGCACAACAGTGGGGTCTGGGGGTATTCTGCGCAGATGGTATGTAGTTGAATGTGACATTTGCGCTCTGTTGACAGGTGATATTTTGTGACAGTTGCACATGTGCGAAACTGACGTGATTTACGAAATGTGGTAGGCATCTGATAAGTCACGCCTTGTTCTGAGATAATTGATAGCATTTGTGGAATGTGAACGGATGTGTTCAGAAAATCCTTACAGACTTAAAAATTTGACCCCAAACTCTTCTACCTCACGGAGGATTTACGAAAATACGTTTTAATAAAAGTTGTGACAGAGAGGTGCGTGAATTTGAAGGGAGGGTCAAGAATTTCGGCGGATGTGTCACAGAAAACATCCCAAGAAATATTTACGGGTATTCTGGTTAATAAATGTCGTGACAGATGTGATCACATATTGAGAGGACGAGACGCATGAGTCTTAGGTCGAGGGAAGTTGCTTCTGTCAAATCTGACAGTTGCGCACGGAACAAAATAGCTAACGCTAGCCAACAGAAGAATTCCAAACTTATAGTCTTATTTCAATGTTTAAAGGTCCACACAATTTCAAAAGAAGATGACAACCATGGCGACATTTGGAACAACAAATGAGTGCTCCTGTCAATTGCACTATCATTGTCTTTTGAGTTCCTGTCAAAAATCCTATGTCACTTCACCGTTCGGTCAACTTTACAAACGTTACAACAAACACACAAGGCAAGAAAAAAATGTATGTGCCCAACCGACATTTCGTCATTTGAAGCCGAACGAACGAACGAACGATGCCCGCTAGTCGCTGGCAGAGTCCAAAGTAGCCCACGACTATGCGGCTGGTCGCTACATGTGGAAAATGAAAAAAAAAAAAAAAATATCATATCATGACGTAACGTGCACACCTGACGGCCGTTAACGTTGGAACTACGAAAGCCAACAATCCAGCCGAACGGCATTCCTTTGCATCAATATTTATGAATTTAACAAACAGAAACCTAGTAAAGCTCGGTGCGCAAGAGATGCCATGCCGATGGTGAGGCTTTTGAAAGACTTACCCACTGGCTGTGATGATTTTCGTTGATGGTTAGTATCCGTGCTTTTTTTTTTTGTTCCTCGTGTTTCCCACTGAATGTGCCCATCGTTGGGGGAACGATGTGTTCGGAGGGCACACACAGCGGGGCTGTGTGGAATTTAAATGGTCTAACCGCAAGGCGGTGGTGGTGTGAATCTGACAAACGATTATTGAAGAGTTGGGCAAGGTGTTTCGAAGATAATGCGAAGAGTCGATAAAACCTATTCGAAACGCATAACCGAAGCTGATTTATTTCAAGGGCTCGACACAAATGATCGGTGGCATAGTTGGCTACAAGAGTTGCTTGTTGTTTGACATAAAATCGAGGAGTAATACAAATGAAGACGGTAGCGTTTTATTGCGTCAGCCCTTGGGTTGAAGTGCGTTTGAGTTGATTTGTGGGGGTTTTTGTGGTATTTCATTTGCTTTAACAGGAGGGACCGGAGTGACAAGCCATTTGACAACTAAGTGAGAAGGATGACAGTTGCTTGGGGGCCATTTTCTGCAATTAATTCGAATGTGGGGGGGGGGAGAGATAAATCGGTTTCAAAGAAGTCAATTCAGGAACATGGCCAAAAATGTTTACACAAGAGCTCTAAGGGAAGGCCTAAATTTTTGAGTTGCAATAACATTCCTCCTCCTGTCATCGTGAAGAAGAATCAATCAGGAACAACGATGATACGTACGAGTGCAATTATATATATCGCATCACCGGAGAAAGGAAAGCGACCGATACGATTTAGACTGATCTGAGGCTGATGCCACTCAACGGGCTTGTTTTTCCTCACCAAACATGTGGCTTTGACAAGAACGTCATTCTAGAAGTGTGTTCAAATATCCTGCCGGACCCATGGACGATGATTCGGTACAAAAATGTTTTAGACGACAAGAAGTGGAGGAATTTTCAGCGAATTGAGACGGTTTTAATCAATGCCACGTCGAAGCCGATGATAGGGCTTTTTCCCTAAAGTTGTCCCTGACAAGAACTCTTCAAATATCAGGCTTTCAGAAAATCGGATCTACAGCAGTCAGCACAGAAACTGCATTGTTATAGCCAGAGACGGGCGATCAAAAGGTGACTACTTGTGAGAAACCGTAGATGCTAGTTTGAATATGCAATTTTGATGAACACGACCCGGTAGTCACAACAAATTACCACAAAGCTGCAATTTCAAACACAATTGCATGGAATGCAATGAAAGACGTAACTTTGCGGTCAACACTGCCGCAATAAGTTGGTGTGGTTAAGCACACATAAGAGACCAGCCAGCATACATATGCTACGCAATCGTTTGCATCAAAGACACGCTGCCGATTCGAAGTGCGATGACCACATGACTGCGACTGTCTGGGAAGACAGATATGTGCCATCGCAAATATTAAGTAACTTTATGTGGTCTCGGACTGTATTGTGAACAAATCGAGTGAAGAATGAATTATCCGTAAACCTCTCGTCGTGAACTCAATTATATTCAATTGTTGCTTCGATTTGGCAGTACTTTCAATAAGTGATGCCCAACCCATTAGGCGTTTATGTCGAGTCTCTTTAAGATTCACGCTGGTAACTATGTCCCAACCTTAATAGGCTTCGTTAAGTTTCTTTAACTCTTTAAGTAGGACCGAAATGAATAGCGTTCTACGTTTCGTTTTTAGAGGCAAAAAACCATTCTGGGAGTTAGGAGCAATAAAACTATGAATTAAGCAATGAACAAAGAAAATATTAAATTAACAGACTACACAATAATACTGGGATCAATTTTAAATTTTAAACCAATAAAATCCACCCAATCACACAGAAAGTAATGAATCATTTTGAGTTAAGACGCGTTTGTGAGTCTCTGGGTCGCCGTGGCGTAGTGGGTTAGGTTAGGTAGGGGGGCTGCTAGTCTATTCACCAGCACACTTAGACTATATTGGTCCATTGTTATACCCATAGTCAGACTACTACCAGTGACTACTCCAATGATAGTGCCGTGACTGGACCAGATTTATTAAAAGCGTATTAACTTTGCTTTCACTGGGATTCGAACAGTGGGGCCACGCTAACTAGGGGCAGGCACTCTACCAACTCGCCAACCAGTTGTCGATGTAGTGGGTTTTATTCCTCGTTAGGTTCGAATCCTCAATTTACCAATTTGCAGAGCTCCATCTCTTTCGAGTCACTGACGATGCTGAAAGAGTATCGCTGTCTAGAAAAAAGCTTCTCAATTTCACCATTCGGAGTCGGTATAAAACTGTAAGGGCCAAGGGACCACTCGTAAAAGAAAAATAGCAAGCACATCACAGGTTCTCCTTCGACTGTCGCGCCTCATATATTATTATATTATTATTATTAAGACGCTTTAGTTAAGTTGTTGTTGTCTTAATTTATTTTGTTGTCATTATAATTATTATGTTTTTATTCATGATTTTGATATCTTGTCGAGATAAGAATATTGGTTTGGTGGTGCGGCTTATGACAAATGTATTAACCCGTAGTGCTAGCACCTCCCGCTAAGTCGAACATCCTCTAAATCGAAATAATTTTGGTATCCCGCGAAAATTCGACTTAGAAGTAGTTTGACCCCTCAAGTAGTGTGATTGTTTGTCTGTTTTCTGACTTCGTTTACCTGGACTTCTTTCTTTGAACAATACTGGGAGTCTGAAGACCAGACGCTGGAAGGTCCACTGCAAATGTTCATAGTTGGATCGAATATGGATGCAGATGTGGGAGTTAATGTTTACTTTGAATATTTTCATATTGCATTACATCTTCCATCCCCCAGATAAATATTCATACTCGTAAAATTGTTATCGTGATAGTTTCAAATTTAAATTCTTAAAAACTACGAAAACCCATAAATTCTCTTTTTAATGTTCTTCAGACGGGACAGAGTCCTACCCTCATTAATCACGGGTTTGATTTCTTTTCACCACATATGTTTTAAGTACTTATATAATAGGATATGGAAAACGAGATAATGCTCGAAGACATTTGCATCGGCATTATCCTAGGTTAGTGACAAATATGTTAGAAAATAAGTCAGTTCGAAAATATAGTTGAATGAGAGCGGACGTGTTCCGTTACACACAACCCAGCGAACTCAACTGTGTTTTAATATGGGTGCTGGCGTCTATTCCATTGATCTAAACATGCAGCTATCTTTCCGATTACCTAATCACTGTAGCGTCTTTCAGGCTGAAACTATAACGATTAAGGAAGCTCTATTCTGGATAAAACAATTCAACATAAAGCCCAGATATCATCATCTGTTTCGATATCCACGCAGCTTTGAAATCTCTGAGTTCAGTCACTTTTTACTCCAAGGCTTCCTTTGATGGCCGCCTATCTCTTAACGACATGCCCAAGTATTGTAACATCCAACTCATGTGGATGTCGGGACACTGTGACATTCCAGAGAATTGCGCAGCAGAAAAAACTCGAAAAAGGGTACAAGCTCTGTACTCTTTCCGAGTTGTGATCCACTCTCCATGCCTATCGCTACCATAAAACATCTACTAAAACTAGAAACACATGATCAAGTCAATCGTAGATGGTCAACTGGCACAGTTTATCGATCGACCGTAAACGATCGCTTAGTCTGATCAGATTGAGGAGGGTGAATCTTAGAACTAACAGGGAATTACACCATACTAACTTACACAAATTTTCAACTGTCTTGAAAGACCGTTATAAATCTTATCTTAGAAAAAAGTTTATATAAAGAGTCACAACTCTAAAAAAAACAGGGAGAATTGTATCAAAAAATGCTTCAATCAACAATGCTTCCTGACCTTAAGTGTCCGCAAAATTTTCAAAATGTCCAGCTGAACTGTTCTATCTAAAAATTAAACCATTTTGTTCCTGATTGAACTATAAAAATCAAAATCTTTGATGCATGAACTGAAGTAACTCTAAATTTTGATTTTTAATTTTTGAAAAGTGACAGTGAGACTGAAGTGACACAATTCAAAATTAAGAGAATATCTAAACAACAACAAAAGTATTTTAAGTCGGAATACAACACAACAATTTGTGAAGTTCAAATCACTAAAACGACTCTAATCGAAATATGCCACGAAAATGTCGAAATGTGTCACTTTTGTCAAACCAACTCTGATCTCATTCAAAACCAGGAATGAAGTACTACAGAGATGTCCGACTTCTACCTCTCTTGCCACTTAAAATTTTTAACAACTGTTTCTTTTTATGACGTTTTCTTAAACCAAATTGACCAATCAGAGGACAGCATTGACGTTATTTCGTGAATAACCTTCAAAAATTCATGAATATCTGTCAAAAAGGCATTCAAATTCGTCGATGGACTTGGGGGCAATCATCTGTGAAGTCGGCTATCTCTATAATACTTCATTTCTGATTCAAAACATTGAACACGACACTGAAGAAATGAGGGATTTACAAGAGACGGCGCAATTTGTACTGTAGATCATTCCGAATCCAAGACGAGTTCCATCCAAGCATGTAGAATAATTGGGAGTGGCGCAAGAAGCAATAAAAGCATCGGGATGCATACAAAAGCAAGGAAACAGGGAGTCAGGAGAGTTGAAGCCTCAGCCTAGGAGAAGGCCTCACCGAGTGGTGATTAGGTGCTTGGCTTAGACGTGCAGCCTTTATAATCCATAACTTCAACTCTATTAAGTCACTGATCAAAACTTAGAGAGTTCAACTGTCAGCCTTTACCGTTCGGAGACGCCATGAAACTGTAGTTCCCCTTTACCCATAAGAAGACATGAGTGGATTTTGCAGATGCTAGGCCTGTGTCCAAATCTCACGCCACCCACATTATTATCCGACTTGCTGTATCGCAGATTTCACAACGAGTGGTATCGTCTGCAAGAGTGCCCAACAAAGTTGCCCCAACCCCTTATCTTTGTTTGTCTTGATAGAAAACCCAGAAGTGAGAGTAAAATCAAATATTACACCTACCGCCTGATCGTGGAGTACAAACTCGACATACCAGCAGCAAGTGTTGGTCAACATCCAGACCCATTCCGTGCGCATTCAATCAATTCCCAATCATGTGCAATAATTGCTTTATTAAATAATCACCTCAGACTGCTGCTCGATTACGTCTTCGGAAAGTGAAAACATCACGAAGTCACATACTCCGCGAGTACCTAACAACGGGCACCCTCTAATCACCCAGCACACTGCAACAACACATTGCGCCTATGTGCTTCATTAATTACGCGAAGCTTATCTGCATCCGAAATGCAGGTCAACCTGCAAATCTCGCCGAGGAAATCCCACACAGAGAGGCACCGCACGATTGTTCACACGGACGCTTTTATGACGGCCACTGGAGAAGGCTGGCGCTGGCTGGCTGTTCGGCCGGCTAGCTGCAAGAATTCAGACCACTCGCTGTCGATACACATTCCCACGTTCCCACGGACCCCACGGATATCTCGCCGCATTGCTGCTGCGCTCCATTCAAATCTAGTTCAATTACGTTGTTTCCCAAATTGCCTCAGCGCTGCGGTAGCCTAGCAGGGAATCGACTGGACCGCATTTGTACTATAGCTTGGCGAATTCCCATCTGATCGACCACACCCTGCCGTTCTTAGAAGATAAATCAACAAATGGTTTCTTTTTCAGAACTTACCCTTTGGCATGCCGCATGGTCCCTTCGTCCGTGAGTTGTCCAGAAAATCCAAAGCGTAGTTGCGCGCCGGTGGATAGGTTAGCGCGACGTGAGCCAACGCCAAGTGCGTCGCACACACGGCGACTATGGCCAGGAATTTTACTACTTGCCTATGCATGGTCGTTGTCACTTATTGGCCACGGAGCTGGCTGTCCTTATAAATATCTATTTTTGTATCTGATTCGTTGACAAATCGAAACACGCACCGAACACACACTTGATTATTGGCAACACAAATTGACATTCAGTCAACACGCACGATGGTGAAAATTCAAACGAACTTTAAGGGAAAACAATGGTCACTTCGCTTTGCAACTCTCGAACAGAGAATGAATGGAATTGAACGCGCGTCGTGTTAGCGTTTCGTCGACGTCGAAGGACACTGCGACATGTTTGCCTTTTGCGATGACAATCTTTTGGCAATGCGATCGGCCACTGATGGCACTGCTGATGGAATTACTGATCTGAAATGGAAAAGAGAAACATGTGTGTAAATAACAGAGGAGGATCTTTCGAAGGTGATTAATGCATTTTTAAGTTAAATTGAAGAAGAAAGTGATTGGGACTAGATGACCGACTAGCTACTGTTCAATGACCTTTCGAAGGTTATCTTCAACAAGACCATAAGCCCTTGTTTAAATTGATCAACGTCTCTCCGTCAGTTCTAACCAAGCATCCAAACAATGCACTTGCCAGCTGGTACAGATTCCGGCTCACAATTTTGCAAACAACTTAACTTCAACCGATAGCCTTGATCATTGGCTGCTGGTGTATTCAATGATTTCTTTGTAGACTTACGGCGTGCACCTTACTTAAGTAGCTTACATCGTTTAAGAAGTAGATGCCCAACCATAAACTTAAGCGTGTTTGGCCTTCCACAACTGAAGGGAAGGTAGACAAAAGCATCGTCAAATGTCCAATAGTCCACAATTGTTTGTGTGGACTTACAATTATCAGTTTCGCGAGGAAAAAATGATTGATTTTTCTTCTACTTAAGTAAACGAAACTCAACGAAACTCAACGAAACTTAACGAAACTCAACGAAGTTTAAGGAAGTAATTATTATGGCCGCACTGTATCATATTCTATCGCGGAAAGGGATTATGTTAAATTTCCACATAAAAGTTGTTTACCAATCTGGCTCTGTGGATATCAGGCGAAAGTTCAAGTTGGTTTGGAATGATTAAAATAGAAGAATATTCCACCTTGCAAGTCCCGTACCCTTTAGTTGACTCTCCCCCTCAGACAATCAAAGGAAACTCTAAATCATGTCGAAATAGGTTCATAAAGCGCAGCCGTTCGTTAGCATTGTCAAAGGGAAAAGCCAAAACGGGATCTCTGCCATTCGAAGACCCCCCAAAAGAGACCTCTCCCCGCGGAGAAACACTTTACATAATCCATGTGGGAAATTATCTCATTTCCGCAGTTCAAACTCTTGCGGTTAAAACGAACCGTGATAACCGTAATGTCAGTATGAGGGGGCGTCCAGCACAATGGAGCCATCATTTTGACACTCTTCAAGCGATACTCAGGCGCTCTCAATGTACCCTCAGCCCCTCCTCCCATTCCACCACAATCGCTGCAGACGTTCACAAGACAATCTGTTGTGCGTGCCCAAGAGGAAGAAGCCAAGTGGATGACTTTAAATGTAATAACATCCCGGGGGTCGGGTGACCTCTCTCTCGGCACAAACGTGTGACGCTGCGGTGGCCTTCAATGTTATTGGGCCCCCAAGCCAGTCACTTTCTATATTTGTACTCAAATCACAAAGTGATTAATTGTAGCTGTAGCTAGCTTTGATTTGATGATTCTACCGAGCTGGCCAAGGTGAGCTGTACTCCGCGTGGAGGGTGATGCCAAGTGTGTGGGATACGAGCGCTGAAAGTGGAGCGCCACTTCTATTTGACTGCGGGTGCACTGCACACGAGGCGTACGCACCGCTATTACGGCATCTTCTTCGCAGTCAGAGCTGTTCCCTTCGGGCGTCTTTCACTTTCTCATACACCCGAGTGGAGGGCGACAAGACAAATAGAAAGCCCACCTCTAATTATATTAAGCCGTCCGATTCCGATTGGACCACATTGCGCGCGATGTTGACCGTTCGGCACAATCCGGAAGTTTGGGCGACAATTAGTACGTTCGCGGTACTTTGACACTTTGCTCGAAACATGCGCTACACTTTCTACAGCGGGCCCGGTGAGAGGCGCGTGAAAGTTAATTAGTGCACGTTTGATGGGACGAAGATGCGGCCAACTGTCAAGCGACAAGGCTACCGTGTCAATCACAATAAAGTTGATCGTTAGCGCGGCGATTAATGGTGAGACACTGGCACTGACACTGAGATCTGTTCGTGTGTTCGCTGGAAATGAAATCGAGAATGGCCTTTTGAAATTCTGACGAATTAACTGCGTTAGACGGCGATGAGTGAGGCGATTTACAACCAAACTGTTAACCGTTTTCACGATCCGTGGGGAAATGGACAGAAAATTCTAAATGTTAAAAATTCCAATGAACTTTTTTTTATGCCATACATTGTATACTTTCAGGGGATTTTACCTCCTACCACCCATAAACATGATCCTGTCCTGTATACTGTGTGTACACGACGGACCAGGCAGTTAGCTTCAAGGACCTCTGGATCGCTTGAAGGAGACACGCTGACATGTGATTTCTACTGGAGCTGTCCAGCGTAATGTGTGAATGTCTAACGCCTTTTTCCAGAGCATTAATAAGACCTAGTACGTCTTCTGGCTAGGCAAAGTCGAGACTTACGCAAGTTTCAAATCGACATGGTCAATGGTCTGTCAAAGGCGCATGCGAAAGCGTGCATCGCAAAAAACTTCACTTGGATATTTCGGGTTCCCAAGTTGACTTATTTGCGTTCGAATCCAGGGTTTCCAAGCCATTTGGAATCTGCACCAGATTACAGAAAGGAGACGTGCCGGCGTGTGATGTATTCAATCTGGTACTGGGGACGTGGCAAGCAACTGTAAGCACCAAGGCACATTCTTCTACAAATTAGTACAACTGTTGGATTACACAGACGATATCGACATCGTCGCACTCTGACATTCGGTGGCAGAAGCTACAACAGTGATTGCAGAATAGACGAAGCAAGCTGGTCTTACGGTCTATAAAAGCAAGACAAAATAAACACTGATACCGAGCAAGAAACGTTCGGTCACACATCAAACAGGAAGAAAGATTATCATCGCTAGCTAACATGTCGAGTTGAAAAGGACTTTGTCTGTATCGAGACAAACGGTAACTCCGCAAATGACGCGTCTAATTGGAGATCCGATTTAGAATCGTCCTTGACAGCTGTTGCTACTCCGAGGTCTGCTGAAACAAAACTTCACACTTGAAGGACCAAACTCATGTTCCAAAATGTCCCATTTTGCCGCGTCTTTGGAGCCGAGAGCCTGTAAGCAAAACCGCTGATGAGATGATGAGCTGTACAAAGATGTGGATGTAGACAAACACCCGTCAGGATTAGTGATGTGCCAACCCAAAAGTTCTACAAACCGAGTTAACCCGGGTTAAAATAGAAACAGCCCAAGTTGTAACCCGGGTTGATGAACACGGTTTAATGATGAACCGAAAGCAAAAAATATGGATTATGGAATGGAGTAAGTCGAGTTGTACTATCCAATTCTATTTTGTTTCGGGTTGGTTTCGGTGTCCTATGTGTATCCTAAGACAATAGGCGCACGAGGTAGCCAAGCCAATACCGGCTGTGTGTCTGCAAATTGTTTCAATTGTTCTCTCTTCTCTTTTATCTCATCCACTTGGCTTCTTCTTCTCGCACGTCGCAACGCAGCTTACTTGTTTTGAGACGTCACACAAAAAAAAAGATAGAATATTAATGCAAGGTTACCGAAATGCTGCAGCTACGACCCGAACCAATATGAAATGAGGGAAATTGTATTTTTTGTATTGTCTAAAACGATTGGGGGCTGGTTTCGGTTCGGCATCATTTGCTCACACCGGGTTGGACCGTCTACAGGTTTTCTATGTATTCGCTTCGATTCATCGATTTTGCCAATTCGGTTTGAAATAAATGTTACTCGGTTTGAGTCGGTTTGGGTGTAACCCGTAACCCATGTTGACACACCACTAGTCAGGTTTAAAGTGGCTCCTACACCACATTGAGTGTGTGTAGCCCGTGCTGCAGCTAAAATCGTTTTCTAATCCTAGGCCTACTGGACCAAGAATAAGAGGAAGACAGAAAGACCACTCAATCTTAATGACTGGCAACGTCGTGCTTAGGACTGCTAGCGATTGAAGACAAACTTCGCTCAGACTGAGACCAGCTATGGGCCGCGGGCCAGATAAGTAATTATGTTTATCGTATCTTTATTTCGAAGTTTATTAAAATACAATGAATCAGTTCAACGAGCGTTGTCAGTAGGATGAAATAATAAATAAGAATGGTGTTTTTTTTTTTGAAGGTATACAAAATCAATATGAAATAAAATACTTGAAGCGAATGTTAATGTTAATTGTATGCCATTCTGACACTAATGAAATTCCCGCCATTTTTCGACAACTTTATCGATTGTTGTGAGTGTTGACTCCCAATTATCCAACACCTCTGGTTAATCGGCATAGACTACATGACTTGACATAGTACCGAAGAATAATGTGTGAGATCACAGGATCATCTTTTTTCCGAAGGACTTGCTTAGATGGACGATTAAGTGGGCCGGAAAATGGACGTAGCGGGCCATACAATAAATACATGGTTTTCAAAGTTAGTCTTTCTTAATTTGCCCTTGTTTTTCTGGCGTTAATCTATTTATAGTGAAATGGCAAATCACAAAAAAACTGTCAAATTTACAGTCCGTAGAATTAGTGTTGCCAGTTTAAAAACCAAGGCTATAAAAAATGTTCCTGATTCTTAAAGTGAAAATTATTGTTCGTTTCTATCACGATACGAAATCACGTACACTGATGATACTGTGTGGAGTGCATTGTCTACCGTGCGACACATCGCTTTATTGCGCCTCGCTTAAGTGAGTTTGCATATTGACAGCCTTCAAAATCATTGATGTATACAAATTCCCAATTAATTGCAACGAGCTATCCCATTTGTAAAGTCGCAATTAACTAAAAATGACTGAAGGGCCTAATTGGTGTCAACGATGAAACGATAAAGGGTGAAAAGCAATGACTTCCTGTGAGTGCATCACCTTTAGTCCCATTGGCAACTTTGACTACGTCCGTTAAGCAAAACATGGCCATAAGTTGTTTATTCGGTAGATAATAGCGTCTGAAAGCAATTATACATCTCCAACCGCATCATTCATCACAGCCTACTTGATCGTCTGTCATATCTGTCGTTGACTAAATGTACTTTCAAATTGATGCCAATCTTAGCAGCAAGGGAATAATAAAATGCATAAAAAAAATAAGGAGGATTGATAGCAGAAAGATTGACAGCCATATAATGGACATCTGTGAGAGTAGACAAGGCGATAAATCAGTTTGATAAGTTGGCCTGTAACATTTCCGAGGAGTAGTACTTATGTTCCTCGATGTTCCACGACATCAATCCTCGCTAGTGAGAGTATGGCTAAGCGCAAGCCATAAATCTCACAATAATCGACATAAAATACCAGACAGTGAAGTGTAATGCCGAGATTACACGCTGCCTACTTAGGGTGCCTGTTCGCAGGAGTTACAAAACAGCACTTTCAGACATATTTCCCTAAGCCGTGCGAATCATTGGATGTATGGAAGTCTTACAAGAAACAGGAAGATAACACGTACAGTCCACAAGTGGAATCCATGGCAGCATTTATTAGATTTATATATTTATATTAGATTTTTGAATTTTGCTGAGTTTGACAGATGTTTCGTTTGAAAGTTATAATACGCACCTAAATCCAACATTTCGACTGGTTTTACTATTTCAGCCCAAATGTTCTGCATTTCGCCATATATTTTCCAACATTTCGGATCCCAGCGTAATGTTGAATTATTTTGATTTGATATGTAAGTTCATCAAATCGAACAAACCTCTTTACAAATTCAGCACGTCACTGACACGACTTTTCAGCCCGTTGCCAATAACAAAAAACAGCTGTGATTTTAGATTTAGATTTAGTTTGATTTTATTATTTCGAATAATGTTTATTTTACAAAAATTAATATAGCTAACTAAAAAAGTTCAACCACTTCTCATTTCCAATCAGAAAAAATATATAGACACTAGATGTCATTTGAATTGTCGAAGTTCCAGTGGAAACGCAAAATTGGATTTTTGAAATTTTTTTTCCCGAAATGTTGGATTCAGGTGTGGTGTAAACTAATATTATTATTCCCTCTTTGTTTGTGTTCGTCATTCTTGAAAAATTTGTAATAATTCAAGAAACTTGTACTTTCTTGATTTTCTGGAATCAATGCAATGCATCCATTGGATGGTCACCAGTTTTTGTGCTTTTTTGTGGATTTTTTGAGAAAATGCTCCAAAGCGACAATGCCGGCTATGCAAAAGTACTCATAAATTCAGATGTCCTGAAATGTGCTCCAAAGCATCGGATTCTGTTAATACACACACGAACACATCACCAAAGGTGTTTTTAAGTCGAAGGTAGATCTAATAAAGCGACGATGCCGCGTAAACTTTATTTCATTTTTCTCATTTTTTCTGTCTCTTTGTCAACAAACAACTGTTTTGCCGGCTCTTTCCTAATTTACAGAACTCTCATATTCGATCCGAAGCTCATGACAAAATCGAACTTACAGAAGACGGGGAAGTCGCGATGTATCTTATCGATACTTTGACAAACGATACTCATGCTGAGTTAGTCAAATGCATTTCTTCCCCTCCATGAATCCGCGTTTTTTTTTTGCATTGTCCGACAAAATTTAAAATCAAAATCTTGAAAATGTAAAACCTAGGAGCTTACACGAAATTACTCCGAGCCGGATTTATCACATTATGTACGTGGTTTCGAGTGAAGAATTATTCCGGATTACGTCTTGTTACTGCATAATTTCAACCAAAACCCCGTCATCTGAATCATTTACACTATTTATGAATTTTCGAATTTTCGAAGTGGAATTTCGAACTTTCTCTTTTAATTAATTTATGTCAAACGGCTCCATTCGCATTTAAATTTTTCACCAACCGAACAAAACAAAGCAGTTTCCGAAAATACAATGAAAGTTAACCCCATCCGAAGCATAATATTTTCTTATTGAAATGCTATTGCGGATCTGCGAAGACGAATGGGTCCATTTGCCTGAACCTGACAACATTTTCGAATTCAGTATCACATCGTAAATCAAATGAGAAAGGTCTAAATACTGACAATGTTAAGTCAATTGTTCGATCTGGAAGGCCTTGTGATATTCAATTTGATTGAGTCGTTTTCATGAAATCCCACACGATGATTTCGGTCCGACCGGAAAAGTATGTACAAACAATTCGCCGCGAACCTCTTGACGGTCGCTGCTCTAGTTTGTCTCACATTGATGCCGACCTCTCAAAGACACTTCAAATAAACAAGTTCGCAAAT
The DNA here is from genome assembly GCA_964034865.1 of Eristalis intricaria. Classification (NCBI taxonomy): domain Eukaryota; kingdom Metazoa; phylum Arthropoda; class Insecta; order Diptera; family Syrphidae; genus Eristalis; species Eristalis intricaria. The sequence continues at coordinate 65,750,057 of OZ035877.1, forward strand.
ATTCCAGCAATTTCATGTCAAACCACATTCCCACAAGCATTTCATGCACGCCAGCAGCGATGACATACCAATTGTTTCATATCGCATTACTCCGCAAAAACTAACCTCAAAAATGTAAATCACTTACGCAACGACTATGCACACGCAAGTGGAGCAACGCGAAAACAAAACGAAGAAAAAATTTAAATGCGTACAACGTTGGAATAAGCATTTACCTCGTCAATTAATTTTATGATTGCCACACGACAAGAAACACCACGATCATCGTTCGTGTAACTCGAAACCGGATTGCCGTCAAATCAAACACGTATCCCACAACAAACAGTGGCAATCGGCGGTATTCCTGCCCCGCTCTCCACAAACATCATCATCATCATCTCTCAGGAGAATACCAACGACACAGGCTGCTGCCGTGTCTATCCGTTTTGACAATCATCGGTAGGCATTTGACATAACGACGTTAAACGACATCAAAGTAACATTACACCGTAAGCGATCGTTAAGCGAATGCACAACATAACCGACCGACACTGCGGTCGATTTGCGAACAGCGCCACACATCATCTCCTTTCTCCGATTTCGTGCTTTGGGCTCGAGGCACTCGGCACATGGCGCATTCAGCAATCAAGTGATAACCACAAAAACACAATACAAAAATTAGGTTCAATGTCAAACAGCAAACAGACATGGAATTTATGTGCGGCCAAAACTAAACTAAAAGAGAAACCAAACATAAATGGCAGCAGGTCTACGCAACGGTAACGGCCCCTGTTCATCTTTTGACGTTTGTTTGTCATTCGGCCATTGTTGTCGCCAACTCAAGAAACCCAGAGAAACACACACACGAAAAAGTGAAAGACGCGTGCACCTTGGTAGAAAGCAAGGATGGTCAACCGTTATCGCGTGTGTCACCTTGTTGCTGAGGTGCTGAGGAATGCAGCGGGTTTGGCAGCACATGCAATTGTCACGTTAAGTGCCTCTGTTTAATGACAATTTAATTTCACTCTAATGGAGAAAATGCTGTCATTTACAGGCGATGAGCGTGCATGCAGTCGATTGGGTCGCGATTTGGAGGTAGCCCGATAAGAAGGTTCGATTTGGAAGCGTGCCCCTCGACGTGAGCGCGGTGTCGTCGATGGAATGTGCAAATAGTTTTCAACTTTGAGCGCATTCTTTTCTCGTGACAAATCTACGAGGACCGTGATTTGTGGAGGAGGCATGGCATTGTTTTGGAGTTGTGAGTCAGCTTTTGGACGTCGAGGCGTTTTCACTGGACGACAACGGGGGCGTTGGTAACCTTGATAGAAACTGTCGAGGCCTCTCTCTGAATCGTTTATTTATACGCCCAATATAAACGATGCAGATTCATGACCAGAAATGAAGTATCGCAGAGATAGCAGACTTCACAGCTGATTGCCCCCTAGTCCATCGACGATTTTGAGTGCCTTTTTGACGGATATTCATGAATTTTTGACGGTTATTCACGAAATAACGTAAATGCCGTCCTCTGATTGGTCAATTTGTTTTATAAACACGTTATAAAAAACAGTTGGCAAAATCTTAAGGGGAAAGAGGGGTAGAAGTCGAGCATCTCTGTAATACTTCATTTCTGTTCATGACAGAAGAAGTGTCGGCAGTCTTATTTTAAAGAGAAGATCAAGTATAACGAGACAAGTCACGAGGCACCGACGTGTAACTCTAGAAGAACCCCCAGAAGAAGCAGAGTGTGAACCTTCTTAACAATAATCGTAGGCTCGAGTCGGGTTGTTTTTTGATTCTTTATATTGCAGATAGGGGCAAGCTTCTAGAACTCTCCAGCTAGCACAATCCTTGGCTACAGTTTCGTTTTAAGAGCTTAGAGAGAACACTTTAAGCACAGGGTTCAGTCTTTCGTTGTCGCAGGTGAAATTAAAAATAGAAATTTAATGGGCTCAAAAATTAGGTACAGTGGACTCTCCCTTAGTCGAACTCTCCTAACTCGAACTTTTTCGCCATATTTTACACACACTTCCCTCAATTTTCCATACAAAAACCTCTCTCTAATTCAAACTCTCTCTAACTCGAACAAATGTTGTTATCCCGTGACAATTCGACTTGTATTTGTATTAATAATCCACAATGCCAAGTGAAAGGATAGAAATTGCAATAGACCGCCAACAAAGACCGAAGGCCGTGGTACGTAACTATTAAGGACCATGATTGGTGCCGCGCTGTCATATCTTCTAACTAGCTAACACTAAACGGATCACTGGGGTATGACTGGGCTATCACTGGCATGACCCAGAGATCTCCAGCCAACTTGATCCTCCAGCATCGACTCCAGCCCATTAGGAGGAGCGCAACCAAGTTCGTTCTGCATAACCAATCGAGACAAGGCCCGTCTCGGAACACATCATCAAGGGGACATTCGCACGTGACCAATCCATCCAAGCCAATAGTCCCTCCCATTCGAAGGATCAGGTGCTGAACGTTGAGTTCCTCGCGCAATGCCGTGTCCCGGCGAGTAATTCCCACAACAGCACGAAGAAATCTTTCGGTCATTAGGCTTTTAATTGAGATTTGGAAAAAATACTGAGTTGAAAACAGCAAACTTGGCTTTGGCACCGACTTTCCTGATCACAGATCGTCCAAGAGCTGTTTTAAAATTTCCCTGATTGGTCAATCCTATGGAAAAGCTCAGCATTATTCACCCCATAACTCGGGACTAGCATTTAAAGCAGAGGTCCAAATATCCCGCATTCCAGCATTAGCGCATATGCCCACAAACCTATCGAACGCGTACAGGAGTTTCGTCTGGGATAATGATGAGGCAAATTAAGTCTCAACTTACTCTTAACTCTCCCAATGTGAAATATTCCTCGACTGGTGACACTCATGTCGGTCTGTACAGCTTATGCAGCTCGTGAACCTTCTTCTCCAAATGCCATCAACACAAACAGGACCAAAAATCGAAAATACCAAGAGCCTCTTCATCCGCTTTGGATCCAAGCCTCTGCTCCGTAGAGCAGGACGGGGATGATCAAGGTCTTACACAGAGTCAATTTAGTCTTTCGAGAGAGGGCTCTATTACTCAATAGCCTCTTAGGGCCATAGAAACAGTGATTGCCAAGAGTTATTCTTCGTCTGATCTAGGTACCGATGTTGTTTGTACTGTTTACAGCGGAGGTGAGTTAGACGAAGTCCTTTACAACCTCGAAGTTATAGTTGCCTGTAGTGACGTTCTGACTGAGTCGTAGATGTTGTGCGTCCTTTCATCATGACTGCATGTACTTTATTTTGGCCTCGTTTACAGCCAGACTAAAGTGAGTCGCTTCCGTTTCATATCCTACAAACCCCTCATTGACTGCTGGCTGTGTTCGACCAATCACGTCGTATGCCAGCAATTGTACGGACTTGTACGCTCTAGTGTTGGCATGTGAGTCTTGCACGATCTTCTCAAGGATGACATGAAAGAAGTCACATGACACCCCGTAGCCTTGTCTTAAATCATTTTTGGACATTAAAGGTCCCAGTGGAGCAACGGGAGTTCTCCTTCGACATCGTGCTCACACTGACGAGTTTGACGGGAATGTCAAAACTAGGCTTGGGGTTGTATAGCTCATCTCTATGTACGCTGACATATGTCGCCTTGAAATCGACTAATAAGTGGCGGGTGTCGGTTTGCATTTTTTTATTAATTCTGGTATTCATTCCACCAGCGGCTTAAGTCTTGATCGGTGCTTTATCTTTCTTGTACCTTATTCATTTTTGTATTGAATTAATGTCACGGCCGGTCTGAGATGAATGAGCGCCCTGTGCTAGCCCTACATTTGGCGCCCTTCTTAATTCTTGGTAAAATAAGTCGTTTCCAGATTACCCAAGAGGTAGACTTTCAATGCGTGTCACACATGTGTCAAGGGAGCAAATGTCCATCGTCTCAAAATAATAAATTCAGTTCTCTGTTCATATGGAATAATATCAGCGAAACGCGCAAAATTAAACCGTGCTGAAGCCGTTTAGAAATGCATAGCTAGCTGGTTGGACGGACTAAAATTGTAAGGACGGGAGTTTTTTTTTAGGCTTCAGAATGCGCCCCTGGGTTTAAAAACTATAGGTGGCTTCCACACATCTGATAAATATAGGACGCACAACACAAGTATTTACTGTAGAAGCTAGCCTGTGGCCCTCTACAGGCTGTAGCGCCACTCGTAATATGTTATATTAACGCGGCCATAAGAGCTTGGCGCCCTGTGCATTTGCAAATCCTGCACATATGGTGGGTCCTTCCCTGATTAGGTTAGGTTTGGTTATGGTGATTGCTACCACTGTGGCAGTTGTGACTCACTTAGATCATGGTTGGATCCATTGTGGTATCACTTGCCGTTGCTTTACACCGGCTCCTCTTTAATTCAAAAAGACTACACTAAAAAAGAAAAGAAAATAAACGTGGAGACTGCCTAATGGTATCGTTGATGAATCACCTCCTGTGCTGATTTGCAGCCAATTTGTTGTTCTGGTAAACTTAGCTATGTCATGTATCTTTAAGTAAAAAGACATTCCCTCTAGGTTATTGAAAAAGTAGTTGCCTAGTATATCATTTCTAGTTTTTGCAAGGGCTGGACAAGTGCCAAGGAGGTGAAGCGTAGTTTCATCTTCCTCCTCGTCTCTACAGCTCCTGCAGTAGTCGTTCAGGAGGCTCCCACTCCTCTGGCATGGATACCGAGAAGGCAGTGGCTGGTGATAATGCCCACTACGTTCCTTATTACATTCCTGTTTAGTTTTAGGAGTGTATTTGTTTTGTTTGGATTTAGTGAGGGCCAAATAAGCCTCAAAGTCCTACATGTGTCTAATTTCATCCATCTTCGATTCGCGGAGTCGAAGGCATCTGTAAGTAACATGATCATATATACATATCACTTGGAGTGAGGGATATAGGGTGTCCTGATTATTTGCCAGTGACAGTCCCACCCCTATTCTTGCTAACTCGTCACCCTTTTCGTTGCCTGAAAACCTCTATGCCCAGAGACCCAGCATAGGGTTAGGTTGCATCAAACCGCTATCTCCCTAAGAGTTAGACGGCAAAGTTTTACCATCTTCAATTGAATTGATGGTGTATGCAGAGCCTTAATAGCCGCCTGACTATCTACGTAAATGGCGATAGATAGCCCGTCTATCGAGTTCATTGACAGTAAACGAGCAGCCTCTTGGATAGCCTTAACTTCTGCCTGGAATACACTACAATGGTCGGGCAGGCGAAAAGACAGGGAAAAGGATATGTCCGGCGATGCCGCGAATACTCCTAGTCCGGTGCTCCAGGTAGACTGGTGTTCTTTTGCCCAACCTTCCCTGTCTGGAATGAGTGTTTTGAACCCAAACTCAAAGAAAAACGGTTGCTGCATAATCCGTAAGCGTTGGTAGTCTCGCATTTCTGATTATCAGTTTATGACCTAAGCTGTATGATCTGTTCCAGCGGTTGCATTCCCGTAGACTTAACTCTGCCCTGGTAGCTACCAGCTTCCAATAGATGTCCATGGGAAGCAGCTGTAGCGTTGTTTCCATGGCGGCTGTCAGGTGGATCGCAATGCCCCTGTGATGCAGATACACGCTGATCTTTGAAAACTGCTTATCCATTTAGGATTGGATTTGTTATTCAGTGCTGGCCACCAAACAAGGATACCGTACGTTAAGATGGCTCTAACAACAGCCGTATACATCCAGTGAGACATTCTTGGATTCTCTTGCATATGCAAAGAGCTGCCGCCCTCCTCTAAATGCGTTCCTTAATGTTCGGTTTCCAGCTCAACTTGTTGTCTAAAAATACGCCTAAGTATTTTACCTGACTAAACTAAGTTCCTTTATCTTCAACTTAGGGGGCTCTATCAGAGGTATGATACGTTCCGTCCCTGATTATTCTACATATTTGTTGCCAGGTACCCGCCAAATTCGATATTACTCCCATTATCCGCGTGCTTGGGTAATTGTGGTAGGACCAAGAGCACTGAAATGACTATTATCCGCCCCACCCAAGACTACTACGCGATTGAGCAGCTCCGAAAAGTGCTCGCTCCATCTGCTCAAAATGTCCACCTCATTGGCAAGCAACACACCTTCTGCAATTGATGTAAGATCGAAGCGCCACCGAAAATGAAGGCGGGCCGTAATTCCGATGTAAATACGGCTAAAAATACCCACACCAGAGTATTCGTGACAATATTTTGATCATTTTCACGGACATGCCCTCTCTCACCCAAAAATCACAAATGTAGTCACGAGAACGAGGAATCGGGTTTAAAAAAAAAACACAAAACCACCGTCCCATCGCGTCGTTAGAACGTGTCAATCTTGATCGCCACCGTAGCGCGTCAGACTCGCCCACACTCGCACAAAATCCAATCCACGTCCTAACTCCGGTTTGAACCTTCAAATTCCATTGTGTTCCCTTATTTGGTTTAAGTCGAAACCACAAATCCGGTTCTCGATTTTTCATCAACTTTATTCATTTCTGATAATTTTTCTCCGCCCTCCTCTCTCTCGCTCTGTCTCCCTCGCTCACTCGCCAAGTTAATTTGAATAAATACATGTAAAACAGCAATCATCGTCGACTGCCGGAGTATTGGTGAAGCTATCACTTTCAGAGGGTTGAATTTTTGTAGAATTTCAAGTCTCGTCATCGCGGTTAATTGAAATTCTAAAGGCGATCTTAGAATTGTCGGCGTCGTTCGACACACACACACGAGAAATTCTAAGATTCCAACTGGAATTAGTTGAATTACCTTCAACTGACGGCAGAAGCTAATGCCTCGCAAAGAAATATCCGATTGTCGTTAATTTTATGACACTTACGATGAATTTGAGCGAAGCGCAAAAAACTGTTTAAAGTGAACAACAAAATAAAAGCACAGCTGAGGTGACTTTGAGAACGGGGTGTGTAGGTGAGGTTCGAGATAAAAGTCTGAATAAATCGTGGCTGAGTCAAATTTTGACGTATGACATCTGATCCTAATCGAGACATACGAGTTTTGTGTGTTTCGCAGACGCTAGCACTTGTCTGTCAAGGTTGTGTGTGTTCGAGTATACTTTGAACTTTCATTTTCTCGCTTAGCTGGCGTATTCGTGACGAGATGATAAGGAACAATGTGCTTAATGACAAAGTAGCCGACTAACCCCGAGACTCACGTTTCGAGGGGAGTCTGTGTGTGGTGCTTCTTATTTCTTCTGTATGTACCCGCCCAAGGTAGTCTGTGACGGGTCGAGTGTTGATGTTTCACTTAAAATATTGTTGTTTGGCTGGCGTCGGGGAGTTCAGGGAACACTTGAGTTATTGCACAGATTTCTTTGTAAGATTTGCAGTTAGAACATCACGACGATGTGGTGTCTGGTTGCTTCAGAGTTGACAATGAAGTAAGATGAAATAGCTGATCAAGTGGTGGGCGCTTCTTCTGCTGTTTAATTGAGTCGAATGGAAGGTCTTGGGGTGTGTCATACCAGGACGCAAGCACTGTGCCTATAAAGATCTATAAGCAGGGGGCTGGTTCTTTGATCTAGTATTTAAGTACTGCCTTCAAAAATGTGGCAACTTTCTTATTTGGGATTTCTTGAAAGTCTCTCCCTACTACAGACGTTTATTACTTTGAATCTTTCTCAGGCAAGGCTTGTGCAGTAAGTATTCCTTACGCACGCCGCCGAGCAGATGGACCATAGTGGGGTTGGTAAACTCTTTTCCCGAGCATGGGACAGTCGCTCGAAGGCCTTACCACCGAAACCCTCGATTTCGGACACAGGAAACAATTGCTCCTGTAGCCTTACAGGCTACTCCCGCCTTTGGTCAAGAAATTGATCTGCCAAAATTGTTAGCAGCAGGCAGTCATTGCAGATAATCCTGCACAAAGGCTTGTTTTTTTTGAATTTGTTTGCTTAAAATTACAAGCAAATTAAACTCCCCAACAGCTCCTTCAAATGGAGAACGAGGACGAAACCATGCTAAACTCCATTTTGACGTCCGATGAAGCAAGACTCGAAATGCAAAGCGAACATAGAACTACATCTCTGGTTTTCCAGTATATAACTAGTTTAAGTTTAAGTTATAAAACGTATTGAAGCCGGAAAAGCTTGGGAATAAACTATAAGAAGGGGCAACTAATCGACAAATTGCTTAAATCTTTAGGACTGAAAATTTCTCTTCCAATGATATCGCGAAGGAATTGAAGACAATATCAGCGTCAAAACTGTTTGCAAAATGCTCAATGAAGCCAAATGTATTTGGCAGAACGGCGAGAAATGTTCCCTTGTTAAGACCAATACCAAGAGTTTGAAAAAATAACCATGGGAATGGACTCGAACTTTCGTCATTAACAGATGGCGATACATCTTCACTACGAACGAAACTAAGATTAATTTAAAATGACCCGATTGCAAGACATTTGGAAAACTGTCACAAACACGTGGGTTACTCCACCCTCAAACAAGAAAATTGTCAAACACGATTGGGACAGTCTAATGAAACAGGGATGTCTCTTGTTCATGCACCTATTTTTTTCCCATAGCTGTAAGTTTTTAGTCATTTATTTAAGGGGATGTGTTTATATATTTAAACATAAGCATACCGGCAGGTATTCCGCTTTATTAGGACACTTCGGGCTTCCATTTGTCCCAATTAGGCTGTAGGAAGAGAGAAAGAGAGATTTGATGCATATTTCCATTCTTTTGGCCCAGTAAAGCGGATGTCGCGATCAATCGATGTCCCAATTAAGAAAAAACAAACGCTTTTAGTTGTTTGTAAAATAGATTTATAATCTCCAGTCACTTTAGTAAGTCAAGCAGGAGTTCACTTTATTCTAGCGGCTATACTGCGGCGTTATTTGAAAATGTTACAAGCTATTCTTTTCCCAGAATTACTCCGTAAGAGATTAATGGCTGAAACACAATATTGCGTTGCGCCAGGCGACTTCATGTTACGGAGAGAGTGCGATGACGCACTGTTGAAATAAATACTCAATTTATCAGCTGTCCTCTCTCTCATCTGCCAGATGAAAAATATTGCCGCCTTTCTGCATACACTCATTTGACTTCGGTCGTTAAATCATTTTTTATCAGCTGTTTTCATTTCTCAAATGACAGTTGACACAAAATACTTTCAATTTGGAAGATAATCTATCTCACAGCTCACCTCTCTGTTAAAAAATATCCAACATATTCGATAATGACATGCGATGGACTAACGGTTTACGTTTCATAACGATCCTCTCATCTCTCTCATTTTTCATTAACGCAGGCCGACGCTGTATTTTGTGCACGGCCATTGAATTGTGTGCGTTGAAAGCCAACGCCAGCGCAAAAGCACTATTGTGTTTCAGGCATAACTTTCAACTGTGCGGCTCCAACAAGAAGGGGAACGTTCAGAAACAACCAACCCTATGGAGATTCGAGTTATGGAGATTTCCCAATAAGACACCAATAATTTTTTAAATTAATTGTAAAACGAAATAACGTTGAACTATCTTTTGAATGAAATACAAATAAATAAATTATATGAAGTACAAAATAAGTCACCCTGTAGCCATGAAAAGAGGAATTTTGGTGAAATAGAATAAAATTAACTTGAGTGTCTCTTAGAGTCTCCAGTTCCAGAGTTATACCGCACTTCGAGTTAGAGTGTACGATCAGCCGATCCCTGGCCCAGATTTGGCATCACTGTTTCAATCGCAGACGTCAAACCAACACTACAAACTGTGTTTAATTTAATCTTTGACATTTATTACAGCGTTAATCGCTTAAAAATCGGTGATCTTGTTATAAGACGCGACTTTCATTTTCAATCCACAGAAAACTGTTTTTTTTAACCCTATTTAACCGCCTTAAGGAACTCCAAGAGGAGGTTGGGCCACTCCATAAACCACAAGCCTCAGTGCTTTCAGATCTCAAAGATCCTTGAGAACCTTGGTTGGAAGATGATCGGAGAGCTGCAGAGCTCCTGTTTCACTGTTACAGCATGTGTCGATGCCACGGCTCGGACTTGGAATCGCCAGAGAAGAAGTTCCACAAAGGAACTACACACATCGTTGCTCTTCCCGAATTGACTTCCACCACGAAATCCTTTCGGCCGTGCTTATACATGAATGGGCACGTCACCCAAGAGCAGTTTCTCAACTCTCACTGTCTGACCGTCGACCTTGTCCACGCAGGCCTGTGGAATCGCCAGGCCTGTACCTCGTCCACCTTGAAAGAATCGTCTCGATCATACTCGATCGAAGATCACCCACAGCGGGGGAAGTATCCATCTCAAGAGTGTCCGATGTTGCAATATCAGTGTGTACACAAACTGATTAGCATTCCTTAAGGCAATTCAAACGCAAAATAACACCAACTTCCTGCACGAGTTTTGCTGTACCCAAGCACTTATGCATTTCGTATCGTATCCATGATGAAACGCCATAACACAACACAGGTGTGGCCGCACCGTATCATTACCACACTCAACCAAAGCAAACACAGCCGATCATTTCACGCTGGTATTTACCGAAGCCACTTCAATCAAAGCGCATGATCGATCGGCCCACAGCAAGAGCGGCGCTCCGATGAGCATTGTCAACCTCACAGGTGGACGGGCACACACGCATGCGCAGACATTCCGAAAATTTCTCAAGTGCTCGTTTGGTGTCCCTTTTGATTGCGGAGTGGCCTAGCCAACTAATCCACACACGCGCATACGCGCGGTCCCCAACTTTCACTGCTGGATAAACCAACCAACCAGCCATCCAGTCAACCGGGCAACCAGTCGGTTAGCCGGCCAAACGACTGGCTACCAAGCCGCACTGGCCGCACCAGCTAACGCAATTTTTCTTTCAATCCGAATTGGACGCACCTATATTTCTTATTAACAACTTTCCAATCTCGTCTCTTTTCTTTTCTCGAGAGATTGCTCCGCACTTCTTCCCCTGGTGCAATCGATTGCGACACATCCACGCATCCATACGCGTACGCCGAGATCTCCGCATTTGGTCTTGTGACTTTTTTGGATGTCATAAGCAGCGCCGCGCCGGTGGCGGTGGCGGTGGTCTGCCGGCAGTAGTGTCACCGACTAGGCGTGATAAGTGACACTAAACGTACCGTTTAGACGGGGAACCTATCGACTTTCTATATCCATCTGCTCGTCTGTATCTCGGCGCGTATGCAAATGACATGTCTTTCAACAGAGCGACGCGAAACCAATGGAATCTGCAGCGGCGTGATCCACTTATGATCTGGCAGATGCCTCCGCTTAGCCGTGAGAGACTGGGCCATTTTCTCTTTGCTGACAATGCATATTTTAGGCCGTCAACGAGTCGTCTGAAAGGCCTGGCGTGGTGACAGATTTTATCTGATTGCGTTTGATGGGGTCTGTGACTCATTTCTCAGTTTTATTGGACAACAAAATAATAGTACAGCTAGGTGGTGAGGTTTACAGCTTTTGGCTACTTGCGTGACCCCAAAATCATCAATGGGTGAGCTTAAGTCGTTGGAATGACTAGTTGGCTATAGGGCGTTTCCAAATCTCCCCCTTTTCACTTTCTGGTCCCGGGTAGACCTGGGGTTAGATCATTAAGCGTGTATAGCTAAGGTGATCTATGGTTAGCTTCTTCCAGTTACACACTGCAATTGGGTTGAGGTCCTTCTTCAGTCGTGTCCGCCTCACTAGGCCCTTTCCACACGATGCAACAATGTCAATGCGACAAGGGAATGTAAGGGTGGTGTTGGACGTGCCACCAGTCTTACCATCGTATTCCCTTTGTCGCCGCGACATTGTTGCATCATCAAGAGAGTAGAAAGGGCCTACTGTCTCGCTGACATGTGTCTTTAACGCCGTCGTCCTCTGCTGCATTGTCTCACACTCTCTGAGTCGGAGAACCTTCCGGACGGAATTAGGTTGTCCATGAGCTCTACATGGTTTACCAGGCTTAGGCGTTGGATCCTAGGGTTAAGTACAGGGAAAACAGTTTCGGCTTAAGGACCTTAAGATAATGGCATCTAGAAGAAGATTCTGCTTCGATTTAAGAGCCATTTTTGGTCCTCAACCGGTTTTGAAATTTTCTACCTCACTAACTGGGAAGATTGAAGTCTGACAGCACGGCTCGTCTTTATCGATCTAAGGCAATGCTCCGTCGGCCTCGAAAGATCATAATTTGTCATAAAACACGACACGAAGTCTCATTTCCATCTCTCGACATGAAAATGAACTTAAATCGAACAGTTCCCGAAAATGGTCACACATTCACTCCGCAGCCACTGCAGGCTCAATGCCTAGGAAAAATAACTTTTTAGGCTGAAAAGTCTCCGATTTTGATCTTATCACCAACGAATTAGTGGCCCATTTCAACTGTGATCTCCGCCCGATCTCACTTAAGCGGCATAACATCAAAATGCCGATCTTCGGCCAACATCCGGCAACAGTAATCTCTATTTGAGCCCACAATTAGCACTCGTCACTCTCTAAGACCTGGTCTCGAATTGAGATTTCTTTCACCTCGAATGGGGTTAATCGAATGCCTAATGGCCCAGTGTATCCCAATTCAAGCGACGCGCCTAATGCAATGCAAATGAGCGAATGACTGATCAAACTAATAGACGCTCTCCTCGTGGTTATAACCGATTGATGGCAACAGCCGTCTCGTATCATATTTCAACCGCCTCACGGCGATTCTTATTTCGAGAGCGGTATTTAAAGAATTTTTATTCATTTCTCATGAAAGACCGAATAAAAGTTTCATCAGATTCAGCGATTCAGCGGGCGACAGTGTGGCTGGACTGTGGAGTGTGGACTCTGTGCGTCATGCATGTGCACACTCGTGGTCAAGGACAAGATGTAATGAGTTGCCGTAAAACGAATTTAATCTGAAATACTTAAGCTTGTCACGGTTTCAATTGGATGAGCTTGGAACTTGTTCACTTTAAGCCCGGATCTGAAGATTGCACGACTTTGACGGAACATCACGAACTCGGATGAATCACTCCGCCTCATCGAGTGAACGACATGTGTCCGGCAGGTGATGGCGATATGGGATTTCAGACAGCGACTCTTGTGGGTTTTCTTTTGTTTTCAAGGATGGAACAGAGCGACGTCGATGTTGCCTTGGAAAGAAGAAGGAATGATGAGGGGAGAATTTGTTCTTCAATCAAGATCTAACGCGCAGCAAGTCGGCGTGTGTTCTACGTGGCGTGGACTTTATAAGAGTGTGGATGCTAATCTAAATGCAAAGTACGCCATAATGTGTCGTAAATAAAGAGAAGACCGAGTTCTGCAGACTTGGATCTCATTAAAAGGCAGCCATATTTTCTGTAGAGCGTGTTAAGCACTAAGCCACCTGTAACAAAGGCTGTTTTCTATTATTTTGCAGTCTTGTCTACAGCACGCTCAGACGGACGATGATGTAGAGCATAATGGTCGAAATGCGCTTCTGGAGAATCATTATTTTGGAGTACAGGGTGACCAGAAGGGAGCGGTGTGAGATACACAATTGAGTCTGGCTCCATTTTGAAGACTATCAGTGCAAATGTGGAGTAACACACAAAACGCACAAAATTCCAGAATACCAGCCGGAAATGTCCCCAAATCGCTCTAGCGTCATTCAAAATGATGACAACTGGACTTAAGAATATCCAATAGATGGCATCACATTGGTGAATCCAAATAATCCACCAGATTGGAAAACAATACACTTATGTCAACAGGACAGGTATTAGAAAAATGTCACTTTTCCACTGATATCCTATTCCTCTATTCATGCCATTGTGAATGGAGCATCAACAGCAAACGGCCGTCTTGACTTCGTAGGCAGTGCATCAAGCGAACGGCTCAATGTTTTCGGACTCGTTCCAAAATGTGCGACGTCATTCGACGCAATAGGGTCTCGAATGTTGGTCCTTTGTCCTCGTTCAAAATGGTTGTCAAGTCACATGATTGCGGCGGCCAATTGATTAACGTGAGAACCGTGAGATGACGCCAGTGTTCTCCTTCATAACTTCGAGCATTGCGTCGTATGTTTATTTTTATTTTTTATATTACCGTCCAGATACCTCTTGTAACACGAATGTATCGATTTTGTTTTATTTTGAAAGCTTTTTAACAACACTCTAGAAATGAGACCATTCGACAACGGTGTCTTTCGTTATTTTTCGAAATAAGTAAGATCTAATAATGGCACCAGAGGACTCTTTGTGAATGGAGCGATGATTGCTCGAACACTTGTGTATTGTGTTCGCTCCAATAACGTCAATTTGCTTGTTGAAATAGTCATCATTTCGAGCACCCAATAGAGAGCCCATGGCGCACAGTGGGGCTGAATGGCTAAAAATTAGAAAAAAAATCTATATCCCGAGAACGGTGATCGTTGGTGCTATTGAATTGGGAATAGCTTATTTCGATCAAGGATTAAAAAATTCATAAGAATTCGCAAAATAAATATGAGACAACATTTTTATATGTTAATTAGTTTTACGGTAAAGAAGACTGGTGTAATCGACACAGAAATATGTTAACATTCATGGGGGCTCATAAAATTAGGTCGCACATTTAATAAGGAAGAATGCTAGTCCTACTTCCGACATCCATTTTGTTTAGAGTTTCGTTAGCCATTGCAGTCTCTGTTTGAATGCCTGATGCCGTTGTGTCTGAGCCTTATTTCCACAGTTGAAGGTATACAGTTAACAATCAAATTTATGGGAATGGTCGATATTGTTAAAAGCTTCGACTGGATGTTGGCAGATTGTAGGCTAACCCAAAGTTACATAGATCATTTAGTCCCTGGGATTATTGTACTTTTCCGTACTTTCTTAATATATGAAGTGAAAACCTGGGAAATGTTATAATCCCATCTCCAAAAACAAAAGAGCTGACAAATATTTACTTTCATCTTTTAAAACGCACTATTTTTGGGAGAAAGACCAAGTTCCATCTTCCTGAGCCTTCTGTTGGCACTAACGAACACAAAGTAAAAAAAACAGGATCAGAACTGTTATTTAACAAACCATGGTCGTGTTTTATTGAGAATCTGTACTCAGCTTCGTAGCTTTTTTACACGCGAACGTATAAACGCGACTAGATGTCGCCCCTGGTTAGCGGGGTCCTCGGTTCGAATCCCAGTGAAAGCAAAGTTAACACGATTTTATCTGTTCTCACCATTTGCCGTGGGGATCAAATCAACGTCACAGTCACTGGAGTGATCAATCAGTGGTAGAAGTCCGACTTTGCGGATCACAATGGTCCAACATGGTCTAAATGTGCTGGTTAAGTCACTAGCAGCCCCTCTACCTAACCTAACCTAACCTTACACGCAGAGTAACAACAAATCAAAAGTGAGTTATTACTGAGTACGAATTACTCAAAACCGACTATGGGGCGTTGAAGTATCTCAATAACAGGTGGCGCTTCAGATACCACCACTGAATCACAGATGATTCTGACAAAAAAATCTTGAAGACGCAGCAGAATTATCGTCATATGTATTCTAAATCTCGAAATAGAAAAACGTATCTCAATTTGTAACGTATCCCATTTGCTTAGTCTAAAAACTCTTCTAGTTTTTGAAACCATATTTGTACAAGCACATTTGTTCCATGGGTACAACTATTTGTATTTTGACGTCTAGTGGCATGAGAGTAAAGTTAATAACAAACTTTTGACACAAAAAATGAAGTGAGTATAAAGTGAGTAAAGAGCGTTTTATCGATAATCAGAACTCAGTACTGTCAAAATAGGGAACTTTTTTTCTGATTTTTTCCGAACTTGCCCAACAGCGTGCACCGGCGGCTATGGTCGTCCAGTTCCAAGAACCTTATACGAATGGAGGCTCGAATTCAACCGCAGAGTAAGCCGGATTGACTCTCTGACAAGGCCCTACTCAGCTAATCGACATTAGTGTCGTCCAGGAAATTGTTCTTGCAATATGACCAGATGATCAACGGGCCGTATTGTGTGACATGTGCCTGTTTAGCGATTGTTTTACGATCCAACTCTTTATCTAAGCAAACATATTCTCGGATGACAGTTCAGTTTGACGTAGCCATTGAAACAGGATCCTCTCGTGGACCTAAAAAACCAAACACTATTGATCAGTGAAGGCTCCTTTCTTTCAAATTGAATGCACATCCGATGCCCTCGAAGCAAGTGTTCTGAGAAATGACCCAGAAAACCCCTTTCTGTGCAGGGAGACACTTATTTCGAATTCCTCTCAACGATCTTATGACATTCATGTCTCCACCAAAAGATTTACACCAGTAGCGCCTGTCTGATAACCTCTTTTCCACGAAGCCCTCGTCGCGACTAAACATAACATTTCATTCGAATGGCACATGGCATCCGCGCAAGAAAGAAAAACAATATTCCAACGTGCTCTGAATACGCACCTGCCACCTGAACTCATTTAGTTATTGTCAAACTGATAACTCCGCAAAAATTACGTAACGTGGGCGTTCCCTCGTCTCGATTTGACTACAAATCGACTCGACGTGACATACGCTTCGATTGGAGTTCCATGCAATAGCAAGCCGAAGATGGCTGCAGTCCGGTGATGAGCTTGATTGATTCACAAGCTTGGCGTCAGCAAGATGATCTCACGTGCGACACACTGTCTTGATGGGACTCGTTTCGTTCTTCGAAGTATCCCTTGTGCGGCCAAGACACGATGATGTTGTTAACCTTTTGCATTCAAAACAAGTCGTGTTTAAGACCTCGCTCGCAATTATTCAAATTCGACTTGGATGGATGGTGGAATTTGAATTTTCGACACGAACTGGCCGACGGATGACAGATGACGGGAATCGCGTCAAGCAAAGATTTCAAGTGTAGCTCTGGTGGGAATTTCTGCTTTTTGTTTGTTTTCATTTGAAAGTCAGATTAATTTGAGGACAACTAGACCGGGAATGACCAGGCAAACGAAGCAGAGGAGTCTCTGAAAGAAACTTCGCCGATCAAAATAAAAATACTTTACCTACTCTCATCCTGGCATACATCCTGGGCAGAATTAGCATACAGACTCCCAGTTCCTCTATATGCGTCAACACTGGGCACTGGCATTGGGCCTGCTTCACAACGACATCTCCAGAAGTTCCAGAGACACGGAAGAGACGGAAACTGTTGTGAACCTTCTCCGTAATTGCACAGCCTCCCGAAGGAGAAGACAGTACTTCCTCAGCAACCTGCCCGAACGAAGCACTTCAACTAAGCCTCTCTAACTTAACTCAACCTAGGGGGAATAATAAAACTGAACGCCGGACCATTAAATCCTGCTTGGCATCGGATACGTTCAGCCAAGACCTTCCCGCCCAGCCACACAGACGATTTCCCATCGCACTACGATTATCAATGATTGCCGAGACTTGTAATTAAAAAAACAGAACCGTAGGCCTCCAACGAGGTGCGTAATTAAATCATATTCATGTCCCCAATTAGGCAAGCACTCGAAACGGCACACAACAATGACACGCAAGGCAAATGACTAAGCCCCGGCTTCGACTCAAGCAACGCCGCAACAGGTGTCTGCTGGATCTCACTCTCACTGCTCGCGGCACTCTCAAGACCTCCCCATTCAGAGGTCTATTTCCTTCAGTTCAACATCTGACTCAGTGCCGTGGTATGCTCCCAGTCATCCGACTGCCACCTCAGTCGGATCTCGCAGCCGCGGCAGTCGAATAAAAGTGAGTCTTGACACGTAACCGCACAAGACCAAGAATCCGTTTCGCTAATTTGCTCGAATTACGAAACGAAGACTGAATTGCTCAAGAACCATAGACACCTGTACACAGGCACCCATGCGGCTCCGTGGCTCGAAACTTCCCTGCATCTGTGTGTACGGCGGCTTGCTAGGCGTGCTTAGAAAGAAACCTCATTCATGTCATTTCAGTCGCAGCAAAACACCACTCGAAACCAGTTTATCTGCATTCCTTCCGTCGAACAAATAAAGCTACAAATAATAATAATTCCACACACAAATTAAACCTACACACGGATTGGGAAACAAAAAAAAAAAACCAACCACTCACTCACACAGGAGCCCCCCCTGTCGATGAACATTGAACATTGAACATCCACCTATCCGTGTGCAGGGGCCAGCTATTTCTATGTCAAATATAAATAAACAATTCTAATCAGTTCGCACGTTTCAATGGGGTTTCGCTGCTGGCTGCCACCACAGCCAGCACTGCCAGCAGCGCCTTCACTTTCCGACCGGGCCAACTCGGTCAGGTGGACCACGTAGGAGTGATGACTGCCGCGGGGAGCAGTGCCGCGCTGCCGGGCCGGGGAGCCGTGTGATGGCTGGAGAAGAGGTTGAAATGATGTGTGTGCGTCTGCATGAATACAGGTGAATGTTAATTCATATTTTAATTTATTTTATTTTTCGGTTTTTGTTTTTTTGTCTCAGAGTGTCACATATTCACATTCACACAAGATGCCCGCTAGTTCGGCCACTGTATGCCTGTGTTTGTCGATTAAATACGCAAATTCGAAGCGACTTATTGGAGATTCGTTTTAATCTTGAGTCGCTTATGCAAATCAGCGAGCGGGGGATGAAGCGGCAGAAGTCTGAGATGTATTTCCTGAAACATTTGCTTCTTGGGGGCCCTCTGCAGCTGTTGGTCGATGACAGGGTAGATGCTGATCTCTATTTTATGAGCGATTGCTGATGGTGTTGCCAAATCGGTGGACAGGAAGTTTGTGTTTTATTGGATGCTCTCACACAAGAAGCTGCCCTCTGTAGCCCGTCTGCTATGGAGGAACACATTTCACTTGGGCACGAATTACATGACATTTCTTTCACAAAATGGCTAACAGTTAATCAAATGGGCTCGGTGAACTAACTGTGCAATATGTAGGAGGGCATGGCCAGAGTACAACATATCACAAAATATCGACTGTAAATAGAACTCGCACAGATAGTGATACATTACAGCGATTACGAGATGTTGACCGATAGGGGATCATCCAGTTAGACCAGAGATTCGTCATGCACACACCCGTAGTTGTAAAAACGCTGCAGAACCAGAATTCTTGACTCACTTTCTTTGCCCTTGTCTTTGCTGAGACTCTGGGCAAACTCATCTCTTGAACCTTTCATATCCAAAATGAATCATCAATGAATTGATATTGGTCCTATACGCCGCACGGTGGTTCTAAAAGCAGGCACATCTACATCCAGCTTTCAAAGCTTTCAAAACGGCACTTAGGGCCGTTTACTGATACTCAACTTGACGACTTAAATTGCACTTAGGAAGTTAAGATGGACCTACCGGTTTTCACGATTCGAAAACCAGATCGTAAAGTCGACTATGTATAACTTAACGTCATATGATCCACTTTGCGTTTAAACAAGCTAAATTCTTTGGGATTCCATTCTTCAATGTTAGAGTGGTTTTCCAATTACTTAAAGGGCAGGAAGCAATTGCTAAAGATTGATAGATCTACATCTCGGGTAATAAAAGTTACATCGGGCGTGCCACAAGGTAGCCATTTGGGGCCATTACTATTTCTTTTGTTCATAAACGATGTTCATGAAATTTTCACATGCTGTAAAATTTGAACATTCGCAGACGACTTCAAATTGTATTTGTCTATAAATAGTTTAACTGATTGCATTAAGTTCCAATTCGATATCCATACTCTAGTACATTGGTGTAAAGAAAATGGACTAGAGCTGAATTTTCGAAAATGTAATATCTTTACTTCGAATTACATCTCCGATTGTCTATGATTATTTCATAAGTAATCACAAACTTAATAGCTTAGGAGAAGTTAGGTTGGCGGGCTGCTAGTGCATTCACCAGCACACTTAGACCATATTGGTCCCTTGTGATAAAGGAGAAGTTAAAGATCTCGTTGTAATTTTTTGATGCTAAATAAAAATTTTTCAATACATTATGATTCTACAATTGCGAAGTCTAACGCTATGTTAGGTTTTCTGAAAAGAAATAGTAAAGATTTTCGGGATATACCTAGTCTTAAGTCCATTTTTTCCTCGTTAGTCAGACCGTACTTAGAATTTTCTTCCATAATTCGGGATTCCCCATATAATACATAAGAGCTCAGAATCAAAAGAGTACAAAAATATTTCACGAGATATGCTGTCCGTAAGTTATATACTTTCGAAGAACTCCCTAAATGATATGACGACATATGTAAAATAATAGGCTTGTAAACCTTAAGTGGGTAGCCGTGGCGTAGTGGGTAAATGCGTCGACTCCTACGCAGAGGGTGTCAGGTTCGATACCCGAATTTACCACCTTTCATATTTCACGGCTCCACCTCTTTCGAGTCACTGACAATGCTCAAAGAGTATTCCTTTCTAGAAAAAGCTTCTCAAATTCGCCGTTTGGAGTCGGCATTAAACTGTAGGTCCCTTCCACGCGTGAAAGAACAATAGCACGCACAGCACACGTGGTTGCTGAGAGAAGTTAGGCCAAGGTCCACCTCGGACTGTCGCGCCACCCATACTATTATTATTATAAACCTTAAGTGTCAGGCGTAAGGCAGCGTAAGCCATGTTTAACCTCGACATTATTTATTACCGTGTAAATTCGCCAGAATTACTTTTTCTCATAAATATATATGCTCGCCAAAGATCTCTTCGGGTGAGAAATTTACTCTATGATAAGAGGCATAGAACCAACTATGGTTGTAATGAACCTATTGCAAGGTGTATAAGAGCTTTTAATGAACTTTGCATCGAAATTGATTTTAGCTTGTCGCGATTGGAGTTTAAAAAATGTATCAATACACTATTCTTTAATTAATATTGTTTATTTGATGTAATCTATGAAATGCAAAAACACATCTGTTGTGTAAAGCGCTACCGAGGGCATACATTAAGGGAACGTAGTGTTTTGTGTTTGCCTGTGATGGTAAAATAATAAATAATAACAAAAATATTTCTCCAACTTAGTTTAAACGGAGTTTTTTCGTTTCAATCCACAATATTTCTAAAGCATGAATTTTAAAATCAAAGTATGGACTCTACGTGTTAGTGGAGTCCCATTTAAGCAGGGGGAGAAGTTGAAGTACCCTCGGTCTTCCCCACGAGCGATGGGAGGAGTAATAGTGGACATTCCTGTTTTTCTGATTGGTCAAGCTGGTTCAGTTTTGACACAGCTTGGGAGTTCTGTGATCAGGAAGGTCGTGCTTAGTGTGAAAGCCAAGTTAGAAGTTTTCAACTCTGTATTTGTTCCAAGTCGCACCTGGTAATGAAATCTGAGTAATGACCGAAAGAATAAGATCGCGAATATAAGTTGCTGAGATGAGATTTCTTCGTGCTGTTGAGGGAATCACTCGCCGGGATAGGGTGAGAAACACGACAGTGCGCGAGGAACTCAGCATCTTCGAACAGAAAGAGCTATGTTTCGTTGGTTTGGTCATGTAGCAGGAATGTCCTCACCATCACGACTTCCGACCATTTGGCAGACCCAGGATAAGGTGGTTGGACCAAGTCCATAAGATTGCCTGACTACGCCAAGGCATAACCCCTGGTTTGTTAAGGTCGATGACAGAGGATCGAGTTGCCTGGAGATCTCTCGTGCGAGGTTTGCCCCTGCGACCCCTTTAGTGGATCATGCGAGTCAGTGGATCATACGGATGAAGATGATAATGAATATGGACTTCGAATTACTTGATTTATTTGAAGATGATGTGGAAACGGTAGACATTTTAGACGTTCGAGTTCCTTCTCATCTCTGCAAGAGAAATTAATATGTTTATAGCCTTGGGGAGCTTTTGTTTTACAAACGCTTTTCGCTTTCGAAACAAGATAGAGTAAAATTTAGAATGTTCTTTCAACAGATGCGATTTTCTTTATTCATTAATGTTTTTCACACAGTTTCACGCAGTACAGACTCTCCAACAAAAGAGGAATGTGATTGATTGAACACAGCGAGTCCAAGTCCATCCCGGACTGTAGCGCCATTAGTAGAAGCAGAAATAGAGAGGCGTGCAGGGACGTCGTAGTGTTTATTTGAGGCGATCACGAGCCAAGTGTAGGACCAAAACTTCCCTAAGATTTTAAGAAGAAAATAAGAGATCCTAATGGGTTTTAAATGCTGCTTTTTGACGTTTGAACATTTTCTGAAACGACCTAGATTTTGACTTGTTGGCACGATAGTGACCAGACCAGGCGAGAGTAATAATGTCGGACACCCTTTGTAGCTCTGCAGGAAGTAAGCTGTTTGCTCATATTGATGATGGGCCGCCTTGTTTCAAAAAGTTATCGAAAATAACCTTGTCCTTGATTCGAGTCCTGCAAGAACCCCCGCGAAGGACATTTAAATGAAGATCCAAACAATACATTGTTATATTGTACTTTGTTATATAATATTGTATATTGTTATATAATACATGCAAATTTGATCGAAATCTAAAACAGGAGTGTTTTTTATTGCAATTTAGTTTTGGAACCTCAAAATGGTTGACCCTGTACTTGTTCTTTAAAGGTAGCACCTAAGTTGTTGTTCTCTAGTCAATTTAAATAATTATTTACAGACAATTCTCCACAAATTCCGAGGAGCTATAATTAGAACTAAATTCATAGTCTCCATCGAAAATCCAAGATGAACCGTAAAATCTATTCAAGGCATTAGCGACGGCAGATAGGAGCCGAAAACAAAGACAAAACGCAGATAGTTTTGTCACCGAGATAATCAAATTCCAAATTGCGAATAGCCACTCAGTGGGGGTGTTTTATTACCTCCAGAGGGGCCGAGCTAATGGCGTCTTCTTCTTTGAGCTACACAAAAGAAGACACGTCTCGAAGAGTCGATGGCGATGTTGTGTCAACGCCGAGTTCGTTAAACTGTTACCAAACCCTTTTTTGGTTCTCGGATGATGCTAATTGATTTGAGAACACACAAAATGTGAAGAGTCAATTTAGCGCACAACTGTTCTTCATTAGACCACCTTGATTTGTTTAAATCATACGGCATGATAAATCCCAGAGTTAATTAGCATAAAAATGCTGTTGAGTTAGTTTTCAGTTAACGTGTGGTTCTGTAGCTGGGCTTCGATAAAGATCTTCCAACGATGTATGCCGACGTACTTGTACTTGCACAAGAACTATGTGCATAACCTCAAATAATAATTATATTTATCGTGCTCCCCCACCATCGCCGCCTCGGCTGCCACAATCATCAATTATGTTGAATTCTTCTTCCTCTTTTTCTCTGTACTCGTATGCATCTTAAAATTTGCATTTAATTGCAATATCTCTCCCTCTCGTCACTGCGTTCGGTTCGGGTATGGAGTTGCATACAAAATTACCGTGTTACACATGATGCACCTTTTTTTTCGTTTTTGTTTGTTTGCTCCATCTGGCGTTGAAGGTGCTGTGGTGCTATGGTGCTGCTGTGCGACTCATGCCGTGTGACGTAAGAGTGCATGGAATTTTTCGCTATTATTTTGTGCAATTTGCAATAAATTTTGAAATGGAATTCACAGCGAGGCGAGGCAGAGCAGGAGATGAAGGAAGAAACACAAAGAATGGAATCACCAGCCAAACGATGTCCGCGACGACGGCGCAGCGGGAGCGAGTGAGTGAGATCCGTGTGTGCGCACACACTTTTGAACCGTGTGTTATCTGCTGCAGCAGCTAGTGTACCGGGGATGTGTTCGGCAGACCGCAAATGGTAAATGCAGCAAACCGAAAATGTGCGCAGCCAACGAGAAGCAACAAGGAGAAGGAGAGAGAGTTGCTGAAGTCAAGCGCCCTTGACAAATGACAGCCATTAGGACTTTGACAGATGTCAGAGGTGTGCTTGAGGACATGTGAATCAGCTGATTTACAAGCAAGTGCGCTCACAATAGTTTCTGCATCGTGTATATGTTCTTGGGACGACTGCTTGATCCGTGCTGGTCTTCCTGGGCTCGTCATAAATTGGACTGGAATGGGAGAGGTTTCAATGTGAGCACGCTTGCATTTCATACATCATTTAGCCTTGACATCGCACTTCGAAGTGATCATTTGAGACCTAATTTTAAAAGGATCAACGATCTGATTCTTGCACAAAAACAGATTTGCATTTTGTTCAAGGCGGTTGGTGTTTATTTTAGTGCTGAAGAACGCAGGCAGTTATTCCAAATTATGCAGATTCGATGGATTGAGTGAACTTATAAAGTGTTTATGTTTGTTTTTAATTCATATACCAAACAAATAAACAGTTTCCGTTGAGATGTCTTGGATCGGACGGTAACTGTTGACTTAATACATGTAGTTGTTACTATAATGATATTCACTCCGACGCCGTTGCGTCTCGCGAATGACTCATTGGGTCCACAAGACCATCAAAAGCATTTTGCATGCTTTTTTTGTCTGCGAGTCTTCAGTTTGACAGCACACTGTGACATATGCAATTTATCAAATTACACATTGTGCACCGTTAAATTTCATTGTTTCGTTAAGATTCGTTCAATTTTGCTGAACAAAATGAATGGCTCTGCATACGTAAATGATCAGTTGAATACATTTTGCGTAATTTCTCTAGAAACACGTCGAAATTCAACGATGGTTTTAGCTACTTGTTAACCTACAATAAGTTAATTTTACTTTAGTCAATTAAGACAGTGTGTGAATGCCATTAAATGTAAATAAAAGAAAATTGTAATTTCAGGTAATGCAGAACGCATTGATTATTCGTCTTAGTGTACGAAGTCGTACATAGCTTGTAAAAAAAACAAAAAGTGTCGCAATACGAGAAGTACATAATAACATGTTTCCACAGAACGAAATCGCGAAATTTCATTAAATTTCTCCAAATCTCCTAGGTTTCGCCTCAAGCGACATCACTGAAATCGAGTTGAAGAAACCATACGAATCATCTCTACAGCAGGTGGTGTGGTGTTCATTTTCTTATTTTCTCTCTATGTCTCTTTTCTGGTGTTCTCAACTCTTTTATTTCCTGTTAACAAACATCTGAAGCCCCCGCTTCATAATTGAATTCTAATGACATTTGGAAACACTTGAATCTCTGTAGGAACCGCCAATTGAGGTTTCAGTAAAAATTCAGTAAATTCAAAAATCCAAATCATGTGATTTCGGTTCTGTGGGAACATGGTATAAACCAACAAAAATCGGATCAGATCACACTCTCTTAGGCGGACAATTTCTCACGATCGTGGATCTTATTGAGTCGTTCACAGTGGATCTTAAATTGAAGTTCCGTACATTCCCATGGATGGACAACTCCCTTAGCTGCTGTTCGCCTATGGAAGCCTTCACTGTAGTACTTAAACGTGCCTGAAGTGGACCGTGATTTAGCTGGGTTAGACCGAGTATACTAGAATTAATTTTTTATAATATTTTTCCTTTCAGCTCCATCTATTGGTTAATATTTTTAGAAAGCTACAGTATTCAGGTAACTTTGCGGAAAGTATTGTATCCGCCCTTATCCGCCATGAGACTCAGTGTACTATTTGTTAAGCTTAACCAGCTTTTAAAAACACGGCTTGCTAGTGTTACAAATGTCATCAATTCTTCGCTATACTAATAAGCTATTTTAAAAAATTTAATGAATACTTTGACGGAGGTCTGAGATATTTAATTTCTTAAACAAGGTTCTTAATTAAGCACAGCTTTGCAGGGTGTATGTCTTAATGTTTGTTGGTCTGAAGCCGAAAGACATCCAAGTGGCTCCAACGGGAGACCTAGTCTATCTGAAAGCTAGATGCGTACTCTATTCATGTGAATGTGTAAAACTCATACGCATCTACAGACAACTATGCCCGCAAGAGCCCTTAAAGTGTAGCAATAGGTTGACCTTAGCTGCAAACCATATATTGTGTAAATTTTGCTTAAGAGCTCCAGAGAGAATGTATTCATTGAAAATAGAATGGAATCAGTTTGAAAATATCAATGATTAAATATGGGGATATTTTTATGTTTAGTTTATTGTGTTGTAATAAAAGTTATCTACGATCCACATCTGGCAATGGACATGAAAATGGCAATTGGGTTCTAATTATCAAGTAACTGGATTGATGACTTCCGGGATGGGATATTAGTTTCTAATTTCATTTCTCCAAATTAAAAACGTATTTGTTTTAGGTAACAACGTTTTTGTGAAGTTTTTATTTTGAAGGAACAATATCTGTTATTGAATGGAATGATGTTGCCGTCTCAATATCAACAGTTAAAAAGAGATTTCTTTCTCATTTTAGACAAAGGTTTCTAAGTTTTGGCTATTCCAAATCTAAATTTAATGCAATTAGTGATTCGACGCAGTAACCCGCGGCGACGCACAAAAAGTGGAACATATTCATACGTTGTAATTAACATTTTTAAATACATGTAGAATATTACTCCTAAAGCTTCCATCATTGACTGAGTGACAGTTTCCACATTTAATCCACAGAACCCAATTTACACCATAATTGCATTGCTCTTTAGTGCTAACTCTATGCGCAGCACAAAAGAAAAATATGCATCACCTCGAAAAAATGTTGATTTTCCTAAGCCATTGAGTCATCTTCAACACAGCCGACTCAACGGTAAAATATTCAATACAACGGTAAATAGAGCGTTTAGTCGGTTGATTATATTAACCAACGCACGAAACGTCTGCACAGCTGAACATGATATTCTCTCCTCGTAAGTTCGAATAATTCGTAACGATTGTGTGAGAAGGCAAGTGATTCGCGACACGCTACTGAGCAATGTCTTTGATTTTCCAGCCAATGATGCCCACAGAGGTATATTTAAAAGCTCTAATTCGTTTATTGGTTTATTAGCCACAGGAATTTATTTTGCGCTAACTTGGCCTAGTTAGTTTGATAAATTGTTTTATAAACTTCATAGATTAGCACGAAATTTATTTCGTTGAAGGTGAGAAATGTATTTAGTGTTTAGGTGTTCATTAAGTTGGATCAGATGTCGTAAAATTTGGGTAAACTACTTAACATGAAAAATGTTGCATGTGACTTTGTTGGAGTGAAATTGTAAAATCATATAAATTTTGGGCGGAAACATGTGTTAGATGGGACCGATCATAACATATAACACTGAGTAGCAAGCCTCTTCGTTTTTTGACCACCCGTATTTTGTGTCTCGTATTTTTTACCCATACACAGTGAAACATCTTTACAGCAGTCACCCGTGGGATTATCTTGATGGCCGGTTATATAGACGTGTCCGTTCTAGAGAGTAACCTAAGTTATTTATGGAAATCAACAAAGTAAATTCAATAAATTTTTAGTTTGGTGAGCCATTTTCGCATTTTTTTCACTAACAATTTGAATAACAGTGCATCCTCTCAATTTCATGAATAGACTGAACGTTTTAACACTCAAATGGTGTCAATTCAGTTCGAAAACACAATATACAAGTCGATTACTCACACACCTTTTGAATAATGTAGAATGACAAAGTTTTTAGATATAAAGAGAGTTCTCGTCTCTATAAACGTTGGGTAGTTGTAAGTGTACATATTAGGATGCATCCAGATGCATGTATTTTAAATTTTTTCCATCTGATCCATATTGATCGTGAAATGTTGAAATACATGTGCGTGTCCGGTAGAGAGGGGCTCCATCGTAGAGGTTGGAGGAAACGAATAGCCCACGAATATGCCGGGACCATGGCGAAGTGTCCGTAAGGAGAGGTGTCCCCAAAGAGAAGCGTCACTGTATTTGATTCATTACTTTGATTGTCTAACTTTGAGTCGAGTGCAATGCTGGACTCTACGAGATTTGTGTACACCGTATTTCATTACAATAGAATTTCACTAGTTTTATGTAGTCAACAGATGATCATAAAACAGAAGATGGGGGTGATTTTTTCTAGACAGTTATACCCTCGCAGCATTGTCGACAGTGACTCAAGAGATGTAGACCCGCGAATAATGAAAGTTCGTATTAGAAGTGGATGAAATCCAAGTCCTTGAATTCACTCGCTTAAAACCAGCCTTATTGCTTTCATCAGACGTGGCTTGTAACGTTATCACCTTTCTTACCAAATACCAAATTATTCGACAAAATGAATGTAGCCTTTTGGAAGAAAGGTGGAACTTTAAAGACCCCAATTCAACAGAATTTTATTCATTTATTTATTAAGAGTTAAAGTTCACACAATGATACAAGATAATTCAATCTTTTAAAAGAATCTATAATAAACAACATATAAACAATACTATTTGACATATATTAGCAACTGGAGTCTGAAATAATACTTTAATGATTTTTTATAAGTGAAAGTGGTTTTTATTATGCTGTCCCACTGTTATCAGAAATATAGGTAAAAAGCTTTCTTTGGAATTCGACTATTGAGTTTATCGTTTGCAATTCCTGAGGAAGACAATTCCACAGGCGAAGAATTAACATCATTTTTTGTGGAAAAAAGAGTTTAATTTTATTTAAGACGCGGATGAAAGGATCACAGGAACAGTCTCCGTCACAAGCATCATTGAGATGATGGCTTTGTGATGGACGTGAATTTAGAATGTTTATCTTAGCAGCACAATGGAGTTGAATGGCTTTCGCAGATTATCTGCGAAGAGTCCCTATCTACCTAATTAAATACCTAACAGCGGAAACTCCTTCCTTTTGTTGTAGAGATGATTCAGTGAAATTCCGTAAAAATTAGCTAAGCCTGCTGTCGCCAGATTGAATAATGCAACCTAGGCTACCTTTAGATGGACTTAGAAAATCTTAAAAAATGTTCATATCAGGGTTTAACTACGGTTGCCGCTCGGATGAAGTACCCCGCAGTAAATCTGCCATTTTCCCTAATCATCAAATTGTTTACCATACTCCTAAATGAGAGATTGTCTCGTTGGATTAACGACAAAAATATTTCGAAGGACAATCAAGTACAAATTTATGCTTCCATGTTCCAATTATTGGCGGAAATTCATAGTCATTTACAGTCGACTTTAAGAAAATGTATTCAGACACATAGCTTAAAGTAGACTTTTTGTTATTCATAGTTATCTTATAGTAGACTCTAAAGTTAAAGTCGAGTTTAAATCCAAAATGAACCAGACGCAATTTAAAAAAACAATAAAGTTGTTCAAGTTGTTTGCTTTTTCGTAAATAGTTTCCAGAGGATCAAGATTTTGAGACATTTGAAGACTTTGAATTGATTTCACTGCCAAAAATACACCACCTGCTATCGAATTCATTTGAAGAGTAATGCTACGTGAAACGTTGTAACGAACCAAAACCACGAGGTTCGGATGAACTTTTACTGAAACCTCTATAGGCCGATCCCACCGAGGTTGATGGGGTTTCGCTCTCAATTTTCGAGTCATTCGTTCTTAGTGTATAAATGTTCTCTCTCAATTTAAGATTCACTCGCTCACAATGTATATGCCCCGACAAAACATATGCCTTGCTCTCAATTTTTAAATGGCCGCCAAAACAGCAGTCTGTTGACAGGAAATAACAGAGTTAGAACACCAGAAAATAGAGTGAGATAAAATGCGAAAGTTAACAACAAAATGACAGAAATTCACGCTGCCAACATCTTCTTGACAGATGAATTCAATGTAGGCTGCAACGAGGTATATCAGAAACCGCAAGGCTTCCTCGCAATGTATGGCGGAACCTGGTGGGTTCGGAGAAAATTGATTAAACCTCACGGTATTGTTCGCTGGAAACTTAGTATTAGCGGAGGAAGAATTTTATTCGAGGTACAGGTAAGATTTTTGCTTGAAGTGCAGGGTATGGAAGAACCACAAATGAATCATGGTCTGCCCATTCCAACAGATCTACAATTGCTGGTAGCTTTGTATTTTTTTTTGGAGAAATGTCCATCAGTGTTGTGTTGGTCAGAGTTACTAACAAGTGAACAGGCACCTTTATTTTGACAAGTACCGCTGCACTTTTGTACTTTCAGGAGCCTTGCATGGAATTTCGAAGCCAACAGTGGGCAGAATCATAAATAAATATCAAAACGGATCGAGTTACTACTTCCTCTTCCTTTGGGTTCCCAGTTGAGTGCCCTGTCTCATTTCGTCTGCAATTGTACAGCCTTATATGTAATACATATTAAATAAAGAGGTTGTAATACATTCAATTAATTTTTTGAATCCATTATTTTGATTTTATTTATTTTTTACTTAGACAATTTGAAAATATTCAAACAACTTTTTTGATTTCTCGTAGATAATATTAATATATTGACGTTTGGGTTTGTTCGATACAATCACTTTAAAATAACGTTTTTTAGGCGGTACAAGATATGCATAGAAATAAATGACCCCCGAAAGAAATGAAGTATTACCAAGATGGCTGACTTCACAGCTGATTTCGACCCAGTCCATCGACGAATTTGAGTGACTTTTGTTGCCTGACAGATAATCAGATTTGACAGTTTTTCACGAAATAATGTGAATGCCGTTCTCTGATTGGTCAACTTGGTTTGAGAAAACTATATAAAAAACGGTTAACAAAATTGCTTAGGAGCAAGGTAGGTAGAAGTCTGTCATCTGATCTCCGGGTTTCAAATATCAATAAAAGAACTAGTCAAATGTCAACTCTGAATATTCGAGGTGACCCAAGACTACGCCTCATCTTAATCGATTTACCGATTTAATCACTCCTTTTTTTAGCCCATCTCTGTCCATCCTTAGAGAAGGAAATCTACATTTATCAAATATTTCCTGATCTAATAAAAAAATGGTGATCTACATTTCAAGACCTTGAAGAGAAACACATCAATCCAATCGTTAACCGTCCGGGTGCTTTATGATGTTTCCTTGATGCCAAGCATTTAACTTTATATCCAACGACGGTTTGTGTCGTAAAAACTGTGATTTGAATTTGATTGGAAACATCGCAATACGGTCATGTAGAGACGATCGCACCAGATCGAGTGCATCTCCATCGACTACCTCTGCGAATGATGTCACAATTGACACGTCAGTATACCCCCGGACCGCCTAAACACACATCCGCTCTAAATCTCCAATTTAAGACGATTACTTCCACATTGGCATAAACCTTCATAATGCCTTGACGACAAACAGTCAAATGATCCCCTTCCCGCTGACGGATGTTGAATTTTTCGAAATCCTATTAAAATCAGCCGGTTCCATTTTCGCCCATTCCCCAGCTGCCCACATCTTTGATCAATAATCACCAAAATTGGGCAGCATTTCAGAAAGCATAAGAAACATAAAAAGAATACTGAAAATATCTTGTAAACAACAATCGTTGAATGAGCACGTAACATTTGAAATCACCTGGAGCGGGCGCACACTGCTCCGCCGCCCAGACGTTGATTGTCTGATTTTCCCTGTAAATTGTGTTTACATTCAATAGAACTACAAGACATCCACTTACATAAGACGTGCGCTTAAGGTCAGAAATAATTATGACACTTTATGACCGCCAGCAAGCAAAACAAGTAATCCTCCGCTTCTGCTGCTCCTCCTTCTCGTCTCTTTCACTCTATCGCTGTGCGTGCACTGTAAATCTCTGTGTGTTTGGCTTAATCCAATGGATGTGAAATTGTATCCCAAGATCGAAACGGCAAGACCGAACTAATCACACACGAACGCCGAAGCCGAACGAAGCCAGTAGAAAATCGAAAATCGAAAATATTTGCGGTATGTACGGTGGTCGTCCGGACGACTGATCAACGGTGGGGCACCGATGGTCTGTTGCTGAAATCGTCGGAATATCTACATACACCCAGGTGAATTGAATTAGAGAGACAGATACCCTGTCGTTGTTGTTGCTGCAGAAAGGTATTCCAGTTCCAAAGCCGGGCGTAGGTGATCACGTAATACGATATTATCTGCCACTCACTCACACTCTTTTGCTTATTTTCTCTCCTTCTCTTTCTCTCCCTCTATATCGCAACACTCTCTTTGATACTCTGCTTCACTTTGTTGATACACTCATCCCGATAGAAATACTATCCGTCGTATCCACTCGGAATATTCCTTAAGGAATGCAATCAATCACTTTTCCACCACTCGCCACTCAGCACTCAGTGAATTTGTTTCTCACGATAAAAGAAGCCCGGATTTTGAATGAAGAAAACTCTAAAATGTTGCCAAACACATTCGAACGCGTTGGACGTTGGATTATCTGAAGTACGAACCTTCTGCACAGACGTCAAGCAAACGACTGAAACTGACTCAAAACACAGTTTCAAGTGGTGACTGAGTCCAACTGGCCAGTCAGTGTTTTTTTGGTTTCCTTCGTTGTCGTCTTTAGCGGGCGTTTTGTTTTGCATCCATCTTTCAGTTGAAGTCACGAAGCTGGCTGTTAAACGTGGTGGTGGCTCGGTGGAGAATACGAAGTCGATTCATTGCCAAACATCGTGAGCTGGCTCTCTGAGCGGCATTTCGGATTATTCAGCGTAATTGGCTTAGACCGCTGGTAAGACGCCGTCTTCACGGAGAGCGTGATCGTGGTTTGAATCTCCACTTGGTGGGAGTTTTTAGAATGTTGCGTTCATTTTAGACGGATTCTTGTTGATGTTCAGACGTGATTTGAACTGGAGCTAATGCTGTATTGTAAGCGGTTTCTGCCTTCAATGCCTTCGACATTCACATTCTTGGTCGAGTTTGAAGGTTTCGATTGTGCATAAGTATAGTACGGAAGAGGGTGAAATTTGCTAGAAGTGATTAAAGGAAATTGTGACACACCAAGTTCAGGGTCGGACCGGCCATATGTGTAGATGCACAGGGCGCCAATCTCTTAGGGGCGCAATTTGAAGCCCAAATCGGAAAAAAATCATCGATATACTGGCATTCTTCAAATGTTAGTTCGTCCAGCCAGCTACCTATGCATTTTTAAACACTTTCATCGTTTCATCTGTTCACACAAAAAA
Organism: Eristalis intricaria; assembly: GCA_964034865.1. NCBI lineage: Eukaryota > Metazoa > Arthropoda > Insecta > Diptera > Syrphidae > Eristalis > Eristalis intricaria. The sequence continues at coordinate 65,782,816 of OZ035877.1, forward strand.
CGGTAAATATAAATGAGTTTATTAATTTGATATGATGGACATTTGCTTATTTGACACATCTGTGACACGAATTGAAAGTCTAAGGGTGATCTGGAAACGTCTTATGGTACAAAAAATTAAGAATGGGGCGCCAAATGTAGGACGCTCATTTGGCTCGGGCCAGCCCTGGCTAAGGGAATTGACTCAATGGTTAAGCTTTATCTTATAAAAATGATATTTGAGACTGAGCGAATTATATTACGAAAAAACGCAACGTCTTAGAACTTGCATTGTATAAGAGGAATGTCTTAGATAATGTGAGACAATCTTCGGATACGACTTAGAGGGGGATAGCAATTCTCCTAATGAATTTCTGTTTCAGTAGCCTAATCAAAAATGCTCTCACATCAAGCAAAGAATTGAGCTATTGCCTTTTCTTCTAACACACAAGTTCAAGTTTGGACTGTCATCCTGCGGTAGAAGTGGCCTCAACCAGAATGTCATCCTAGCTAGCACTATAATCGGCCACTTCTTTCCAGTCTCACATATCAAGTGGGGGTTATTGCCAGCCACTTCCCGTTTGCTAATAATCAAATAAGTTAGTCTCTATACACCAACACTAGTAGCACTGTGATAAATCAACATCTTTTATGGTTGCGTTGGACTTCGCCAAGAGTGTGTCTTATGACCTGTTCTTTTCATTATATATGGGGATCGATGTTGGAGCGAAATCGAGACGAGGAATGTTTCACATCGGGACTGTTCGGGCTAGTTAATGGCGAAAACAAAATGAAATAAAAGACCAGAACAGAATATTGAACTTGTATATTAGGAAGGATCTAGAAGAGTCCTGTCGCTGGTACGAATATACGAAGAACAAAAATAATATTTGAAAACAAAGCGTACTGAATGAAAATAGATTTGCAAAGAATAACTGATTAAATTATTATATAACACTTAGTGTAAGCGCAAACAGGGAAAGTTGCGGTTAGGTTAGGCATATGACTTACTTGTCCGCCTCCTCCAGCCTCAGAACTCCAGTGTGATCGATAGGTTGCTGGCCGTATAATGCTGATGCTTGGATGAATGTTACTTTGAGCAAATCCGAATATATGATTATTTCCGAGGCGGACCTGTGTCTAGCTTTTCAGTAACCAATCGTGTTGTTCGTGCTATTGTTCTTTCACGAGCGGAAGGGACCTTCAGTTTAATGCCGACTCCGAACGGCGAAGTTGATAAGCTTCTAGACAGGAATATATGCATTATCAGTGACAAGAATGAGGTGCAACCGTGAATTATCAAAGGTGGTAAATTCGGGTATCGAAACTGGCACCATCTGCGTAGGAGTCAACGCACGCAAAGTTCAAGTATAATCCTGATCTTTTCACGAGTAATGGTGGGAGTAAGTCTGAGCTTTCTAGTACCTCACGCTGAGTCAACCTGAAACAGCTTCAAAAATCTGTAGTCAGGAAGGCCGAGCTTGGTGTCGAAATTAGCGGGGTTTAACTCAGTATTTTTTCCAACTCTCACCTTTGAATTTGGGTGATGGCCGAAAGCTGCCGAGATGAGATTTCCTCATGCTGTGGTGGGGGCTACTCGCCGTGATAGTTGTGAAACATGACAGTACGTCAGAAACTCAATGCTGAGCAGCTGCTTCTTAGAACGGAAATGGATGTTTCAATGGTTTGGTCACGTGCCACGAATGTCCGGACCATCACGACTTCCGAGGTGTGCCTTGAATACGATTCCAGGCGATTAGGCAACCGTTTGTCAGATCGACGACGAGGTGGTTGGACCAAGTTCAAAAACTCGCCTGGTTGCGCTTGGACATAACTCCTAATGACTTCAAGTCGATGCTGGAGGATCGAGTGGTCTGGAAATCTCTCTTATGTGTGCTTTACCCACGCGACCTCTTTTTATCACTGAAGATGAGATGAGATGTTAATAACCAGATTACATGCGTCAAAAGTAGTTAGCTCTTAAGTGCTTCAAATTCCTGTGTAAAACAAAGAGGCAAACAGAATCAAGTCTACTGAAATATTCTTTACCTTGAGGACGAGGAAGGAGGAATTCATGATTCTATCTAAGCCCGCAATGACAATTCCTTTCAAATAATTAGTCGGAATATCATTTTGCGTTTACTGTTAACTTCAGCATGTGAACTTTAATTATATGCATATTTGCAGTTCCTCAAAATATTTCCATGGGATGTAAACACGGCTCGAAACGACTAGATGACGCAGTGGGATAAGTGCCTGCCCTTGGTTAGTGGGGCCCTTGGTTCGAATCCCAGTGAAAGCAAAGTTAGCATGCTTTTATCTGGTTTTCAAATCTGGTCCAGTCACCATTTGCCGTTGGGATTAAATTAATAGCACTCTCACTGGAGTGGTGGATCAGTGGTAGTAGGCTGAGTGTGGACCAACATGGTGAACTTGCTACCAGCCCCTTGCCTAACCTAAACACTGTCTGAATGTGCCGTCAACTTTAAAGTGAACGACAATCGTGAAGTTGTTAATTTCGTTCAAGTTCGGAGGACTTGTGTATAAGTTAACCAACTACCGAAACGGAATCTAATACGATCCCGTTCATGCGGTTAACCTGACACATTAAAAGCACATTAATGCAGTCGAGGACCTTATCACCAATGACGAACAGATGCCTGCAGTCGGGAGAACATGTGTGCAGTACTGCCATCACTTATAGATACGTAGCTTTATGTAAATATATCCAAAGCTAGATTCTATTTGAACTTTAGATTTTGTTGAGCACCCGAGTGAGTTGGTTGAACAAATCTCTGCTCACTAAAACGGGTAAAATAATATAAATTGTCTTATTGCTGAACCCGTCGTAGTTTGATATTGACTTACTATCAACTGCTGAAATTTCAACAATCATGTCTGCCGCCACATAACTGTAAAAGGTTCAGTTGGTAATCAGAAAGACATTTGACATGCGAGGCCACTCTTGTCGAAAATTACCTATTTCTGGTTATCAATAAATCTATCATTCAATGCATTCTGAGCAATAAAATCCTAGTGATTATGGCCGCCATCAACTCTGAAATTACCTTGATAAATGTTGGTGTGCCACATGTTTTAGTTTTGTCATCAGCGCTATTTTCGCCAATAATAGTTCGTCAACAGCCCCTAAGTCACATACATTAATTCATATTAATTTTCCATTCTAGTCTTGAATTAAACTCATTAAATTCTGACCTTAATTTCAAACAGATTGGAATTTAATGCTTCTGTCCGCCATGGGAAATCCCGTCATTATCCATGAATTCCACTTAGTTTACTGGATGTGGAAAAAGCTCTCAAATAAGCAGAATTCGAAAATATCAATATTAAGAAAATATAAAGGAAAATATGCCAAAAAGAGCTTATTTTCATTTGTTCTCCGCGAATTTATAATTTCTGAGCGACTAGTCAAATCGAAAACACGACACTCAAAGTGACAGACGCGGTCCACAAAATTCTCGAATTTTAAGTGCTGTTCATATGGGCACACTATGAATTACGTACATCGCAAGCTCGGACACTTCATTCATAAGGAGTTCTCTCGTTCACAGAGAGCTGTGGGTACAATTTGAGCAAACAGACACTTCATCTCGAATTTTTAGGTCGTGAATTTGTGGATCGCATCTGCCTTTAAATATCAGAATATCAAGGTTTTCGAAGTTCGCTGTTAACAGTTCACAAAGTACGGTTCATGTGAATGGCTCTTAAAACGATCTCTATAAAACACTTTCCGTGCAGTTTAGTCCTCTGCTGTTTAAAACCACCAATTTTACCAGTATCTCGCCTGTCTTTCCTCTGATCCTTTCCTCACTTTTTTCGTTCCGCTCTTGAACAAAAGTGCATTAAAAATAAAAGGTTCTATCGCCTCATGGACTCTGAGTAATCAAATGACGGTCACCGCATTCCTGAATCAGAATTACCCATTCAACCTCACTTAACCAAATCAATTAATTAGATCAACTCATATCTCGCTTTAAGAGACAGCAACTAGTGTCAAATTGTTAGCTCATTGAATGTTTGCAAAAACCCTGCGTGGTTATAAACAAAGTGTTAGCGAGTACAGCAATTTGAAGGTTCCGTGACTACATGACGTGATTGCAGATCGTCTTGTATTTATGGCTTGTAGTTCAACCAGAATAATGATTAGTTATTTGCCCATGAAATCAAAGTACTTTTCTGCTTGACCCAAATTCTTCTGCTGATCTTTTTATGGTTACAAACGTCTGGGTATCTTTAGAGAATCACAGTGTCAAACCTTTAGTACATATGTATTTCATTTCTTTAATGGCAACATTTGGTTTCGTTGAGACATTCTGTTGAGTTTAGTCTTCAATCGCAAATATGAGAGAACTTATATCAAATTATGATATTTTTCGATATCGTTTTAACCTTCCAGCTGAAGACTGCAAAATATGGATTAATTAATACTTACAGTACTCCCCGGATAATAACATTTACGCATGGGCATAAAAATGTGTTGCTTATAAGCGGGTTTTCAATGAAATTCCTCTTAAGCGGGGACCTAAGGCTTAGGATGGCGTTGGTAAATCTCAGCTGAATAGAATTTGTTGCTATCAAAAGGGTTTTGCTATTAAAACGGTTGCTCATATCCGGAGAGAATGCTCAAATTTCGTTAAGTCAAAAAAGAAATACAGTCGCCTATATATATATGCAATCCGATTAAACAAAACTTTCGGTTATATGCAACAAGAAATTTATCTTCCTCCTTTTATTTATTGGCGCTACAGTCCAGGGTGGACCTGGGCCTCAACCAACAAGCCTCTCCAGCTAGCACGGTCTCTCGCTAGCTGTCTCCAATGTCGCACGCCAAGTTGGTTGAGGTCCTTCTCCACCTGGGTGCGCCACCTTAAATGCGGGCGTCCTCTGTTGCGTTGTCCCACGGAATCGGAGTCGATGACTCTGCGGGCCGGAGCTGAGTTGTCCATAGGCTCTACATGGCCTAGCCATCTTAGGCGCTGGATCCGAAGACGCCTGGTTATGCAGTAAAAACCATACAGTTCATTGCTCTTGTGCAAAATCAAAGACTAAAAGGGCGGAAATGAAACACATGATATTCCTATTTTACTAAGTTATTCCAACAAATACCGTCATTTGATTTTGAGTGAGAGTGTGTCAAATTGTTCATTGATACTAGCCATTTAAAAGGCACCAACTAACTACTCACTTTCCCAGAAGTAATTATGGGCACCTTCTGTCAACTCTCAGTTTAGACATTATTTTGAGTTCTTTCATTAGGCCCATTGAATGCTTTGATCAGTCAAAAAACCGAAGTAACACCAGCAGTTTTATTAATTGAATTTTCTTATCTTCAGCAAGTCGAACTTTCTTTTGCTTTATTAGTTATTTGATTGCCGTACTCTCTTCTTTACTAATTAATTACTCGAACCAATAAACAATTTAACACCTCATGTGTTAATTTTTAATCCAGATTGAATTCCGAAGCATAAGCGAACATTTTCGAAAAGATTTATCTTCGCATTTGCTAACAGAAGATATTCAGCTTTGCTGGGAATTAATTGTTTAAAGAATTCGCACTGACAATACAAGAAAAACATGTAGTCGGGGATCTCCGGTTCTTTGAGGTTGTTTCTTCTTTCGTGAATTGTATACAGATACGGATAAAACAATAGGACCACCTAACAATTTTTTCGATTTCATTCCAAAACGATGTGGTCTGTATGCTGCATTAATGCATGGATACAAATTCACCTTTGTCTCACGAGCATAAAAATGCTCCTGTATCATTTTTTTTCTTTTTCTCCGCCCCTCTTACTCAGTTGGTCTTTTGCGAATTTAAGACGGTTTTTCCTGAGCTTTTTAGTAAGGACCGACGCAACTCTGGGATTCTACCGAAGAGATGCTTTTCTTCTAGTCTTCTTTGTTTTGCTCGTGAGTAGACTAGGAAGTTTATTTCAAGCATAATCACTGCTGACTCGAAAGGGCTTTTCAGAAATCCAGGCTGTACTTGAAGCACTAAATAGCTTCACATTCAACTTCTGGGCTGTCGGAGAAACACAAGAAAAATCAGTTAAAGCTGATATGGGAGAGACATGGGCGCAAAGTAAACTCCCCATCATCCAATATAAAAATGCCGCTTCTTCTCCCATCGTAAGGATTTTTTCGTATCTGACTTATTTTATAATACAACAATAAAAAAAAAGTTGAACAAACTTAAGGAAATAAGCCCCACCCTCCCCATTCACGCTTTCAAAAAATTAAAAATTATTATTATTAATTAATTCATAACTATTCAAGAATGTTCCTTTAATTCCAAAAACTCTTGAAGATATATCCGATTTATGATTTAACGTAGGTAGGTTTTATACCCAAGAATTTGTTACTCATAACTTTAAACGCGTTTTTCTCGAAACAATATTTTAACGACTAGCGCATGAGGTTACTCAAAGGCTATTAATCCAATCGGTTCCAAATTTTAATACGTTATTCTATACATACATACCTATTGTATGAACTAGGACAAATCAAATCGGTGAAGATCTTCTTTATTTTTGAACTTGACTTGTGGCTGAAAAAATGGCGATTTTCAAAAAAAATTTGAAAGGTCCGCCATTTTGTTAATTTTTGTGCGAAATTAATAATCCTAGTTCATACCAGATTCAAACACGAACTCTTTCTAATCCCGTTGGAAGTTATTTTTTTTTTTCAATTTTATGTAAATTCTATACCTATGCAGACGCTGTCCAAATATACTTAACTTTCTCTCTTGTTATGGTCGAAGACTCAAGTGCTAAAATAAACGAGGACTTGGGCTCAATTACCAATTGGGCTACACAAAAAGGCCTAACGCTCAATCCTGACAAAACCGAAGCCATCATGTTCTCGAAACAACCGCCTTCCCTGTCCAATTTCCCGCTAATACAACTTAACTCAAACGAAATTGAATATGTTACATGTGGAAAAAAATCCTTGGAATAATGTGCACTAGTGATCTGACGTGGACTGACGACATTGACAGCGTAGCCTCAAAGGTAAATACATGCCTAAGAGGCTTATCAATCAGATATTAAATTAAAACTTGCCAAAGTACTTATAGTGCCATATGACATATGAATCTGAGTTGTTCGCCTAAAAAATTGACAAAAGCAATCAACGCGGCGTTTTTAACCTTCGCAGATTTTATCATGTCTCGGGACGATGTCGCATTGTCCTAGGATGCAAATTGGAAGCATTTAATGCTGCCGGTAGTGCATATTACTATTCAAAATTATTCACCTAAGAATTTGGCCGTTATAACTGATATGTCATTTTAACCGATGTCGTTATAAACGGTTGTGACTGTAGTTCCACCGATATGGTCGTTCAATGTGACCTGTTTGATATGCAGGATGTATGGAGGATGAGTGAATAATACTCACATCCAAATGAATACGATATGAAAACGCCAGCGATCGCTGATTGATGAACTGCATACATTCATGCATATGTGAACTATTTATGCAGAATTCCCCTTGTTGCTCAACTACCCAACTCTAATGTACATACACGTACACTTTCGTGAAATCAGCTGCATATGTACATTTTTAAAATTCCCTTCATATACACCATCGGCAACGGAACGATGCTCGATGGGTTGTGCTGCGGTTGTTAAACAAAAACAAGCCTGAATTGTACAACGTACACACACAAAGCAAAGCACTCAATTTAGTTCAGTTTAGTTCGCATTACTTCTAATATTCTTACTGATTTAGATGGATGCAGAGTATGGTACACCAGAGTTTGCTGAACTACTGAGGTAGAATTGCGAACTAATTAACTTGATGGAGCTGTTTTTTAAACTTGTTCGTTCGTTTCTCTCATTGTGACATTTCAAGAGAATTCGAATTGTATGTTAAAGTTTGGGTGTTGGTTCTCGTTGAAGCAACGGCCAAAATAGATAAAAATACGAATGAATGTTTATTATTGAGTAATTGTGCATAAATAAGCAAAACAACTTGAATTTTCAATTCAAACTTGAAACTGTCAAATGCAATCAGCTGTGCGTTGAAGTATTCATTGTGTCATCCCCTTCCTTCAGGTACTTCACCATGAACGGATACTTTGACGCTACGCATGTAAAGTATTCTATGTGCCAGAGCCTTATGTCTACAGTGCTGTCTGGATAGCGTAAACTAATTATTGCACAGGACGTTCACGCAAACAATTTGTTTACGTTATCCAATCGTGTTTTTTTACCCATAAAATACACTTGAACAGTCGTTTTATTAAGATTTTATTTCTATTCTCTTATTTGTTAACAAAATCCTTAAATCGAGTCTGTTTCTTTAATTCTCTCCACAGTTCTTTCGCAATTTTTTTTCAAAACTAGTATGTCGGAAATCTCCGTGACATTAGCTTCATTGAGCCCAGAAATGAAGTATTGCAGAGATGCCAGAATTCTAACTCTTTTTCCCCTTAAGATTTTTGACAACTGTTTTTTATAACGTGTTCATAATCCAAATTGACCAATCAGAGGACGGCATTTACGTTAGTTTGTGAATAACCGTCGAAAATTCATGAATATCTGTCAAAAAGGCACTCAAATTCGTCGATGGACTAGGGGGCAATCAGCTGTGAAGTCGGCTATCTCTGTAATACTTAATTTCTGATTCAGCCCATTATATTACTTTATTAATAATTTGAATAGCTTCAGACCAGAGATAACCTATAATAGAGATATCCAACTTCTACCTCCCTTGCCCCTTGATTTCATCTGACAGCGTTTTTTATACGCTTTTTGTCCCCTGTCTGTGAATACGTGTGAGCTCTTGAGAAGAGCTGTGGAACAGCTGATACCCTTCCGCTTTCTAGTAATGGGGTGAATTAGAGTTCTTATTTGAAAATTATTATATTATTTATTATATATATTATATTATATATTATCCCTTATCTCTGCTTCAGACACTATTATCGTTGATCGAGGTTGATCGGCAATGTTTTCCAAGAATTCATCTTCAGCAGAAAGAATCTCTTCGCATTCAGCTTTATCTGGCACTTGTAGTACTGCTTTCAATTGTATTCCATATGTTAATATATGCTGCAGAGTGTATTACTTAAGCAAATTCAAGTGGTATCTAGCTATATCTTGCATGATATTCGTAATCACATAGGACTATCTTCTGGGATAATAATTTGTAGCAAAACATGCAATTCATTAGAGTCTTCATGTCGCTCCTGCCTCAATTTATCCCGTATCAAGTTAAGAGGGAGACTTTCCTTTTCATGTGAACTATCCCCTTTGCCTCCCCAGAAATCTGAGGCAAAAAATTTCGCACACATTTTTCTATGATGACTGCTTTGAACCAGAAAAGAGCGTCTTTTGTTGTGGAAGACTTTAAGTAATCCAAAACATTTATTTTTCCAACAGCTAATCTTAACAGACTTTCCGGAATTGCATATCTCTTTCCTCTCTTAAATCTGGTTTAATGGCATGTTTACTGTGAGAATATAATATAATAAAAGCTCGGATGACATGGTGCATTATCCAGGAGTAGAACAGCCTTCATTGGCAAACCTTCCATGGTTCACGGTATCGAGGTTTCTTTTGTTCCCGCTACACAGTACTCTTTATAAAACAAAAATGGATGTTCACTCCAGCGGAGTGTGTGACACTAGTGTAGTTTTGATTTCAATTTCCATCAAATACACCTTAAATAAATTGTTCGATCTTTTTTCGTATATTGCTTTACTTGCCCACGCAAGAAGTGTGAAAATGGATTAATGTCGACTCTTGTCCTTCATCCTCCCATATAACCCTGACCTTTTAAAGCGATCACATCGAATCTGGCCAGGAAAAGGCGATTCACATCCACGCCTTCCTACTTTCTCTTCGAGTTTTTTTGAAAACTCGTTTCCCATCTTGATTTCATCAAAATCACACACGTGTGCTCAGTGATTGCAAATATTGTAGATACCGTTCATCCATCTTATCTAATCTCAAGCTTCAATGAATTATCTTGTAATTTCCTCGCATTTTAATTCGTTTCATATGCGGTGAATTTGTGGGATTTGCTCGCGTACATGCACTTTTCGGCCAGCAGTGTTTTTTGCTTACGTCTTCTTCTTTTTCATTTGTAGAGAAATCCAATTCGATAATTTGGCTTACTTTCTGAATTTTCCAATTGGAATCGCCGCTTTCCATCGACATTATATACAAGTTTTGACATTCAATTTCCAACAACCTTCGATAGCTCAGTTGGTAGAGCGGTGGACTGTAGAGTGAAAATTGTGTAGACATCCATAGGTCGCTGGTTCAAATCCGGCTCGAAGGAATTGTGTGATCTCTTTTTTTTTATTTAGCTCAACAAGTCAGGGGCATTTGAACAATTACACACAATCAAGCAGCATCCACACGAGAATGTGTATAATTGCATTGGGCCATGTCCAAAATTGATGCAGAGATGACTTCACGCAACATTAAACACGCGTTCAAATGTATACAAAAATTTATTAAACTTATATAAAACATACAAAATGATCAATCATGAAATAAAATATCAGAACATAAACCAATCGCTTCACATGGACCCCACACTCACGGCCAACGTAGTCCAAGCATCTCTGCTTGGTGGATACAGATGAACGGCTTTCTGAATGAGTATCTGAGACCGTTTCTCATCGATCGATCTCAGTGCCTTGCTGGCAGTCATCAGCGACTCGGCGTCGTCAATGCAGGAATTTCTGCGAATAAACATACGATTAAACCAGAGAAACGAAGGGAACTCGAAAGCATACTTTTTCTTGCTACTGTGCCCCAGGTCAACGGCACTCAGTGCGATTTGGCTGATAGGCAGATAGTATTTTCGCATCTGGCCATAATTTTTAAGCAGATAGTTCGCAAGAATATTGCGCAACTCTCCGCACTGCGGGAATATATGCACGCGGGACAGCAGGTACATCAGACCCTTCTTTGGTTGTTTCTAGAAGAGTAAGCAAAGACAAGGATGAGAGTTCCGTAGTCTCAAGAATCAAGACACTCACAATCGCCAGGTAGTACTGTGACATTAAGAAAGCGATGTGCGCACAGTGTTCCAGTGACCTTTCGTATTTCTTCAGCTCTTCCAAGATCGTTTCGGTCAGTTGCTTGTCCCGATGGAGGATTCCTAAAGCACACGCTGAATACAGAGCCTCGATGGGAGAGTCCTTCAACAGAATGCTGAAACAATCGATTCATTAGCCTCTGGACACTGATCCCCACTGATGACAGCTTACCACTGATAAAGAATGGTTTTCGTATCGTCTTCTCCCTGCGACGCGTAGACCATTGAAGCCATGGCGACAAGAATCAGCGCAGCCTTGGCGTCGTCACTGCCAGCAACGCTTTTCAAAACAGAATTGTACACAGAATACGCTTCTTGGTGCTGGCCAACCCGAAAGTAAGCGAGTGCTAGCCCAATAATTGGTTTAAAGGTGGCTTGTGACACCGAGTTGAATGCATCGATCGCTTCCCTTGGTTGGCCGTTCTTGAGCAGCAGGTATCCCAAGTTTGTGAAGATTTTATCCTTTTCACTAGCGCTGGCGTTCTTCAACGCTTGCACGGACCCCTTAATGGCTGGTCCCCATAAGCCGTTTCGTGCGTTCAGAAAACTTTGCAAGCTCAGTGCCTCCGCGCAGCAATCATCCTCTTCGACAGCAACGTACCAGTTTATTGCATCCAATGCAACAATATCGGCAAACATCAAGTCAATGGTCCGACGGAACCTCTGTTCCTTGCGCTTGTTTTCATCGCACAGAATATTGCATACCCAATGCGCGTATCCAATGGTCGACTCCAAGTGGTATTCGAACTGCTGACAATGTCTAAACAAATCCAGCGCCTCTTCCTCATCAGCAATGTGTTCGGCTATCATAGCTTGACCAATCCAGGCGTTTGGGTAAATTGGACTCGATTGTTGTGCACGCTGGAAGGCTTGGTTGGCTAACTTTATGCTGTCCAACTTGAAGTAGAGCACACCCAAGTTTGTCCATGTAACATAGGACTTGCGTTCCAGCATTAGGCCTTGTATGAAACAGTGCTGGGCCATTGGCAAATTGTTGATGGCTGTGTGAGCGTTGAGCACTCCGAGCAGGTTCCAATTTTGCCACCGATCACTCTGCTCCTTGAGGGCCTTTTTACAGGCATTCACCGCCAGATCTAAGCTGCTCGCTTCCTCCTCTGGGACCAGTTTCGCATTGTAGTACGCGCACAGGGCCAGCTCGTACCACAGGAATGTATTTTGCGTCAATTTCAGGGCGCAAGTGTAAAACCTGCCGACAGACTTTTTAGAGCTGTAAGACTCACGTAGTGGCAACTTACCTTGAAGCTAAATTCAACAACTGCTTCCGATCCAGCACAATGGTGTCTCCATCTCCTTGCTTCGCTAGTTTAGCACAAACTTCCAGCTGGGCTTTGGACTTTGGCAGCAGAGCGACCTGTACGAACACACTTGCCGTCAGGCGCCACAGCCAGACCATATCTTGCTTTCCAATCAGGAACGCTCTATCAACGAGAAAGTTACTTGAAGATTTATCATTGAATTCGCACATACTTTTCCAGATAGGTGACGGCTTTCTGAAGATGATACTTGCACCGACCCAGCCGTCTCTCAAGCTTTAGATTATTTGCCAGGCCCATGTGTGCTTCGGCGGCACCTTTCAGTCCAGGCAGATAGTCCGGATGTTCAGCGAGTAACTCCTCAAAGTCTGCAATTGCTTCCGTATGCATGCGAATCGTCTGAAACACAAATCAAACAGGATCACAATAATTCTTCGATTCACTCGGACGGTTTACCATTTTGATGACTGCCACCTGCAGTTTGGCGTAGATGTTCGCCGGATCAAGTTCAAGGATCTTCTGAAACACTCTCACTGCTGAATTGTACGAACCGCGTTCGTTGTACGCGTCTCCTAAGCATTCCCACGAAACAATGCAGCTGACATCCATTTTCAGAGACACCCTGAACGACTGAATTGCTTCGTCGAACTTCTTTATGTTCAGGTAATGTAGTCCAAGCTTAAAGTGTGTCCACTTCGATGAAGAGGTTGAAGACTTTTCCAAAGCCCTCAAGAGAAGAGCCTCATTCAGGTCCTAAAATGGGAGAGACTATGTCAAACAAAGCCCTTCTCAATTGCAGAACTCAGAATCTCACTTCTTCCCCGGTTTCCTGGTAAATAGCACTCAGCAGGTTTATGGCTTTTTCACAAATCGGATCCAAGTGCAGGCATTTTTCGAAACACTTCCTTGCACGAACGTTATCCTGCAGGACCATGTAAATTTCTCCCAAGTTGAGGAAGCACTCGGCCCTGTACGGCTTGAGACGTGTTGCCTTCAACATGCACGTCAGCGCAGCACTGTAGTTCTCAGCAGAAATGTTCAGAAGACCCTTCAAAAGGAGCACTTCATAGGATTCCTGATCTTCATATGCGGTCAGTAGCTCCAAACCATCTTTTGTGTCACTTTGGGTGGAAAAGACAAAAGTGTACATTCGGAAGAACGCGTCTGAGTCTACTTACTGCTTGTATTTGATTTGGAGAAGCTTAGATAGTGGCAACCCATTCAATTTTCCCTGCTCCCCAAGATGAGTAAAACATCTGAAAGGAAGTGTTTTTATAACTGCGGTCTCTTCCACTTCCCACACCCTTACCTGGCCAACGCATCCAACACAACGTCGTTCTGTGGAAGATTGCCCAGCACTTCGACTGCCTCTTTCAAGTCACTCTCATCTGCTGAGTGTGACAAACAGACTCCGTACTCCTCGTTTTTCCAACTCAGCAAGCGCATGACTGGCAGCGCTGTGCCATAAGCCCCAATCGCATACTCAGCGCGAGCCAATAAATCTAAGGCCACACTATAATTAGGCTGAATCTGCTGGACCTTGTAGAGCAATTCCCTGGCAGCTAGAAATTGTCCATCGCCGAATGAATGAATAGCTCTTATGAGGAGAGCTAAGCCTGAATTTGGATTCAACTCTTCCAGCTTCTGAGCGTAAAAATCGATTGGCATCGGCAGAGTGGCCATCGCTTCAGGCTTGCTTTTATAATTCTCGCAGTATGCCTTGCACATCCATTCCAGGGAGTAGATCTCATTAGGGAATAAATTATACATGTGATCAGCAGCCTTAACAAGGTTCTCAATGTCTGCCAATTTATACAGTAGCTTCAAATAACGCTTAAAGCACCTCAACTGGCATTCGGGATTGGTGGTGTCAGCAATGACGATCTCCATGCACTCTTTGAACTAAAATTGTTGCATTATTAACCTTCATATTTTCCCGCCGCTGTTTGAGGTACCTACCAACTTTTGGTCATCCTCGGCTATTTCTTCTTGCAATACCCAGATTCTGCCCAGATTCAGTTGCGATGATTGTCTTCTGCTTGCTGTTTGAGCCGTCAGTGCTTCACTCTTCAGAACCTCAATGCATTTTGGCAGAGCATCCGAATTGGTGGATCCGATTGCTGATAGTTTTTCGTGGTAGTCACTTGACTTTTCTCTAAGGGTAGAAACATAAGCAAGGGTTACGATATTATCTAAACAATCTCACGGAACAAGAGTTAGGAGTTGTTCATAGATTTGTGGAAGTTCAATAGCGGGTGCACAATTAGCTAAGCCTTGTAGTGCTAGAGTTGGTGTTGCAGAGCAACTGACTGCTTGCCGTAAGTGAGTTGCTGCCTAGAAATAATTTTGGCCAATGTCGCATCAGTTCTGTGGGATATGCAGCTTCTACTTACTTTAACTTTGTCAGAGCTTTGATAAGCAGCTCCAAGGAGGACTAAAGTCATGTAATTCTTCGGATCGGCTTGAAGAAGTTCCTAAAATTAAAGAAGTCAAGACTTTATTGATGGTGACGTCTTGTATTATAACCGGCAAATGTGAGTACCTGACATTTTTCGATTGCTGCCGAGAACTTTTCGTTTTTAATTGCTTCACGAATATCTTTCAGAGCTAACTTGATTGCCTTTGGATCCATTTTTAGGTCCAAATACACAAAAAATAAATAGATTTATTAAAGAACTAATTCTTCGTGCGGAAAATAAACTTTTGTTAAAAGTAGAACAGCTGAGTGATTGGCAAGTTGTTTATTTGACATTTGACACGCATCAAGTTAGCTTACAGCGGCTGTCTTTGAAAGTGATGCAGAAAAGGAAGTAGTAGATTTTACTTTTTTACTTAAAAAATTAAATTGGCCGCTACACAACCAAAAGTAATTATTGACGGTTATAAATCTTTCGAGTCACTTAAAAACTTGGCCGTTGGGAGTGCGCATAAAACTTTAGGTTCCTTCCACTCGTGAGATAACAATAGCATGCACAACACGAGTGGTTGCTGCAAAAGCTGGGCCGGGTTATAGCGGCTGTAGCGCCACCATTATTATTATATTATAAATCATAAAGCATTTTTATTCACGAGTGTTCAAAATGAAGAATGATGAATGATAAGATTACGCTTTGAATAGGCTACACACTATCATACAAGGGATCACGATTTTCTCATGTATTTTCAAACGCTATCAGCTCCTAACCATCATTCTCCGTCATTGCATCGAAGTACATCGACAATTTCAACCCTCATCTCGTCATATTTGCTAACACGATACACACTATCGTATTCTTCATTATTTTCCAAGAATGACAGAAAACTGATAGTGTGTAGCCTACCTTAGACATGTTTGCCATGTTTGCCACCTATCTATCAATTTGTTCTGACGTAGGCCGAGACGAGCGGATACTCAGTGCTACATTAGACGGATGTGAGCTACAAATGTGATTTCGGCGCGAAAATTTCAAAAATTAATTTATTATATAGCAGGCTGTATGACGCAAAATAAAGAGATCTTTTTTTGAAAAATGAGGTGTGCAGTTTACAATTGCAATGCAAACAACAATAAAGGAAAACCGAATCTTCGATTTTATGTCTTTCCAAAAGACAAAATCTTGCGGAGCCAGTGGATTCATTTTTGCCGAAGGAACGATAACTTAAATCCGAATACGTCTCGGATTTGCTCTGCACATTTTACTGCTGATGATTTTGAAAGGAACTTACAGTTTGAAATGGGTAAATTAATATATTCGTTGTTTCATTTACACAATGGTTAAAGGTAATTGATGGCAGGACTTTGCAAAAATAATGGATATAAGTTGAAAACGGGCACTTTTCCAACAATACAACCGCAGTCAACAGCTGCCACTTCATCTCGTTACATCAGGAAGCAAACCAAAGAAAAAAGACAAATGATTGTAGGTCTATTGCAAGACAAACAAATTCCCATCGATGAACCTGAGGCTATCACGGATGAGGTAATCGAGCCAAGCAACAACATGACAGAAGATGAAAGTGTAAAGGACTTAAAGCAAACAATTGTAATGTTAAAACAGGAGATGTAAGTTTGTTCTTAGCCTATTCCAATACAAACAAAGATACTGATACAAACTTTTAGTGAAGACTTGAAAAAGGACAAGTGCATCTTATTGGAGAATGAAATTTCATACGAAAAATTAACCCTGTCTCTCCAAAAAAGACTACAAAAGTCCGCAGTGGAACGAATTAATGTGGAGAAGCATTTAAGAGACGTATTGACTGCAGGTAAGGTATTTGACTAAGTACGTTACTAGAAGAAATGAATGTACATAGATTATTTATAATTCCAGGTCAGGTCCATAAACTGAACGGTTTAAAACCAAGGAAGCGACAGTACATTTGCTTGGATAAATCACCTTCATAGGTTCTGTTTATTCCGGAGCCGATGAGAAAAATAACGCAACTGGAGGATATCTTGAATAAAGTTCATGGAGATGACTTGATCATCTCCTTTATGAAATCTCACATGGAATTGGTAGAAAATTTGGAAAGCAAGGAGAGAGTTACGAGACTGTTTTCTAAGGTACGTATTTTAGAATAAGAAAATTGTTGACAATCAACACAAGAGAAATATAAAACTGAATAAAATTCACTAAGAGTAAGGAGATATCTTTAATTAAACATATTTGCTGTTGCGGACATTTTAAAAGCTCCTCTGAAATTTCATTTTAGTTATCTTTAATCTTTTTCTAAATTGAAGACAATATGACTAGAAAAACATAATTTATTAAACAAAAAAGGAATAACTTAAATTTTCCTTTCCGCAATTTGTGTGCAAACAAATATCAATTCCAGCCACCTGTCAAAACACTCTGTCCCGGCCTACGTCACAGAAAATATTAAACAACAGCGCAATGTTGTCAGTGGTTTGTTGTTGCCCACATGTCTGCGCAGACCATCAGTGTCGTGTCCGTGTTTATTCATGTCGCATGTTTGCAGCGACCGTGTTTGCGTGAATTTAAATTTTGCATTGTCTGCAGTGAGGACAGAGCAGCGGGAACATTCATATCGTAAGCATGAATAAAAACACTGAAAGACAATTTTGGATCGAGTTTTTGAAGATTTATAAAAGTTTGCCGGTCTTGTGGCAAGTGAAAAGTGCCGAGTATTGTAATCGCGTTTTGAAATCCGAAGCGTATGATATAATGGTGCAAAAACTAAAAGAAATTGATCCGAATGCCGATCGCGAAAGTGTTGTTAGAAAAATAAATAACTTCCGCAGCAGTTACCGTCGCGATCTGAAAAAGAGGAAGAAAAGCGAAAAATCTGGGGCGGGAGCAGAGGACGTCTTTCAATCCTCACTTTGGTATTTCGAAGTGCTAAGTTTTTTGGAAGACCAAGAGGACACTCTCGAAGGCACATCAACGACGGATGAAAATGAAAAGGATAACGAAAATTCCGAAGGGGTGTGTAATTGTATTTTATTAATTTACTTTTAAGACGCTACATGTTGTTGCTTTTTTCAGATTCTTCAAAGTGCTTCGAGGCCAGGGACATCGAAACGAAAGCGGTCTCAGAAGGAAGAGGACACATCGTTAAAAATGCCTTGTGAACACTTAAAGGAGAGCAGTAACGATGCTACAACACTAGCCAAAGGATGGGCAGCACAATATTCTGAACTTTCAAATAATCAAAAAGTTTTTGCGAGAAAACTTTTTTCAGATGTTCTCTTTGCTGGATGCCTTGGAAAACTCAATGAACGAGTCGTCCATGGAGTTCACAGGTTACTAGAATCTTCAAGCAAATCCAGTCCGTCATGAGTGATACATCATACATCTTCTCCATCACCAATACCGCAGTATTTTCCAAAATGCTGATTTTTCACCAAATATCATTTGAAATGTAAAAAAAACATACATGTACATAAATAAAATAGTTATCCAACCACTTTTATATTTTTCGTTAACACTGATATAATCGCCTCGCAATTGACGAGTGCAGCGGTCGACTGATAGAAACATTAAATCTTCAAATGTGTCCGTGCTTGCTAGGAAGCGTAAAGTAAATGAAACCCTCTCGCTTGCAAAATCGGTTCCCTCGTTACAGTTTTTTGTCTAGTAAATAAGGGATTTACTTTTTTAATGTATGTCTGTATATATTCGTCAAAAATTAACGAAGACAGCAGGCGTATTCGCCTCCAGCTCTTTTAATAATCTGGTAAAATCAAGGTCACATCATTTTTTGTACCACTCCTTAGTCCAAATTCTTTTTTTCTCTGATCTCCCTTTTTTTAACCGCCAAGGAAATTGTTATGGTGGCACTTTCAGTGTGTCATTTTTCCGACTCGACGACTACGACGAAGCCTGGACGAAATGAATGTTTGTGCAGATTGCATAGAGCATAGAGTTAAGGCCTGCAGCGACGTGTCTGTGTGAGTATGGACCACAAGCCTCTGTATGTGGATGGGGATTGTTTTTTTAATACGGGGATGTAAGCGAGTTGTTGTTTCCCTGTATCACGAAGCAAGGATTGGATACTTCGACGAGGATGTTTATCGGGAAGACGTGTTAATGATTGTCAAATGACCCAATGATATTCTCTTCAAAAAATATCCTAGATGATGGGGTTGCGGTGAGATTGGGGAACTGAAATCCTCCATCCTTGTGAGGTAGTCGAGAAGAGGAGGCATTCCTGACCCATGGTAGAAAACTTTGTTACTACACTATTTCCTTCATGGCATTGTTCCTTTGGACATTCAGTTTCTTAAGAGAGCCATATAAGGCTTAGGAAACCATAGGATTTTAGGGCCCGAATGAGAATATTGTAAAACAGGCATTTTTTTCTACATTACAAGAGCTGGGGAAGAGTTTAAGTTTGGCTGCTGCGGTTTAGTTGCAGTGTTTTAAAATGTTGTTTGGAAGGTGCAGTAGTGCACATTCAGTACAACGGCCTCGTTTGAATCTAAATTGTTGAGCTTGAGCGTGAACAGGATGGTCGAAGAAATCTATCATTTTTGTAAGGAACACGTATTTTGCCAAAGTTGGGCAACATGGAGATGTTTATCTACTCTATTGGATATTTTTTTTACTGAGATCAACTTTGTCATTTTCCAGGGAGCCGAAAATAGATGTTAACGCAGTAATTGAATAAAGGGGTTATGGCATCTCTCATAGAAAGTCCACCAACCTTCCACACTTCAAACTACACATGACAACCATGATCGATGTTGGGCAACACGCTCTGTGTTGGGAAACATGTGTCTCCACTCAATTTTGTTCTGAGTCAAGAAGATTATGAGATTATACTCAGGCCATGTGACTCAGCTCTCCCCATCTTTTTTCCCAGTTGCCGTGCTTCCTTCTCAACTATTGTACGCTATGTACTCGTAGGACCGCCGCCTATATAGCCATCCTGAGTAAGCGGGTTACATTGCATTGCTTGGTTAGCTATGGACCTGTCACCCTATTGGAGAATGTTACCAAAGCACTGCCACTTTCGTCTTCGTATGGTTGTGTCTACATGTTCATGGTCCATTCTCTGATAAAGCTGTTCGTTAGAGATAAGGCTTGGCCAGAATATCCTTAAGATGTAGCGTAGGCACCTATTGACAAACGTGGTCACTCTCCAGTGACCAAACCCATATAGTAGCACGGATTCAACGTTGGAACAGGCCAGTCGTAGCTTGACTGACGCGCATTTAGCAAGCGATCGATACTTGTGGATTGGATCCAAATCCATTCCAAGCTTCGTTCCATCTGAAAGAAATTTAAACTGAAACAAGCAATGAGGAGTTTTTTGTTTCACGTTTATTAAGCATTTATAGCAACCACCCAGAATGTTAAAGATGATATTCATTTTAATTTATTGCAAATGAACGTAGTGCCACTTATCAACTGAAATATTAAATCAATCGATTAGTTTGAATGTCAATTCGTTGGCTGCTTCATCTTACCTATATCTCCAATAGTCTCAACATCCCCATCAGTTGGTGCTTCCTCGAACAATTTTGCAGCATCTTCTTCGGCGATAAGGAACGGGGAGTCGTTCACAGTCACATTGGAGCTAAAAACAAAAACTTCATGTGCTTCATTCTCTCAAAAATCTTCAATTTGGTATTACCATGAAATAGATCCACCATCCAAGTCCTTTTTGATCAAACCCTTCCAGAATTTGTGAGTCTCACTGATAATGTTGGTAGCGAAACTGGCATTCTTGGCCTCTCCGTTAAATGCGAACTGATTCTCTGGCTTGCCATCGGGAATCTTGTAGATTTTGAACCATTCCACGGTGGCACGCAGCAGACCGGGGAAAAACTTATCCACATCACCAACATCAGTCATTTGATCGCTCAAAGGATCGTTGACATCAATGGCAATGATTTTCCAGTCGGTCTCTCCCTCATCAATAAGTGCCACAGTTCCGAGTACTTTAACTTGCAAGACCTCTCCACGCTTAGCAACACGAGATCCGATTTCAATGACATCGATTGGATCGTTGTCGCCTTTGCAGCTGGTGGACGGTTCAATGTGATCGGGGTTTTCCCAGGTTTGTGGGAGCGCACCGTAATTCCAGATGTAGCCATGGTGAGGGAAGCAGTTCGCGACAAATCGCAGTTTACCCTTCTTCACGTCTTGTTTGATGGGATTCAATGGAGTTTTAAGGCTAATCTGTGGACAGTTTAGGAAAGTACAATGAGTCACACAATTCGCTTATCATTGTGCAAGGGTTTAATCTAATCTAAATATTGTGCGGGAAATATTTTCTGCCCTTTGAATTAATTGATAAACAAATAAATTACCAACAGATACCGATAGCGCACGCAATTGGTGATATTAATTTTTTATTAATTGGTTTTCGGGCGATGATTTACC
Source organism: Eristalis intricaria (assembly GCA_964034865.1). Taxonomy (NCBI): domain Eukaryota; kingdom Metazoa; phylum Arthropoda; class Insecta; order Diptera; family Syrphidae; genus Eristalis; species Eristalis intricaria. The sequence goes on from OZ035877.1 coordinate 65,803,977, forward strand.
TCCATTTTGGCATTTGTCCAGCGTGGGACCTCAACCACCATGTTGTAGACCGAGTTGGACTCATCGGCGAACAGTGGAATGTCGTGAAGCGGCGAAACTAAACTTCCAGCTGCATTTTCTATAAAAAGAGAAGAGGTGGTAATGTGAGTGCGGAGTAGAGACTATTTTCATTGTTCACACAATAAACACAAATTAATTTAATGACCATCGATATCGCGTGACATATGGTCATTTATCATCAGCGAGTGTCCTGCAATCGAAAAGTGATATAGGTATCCACCCTAGACAAAGAAGAAAGATCTGTCATATTAATTGCCTGTCGTGATATCGTGATCTTAAAAGACAACTCCTTCAAAAGGCGAGCTCTGGTTTCTCTTCAGTGTCGAATAAATCCTTCCCCAAGTCCAATTCAATTCATTGATCTTCTGAAAAGAGGTTTACGTAGATGCCTGCTGTTCTACTGCCTGCATTATTGAGACGCCTTGTCCACACATAGAATAAACTGAAGTGCCTCAAATTTAATGAGTATAACGCATCTTTGAAAATGACATAAGCTGAAAGCATTCACAATGGATTGTGTCACGAATTAGTCATGTCCATGCATTCGATGTTATTTCTGATCAGGCACATGATTTCACAGACAAACGAAATTACAAATAGAACATTTAATAACTTGGGGAGTCCCCACTTACTTCCTTCTCTGAGGTGCACACTTGAAGTTGTGCTTGTTCTTTTATCTTGAACTATACCAAGGCAACACTTTACTTCCGACATAATACACGACGATACATTAAAAACGCCTAGCCATTCCATGTGTTCCCTCTTTGTGCTTATACACAGACATCAACTAGCTAAGAATCCAAATATGACAGGGGAAAGGTCTGTCTTTGAACGCATTGTCTTTGTATGTCCATGGGGTTCCTGGCAGGTATTTCATCTGTGCATCATATCGTGAACGGCAGATCATCCCCTACTTTTGCTTTCCTGCTTTAGGACCATGTTAAGGAAATAATAAATAAGACAGTACACCTGCTCCTACCGAGAAACATCCCATTCAATCGAAGTAACTATCGTACTAACCAGAATTCAACATTAAGACTTGATTTCCACTTAGCCAATGTTTATTCAATAAAACACTTGTCAAAATATTAAGTTGCCTCAAAGTACTGGTCATCTGGCTTCTTATACAAGAGCGACAATAAATCAGATTACTGCTCACGTGTAACCTTGCTCTTACTACCTAATCCATAACTGAAGAGAAGCCCTTGTGTACAGAACAAAAAAAAAATGCAGAATTACAATACAGCGCAGAGTCCCTGTCGGCAGCACTTCTATCTTGTAAGCTTTCACTGAGAACAGACAATTAATTTTTTCCTGACCTTGAACAACTCTTATGGGGACACATTTACCGCCCTCCGCGGACACTTTGTCCAGCCACTCAAGCCCCGGAAGAGCGCACGAAACTTTCATTCTAAACAGAAAGTTGTGCGCCATGAATACAAATGTGATGACGTGCATATCACAATCATGTCGGTATGAGAGAATTTTCCATGAATGCAATTAATGCTGTCAGTAGTGAAAATTGCATCAGAAATACTTTTGTTTATCTGATATCTTGTGATTGGACATAATAAGGAAGTTCCTCAACACTAGGGAATCCAGAAAATTATGAGCGTATACGAACCAAAGATAATGTTAGCAATGACCTTTGGCTGAGCACAGACTGACGCAGACAAGAAATGTTGTTAAAATTATATAATAAATCTTATCAGAACTCACTGAAGTAAATGCTGTAGTTGGTGGAGTTTGCTGGTCCCTTCTCAACCGTTGTATACTTTTCAGACATTTTTGATGCAGAAGTAGAGAAGTAAAACTTTGAAACAAGAGCACTGGTACGTACACCTTTCACTAGATTCACAGAATGAATATTGGCTGAGTGCAGCACGTGTGACAACACCGGTCGAATTATATTTGGCACAGCCATTACCGTCACTTTTGACAGAAATTCTGTTTTCTCCGCGGGCTTTCGTGTGACGTTTTACAGACACTGACATTACGAAGGGTATACATTGGCGTGGGAGCTTTTTTTATATTTCACAGTGGATTACAAAATTTGGCGATGATGCTTTAAATAGATTACTGATTTATTTTGAATATTTAAATAAATTGTCTGAAAATAGAATGCAAGATTGTTTTGATGTCTCATGACGATTTTTATGAAGTGTTTGAACGGAACATAACCGTTTCTGCTCTTTCCTCTTAATGTAAGATAAATTGTCACACAGGATGAAGATAGGGATGGAGTGTCCCAGCAACCTTGGATGTTGAATTCGTCGACACTTGAGAGGGCTCATGCCGCAGTCCAACACATATACAGTTAAAACGGCCCGGAACTTGTTTTGGAAAGATATTTCATATAACTCACCTCCAATAAGCGGTATTCACTCTAATATCCGTAAATTAACCAAAACCGTTTTTCTCTTTGAATCCTCATGAAAAATTAAATTAATGTTTGTATTTATTTTAACTCTAATATACGTAACATAGCGTCGTGTCGGCGTCTTTAATTTTGCTTTTTCATCTATAAATGCAACTAAGATTCTAAGATTCGATACATCGACTTATGAATGTTTTCGACAACAAAGATTTAGAGTATTCCAGTTCCCGGACAGAAAATGTTACATTTTTTCATTAAATTTTAAGGCTGGTTGGAAAAATCAAAAAACCGGCATGGATTTCATGAATTGAAATCGGGAGGGGAAAATAATCTGTTGACTATGAAGCTGTCACGCTTTTTGTAGATCAAATTCTATTAACCGGGATTTTCGATTATCCGTGATCAGCTCGGCCCCAGCTATTTCGGTTAATCGAGTTTCAACTGTAATTCAATATTGAATGTTCTCCCCTAGCCAAAAAGGATTAACGAAACAAAAGCACTTACGACACAGATTTTCCCTTCCAGGAATATACTACAGACAGAGCTGCGGCATGGTGTATTGACTCGAAGTGACTCCCACTCTGAAAACGGGTCTATACTATGTCTATTGATCTATTGATTGTGTGCTTAGCTCGTTTTTCATAAAGGTGAGTCGTCTTTTTAGGCTATGTGGGCGCTTAGAGTCTAGAATATACCATATTTGTTTCGCAATGAGGCACGAGTTTGGCCATCAACGACGAGTGTGAAGCATTAAAGATCATTTGCCGTAGCGAGAGGCATGCGTGGTAGGCGTGAAGGAATTGATTAGCCGGTAGCTTGACTAGCGAATTCGTCGGACGATCACCACATTATTTGGGTGATAAAATACTTGCCCATCTTATCAAGAGACATGCAGTAGTTCAGGGAACGAAATGTTAACAAATCGTCGTATTCAGTGCCCTCTTCATAGACCTAGCAATCAAAAAAAAATATTGGGGGAAAATGCGAACACCTTCTTAGAGCGCTACAGTCGGAGGTGTGAGGAGGCGGCTGATGTCCGCTTTGTACGTGGACGCCCTCTGTTGCGTTGGACCAGAGGCTCAGAGTCGAGATTCTTCGGGCCGGAGCTAATTTGTCCATACATTTTAGGCCATAACCATTTTAGGCTTTGGAGCCTTAGACGCCTGACTAAACTCATGTCGCGCTAAAAACTGGACGGCGCGTTCGTGGTTGAACCTCCTTTTCCAAAAACCATCAATGCAAACAGGATCAAAGATTGAACGCAGAACTTTTCCTTCGAATATACCAAGGCAAAGAGCAGGACAGGGATGATCAAAGTGTTATATAATGTTTGCTGGGTCCTTCGAGAGAGACCGTTACTACTCAAAATCAGCGATTGGGAAGAGTTATTCTGCGTTTAATATCGTTGTTCGTACTGTTTACTTGAAAGATCAGGTGCACGAAAACGATTTTGGCAGGAATTTCAACACTGGATACGGCGTTGTATAGCTTGTCTCTATGCACGCTGTCATATGCGGCCTTGAAAAGTTTAGGAAAGGCCATATTTGTTCCGAAATGAGGTGCGAGGTATCAGGCCATCAACGACGTGTGTCAAGCATTAAAAGATGGTTACCTGTGTGCCATGCGTGGTATGCCTCCATTTAAGGAAAGTGATGAGCCCGTGCTTTTGTGTCCTTGGGTACCGGCACTCACATTAATAATAGGTCCATCCATATTATTATTAATGTGAGTGCCAGTACACAAACACACAAAGGCACGGGCTCATCACTTTCCTGAACAGCCTAAAGAGGGCCAGGGCCTGGCTTCTACAGCAACCACTCGTGTCGTACGTACTATTGTTCACTCACGTAGTGGAAGGGACCTACAGTTTAATGCCGCCTCCAAATGGCCAAAGCATATTCACACTACGTGGATGATAAAACACTTGGCTATTTCATCAAGGTATAAGCCGTAGCTCAAGGAAGGAAAACAAAAATAGGTATTCAGTGGACTATTCAGAGCTGTGCTAACATGCTAACTTGATGGTGTCCGAATACGAGAAAAGAAAACACGTCGCATAATTGAATTTCGTTAATTTTTATTTTTCCAAATAGGACCTAATAAAATTATTTTGTTTCAACACAAAAATACAATAAAAAATACACATCTCATCGATTTGATATAACCTTTCTTCCTTCCATATTTCCTTCCTTTCCACTTAGTTGTTCAATTCGAATAGAATTTGAGAGATTGTTCCACTAGATTCGACATTACTTAGAGCAACGCTTGCCAAATGCGGTTCATACTGACGCAAGATCCTGCAAAAAGTTGTGTTTAAATATGGGCTCTAGTCAAAAATGATGTGTTTTCACAAACCTCTTAGCTGCTGGTGTGTATGTTACCAAATTCCTCAATATCAGAGCAGCTGTTAAGCGAATACTCTTCGTCACTGGACCTTCATTCTCGTCCTACGTATTGGAAAAAGAAACGTGAAAAGACATCACTAATTAGATTGAGTTTATGTTTTATGTAAAGTCACGACATTATCAATTTGGGTTACTTTTAACATAGATTACCAAGCTTACCGGGTTTTTTGAAATAAATGCGGTTATGTTTTGAGGAATGTTTATTTAATTATGTATTTACAATTGCAAAAGCGAATACTTACACCTTCGGACACCGTTAAAATTGAATTATATTGCATTGCTTTTGTGAAGGCATCCAAACCAGGAGTGGAATTGGTAGTGGTAGTAGTAGTAGTAGTACGGGTGGTATTAGAAGCAGGATTTGTGTTAGACGAAGCAGTTTTTGCGGTGGATTCTACGCTATGTAAATTTGCAAAATCGGGATACTACTCGAAAGTAATTATAAATAATTTTGATTGTTATATTACCATTTTTTTTTTGTACTCTAAATTATTTTCTATTTCCAAAATATAAAACATGCTTTAATTGAAACGTATTTGCAGCATTCCGGGAGCAAAATGGGGGACGGAAACTATTTGAACAACAAAACAAAATCAAGTTGAGGTGGTTTGTCACTGAACTATTGTGCGCGACTTCCATCATCCAGAGGGGTGATACAAGAGCTTTTTTAAATGAGAGAATTTGTAAAGGTCTCTCGACATATGAAACCATTTAAATCGTGCTAGAAAAAATTCAACGGAATACATGTCTCCAAACTATATCGAATGTGCTTTAAATACTGAACGACCACTTTGTAAAGTCACTTAGTTATTACGGATCTATTTAAAATGAGTTCTCAAGACTGGAGAAATTCACAGAGAGTAGTTGAAATCCTCATTTATAACACTCCCGAAGAAAAATGATGCAACGCAATGCGAAGATTAAAGAACTATAAACCCGGTGAGCCTCATGTTAAAGCATGTTGGCTGAAGCCCAGGTCCACCCGGACTGTAGAGCCAGGCAAATAAGAAGTAGAAGTAAGAAAATAACGCTTTTTGCTCTCAACATCATAGCACAAAGGTGTCTAGAAATCAAGCAAGAAATTTACATCTGCTTTGTTGTTTACGAACAAGCGTTCGACAAACATAGGTTGCTTGTATAGAAGAATAAATACTGCGCGGTGCCTTACTTTCACGACATAGTGTTATGCAAGATTAAACAATGCATAGTACCATTTGCTAGCTGTGCTCTTATATTTGGAAATACCCACCAGCAGATCGAGTGAACTAGCTGAAGTCTCCAGAAAACGGATAACGTAAATTCCATTATTATTCATTGGATTATCAACAAAAGGTGTTGTCGAAGTGCGAATTGTTGTTTTTAATTCTTGAATGGTTTAGGTGTCCTACACTTGAAATATTGAGAAAAACCAGAATTTACTCGAAGGACTTCGAAATAATAGAATTGTTGTATCGAAACCAAAAAGAAAGAAACGATAGCAAAGGTATGAAAATCAACAGTCTGCGGTACACTGACAACTCAGTAATCATTGTAAGTTAGGCAGAACCAAATTCAATGATGAATAAAATAAACCAAATCAGTTTGGAAAATGGTTTTAAAATAATTGATTCTAAAACCAAATTCATGGTAATTTCTAATCGAGATAGAGTTGATGCTCCACATCGGTAACGCGTAGATCGAGCGTGTCTATACTATGAAATACCTAGGAAGATAATTTGATGGGAAAACGGACTCCTCCACAGAAATAAAATGCAGAATCGAACAGGCTAGAATGGCATTTGGCAAAATCAAGAAGGTATTATCTAACAGCGACATCCAATTACCGTTAAAAATTCGCGTTATAAAGTGCTATGTATGGTCAACGGAGCGAAAGCTTGGACTATAAAAAAAAAACGATTGCCAAATAGACTAGATGCTTTCGAGCTGTGGCTATTTGGTAGAGTTCTGAAAATAACATGGACAGATGGTATATCTAATGTAGAAGTCCTGAGAACTCGTCGAGAACTCTTAAACACTGTGAAATTTCGGAAAACAGAATCTTGGGCCACTTCCACACCTCGGGGAAAAATTGAAGGAAGAAGAACTGTTGGCGGACAAAGAACAAGGCGAATGCAACATCTGAGCGAATGCTATAGCATCCCGAAAATCGAGCTGTTCAGGAACGTAACATCAAGAGAATGACAACCGACGTCCTAAGAGAAGAGGCACCTCCCGAAGAAGAAACACTTGTGTGACCCTCTCAGAGAAAGGACATAGATAGATTTTGACGTTTGAGAAGTTCGTCATGATAGTTACACTCACGTAGCATTGTCAGTGAGTGGGTGGGAGCCATGTCTTGAATTGAAAGCTGTCAGCTACCAAGCCAACATGAGGGCATAAAGATGTACATGCTGTCTTTAAGGAAGGGCACACGCCATCGATGACTTGATCACAATTTCACGGCAGATTTACTTTTGAAGTAATCAAGGACGTCGTCTAGCTCGGCTGCCAAGTAAACTGTACCAATACCAGAAAAACGCAGAGGAACTCTTCACTAGCGTTGTTTCATTGGCTCCAAGAGGAAACTAATTTTAGAGCTCTCTCCCGAAGGGCCAAGCTTAAATTATATTTCACAGCACTTTGATCAGCCCTGTCCTGCTCTTTGCCGCAAAGACACGGACAATCTCAAAAGCAGATGTAGAACCACCTAGTCTTCTTGAGAGAAAAGTTCTGCGTTTAATTGTTGGTTGCATTTTGTGAGAAAGATTCAAAACTGTGCACCGACATTCGGCTAGCCAGGTTCATAGATCCAACGCCTAGGGTGGATAGGGCATGTAGATTACATGGCCACTCCTCTCCAGCCACAAGTGGAGAATGACCTCAACCAAATTAGCGTGAGTAATTAGAGACACTGTCTCCGTGGTGTAGTTCGTTAGTGCATTATATCCAACTCAAAGGGTGCAGTGCCAGGTTCAAATCCCCAATTTACCAACTTTCATAATTCACGCTTCCACCTCTTTCGAGTCACTGACAATGTTCAAAGAGTATTCCTGTCTAGATAAAGCTTCTCAACACCGCCGTTCGGAGTCGGCATAAAACTGGGACCTACAGTCCCGCGAAAGGACAATGGCACACACAATCAAGGGTGGTTGCTGAAAAACTAGACTCAGGTCCACCTCGGACTGTCGCGCTACTTTATTATATATTATATATTATAATTGAAGACTTAAGATAGTGCCAGAAGAAGAACCTGGAACGATGGACGTAGTTTCCGCAAATGATCAAAAGCCATGCAAATACATTCTTCGCGCTCAACTGAATCCCTGAGGCATGCTCTTAACCAAAAAAGGGATCTAACTACAAGACATTCTTCAAAACCAAAATACTCAACGAGTCCGTGCATAAACATAACCATAAACTGGAACAGACTTGCTAGTAAAACCTTCAAACATTCACATTGACTCACCATCAATTCTTTGGGATTGACAAAGTCTGACGAATGCCTCTTGATTGCATGCATAGCGGCGCTTCCAGTCGACGGCATGGAGCCATTGGATGATGTCGACAGTGCTGGAGATGCAGTACCGCGAGCGCTCTCGGCAGCCTGCTGTTGAGCAACAACTGCGGCTGCATTCTTTATAATCGTCACAGGTTGACCGTTATTGGGCGGCAGGGGGCCACCGGACAAACGCCGTTGTACAGCTGCTTTGAGGCTCTAAAATGAAAACGTGTTAAAAAACTAAAATCAAAATTAAGTTTATATTTCAAAGGAGGCCCACTTCAATAGTTAAATGGCGATCCAGTATGTGAGTCATGAGTGAGAAGCGTTTTCGTGGAATCCCATCACAGAGGCCAGGTCCAGGGCCCCACTGGCAGAAAATTTCAGCGCCAACGTCCAAGTGATCTGGGCAATGCACAAGACAACTATGATGATGCAAGTCAGCAATGGACTTGAACTTCTTCCGCGGGCAGTTGCGCCAATCGCAAACGAAAAGCCAGTTTAAGTCGACCGGCGGATCCTCTTCGATCTTTTCAAGTTTCGGTTCAACCTTGATTTCAGATTTCACTTCAGGCTTTATTTCTTGATTTTGTTTAATCTCAGGCTTGGTCTTCAGCGTAGCCTTTGGCGCAATATGCACCGGAGCTGGGGTTGGTGTGGATGGTGCAACTGCTGGTGGTTGCGGGGGTGGAGTGGGTGTTTTTACAGCCGCCTGAGCTGCAGAACAAGCCGGAACTGGGGCTTGGTTTGTAATCGATGCTGTGGTTTGAGTTGAGAGCTGAGTCGCAGTCGAGGTTATGGTGGCGTACGATTGCTGTGTTGCAACGCTGATTTGGGTTTGTCGCATGGCTGGTTTTTGCACGGGCAGAGTTTGTTTTTGTTGCTTTTGCTGTGCTGGTTGGACCATTCGCACAATTTGTCCTTGCGGACCGGATTCAGCCAATTCGATTGTTCTTCCTCCGGTGATGATGACTTGCCGCTTCTCGGATCCTCCAGGGGTACCTGTATGCTGGACGATTTGTGCTTGCATGACAGTCGGAGTGACTTGTGTTTGCGGCGGTGGTACGCCCTGCTGCTGGACAATTGAGACAGACTTTCCCAGCCGGGGAAGAGATGTGGTCGTGGCCGTGGTTGTAGTCAGCTGCGAACTCGAGGCGGGTATGATTGGAGCAGGTGACTGATGAATCTTGATGGTCGCTGGGATGTGAGAAAGCTGGGACAGTATGTTCGGACTCTGTTGCTGATTTTGCATTTGCTTTTGAATCATCTGCTGTTGGGCTGGCATCTGCATGTGCGACTGAATTGGCCCCGTTTGGATGATATTGGTGCCAGCTGAGTTCATGTAGATTTGATGCTGCACAGGCCGTGGCATCTGCGTGACTATCATCTGCTGTCCCTGGGGTGTGGTCATGATAACCTTTTGTGGCTGTGATGTTGTAATCATTTGTTGCTGGCCTTGTGGCCCGCCACCTTGTTGTTGCAGGATTATAATCGTTTTCGTACCAGCAACTTGTTGTTGGGGAGTTTGGGTCACCAAAAGACGTTGGGTCTGCTGCTGTGGCTGAGTCTGTTGGGCCACGAGATAAGTCTGTCCCTGCGGATTTGTCGCGAGCACATACTGCGTCTGCTGCTGAGGCTGCTGTTGCTGCTGAATGACTGGCTGGAGAATTTGCTGACCCATTGAATTTTTCTGAAGAATCACCGGCAGTGTCTGAAGACCTTGATCGGTCTTTATTGTTGCCGTTGCCGTGGGAATGTTCGACTGCGGTGTACCCTGCGATAGAATCACCTGGTGCGGATTATTCGGATTAACTATGAGTTGGCGTTGCATGTTAACCGGTACCGAGATCATTTGATTTTGGGTCTCATGCTGTTGAGGAGCATTTTGAATCGTCATCTTTGTTTGTTGGATCATAGTAGCAGGTGGTTCGTCTTCCATGTCCTCATCTTCGAGAATGGATGCAGCCATCTCTGCGTAGAGATTAGCGGCGTTCTTTGATGCTGTGACTTTAGGCTCAACTTCCAGGAGGATTTTCTTTCCGTCTGATTCGTCAGAGTCGTCATCGTGTTTTCGTTTGCCCGTAATGGGCGGATCTGGAGATTTTTTGTCCAACAAATCCACGAGCATTTGATTTGCTATAATGACCTGCCGCCCGCTATCCCTGGAGCCGCGACTCAGGGAATCCTTTGAACTATCGTCCTCAATAATAAAGGTGCTTACCGACTTGTTTGTCTTCGACATGAGAAGTCCTTCGAAACTCGCAAATGAACCATCGCCTTCGATCTGTGAAGAGCTAATGATGCTGGAGGCGACCGATGCTGAGCTCGAATCATCGTTTGCCGATAGAACCTGTTGCTGAAGGATGACATTCGAACGCACCAGAGCACCAGAGCTGAGTGGTGCCAACGGAGGTATCGGATCCCAATTTGAATTGTCCGAATTTTCACTGCTAATTATTACTGTTCTCTTCTCCTGATTGTTGGCATTGTTGCTGATGCTGTTGCCAATTGGCTTTATCGTCGTTTGGCCAACCTTCATTGGAGTCGTCTGTATCAGTGGATTATTCACCAATGCACTGATGGCAGTGCTTGATAACTTGATGGTTGAATTCTGATGATGTTGCTGTTGAGCGGCGAGCTCCTTTTGCTTTTGCTGACGTTGCGCAACCTTTTCGAAGGAACGTGAAATAAAAGTAAATGTGAGTGGAATCGAAAGGCGGTACGAGTGGAGGAGTGCATAAAAATAGAGACTTATGTCCTTCACCTTATGAAACACTGACTTATGTATAGTTTGTATAAAATGTGTAATATTCTTAATTATCATTTCCCCGTATGTGTATGTATATGTTTTTGATTCACCGCTCCTTTCTGCTTAGTAGTGCAACCCAGCACCTCAAATAGTGGTTAGTTTTCAGTTGCATTAGTGGGGTATTTGCGTTACATTACAGAACGAGATTACAGGAATTCGGAGAGAGGGAAAAACTATTTTCGGTATTATTAGTGGGGTGGCATAGTTATGTCTACAACTATTGTTACACTTCAGTGCACAGATTTGGGAACACTGAAGAGGCTTAGTTAGTTTTTTTTAGGTAGAACTAAAACGGGCGAGAACAAATTAGTCTACACACAAATTATTTATTCACTCAACGGTCTTTTAAGATTACAAAGGAACACTGTTAGTGAGCAAGAGTAGGCGAGCATTTCAAGGATTACTGACTATCATTTGTAACTGCAAGTGTCTACAATGTAGGTTAGGTTAGGTAGAGGGCTTCTAGTGCATTCGACAGCACACTTAGACCATATCAGTTGCAGACAACTACCACCGATTGACTACTCCCCAGTGATAGTGCCGTTAATTTGATCCCGACGGGAAATTGTTGCTGGAACAGATAAAAAAGTTTTAATTTTTCTTTCTCTCCAACCGAGGACCCCGCTAACCAGGGGCAGGCACTCTAACAACCAAGCCATTCAGTCATTTTGTTTACAAAGTAAAGATTCTGTTTCTGTTTAACAAACTAAGCATCTTTTTTCATTATTTGTCGCTGAAGGGTTGTCACATGTCACTGTGACATATTTGACCTGTCTTAGGCACTTTATGTGACATTTAAGTAGTGACTAGTAGAATACAAAATTGTCACACAAGTGACACGACTAAGAGAATATGGGGTATATAATATGGCACATAGACCGGCGTAATTTCTGGAAGTATATACAAAACACAACCAATTGAAAATCAAGCCTCAGAGTAAAAACTGACGGCAAGTAGTCAACTACAGTGAAACTTCTCATTACGGAAACCCCTCTATAAGAGTCGTACTCCCTAGCTAGGAAAGGTGCATCAGAACCTTTTACAGGCCCCGAACCATTCTGCGCTGTAGGGGACCATGTCCTCAGAGAAGAATTTAGGTAACTCGAAAGAAAGAACTTGACAGAAGCTTTGAACGACGCCCCTGACAAGCAAGCCAAGAAACTCTTAGTTCAGTATAACCGAAAGAGGTTTGAGGCGTGTATCAAAATTAGCAAGAACAACCTGCGTTGCAATCAGAGACATGCGAGAAATCAGATAAAGTACTGGAATTTTGTGAGGGATCTGTATGTGGGGGAACTCTTGAGAAAGCAAAGGTATGAAAAGGGCCCGCAAAAGGTCTTAAGGTCGCGGTGCAATATCCCTTTGCAACAATAACAATACAGCCTCAAAGTGTACTGCTTTTGTGACCATGCATTGAAATGCAAATTATAGCTATTTAGACACTTCGCATTCTTTCCATTCCATGTCTTCATTTCTACCGGTACCCTCTGTTCCCATCAACTGCGTCATTGGTTTTTGGTTTGGAAAGTGTAATATGAACCATTCATATTTTCAGTTCGCAGGACGCGGCTCATTTGAAAAACATTTATAGCTACACCATTCAAAAGTTGAAACTGAAATAAGCCAAAATGACAGAACATATGTGACTCTACTTCTTCGATTGATGCGACGGTCCAAGCTCAACCAACAGTATGACACAGAATTAGAGTCATATGTATAGTTTCCACTTCTTTAAATCGCATTGACACAGTCCGGGCTCAACCAACAAGTCTATCAAGCTAGAGCGATCACTGGTTAATTTATAAAGAAGCATTTTCAGTTCGTTAGCATGGCCATTATTGATTTAAGTTTGCCTGGAGTTTGTCATCGTTGCTCTCTTTATACAATGCGATCGATCATTTCAGTAGCTGTGGACATAAGCGGATGCCGAAGTATTTGGTCTTAATCCTGCTGTAAGCCGACAAAAATTTAGCCAGCCCGTTACAGATCGAACGTCAAATTCGACTGATTTTGACGTTGATTCCGAGGCTGTGGAACAATGCAGCAGAGGAAGCCCCAGGAGAAGGATCACGACCAACTCGCTATGAAACGTTCTGTCGCCAGAAATAATCTTTTCGATGGCTTTAAAATCTAACAGCGCCTGTGTTGCTTGGAACAAATGCCGAAAACGTCAAGAAAACTATAAAGTACACAGCGCATTTTCATATTAAAAGGGAAGTAACTACTTAACATGAAAAAGTGATGCTGACAGCTTTAAAATTGTGTTTATGTGCAATATTTTCTAATTTCTTTCTAGATTGCTCGAGATACATACATATAATATACTCATTCCAACCTCACATATTTTGCAATGGTTGAAAGTGTAAAAGAATTAGTACTAGTCTGATAGCATTATACAATAGGCAGTGGTAGTAAACCGTAAGGTTATTGAATTGATCGGATACATATACAAGGTGTACAACGGCGTGATTGCGAGGTCTTATTTCAGAGCTGAGGACATTTAAAGCGAACCATCATGTATAGCCACAAACATGAAATGAACGACTTAAAAACCAATTATTAATTTGCGTTACATAATAAAAGCATCTAATTTAAGAACTAATCATCTTTCCTTGCGGGAAAGTAAACCAAAATCTTGAAAAGGCGAGATTAAATAATATTATTTGCCAATGCTGTTAGGAAGGTTAGGTTAAGTTAGGTTAAGTTAGGTTAGGTCGATGTTTAGACTGGCGGGGCCACTTCGCACTTAGGTCCAGGTGGACCCATTGTGGTGCCCATGGGAAAATAACCTATGAATATTATCGTGGATAATGAGAGGTTATGGTAATGTACAGATCGTCTGTTCAATGCACTTTACATGTTAGTGGAGTCCCATTAAAGTAGATGAAGACGTTTAAATATCTTGCGGTCTTTTTCAAGAGAGATGGAAGGAGTAAAGTGACGTCCACGAAAATTGTCAATGCTTTACCATTTCTGCCGCCATGTTCATTCCTAGCTACATCATTTTCCAGGAATGACGTTAAAAAAATGATGAAAAGTTGTTAACTTTTTTTTTTCTCCCAACTACGGTCGTGAAATGAAAAAAAGGTTGGGTAATGACAAAAAACAAAAAATAAAATCGCGTATACAAGCGTTCGAGATGAAATTTCTTTGTACTGTGGGAAAACGTGAGGAATAGGACAGTACGCGAAGAATAAGTCTGGCCGTGACGCAAGTGTTCCCATTGTTACGAGTTCCGAGAGGGGGCTTGAATGCGACTCTATCAGGTAGGCGAAAGCTTGGCAGAACCAGGGGGAGACGGTTGGATCAAGTCCAAAAACTCGTCTGGTTACGCTTGGGAATTACTCCTGATGAGTGAGAGTCGATGGCCAAGGATGAAGTGGCATGGAGATTTCTCGAGCGTAGTTTTCACCGCGACCCCTTTAGTGGATTATGAGGTTCAGAAGATGATGATGATGGTAACTGTCTGTGGGGTTAAAGTTTAACATTATCTCTCTTGAATAATCGTATTTAACTAAGGTTTGTCAGGACTTCGTGCAAGTTTGCGATTCGTCATCGATCGTCTGTTTACATTCGTATGGGAGTTCCAGAGAAGAAGAAATTCCGAATCGTCATCGCATCGACCATTAAACAACCAGTGACACCACCGGCGGACATAATACGCCTCTCAAATCTTCCGCTTGGACACCTTGTATTTGATTACATACTTAAACTACGTTAAAATATTAGTAAGCTATTTCTATCGTGCAATACATAACAATAACAACAACAACAAAATGTGTTACCTGATGCAAATTAACATTTTGGGTAATCAAACAACTTTGAGGAGTATTTGGAGCTGCACTCGCATTGGTATCGATTACAACAGCAGCAGAGGTATTGGCATTGGTAGTAGCAGAAGTATTGGTAGAAGTATGAGCTGTAACTGTGGAGGAAGATGTTACCTTTGTTGCCAATAGGCTTTTAATTAATGACGAAGATGGCTGTGAACCACCATTACCACCATTCCCAGTTGTCGTTGGAGTGATGTTGATCACTTGCTGCGTTGTGATAACCTGCTGCGACTGCTGCGATGGATTCTGAACCTGTTGTTGCTGTACGACCGGTGTTGATTGTTCGGAAACTGTAGACATCTTAATTGGTTGGGGAGGCTGCTGTACGGCCGGCATCTGAGAGGTATGCGTCACCTGAACACTCCCGATCATTTGCGGTTGAGATGTGGTTGCCTACGGGGGAAGTCATGAACATGTGTGAAAATGAAATGCCAAAGTGGCGAACATACAATTTTCGAAGGGAGAGTAGGCAATGGTCCTTTCGGATTCGGATTTCCTTGATTTTCATTTTTGACAATCGCCGTCGGCAGTGTTTGTTGCACAACTTGTGGCTGTTGCGATTGAGCAGCGGTGGCCGTCTGATGTTGTGTAGGTTCTTCAACTTTCGGAACTATTTGAGGCTGGAGGTTCGGGCTATTGGTGGCCATCTTTGGTTGTTGTTCTTGCTTTATTTGTTCCTGCAATTTGAGCCGCTTCTTCGTTTTCTTAATCGATCCCAGTTCGCCCTTTTGCTTGCCGTCCTTTGTGCCCTTCTGCGGCGACAACACCTTCATTTGAATCGGCAGTGGATTGGCGCGTACGCGAATGCACACATAGTACACCTTGTTGTCCGTGCTGCCGTCACCCTTCTTCACAACCGTGGGGCCAACATTTGCACCGAAAATTGTTCGCACGATGCGCGGGAACTGCATGTGGGATACGATGCCGCGGCGACCGCATTTCTGCGTTGCCGACAGGTACATCCGGTAGAGTTCTTGCTGTTCCACACGGCTGTCCGAGGTTGAAGTCAATTCGAAGGTTGCACTCAGCCATGACAGAGCAAATTGTTCGTGCTCCTGCTAGAAATGAATTAAATTATATTACTGCTAGCCAACCGTCGTTTTCGTTGGTCTTACCTGAGAATTATTGGGCGACTTTGTCCCTTGCTGTGATGTAGCATCTTGTGCTGATCGCGACGATCCCTGGCCACCTGCAAGAAAATTTTGTTTTGAGATTCGACGTCAATTGGCATGGTCGTGTTTTTTGTTAACCTTGTGCAGCCTGAGATTGATCTTGCGTATGAGACGGTTGTTGGGTGTGAATTGCATTTTGAAGGTTTGCGATGTTTGCAATGTTTTGCGCCACCATTGGGAGCATATTCCCGGGCACTGTCTCGACAACTCTCATGAGGATGCATCCGTCGGGTCCGTATGATTGTGCCTGCAAATGAATTTGTAAGTGATTTCTAAAGAGAATCTAAAACAAACACTCCAGAGAATGAAAGTTCCCAAAACCAAATGATGATTGCGTCTTTCGATCAAAGAACGAATGTCAGTTCGTCAGAACAACTTACCTCAACAGTTATAAGCGACATCAGTGAATTGATAACTCCCTTCACCTGCACCAACGAATTGCAGGCCTTGTGGCCCAACGAACTCAGCGCATATATCGCTTCCAGAGTGTACAGCAAAAGCATGATGTCATTCAGAGACAAGTACAGGCAGAGCGTGTTATACAGCCTCTGATTCAAGCACCTGTGGACATAATCCTCATTGCTATCCTGCTGGCACACCTTGTAGAGTACCTCCAAGCAACTGATGATGACTCCCCTATCGGGACTCTCAATGCCTTCACACACCGTTGACATAAGGCATCGCGTCAAGTCGTCAACCGTCGGGTCGTGCAGTGATAATTCGGTTGCAATGTTGCCGAACACATCCAAGGCCATGTGATGGAGATTGCCCCAACGAATGTTCGCTCCCATGACCAAAAACCGAATGAATGTGCGATTTTTTGCCAAAACTGGCACGTTTTCATCGTAGAAACTGAGGTTCCTCAGAATCGATGTGATTTGATGCACCCGCTGACCTATGTACTCTTGGGTGCCAAGTCCACGACCCAGTGCCAAGAAACTCAGAGTATTCAGATCTATATTTTCGACATCGTCATCTTGGGAGTTCAACCCATCCTCGAAGTTTGGCTTTCTGACCAGCGCTGCGGGTCTGGGTGCACCACTCTCACCGTACTTCGCGTCGGGCGTTTCGTAGTAATCGTCCAAAGAGATCTCGAGAATTTGAGGCTTTTCGTGTAAAAGGTCTTTCCAGAAAGACTGCAGCGAGTGCCTGCGAACTTTTGTGTAAAGCTCCTGAAACAACTCTCGCATAGTATCTGTAAGCAATGAAGTAAATTAAGCTAAAAAACGACGGCCTTAACGGCGGAAAATACATACAATGGCAGAAGACGCCAGCGTGCGCCAGGAGAGCATCAAGCAACTTTGGGCAATGGTCCAGTTTCAGGGTGTGCTTGCTTTCATTGGACATTAACGTGCAGACATTGATGGCGAAATCCTGTTCATTGGGGAGTGGTGATATCAACGACAGCAGCAGTCTGTCATACTCGGACGAGCTATGCAGGTCTGTAGACAAGCGATTAATAATGCGCTGCTCCTCGGTTAGTTCGTGCTGCTTGTAGTTGTATATCATCGGAATTGAATTGTACGTTTTCGAAGTCCACTTCTTGGGACGGCCGTCGTCATCCAAATCATCGTTTTTATCCGGATCTTCGCCCAAGAAGTGCAATCGTTCATATTTATCCAAGAATCGTGAGTAGATGTTTTTAATTGCAACAGCGGCATTAACACATCTCTGCTGAAATCCCACTGAGCCGACCAATTCGTCCCATTCATTGCGAATGTTAACCTTCAGCCAGCCGCCACGGCTAATGACCTCGTTGTACAAAAGATACAAATCAACTTCTTGGCCATTGATTTTTGGCAGCCTGGTGATTGGAGTACTGAAACAAAACACTATTGTACACTGCGACTCGACAACATCTGTTGAACTTACTTTCTGGATTCATGGAAATTCTGTAGGGCGCGAAAAAACGCTTCACGATCTTGTTCGCATTCAACGCGTGAGGGTCTTTTTATTGCCACCACTTTACAATTGTTGGATGAGTTTTCATCTGTCTGCGCGGGCAGTGGTATTGCGGTTTGTATTAATTCCGTCGTTGACATAATTTTCGTGCGATATTCAATTCGATAAAAGTAAACATAAGGCGGAAATCTAACTGAAAATCAAGCGCACAATCAATTTTCACGAAACTAGGAAAAGAACGCCGACTTTTGTTTTGACAATATGTGTCAAATGCGGCGAATTGGGGGTTAAGTCGCCCGATGTCAGTGCGGCATTGCCAGGTGAGTTTATGTGTGAGACATAAAATGTACTAGAACACAGTGCATAATGGTAAGATGGATTCCACTCATTTGAGAGGTTATAATTTTTAACTTTTATTTATGGAATTTAAAGGTTGTTAGCTGCTACCTTACTTACTTACTGACTATAACAATATTTTTACGTTCATACGAGGTAATTTTGTACTATCTAATGTTCAGATGTTTCCTTTTCTATTCTTAACCTCAAATTTATTTATTTATTTATTAAAAAAGCTAACATATAATTATTAACATTATAAGTGAGATGTAAAGCAAGAGCGATGAAGCCTTAGGCTATAACCTCAAACTTAATGAAAGGAAAAATTCCTCAATTTATTCATAACCTTACAATTTAGAAGGAGACAAGTCAGTTGACTTGAGTCCATCTCTCTAGGAATATTAAGTAGTGTAAAAGCCTCCACTTCGCCTTCGGCTACTCCGCCGTACCTGTTAATCTGAATGGTTTTGTAGTCGAGAAACTGGTACCGTCTCGACTCGTCGGTGATTCACGGGCATCAGTCGCTTTTGTTTACAGTACCTACTCCGTCATATCCCGCATTGTTTATTCGCCTAATCTTTTCCTGTGTTCCACCCGACACAGTCAGAAATATCGGAGTAGAGGGGTAGCTAGGGCCTCCTCCACACGATGCAACAATGTCGCAGCGAAATAGGAAATGTGGACAATGGAAGTGAGACGTCCAGGATGTCTGTACTGGAATTTTTATCTTGTTACACTAGTGATTGGAGAAGTTTATAAACATTGTTCCGAGACTCCAATGGGACTATGCAGCTAATGATAGGTGGCTAAAAGATGTGGCGAAGTGTCCTTAAACTTGGGTACTCTTTAAATATTTTGTGTGAACCAGCCAAAGATTGTCGGCTAACCTCCAAGCTAATCATAATAATATGGGTGGCTCTACAGTCCGAGGCGGACCTGCGCCTAGCTTCTCAGCAACCACTCGTGTTGTGCGTGCTATTGTTCTTTCACGAGTGGAAGGGACCTATAGTTTAATGTCGACTCCGAACGGCGAAGTTGAGGAAGCTTTTTCTAGACAGGAATACTCTTTGAGCATTGTCAGTGACTCGAAAGAGGTGGAGCCGTGAATTATTAAGGCCGTAAATTCGGGTATCTAACCTGGCACCCCCTGCGTAGGAGTCGACGCACTTACTCACTACGCCACGGCGACCCAAGCTGCTTGATAATATTTTGAGGCGCATGCGCATGGTTGGTAGAGATAAAAGAAAATAATTTATAAAATTACAAAAAGGCATTTTTATTGAACGATACAACATAAACAAATTAGAACGATTTACAATTTCTTGCCTTTTGCTGCCAAAATCGCACCATTTAACTTCTCCACACAAGACCTGAAAGATTCCAACATTATTCACAACCTCTTCCAGTTAAGAAAGAAGCAAACAAACCTTATGCGATTGTCTTCACCACCGCCACGCTTCGCCTCGACAACACGGATTTCCTCTAGAAGAAACTGCATGATGTCCTCCACAAGTGAGCAACAAATTTTCGTTATCTTCATCAGCAGTTCAAAATAGTAAAATGTGTAGTACGCCAAATGGCGCTTGCAAATAATCCGGAGATGTTCCGCAATCAGTTGCCTGTAAAAAGAAACATGTACACTTTTGCCTGGAATTGCCACCATGTCCTAGCTTACCTTAATTCATTTGACCTGCGAAAAGCGGTGCTGTTTAGAGCAATCCTTAGGAGATCCAAGAGCAACCCGCGACTTGGCACGATCTCGTCAACCATCATTATGTGCTCCAGCATCGTTAAGCTACTAGCTTTCAAGATGACAAGCAACCTCGCCTCATCGTCCTCAACCGCTTGAATGACTTCTTGGAAAATGGTGATCACTAGGCAAGCGTTCGGATCGGCTTGTCTGCGTTGAGTGGCTAAAAATAATGAAGTTAGCTTCTCGAAGACGAACAGCGACAGATCATTGTTGTCGCCGGTTAGACATGTGACAAATGGGCGAGCGACTATCTTTGAGTTGGGTGACTGCAAAAGACAAGGTATCAATGGATGAAAGCCTGAGCGGGTGTGTTATCTTAACATACAATTTTAAAATGAGGCGTCCACTTGGCCACCAAATCGCTCAAAGTCTTGGTAATATATGGATCACCACGGAAGTTCAGTCGACCGATGCCCTGCACCAGAACTGGCCACACCTTGTGTATCAATTGTGCCAATTTGGGTTCGGGCGCTTTGCCCATTTGTATAGTCGTTGGCAGAATGAATCTCGTGAATGCCACATGAAAGAAGCACGTGATCTTGGACTGAAAGTTAAATCAAAATGACAGCAGTGTCAATTGAGACCAACTAGCACTTACCCTCGCATAAACTATATCTGCACAATTGTACACGACGATGGCGATGAAACTGTAAAACCGGAACAAAACCTCTGATTTTTCATTCTTATCCGGCACCCATTTGTCGAACGACGTCAGGTACGAGTTAAACTTATCGCTTATAGATCTTTTCTTCGCAGGATCTGCACAGTAATCAAAGCATTTCCCCACGGCGGATACGAACACGCACAGAGGTTCTTTGGATTTCATGGCGTCCGCCTCGACCTTGTCAGTTATGAAGAGGAACTCATCGACTGCAGACACAATATTTGTCAAGCTGGAAACGTCCTAACGGCAAGAGATGTGAACAAATCTGATAAGGGCTTCACACACTAGTCTCACCTCATTGTTGGCAGATAGTTGTATCAAACTCCTCAGCCAAACTTGAATAATTGTTGGTGTGTCCACAAACTTCGCTTTCTCTGATCGCAAGATTGTCATCAGGAATTTGGGGGCCGCTCTAAGGAAAAAAGAAACGCACGTGGTTAGTTTACTTTTTTCACTTGAATTCCGCACTTACTGTCGGTTATTGCTCACGGCGTCAACAAAAAATCGATAGAACCTTTGGAACCCTCCCTGTTCGTTGGGCGTGGTCAGTATGCAGAAGTCTGCTGCTAATTGCGGAATCCATGGCGAGAAACTTGTTATGAAATTCTGACGAATGTACGGCAGTATGTGGGTGTTTAGGGCTTTAAACAATTCTTGTACATGTCCAGTTTGATCCTGCCCGAATGTGAGTTGACGGTTTTTCTTGATTTTATCAAAGATCAGGTGCAGTGCTTCAAGTGATCGCTCTTGTTCAGAGGGCGTGCACGAGTTCAAAAAGTTCGGAATCCATGAGTCTGTGAGAAGCAACACTTATTTTGAGAATAGCCATTAAAGAAGGGCCAGCTTACCAATCAGCAAATGTTCTCCACGATCGAAGTCCTCTGCATTTTCGAAAATGTCCAGTAGGCCATCGGCGATGATTTTTGAAACAGTGACATCGTGCCGTATACTCGTCAATTGCTGCAGGAGCTTCGTCACGTACTCGGAAATATTCTGGCGCTTCTCGCAAAAGAGTATGAGCAGTGCAACGTGACCCTTGACAACAGCAATTTGTCTGTTAACCGCGACTTTGTCCAACGAAATCGAAAGAAGCTTGTCACGAAGTTTAGTTGCCTTGAAATAAAATCAAGAAATCCTTACAAAAAACAAAATGGGGTCTCCGCTGCACTCACGATATCATTGAAGTCTCCGCAGAGAGCCAGTGACAAGAACAACTCGTTCAAATGATGGATTCCAGTTTCATTGAGAGCTAAGAACTTTGCCAGACTGAACTTTGAATAAATTCTTCCCAAGAGCTTTTGGGTTTGGTTGCCTTGATCGGATTGATTCAATCGCTCAATGGTCTTGCCAAGGACGATTGTGAACAGCGAAAAGCTAGAGAGATTCGCATCAGGTACGCATTGACTCAAGAGGGAGCGGGATCTTTCGAGATATCCTTTTCCAGATATACTGAAAGAATTGAAAATATGAGGTTTGGTTTCACAGAAGCACGCGAGCTTACCTGGCAACAGCCAGATTCGATGGAGCTGATCCTGCGATGAAGAACGAGGAATTCAACTTTTTGTGAAAGTGCTCCCAAAGCATCATGGGAACATTCACTTTCGGTTTCCACCTGTAATAACAAAATAATTGCAAACAATTCCATCCCTTTAAGGCATCTGCAAAGCATGCTTACCACTCCAAGACGATGGGCATTAAAATGCAAATGAAAATTCTGGTCTTCTCCTCGTTTGGATTGGAGCTGAAAAATGATTGCACTGTGCTCTCCAGCTGCTCATAGTTTTCCATGACTCGAGGGTAGTGGGAGCCCTCAAAGGTGCCATTCGATCTGTAGCCTTGCAACCTCATGAGTGCCTTGAGCATCCAGATCGTGAACTCCGAGAAACTTTGAGGAGTGAACGCAAATTCATCTGATTTTTCTTCGATTAGTAATGTTAGACACGACAATCAAGGTGTGATGAACGTACCCAAATTGTTTTTGTACTTCTCCATTGTCCGGTTGAAATGTTTCCAGAAGCCTTCATGATGCCATTTTTCAAGGGAGACTTGCAGAACCAACCAAAATTCTCTTACGCAGGTACACGGAAACGGGGAAGAGAATAGTAATTCGGTGGGATTTTTCTGAAATGCGGCCACGAAATTAAAATGTCACTGAATTCCGAGAAGAAACACAAGCGTACCTTTCGAAATAGATATATCGACAATATCGTAAGATCATCGAGAACTCTCTGCAATTGGCTTTCGAAAGCTGATGCAGGAATTTGCTGGAAGAATAGGAACATGTTGATATGATTTCAAATAAAGAATACAGTCTCAAATGCCTCACATCTTCCCGCTTGTCTATGCTGGGCAACTGATGCCGTTGCAAGATGAAGAGATCCAAAAGCTTCCATTCAAGAGCTCCATGAAGGAAATGATAGGCG
Source organism: Eristalis intricaria (assembly GCA_964034865.1). Lineage (NCBI taxonomy): Eukaryota > Metazoa > Arthropoda > Insecta > Diptera > Syrphidae > Eristalis > Eristalis intricaria. The sequence goes on from OZ035877.1 coordinate 65,827,189, forward strand.
GGCGAGTTGATCTGTTGAGATGACGCATTTGTTAGAACGAGCATGTGATGTGCCTTAAAATCCTCACCTCATTTCCCTTGCAACTGTTCGCATTATAAACAAGCTTCAGAGCATCTCTGTTCGTTAGACGGTTAAGTAAGAGCCGGAGGCTGGATAGGTTTGGTTCCACTCTCTCCCAATTGAGCTCATTGCCCTTGGATAGAATTGTGTGGTAAAACAATGTCACTTGATGTCTCCGCTGATAGTAGCTGAGACCATCATCAGTCTCAATTGGTGTCTTAAGACTTGCCATTAAGTGTTGAATGGTCATCCTACAGCAATTTAAAGCAAATGGACGCAGTTTGTGTTAAAGGAAAGAAAATCATGTATTCATTGTGCAGCTTGTGAGATTCGTGAGAGAATAATAGCACGGACTGTAGCGCCACACATTATTTTTTAGCTTACCTAACATCACCGATTACATAGTTAAGCACTGACGATACATGAAGAGAATCTGGCTCAAAATTAAGAGGAGCTAGACATACTTCATCGATTGCGGAATTCTTCTCATTCAATGAGCACAGGTTCTTGATGAAGGAATCATTTGAAAATTGCCCATTGGACGAATCCTCGCCGCTGCAGTTGAATTCAGGAATTGGGTTGTTGGCTATCTCTGGTTCTTCTGCAAGTAAACTTTATTACTAAGGCGAATGATGTTCGGTTTTTGGAGAGCATTACGCGTGGGAGCAATACAAAGGGAGGACAGTATATCATCGTCGTCACACTCAAACAAATCGAAGTCCATTATTGAATTTCTTGACGATGAAGGCTGGGCGGTGTGAGGTTAGTCTGGATGAAGAGCATTCACATAGTCCTGGTTAAATTCGGATCTTGGTGGTCCTGATTTATCTGGAATGAGAATGAACGATTATTTTTTTTGAACCTAAGCACTTGAGTTACAGCATAGAGAATCGTGAATTGTCGTAGTCTTCAGTGGTGTGGGAATATAGTGTCTTTAAAGTGTAAGGAATTTAGTTCGTGCATTGTAGACCACACGAGCCACTTATTTCAAACTCCAATGAATTCCACCCTTGCCATTTTATTACCTTAACTTCGTCAGTCCCTTTTGCTGTTCACACAGAATTACTTCCTTCTTATCACGATTAACAGGTTAATTGAACACCACAGAACAATAAAAACATTTCATAAAAATAAAACGCAAACGTAAACAAATTGCTTTGCAAACAAATCCCCCTTTGCCATTTGAATTTCTTTAACAGCTGATTCGGGATTTTGGATGAATTTCTACCAATTGGCGGGCAAATTCATTTACAACTTCATTCTCATATTCATCGCAACGACTCATCTACTACATGCATTTCGTTTGACACAAAACCATCCATGATAACAAAGTGACATTTCGTTGATTCATAGAAAACTCCTCGGGTGATGACTGCGACGAATTTCTCATAGTGCTCAACAAAAACATACAAAATTTTCATTTGATTCGATCTAACTCAATTCTTATCTGCACAGTATCTCGGGAGATAGTAAATTGTGCGAATAAAAAAATTGATCCAATATGTCTTTGCGACAATTAGTTGAGGGCGATTGTGGTGGTGTCAATCCACTCATGCAACTTGGTGGACAATTCACAAGAGATAATGCCCACAAAGACGCAGGTTTCTCTGGCAATCATGCTCCGTTCGAGGCAAGAGCAGTTATGCCGGAAGATCAATTGGTTAAAGAGTTCCTTGGTCAAATCTCGGGACCCCCACAGGTAAGTGCGGAGTAATACGTAACTTGTGTATCTGAAAATTATGCATCAGTTTTGTTTTTGTTTTTGTTTTGATAGACTTTCCAAATGGATGCTCTCCTTCAGGAGATGCGTGAAATTGAATCACAACGGTTTCAACCGCAAGTTGTGAACGCTCCGAGAGTCATAGATGAGGTAACGCGTAATACCAGTGAATGGGCAAACGAATTCACACAGGAAGCGCAGTTGGCAGAAGTACAACCACAGTTCAATCAAGTAAGTTCCTCAATAATGCGACAGACAGATTGTCATATCTAGTAAACGCTATCTCTCTCTTTAGTTTTGGCAGCAACAGAACATGGTCAATGTCCAACCAGTTCGGGAAAACGTTACTTACGTTCGTGAATTTTTCGATATGAACGACGAACCTCAGATGCAGAATTTGCTGCCAGCCCCATACCTTGCCATATGCCCGCCATACATTCCACAGAATGCTCGGGTAGGTGTTAATCTCTGCTGATAAGATTACATGGCTTACCAGACTAAGCAACCTCTTAAGTATTATGGGGAATATCTAATTTGTTTTCATTCACTCTCTCAAACTGTTCTAGTATGCGGAAAATGAACTCGGTGCGGTAGGTGGCGAGGCAACCGCTTCAACTGAAGACTGGATAAACGATTTTCAAACTACAAAAGAGGAACACGGTAAATTTACTGTACAGTGCTCTGAATACTTCAAGCTTATCGATGGAAATCTCTTATGTCGTTGAGTTTAGAAAATGCCACTGCAGATTACAACGCAAAATTTTGGCAACGCCTGCAAGACGAGTGGCAGAAGCTCTCTGAAGATGGAACTGCAGAGCATCCATGGTTGACTGATTACACGGAACTATACGATCAATACAAGGAGTATAACTTTTCCGAAGAGAACCCAATGGCGACTGTGGATAACGTGTTCGAGAAAGGAAAAGAATTTCTAGCCAAGGGTGACATTCCGAGCGCTGTTCTGTGCTTTGAAGCGGCCGCTAAGACACAACCAGACAATGCTGAAATATGGGAGTTGCTTGGTCTAACTCAAGCTGAAAACGAAATGGTAAAATAAATCTCTGCCCTCTTCTTGCAGCCAGTTTCATAGATCTCATTTGCATAGGATCCACAAAGCATTGCAGCCCTTAGGCAGTCACTTGCTATAAAACCCGACAACATGCGCGCATTGATGGCCCTAGCAGTTTCATACACCAACGAAAGCTTGCAGAGTTTGGCACTGAAGTGTCTGGTAACGTGGTTACAAAGCAATCCAAAGTATAAACATCTTGTACCAGAAGCCTTCCTCCCTTCTCCGGGTGATGCAAATGTGACGAGTTCTTTAGTGCGCGGCCCTGAATTGAAGGAAATCCAAAACCTCTTCCTCGAGGCTGTTAAACAAAATCCAAACGAAGTTGATGCTGATGTCCAGGAGGCGCTGGGGGTTCTCTTCAATCTGTCATCGGAATTCGACAAAGCTGTCGATTGTTTTCAGGCTGCGCTGCATGTGCGACCAGAAAATGCAAAAATTTGGAATCGTCTTGGCGCCAGTCTTGCTAATGGCAACCGATCGGTGGAAGCGGTAGAAGCTTACCAGAGAGCCCTACAAATCGAACCCGGTTTTATACGCGTCCGTTACAATGTTGGCGTTTGCTGCATGAATTTAAAGGCCTACAAGCAGGCTGCCGAGCATCTTCTGACCGCCTTGAACTTGCAAGCTAATTCATCAGTTAGAACAGGCCTGTCGGAAACGGACACTTTAAACAGTTCCTCGCATCAGATGTCGGAAACAATTTGGAGCACTTTTAAGATGATCATTTCCCTTATGGGGCGTAACGATTTACACGACCATGTGAACGCTAGAAATTTACACGCTTTGAACGAAGCGTTTAAAGACTCGCCCTAGAGATAAGGCCTCAGACTGTTTTCGTAGGTATATGTGTGGGTGAGAGGGTTGGATAAATGTAGTTTTCTTTTTCCATGGTTTCTTGGGAGTTACTTCTAAATATTTTGTTACTGTTGTTTATGTTTAAGAGATACACATATTTTCGCTATATGAATAAACTTTGCTGCTGCTAAATCTATTATTGTTTTGTGTTTGTCTGACTGAGGTGAACACGGTTCAATGCTTAAGCGCGTTGAAACAAAGACAGTACGGATCTCCACTATAATCTTTAGGTTTACATATGGTTCCCATTAACGTGGGCATATCAGGAAAGTTGTCGCAATTCCTTCTTCAGTTTATCGGCCATGAGAGTGGGGCTCAATCGCAGCAAGATTCACTGTCCAATTTCTATCATTCTACAATCGACCTCACTTACATTCTCATCTCATCCAGAGGCGATCCAGAGATCTTCAGACCACTCGATCCACCGCCATCGAATCTAACTAATGCGGAGTGTACAAGCGAAAACTGGCGAATTTTAAGACCTTTTACCAAGCGCCGAAGCGTTCGCCTACCTCATGAAACCGCATTTAGGGCCCGCACTGGAAGTCGTTATAATAAAATGAATAGCGAAATCTGGTTGATTTCGAACATGCAAAACATTCATGCAACAAATGTGTCCGTACCACATGTCGAATATTCTGGCCAAACATCATCAGGAACGTGGAGCAACAAAATCTGATACAGATTAAGAGACGCAAAAGGAAATGGATCGAACTCACCGTCGGAAAAAAAAGCCGACAGCATTACCAGAATGGCATTAGAATGGAACCCTCAAGGCAAAAGATCCAGAAGAACACACGTAGACACTCGGTACGCCTAGGAAATAGGAAAATGCAACCACACCGGGAATAGTGTAAAGACCAGCTGGAGCCAGTCGAGTGGGATGGAGCTCCCATGTGGAAACCCTATGCTACATGTTTATGATTGTGGAATGATAGAGAAAAAAAGAATTATATGTTACCAATTTTATAGGGTAATAACACGTGAGCACTGCACCATTATTAAGAAAGATCCCTCTTAGTATATATATACATATATATATATAAGTTTTGACTACATTACCTCACAATCATTGAATTCGTCTTCTTCAATCCATCAAACTTGGGCACACATGTTTGTGATAGTGGAAAGCGTTTTATGGCTGTTTGATCTTTGTACTTTGGTTTCGGTCACCGAAAACTAGTCATAGCCGATCGCTTGGCCGATTAGCTTGTTGATTCATGTAAAACCTACATTAGTACAGCAATCGCACATACATACAACATTGTAGTCTGACAATGATACCAACGCTGAAATCAACTCTTGCCAATCGCTTCGCCAAACTCTTCTTTCGGCTGAGAAAGCAATTGATAAACAAAGCCCTCTCCCGTACAACCAAACTAACCCTCTATGAGACCTTAATCGTCCGAGTTCTGCTATATGCTGCGGAGGCATGGACTTTGTCAAAAGTGGGCCGAGTTGCTCTTGGCTGCTTTGAGAGGAAAATTCTTCGGTCTCGCCTGCATAGGTGGTGAGTAGAGGAGAAGATACAACAACGAGCTGTATGAGCTATTAGCGACATCGACTTCAACGATTGAAATGAAGATCCAATGATTGAGATGAAGATCCAACGATAGAGATGTCATGTAGAGGTCATGTAGAGTCGATGAAAATCAATGCTCCGGCCTGGAAAGTCTTCTAATCCAGCCGTAAGGGGCCGCGCAGTAGAGGAAGATTGCAACTAAGTTGGCACACAAGAGTGGAAAGGGACCTCAACCATATGAGTGCGAAACTGGCGTCAGCTAGCTACACATCGAGCTGGCTGGAGACATTTTTTGGCTGTAGCGCCACCAAATAAGTTAATCTGAACCATTACCAAACCACGTTCTTCGGAATGTGAAAATGACTGTGACAATATGATGTTGACACTGCGTATGACCAGCTGCCACATCAAGCTATTATACTACCCCTGCCACTAGTCTAATGGCATAATATAAAAGGCTACGACTGCACCAACTCAAGATTTGATAAACGATCAGTTATACAACATTACGTTCTTGGTAAACATGAGTGTAAACTACTGACAGAGGAATTATGCTGATAACTTCGTTTCTATATTACGAAATGAACACCCGCAAAAGGTTCCAATCAGAATGTTTTTTCTTCTGTACATGCAAACGGAGCACATTTGAAAATACGAAGTTCTCTCTCATTATCACATGGGTGAATCAAATTAATGATTTTCATCTACACTCGAAGAGAAAATGAATTCGAAGACTTTATGTTTCCCAATTAAATGTATACATACAAGTCAAGTTAGGTTTTATTAATCACCCTGCAAATTGATCACAGCAAATGCGCAAACCCTGTGAACCGCTCCGCCAAAAATTCACCGTTCATCAATTTTCTTTTTTCTCGTCTCTCCCCAACACAATATCATCCAATCTAGACATAATCAATTTGGAACCGGCCCCCATATGTGTACATGTATACATACATATGAATAAATATAAAATACCTTATCATATACCACATAGCCTGTGAAGCGAAATGTGGAGTCTGTTCCGTCAGTCAGTTTCTCTAGAGGTAAGCGATAGGACGTGTCTCTCTGTCGGGTGAAATTAGTCTAATCATAATTTCCTTAATTTCTAGTGAATTTTATTACTGCCAGTGATACTACACAAAAATGTCTGCAGCTACTAAAGGTATGTTTAACATAAAGATACACAGACGCGCTTATCTTACCCATCACCCATCAGATTTGTTCTTTAATTTGACTTTGTGCACTTTGGACTTTAAGTTGTGTGTTATTTACTACTTGTTGACTCTGTACAGTAAAATGGAGATATCTGTTTATTAATAGATTTCATTTCGTGAAACTGATTATGATTTTTTTTTTGTTCCAATTCAGAAAAGTGTAATATGTACTAAAGTTCAAAAGCTGAATTTGTGAGGATTCACTGGGGTCAGTAGACCTTTAATCTTTGTCTGTGACCATCTACGACATTATACATAAACCGTTCAATAATATATACGTTTGTATGTATGTGCAGACAGAAGTATCATTTGCTTCATCATCATTGCTTGATCCACTGCGCTATCGGCCAAAGTCCGATAGTGGGCGAATCGCTTCAGCACTCGTGTGTTGTTGATCTTTGATTTTTTTTTTATATAATACTTGTATGCTCCATACAATCAAGTAGAAATGCCAAATTATGGAAAGCGACGATATACCTAGATAAAATATGATTTTTAATCATGTTCAAATGGAATAGATTCGTCTGTGAAAAATAAGTATTCATGTACATTGCTTTACTTTCGCTAATTGACTGTACATTCCGTCCCAGCAATCAAGTGCTGATTTAGTGAACAAATCGCTTTTAGGGGCTAGAATTCGGTCTTATCGATTAATAATAACTTCGAACATTAATACTGTGATTCGTCTATTAGTGATTATATTTATCTTTTACTCAAGAATATGTACTGCAGTGAAACTGAACATATTTTGGTTGAATTCAATTAATTTAAAGCAGAGCATGGAAATTTACTTAATTCAACTCTTATCAAAAACATAAATGTGGACGCCAATGCCAGCACTGCCCCATTGACATTTCTGAACTGAAAGTTCATTTAATTGGATGCAGTTGCTTCAGCCAACGCCAGCCTACAGAATTTTGATTAAGTCTGATTGATTTCATTTGTGTAATACATTCAGAATGCAACAATCAGATAAGGTCTTCCTTAAAACTGTCAAAATATTCATACACACATAATTTAAATCATCAAACGATTTTAAACTTTACAATGATTTATCAGATTGTAAACTCAAAATTATTTATTGCTGAGTGAAAAAAAAGAATAATCTTATCTCATTAGATAATGGACGTATGTCACGATACTTGGTGCAAAGGCCGATCCAGATGGTGTTTGATTTGTTTTATGCGACTTTCACTTTCATTTATAAATTGCAATAGAAATACAAATGGTTACCCAAGCGTAACTGACATTTTTTTATTTGCTGAGTTATATGTTCCATTTCAAAAGAAATGTATTCCCTGTGTGCCCGCAGTCTTTCCAAGCATCTTACATATTGGCGGCAAATCAATCCCATTTTGGAGAAAAATAGAGTTGCATAAGAACTTTGTCTACATCCCATTTGAACTATAGTTAATCATTCTGTTGCAAATCAAATGAGCTTCTGGCGTTGGGCCGTAACTCGCTCCGTGTGCTCGTCGGAGTGATCACAGGACACTGCCCCATCGAAGCAATGCTCCGTAAAAAGCTACGGCGATGAGGAAGAGACCGTAACGATCCAACATCTTCTTTGCCACTTCCCACATCTCCAGAATCGGCGCCTAGCTTCGCTAGGCCAAAGATTCTTCACAGAGACTGCAGACTTAGCGAATCCGGATCATATATCGGATCTTCTAAGACTCGTGAAGATCACGGGGTAGTTTAAGCCATTTCGTGGCAAAAACTACAAATAAAGGGATTCACAATGGACCCTAAAGCCTCCGAGTGAAAGTGATGTTCAATCATCACACTCCCCTTCCAAAACCTAACCTAACCTAAAAATTCTGTCTGCGTCAGTTTGCAACATTTCTCTATTCTTCAATTCGAACATAATTATTGTGGTTATCTCTATGTTTCTGTGTTAGGAAAATATCCCAGGTTCACACAGTTAGATATGTATTGTATCCATTGTAGTGGTGGGCCCAATCGCATGATGATCGATTCATAAAACATCTCGAGAACATCTCCATTCTCAAAATCATTCAAATGACTACTAACTCATTCGAATGGATAGGATAACTTTGATTCGAATGACTACTAACTAATTTACTTCATAGCTTGAGTCGCCGTGGAAAAGTGGGTTAGTGCATCTACTCCTATGCAGAGGGTGCCAGGTCCGATACTCGAATTTGCCACATATTTACCGCTGCACCTCTTTCGAGTCACTGACAATGCTCAAAGAGTAATTAATAAATGTCTAGAAAAAGCATCGCCGTTCGGAATCGGCATTACACTGTAGGTCGCTTCCAATCATGAGAGAACAATAGCACGCACACGAATGCTAGCCACACAGTCGCCTCGGACTGTCTTGACATCCATTTATTTTATACTCATTCGAATGAGTTAGTAGTCATTGAAATCATTTTGAGAATTGAGATGTTATGCTAATCACTCGAATAAACATTCGAATGCACCCATCCCGAGTGATCATTCGACTATTAAATTATCTCGATTTTTAAAATCATTCGATTATGCCCGTCACTAATCCATTGTGGTGAGCGACATCAACTTTTGAACTACTGAACCCTGAATGATTAATACATAAACAAGTTGAAATGACGATTGATAAGTGATCTGTTAAATTAAAAAAAGTATATAATTGCTGATTAATACATGAACTACATGAACAAACTTTTTAAATAAACCGGTAAAATTCCAGATGCACTTGACTCTACACTTGACCCATTTAAGAAAAACAAAGTAATAATAAGCATGTTTTTGAAAACTCGTTTGTGATTGGCATTTTTGCAAACCTCAAATCGCATGCATTCACTCAAAACAGTACTTAATTCTCACAACTCTTTCACATGAACGAACAAATAACATAATGAAACAATTACTTTTCAGGAATTTTCATTGTCGGCGCTAAGCGTACAGCCTTCGGCACCTTCGGTGGCACCTTAAAGAATGTCCACCAAACGCAGTTGCAAACAGTGGCTGCTAAGGCCGCCCTCGAGGCATCCGGCTTGAAGGGTGAACAGGTTGACACAACAGTGATTGGCAATGTCCTCTGCGTAAGTTGAACTAAATATCAAAATAAAAATTGTTTTCTTCACCTTTCACCCCATCCCCAGATCTCCTCATCAGATGGTATTTTCATTCCTCGTCACACTGCCCTCAATTGTGGAGTACCAATTGAAAAGCCAGCTTTGGGTGTCAATCGTTTGTGCGGTTCAGGCTTCCAGTCAATTGTAAACGGTGCACAGGATATTCTTATGGGTTCGGCTAAAGTTGCCCTAACTGGTGGTGTTGACAGTATGTCACAAGCCCCCTTTGTTGCAAGGAACATTCGTTTCGGTACCACTTTGGGAGGAAATTACACTCTAGAGGACGGTCTCTGGGTTGGACTCACTGACACATACTGCAAGTTGCCAATGGCATTGACTGCTGAAAATCTTGCTGATCAATACAAAATCAGCAAAGAACGCGTCGATGAGTTCGCACTGAGATCCCAAACTAACTGGAAGAAAGCCCAAGATGCCGGAGTATTCAAGTCAGAAATTACCCCATTCAAAATCAAGGTTAAGGGAAAGGAAGTCGATTTCCTTGTTGATGAACATCCCAGGTTTGTTTCAATGAGTCTAACAAATTGTTTGTGTTTTCAATTTTAAATTGCTTCTTAGACCTCAGACAACAGCTGAAGGTTTGGCCAAGTTGCCATCTCTGTTCAAGAAGAATGGTGTTGTCACAGCCGGCACAGCTTCTGTAAGTAAAATAACTTCACTCACATCATATTTCTATGGTCTATGTTGAATTTTGAAACTAAAGGGAATCTGCGATGGTGCTGCAGCTGTAGTCTTAGCATCAGAGGATGCCGTTAAGGAGTACAACTTGAAGCCATTGGCTCGTTTAGTTGGATACTCATACGTTGGATGTCCACCAGAGATTATGGGAATTGGTCCAGTGACAGCCATTCAAAATGTACTTAAGGTTTCCGGTTTGAAAATGGATGACATTGATTTGTTTGAAGTAAGTTATTAGACATAACTAAATTAAGTTCAGACACATAATAATTTAGTTTTGATTTTAGATCAATGAAGCATTCAGTGCTCAGACACTTGCGTGTGTTGATGCCCTCAAGATGGACATCAATAAACTTAACTTGAATGGTGGAGCTATTGCTTTGGGACATCCATTGGGAGCTAGTGGTTCTCGTATTACCGGACATTTGGCTTATGAATTACAGTAATATATATACGGTGTTCTACTCTTTGGCATATGCTAATTAACAATTTTTTACAGGCGCAAGAATCTGAAATACGCCGTCGGTTCTGCTTGCATCGGTGGAGGACAAGGTATCGCTGTATTGTTGGAACGATGCTAAGCACGTTTTTTAACTGTGATCTTCGTTCGTTTATAAATAAGCAGATAAATGCATTTATGTTTTCATCTAAATACCTAGCCTTATGATGTTTGTAATAACAAAATGTGGAAATAAATAATTTTAAAAAAATTAAAATTGTTGTATATATTATGGCGGGAATAAAGTTCTATAAATTCTAGGCGAAGATTCTATGAAGAGTGAGACCTCTGTTGTACTGTAAATAAAACAAACCAATTCTTCCTTTATTACTGACAAGGCCGGCGACCAATGGAGGGTCATAGTCTGAGCGATCGCTGACGGTCCAAGGCACGCTATTTCGAGTTACTTCGTCTTTATACCGCAGATTCGGTATACTTCGTCTTCTCGAACCAGGAGGGCCGAATTCGAGGACCCTCTTAGCTGGAGTGTTGGTTTCCCTACGCTGGATATGGCCGAGCCAGTACAGGCGACGGATTTTTGCGTTCCGGAGCTCGCGGTTGTGTCTAAAAACTATTCTTCTACGTCGACATCCCACAACTCTGCTGCCCTAGACACGTGAGAACAGTTGCACTCACAACACTCGTGTTCTTCTTCATGCATCGTAATGACCTCATTATTATTATCCACAAGAGATTAATTGTATTTTGACACCTGCAACAGATAAGTAATTACACTTAGCATATCACTAATTACCTTGTTCTTGTGTATGGCAAAATTCTAGGAAAAAGGACTATAAACCGGGTAATGAACATCACACATCTTAGCAATGAACACTCTTAAAAAACCCTTCAAATGAATTACAACATAGTTCATCACAGATAAGACAGCACGAGTGTAATTTAAAAACCCCCCAAAAATTTGTCGGTGGCTTACAATGCTTTGGATATGTTGAAAAGTTATGAAATATCATTAGGTGCATATTCCTCAGTGATTCGTTGCAATTTTATTTAAATTCACTTATTTTAAACCATTTATTTCCGTTACAAATTGCTTTGTTCGTCGAAAAAATATCTCGTTCGCCATTTCGCTGTCATCTACTACCTTTTCCGGTTCGTTTCTTCTCTTACAATTCAGATCTGTCAAAGCTATCGCAAAAAGGTAAAAGAAAAATATTCGTCTGCTGTAGCAGGACGGTCTGCATTATTCTCTCCCGGCAAAGTGCTAATATATTATTATTCCGTACTACTGTTGTTATTGAAAATTTGCATTTTGTTTTGGTAAAGTGAAAATTATATCCGCGTGCATGATTTGATTAGTGTGAAAGATCGTAGGATATTGCAAGGTCGTCACTATCTTGATTAGTGTTTTCGCACAGCATTGACCGAGAATTGGGTGGTGCAAATGTTGGTTGTTATACGATACATTCAAAAGGATTCAGTGTGGTGTTGTTAATTAATCGTCGTGGAGATCAGTTCCTTAATTATAATGTTGTCATTGAGATAAATGCAGGCAATAATCCGCACACTTTTCGTTTTTGAATTCACAACGTTTCTTGAAGAACTTCTGCTATGCCTATTTGTGCATCCCCAAGCGTAATCGGATGTTGTTACGGATTTGAATACATCTTACTTATATGTGTTATTGTTTAAACTTAAGAATGTGCTTATATTTTTTAAGAATTTAAAAGTTAAAAACGAAAAAGCAATTCGAAACTGCAACAAGTTCATTTTTATTAGAGTGAACATTTTGAAAATAAATACAACAACAAATAAAACAACTGAAGAATTCATTTTACAATCAAAATTCATTGAATTGGTTTAACATTACCTGACATTTCGCCGCTAGATGCCACTGATAGCGAAAAAATCGTCGGTTTTAGTTGATTAAAAAGAAGACAATATAAGTTAATTGTGTTTGCAAGTTAAATAGAAACTGGAAATCTCTTCGCATTTTAATGTTACTTGATCTCGTCGCTACCGAATACTTGCATCATAGCCACACACAATAATCATTAAAAATGAATCCACCAATTGAGACGACAACAGAAACTTCAAAACGAAAACTCGAAATTCGATGTGTATCGTCTGGTGGGCCGCAAATTTGTAATTCATCAGTGCCACTTCGAGATCAGGTAATCAGCTCGTCTGTTTATGGAGACAGTGCGATGATAAAATACGTCATCGGTGCAACAAACAACAATGAACAACAATCAATCCTAAAGAAATCATTAACAAATCACTCACCAATTACACCGACTCCAACAACCATATCAAATAATATCAGTAAAACTACAACTCATATTGTGGAACCACAACAACCATCGAAAGTTTTAACTCAAAGCGAAACCAAGGTGAATGTTGGCATCGCCTCCTCCGCCACTGCTGGTCAGAGCCTTATAAAATTGCCAACAAATAAGAATCTGCAAAACTTATCGGTACGTATGTTTTTTTAAACTATTTGTATATGTGCATACATAAATCGGGTAGATAGTCAGTCAGTATTACATTCTCGTGCAAGCGAAACCACTTTATGCTGGTTGTGAATTCCTTACATAACGACCGATTGCAGCCAGTGTCTACCGTTCTTTGAATTAAACCATATTAGATATAAATTGTGACTGGATAAATGTAATATTTTTACATATATTTTTCTATTTATAACTATTCAATTTGTTGATTTCAAGTCAAAAGGCATTCGATCACATAATCAGTTTTGTTTTTTGAATTCTATGTGCTGTCGCCCTTTTTGGTGCTTTTTATATCTGACTTCGATAAAAATCGGAGTGAATATATTCTACCATCATCCCGACGAGGAGACGATGATGACGAAAATCAATATAGAAAAATATAATCTATCCTTTTATGAATTTGCAGTTATATAATTGCAATTCCCGGTGCATCTTATCTGGGGTTTTGTTCTCCATCGGTCTAAAGTTGAATGTTCATGGAAATCAAAAGCGATATTAAAGACAAATGACGCAATTTGACGTTTTAGATCTCTTAACACAATTAAATATGTTGTACAGGTATGTAGCTAACAGATTATACTCAGGTGCTGCTGGTCAATAACTGTGCATTTTGATGTTTTGTTTCGTAGTTAAATATACCATTCCATTAGTTAAACACGTGCGTGCTCAATTAGATTTTCGTCTATCGAAATGTACTCCCTAATTTCTGTATACAACTTTGTGAACTCCCGACAAATATTTGAAATTAATTAAGTGTGTGTGTTCATCGGTGAATCTGTGTTTTATTTTTGAAAATTCATCGTAGGGTAAAATGGTATATTAAGAAGTGAACAATGAGCACAGTATAAACAGATAAAGTGTATGAAATTGTTGAATATTACATAGCCATGACGGCGGCGTGAAGACATTGTTTGTCTCACCGTCTGATAAAAACTACACACTTGTCCGCTGGATATTATTTTGCTCACTTTTCAATTTTGTGAAGCAATACATTTTTGTTCGTCGTGCAATGACAACTTTGGCTTCAGTTCATCTATGAATATTGAAAGAAATGAGAGACAAATAGGTAGCCCAAATAATTTTGGTAATATTTGAAAGAAGAGAAAAAAAAAAAAACAGGAATTACCCAAACGACTTGTCTTTGACCTAGTATTTGTAACTGTGAAGTGATGTTTCTAGTTTTTTGTTTTACATAATGATATTTTTTTTTGCAACAACATTTCGAAGGTGTAGACGTGTGTGCAGTTATCCTTTTGGCGATATATTTATGTATGTATGATTTTATAAGCGTTTGAAACAAAATTGGTAATTTGGTGATCAGATGTTTTTTGTAATTTGTTTTGTTGCGTTCTCGTTTGTTACGATTTCCTCTACGTTCATGTGATATCAATGTGACCTCACAAGCCTGTGATTTAAATTTGTGCACATGGATTAAACAAGTGTGTAAGTATAGAAACGTAACCAGAATCAAAACTTTCAATCGATTCAACCCGAATAGTCGCTCATTATTTTAACGAGAGTATCTCTGGCCTCACTTCCAAATTCGTAGTTATGTGCTTTCGATGATGATATATTGCTGTACAATGATGTTTAAGTGAAGTAAATTTTATATAGTTTTCTGATCGAACACCAGCTTGATTTATTGTTCCATACAATCATTTTGTGTATGATTTAAAACGTGTTTGGGATACTTTTCTTCGCAGAGCGGGTATTTTATGTGTGTGTTAATCATGTAGGGCGATCTTTCCCAATTTCGAACCGGAGATGTCATTTGCTCGAATCCCAAATTTGTTTGTCTAACTTGCTGCGTAACTTTTGCATAGCCCAAATAATTTCATGTGTCACTTCAACTACTTGTTTATAGAAAGTTTTTTCTTCGGTAATAACATTCAGTAGGTTATCAATCTTCCACATTAGACGCATCCACCGAATGTATGCTGCAGTCTTGACATAAGCAAGATAACCTTAGTCCTCATAATCTTACCTGAATGACTAATCAATTAAGGATGTGAAAATGTATAATGTTCGACTTTTCTCATTTCAGGAAAAACAAACACCCTACACCAGTGTCATAAAGAGAGCTTTGCCAAAGCATACAAAACAACAAATGTCTACAAAGCCACTTGGAATGCAATCACCTAGCCACGGTCATATCTTATACAAAGGCAAGAACGGTCACCCAGGCATAAATTATCCCGACATGATGTCGACGTCATTGCTGGCAAGAAAACCAGACCCACCAGCTAGGAAGCTGCCGACTATAAAGGACGCGCAGAAACCCAGTACAAAACGGCTGGATATGAAGCATTTAAATACCTTCCGTCGTACATACAGTGCAGATACGCCCGCCGCAGAAGTAACACAAATTTCCTCGACTGTAACACTAACAAAAGCACCAATTGCGCCGAGTAAACAAACAAAAGCTTTGCCATCGCCCTTAGTTACAATAGAAAAGAAAGGAGCCAGTGTAGGTGCGAGTTTATTTAATTGCTCGAAACAGGGAAAAATTCAATTTCCTAACAGCACAGAGTCAATGGACATCGTAGTCAACACAATTGGCGAGAGCAAGATGATATCCCTTGGAAATGATAAAGATGAACCGGCTGCAGAGACTGGCCAGAAAAGCTTACTCCTAAAGCAGTGCTCACCAACGAATAGGGAGAAGACTCCACCAAAACTCTCACAATTGAAACCCAAGCAACAGTCTCTCCTAAAGGTGAACAGTTTAGCTCGTCTGCTGCACACGAGCCCTCGCACGAAACGATCCAAATCACTCACATCCATTGGCACGACTGCAGCCAAAAGCAGAAGAATGTCCTTAAAGAATAGACGTGCTTCGGCTGTATCGGACGGAAATGTATCGCCAACAAATGCTTTAAAGAAGCCATCCGCAGATCCATTGGAACTAAAACATGATGAAGTGGTTTCACCAACCTTGGAACAAAAGTCGAAGGAATTATTGCTGTGCGATGAGCAGATTGAATCGATACCCTCAACTAGCAGTAGCAACAGCAGCATCGAAAGCACGAGCAAAAAAGAACCGGTTCCAGCTGAAATAAATTCCTTTCAGTTGAATACCGTTCTGGAAATGCTTTCAGTATTTAACATGCTCACCTGGAAGGACCGCATTGGCTCTTCGAAGGACAGCAGCATTCAGTTTCATCTAAACGAGTTCAATCTATTGGAAATTGCCGAAAGGTGCCCTCCGCGTGATCGCATCCACACTGCGTACGAGAAACCAATTTACGAGCGTGAATCATCGCCCAACACATCGGATTACTCAGATCCTTTGTACCTTTGTCGACGATGCAATTGCCACGGAGCAGCTATTGACTTCCTGGCACCGGAGTTCTGCTCGTACGAATGCTTCCGGCACGAGTCGCGCAAGCGTCCAAAAATCTGCGATGCTACTGTGGAAAAGCCCGGCAGGGATCGTATAAAAAAGGCCAAGAAGTCGTCAATCGGGGATGGTGCCGTCAGTGCATATGGAAGTCGTCTTGGCCTGGATTCAACATCGGAGCGTCTAGGTCCAAAGAAAATATTCTCGTGGGATTCATTCTTGTGCTCAACACACTCTGAACCAGCTCCAATTGATCTATTCTTGAACCCTTTCCCATGTGGATTGAACCTCTTCGAGGTCGGCATGAAGTTGGAAGCGATTGATCCCGAACACAATTCGCTCTTCTGCGTTTGCACTGTGGTTGAGAAAAAGGGCTACCGGTTGAAACTGAAATTCGACGGATACTCCAAGATACACAACTTTTGGGTAAATGCTGATTCCATGGACATATTCCCACCGGGGTGGTGCGCCAAAACCAATCGCGTCTTGCAACCACCCAAGGGGATGAACTTGCTCACTTTTAACTGGCCGACATATTTGAATAAGACTAAAAGTACTCCCGCTCCAAGGGGTCTATTCACGCATTTAAACTCTTCGGTAAGTGGAAAATGAAGATCTCTCAGGCAAAATAATTAATGTTTCCTTGCTTACAGTCATCAACCAATCCCTTCAAGGTGGGAATGCGGCTAGAAGCCGATGACCTAAAGAACACTGGCAAGGTTTGTGTTGCCACTATAGCAGATGTTCTTGACAACCGTGTGCTTATACACTTTGATGGCTGGGATGAGAGCTACGACTATTGGATCGACATAAACTCTCCCTACATTCACAATATCGGTTGGCACAAGACACATTCATTGGACCTTGTTCCGCCACCCGACTGGGAAAAGGATTTCTCGTGGGGTGAATATTTGGAATTTAATCGCAGTCAACCGGTTCACGCAAGGATGTTTTCCCGTCGATATCCGATTGAATTCACGGCCGGCATGAAATTGGAAGTGGTTGATATAAAGAATCCTTGTCTTATTCGTCCCGGTACTGTGGTCCGCCGCGACGAGTATAAGATTCTTGTTCACTTAGACGGTTGGCCCAGAGAGCATACATTCTGGGTGAACGACGACAGTCCAGATATACATCCCATCGGATGGTCCAATGAGACTGGTCACACCTTGGAACCTCCGCCTGGTAAGTTCAGAATGGCCTTGTCTTTCAGAAAAAGAAGAGTAATAAAGCAATTATTTAGGATACGACCGACCACCGGCTGAGGTGTCTGACAAACCGGATATGCCATGTCCTGTCAAGGGATGCCGCGGCATTGGAAACGCAAAACGTTTGGATCTCAATTTCCATGCAAATGAGGACACATGTCCGTACGCAATCAAAAACTGGGGAAATGAAATGGAAAAGCCATCACGACTGGATGAAGTTGGACGGTGGGTGCACACACACTGAGTGTGATACATTGAGTTGAGTTCTAATTAATTTCTTCTTCTTTCCCACATCACAGATTTGTATACACTGGCGATGTCCCAAATAACAAACGTCGGTCCAACAGCGAGAAGAATGTTTCAGATATTCCACCTGAAGATCAGAAACATCAGGTGCAACAGGAATCCAAACAAGAGCTTCCCGTAGTTGAATCAAACCAAGTGCTTCCGCCAAGTGCTGCAGTGGTAAATGAAGAAATAAGACTTGCTCGTGAATATCTGCGTGACTACGGTCCACGTCTAAAGCAGAACTACGTCATATGGCGTGAAAATGGAAACTTCAATCCAGAGAACATCCGCAAGAATCCACTCGAATGGTCAACAAAAGAAACAGCAGAATACATTGCAACAAAGTGCCACCCGATTGGACATGTATTCCATCGGGAAGATATTGACGGCATGGCCCTCCTCAATATGCAACAATCAGATCTCACAGATATCTTAAAAATTAAGCTTGGCCCCGCTGTTAAGATCTACTCCCACATTTTGCATCTTCGGAGCCAAGTGGTTTCACGATTTAGTAACTCCAAACCATAGACTGAAAATTAGAATGTCCTGAAGCCGTATGTACACATTAACCCAACCATTATCCTCTTCTCTAGGACTGCTTCCACAATTTGTTTCCCTAAACTTAAGGTAGGCTGATTTGATCTAGTGTGTTAAGTTGGAATATGATATTTAGTTAAGAACACGTATCCAGTTTATGGGTATGTCTACATTATGTATTGCACTTTTATACATATCTAAGCTTTGTAAATAAAAATCGAATTGAAACCCTTCCCTCTTTTATTAATTCTCCTTATTCAATTGATTCTTGAGAATGCTTAATTTGGTGAGGCAATTGTCTCGGTATGCTCGTCTTTCAGGCAATTTGTCCAACGGTACCATGTCTTCCAGCTGCTTGGCAATATCCACGGCGGTTGGTCCTTCCATTTTGGGCGTCGCACCCATTGTCTCACTGACAGCATAGATTGTTGGTGAGTAACGCTCGAAGTAGTTTGTCATTCCCTCCGCATTGAGATGTGCCGTCTCCAAAGGTCCCAAGAATGCATAACGCATTCCAAGTCCATCGGACATCACGCTATCGATATCACGGACATTGAGTATGCCATCTTGGACTAGACGCCAGGTCTCATTCAGGATTGCGTACTGAATGCGATTCAAGGCGAAACCTTCGATTTCACGACTCAGTGTGACGGGTTTTTGTCCGATCTCAGCCATCAACGCGCGCGTTTTCTGAACAACCTCTGGCCGGGTCCACGGAGCTGGAACAATCTCAACCAATGGAACGTAGTATGGTGGATTAACTGGATGTGAAACGACAACCTGTAATTGGAACAAAGCATTTATTGCAATTAAATGCATAAGTTGAATAATAATATTGTAAAACGAATGCTGCTTTGAAAATGTAACCAATTCCGTAATGCAGTCATAATTTGTCATGTTGGATGTATTCCCATCTGTCAGTCAATCTTTTCTCAACTTTCCAGCCAAGGACGGTATCGAGGCGAACGTTCGTTTGAGTGGGCTAAAAACCCAAAGGTACCTTCATTCTAATATAAAATATTTCTTAATTTCACTTTGCGGGAAATGCAAATCAAATCAGATGATGTTATTGTAACCTATCGATTAAAGACTAAGCAAAAAACTTAACTAAATGCAAATAATTCCTAACTGAGAACTGTCCAGACATAACGACGATAACCATCCCGATAACCCAGGGATTGAGAAGATAATGCAAAGTGAGCGATGGTGTTATATTTACACCAAATAGGTATGTTATATGTATGTACACAAGTGCAGTGTTGTTGACGTAAGGTAGGGTTTTTTGATTAACTGACGTTCGACCAATGCTTTAATAAATCATGGCAAAACTATTTCTCAACTGATGTGACATATGGATACTTGCAATGTGAATGGTAGACTTTGCTACAAACAATTGTGTGACTACTGAGTAAAAGTTCCACCTGAATGACCGACTACAAGTGCTTCTACCCTATGAACCACTTTCTAACACAATAGTAAACATGTATTTGTAGATAAGCCTTTAAATGTTATTACTACAGTACACACATAAATTCAAGGTGATTTTAGGTTAATTGAATCCGTATTTACTTTTGATAAAATTATAAGACAGCAGCAATTTGAAACTGGTTTTAATAAGAAATTGGCAATTTGTATATACTTTCATACTCACATTCTCCTTATGCACCAAATCTTTGCTGAACAACGACGGCAGGAATGTGCTTGTCGAACTGGAGAGAATTGTTTGTGGTTCAACAACTTTATCCAACTGAGTATATAAACCCTTCTTCATGTCAAGCCTCTCAGGAATACATTCTTGAATAAACATTGCATTCTTTACCAGGACCTTAAGATCGGTCGTGGCCGAAATACACTTGAATTGCTGTTCAGCATTCAGCTTGCCCCGAAGCAATCCTTTTGATTCCAATAGAGATAACTCCTTCTTTGTCTCCCGCAAGGCTGATTGTATCTGATCTTCAAGAATGTCATACAACATTACTTGGTAACCAACGGAGGCAAACAGCATTGACCATGAGCGGCCAATCAATCCACTAATGCCAAAACAGATAAAAGAACGCACATATCATTTGTATAAAACATTGAAGAAGACCATCAAAATTGACTTACCTTCCCACAATGCCGATTTTTTCCTTTTTCATGTAACTTTCCATTTTTAAAGGTTCAAAACGCGAATTTATTGATTCCCTGTCGTCGTGACCGTACTAAGCAACGTCTAAATGGAAAATGATGAGGACGTTCAGAGCACTTGTGACAGATAACTTACCCAATCAGTGGATGAGATTAAACTTTCAGAAAAATACAAATCAAGCTTAATAATATATACTATATTTTGTTTGTTTTGAAATTCAATTTAATACTGGATGAGAGGCTGATAAGATACGAAGAATGCAACTTCTTATATTCGTGTGTATGAATCGTGTGGTCGTATGTACATATGTAGGCCAACAGAAAATAACATAACAAATTGAAAACAGCGTTGAAACGTAAAAACAATTGTTTAAGTGTCTGTCATATGTTTGTGTGTACTTCTGTGGAAATGTGTAGACACTTGTTGCGATGGTTGATTAAACACACTTTGATTCATTCGAATCTCAACCACTCATGTGCAGGGGCTAGTGGTAAGGCGGTAACATTTGAAACATACGTAAATAGTTGATAGTATCATTATTTAGAGAGATTATGATCAAATAACGTGTGCTAATTGATCATTCTTAAAGCCCCATCGCCTTGCGAAAAGGGGAAGGATAGAGCCATAATGTCAATCATAAACTTTTTCTGATTAAATTGGTCAAATTAACATAAGGTCAACGACAAATTAATTATGAGCGAATAAGTTGGAAATGCGTTATATTCTTCCGTTCCATGCGTTGCTAGTCAAGAGTTTGCATTCACTTAAACGCATGCGGATAGATAGCTTGCTGTTGGGCACAATAGATCTAAAAGTCGCGGTGCAATATTCCCTCAACAATAATAATAATAGCTTGCTGTCACTACCAAACGTTTCGGAACAAATTCTTAAGGCATCAAGGCAAGTTCTCATGGAAACTGTGGATTATGTACATCATGTAATACTTCAGACGTAGAGTTTTATGGTTTAGGGAACATTTTAACAACGTGTGTTGGTACATATGGACATATTTAACCTTTAGGTTAGAGTGACTGAGTGCTTGCAACCAGCAACCACACTTAGACGATTAATGTGTGTTACCATGCGGATTTAATCGATCTTACCCCGCAAACCAGTTCATGCTTTTGATAAAGCGGTGAAGATGACTGACTGTAATGATGCTTAGTGGGGTGAGGTTGTTGAAAAAGTCCTGAGCGGGTTTTCCTTCGTTAGGAGTGGGCGTTGCAATTACATAGAAGGTACACAATCGTTTCACCCTCCTCCTCATCACCACAGCTTCTGCAGAAATTGTTTTAGTGCTATTTGACCTTTAAGAAAATAACAAAACTTCCTTAGTCGCTTCGTATAGAATGTATAATTGTATTAACGCACTATTTTGGAGGAAGAATATTTTGGAAGAAGCACTATTGGGTCGCCGTAGCGTAGTGGGTAAGTGCGTCGACTCCTACGCAGCGGGTGCCAGGTTCGATTCCCGAATTTACCGCCTATCATTATTCACGGCTCCACCTCTTTCGAGTCACTGACAATGCTCAAAGAGTATTTCCTGTCTAGAAAAAGCTTCTCAAACTTGGCCGTTCGGAGTCGGCATTAAACTGTAGGTCCCTTCCACTCGTGAGAGAACAATAGCACGCACACCATAAGTGATTGCTGAGAAGCTAGGCCCATGTCCACCTCGGACTGTCGCGCAACCCATATTATATTATTATTAATCGTTGAGTTCCATAAGTGGACAATGCAGGGGAAATTGAACGGCACTGCACTGGAGTAAATTAGTCATGCATTGTTGTTCATTAATCAATGTCGAATGCAGGGCTACACAAGACCTTGCTGACCTATCTGAACCGTTATTATTATACCTTCATAGAAGAAGCGAGAAAAGCGAAATTCGGTATATTTCTTTATGTTCCACTTAGATTAGTTTGTAATTCAAATGAAGAATATCGACCTCAAATGTTATGG
Organism: Eristalis intricaria; assembly: GCA_964034865.1. Lineage (NCBI taxonomy): Eukaryota > Metazoa > Arthropoda > Insecta > Diptera > Syrphidae > Eristalis > Eristalis intricaria. The sequence continues at coordinate 65,849,838 of OZ035877.1, forward strand.
AACCAATAGTGGACTACTAAACTTAACCTTAATATCTCGTTGGAATTTCGTTGGCTTATAAGACATCAAGGCCTTCCTGACCAAATATATAAGGTATTTAAATCAATTAAAAAAATTACAGCATAGCTTTCAGACACATGTACATAATTTGGATTAGTTAGTGTACGGGGTTATGTTTTTCATATATAAAAGTTTTATGGCGTTTATCTTTTCTACTTTATCCACTCAATTACTGCTCGCGTGCAGTAACGCCAAACCAATTTTCGCTAAACGTTATAAGCACCAGTGCTTATCGATTTAGGATAAGCCTTAATGGTTTTAACATAGCATTTGACCGTTTTATTAACGACATTATTAAACTGTATTAGATAAGGTTAGGTATGCTAAATACATTTCACACAGAAAAATTTTGTCAACTAATACTGGTTAGTTGCACTTAATAACAAAATTATTTGTTCGTCGTACCGGGAACTAACGTAGGTAACGAGGTTGAAGTGCGTAGGAGTTCACGCAAAGACCCAAAGCTCCACTGCCGTCAAAATAGTTTTATTAAATTCTGTTTTGATATTTATTTACTGATCGATTTTACAAAAATATTATTGCCAAGAAAATGAGCATTGGTAACAATATTCAATTAACAACCAATATTTTTTTTTTTCATTTATACTCCTCAATTCCCATTTGCACCTGTTTGTCCAACCAACAAATCCAATCTGACGTCACAACACGTTCCATAGTCAGTTCTTTGAAAACCGACGACCTTGACGTTTCCACAAAATGCATCTTTGTAAACATGTTGATGCTCTTCGCATTGTCTTCGCCAATTTTAGCTTCAAATTTTTGTATGGTTAGTTTCGTTACAGCATACTTCATAAGTAACAGCATTGCTTCCCATCCCAATTTTTGACATCTTGCTGAAGGTTCTGCAATCATAATCTCAGCTTCAGCAACACAAACTTTTGCGTTGGTATCCTCAGTACCATCGTCATCTATTCGAAGAAACAGGTTCGTATCACCAACAAGTGATTCTATCTCGTCTTGGGTTTGTCGAAAGAGTTTCTGTGACACAATAAGGAATGTCAGCTCTATCAAATATAGTATTTAACATGATTGCTAGATTTTGATATCTTGAATTTGTATTTGTTTGTATTTACTGTCGTCGTCATTTCGCCAGGAAGATTGCATATCATACTCCTCATCCAATGTCAGCGGCTCGGAGGCAGTCAGCTCTTGGAGTTCCGGATTTTGCATCCATCTGTGATATCTTATTTGGAGAAAGATTAATATGTATTAAAAATACTTAGGTTTATAAACTCACTTGTCAACATGTTTTGGTTCATATGGAACAAGTATTACTTTCTCACCAACAATTTTTGCGAATTCGTTTAACCTCATTTTCTTCCGGTCGAAACTTCACATTTGAAGTATATTCATGAGGATGAATTATCGATAACATACGTCAGTCAACTAGCGATGTAGTTCAGGTGAAGAAAATAAATGTCTGAAATATGTACAGACACCGAATTTGCTCCCTAATCCAACCCACAAATAGTAAAGAAATATATATTTATCCGTTGCTCTGATTATTTTAGAAAACATATTACCTCGTTTCCCAGCTAATCTTTTAATTTGGTAATTTTTTATTCAGCTGAATGCGCCCACCCTGATGTTCTGGGAGCACTGTACGTCTTATTCAATAAGTCAAAAAATTAAACATAAACATTGAGGAATAGGAGGAAATAAACCTAAATACACCGCCCAACAATATCCAAATGTTTCCAATTAAATCATTAAATCCACAAGAACGTCACAATTACATTTTGCAAACGTTTATTCTTAACAAAGCTGCCGGTGTAAGCAGTAAACATAAACGTGACATTGATGTGATAAGAGAAAATCACAAGTTTCTGTGGGAAGATGAAGATGAACCAGACTCCTGGGAGACGAAGTTGGCCAAAAAATACTATGACAAACTATTCAAGGAGTACTGCATAGCTGACCTGTCCAGATACAAAGAGAACAAGGTATACTTCTATAGTCAATGTACACAAACTTGATTACTTCTGTGTGAAAATATCCAAGATTGCTCTCAGATGGAGAACTGAACAAGAGGTTGTCTCCGGCAAGGGGCAATTCATGTGTGGGCACCGAAAATGTACGTCAAAGGAGACCCTTCGCAGTTGGGAGGTGAATTTTGGCTACATGGAAAGAGGAGAGAAGAAGAATGCTCTTATTAAGTTGCGTAAGTTCATCCAACATTCTTGCCATAATTTAACTTAACGTTTCTGTTGTGTGTTTGAATTAGGCCTGTGCCCAGATTGCTCTAAGCTCCTCAATTATAGTCATCAAAAGCGGGAAGTGAAAAAGTTGGAGAGACCAAAATCGAGTAAGAAATCGAAAAGTAAATCGAACAAAGAGAGTAGCAAGAAAACCGAGGAGGCTTCGTTTAATCAAGTTCAAGACTCGACAACAAACCAAAATGTACCCGAGGAAGTGGGGATTCCTGACAAATCGAATCAGGAAGATGCTTCGAATATATGGAAAAAACAGGAGGTGGAGGTTGAGACTATAGAGCGAGAGGAAGAGTTTGAGAAATATTTAGAAGACTTATTATTGTAATAGAAATAAATTTGCTGAAAATCGAATTTGTTGTTTTTTTTTTTTATCATGGTGATGGATGATTTGTTTCTGAATGATCCACTAAAGGGGGTAAACCACGAGAGATCTCCCGGCAACTGGATCCTCCGCCATTGACTCTAAGTCATCAGGGGTTATGCCCAAGCGTAACCAGGCGAGCTTATGTCCCCACCATCACGCCTTCTGAGGCTTGGCAGACCCAAGATGAGATGGTGTTCTTATTTGTTATGAAATCTTTGTTAATGAGAATACACTTTTAGAAAGCATTCGGCAGTTTTTATTCCGAAAATCACTTGGAATTGGACTACACTGGCTTGGTCTAGTCAAACATGACGCCGTGATTGAACAGCTCCCCGATGAACATTTTTAGTACGCTTTCTCCCATGAGGGTATCACTTCATACGATTTAAACAGATCTTCTTCGAGTGGCGATACTGTCTGGGGTGGACCTGGTCCTCAACAGAAAAGCCTCTCCAACTAGCACGGGCTCCGGCTAGCTGCCTCCAGTGTCGCACGCCAAGTTGGTTGAGGTCCATCTCCACCTGGGTGCGCCACCTTAAAGGACTGGGATGATCAGGGTCATGTAAAAAGTCAGCTTGGTCCTTCCAGAGATCGCTCTACTACTCAATTGCTTCTTGAGCCCATAGAAACAGTGGTTGGCAAGAAGTTACTTTGCGTTTGATCTCGGTAATAATGTTGTTCGTACTATTTACTGCGAAGCCGAGGTAGACGAAGTCCTTGACTACCTCGAAGTTATAGCTGCCCATTATGACGCTCTGTCCATGACGTCGATGCTGTGTGTTCTTTCTTGATGACAGCATATACTTTGTTTTGCCCTCACTCACCGCTAGACCAATTTTAGCCACTTCCGCCTCAAAGCCAATTTCCACTGCTTCCATTTTAATACAGACAAAAGCTAACGCAGTGAAAACAAAATGAAGAACAAGACAATTTCGATATTTTAAAACAAAAATTGCACTATATTACTTTATATGTATACATGCATGCGTTACAATTGGTAAAAACACGACACAACAAAATTCACCCAATCCTGTTGCGTGTGAATAAACGAACACACACTATTGGCTTTGCGTATGAAAAAGTCTAAAACACTGATTTCATGTAGGTCAACGTTAATATCAAATATTCTCACAAAAAATTAACTATTTAATTTACTTTATAAATATTCCTGTATTTATTTGTTAGTATAATATTATGTTCCTCGTGTTTTAAAAATTGTGTGTGTCTTTGAGAATGGGGCTGATATGCTTTCTATAGAACAATATGTACATACGAATATAAAAACAAGCTCAATGAATTTGAGTACAATGCGTGTAGTATGGATTATGATCGGTTACAGTCGAACATTTAGCAAAAGTGTGATTATTATTTTGGTTTATGCCTTAAATACGCTATGATTCCCGGTCGACAAGACAACTAGAGCATTCCAGACACTTATGGGACCATACATTAATTAATCTTTCCTTGCTGATTTATTTTCTATTATCGTGTATTTAATTTATAGATTTATAACAAGCACATTAAACAATATAAACAATTCGTATTCGTATTCGTATTCGGGTGTGTAACATGCAATTATTTGTATATGATCAGTTTTTGTTTTGTTTATGTATTTTACACCTTCGGGTATTAACTTTAATTGTAATTTACTAAAAATTAATTTAATTTAAAAGCGAGTCCATCGCTAATGAGTGTGGTGTGGTGTAGCTGCCGTGGAGTAAGACTTTGATTCTATGGTTAACTTTTATCTTCCAGAGAATATATTCATCGCGTTGGTTCCAGTCCGTTTGCGTATAAGACGTGCTGACACTAGGAAACAGATTTCTGTCAAAGAATTTCGCAACAATGAGTCGTCTTAGGAATCTTACTTGAACTATCTTGTGGTGTAAGTGGTCGTTCAAGGACCTTCTGGATCACATTTATCCAATCCTCGCGGTCCTTGTCGCTGTGCGCCGACATATTGTACGTCCTTTCCGGCGTGAACAGGGTGAAGCTATAACGTTGATCTTTAGCACCCATAGGTACGCCGACTCGAACACTATAACCATCTAGGTTGTGTCCTAGAAATATTTCTCCCTTCGGATAGGCGTCCATTGGATCATCATGATACATGAGTTTTCGATTATCCAAGGTAAACCAGCGTCTTTTGTATCCGTCCGACGGCCTGGGACCGGTTTTCAGCAGCCAACCTTCTTTAGCAAAGTCTTTTGTTAGTAGGTGCGTCAGTTCGGTTTCAGTAGCACTAGGAAATGCAACCTGCAGGCGATGTAGCTTAGCGCACCGCACTGCCATGTACCAGTTGTTGATAACCTCCGGATCATCGTGGTACACAAAAATGTGTCTCGTAGAGCCATCTTTCATATACGTGATCTGCAATGAATTTTGATGCCCAATTTTCCGTGGAGCAAATGCAACATTCAATTCCGATATTCGCAGTATAGCCTTTGGGTCTTTGCTCTCCTTCACGTGATACTTTAGGGTATCGTCTGCTTCGGATAGGATGAACTTTCGCGGTTGATAACGACTGTCCTCTTTACCGCGCTTCATGAGGAAACCTTCCATGTGTCCGGATATATAACTTGGTCGACCATTTTGGGAGAACTCTAAACGCTCATACTTTGCTCTTATCCATTGTTCGATGAGTACTCTGCAAATAAATAAATACATTTGTTTAGATTTCACTTTTCGATAGTTGCGAAACGGACTGATAAACTCACTGTGGGTCATTGTCACAAGGACGTCGGTAGCACGGAGGGACGCGATATTCGTATTTCATTTTTGCTCTTTGATTGCCAACCTCTTTCATTCGTTCCAATTGGCTGTCTTCCCATTTATCTAGTTTCAAATGCTTCACTTTGGAAATGTGAGCTCCCATAGCCCGATGAACGCCAGCGCACCGAGTGCATAGAAATATGCCAACATTATAGGATGCCCATTCCACATCTGAAAAAAATATATATCGATACATGTATTTAAGCCACACAATATGGTGAGACTAGCGCCACTCAAAAGGGTGCCGGTTATTAGGTATACTAAATAAACAGCTCAACTTAAGTCTTAAAGTAAGTTTGTGGCAAGGTTCCTCTTTTGTTTATTAAGAACTACATCTTACTCAGTTTACACCTTGCACCTTCGTTAAGCAAGACATTTGATCGAGGTGGAAAGCATCCCTGAATGTAGCCAGTAATAGAAAGGCTTGAGATGGCTGAAATCCCTTATGACAGTACTAAATATCTGTTGATGCATCTTGTGTACATAACCTTCCGTAACCTAACTTATATTCCTACAATATGAAAGCTTCTAGTTCGTCAACCCATTTCATTGCCAGAAAAAGATTAAAACTCAATTTCCAATAACTGCAGTCGAACAAATAATCATTTCCCCATTCGCCTGCTTGTCCCTTTACGTTTGTTTATCGACTTAAGCATCACTGTCAAAGCGTGTACTCGAAAAGCACAATGAAAACCAAAAGCAAAACAATAACATTTCAGTTCACCGGAGAGCACAAAAGTGCATTAACCCTTGAAATCAACTTGTCGCAGCCGTAGTAGAACGTAGAAGAGGGACGGCCACCCTCGACCCAAATATATTTCACAATCATGAGAGCTTTTATGTTACACATCTCCCATTCTCAACTCTGCCTGTAGTAGTCATTGATGTTCCTTTACTCTTTTTCACAAACTCTCAGGCACGATAGAGTGGTCTCGTTTTGGCAGATGATTGATTAAAGCTCACTGCTGCCGCCTCAGCCTTTGCCCCTGCCACTAACGAAAATTCATGAATGAACATTTGTACAATTTAAAAGCCAACCTAAATATACTGACAGCAAAAAAAAAACAAAATAAGAACGTAGTATTCAAAACGTTTTCTGATTTATTGTGTACGGATGGACCAGAGTACATAATGTGTCTGGTGTATCTGCATCCCCTGCCAAGAATGTGTCAAGGAATATAGAATTCTTATTAGGTGATGGATTAAAGAGAATTTTTGCGGTAAACACATCGGAAAACGAAAACTACCCGGAACGTATTCGTGTATACACATTCATTAGCATACACACACCGAAGACGGTATTTACGACGTCGTCGTTGTCTTTTACACTGAACCCGCCCCCAAGGCTTGGTTTGTGGGAAAAAATAAAGTAAAAAGGAAAAATCACGAGAATAAAACAAGCGAATTGGGAAAAAAGAAAAACCAAACAAAACACACTTGTACTCGCGTAAGAGCTTTGAGGCGCAATATTTTTTTCTTTTTTTTTCTAATCACTTCATTATTTTTTGTTTGATTTTCAAACATTTTCCAAAATCACACTTACACTTGCTGCCACAGTCAGCACATCTATTATTCCCATTTAGGCGTAATAGTTCTTGCAGCAATTTCTCGTTTTGCTCGGCCATTCTGTGGCGAAAGGACAACACTTTTTCTTATTAGCAAAACTTTTCGATTTCCAGAATTAACCCGAACGAGTCGGTTTATCGCATGCTGCACACCATGATCAATTGTCCCCGAACAATGTTATCCTGAGATAAAAGAAATTTCTTCTGATATACTTTTCTGATAAAATTCGTAACAAATAACACGCACGACGAAACGACGGTGAAAAGTAAATGAAGGAAAAAAAAAATCACATAATAATTTTTTGACAGAAGATTACGATGGCTACAACGTCGATGACGATGGCGATGTGTTTGTGTGGCGAGATGGAGATGGCGATAGAGTGGGATGAGTTGGAATACAGGGTTTTTTCTCATTGGAGAAAAGAGTGCAATCTTATGTGCGGCTGGGTGGAGGAGAAACTAAAATACGCACATCAAACATGCATTCATACATAAGTAAGTGTTCTCTGTTTATTAATGCATGTATTTTTTTCATTACGTTTCGTTTGTTTTGTCCGATAAGAAGTGTGCAGTAGAAATTGAGAATATAGACCCAGAAAAAATTCCTGCTAAGATCGGTAAATACTAAATGGGAAATACATCAGATGCGAATTCAATTGGTTCCATACACAAAAATTCTCGGCTCACATGCGAAATCCATTACAAATGTTCAGTTTTCTAAGCCTGCAAGCAGTCGAATCAGTCATATTTTTGATCGTAGTGTACTTTCTGAGAATGGCTACATCCAACAACGCTTCAACGTCATCCTTATTTGAATTGTCATAGTTGTCATTAAAATGTCAAAGTAGGAAATTTTCGATTCAGAATTTTTATAAGTAGTGCCACGTATTTTTTATTGTACGATTAATTGGAAAAAAATTCATAAAAATATAAATAAATAATGGGTGCTGGTAATAGTGTCGAAGTTCCTGGTGGCGGTACCGAAGGGTATCATGTACTAAGGGTAAGAATGAACAAATATCGCCCGAGCAGCGACAAACAAATAATATCTTCCAATGATCTTATCTATTTTTGTTTTCAGGTTCAAGACAACTCACCCGGCCAAAAAGCCGGCCTCGAAGCTTTCTTTGACTTTATTGTGGCAATTGGAAATACCCGCTTAGATCAAGATAACGATACTCTAAAAGAGCTGCTGAAGCAAAATGTTGACAAAGTGATTAAAATGACTGTGTACAGTAGCAAAACGCAAACAGTTCGATATATTTCTATAACACCAAGTACATCCTGGGGTGGACAGGGTTTGCTGGGTGTCAGCATTCGATTTTGCTCATTTGAGGGCGCAAATGAAAACGTGTGGCATGTTCTCGAGGTGCATCCATCATCTCCAGCCGAGGTTGCTGGACTACGAGCTTTCACCGACTACATAATCGGCGCCGATGCCATTCGACACGAAACCGATGACCTATTTACAATGATTGCGACGCACGAAAATCAAACTCTCAAAATATACGTGTATAATGTCGAAGATGATGCGTGTCGTGAAGTTTCACTTAAGCCAAACTCGAAATGGGGCGGTGAGGGCAGTCTTGGCTGTGGCATTGGATTTGGATATTTACATCGCATACCCATTCAGGCAGTGTCAAGTGAAACTCAATTTAAATTGCCTGCACCCGATGGTGGCCCAACACCAAACATACCACAGCAAACATTAAAAACTGTTGATCCTGTTCCAGCTTCACAAGTGACTTCTCTCAATCCCAGTTATCCATATGTACCACCTTTGACCAATACCTTCTCATCGGGTTCGGCTAGTGGGAGTCCGTCATTGGTTACCGCTGCGACTGGCGAAATGAGCAATTCAGCAAATCTACCCGTACCAACGCAATTGTCATCAGTACCTAATTCACAACCAAATATTACCCCTGTTCCAGTGGTCAATCCTAACAACGAACAGGAGCAACAACCTCAACCCAACCCACCGCCGCCAGTATCGGAAGGAGTTGCAGAGCAGACAGCATCGACAAATCCTAGTTCATTCTTCTCGAATGCAACCGAATTGAATCTGCAGTTGCCGCCACCGGCCTCAACTCAGCAACCAACCGAGCAAATACAAGGAGCTAGCTCAAATGCTGGTTAGTATTTTTTTTTTCTCATTCACTAACAAATATTGTTCATATGTGTGAACATGTGGAAAGTACACGTCAGTTGTTTACTTTGTACCAACTTGTAATTATCGCTCGTATCAGAGGGTACATGTATCCGCTTATGCCAGCAATGCGATAATTTGGTTGCAAACTAAGGGGTATTTGTTCAACGGGTGAAATTTATGTTTCCATGTTGTTTTAATGCATGTTACGAAACGAGAGTGATCATTTTTAGTCAACTGTTAAATCCGCTGTTGCTGTGCAAAGTGTATCGGGTGGCGAGAACGTTTTCTTGATGTGCTTCTTATAAATGAGATAAACAATTTTGTTTATAGTTAGTTCGGGGACATAAGCAACAGTGAGCTGCCATGGGGTAGTGGGTTAGTGCGTAGACTCCTACGCAGAAGATGCCAGCTTCGTTATACGAATTTATCGCCTTTCATAAATCCACGATTCTACCTCTTTCGAGTTACTGACCGTTCACAGAGTATTCCTCTCTAGCTTCTCAACTTCGCCGTTCGGAGTCAACATTAGACTGTAGGTCCGGGCCAATCGTGAAAGAACAATAGCATGCACGGCACGAGTGGTTGCTGTAGAAGCTAGCCTCAAACTGTTGGATTTTTACAAGTAACAGGCACTAAGACCTTACTTAAAATGGTTCTCACATTCCAAGTGTCACTCCGTCTAGCATCATATACCCATTCATTCATGTAGTTATGATCTGCGGAAGGTTAATAACATTTTACTTCATTAAATACAGCATTTTTAGAAATAAGACCTATTCTTCAATAATCGATTCTAAGACTTTGTTTGATCTTTCAGCTCCAACATCTTTGCCGCCACCAGCCCAAATACCACTATTTGCACAACAATCGCCATACACGAGTCTACCACCACCGGCTTCTATCGAAAACATGACCACAGGATATGACCCATCAACAGCGGCTGCATCAAATCAATTCATTGCCTCTCAACAAGTACCAAAATCTATATCCCCTTTTCCAAAATAATAATAATATTAATCAATTTAACAAAATGTTCTCTCTCTCTCTCTCTCTCTCTCTTTATAGCAACCACAATTTTATAATCCGAACAATTTCCCTGTTCCAAACCAGCCACCCACAAATTACCAGACACCACCATCAAATGTTAGCTTACCGTATATGCAAACATTTGCATCATACCCTCAGGTACAGCAGACATCGGTGGTGACACCGATTTCATTACCAGGCATGCCACCGCTAACTGTTAACACAACAATACCCACACAAACATTGAAGGGATTGAACGTACAGCCACCAATTGCTTATCCACCCGTCTCCAACTGAGTGGTATCGACAGCAGCATTTGCCTATCAGCAGCATCTGCGTGATGCAGAAAACATTTCATTTAAGTTAAAACGACTTTCAAATCAAATCAGCAGCACACGAGAGGAATGAAATACACCGAAGAGAAACATTTTGAGAATTTGAAACAGAATTTAGACATCCGGAACCCAAAAGCTATTGCGGACCAGCCCACATCCAGCTTGGCTTAGTTGATCCAACAATAATTTTCTTCGATTCATAAAGTAAAGTATAATAATAATGAATAATTCAAATAAATTTAATATGTATTATATAAAATTTAGACTAAAATATAAATAAACAAATAAACGCCGATAACTAAACAAAAGCAACAGATCGATGCAATATATACATACTTAAATAAACTTTGTTATGCTATTAAAACACACCGTTACTTTGTTATAACTTTGCTTAAGCGGTTCAGAGATTTCTTTATGCTCATACTCATATAAGTTCTCATTAATGTATCTTTCTCGCGCCTTTAATCAGTTTTATTGCAGCGTAATCGTCTGCTTTAGTTTGTCATAAAAACCAGCACGAAAAGTATTTTGCACTGTCTCGTCTTTTCGGACTCTCTCCAGTTCAGCTTAGTAACTGCGAAACTCACCTCAAAGTATAGATAACGAAGCCGCGTTGCACTACAAAGCTATTCAATCGTTGTACGAGTATATTTTGATAGTTATGCCTAGTGATGGGCAAAATGGAATGATTTTAAGAATCAAATGATCACTCTAATGATAATCGATTAGTAGAACACCTCTATACTAATTTACTTCCTGCTAACTAATAACACAAGAGAACTTGTACTCGATAGATGTCTCACTTCAGTGCGAGAAAAAGTAACAAATCGTTCTCGCCAAAAAATTCGAATCAGGAACATAACCAGAAAAAGAGAAAAACGCAACGGAAAAGAACTGAAGTAGCACTCCACTTCTCAGTTCCCTAATAAATAAAAATCGGGTTCTCTCGCTCAATTGATACATTTGTTGAGTTCCCGAATCATTCCCAAGATTTTGATAGGAGACATGTTACGAGTTATCTTGTGTAAAACAGATTCTCAAAGCGAATAACAAAATTATTAAAAGAGCTCACGTTGAGCAAACTCGGTGCTGCGACCATAATCATGAATAGTTCGAATGAGAGTAATCAACCAAAACGACAATCCACCACAGCACCGAGCTACCCTCGAGTCCCTTATTTACTCAAAGGAGAAAAAGATCTTGTTGCTGAGACGGATTCCTCTCATTTCGACGTATCCCTCCGTTGTTCGTAGATAAGAACAACGAAAGGGGACAGTGAACGCAAATAGTAAATATTATCCTTTTTTTGGTTAGAAACTCGTGTTAGAAGTTGTTAGAAGTTCCTAATTCATTCGTTAGTAGTCATTGGAATGTTTTTGGAAATCGAACTATTCTCGAGATGTATGAATCAATTATCACTCTACCGCTTGTCTTCTACGAATTCCTCTTAAGAGGATATATGATCTCCTGATGCGCATAGACGGAGGAGATTTATTCTAGAGTATTGATGCCAGTTTCCTTTAGGAATCTAAGAATGAGAGATGATTCTAATGACTTTATTTCTTCCTCTGACAGTAGGTTCTATTCCATGGTTGCGTCTTAAGTGGCCTCCTCTACTGCCTCTGTTCATTAATTAAGACTTTAATTCCGAACTTCGATTGATCATTAAAGTCGCTGATAGTGTTGCAGAGTCGAATATACCTTGTCTCATACACAATATACAGCATTAGTCTTTCAATCGATGTTTCTAGTCAATTTGTGAGTTACGACCGATGCAAGTAATTTTCCAATACCATTAACTTTAGCTTGGGCTCTCTGTAACTGAAATCACCCAATGACGCCAATTCTAATAGAACAACTCGGGTGAAAAGTGGTAAAACAATACTGAGACTCAAGATTGACAAATACTGTCAAGGAAATAAAAAGAAATATGGCGAGTAAGAAGATAGGAAGGTATTACCCTTTGGGCATCACAATGGGTCCAATAGAACCTCAGTGTGGCGCAGACCCACCGTGTCAACCCACGAACCTAACCTAATATAACCTAAATCTAAGAAATATGAAAAAATAGATTGTAGATGGTCAAAATACGAGAGAGCATAAAAGAAAATGTTCACAAGTGAAAAGAAAACTGCTCAATCAGCAAAAAATTAATTACTTCCTGAACATGTTAAGGCCACTAAACGTGTAAAAACAAATACGATGTCAACGTAGTACAAAGTATAAATCGTGTTCACGCCACAACCAAAGCAGGAATGCATTATAACTATGTATATGGGAGAATTGATGTAATGACACCTTTCAACGGCAAGAAATCAACAGACATGCCTCAATTCTTATACTATTTGGTTAGTAATATATGTCTTGCATAGACTGAATGAAATCTATTGAACTGCTCCTCACATCATCGTTGTTTATACTACCTTTTCATACGCTTCTCTGTAGACCGAAAACATTGCCATTCACTGATCCACATTGTCCCCATTCGTGTGACAAAATAAGCATCGTTTGCACTTTCATCTGAGAAAAAGAAAAATCAAGTATTTGGTAGAGATTAAATTAAACACCATTTGATCACATTGAATACTACTATCGCACTTTTTATTTAAGTATTCAATGTTCGGATATTGGTTTCGGCATTTTCTTGTTAAAATTATAATTCAATTACATAACACAATCCACCTAATTGATGAAAACAAATCATGATGCCAACGGCATATGCGAGCAACTGGCAGTTTATACAGCAGCTTTAGATGATTATCTCAGTATTTCCAAGTTCTTCGTCATCCGGTAGGTTGATTTTGCTAGGATCAATGTAGTTAGGGCTTACTAGGTCCAGGCCAGCCTTTTCGCGACGACGCAGCTCAAGGAAACCTTCACGTTGTGCCCAATCACGTAACCTAGTATCTGGTGTGTACGCCCAGAAGAATGTACCCCAGACAATGCATAGTGTTACGGAAACGAAGAATGATGCTTTGGTGGATGTTCGATCGTTCGCCTCGTCGAAGTGATCAAAACCCCAGCTTACCCAGTTCTTATTTTTGTCGGAGAATTGTTCCTCTGCTTTGTTTGCAGTTGGATTTACAGTAGCGGTTTCCCGATTCTTTGGCGAAGTCTTGATGGTGCGGCTTTGCGAAATTAGATTCCGCAAAAGCATACGATTATTCAATCGGATAAGGGCTGACATTTTTTTGGAAAGTCCTAAAAGAAAACCGAAGAAAAAATCTTCTCACGACTTTGAAAGAACTAATTCAGAAATGTCACAAATGATGTGCAAGACGTCATGATGACGGGGGAAGTGCTCGGAAATGTCTTTCAATTTTTCCTGAGTGCGTTCCATAAGACCCTGTTTTTAAGAAATTTTGTTTTTATGGTGGGTTATATATATACTTTTGAAATATGAATATATATCTTCATAAACATTTTATGTAATTACTCTCAACTTGTTCGATTATTAGCGGAGTTCACATTCAACAATTCGTGGCGATAATTTGTTGAAAATTCATGGTTGATGGCCAAATCGTCAATGTGAACGCTTGTTACAACAAAACGTCAGACTTGTTTTGCGCTAAACTACGTATTTTGACTTTTCAGCTTGATAGACGGCTGCTAAGCAAATCGCGCTGCTCTTAAGTTTTTACTATTTTTACCTTCATATATTAAAAATTGGACGAATGGTTGATTAAAATGTTAAATGGAACGCTTTAGAACATTTTAGGATATCAAGGGATAAACAGTTGAATAAATTATCAAAAACATTTTCTGAATAAATAGGTGCCCATTCGGGATGTTATGACACCTGTACTGTCACAAATCATTCCAATTGAGAAACTATTGAACACACCTCTAGGACGTATTCTCGAACTCTGGTTTGAATCAATTTTACTGTCCAGTCAAAGAAGTTACGTCAAAACATCAACATTCTCTATTTTACATGGTATGTATACGAATTCGATAAAACTCCATAATTATGCAATTTTAAGACCTCTAAACAAGTGCAGTTCATATTCCCATGAATATCACAAGTGCAAGGTATAAATTAATAGAAAAATTTCCAACTGCCGCATCAGTCAAAACAACAACAAAAAAAGTGCAAAGAAAATAGTGATGACAGTTTCGAAATACAGATAGGCCTTGTTCAAGGCCAAGAGGAAAAAAAAGTCTTCAATTCAATTAAAAAGTGAAAAAAGAAGAATTGTTCAATAAAACGCCGATGTGGATATGTGCACCTCCCCCAAATACGAATAGGGATGGAAAAACTACTCATATCTTCGTAGGACTGTAGGAATCGCCACATGGGTAACGATTACCTCACCCTTATGTGCTTATTCATATTCTTCGTCTAGGATGATTGAATTAAAATCACGAACTTATCCAAATGAATTAGTCGTTTTAATTGTCTATCATGTGTTATCGTCCTTTTGTCTCTTCTAGTAGGTCGTAAGCAGATAAGATGGCAGAGGCAATAGTGCAAGATTGGCTGGCGGAGTATGAAAGTCTGCAACCATCCGAGATGCAATCATTTGCAAGTTTGCATCAAAATAACCAGGAAATCGCTGAAGCAATATATACAATATTTAATGAAAGGCTGAAGTATCCAGAAGTAAGTTATCCCTAGATCACAACAGGCAGCAATGTGTCTGACATGTAATTTTGTTTAATTGTCAGTTAATCCATGGAATTTGCAACCAACTCCTAAGTTTTTATCGATCAAATGAAGATGGACTGAGAAAATTCCCAATGCAATTTATTCCTGTACTCATTTATGTATATCTAAACTCTGTAGCAATGGGTGATAAGAAAAGCTGTCGCAGCGTCGAAACCCTTCTTATATGCATTTACAATGCTGAGATAACAGCTGAAGATGGAAACCCAAAAGTTGTCTCATTCCGCTTGCCCGTATTGGCGCAGGCATCAATTTATCACGAAGTAAGTACATTAATTCGTCAATGAATTTCAATGAGGACAATTAATTTGTGACGTTTTGTTTTAGGAAAAAAGTCTTCCCATTACTGATCTCAGACGCTGGGAGGAAAATTCGAATCGTGAAATCAAATGGGGTCCGTATCCACAAATAGAAACAATCAACGCTCAGAGTCGAATGAAAGTCATGACGGCGCTGCTGTTTTGCTACAATCATCAGTTGAGTTTAGTGCAGAAAAATACGCTGTTGCATTTGTGTCGCATGGCATCGCAAACTGTTAATCAGGGATTCTCGAAAGCTGGCCATGCCCATCGAACATCGTATGGTTCAGATCCAACTAGTGTTCTGATACCAAGACCACCTCCACGAATAGCGTTATCTTCACAATTTCTAGTTGAATTGGTGCATGCCATCTACTTTGCTATGTTCAATGGCTTTGGAACAATAGCCATACAAACTTTAGATGATATTCACACACGAGGGTGTTATGAGATGTTTTCTGATGTTATTCTGGTGACTAGTGCAGTTAAGAATTCACTTCATGCTAATCCTTCAGGTAAGTTGATCATTTATTTTGTCGCATACAGTCTTTGCCGTGAAATGCTTCTGTAATGCAAACAATTGTTAAAAAGGAAGAAAAGTTATATTACATGGGCAGCGTTAGGAATTATCTGCGATTTTGCGTTGAATAATTTGATTTTCGTTCACGACCAAATTTAATTAAATTCCCATGAGCTACATGAATTTTTGAAGAATTTCTGAGTCACTAATGTGGATTTAATTAGATTAGACCAGCAAAACAAACGCGCGCAGTTTGTGGACGGGAAGTCCAAAATTTGCTAGATGAATTAGCTCGGTAGACTAGACGTGTCCGCCGTCGATGTTATATTCGTTGCCATGACTTGTTCAGTAGGAATATCGGTTTTTCCCCTCTGAAGAACCTCCAGCAATTGGATGCTAAATGGCAACTACCCAACAAAAAGTCCGTGTTTTTTGTTCGATCTCCCATTCAATAAAGCTGTCACATTGAAAAACGAAAAAAAGTAGACACCAATTACCTCGGTATAAGAAAATGTGCGGTAACTCTGTCTGTATCTCTAAGTTTATCAATTCTAGCATACATACAATCTATCTGAACGCAAACTACTTTGCTTGCCATTGGATTATCATTCATATCCATTCCACAGAACCGAAGTGATTCATTTTTCAATATGTCATCAAATCAAAAGGAAAATGAAATATGCATTGCACACGGGAGAAAGTCTGTAAATCGACCACATTGAGAGCACAGTCGTGATAACACTTTGCACTTCCTTTTTGTGTTGTTATTGTTTGCGTTAAGTAAGCCAATTACAATCTGCTGGGGAAGTGCACATTTAACTATGCATTCATTTCCATATTTGCATTTTCTGATACACTCAAGCGCTGTTGTGTAAAGTTGTCAATGAACAGCTAATATTACGTCTGAATTGGATTACATGCTGATTGGTGGTTATTTATCTATTCCTCAATCAGTGGGGCATAATCGAAATGATTCATTTAGCTTTACGTCACTGAGTTTCGTTCAATGATTTGATTAACTCATGAATCTTTTTCCATCCCAATTCATTAAAATCTGTCATTAATGCTGAAAATACAGACATCTGTGTGTGTGTAGGGATTGACTACGACTATAGCTCTATTTAATGGCTGTGTGAGTGGTATTTGGCTTGGGATGGCACTACAGTCTGAAGTGGATACAGACCTCAACCAAGGAACACCTCTGGTTTGCACAGTCTCCAATCCATATACGGTTTTAATTGATCAGCATCTTCCTCTATGTCTATGTAGCTTAGAAGAATCAGAGGATTGAGTACTTTTTATTCGCGACACTAAGCATCTCAGGTCACCGCACAGTGGGGCTGAACGGCCATAAAGCGAACACAAAAATCAACATCTCGAGAACAGTGAAGCCTATCGAATAGGGAATTGGGAATAAAGTTGTCAGTAAAATGTATGGGAATGATTGGTATTGGTACAAGCTCTCAGAAAATTTCAACCTTTGGCCGGAACGGTTGGCGGAACTTTTTTGTAGGACTACCCAAAGTCACAGAGTCTAGTTAGTCTTCAATGTCTCTCTATAATACTTCCTTACGGTGACAGTTTATTTGGGGATGTTGCATTTTTCCCTATTGCCTTAATATATGAATTGAAAACGACACAAAAGCACAACTACAAAGGAGCTTTCATGTCTCAACATGTACCATTTTTATTGAGTCGTTCCAGACATGTGTAATTCCCGTGGCCTTTGTCGGAAACATTTCCTATCGTTCCGTAAAATTAACCTTAACATGCCTATGTCCCCCCAACATGTCCACAATTTGTATACAAAATGTCTACACAGGCACACACAATCTGGTACACACAAATTTGTGAGTACCTGAGTCGTAATTATGTGCCGCCATAAAGAAGTATCATACGTCCATACATGTACTTATATGTCCATGCCATTAATCTGTCCTTTCCTTTAACGGGGCTTTATGAATGGAACTACATAGTTGTACACATGTTTAACGCAGACATAAACATGTACCATACATGTATTTATATGTCCATACCAACGAAGCCACCATCTGGCATTTCCTTTAACGGAGCTATATGAATGGAATTAGATAGCCGCAGAGATATCCATTGACCTACACAGTTCCGCAGGCATGATAAACCCAGCCACATCCAAAGACCCACATTGTTCCACGGACATGTCATCGGTAACCAGTTCCGACTGCTAATCGTTCCCTGTTCGCTCCGTCATCGGAACTGTTTAGCACATCTCTATTCCCATTTACTGAGCCTCCCAGTGTCAAAAACGAATAAATGAAAAAACGCAAATTGAAGTTTTATTCAACAAATTATGAAAACAATGTGCAATCAGACAGCATTGTGCGCCGCTGTCCGGGGAGTCACTCGATCAGAGACTTATCTGCTTTGTTGCAATCTCGAGCATTTTTTTCACTCTTTAATTGATAACTTTCTTATTGATCTTATTGATTTCGATCACATTCTAATGAGGCCCACTCTTCACATTTTCAGGACAACCAAGTGACGGTCCAATGGGACTTAGCGTAGCCTTGACACCAGCGACAAACACTGCGCCGACTGTGTCAAAATCAATGATCACAAATGCTTCATTTCGTACGAAAAAATTACCAGGTAAGTCATTGACTCATAGCAATTTTCTAGCGTATAACTTCAGTTTGTTGTTCTAAAATGTTTTTCTTCAAAATGAATATAATTCAAATGAAATTCTTCCAAAACATAGGTTCAGAGCACTAGTCATTATTTCGTTATTTCCGTTTATTGTTTTCCCTCTTGTGTTTCCATAAAATATCAAATAGCATTCAGATTGACTTTAGTCTTCACAGCTTGAACACATTGTATTCAGTTCATGTTTGTCCGTTTTTCGATTTTGATTTTATGTACATTTCATGTTTGTTTAAAACCATTCAGAGTAATCAGTAGTAAATGTAAATGAGTATAAATACTTTGGTGGTTGATGAGCAGCGCATGTGGTAGTTGTGTTATCTCTTACGCTTTTTTCCATTAAGTTCATGAGTTGCATGTAATTCCTTAAAATTCATTTCAGTCAAGCACACCGATTATGAAAAAGAATTATTTTTTTTCATTTTTTTTTTGAGTTATTTGACAAACAAACCGTTGAGAAAATATATCCTAACTGCTTTCACGTAACTAATCGTGTTTTCGAATATAGGTACAGAAACCAAATTGTACGTAATAGTGCGTAAGAATGAAAAGAAAAAGAAAAAAAAAAACGATAAAACAGTCGAAGGTTTTATAGCAATCAAATGTACATAATTCTACAAATATATACATTTATTGTCGCTCTTTCATTACACGAATTTGATTTTGTGATAACTTCTATAAAATTTAAAATAAAAGTCACCACTCTTCTTTCTGCTGAAATTTTGTTCTTTGATTTCTTTCACTTCCCACCACCAACCACAAACCCCCTCTTTTTTTCCAATTTGTTTGGTATTACATAAACTTATATATATGTATGTATGTATATGGTTTTATATGAATATTATTATTTATTTATTTTTTCTGTTTGATTTAACAACAAAGACATAAAGTAAAATAAAAAAAAACACCCTCTATCTCTCTTTATATATATAAAATAAAATTAAAATAAAAACAAAAAACTTCCATGTATATATATTATGTTGTGTGTAAAAATTTTGTTAGACGATTTGGACATGGAGTTTCTGGCTAGTCTACCGCATCAACCAAATGCCGAACAATATCGCACAATCGACAACAACAATCCCGATGCACTGGCTCAATTCGAGAGTAACAACGATCCCACCATGCAACATCAACAGCATAGAGATGGAAGCAAAAAACTCGTCGATGGTAGCATTATAAATCCGTTGCGTTGGAAAACCTGGGGTTGGAAATACAGTCCCGGTAGTAAGACGTCCAGCATTGAAGAGGAACCCGATTCACCAAAGAAATCATTGTCATCATCGAAGAACTCATCGCCAAATGCATCGCCGAAGATTCGAAAGCCACAGCAAGCGATGAAGCCGGCCGAAGAGATTTTGAATAGTTTAACCAATTCATCAATGGTGGCGGCTATTCGTCGTAAAAAATCCTCGTCGCCAGCTAAAAAATCACCCGAACTAAGATCGAGTGCTGGTGCACGTTTGATTAACAATCTCGAAGATTCATGCGAATCTGGCGATGAGAAGGATGCATTACTAGCGAATGGTCGACCCGCGAGTATACACATAATACAAACGGCATCTGGTTACACAATCATCAATAAATAGTAGCTAGTATAACAAAACAAAACAAAACATATTTTTTAAATGAAACATACATTCATATGCATAGATTAAAATACCAGAGAATACCAATACGAATACGCCAATAGTATTTTTAACATTTTAAGGTGATGTTGTTTGTTTCCTCTCTGTTCTCTCTGCTATTGAGATGTTATTCGATTTTTGTTAACGTTAATTCCTTTGATTTGATATTTGATTGTGTATTGTTTCGGAAATTTGGTTTTTTTTCTCTCTCTCTGAACCCCTACTAATGATAATGCTTATTGCCGCGTGCCTAAGGAATTGAATGTTAATGCGAGCTTGTAATGACAATTTTTTTAAACTAATATGCATTAGCGTTGGTTAAAGTTATTTTTAAAAAAATCATATAAATACATAAAATCTTAGCGTAGCAACGGGACATGCGTAAATTATAATCGGACACCATAGTTTTACTTAAGCCGGTTTAGTTACTCAAGCGGTCTAGTGTATATATTGACCCCAGTTATTTCAATTTGTTTCTTCCTATCGACAGATAGGAAGTATTACAGTGAACTCGTGGTAATCTGAGCCCTGTCTTAAAGGGCACCCTCTGTAATCCGACGTGCCTATATCTTAGAATGCGACTCGGCTGTACTTAGAATCTATTTCGGAAAATCTTTGCTAAAGTGCAGGTTCCACTAATTCGCGACAACATTGTTCTCTATTGTGGTGCTTAATCTATTTAATTCCACATACATAGTATGATTTGTAGTAAATTTCGAAATGTAATTTGTCGGACAATAAGGAGCTCTCTTTCAAAAAGTTCCTAGTTACAGGCAGTAGTCTATAGCCTGACAAATTACCGATTAACCGACACTGACTTGCAAAACGTTCGTCGGTAACGCGCGGATCCACTGAGATAGATTTTAGTACGAAAATTGCCACATTGTCATTCAAAACTTCCCAAATAGTTCAAAAACCACGTTGAGGCTAGTTGTTGACTACTGTTTTGTATTGTCTTGGGGTGGATTCTCGGAAACGTTAATCATATTTCCTATATGCCAACATCCCTTGCCATTCACCTATGAAATTCCCAAACGCTTCTTCTAATCAACCCCGAGATGAAATAATTATTTCCCTAATGCGAGTATTTTCATTCCGTGTGCAACAAGTTGTATATTCAAGGGGAATAAGAGCGAGAAAAAAAAATTAAGAAAGTGAAGATTTATTTCCAACATTATCGCCTTTTAGCTCGATACACGACCCAGCGATGCTCCAACTTCTTTAACCCGTCTGAAGAATACGTTTTCTGGAAGTTAAGTAGGCCGCCGTGGCGAGTATAACATCCTCAATCAACTCAGATTTTTGAGCGACGAGTGAGGTTTTCAAGTTTGTAAACAAAAATAAGTAGTAAGATGTGGGCACAGCCTAATTCGACCAATTCGGCCGTGCAACCGCGGAGGTACGACCCAGTTCGTTGTTGTCCGAAGTGATCAAACGCGGCATACATCGTGCAGACAGCTCAATAATGCCCAATATTTCATGCATGATATGATCCACGCCGTCTTCCGAGATGCCTACTGTCTCAGCTAACTACCGCACCGTCAATTGGTGCGCTGCCAATACGAAATCGTGAATTTTTGTCAAGTTATCCTCTGTGGCCATTTTTGGGGCACCTGCGTGTGGCTCATAAAAGACCTGCGTGCAACCAATTTTTGACGGTCGCTATCGAAGGATATTGGAAGGAAAAGGCACTATACATACGCGCTTTCCGTTCCGAAAACCAAAAAAAAAAATCATTAAATTTGTAAATTCATTGTTTCCTTGCCTTTTTGAATTCACATACCGTCAATATCCATATCAATCACGATGTTGTAATCCGTTAACTTGAAGAGTATTTCCAGCTGGATTTTTAAAGATAGTCGCCCAGAACACCAGCAGCTCAGGAGGGGTGGAAAAGTATCTCAACATGTTGGGGTGTAATTTCCTTGGCCCAAATACGGCAAACCATCAGCACAGATCCACCATTTCGTAGATGATTTGAATTACTTTCATACGGTTATCAAGATAAATTGAACTCCAAGTTAACTCTACTTGACACCTGTAAAAAAATAAATGTCAAAAGAAATGCAACATTGTTGAAAATTAAAGTCGGGCTTAAAAGACATAAGTACATGTTGAGTATTTGTTAATAGCTGGCGTGGTTATTCATTGGTAAATGAAATGAACTTGTGGTGTTGTGAGTCTGTGTATCGACTTCTACGCAATTGAACTTCGCTGCGTGGGTTCGATTCCCGATACGACCAAAATAATTTGCACAGCCCCCCTCTTTGGAGTCACTGACAATGCTCAAAGAGCAATAATGGTCTAGAAAAATCTTCTCAAACTTGGTCGTTCCGGATGCGGCATAAAACTGTAGGTCCCTTCCACTCGTGAGAGATCAATATCACGAACAACACGAGTGGTTACTGTAGAGGCTAGGCCCCGGTCCTCAACGGGATGTAGCGCTTCCCATACTATTATTATTTGTGCATTGACAAATGTAGTGAATTCATAAGTATTAATGTTCAATTGGAAAGTCTGTTTCATTCTCGTCATATGTGTTCTCATATCCATCGCTTCTTTAACGTCATTCTTAGATTTATGATTATGCCTATTTCAATTCCACATCCATATTAATTTGAAGCGCATTTTAGATTCGATATCATCCACCGGCTTAGGTAAAACTATGGGAGATGTTAACATTCCAAATAAATACATATTCTAGAGTTTAATTTTTATCAAATATCTATACATTGATCCTCACTCATCTAATGAAGACGAATCGTACAAATTAAACAAAAGAAAGCAAATAAACTTATTTTTAAGATATTTAACAAAAGCTAATTATTTACGATGATTATTTATTCCTATTGTTAAAATTGTTGTTATCACACCCAAAGAAAATAAAAGAAACGAAAACAAAAACAAGCGAAAACTAGCAATAAAAAATATATATTAACAAATAAATGTATTAAACAAAATATCTCAACAATTAACCCCACACCAGTCCACACCAAACCGTCTAGACAACCACCAAGTTATGCGCAGTTCCTCAAAGCAGTTGGGAAATCGGGTCAGACAATGAAACACAAGTTTATTACCTGAGTTTACAATCGTCCCCCCTCCAAATACAAAAAAGAACATTAATTTTTATACTGTTTGTTACTACCAAACTTACACTGTTTACTTCTTAGTTTAATTTTGTAAGTTGCATGACTTGTTTAAAACAAACGATTACTCTCCACAATTATATGAAAGTGATATGGTATTTTTTTTTCTTTAAATAAATATTTTTCTTAACATAAATTCTTCTACACAAGTATACAAACAAAATCATAATACAATTGAACTGAACACATCAAGCAAAGTGGTTAAAACCTTGGCACAAACTAAAACTGGATGGGTAAATATTCACATTAACATCATTGATGGATTTGGGCAATCATCACACACGTATTGGACGAATAACATTGAATTCTTTTTGTAATTGAAATCAAACAATATTTTTGATTTTGATTTAATTTATTTGGTTGGTAGAGTTGCGTACACATCATATATCATTATCAACATAATCGACATCTGCTAGGCGATAGGCGAGCTTTGACATGAATATGAATATCTTTAAGATGAATTGTGTTGTTTTGAAGTAGACCGCTTAAGAGCTATTTTAACCGTATGCTTACTTATGTAAATATGATATACATACCTACATTGATGGATAATTGTCTTTGTGAAATTATTTTACAAGTTACTTTTAATTGTTAAGCTGTGCGCCTAATAGGTCTACTCTATGCTTTGTGCGACTTAATGAAGTTGTTAGTCGTGGCTGCAGTAAGCATTTGACTGTTAAACAAATAACATAAGACACGAATTTATGATCGGCGGTGTGGGGTGGCTGCTCTACTTCTCGGTTGAGCTCGGTATTGAACTTTACCATCTCTAATGCATGGTTACACTGATTTAGGAGTCAATCTTTGATCAATTACTAACTAAACTCTCAACTATGGTCGTGACCTTAAGAATAGTATTGCGATTACAAGCAGTTGACAAGAGATTTCGTGGTGCTGTTACGCGAGTTTCTTGTCGCGATAGGGTGAGAAACACAGCAGTGCGCGAGGAACGCAACCTTAAGCAGCTTCTTCTACGAAAGGAAATGGCTACGCTTCGATGGTTTGGTCACGTATGTCCCCATCATCAAGACTTCCAGGGCGTGTCTGGAATGCGATTCCATCAGGGAGGCCACAGCTTGGAAGGCCCAAGACGAGATACTTGGACCAAGTCCAAAAACTCGCCAGGTCCCGCTTGGGCATAAATCCTCATGAGCTAGAGTCGAGGTCGGTGGACCGAATGGCATGCGTATCTTTCGTACTTGTTTGACCAAGCGTCCGCGACCTCTTTAATGGATTATGTGGTTCACATAATTTTTTTCTTCATTCTCGCCAAGAATACATACAATTATTTCGTTCGGTTTTATCCCATAAATAAGATTGTTAATCTAGCACGTGTCTCATCTTTCAGTCATGAAGCTAGCTTTCGAAAGCTGTGAGATGTTTTTTCTTATACAAGACAGATTACTACATTTTCTTGAATTCTGTTGTAGATTTATGTCCGGTCTGCTGCTGCTTCTTCTTTTTTCCGTTTAGAGAATAATTCAATGCGAATATTAACCAGAGCGTACGTGGCAGAATGGCAGAGCAAATTTACGAAGAGATCCGCAGTAGGCGAATATGCAAATTGGGTCGAAATATGATAAATATGAATGCATTAATTCTTATTCCCCCATGTCATGTCATGTTTTCGATGACATCAATTTGTGGCACTTTCCAGCCGTAGTTAGTGGTATGTCGTAGACTCCTCTCAAGGTTCAGTACCCGAAATGACGAACACGATTCCACCACTCTCGAATCACTGACAAACGCCGTTTGGAGTTGACACAAAACTTCAGGTCCCCTATATTCGTGAGAGAACAATAGCACGCATAGTACAAACGAGTTCTAGTTGTAGAAGCTAGGTCCATTACACGTGGTCGCTGCTGGACATAAACCACGTCCATAAATCTAGTAGAGGCACAATGATCCATATCCAAACATACATCTTGCCGGAGAATCTCGGTTTAACGACATGGCATGTGTTCTAAAGTTGGACATGAGATTGACGTTTTACTATACGTGCAAGATTTTGTTACAAACTGAAACGCCACCACGCAAAGATCTCGTAATTTCTGTATTTCGTTAGACAAACAGACAAGTCGCCTTGCTAATAGAGTTGGGCTTTTTTGCGGCTTTTATATTCACAGGAACAACTGTGATTGTGATCTTCTAAACACATTGATTTTAAACTGCGATTGTAAGTTGTGAATTCTTTTTAACATGGTTGTGCGATTCTCCACTGCCCAATATCACACTGTCGACATATCACTCATATCACAGCCGAAGTGTCAATAAATCAACTACTTTGACTACTCATTTCTAATTGCCGTCTGCCCTACAAGGTTCTGACTTATAAACCTACCTCAAACAGGTAGGTTGCCCCTGAACAATTTAACACGTTTGAAAAAAAAAGTGGAACAAACTAAAGAAACAACTAATATACAGTGGGGTTTCCTCTCAGTTAGCAATTTTCAATGAATTAATTCTGTGAAATGTATTTTATACGGCAAATGCAATGAATAACGAAGATTAATTGCAACAATCAGTGTCATAAATAACAAATTGCATACAATACTCACAAACATGATAACAAACGTACAGCAAGCTTATTTAAAGCTCACGTGTGTATTTTCAAGGTATTCTCATCCACATCAAAAAAATACTCCCATAAAATATGTCCCTTGTAACAAACTTTATTGCAAAAATTTGCGCTACCAAATCCCCCATACAATCTACATATTTATGTTTGACTATATATGTATATAGGCAAATCCCAGCCAAATATATAAATTTCCACTCTTAAGTGTTGAGTCGGCGCGCCGTTGAACCTAAGCATTTGATTCTCTTATTACGTTTCGGAACTAAAAGAACGCATTCGATTGATAGAATATACATAACTTACATGATTTTTTCGTTCCTAAGGATGCAATGTAGTTGTGAACTCGTAGCTAAACCAATTGTTAGGACCAGGAATCGCCACTTCTAACATAAAAGCATATGTATCATTAAACAATATACGGTCAACTGATGCGTGTGTTATTCAGACATTCGTAACATAGTCTACAATGGATAAAGGAATAACATGACAATTAAATATAAATATCAACGGTAAACCCCAGGCATAGCATACTCAGATTTTGTTCACACGCGCGCCTTTTTGATTCGCATCTGCGAGACTTCTTGACGCATGAAATCCTTTGTGTGAATCAAAATGCGAACGGAATCATGAAGGAGAGAAACTACGACCGCTTTTGCACGGTCAATATTCGTCGCATCAAGGACCGCTTTTGCATGGTCAATATTCGTCGCATCAAATGCCGACAATTATCGCAAGTAATTGCATATTATGAGCACATGATTTTAGCTATTTCTCCGTCTTTCTTCCCACACCAATGTTATATCTTTCTCACACATGCGTACTCAATGCTGAGATAATGAATGAACGAATGGTACGATATCCATACTTATGTATGCGTCGCGGGAGTCTCCCCTTTTCGCTTTCCTTGCCTACAAACCTCGTATTTGATGCGACGAAATTTTTGCCGTGTAAAAGCGGAGGGTGAGAGCCTGAGCAATAACTGCCTTCCATCGCCGACGGTACTGGGACAGCTAGTGGAGTTCTTCTCCTCCGTTCTCGCAGACGGAACCATACATCCGATGTAGAATTTCTAAAGCAGCATTTTTCTTTCTTTGGTCGCCGCGGCATAGTGGGTTAGTGCGTCGACTCCTACGCAGAGGGTGCCAGGTTCGATACCGGAATTTACCACCTTTGATAATTCACGGCTCCACCTCGAGTCACTGAAAATGCTCAAAGAGTATTCATGTCTGTAGGTCCCTTCCCCTCGTGAAAGAACAATAGCATGCACAACACGAGTGGTTGCTGAGAAGCTAGGCCCAGGTCTACCTCGGACTGTTGCGCCACCCATATTATATTAAGGCAGCAACAATCAGCTGTGCAGTTTTGTTTCCCGTCCAACTTTCGCTCCATATAGGAAGACTACGCAAATAAGAGTTTTCTAGAACATAATTTTGTTCCTTCGAGTCAGTTTTGAGCCCAGTTGTTTCAGTAACCCGAAGTCCAGGTTCTACGTCGGATCGGATGTCGTTTGTGGAGTACTACATTTTCCCCGAGGTAAAAAAAATCCTTTACTGCCTCGAAATTGCAGCTGTCGATTGTTAGTTGTCCTAAGTGGTGTTCGACGGAACGTTTCTTGGGCTACAGCATATATTTTGTTTTGCCCTCATTCAATAGCCGTTGACGTTGAGAACCCGCGGCAAGCATATTTTGCAATCGTTGTGAAAGAATCTCAGTTAGTGATTTTTTGCTCTACTTGATTGTACTTAGTAACTGATGGCCGTGGAGTTATGGGTCTGTGCATAGACTCCTACTACTTGAACCTAAATTACCTAGATTCGAATTCCGCTGCGAACAAAACAATGAACACGGCCCCTCCTCTTTCGCCTCTGATGCTCAAAGAGTATTAACTGTCTAGAAAAAGCTTCTCAAATCGGCCGTTCGGTGTCGACATAAAACAGCTTCGACTACAGCAACTTCCACTTGTGAAGGAACAATAGGATGTACAAGACGAATGGTTGCTGTAGAAGGTAGGCCCTCTGCTCAATGGCTGTAGCGCTTACTAAACACAAGTAAACAAAAACATAAGGATACGTCTCCCATTCCAAGCAGCCTCCGAAAATGTCTGAGAATTGATAATAAATGATATAGGTATGCAAGTTCTGACGGTGGTGGGTGTAGTTATGATTACACATTTTAATACGCAAAAAATAAAATCATTCGTGACATAATAATGCCATGAATTGCCAGCAAAGATTTACGTATTATGTATTTCTTTTACACAAAATACATCACAAGGTAAAGTACAACAAAGTTAGGTGGTACCATTAAATTTAGCATCTATTTGGAGAACATTACATTAAATTGTGTCGTCTGCACTGGATTCGATTAAACAATATCTTTGGCTTAATTATTTTTGTATGACTTTTGTTGGTAAATGTTAACTGCTGCATAAAATAGTTTTTGACACTTGTTAATTATTGAAAGTTTAAATTCTGCATTGACTTCAATAAATTCATTTTTTGAGTAGCTAAAATTAATTCAAAATATTTATTAAATAAATAAACAAGAGGCATGATGTTAAATAGGAAAAGGGTACGTCCAGAGACTTGTTATCGTTTAAAGCGACACATCATTTGAATATGACTTTGAAATGTTCGTTATATTAGAGCTTTCTAATAGAGATACAATTTATTTAATGCAAAGTTGCTCTGTGCGTGCTTTTACTCAACCAACGATCAACATTTCAGAAACAAAAACTAAACTAAAAAAGCAAACCGAATAAACTTCTCGATACATATGATATTTTGCACTTATCTTTTATTTTGTAAACTAAAAACCAATAATTCCAGACGACATACCAATCCAAGGCGATGATCCACATCTATTGCAGTCACAAACTCAGCATCCGCCACAGGCTCTGATGAGTATAACAGAGGAGAGCGATCAGCAACAGCAGCAGCAACAACAGCCGATAAGCAGCAGAAATTCGATCATTCGTTCCAGCAAGGAAGGTATCAAGGCTCAGGCACACAAGGCATTGATTGCGGGCTTCAAGAAATCAAAAGACAAAGACAAAGAGAAAGAAAAAGACAAAGACAAAGATGGAAAGACAGCAACGCATAAGAATGGCACGATCAACGCTGAACCAAAAGAAGTGCCTAAACCCCCAATCCGTAAAGACAAGCATGCTAACCGAACTTCAGTAATTCAGGTGTCACAGGACTCTATTGGGGACTTCGATAAGAGCCCAGGTCCGAATATTAAATCTGGCAAGCACTTTGACTCGAGTAGTAGCCTGAGCAATATAACCGCATCGTCGGCTACAACTACCACCGCTGAAATGGTTCCCATGCAAAATATGCTAACCAACGGTAACTTTAACGATAGCGACCTAACAAGTGATTCCACTGATGTCAACTGTGATGCTAGTGACTCTCTGCACTCGGGCAATAGTATAGATTTGTCCAAGCAGAGGCCAATTCTGCCGGTTATAAGCGCCATTGCCGATCAGGTGCAGAGCAGTCAATTGTAAATGGTGAGCTTAGGAGGACATCGGTTTCGATATGTAGTAGTGTGGTAGTTGTCATCGTCGGGTTTATTTTATTCGATTTTTCACTCTTTGTCGTTACTCTTAAAATATAGAAGGACGCATGAGATATCTTCCAGTGAAGGCTTGTCCAAGCCATTTTGTTTAACTGTGTATTTGGTAAGTTGTTAAAGTTCGTATATACGTATTTATGTTTAATCCAGGTTAAGGAGGTGCGATTTTTTTTTGTTTTCTTGATGTAAAGGTTCCTTTTGCCCGAGAGATACATTCTTAGTTGTAAATTTTCTGTTGTTCGTTTCCCGTTTTGGTGTATAATAGAAATGTCTCCAAGGAAGAGAGACAGATGTAGGTGTGGGCCGTAAATGGTGAAAGAAGTTAAAAGACAATCGTCCAATTGAAGTATTTGAATTCGTTTTCATTAGTTCGACATGGGGTCGGTTTTTGTAGTTGTTACAATTTGTTCCTAAGTATGAGATAATCGGAGAGAAGAAGAATAGCTTCTGTGTTGTATTAACCATGTAACGTCCTATATAAATAAGAATTCCCAATCTTTTGACATTTTGGCTGATATAGCATACCTATCCAAATTAATGGAAACCGATCTAAAGTTCCTTGAAAAATATTTTGCTTGTTGTTTCTTGACTGCCTTGCGGTTGTATTGTGGTTGTTTTCATCGGGCATAGTCACAGAATTTTAAAGTTAATTTATCTGCCTTTTTAGAATAACTCCAGGTTGCAAGTGTCGATCCACAAGTGGTGAATTTCTTTTCCTAGCTGGCGTGCTGTTCACATTATGTACTAAACTATGTTCTCTTATCATCCCAGCGACCAATCGGAGCTTGAGCAGTCGTTGCCTTCCATTGCTGACGGTTCCTGAGCACTTTCCTTCCAGTCATCAGGACTGGAAGATTTCCAAGTCGATTACTTGAACTTTATACCGGATTCGGTCTTCCCCTCTACTTTTTTTAGAAGAATTTATTTGTCAGTCAAGAACGAATATTTTAATTCAATCTTATCATCGTCTACGTTCTTCTTCTTCTTTAGCTGGCGCTACAGGCCGGGGTGGACCTGGCCCTCAGCCAACATGCATCTCCATCTAGCACGGTCTTGTGCTAGTTGCTTCCAACCACGCACGTTCAGCTGATTGAGGTCCGTTTCCAGCTGTGTGTTACCGCGTTATTCCTCGGCTATCGAGTTGAAGACCATCGTCTTCGTTGCTGTTCAGTTTTCAGAGAACGTTGCAGAGATGAATGAACATAACAATCTAGCAATACTGTCTGATTCATATTCACTCAACAGATGTTGATATCCTTCGATCAATAAGATTGCCTTGCCTTTTTTAAGTCAACTTCTTTCGAATGTGGTGCTGTGTTTAGATCTTGATACAAGTGAAATAAGTGTTCCTGTTTAGATTGAGCTGCAGCTCAATTCCATTGCTAGTTGCTCTGTCCGTCAGAATTTTTGCTTTGAATGTCTTGTGTTGGCGTGTGACTACATTTTTCAATTGATTCATAACCGTGTAGATTAGAAACCCGCTATTAATTGGAAGACTAATTGGAGTTTTGCAAAAGTCCTTTGCCCATTGAGTTTGTTTGCCACTTAAGTTGAGGATCAGTTCTAATTCGTTCTAAAACCACGACTATTTGAATCGAATCGCACTTCCCCAAAAATTTTATTATGAAACAAAGCTAAACGAATAAAAATAAATAACCATAAGTGTTGGCAATAATTTACGATTTAATCCAGAAGTTTAACTTGAACAAAAACAAAAATTAATGAGAAATATATTTAAATAAAAAGTCATATTCATATTATTTGAAAAACTGTTGCAATGTATTACTATTAAATTATAAATATTTAAACAAATTAAAAGATTGTAAAAACAATTCTAGATAAAATTATTTTTATTATACATATATTTATCGTTGTAGTTATGTATAAAGGCAAAACTTAAAAATTCACAACAACATACTAAGTATTATTCACTAAAACAAATTAAAAACAAGTATACATACATAATTGTACCAATCTATATATATATTTAAAATGAGTCATGTTTGTAAATTAAATTCAAATTACTAATAAATATATGTACACATTCAAGTTATATATGTATAAACAGTACAAAACCGCAAAAAAGAAAACGAAACAAAAAACGATAGATATTCTTGTACAAAACACCCTCACCCCGATATATTATATGACACTATGTTCATTTGAAAAAAAGAAAAGAAATAAAACACGATGAAAACAGAGCAAAAACAAAACAAATAGTATTGTAGTAGAAGAAAACGAATTTTCCAATTTTCTTGTCTGAGAATAGTTTTTGATACTCCTAAGGAAAATGTTTAGATTAAACCTTTTATTGTTTGATTGCCTTTATTTCTATGTATATGAAACTTTTCTTTTGTATTCTTTCAACTATGATTGCGTATTATTTTAGATGAACACGTTTATTTATGGTTTATAATTACAAAGGACAAAGACTATACACATACTTGTATGTGTATGCAAACCAAATTCAAATTCAAATTCGAGAATATGTTATCGGCCAACATGTGAAGCAAATTACAGTATTGTGTTAGACAGCCAATTAAACAAACAAACAACAACAAAAAAAATCATAAATTATCAGATTTTCAAAAAACAAATTACATAAGTGTGTATGACATTTTAAAAAAAACAAATTATTTAAATCCATACAATTATACTGATACGATTTCAAAACGAATGATTTTGTGTTTTTCTTTATACTTTCTTATTCGGGGAATCATCTTTTTCTTCATGACGATTATTGAAAGCACCGGATCGACTACGGAGGGACTTCATCCGATCCCCAGTTCAACCCTATTATGGAATCCGTCCGATGAACCACATTATCGGTCCGCAGAACCTCCTTATCGATCATTTTTTTATGAGCTGTTTTCTGTCAGTTTTGAACTTGGTTGATTTTTGAAATGTTTCAATTTCTTTAAAGAATAGTTATCTAAAGTGTGAAATTAAGTATATTATGGATAAAATTAGATATTTTATGGCTTTAGAAGGGGAAGAAAATGATTCCAGGGAAGTACGTTGGAAAATAAAAAGTAGGTCTATCATCGGGCAAGATTCTTCGTTCAACATTTATGTACACATATACATATATATGATATTTATCAAAATAATGTCATTACAACATTCCTTTAAAATAGGAGTTCTTCATCGCCTTGACTTATGCTACGTAACATCATTGAACGAACTATCGCCGTTTGGAAAAATTGGTGCCGGTGTTGTCTCGGATCTAGACAGGTACATTATTTTCCATGGATTATAGATTAATAGTGCTGACGCTGCGCTGCATAACATACGCATTTATTACAAAGTGAATGTTGAAGACATACAAACACCAAAATAAATTAATCAAGTTGAAGAGTTATTCGAAATCTCCGCAGTTGAACTTACCAGAAGCGAGTCAAATCCGAGATTCAGGGTCTTTCTTGGTCAAGTATAAGTCCATTTATAATGTCCGGATTATTCTTCATCGCACTACACATTGCCTCGAACCACAACCGTATAGAAGTAAATTATTTGTATTTTTATTTGAAATAAAAAAAGTGTGTTCGGTTGCACCAACTCACCATCTAATCCTAGAAATCCGCAACCAATTTGATTCGTATTTAAAACGTCACAAAATTTATGGAGTGCGGATGAGTTGACCACTTTCTGGATTTCGTTTTCAATAATAGGAAAACAAACGGAAACGGACAAACGGCATGATTGTTTCAATTTTTTCTATGCTCCATCACAGAGAAGCATGTTTCCTTCCGCCATTGGTTCCGAATGTGATGCGGAGTTCGTTTTTTTAATAGCGTTGAAAAAGTGATAAGTAAGGGCAAGTTAGAGTATATAATGGTTGTCTAACGCTTTTTGCAAATAACATACAGTCAAATAAAAGACAGATTGAATTGAAGAATTGAATTTTGTACATTAATATTGGAAGACTGCCGCATTTGTTGCGAAGCCTTTTATAAACCGAAAATCGAGACACTGAAATATGGGCGGGGCTAGCTCCTGAGGTCAGTTACTACAGCAACCACCGTTGTTGTGCAAGCTCGCATAAGGTCTTTCAGGAGTGGAGGGTATCTACAGTTTTAAGCCGACTCCGAATGACGAAGTTGACTTTCTATGCGCATATACTCTGACCATGACTTGAGACAGGTTAAGCCATGAAATATAAAAGTTGTGCGTGTCGAGAATTACACCTACACAACCAGCGTAAGGCCAACGAAATACTTATTAGTTATAGTAATCCAACGATGGATTTAATCATCTATACCTCACGCCGTATACGTCCATTCAGAACGAACTAAGTGCCGGTAGAATGATAAGATTTCGTACCAAAGCTTAACGTATCTACAGTTACGTGAATGACTGACACAGTTTCCAAAAAATGAAATGCCAACTGTCGAAAATATCGTGGTAAGTCAAACACACGATTTTTTTTCGAGATGGAATATCAATACCTATGCGCCCTACTATATGCAACGGAATTGCGCCTAAATTGTCTACATGGTCATTTTTACTAAAAACACCTCGTAATCTGACCGAGATGTAACTGGTTCCATGATAGAACACTGCTTGTCTTCACTAAAAAATCCACTTCTATTTGGAGTTTCGGCGTATCCCACTGATCCTCTATTTATGGGAAAATTTCAATGTCGAGGATTTATCACAGATAGGTATCAAAACTATAAGAGGTGGATGTCTTATCCCCACTTCTCTGGTCAATTCTAGTAGACGAACTTCTCAATGTCCGCTAAATATGTAACCATTAAGCATGAGCACATTATAGAGAATCTTATTCAACGAGATCTGGAACTGGTATGATGACAATTCACAAAAATAAAGAACAAATAAAATTCAAACTCTCGAAGCTAAAGAAACTAGGATTTCAATAAAGGAAGAGTTCAATTTCTGGGCATAATATTGGATAAGAAATCCTCTTCGAACGCTCACATCAACAAAACAGGTTTGCTATTAAAGCTCTCTGGTCCCTAAAACACCTCGTAGGCGAGACATGGGGATTAAACACAAAAATGAGCAAATAATTAAACCAATCGTGCTCTATCTATATCTACAAATACTAGCAAACCCACTGTATAACTGCAAGAGAATGTCGTGCAATGAGAACGGCAGGGATGGAATAAATAATGCAGCTGAAGCTTCAAAACAAGTCTTATTTATTTATTTATTTACTTAAAATGCATGGAGTGCGGATAAGTAGGTAGGTAATTCGTCTTAACTTTACAGAGAACATACAATTACAAGGAAGGAAGCCTTGTAGGACATCTGGAAATACTTAAAAGAGTCAAAAACATTTGGGAGTTGCATCGCGTAAGTGAACTGATTTCCCCTAAGTTTATTTATTTATTTATTAAAGCATAATTTATAATTAACATTACAAATTAGCCAAGAAAAGCTAGAGCGTAAAAGGCTCTATGTCCCCTAAGTTGAACTTTAAAAAATGCTATGAAATACTCATACTATGTAGAGAGAAATGGAACGACTGCATTGGATGAAGGGTGGAACCCAAAAATGGTATATAGATGGGTTGAAATCTGAAAACGAAAAGTAGAGACTGGTGATATGACCAATCTGCAGCCTATAAATTCCTCCTAAAAGGAAACTACAATCAAATCAAGCAGGATTGTTTGCTATTACCGAATCTGCACATTGCATCATTAGCAGAAAAACCAATTACATCAAAATATCGGCGGTTCTTAAAGCTCTAAGAAGTCATTGAAGAAATTATCCAGTAATGAAAAAAAAAAAACAGGAGTGTATTCAGTAAGAATTTCATGGAAGAAAACAAAAATCCCAAACGAGTCAAAGAACCTCAATAAAGCTGACCTATAGATGCTATGTGGAGCACTTACAGGTCAGGGAGCCATTAAATGTGTCTTATCAATACAGAAATTCGTAGGCACTGTGGCCAGGCTATAGGAACATCTATCAATGAACTGCCCAAGCCTTGCCAGAGACTCAAAGAAGAAGATAGGGTACAAAGAAGATGATACAATAGATCTTTGTGGTCGCAGCATTAGATTCTTTATGACACACCCCAAGTTCTTCAATTCAAATCAAGATCCACTGCGCATAAGCAGTCAAAGAAGATAAATAGACAATTCATCGTCCTTCGGAAAAAAGGTCTTCAGGTGCAGTTGACAACCTATGCTGAAATATATATCCAATGTGCTCACTTCTTCTCTAGTCATAACACGTTCGCTTACTTTGTAAGAGTTAGTTCTAAATTTGTGGAGAATCAACACCAAAAAAAACCAAGATCAACACCTGGAACCAATACGTTCTCAAACCCATGACTCCATTCCTCAGCGAGTGAAAGCCGAGCATATACACCTCCAACAATAGTAAACAATCCAAAAAAACGTTACGCCTTAAAAGATTTATTGTAATGTCTTTAAGATACACAATGCAATTTTTAATCATTGAATGAAAAATAATTGTTTATTTATTTTTCAATTAAACACTAAACGCGATTCTCTTTACTCTTTGATCCTACAGTTCTTAAACATAATATTTATGTATTATAAGACAATTTATAAAAGTTTATATTTTATTTATTTTTATTTGCTACATATACGGGTCGACGGGTATAATATAATTAAAAAATAAAAGAAAAGTGCTACAAACGATGAATATGGAAACAACTTTTTGTTTATAAAATTTAAAGAAAATCTTGTATCGTTTTGGGAGAGCAAATGTCTACTAACACATTTCACAACAACGAAAAGCTACGTTATGGTTGAGTGAATTACGATTACTCCTCGACTTTAGTGTCGCCAGGGTTGGTCGTTGTGTAGTGAGCATTTTGAGACGAATAGTGCGTCTGGTGGGCAGAGGTTGTCGTATGGATTTCAGTCGGAGTGCCATTACAGTCCAATGAAGAGATAACAAACGTTTGCGGCTGCTGTTGACTACTGGTCGCAACTATCGATCCTGGAGTCGCACTGGCAACAGTACGCCTGATTGGAAAAATAGTCGACCGTGAAACGGGTATTGGTTGGCTTATACCATACTGTGTAGAGTCGGGATATGGATACTTGAGCACCTTCATTTGGCCATCGAACAGGATATCAAAAATTATTTTCTCCGCAAACATTGCCTGTTGCGAATCCATGGTGCGCATCTTATGCGCCACCATTTTTCCAAACATCGAGAAGTTATCTTCGCTTTGCGCATCTGGAGCGTTCATTTTACTGCACGCCAATGTGAGAAGCTTTTCGAAGTCACTAGATGCGCAATCTATTTTCACCTTTTTCGAGGATGGCTCCTGACTGCTTTCGTAGTTTTCTGCGGTGCCCACTGATTGAGATTTATTGGAACACATGGAGATTGTTCTTCGTCTGATTGTTGCGTGTTGTATGGCGTCGGGGGACATGCCGGTTTCACCTTGCTTGGGAACAGGCTGAATTGTGATGGACGTCGGTAGAGCAATCTGAGTGGCTGAGGATGTGTGGCCAGAATTTGTGAGATCATGATGAATTATTGTCGTTGTGAGCGGTGTGCTGATAGTTGCCGATGTCGTTGGTGTCTGTGAATGCGCAGGCTGCTGTGTTGTTGGAGACTGTTGTGGAGCCATTCGAATGTAATTTGTTTGAATGCTATCAATCGAGTTCGATTGATTGACCGGCCAAATAATTTTATAACCTTCCTCTTCGTCATCGCTTTGCTGCACATCGGTATGATAGACCACACCACCAGCGTCTTTCACCGACTCACCTGCCACAGATATGTCTTCAGAATGCACAGTACAGTTTTCACTCTCCTCCTGCATTTCGGCAGATTCTAATTGATGATGTTGACTCTCTTCGTGATCCAATTCAATGACTTCCTCTTGCTGTTCCGGAACATCAGAATTTTCAATTGGTTCTATGGAAATTTTCATAGGTTCATTCTTCTGTTGTATTATTTCTTTTTTATGAACTGGCTGGGTATCTTTTCTGGTTATGACCCTACTCAACTTGATCTCTTTTAACTTGTCCGCCAATTTTATTCGATTCTCCGGCTTCTCCTCCTCCATTAAAAACATTAAACTCTCAAAGTATCTTCGCTTGGGACAATAGGTCTCTTCCTTACCGGATTTATTGTTTTTACACTCCGTATATTTTTTCAATTGATGTCTAAACGCACAGCGTAAATTGTTGATTTTTTGCTTCGTTCTTTCGATATTATAATGTTCCCCGTGTTTTCCTGCCACTTCGATAAGTTTCATATAAGCCTCTTGGCGCTTTGTGCGATTTTTATAATTAACAGAGTTTGCTTTCCATAAACATGGTTGATTCTTATATTCCTCAATAAAATCATCAATGAAATCATTAGTAGACATACTGGCGGTGAATGGCGTTTGAGATGGGATGCGTCTGTATGTTAAATTCACTGGAATTTTTTAACAATAACTTGTTCTACTGATAACTAGACAAATCCATAGAACATTTTTCACCGGGCACATGCGATTGTTCTTTTGATAATTCTTTTTAAAAAACTGAAGAAAAATTAAAACAAAACAATAAACAGATATACACCACCGTGGGCACTTATTCGCGGCCATATATATGACATATGTCAGTCAATAGAAAAATTGACGCTGGTTATCTCCATGGAAGCCGCTGTACAAGATTTTAATAATATTTCTTGGTTTATGACTTTTTATACCTCAACGAAGTATTGCAATTTGTTTCGTAATTTATCGTTTTTTTTTCTATGTCAATATTTTATTACTTTGAACGTTGATTTGGTCTGGAAGGGAAACATTTCGACATTCACAAAGCATCTGAAACTATTCATTGTTTTGGATTCCTCCTTATCTGGCTTTCCAAACTGCGCATGCATACACAGCCCCAGTGGCACCCCAACTTTAAATGAATTGGTTGAATTAAGAGAAAATTGTTGTACGTTTTTTATTTGTTGCATAGATACACTCTGTGAAACATGTTGGCAAAATATCAAGTTGGTCTATAAGTTTGGCGGTTTTTTTTTTTTTTCTTGGAAACAGAGTTTATCTTTGTGTATGTGTACTGTTAAGACCAGAGATAACCTATAATATCCCTTATTATCCCTTATCTCTGGTTAAGACATTTTCTTAATATAATCTTAAAACCAACATGACGTTGCTTTAAAGAGTTAACAAGTGTGCCTGGAAATAATGCAGGATGCGTGACCATATCGCCACCTCTACACACTATCCGGATGGGGAACTGCCGTCCATGCCCAACGATACTACAAAACATCTACTAAAGCTTAAAGCGCTTACCCACACCACACGTTGATGATATTCAGGCTCTGGGTGCCTCATTCTAAAGCAATTATGGCCTACTATCATGCGACATTATGAAGGTGAGCAGGCCGAATGTTAAAAATCTAGAGAGTTCACGCCACCAGACTAGGTATTCCCTATAACGATTTCTGCAGAAGGATGAAGAGAAAGAAGAAGAAATTAGTTCACACCCTTTCAATTGCAGTACCCTCTCAACTCGCAGATTTAGCCACTTGGACGCCCCATATTCATCAGTCAATTTTATTGCTTTATTAAAAGCTTCTGATGGTTCGCGGATTATACTTTTGGCCTGAGTGTGGCTAGCCTTCAGATAGTCAGGCCCTCTAACCTGATCTTAGATCACGTCCACCCTCCACAGGAGACGATCAAATCTTTGCTACACAGTCTGACACGGGAGATCGCTCAGCGGTATATCGTCGTCCATACAACCGTCTTGCCGAGCCCTAAAGGGCTGATGTGGAAGATGATTTCTGCTGTTCGGCATGGACGTCAACATACCACAGAAGACGATCAAATCTTAGCTGCAAGTGGAAATCTGACACGGGAGGTCGCTCAGCGGATTAACATCGCCAAACTTAAAGGGCTTGTACAGTTCAAAAAAGGTGGATGTTTCGGTTCTTCTGTCACTCAGTGAAAGAAATGGATCATTTACAGCAACAAGGTGTTCTCCTGGTGAAACAAACACCAGAATAGTCATGCTGAGCATATGGTGAGGGATTGGCGAGGTGTTTTTTACCGTGAGTTGCTTCCACGCAATCAAAAATGAATGCCATTAAATATTGTTCCCAACTCGTTTTAGGAAAACATAAATTTAATGCATTTGCCTGGGAATTTATGCAACACCCTTGCTCCTTCTGACTACCATCTGTTCGCCTCTCTCCGAGACCATGTGGTCGCAAGGCAATTCACTTCTGAAGATACCATCAAATCTTTCCTGGAAAACTTCTATCCCATAAATATTTCACAAAACAAGAAATAAAGTCATGTGCAATTATTTCTGTAAAAAATATAAACTTTATTCAGGTACATTACTAAAATTCGATGTTGAACGGGAAATACTTATGCGATCTCATTCCCGAAAATGGAATCATACGTCTATTGGTATTGTATCCGTCCATCACTTTTAGATCTTCTTCACTAAGCTTGAAATCGAAAACATTGAAATTCTCTTCAATCCTATGCTTGCTGGCTGATTTAGGAATTGGCACTGCTCCGATATCGATTAGGTACCTGAGGCAAACTTGAGCTGGTGTTTTATTATATTTCCTAGCTAACGCTTGTGCAGTTGAATCGTAGATAAAATTGGGCGATCTATATTCTGGATTTGGTCTTCCCAACGGGCAGTAGGCGGTTGTAACGATTCCTCTCTGCTTACAGAATTCTATTAACTTCTTTTGATTAAACCCTGGATGACATTCGACTTGATTGACCAACGGCTTGATCCGGCAATTCTGCAAAACTCG
The DNA here is from genome assembly GCA_964034865.1 of Eristalis intricaria. NCBI lineage: Eukaryota > Metazoa > Arthropoda > Insecta > Diptera > Syrphidae > Eristalis > Eristalis intricaria. The sequence continues at coordinate 65,890,184 of OZ035877.1, forward strand.
TTCGACCTGCTCACTGTTGAAGTTAGACAATCCTATACCACGCACGAATCCAGCGTCAACAAGTTTTTCCATCTCTTTCCATGTGTCCAAATAGTCCACGTCAGTGCACGCACCACTTCCATGAACGTTCCTGTCTCCAGTGTAGACTTGTCCAACAGGAAAATGCATAAGGTACAGGTCGATGTAGCCCAAATCTAGATTGCGTAAACTCAAACGACATGCATGTTCCACTAATTTGGGCTCATGGTGAATGCCACCCAGTTTGGTAACTATAAACATATCCTCCCTCCGGATGACGCCTTCAGCGATTTTTGTCTTTACTGCCATTCCGACCTCTGCTTCATTTTCATACACATACGCTGTATCGATGTGACGATATCCGCAGTCAATGGCTAACTTCACTGATTTCTCCGCATCTGATTCGTAGGAGCGCCATGTACCGAGACCGAGTATCGGCATAGCCTGACCATTGCTTAGTAGAACAGTTGGAGATAGAGTTGATGCCATGATGCAGGTTTCCTGAACTTTGAACGACTTTCACTAAACAAACACGAATTTATTCCCAGAGGTTATGAACCAGCGAACCAACGGACGGGAGTAACGAAACTAATGCTCTTATATATAGTGCTCGCTGTGAACTCCGGTACACCTTGAAATTTGACATCAACAAGCTGAATCATGCTCGAGCTTTGGGTATTTTTTTTGTTCCTCATCAATGACCAGTTTCTGACAGTTCGACTCAATGCGTCAGATGTGATGTCACCAGATTCGAGGCTGGGTGCGCCTAGAAGTAGATGTGTTTTCTGAAAGAAATGAGCAATGATTTGAAAAAAAAAACTACTTCGGCAGTGGGAGTGGGTGACGTCGATTTACATGTAGTGGTTCTACACGTTAAAAGGAGGGTGGGAGTATCAGAGAGAGAGACCATATGATGTTCCAGAAGATGATATGAGGAGGGAATAAAGCTTTTAACGCCATGTGGCAGGATTATTCATCTTGACCATCAACGTATTTCAAAAGTTCTTCTTGGATGTATACTTTGATATGCGGTTAAAAAGTGTCTCTCTTGTCTTATCCTACTTTCATGGAGGTCTTGAACAGAGTTGCTCCAACTCCTCATTCCTTTGTTTACATACACAGTCCTTTTCTCTTGTCTCGTACTTCTATCTGTTCCTTTTCATTCTATTAACTTCGAGTCGTTCCGAACACTATCTTTGCAATTATCCAGCAGGGCAGATGTATACGATTTTGAGAATAACGACTTAAAAGTTAATGATGGATTTGGAAATTTTTGTGCGGGAACAGGCAAGAAGCCCTGTCTCGAACAAATCAGTATTTAGATAAGAACTGTAATACGGATTGACTTATCGGCGTCTTCGAGAGCGTTGATGGCTACTGAAAGTGAATAATCAATCACGAGTAGTAGGGACGACACAGCGATATGAGGCACAACTTGGCTCCGTCCCGAAGTTTAGGTGTCTTTGAGAGCATAGTTGGCTGCTGAAGGAGAAGGTTCAACCACAAATAGTAGCCCCGAAGTTTCGGCGTCTTCAAGAGCGTTGGTGGCTATTGAAGAAGGATAAACTAGCACGAGTAGTAGGGACAGTACAGTGATTAGGTACACATTGACTCCGTCCCGTAAACTTCGATTCTGGGACTGTCTGGCAGCGCGGAATAGGACGTCCACATAGGGATAGCTGAAGTTTAATGCTCAGATACACCTCGGACTGATGCGCTAAGAACGAATACATTTTTCATATAGACGAGTGATAAAATACAGATAAGAACTAAAAACATGTTCGTGAACGTGACAAAAGGCACTTCCTTTATGTGTGACTCATAATCCGTGAAGTATAAGACAATCAAAATTAAAAATTAAGTATTCGCATCATTCCTTTACACTGAATCGAATATTATTGTGTATGTTCTTTTCCATTGGGTTGTGGCTTGAAGTTCTGGTAACAATTAACAGGATCCTCCGCAACGAACTTTGTGCAGGAAATTTTGCTGCCCTTGAAATTCTGAAATGAAATTGAACATTAATGTGTTATCCATTGCAACCACATGTAAATAGATAATGTTTTACCTTAAAGTCTCCAACAATGAGCACCCATAAAAATAGGAATACAACAGGAATTACAGTGAAAATTGGTGTAAACTCGCTTGGAACATAGGATATAAGGGCCATGGTGTGTTTTTGTTGATTTATTTAATTCGAGAAAAACAAACAGGATTGACAAACACTACTGGAATGACAGATGAATTTCGAGTGACAACACCGGTTGATCTGGGATGTTATTGCACCAATGACAGATTTGGTTATTAAAATGGAAGCATTCAGGCTCATAAGAAAAACTTCTGCAAAAACCAAATGAAGGTTTATATTAAGGGCATTTTGTTGGTTAAAATATTTTATTCCCCGAAATTCTTGCAACGGAAGCCAACAAGTGTTGACATCTTATTTTTGGTGTTACATCATGAGTACTAATTTCAAAAATTTGACTTCAAAATGAATAAATAAAAACACTGCAATGTGTGCTCACCAATTTAATTCGAGAACTGATCTTATGAATGCCTGGCAGTGCCGCATTCAACAGATTGTATTTCTTACACGAATTTCATGCCCGGCTGTTGGCTAATCTGACTGAAAACTGGTAGGGAAATCTTGAATTCAAAATAAAAATAAATTTCAATCAAAATAATTGACCGCATAACTTCACATTTTTGTCTCCGTGATATAAAGTATCAGACAATATAGTAATTTGAAAACTTAAAATTCACTCAGGTTTAGTAATCATGCTAGCCAACCTATATCTTAAGAAATATCCCTTCAAGTCCTTTGGAAGGATTTTCTTTTTGTTGTTGCACTGAGCATGTCAAAATTTTGTGAAGTAAAAAAAAATACAAGAGTTTTCTATCCGCAGCAAATCTCGGGGGTGTGGTAGTTTTAGTTAATATTTTTTTCAAATAATCCCTTTCCAATATAATTTATCATTAAACCATATCCCGAATTTATCGAATGAAATGTAATACAGTGTGTGAAAATATAAGAGTGTAAAATGAAATCAATCTCATAACAAAGACGAGGAGATTATCATCATCCCTTGCAGCATCCATTTCGAAACAAGTCAATCGCTCTTCGAACAGAAATAGAAACCAATTTTGTGTTTGATTTTTTGTTAATATCCCCAGCATCCCAACGGCACGATGGAGAGCAATGAAATTTCAATGTTTATGGACGTGAAGCTAGACATTCACGATAAGAGGGCAGAGGCACTTAAATTTAAGGTGAGTAATTGATTGCATTCGGCATTCAACCAGTCTGGGCATGCAAACTTACTTTGTTTGGGAACTACTTGTTAATTCAGGCCACATACGGCTGGCATTTATTGTCTAACCATATTTGTACTTTGTGCGTTGATTGTAATTGGGGGAAGTGTTGTAGTTATGAGGCCTGGAAATGTGCGAAATTCTTCAGATTACTTTCGGATTTCTGTTCTTGGAGTCGCAGGCTGCACTTTATTTTGCTTTTTCTGCAGTTGATGCTTGCGTTGGGTGCTTTCACTTGGGCGGTGTTTGGATTGCGCGATATTTAATGTTTCTATGCTGTTTGTGAGAGTGTGCGTTTGTGGTCGATGTATCATAGATTGAATGATTCGTATTAAATTTTGAAATTGATTATCTCGGTTGCGCTTGGCATTTCCATCACTGGACTGAGTGCTGAGAGTGTGATGCTATCTGTGGGATATTATTGTGTTTGATGTTGAGTCACTATTTTCCAAATACTCTTCTTAATCCATGTTACATCTGCTTATGCATTCAACCAGTAAAGTCTGCAAAAAGAAAACGTTTAATATAAATGCACACATGATTGAGTTCACAAATTGAGAGCACAACTTCGACTGACTCCCTTTCTCCTCTATAAAAGAAATCAGACAAAAAAAACAGGTTGATATCGTTTTAAAATTTCCTTAATATATTCATCTTTCAGTCATGGGTTAAATGTCTTGTGAAAATTGAAGCAATCAAATGCCTTCCATGTTTCTTGCGCATCACCTTCATACGGAACGTAGAAGACGAGGCCGCTAATTTAAGCGTGTCCATAAATATTCCCGGCATCACAATCAGTTTAGCATCATCGCGCACAAAACAGTATTCGTATGGAATTTTTTGGATGCAAAATCGAAAAAGATGCTTCATATACTTTGCTGTTGACACGGAGCCCAGCTGTCGCCGTCACATGAAATGGATGAAGAAATCAATTAAAAATTTGGAACTACATCGGCAGAGTAAGTATTGAATTTGTATGTTTTACACCGGAGAAATAATGCCATTCACTTTTGATTTTAGTCTTCCTAGAGACAAGACGATCTAGTCGAGGTCGACTTGAAGGTAATGCGAGTCATAAGCAAGTCGTTAAGCAAAATTTGCAAGATATTCTTGGTCCGCTTCCGAAGATTCCCGATTGTGACAGGTAAAATGATGAATTGAACTTGATGCATAATGAATGCGAATACATTCTGTTTCCATTGCAGTCTCAACTGGTCGAGAAGAGTTTCCGGGGTGTCTGACATCTATGAGGAGATACCCGATGGCATTCAATCGCAGCGACCTCGTGGATCTGTGGCGTCTGGAATTTATGAAGAAATGAAACCCACCGAACTGGATGAAAATGTCATAAGGTTCGTTGGTAGTGAACAAATTTAATTACATGGATCGTTGCTCGTTGCGGGAAATGATAACCTCATTTTTGCATACAACGGTTACTACCAGCAATCAAGATGATGCGTATGCTTTCAATGACGCTTATTATTTCAATGTTCACTTCTTGCTTATATGTAAACTTTCAGTAAACAGGCAATGTTTGCATAAAATGGCACAAGAGTCCACAAAATGTCAAAAAGTTCAAGTTGAGTAATTTTGTGCAACATACCTACACGGCGTGAGCGATTATTTCCATTTATTCGTACAGTCTAGGTCAGAGCATTGACAGGATTGTACCGTGATGTAAATTGCAAGTATCACAATTCTTCTGATTGGGTACAGTTGGGCATGCGCTTCACCTAGAGCACCAATCCCTCGTCCAACGATCCCTCTATTCAGTTTTTCTAAGCTAACTATCCACCGATTGTAAATTCTATGAAATATAAGACCGATTTCGTTTCTCAACAGCGAAAGTGTTCTGGATCTAGCACCGCCACTTCCACCACGCAAACGTATCAACACATTTGAACAGGAATGCGGTATTCCTCGGTCGAATACCAACCCCGAAACAGAATTGGCCAAGAAGAAAAAGTACAAGAACGTTTTAGAGAACATTTTTGGTCGATCGAAGCGCTCGGAGAGCGTCAGTGAAGGCCAGGTAAGTAGCGCAGACGATTTGGTCAGTATAAGCCCAACCGAAGAGCACAATGTTGTTGACCATTTCTACGTGAATTCGCCAAACGAATCGTTGCGACGACGGCAGTACACACCGTTGACAAGCAAGAAATCGATGGCTAACAAACGCAACAGTTTCTCAAGTCCAGATCTTTCGAAAATCAACGTCCTCGATGATTTTGCAACCTTCAGTGAAGTCAGTTTCCTTTCATCCGATCTGCTGGCAAACGAAAGTCTAGATATTTCGCCCGTGGTCAGAATCGACGATAGTTCACGACACAGCACCGAGTCTGGAGGGAGTCTGAATATATCTGAACAGATACAACCGAACTTTAACTTCTCCTGCAATTCATCGACTGTTAATTTGGTTGGTGCGAATCTCAACACAAAGAACACTTCTCAAGTTCTCATCGATGATTCATCTGGCTACTGCGCCATGGCGCCGATCCTTAAGAAAAGCTCTTCGCCCGGTAATGATAGTGATAAGGAGAACGACGATCGAAAGACCGATAGGGAATGCACAGAGTCGCCTCTCCCACACTCACAGGCACAACAATGCAAAAATGAAAGTGTGGTCTATGAGAACATGGCCTCAGCTGTAAGTGAGTCAAATCTCTACGAAAACATTGGCTTGGGTCTTGGCGCCACAAACCAAGGCCAAGAGACAGATGAAAACTACTACCAAACCCCAAGGAAGTCAATTATCAGTATTGATGACAAAATCCCATCATACTACCCGAACAGTTGTGATACAACGAAAATGCGTCGGCGCAGTCCATCGAATGCTGAGAAAACTGGTAGCTCCAACAATCTGCGTCACTTGGCAAACGTAAAGGTAACGAGGAGGGAGAATTTCTACATATCCTCACCACAAAAGATCATAGAGCAACGCTTACGTTCAAATGCCGCGTCGCCCGACAGTGAAAACCACAAGGGGACAACAAAGAGTTCATCACCTTTAATGGCTAGAAAAATCTCTGAAAATGTGTACACAGTAACTCGTCATACAGACGGCGTAAGTGAACTTGTACACAGTCAATCGCAGAGACTCATCAATTTGGCTGCATTGCAAAATATTGACTTTAAGTTTGACGACACGAAGAATGAGTCCGATTTGAAGGGTAACTGTATGCAGGGCACAGACAGTGCCACCAGAATCTATCAGAAATATGCAACATTAGCGAGAATCACACCGAATAATAAGTACATTGAGAAGTGTTCAAAGACCAAGACTGGCGCTACAAATGATCTCAGCAACGGGCGGAAGTTCACTTCGCTGCCTAGATTCAAGAAAATTGACTTCTCACCGCTGAAGTTGAAGATCAATAATGTCTTACAGCGCCATCATAATAATGAAGTTTAAGATTTGAATTTGTTTAGTTTACCTTGCATTGCTTCTTGCTGATGACTGATGAGAGACGAGGTTCTCGGGTGTTTTTAGTTTGTAACATATCATAGCTGAAGGCATTAGTGTATATACATGTTTGCTCAATTTGTTCACATAGAATGCTCAAAATAAGTTCATGTTCAAAAAGTTGAAGTAGCGTTTGAAATCTATGCTTAGCACAAAACTCATTGCGACCGATGATAGGGTCTTAGTTTGCATTTCGTTTGTGTATATTTCGTGTTTATTTAATTCTAAGTTTTTTTTTTATAATTTTTGTTTTTACTTTAATCTTCAGTGGTGATTGTGTGATAAAATTTAATTGAAATTGTTTTATAGTCGCAATAAAAAACTTTGTTTTAATTTTTTACTACTCTTTAAAAATGGTTTGTGTTTATATTCTGAGAGAATTTTGTTTAAGCTCATTTTTAGTAAGACATGTGTATTTACAAGATCTCGAAAGATGTGACAAGTTTATCTTTAAGGCTTACAAACGTCTGTATGGTTTCTTTTATTTCAATTACACACGACGAGAAATGTGATAAGCACAGGAGAATTGACTAGAGACAAGCGTGAATCATAAAAAAAGCTATAGAATGTCTGTTTTATATTTTTTTAAAGGAAATTAGCATTTTTATCTGCGCCTAACGGTCAGATACGCGCATAAGTTATAGAAATGAAGTGCAAAAGCGAAATCTAGTTTTGTTTCAGCATTTGCTTGCAAATTTTTTGCTTTCATGAATAGATGCAGATTTTGTTATAATTAGTAACTGTTGACTGTCCATAGTCTTGGTGGACATATCGGACATACAAAAAAATTGATTTAATTTTCGTTTGAGAGAGTATTTTTAGGAACGAGACTTAAATTAGTGTGAGGTCTTTTTGTTAGAGCAACGACTTCTTCTTTGAGTGGCATTAGTTACCCTGTGGTTCTTCTCCACCTGTGCGCGTCAAATTTTGGATGAGATCATAATTGCAACGTTGTTGCAAAGAAATGAAAATATAATTGTATAGGCGGTTCGAAAAGTGTTTGAGTGGGGTTTTATTGTATTGTTAATAGAAATATTGTGCGCAACGTCGAAAAAAAGGTACAATAGAAGGTTTAATTTTTTATATGATAGACGGAGTAACTATTAAAGAAATGTGCAATCACCCTTTTTCTCTTAGTTGTGTTGTTACATGTCACTGTGACAATTTTGTACTGTCTTTGTCACTTAATGTGACATTTGTCAGTTAAATTGTCAGAGTGACATGTGACACGGCTAAGCGAATAAGAGTGGATAGCAAAATACGAAGGAAAAGAGCGATACTTAGAAAACCATGTTTTCATGAAGAAGTCTACCTTTCGCGTTCCCTGCAAAACCACTGCCAAGTTTATCATTTGACATGGTTTTGCTTTTTTGAACGCTGTTCCCGATTGTTGTTGCGCAAAGGCTTATTTAAATTTATGAACGTAAATCTTACAGGGCTTTTAAGGTGTTCTTTGTTTTCTTCAGGATAATTTAAGCTATTAGCTATGCCTCCCAAATTTTTGTATGCATTAGTTCAAAACGGGAACAAAGTGCTACTTCCATGGTTTGAGCTGAACCTCATCCTTCATTACCAACGGACGGTCTAGACCTTTCACTGGAATTTGAATAAAGCTGCGGCCACTTATCAGCTCCTTGGTGATTCTGTTGTCGCACCTAGCTACTGATTCTGCTTTCGTAATCCATGCATTGATATGCTTTCCTTATCTTTATGCGATATAGCGGCTAGCGGCTACATTTTATGAAGTTGCAGACCTGTTAAGCGGCAACACAAGGCTCTTACATTTTGTGAAATTGTAGAAAAGTCCATTTGATTTAACTGTTCATGCAGTGGACATGCTAAGAATTGTTAAGAGACAAATCCAGAAAATGCTTCCTGTTGGCTCTACCACTAGCTCCAAGTACTAGGGCAGATTTTCTTACACACAGAAGCTCAGTCTCTATGTTCTTGTTTCTTAATAATTTAACACTTATCGGCGGCCGGCGGCTGGCGGCTTGTGGGTCTGTGCGTCAACTCCTACGCAATTGACACCCGCTGCCTTGGTTTGTTTCCTGGTACGACCAAAATAATTTCCACGGCCCCACCTCTTTCGAGTGGCTGACAATGCTCAAAGAGTTATTACCTCTTCTAAAAAAAGGCTTCTCTCTCTTTAGAGTCGGCATAAAATTGTAGGTCCCTTCCACTCGTGAGAGAACGCACGCCACTAGTGGCCCTGGACCATAAAGTCGCCCATATTATTATACATTATTATTATAAAACTGAACTATATTTTTCATATATAAAAATCAATTTATTAAACTCCGTTTTTCATTACAAAATAAAGTAAGCCACCTAGAATATGGTTGCATGACATCGAGGAAACTGAAATGTCAATTTATTGAAATAATAAATATTCTATAAGTACTATATATATCGCTCACCGAAAGAAATAAAGAAAGGAAAAAAATTATCCATTACTACATAAATTATATAGAAAATATTCAAAATCTGTGATTGATAAACGTACAAACAAATATATTACTATACAAGTTTACGAATATTAATATTTTTGAAACAGATAAAACTAAACGCATTTGCTTCTAAAGGCAATCACAAGCAAAAAATTATATCATATTCATACTAAACAGAATCATATCATCCAGCTTTTAAGTCGAAAATGTAATGTTTGCTAAAAAAGAAAAAAAAAAACAACGTACATATTTAAAATTATCTAGATGAATAGCTTTTAAAGAATACGCGCCAATTTAAGATATAAAATTAGAAAAAAAAACGCTTTAAAAATTTTAGAATAAAAAGGTTGAATGCTTATCGAGCGATAAATCGAATAAAATGTGAAATTAATTAGAAATTACTTTAAGACAAAATTAAATGCTTTTGATCGAAAATAGAAAAGAATTGCATACCAACTAATAATCGACAGATGTCAATTTAACGCCTACTACTCGTAAAAACTATTGAATATGATGTTGTGTAGCTTTTGTTGTTGATTCTGTGAAACTTAGGAGTCATTTTGATTGAATTGCGAAATTTATCTAGGAAATTAAAATCTATTTGTAGGTCATGTATCAAAAGAGACTTGATAATTGTAATAAAAAAATTGTTTACAAATTAAATATACATATACAGAGAATACATTTACGAACAATTAATATAAGAATACAATATTTCTTTTTTTTTTCCTTTTGTAAATTGTTTGATGAAATTTTATTGAATAAACATTGAACAGATAATGAGAAGGTGTTTTCTTATTTATTCAACAAAGGGAGGTTTTTTGGGGGCTAATTGTTGAGGAGTTCTAACTTAAATGAAGCAAAATGAATTATACAATTTTGTTTTTGAATTACTTTTTCTTACAAAAAAAGAAAAATAAAATGATTTTAATTGGAAAAGATGATATCCGTCAAGTGGTCTTACGAAAGATGTCCGATGAAAACCAGAAATGAAGTATCACAGAGATGCCCGACTTCTACCTCTCTTGCCCCTTTAAGATTTTTGACAACTGTTTTTTATACCGTGTTCATAAACCGAATTGACCAATCAGAGGACGGCAGTTACGTTATTTCGTGAATAACCTTAAAAAATTCATGAATATCTGTCAAAAAGGCAATCAAATTCGTCGATGGACTAGGGGGCAATCAGCTGTGAAGTCGGCTATCTCTGTAATACTTCATTTCTGGTGAAAACTGTTCGCAATCCTGTCGAATATTCTCCTGAAGGGCTGACACGAGGAGATAATTGACGTCGAATTTCACGCTGCGCTAAGTAGGCTTACATTTAGTTCAGTCCAGAAAGCGCTCAATTTAGATCATATCGGCTTATTGAACTTCGTTCGTTTCTCGTTCTTCTAGTTCATTTAGTTCAATGTCATTGCTGAGGAAATTGAGTTTTGTGCGATTTTTGCCGGTTGGCCGTCATATTATCGTTATATATAAAAGCACTCACTTCTTTGCTGAAAAAAAAATGAAGTAAATCTACTCACATATTACAAACAAATTAAATACTTATTAATTTGATATAGTTAAGTTAGTTTATGTTGTTCCAGGAGACAGGTCCATTTCATGAGGCATTTCTGCGTTGAACATATCAGCGGAACTATGCAGTCCCATCGACCGTTCATTGATGAACTACATGCAAATGTGAACGTATGCGAAATTCACCTTGTTGAATATAGGTACTCAGCTACCCAATCTAATGTACACACATTCGTGGACACACATTTTTAAAATTCGCTTCTCATGTGCTTGGGCTGCGGTTGCCAAACAAAACCACTGATCCAGATGTGCGAAATACGCACACAAAGGAAGGTGCTGAATTTAGTTCACTTTAGTTCGACCGAGTTCAGTTATTTTTTGAGTCCAAGTACACACATGTATGCAGGGTAAGGTATACCTGAGTTTGACGAACTACTGTACTAAATAAAATGCCCTAAAATAAAATGATATGGACAAGTTCACACAGTTCCCTTGTAAGAGTTGTTGGAACTAAAGAACTACACAAGCCTAGCGCTTACACCTTTTCGACACAATTATTTCCCGCTCTTGCTACACTTCGCGCTCCATTGTTTGTCTATTTGTATCTGTACAACACATGTGCAGGATGTGCAAAAGCACAGGACATCAAACTCTTAAGGGCGCATTCATAAGCTTAGATAAAAAAAATCATCGCTATACTTTCATTTTTAAAATTTTAGGTCGTCCAAACAGGTACTTATGCATTTTTCTCTTTCATCATTTCATCTGCTCACAGAAACCATTCAGACACAAGTATTCTTTACGTTTCGCTCATATGATGCTGTATAAACAGAAAAATGAGTTTATTATTTTGAGACGATTTCGTTTGCTGATTTGACACATTTGTGACACACATTGAAAGTCTGCCCCTTGGGTAATCTGAATACGACTTACGCTACAAAAAAAAAATTGGGATGGGGCGCCAAACGTAAGATTTGCGCAGGGCGCTCAGTTGGCTCGAGCCGACCATGGACGTACAACGCTTTGTGCAAAAATTATAACATCTTTCGATAGAATTATTATTAATTTTGCGCCACCTTGTATATGTGGTCTTTTAGAAAGGACAATGGGCAGCTATAACTTCGTGGTAGTTTAGGTGTTCGTCTACATCAACTCCAGAGTGTACAGTACAACCACCATCAGCAACTACCACCATTTTGGCAATTGCTGTTCCTATCGGCTCAGAGGTGATTGAGGAATAGAGCCGTCGAAGAACGAAATGTCGACTTTATATATGACACTGATAATCCCAGTCCTACTGTACGGCCATGAGGCATGAACAATCTCAAAAGCGGATGTAGAATCCATTGGTTTCTTCGAGAGAAAAGTTCTGCGTGCCGTCTTTGGTCTTATTACCGTTGATGGTCTTTTGAGGAGAATGTTGAACCACGAACTGCACGGCCTGTACCGCAACTTCGGATCGAAAGCTTAAGGTGGGTGAGCCATGTGGAGCGTATGGACAACTCGCTTCCGACAGTCTTCGGCTCCGAACATGTGGGCCACCGTAAGATCAAACGTCCATGTCTAAGGTGGCACACCCAGGTGGAGAAAGACTGGAGGCAGCTGCCCAGAGATCGCGCTAGTTGAAGAGGTTTGAGAGGCAGACTGTAGTGCCAAATAAGGAAGATGAAGCTAGTCCTAATCAACAGTACACCTGAAAGTTACTGAGAGCACTAGGTGGAGAAACTTGTTGGTTAAGGCTCAGTTCAATGAGTTTGTAGACAATGTTCTTTTGTCGATCTTATAAGTGATTTAATAGTAAACGGACAGTTCCCATCCCACCACCGTTTTTTTCGGATTTCGTCCCACTCACAAAATGATGATAATCCTACTGAATACCAGTCACTTTTTTTGCAATAATTAACGACAACAATAATGCAACTGGCACCGGCACTTGTCTATGAATGAGTAATTAATGCAAAGTCTGAAGGCTATTGTGAATTTAATCAAATTCAAATCCGTAATGTGACACTAATTCCGCGTTATTCAGCATCCGCAATTAGGGTTTCAATTTCGAAAGTCTGCAATTAGCTTAGACTTTTGTAATTAAGTGTTCTCTTGTTGCGAATTCACTTCCGTCTTCCTGGGCGATTCCTCGAGCGTTTTTTCACACCAATGATCATTCCTCGCTTGCCAGACACTCTTCAATTTGGGCTTGCAAATGCTCATGTAAGACCAACGTATGTACAAATGCATCGTATGCAAATTACGTGCATTCACTCCTGTCTTGGGAATTCTCTCAGACTGCAATTTGCGAGACAAAAAGTGGTGGCATCTTTGGTGCTACGATTACATGATATCAAACGTAATGGTTAGGTTTCTTCAGTCTCTTCGCGGATTTTTTTCTTCCCTGTGTTCCTTTCTGGGTATTTTCAGTTATTGTTAAGCTGATGGGATGACAAAAGACTGACATAGAAGTGCTCTGAGGGATTAATTAAAGTGTGATTAAGTTTTCATCGTGTGGATTTCCCGGAATGAGTTAGGACACTTATCATTCTTGGAATGTTTCCTTAGAATTGTCGTTGGACGAGGTTTTGATCTAAAACTCACTAGACAATGTCATCTTTCACTCAAAAACATAACTTTATCACAGGCCATATGCACAAATCGGCTGACGAACTCGGTAGATGAGGTACAACCTCTGCTATCACACCAAGAGGAGATCCGTCCTCTTTGCCTCTTGCTACAGCCTAGCATCTTCCAAATATACATACAATGGAAACAACCAGCCTCAATTGTCCAGAAGGGACCACTTGCCTCAAAATAATTGAAATATACAAAGGATTAAAATCGAGTATACTCATATACAGAGTCATATACAGTCTATCCTAACCTACATTGCATATTTCAGCAACAGGCTGATTAGTTGATTGATGCACACTTGTTGAGAGGACCGAACAAATATTGAAGTACTTCAACGGGGTTTAAATACACATATCATCAGAAATGAAGTATTACAGAGATGCCCGACTTCTACCTTTCTTTTTTTTACGTTCTTTTATAACGCTGTGGAGTCGGCTATCTCTGTAATACTTCATTTCTGCTTATCATTCCGCAAACATCAATCTCAAATTCGGGGTTCCTTCGGTTTGTCAAAACTTCTGAATCGAAGGATCAAAATGATTCTCTACAAAGTGGTAATATTGCCAGTCCAGACAAACTACTTCACCACCTTAAATGTAAAGTTTTTTCCAATAGGAACTTGGCAACTTTCTTTCACTAATCATCAATCTGTCACTGTCAATTTATTCAGTAAACTCAACATTTTCATCATGGTAAAGTAAAAGAACGAGCATCGTCTACAAATAATAAAAATTTTCTACCGAACTTCGGTGATCGCAACTTTAGCAGCGTTAATTCCAATTTTCAACGAAGCTCATTTTTGGCTCTATGGGTTCGTCAATAAGCATTGGTCGAGTAAAAATTCACATGAATCACCACTTCATCCACAAAAAATAAGTGTTTGGCGTGGTTTGCATGCCGGCGGCGTTATTGGGCCATATTTTTTGTCGACTATAATGATCGCTGCGTTACTGTGTATGGTCAGCGTTATGGAATTAAAAACGTAAACGAATTAAAAGATATGGACGACATGTGGTTTCCACAGGATGGTCCCACAAGCCATGCAGCACACGTTACAATCGATTTATTGAAGAGTATGTTGAGCTTGTTATCCCAAGAAATGGGCTAGTCGATTGGCCGTTTCGTTCGTAAGATTTAACGTCGCTTGACTATTCTCTGTGGGGCTACGTTAAGTCAAGGTTTATACCGACAAGGCGACGATTTTGGAAGAACTCACAGTCAACATTGAAGTCGAAATAGCGGCCGTTTTTTTTTTTTTTTTTTTATTTTTTTTTTTAATTTCATTTTTATTTTATTTCTGAGGACAACTTATACTAGACAAAAATGACAAAAATCTATCTTAATATCTAACAATTCATGTACTTAATTCTATCTTACTGACCCTTCGCGGGTACTCTAAAATATTCTAATCTAACTTACTATTTGCCTTTCGGCATCTAAAGTATTATTTTTTTTTTTTGTCCTTAGGACAGACTTTTTTGTTTAGGGCTTACTGGCCAAGAAAACTAAGAAAAACTTGGCGCTCTATACATTGTTATTATTATTACCTAACCTAAATCTAAATCTAAAAACCCTAATACCTATTAAAAAACTCTTAATCTAACTTAATCTATGTCCGTAATACTACGGACGTGTACTCAAGGGCGTGTATGTTATATATATGCGTAACATATATAATCCACACGGCCTTGTGCACATCTTTTTTTTTTTTTTTTTCTGCCTTACAACTAGGTAAGTGGGCCGTTATACCAACTAAACGATTAATATCCTATAGGCAGGGACGGTGAAGGCGGGGATTGGTTCTGGTGTAACCACCAAAAGAAGTGCCGCTCCTTATCACTCTCTCTCCTGTCTCGAGCAGGGATCGCTCTACTGAACCGGAGAAGATCTTCGTGTTCGCTGACGACATCCGATTCGTAGAGGAGTCGCCTGTCAACTGTTCGGCGCATCGCGTGGTAGATTACAGGACATCCTTCCGTGTCCTGGATCAAGCCGATCGAATCGAAATAGAGGAATGCTTCAGGTGGGACAAAGCCGTTGTGGCGCACCCTCTCATGGTACATATAATTGGGATAGTAAGCCCCGAAGATCAGACTGTTGGTAGAATTCATGCTTCTTGCAATGTGACTTCTTATTAATTTAATGATAAAATTGTCTATCCTCTTCACGTCTGCCCTGTTGTACAGGACCTCGTTAGGATAGTACTTCTTGTACTCAGACTCGGGTGTTCGATACAACCGGAGACAAGTCCTAAGACACCGTCTCTCGAACACCCTCATCTTTTCCATCTGGGAAGGACTCACGTTGAACCACAGGGGACACCCATACACCATGACTGGCCTTATGAGGGCCATGTAGCAGATGACCTTCACCCTGGTATCAAGTTGGCTGCTGTAAAACAGCTTACTTGCCACAGCAAAGGCTTTTCTAGCATTGGTCAAAGCCTTCTCTATATGTTTGTTAAAATACAGAAAATGATCCAACCAAATGCCAAGATATCTAACTATAGTTTTCACGGCTAACGTCTGACCCTGGGGGTCAACTATGCTGAACTTCTTCCAGTTTACGCGCGTATCCCTTGAGGCCATGGCCAGCGGGGTACGGAAAAGGACAGTCTCACACTTCTGGAAGTTGATACGCAGCTTCCAGTCATCGCAATATGTTAAAGTATTGTCAAAGTCACGTTGCAACAAGGTATTAATGACTTCTACCTTCGGGCCTGATCTGTACGCCACTAAGTCATCGGCGTACGCGATTAGGTGCGGCATAGACCTTAGAAGATCTGCAGTGAAAATAGCAAACAATATCGGGGAACCAACAGCCCCCTGCTGTAGACCGTTATTGATATTAAAAACTGTGGTAGAAGTTACGCCGCCACTTTTTACGACGAACTTTTTACCTGTTATCATGTCATATATCATGTATAGCAATGTCATATATCATGTATATCATATATATCAATGTATATGTAATGTAAGCCAAGCCTGACGAGCTTAAGGAAAAGGCCCTCTAGCCAAACGGTGTCGAACACCTTCTCTAAGTCGATCAGACAGGCACCCGTACATTGTTTTTTATTTTTATTCCATTGAATGTCGGATACCAGCTTCGACGCGGCATGTGTGGTGTCATGCCCCGCCCTAAATCCAAACTGGTTGTCCGGTATAATATTGTTGTCCTCGACCCACGTTTTTAGGGCTCGAATAACAATCTTTTCGAAGACCTTGCTGATGCAAGGAAGAAGACTTATCGATCGGAGGTTTGGGATGCGGGATGCTTTTGTCTTTGTCCCGTTTAGGGATTGGTTGCACCACGGCTATCTTCCAACGTTCCGGGTAATATGCATTACTGAGCGCGTTGTTGAACAGTGTAGTATAAATTTCGACTGCCGCCGGAGGGAGATGACTAAGCACGATGTTCGGGATACCATCCATCCCAGCTGATTTCTTGTTCTTCATATATTTAAGGATCCCCTGGAGATCTTCTTGGGAAATCACTATCTGGTCTCCATCATTGGCTACGGCATTGTTTGCATATTTTCGTCATTGAATCTGGAAAAACCGTGACTCTCCGAACGCCATTGACTTATCTCGTTACGGAGATAGAAGTGGTTTAATCGGGCTCTGTTCTCCAGATCGTGGTTCGGACTACGAACCTCGTTGACCGTATATACTCTCTGGAAAACAGCACCAATTGTTTTAACCTTCTCCTGGGGATCTTCGACCATGAAAAAGTCGTTGTCTAGCACGGCCTCATCTGGATCAACATTGATTGAGGTCAGTAGTTGTTCGTTGTCAGTTGCTCTGGGAAGTCTAACGATCTGAATGTCATTTTGATCTTTCCTTCTGAATATTTTATTTACTTGCGGGAACATACCCGGGTTGCTGGATCGTACAGCCCGGATTTTCTTGCCCCAGTGCAAGCTTATAGCTAAATTGTAATTGATTTTTATTAGTTGTTGGAGGTTTTTGATCTCTGACTTCCAGACTTCTTGGATCTGTAAACCGTCTGTGCAAGAGTGCATCGATGGTGGCATTCCGATAAACATCAGAGTCATCGGAGTGCACTACCGGCCGTTTCGGCTGAAATGTGTGGCCGAGTCGTTGACAATTGGGTCCAACGACTCGACCGCTGCAAAGGCGCCGACAGTGGTCATATGCACGAAGTCGACTTCCATTCATAAATGTTTTCATTGTAGTTCAAGCCGATAATAAAGTTTTTGAAATATCTCAAAGGGTTTGCGTTTTATTAAAAAAAAATTATCTAGTCCTTATTGGGACACCATTTATATGAAAAATGATCCTCTTATAGACCAACTCGTTACGCATACTCTTCAATCACCGTGACCACTATGTCACTTTGGGAACTGGCGTATGCCTACAGTTGGACTGGCTTGACGTTACAAAAGGGTAATGTTAAACAGTCAGGGTCATAAAGCTCGAGCCTGCAATGATGATCAAGGGAACATCGTTTTAGAATCGCAGTTTATTCTGAGGATATGGAGGATCCATTTCTGAAGACTGTATACCGGCGACGAAGAACCGAATCCCTCTGTGAGGCAGAATAAAGCATTCAACTAGAATGAAAGAGACGATGTAGCTCAACAAATCCATCCAACCGATCCGGATGAGAAGATAGTCATATCTGAACTGAAACTCAACAAGGCTGCTGGAGCTGAGACGGCCTAGCGGCTAAGGCAGCGACAGGCAATGTCTTGGTAAGGAGCATGTACGAACTCATCTGCAAAATATTGTCGGAGAAAAGCATGCGTGTCCACGCCGGATTGCAGCACTCTAAAAAGAAGAAGAAAAGTCTTAAACTAAACATGATGATGTTTCAGTTCGACGTGTGAAACAGGTCTGTGTGAAATATGTGTATACAATCATGTTAGTCACTTTGTAGCGGTAACTGTCTTTTGGAGTAGAAAAGCAACCCACTTCTTCCAGCTTAAGGTTAATACTTTTTTCATTCGTGTCTGGATTGAAGAAGAAGCCACAACCAGCCTTATCAAATAATGAAATGTATGAAATATTAGAAAACTGGTGGGAAGATGTGATGGCCCTGGCATTGTGGGTATGTGCGTCGATCCTTAACCTCGCTGTCTGGGTTCGATTCTTGGCCGTTAAGACCAAAAATAATTTTCACGTTCCCACCTGTTTCGAGTCACTGTCACTGACAATGCTCAGAGAGTAATAACTGTCTAGAAAAAGCTTCTCAAACTTGGCTATTCGGATTCAGCATAAAACTTGAAGTCTGTGTAAGAACAGTAGCACGCACAACACGAGTGGTTGCTGTAGAAGCTGGCCCCAAGATTTATACGGGATGTAGCACCATCTATATTATATTATTCAATGACAAAAAATTAAAATAAAGTAGGTGCGTTAGCCGGTAGTTGAAACTTGGGGCCAAATTTTATTTGTCCATTGCGAACGGCCAAGTTCAGTGACAGAAGATAGCTTCGACACAGTTGTAATCATTGAGCATTGTTAGTGACTCGAAAGAGGTGGGGCTGTGAAAATTGAATGTTGTAACGGAAATCGAACCTAGACATGAACGTAGGAGTCTACATACATATTCTTTACGCCCCGGCGATAACACATCCAATAAAAAAAGCTTTTGCATATATTCGCCTTCAATTTAAAATCCCATAACTCCTTCGATCTGCATCAGGAATGGGTACCTGTGGATTTTTCTTCTCTTGACATTATTCATACCTTGAAACTGGGTCGCACCCGCGGTCTTGCAACATGTCCACGAGGAATGAGATGAGAGAAATATTGTTCACTTTGAATCAAGAAGATGAATGTTAACAAGGTACCCTGAGGCACATCAATTAATTGCCTCTGGAGGAGGTAAGACCGTCTTAAATTGGATATTCACTTGGTGTTCCATGCACCTATTAGATATGTGAGTACCACACTTGATACAAGCACTCATAAGTGGCATAGCCCCCAAGTGGGGCGTCCAACTAGAAGGAGTACAAAAGTCGCTCAATTTGATCTCATCACCGCGCAGTGTTGCCTTAGTGCAACGAAAAGGAAACAAAATCTCCCATTCTCTGCAACATGTCAAGATGAGGTTTCAAACATGTGTTCTCCGGCACAGCCCCCCGCTAGGGCTCACATAACACCGCCGCAAGCAGCTCCACCTGCGGCAGAAAGCCGTGGAAGCATAAATGTATGCTCATGTCCTCAATGGTCACAGTTTGTTGATTCCATTCCCACAGGTCCCTCAGTACCGGAGAGTCGCATTGTTGTCATCGCCGTGGCAATTGTTGTTGCACAGTCATAAGAAACAAATTCGACACAACCTACAATCCAACCACAAGTCTTAAAGATGCACACGAGTACGAGTATGAAGAACAGAAGGGCGAATAGAAACTCCAAAAGAGAATCAACAACAGGTAGATCGGTTACCCCATGTACAAGATACACCTGAGCGGAGAGTTACGAAAAAAAGAAGAGGAAAACACACAATAAAATATCCACAGATAGAAGATACATACTTATATGTATGTATCCCCAGTACACGCTCCTCGTCTTAGCTTCGAGTCCAAACCAAACTTCGGCTCTCACCAACAGTATCTGGCCAGTCTGGGTTCAGTCTTTGCTTCACGTTCGTCGGTTCTAGAGGTCTGCTAGTCGGAGTCCAATGTTTAAATATCTGAAGTTGTCCATTGCACTGCGTTTTCTTCTCCAATTGGTGTGTATCTTTCGTTGAAAAGTGAAAACTGTCCAGCCAGAGGGGAACTACCGCGGAAAACACAAAAGAAAATACCTAGCATAAATTTCCAACTCAACGGATATCAGTGAATGTACCAGTAGCTGTCGCTCAGTGCATCTATACATGCATAAATCAATCGGCTATCCACTCGCATAACTGAGTAAATTTTTAAGTAAAATAAGATAAATTATATATCAAGTATCCGTCTGTTTCGATTGTTGTTCTGTGCCGTGCTGTGAATGTAGTGTAGTTGAAGAAGAAGGTTTTTTTTTCGATCTGTAAGAAGAGAATATAAAAGTAAAGAAAACTCTATAGCCGGAGTCGCAGCCGTGGTCGTAGTCAAAGTGATTAACAATTTTTCTTTTGTGTTTGATTCTAAGTCTGGATTACCCTGCAACCGGTAGCACATATACACCACCGAGTAGTGGTCTGTAAACGAAACGAATCCACACATACACAAAATAAAGGGAGCATCGTTGCGCGAGCCTAGAATTGGAATATATTTCCCCTTGGGTTAAGCTACAACAACAGCAGGTGAGTGCGTTCTACTCGGATACTTGAGATACAGATATGTTCTTCTGATTGGAAAGTGAGTGCTTTTTTTTCGATATATGCACGTATATATATTTTATTGAATAGTTTTACGATCGAATTATGAATCCGACATGCTTGTGGAAGGATGCACCTGCAGGGGGCATCTATCATCGCTGTTCGTTCGTGATGATGGTTTTTATTTATTTCGCACAGCCGATGGAATAAAAGTGAACAAAAAATGTGTCCCTCACTTCGATTCGGAAGTATATATTTTGAAATCGACATCATTGTAGACTTGTCAGAGAAAATCAGCTGATATTTGACATTCGTGACGAACAATGGTCTGAAAGTAGTGTCACCTAAAAGACGGAGAAAGACCTCAACCAGCTTAGGGTGCAGAGAATCGCGATAGTTGGAGAACACATGGGTGGTGCTGCTTCAGGAGAATAGAACCAATGACACTTGAGATTAGCTGTGAATATCAGAAATGTTAGACAGGAATACAATTAGAGCATTCACGAATTTACTCAAAATTAAAATAGTTTTCCTTTGACGGTTGTCCTCCTTAGCGAGCGAATACTTACAACCTTATAAGAGCGACTATACTGGAGTACCGGAACGATTCGATGAGTTTCGTTGACTCAGATGACTATCCATATTTAACACACAGAAACCCTTACAAATAAGACGAGAATATCCACAAGCAAAATGTTCACGTGGTGATGTTTAAGTCCCACTCGATCTTGCTTTTGACACTAGCTCATGTTCACTGATGCCTATTATAGTTGACTCTTCAATGTGTCTCGATGCGTCGTACTCAGATTTGACAGATGACATAATAGCTAGAGAAAAGAAGAAAAACGAACATAGCAATTGAGATTGACAGAATATTTGTTGAATTTATGAATTTATTGACCCTCTGAAATGAGTGCTTCTTGTAGGCGTAATAGTTTTCCAAATTCATGGGAATTTTAAAACTTAACAAAGAGTCTTTCGAATTAATTCAATAGGCGAATGTAGACTTCTTAGTTTAGGCACTACAAATGTGCCTAGTCGCTTGTGCTGTTCTCCATAGTATAGCCGGCAGAAACTGAAAAACAGGAAACTGCTGAAAACGTTTGCTCTCAATTATCATTCTCATAGCTCACACGAACAGCATACACCATAAATTTAGAGTTGAAAATGACATTGAATGTGTGAATTCTCATAAAGATCCCAGAGGAAATATGAAGACTGAAAGTTAAGCAACATCTGGGTTCTAAATTTCAGACTGTGAGTTGAAATAGTGAACAAAACCAATTTTAAACTCGTTGGTTATGACCCGAGTTGAGACCAACCCCGCAGTTGATGAAATACCCAGTTTTCCTGCAAGTTGAGTAAAAGTTAATAAAACGACCCTAAGTTTATTAAAAACCAAATGAGTTTAAAATTAACTATTTATGAGCAGTTTCACTTGCGTTCAATTTTGCAAATCAGGATCCGTAAATAATCGTGTTTGAAAAAGTTAGTGTGTGTTTTTGTTCTTTCACGAGTGTAAGGGACCTACAGTTAATGCCGACTCCCAACGGCGAAGTTGAGGAAGCTTTTTCTAGACAGGAATACTCTTTGAGCATTGTCAGTGACTCGAAAGAGGCGGAGCCGTGAATTATGATAGGTGGTAAAAATTCGGGTATCGAACCTGGCACCCTCTGCGTAGGAGTCGACGCACTTACCCACTACGCCACGGCGACGATTTTATTTACTTACTTACTTATTATTAGACTGCTGACCCATGGAGCGTCAGAGCCTGAGCAATTGCTGCCTTACATCGCTGACGGCCCTGGTCACGCTGCTAGCAGTCTCGCATTCCTTATCCCTCGGATTCGAAGATACTATTAGCCAGAGCGTTGGTGTCCACAACTCGTAGAGTTCTCGGTATTAATACAATGTTAGCTACAGAATTGAATGGAGCTGGGAATTAACCAACAAGCTTTTCCAACAAGGGCGATATCTGACTCGTTGTCTCCAGTTTCGCACTCCAAGTTCTCTGTTGCGTTGTCCCAAAGGCAACGACACGGGTCGAAGACTCTTCGGCTGGAGGTGAGTTGTTCATACGCTCTTAATTACCCAGTCACCTTTGAATCCGTGATTGCGTGACTAGACTAATGTCGCTGTATAGCCCGTATGCCTTCAAAACAAACAAGACCAGAGATTACAGACAGCACTGTTGTCTCTAAGAGACCATGTACCTCTTCATCAGTTTTTGTACAGCAAGACTGGGATGATCAGGGTATTATATAAAGTCCCACAGACACAGCGGTTGCCAAGTGATCTCGGTACTCATGTTGTTCGTACAGCTTGTTTATGGATGGTTGCTTTCCGTCTCCGTTGCCAAAGTGAACGAAACTTAACGAAACTGAGTGAAGTGTTTAGGCCCAAATATATTGCGCATGAAGAAACATGAGCTAGTGTCAAATTTTAACGAAATGCTTGGTAATGTTTGCGAAAATCACATGACTAATCAGAATAACATGCACGCATGTCCATATGTCTGAGATTCTTCACGAATTTGCTTTATTTTTTTCATTTTACAAACAAATTCTTATGTTTTCATATAAATTCATATGAATGTGTACACGAATTATAACTTAATATCATCAGATTTGCCCATTTTCAGTTCGTTTATATATGTATGTGCACATTAATTATTACCCAATATCAGCTGATTTGTTCATTTCTCATATTTTCCTCTTCATCATATCAAATTATTTATTAACGAAACATTTGTGTGGTTTGCGCACACAATATGCCAGCTGCCAAATTTACACATGCTTATCGAAATGTTCCTGTTCCTGTATATTCCTGTAGCTCATGCTCCCTTGTGCGCATTATAGTTGAGTATTTAATCGGTACTCAAGGTTTCTTCGCCTAAGTCAACTTAATTTTGGTGAGGGTAACATGTCAATGCAAGCTGGAAGTTATTTTTGATAAGTAAGGACTTATAACGATGGTTCGTTGAACTTAAGAGAATAAGTTTGGAAACGGAGTATAGAGCGAATAAGATCTACTCAGCTTGCATGTAAGAGAAGGGAGCTTGCAGAAGAAGAGAGAATGTTTCAGGTTACGATAGCTGGGGATTAGGCGGATTGTTGAAAGTGGTCTTGCCATGGTTTCTTTTATTCTATATAGTCAAGCCTCTCGTTTCGTTGCACCTTCACTGGGCGATCAAGTTTATTTCGAAGTTATTTGAGAAAATTCTTCGTTTTAAGGGAAAGTGTCTAAAAAAACTGTATACCTAGTTGAGCAACGACTGACTCATAGAAACTCTATGCTTGAGTCAGATATGTCAGATTAGGAATTCAAATATTTTTGAACCCCATTCTCTTCTCGTTGTAATGGCCTAGTAAATGGCATCAAATCCAAGGAATGATAAAGAAAACATTCAGTACTAGCAGCCACGACTGGTTCCGAAAACCGGTTCCTTGGTCGAGAATGTTGCTTAAGACCAGGGAAATATTAGGAACTGTGTTTCTAAATGTAAAGAAAAACTAACAGTTACTGCTTGTAGCAAATTACAGTTTTGTGATTTGCATAATTGATGCGCGATTGCATGAACTCATTCCCCTTTATCCTGCAATTTGGGCACAAGTCAATGGCAAGGAAGTAAACTCACGTTGGTTGCGTAGTATTCCATAGAGATGACTTTGCGTAAAGTGTTTATGATCTAACATGGGTCAGTACTTGGTTTCTGCTGAGGCACGTCGCATTAACTTACAATTAATGCAGCTCGGAGCGTCCAGTTTCAGTGAAGGCCAGGATTGTTTAGGAATATATGCGGATCCTTTCCTTTCTTTAAAGCTTGGCGGGTTTATCGGACATTGTCAGTATTCTTTGGCAACCAAATCAGACATCTGGGCAGATATGGATCTACAAAATCTAAAAATACTGTTTGATATATGCCAAGCTATGTGTTATGTTTCTCATGGTATTTGAGCCAAGAAATAGTGTTTCCTTAGTTGCCATTACTTCCGCTTGGAAGACGCTACAATACATAGTGATTCCTGACAAGGTATGAATGTAAGATCGGTGGAAAAGACACACAAATCGACCCCCGATCAGCTCCCAATTCATTTTCTGAACCGCTTGTGAAGAGTATATCAATTTAAGTTGTTCATACATCTAAGCACTGTCGTTGTCCATCAAAGTGCGACCTTGCTGTAAGCGCTGTGTGAGTATTCTTATAATATTTAGGGTCTCCCCTAGCAAACCGGTTTCATCCTCGTCTGTCCACTCGCTACGCAGTAGTTTTGCCAGTAATAATATTCAAATGATAGCGCTCGCCATAGACACTCGCCGACTACTGTGAAACCCTAATTTGGCCGATGACTAACTTAAGCTGAATTACCATTAACCCCCTTCAGCAAACAAAAAAGAAATGATATCTGCAGAATTAACTTAACTGCCTCACAATGAGGATGAATACACCCATAAAATCGACACGTATGCACGGACATACATATGAACTCATTAAGCCATCGAAGTGAAACGATTTTGTGGAATCACCACAGCAGAGAACATATGTATGAATTTCGCATAAATATGCCCGCATTAGTCCCGAAAGAAAGTCCAACCAAAGAGAGAGAAGACAAAAGAACGGAGAGAATGCTAGGTTTCTGGATCTGGATCTGGTCCTCAATCGGCGAATTCTGAGACAAAGGGGGCACCAATCGACTTGGACAAGGAGAGGAAAACTAATTTAAATCAAGCGACCACCAATTTACATTCGTTAAGATTGTTCTTCTGTTTCTATTGCAATTTGTTTAAAAATGTTTGCTTTAGGGGGTCAGTAACCACAAGACTGTTTTATTTTCGAACTTGAAGTAAAATTGACTCCGAATTTTGACACGAGGCAGCTCGATTTGGCGAATGGATTGTTTTTCACATTATGTTGCACAAGGATGGTCTTTTGGTCGCTACCCAAGTGAATTATTTTGCCCAAATGACTGCTTACATTTAATTTCATTTTATTTATTGCTTATTGTCGCTGCACATTAATTAGAAGTACAGGGTTTAAAATATAACTTTTTTTTAAAGTTAACGTGATAGTGACATGCATTCATTTTCATTTCATAGTAATTGAACTTATAAATGTGGAGCTTAATTCTAGAATATTTAAATTAAATTTACATGCAACCAAATAGACTTACCATAAAATTAGATTTAGGGATTTTTCATATTTCAGTTAATTTTGGACAGATAAGAGAAACATGCTGAACAAAATTGTCAGTACTCGGTCTTGGACCGTACCTGCCATGGTAGATGATTCCACAGGTGTACAGCATAAATGAAGATATGCCTGCGCGATGTTGGACATGTATGAACAAAAAGTTTCATAGTGATATTACTACTCGATCGATAAAAAGTATTTTTTTTTTGTAAAGATAGTTAGGTTGCTTATTGTGAATGATTTTGAAGAGTCGGATGCACGTTCTAAAGTGCAAAAATGCCTCCAATTCACATCCAAGGCGACGTTGCTCCGAGACATGATTAAATGTTCGGAGGTTGCAGACATTAGGTGCAGTCGCGTTGATCGCGACACAACATTGAGAGTAATAACGGAGCCAGAATAGAACCTTGAGGTACACCATTGTGAACATCACAAAAAGACGACAATTTTGGGTTATATAAGACATCTTGAATGCGGTTAGTAGGATACGAGAAGAAGAGTCGGATGCACGTTCTAAAGTGCAAAAATGCCTCCAATTCACATCCAAGGCGACGTTGCTCCGAGACATGATTAAATGTTCGGAGGTTGCAGACATTACGTGCAGTCGCGTTGATCGCGACACAACATTGAGAGTAATAACGGAGCCAGAATAGAACCTTGAGGTACACCATTGTGAACATCACAAAAAGACGACAATTTTGGGTTATATAAGACATCTTGAATGCGGTTAGTAGGATACGAGAAGATTCACCTGTTACTCGGATTGCAGAAGTTAAATTGGGTGAACAGTTTGTGACGAAGTATTGACGGGTTAACACTGTCGAATGCTTTCGAAAAGTCAAATAGAGCCAACGACTTTATGTATGTCTTCGGTAACTTTAAGCATGGCTGTATCACAGCTATGTCCTTAACGAAATAACGATTGTATGAGATTTAAGAGATTGGACTGTTTTTACTCAAAACAATTATTCAAAAGTAAATGTTTGAGGGAATGTGAACGTTTTAAACAAACACACATAAATCTGGTGGATGCTGACAGAAGCCAATTTCGGTTTTAATCAAAGTTTCAATCCACAATTTGCTTAATGACAGAAAATCAAAAACGACGGTGGCAAACTTGTCGTTCCAAGTTCAGTGGACTATCCCTATGTCGAAACTCTCACTAACTAGAACTTTTTCGCGATATTTTCGTCAGTCAAACTCTCTCGAACTCGAACAAATTATGGAATCCCGTGACAATTCGACTCAAGAGGAGTCCACTGTATATGTACTTTACAATTTCAGAAATGATATCAGGTTAAAGCGGCTGACTGCCAAGTACACACAGCCAACGTAGGCACCTTTTGCTACCACGCAGATGTAGTCGGTGCTTTTGACAAACCGATGAAGACGTCTAACGCTAATGTTCAACCAACACACTACCCTTCCAAAGCTTAAGGCTAATTCTGCTTGGTTCGGGTATGTGATCGAATTAATAAACCCTTAGGCCACTTTCAAGAGGAGTGTGCTGTGCAAATACAAACAAAATGGTTGCTTCGACTTCTTCGTTTCTAATACTCAGTACGATCAGTCTATGCGATCGTTCAGGATTGAGAGATGGCCGTAATATTTTCGTAAAGAGTCACATGATGTCTTCAGACTATATTGGTGTGATTAATCATTTCAAGCAGCAGAATATGCTTTCCAGTAGCGAGAGGCATGGATGGGCATTTCTTTCGTCATCTTATCAATTTCCCAAGATTCCCAATAATTCCATAGTGTCCACATG
The DNA here is from genome assembly GCA_964034865.1 of Eristalis intricaria. Taxonomy (NCBI): domain Eukaryota; kingdom Metazoa; phylum Arthropoda; class Insecta; order Diptera; family Syrphidae; genus Eristalis; species Eristalis intricaria. The sequence continues at coordinate 65,917,798 of OZ035877.1, forward strand.
TGATGCGTGCTTAAATACTCGACCGTCTTTGAGTTAAAAATGGCTGCATCCAGAGACCTTATCCTCGCTTGTCTATATGAACAAATAACGTCAAGATTATGGCTCTGACAGCAGATCGTTCTTTGGCAAAGACAAGGGATCCTTGATCGATATAGGTTCTGCCTTAAAGACACCCTACAATGACTTGTCAGTCGAAGTCGAAGTCGAATTATATTTGAATACTTAGATCTTCAGACTAAACGACCACTCTCGATTCATCTGTGAAGATTCGCAGATAACCATCCGTCGCCTGGTACTCACATTTTGCTGTAGAACCTGGCGGGGATGTTGGGTGCGAAGTCCGCATCGTAGAGGAGCTTTAATAGCAGCGATTCCAATCTAAGTGCCGTGCTATCTGTCAGTCGATTTAATCTCTCGTGTGAGTGTCAGAAATAAAACGTTTAATGTCTCATGAAAACTGTGTACAACAGAACTCCACGTCTGTTGCTTCAGCACTTATTCTGAACTCTTTGCTACAAATGAACTCGGAGAATACCGCCTTCAGCTTCGTACGACTGAGTCGAATTGTCTTGCAATATGTCCAACTCTGTTGACTTTGATCACATTCTCAACTCCTTTATCCCCTATCCTCAGTGTGTTTTTCACGACTTCATCCACTGGCTAAAGTACAACTTAAAATTACTGTGTAAACTATTATGTAAGCCGCGATTCATCTTTAGCCTCCACACCGATATTTATAGCATGTTAGAATGTTGTCATGAGACCCAACCCTACACCATCCTCTTCACCTCTTGCCACTGACGTTTTTTTGACAGCTTATTTCTTATTGTTTCTGTTGCCTCTGTGAATACGTGAGAAGTAACTCAAACCGCTGCAAATTAGCTGACTTCTACAATCCAGTCATAGATTTTGCTAATTCCAGTTACATATGTGTGTGACTGGAATTTTCATTGATTCTTGTTTACTCCAAGAGAAGGTCTTTGTTTTCTTTCTGTCCGGCTCAAAGGACCATGCAATTTTCGTCCGGTGTCGAACAGTGGATTATATATTTTAATTGAAATAACTTTATTTTGCGTCTACTCTTATGCACAGATTTGTGTACAGTTAAGTATATAATTCAACATGTATTTTGACATAAAAAGTTTTTGAGTCGTTATGTTAAATTTAGTGTTCAGCAGACAATTAATAGTATTCATACGATCTCAGATACATTAAGTACAATCATTTAATATATTCTAGTTTCTTTGATATTGAACACCGACCTATAGTTAACAGTGTTCTCATGTCAGAACCCAGCCAACTGTATATATATATATTCTTTCGCGGGCTACGGAACAATTTTATATAGTTGGTGACGTCTTTGTTTAGTACCAACTGTGAACCATCTTGAGTCACCAATGAAATATCCTCGACTTGTTAGACTTGTCAACTGCCTTAAATATCAGCAGATCAAATCAGATCTAGATGTAAGCGATGGTTATTCTCTCTGACTGCCGAACTGCCGAATTCTTCTGAAGCCGACATTTGACATTGTATCCTCTATGCGAACGTTTTGAAGTCAAATTGTTAAACTGACTTAAATAGTGTTGATGATCTTGAACACGTGGCACGAGATCTGACTGACATTAACTTCTTGAATATAATTTAGTGTTGCCCGCTACTAATCCATGCAAGGTTAATTCTGAACGTCCGATTAACTAATTCCAGGGTTGTTATTGGTTTACGCCTCATTAAGCGAGTAATGTTGACTTTCGTACTCTGGATCGTACCGTTTGGGTTGCGTAGGTATCATCCAATAACGTACAATGAGAATCGAAGTAGCCGATGGTAAAGGCAAGAATGAAGTCGGAAGGTCTGTGATTCACAACTGTATGGTATTGGAAGTCAACTTAAACATTGATTTTCGCAATTCAGCTGGCTAATTTGGAGACGATTTGTCAAAAAATGCTTACTAAGAATGACACGGGATCACTAGGTCAGTTACGCGTGATCTGTCAAACAGATTTCTCACCATTATGACAGTTTACTTGGACATTTCTGACAGATTGTGTGTTCATTATTTATTTTGTTTGGAGAAAATGTGTATACGTGTTCTACTGTGCTAAAATTGTGCATTTGTGTGTTCTATTCTGCTAACATTTTTCATACAATACCGATGAAAAGAAAATTCGCTGTCAAACTAAATGGCTTTCAGCGTAGTGTCAACACTTTGCGGAATTTCGAAATTGCGATGACGAAATTGTGCAATTTCGTATCTAGTGGGAACACGGTATTAAATGTCAATCTGATGAGCACACTATGAATTTCGAACTTCACAAACTCTGACAATTCTACGTATGGAGTTTTACCATTCGCAGAGAGCAATGGGTTCAACTTGAGAGAACTACTTCATCACGAATTTGTTGATCGCGATTTCCTCTTTGTGTATTGCGAACTCAGCGTGACATAAAATCGTTGATAAACATACTCAACCCTCTAATGCCTTATTTTTTGATTCGTTTCAAATTTTTATCGTAAAATCATTTGCAACCAAGTATTTTGGACATTTTACAGGTAAAAATAGGTCAAAATCCAAAAACCGAATTGAGACCGTCTAGGGTTGTTAAGGGACTTACAAACTTACACCCGTGTGAAATTTAAAAATATCAAAGTAATCCTAATAATATTGTCATCATCATTTTCTATTATTTTTCCACTTTGATTTATAAAAATGTTCATTTCGTTTAGCTTTTAAACGAAATGCACAACAGCCATGAATTAAATTGCAACGTGAAAAAATTAACTGTTACCTCTTAACACTTGCAACGTATACCTCGCCTAGATACGGTGGTAGGCATCACTATTGTTTGGATTAAAAAAAAAACCTCAATAATTCAGTGCTCATCTTTTTTGAAGCCAAGAAGTTTAAATTTTTGTTTATTTTTGGTGGATATAGACTTTTTTCTGAAAGTTCACGTTAGCAGTTCGCTGAATCACCCGATCAACAACATCTCGCACCTTAAACATCAACCGATTGGCTAGAGCCTTCTGTTTTATCTGTCCATCTATAAATTCCAAATCATCTCATGGATAACGGTGACTTCGGTGATCGATAAGACATTAGCCCCAGCAGCGAAGCCTATTAATTCTGGAGCACAACATCGACGAAAAAACAAAACCTGATCTCATGGAATAATTCCCAAGAATCAAATTCCTCGCGGTCCCGCTCGATCCGATTCGGTTTTGAAGGAAAAATTCAAATCACTCGATCAACGACCAGCCTCCGCTGAGGCCGGTGTTGGATATCGCACATCAACGTCGCCGCTTATGTCATTATGTATTCATTTGAGACGCAAGTGTAGGAAGCCTATTCGGAGAAGACTTATATCACTAGGTGCATCTTGTCCAGAGCAGCGTTTCAATTAGATGAAATTGTCGTTATGCAATTGGCGCGGTTGCAGAACGTGTTCTCAGAGAGATCCTCCATTGCAGAGCATTATGGCAGAAAACTCGTTTCCAGTGATTTACGGTAAAACAGAGTAAAAGTCAACAAATTCTAACGATTATGTTGCGTGCGTGTGTGATCGTTATGAGGATGCATTCATGTCTCCAGCAGGTTTTTTCTGCCGGCGGTTGGGGAGAGGATTAACACGTGATGCCTAGGCAGTGTTCTACACTTGTTCTTGTCGTGTGTGATTCCTGGCTGGACTGGTTTGAGGACGGAGCTCTTTTCCTCGCATTTGCGGAATCATTTGCGCCACAGACGCTCGCCCACTTTTTGATCTATGCACCTGGGAGTTATTAGTATCTGCAGATCTCCGATTTGAATCGCCTTTCCCATCGAAGCTTGGGCAATTTATTACTTTTGCAAGGCAATTAGGTCCCAGCCCACTCCAGTCTTTTGTGCAGCCTCATGACGACATAACGATTACAAAGTGGATTCATTGAATTGTCAGGAAACTACGTATCGAGCGTGACTTGAATATACCACTAAAGTCTTTAATCTTGTGACCGCTCGTGACACGAAGGCAAGAAACGGATGACACCACGCTGTAGCTGAACTTTCACTTCAAAGGTGATGAATATGAGGATGGCTTGGGGGATTTGTGAGGATCCTGTGCAGAGATAGTGGTGAGGATGTGCAGTGAGTGGGTTTGGGGGAAATGTCAGTTGAGGCTTCCCACTGCGATTTCACGTAACTGTAAGTGAACTGAGATAACTTGATAACGATTGTGGGTAAACATAGTGGCCAATGAGGAGACTGATGAAGAAAGTGTCTGCCCCTGGTTCAAATCGACATAGCTTCCATGAATGGTTGACCAGTCTGACGGCCAAAGACGATTTCTAATGTGAATGATTTCTGGGAATGCCATGCTGTATACCTGCTGATGGATGCGTGGCTTGGAAGGCGTGAGAGTCTGAGGTCGTAAACTCATTTTTTTTTTTGGCGAATAAAAGTTGAGTATTAGCGTTGCCAGACGTTTAGTTGTCTTTAGACATAAATTCAACTGTCCCTCCGGAACAATTTAATTCCCGGGTACACTCAGTGTAAACAAATCCTTGATATTTGAAAAATTACTCACGAAATTACCGTTATGTTTATTCTTATATTAACTTAGAAATGACTATGACTTAGACTGTTTTGTTCTATTGCTTTAACGAATTTAATTCTCTTAAGAAAACAGATTTTTTTTATTTGTCCCGATGAACTTCGGAAAACAAAAACTTTGGCAACTTCATTGAGTATGGAATATGGTTGAAAATTTAAGTAAGGACTGGGACGTAGGGCCACAAGAAATGTTCTGAACAAATGAGTGATAAGCTTCCAGTAGATTCAACTATAGATTGTCAAATGGTTAAAAATTATGGAAAGTTTAATATACCGGCAAATAAGAAAACCTAGGTCTCTAAGACTTGTAGAACGTCTAAGCTTCGGCTTGAAGTGTCTTCGAGTCGCTGTGACCACGCAACACGGTAAGTTAAAAAACAATACAAGAGGAGAAGGACATCGACCAATTTTGTACGTACAACTCGAGAAGGCTGGGCAGTTTGGCATGTGACATGAGGTGCAGAGTTACCCGGAAATCAACAAACGAAATCGCGAGGATTTGTCAAATTTCTCCAAACCTCCGAAGTTAGTTAAAACCCTCTTGAAATCGGTCCGTGATAGGTTGTCAAACCGAACAAGCATACAGCGTAAGCTTCAGTTTATTTTGGTTGTTCGTTTTCCAAAGTACAAATACATGACAAACCTTCTCTTTTCTTCTCATTACTTTTATTTCCTGCCAACAAACAGCTGTTTTTCGAAATTGACAGCTGCTGACATTTGAAAACTCAATGGGTACGACCTATTGAGGTTTCAGCAAAAGTTCAACCAAAATTCACGATTTCGGTTCGATAGAAACAAACCATCAGGCAATGTTGTCTATACTTACCTCCCTTCAGACCATCTAAAGTGTAGTGAACACTCCTGCTATTATCGAAAATCACGGCGGTATTTAACTCGCGAAACTGGCAATCAAGTTACCATCCCTTCCATTCTTTGCATTTGTTGCGCGAAATGCGCGACTTGGTCGAAAACCAGATGATTTTTACAGACTCCTCTTGATATTTTCTGTTCCGGTCAATTATTTCTGTAAACACCGATCCCTTAGATAAGACACGCACGGCAGACAAAATCATCGAGACTAACACGGGGTCTCCACTAGACATTAACCATGCCCAGTTTCTGAACATGATGTGAACAAATCTAGAGACACAAAAATCCATGTGATTTCATCATATACTGGCAAGTTTCGAAGCTGTCCGATTGCTGCCTGGGCACCGGAATAAATGGCAGTCCATCGATAAGGGTAACGGTGCAGGCTAGGGGAGCTACTTTTACCACAGCCATCCAACACTTGTGATCTTAGTGTAAAGGACTTTTCGAAGAGGTCACAGGAAACCTCTACTCCTTCTATTTCCCCTCTGACTGTATTTGTTGATGCAACTATTTTCGTTTCGGAAGTCGTAGGTCTGAACGTTAGTTTGCTGGAGCCAGGGATTTCGGTAGTCTGTCCATTTATTGCTTTGTGGTGCCATAGAGGGTAGGAATTTGAGCTAAGCTTCCCTTCGATCCGTGACTTCTGAAATGCTGATTCCAGCTGTCCATTCTCCGCGATCAGCTGGGTCTTCTTAAACCAGGAGACTCAAATAGGACGACTCTCTTGTGCTCGGTGTTGTCTGAGTCTGTGTTTTTTCGACGAAAATTCTACTTCCGATTTAATCTAAATCTTTGAACACAGCAGATTTTGGAGATGTGTCTTCTTCACGCCGCCGGGGTTTTGAACAAAGTTGCCTATATAAATCTATTGCAGCATCGGATGCCAAGAGCGATTAACTCTACTTTGCGAAAAATGAGCGCTAAATTTATTGTTGCTTGCAAACAGTTGAATGCACAACCTCAGTTGATTAAGTTTCCCAACTTAAGTACACTTATGCAAGTAATCGAGCGAATGCGCAGAATTGGTTCACAATAATCACTTCGTTCAGTTTACTAAAGTTAAGTTTCGTTCAGATTTTTGACTGAAGTCAATTGGTCTCTACGAACGTTAATCAGAGTTTGCGATCTAATTTCGCTAAATTGAAAGAAGTTTCCGTATACATTTCATTCGGTTCTGACAAACGGTTTTTCGTCAATCTTGGCCCAACACAAATCAAGAGACATTTGTCGATTTTGAACTGCCCTGACTGTCGTAGAATCTCCAGTAAAGTGTATTTTTTAATACAGTCCACACATCTGTCTTCTTAGTCTAAAGTGCCAAAAAATTTGAACAATGACTAACTATAGGCCACATCTCCTATTTCAATCAACAGTCATTATTTTTCGAGCAACAAATCCGACAAAGACAGATTTTATTCGTTTAGTCTTTCTTTGGTGCTTCCTAATTTCCTTTCACCACAAATGGGTACGCTGCCCTGACAAAATAGAATCTACAACGAAGAATGGCCGCTGATATATTACCCTCATCAAATGAATAAAAGCAAGCAACCCTGCTTGCTATCCGTGAGCTGTGACGTGAGTTTGTTCATCAAAATTAATTCACATTTGATGACATCAATTAGCATAGCGAAATATCCAAATTTGTTGTGGTCCTAAAAATGTGTGGATTCACAGTTATTTGTTGGACACCTACGCCTATTAAAAATACCTTCACCTCATCACGAAATGCTGGCAGTCTCCCCGTGAGTCCATTGATCCATTCCTTCGCCAGTTTAGTGTGGGTTCAATTTAGTTGGCGTTGAAATTGACGGAAATCGGATCCGGTTTAGGGAACAAAAAGCGGTCGTAAAAGGTTATTTTTTGTGCCGCGCATCGCACTGGGGTGGAGACTGATGGAAATGCATCGGAAATTGGAGTTCAGTCTATATTGATGACAGTCATTATAAAGAGGTTATGTTAAGCTTTTCTTTTTCAATTCATATTCTCTGTGGAGTGAAACTTGTTTCTCTTTGGAATGTAGTTAGTCATCAAGTAAATAAGGAGTCTGAATTCTAACTGCATTTGATTTGACCGTAAAACGGTACCATGCAATCAGCAGAACGACAAAGCAGAAATAAATATTTTCAGAATTTGCTTGGACTTGGGATAATTTTTAAGTAACTGACGTAACCGAAAAGTCAAATGATCCAAATCGACACTCACCACCTATTATTCGTCGATTTCAAGGCTGCATATGACAGCGTGCATAGAGATGAGCTGTAAAACACCATGATTGGTTTCGGCATTCCTGTCAAAGTCGTTAGCTTGTGCCGGATGGTCGGGAACAAATTCAGCGAGACCTTCAAAGGTCTTCGACAACGACGACGCACTGTCATGCGACTTTCTTAACATCATTCTTGAGAAGGTTATGCAGGGCTTACTCGACAACGCAGGACGCACGATCTTCCAAAAGTCTGTACAACTGCTAGCATACGCGGACGACATTGACGTGATTGGTTCGAAACATAGAGCCGGTAATGAAGTGTTTGCTGGCATTAGAAAAAGGCCAAAATTAGTTTAGCGGTGTACAGGGGCAGACAGTAGCGGGACCATTATGATTGTTCGATATGCAGGGGTGTCCTTTCTTAAGGGATTGCAATACACAAATACCATTATGCCGGAACCGAGAAAAACGAGATGTGTCTCATATAGAGGGGTGCTCGCCAAGAGAAGTTTCATTGTATATATTATCGAGAAAGGACGCAAAACATCGGTGACTCGGCCAGAGACTCACCATAGGTAGACACAACATTGAGCTAGTGAAGGACAGTACGAACAACACCAGTACCGAGATTAAACGCGGCATAACTCTTGCCAACCGCTGTTTCTTTGGGCTCAGAGGCAATTGATTAACAGAGCCCTCTCTCGGAAGACAAAACTAACATCCCTATCCTGCTCTATGGCGGGGAAGTCTGGACAAGGGTAAAAGCGGATGAACCCTTTGGCCTTTTCGTCAGAAAAGTTCTGCGTGCGGTCATTAGTCCTATTTGCGTTGATGGTACAATGACGACATGAGCCAGGTCAGGCGTCTACGGATTCAACGCCTAAGGTGGCTAGGCCCTTTAGAGCGCATGGATAACTCCGATCCAGCCCGAAGAGTCTTCGATTCGAAACCATTGGGACAACGCAATAGAGGATGGTAACGGAACCGATAGTGCACCCAGGTGGAGAAGGACGTCAACCAACTTGGCTTACGCAAAGCAGTCTAAGGATCGTGCCAGTTGAAGAGGCTTGTTGGTTGAGGTCTATTACGGATTGTAGCGCTATTAGAAGAAGAGGAAGAAGACGTGACGTAGCTCCTGATATAAATAATCGTGGATTGTACTCCATGTCTGGTTGGAGTCAAACTTACTTACTTCTCGTACGACTGGGTGGCTTAGTAGGTTAAGTGCCTGCTTTTGGTTAGTGTGGTCCCCGGTTCGAATCCCAGTGAAAGCAAAGTTAATATCTGGTTTTCAAATCTGGTCCTGTCACCATTTGCCGTTGGGATCAAATTAACGGCACTCTCACTGGAGTGGTCGATCAGTGGTAGTAGTCTGGTGAATTCACTAGAAGCTCCCTTTCCAAACCTAGCCTACTTACTTTTCAGACTAGCGACACTCGGAAGTCTAATGTAAGGGAACTATAGTCTAGGGAACTATAGTCTGGCAAAACAAATCATCTCGGTCGGTTCGTTAAGTTTCATTCAATTTGGTTATTTAAGGGGGAGCGAATTCAATCGGTTTTTTCTAACACTAAATTGTTGTAGAATGTCGGAAATCTGTCTGAAAGTGAGTTTATTTGACAGATAATTTTGTGGGATTTATGTTTAAGCATGTGGGACAAGTGACCGCCGCAGTACATCACGCCTTATTTCATCAATGACGCGTCGACTCCAAATCAAAGTGTTGCAAGAAAAAGCTTTTATTTATGTTTCTGATCCGCTCGCAGTTGACTGTATCATTTTAACCATAATCATTTAAGAAAAATGCTGATTATTTCTGGATTTGTTTGAGCTTGTCGAATCGAACCATGATTTTCAAAACAAATTTGAACAATTTGTAAACGTTGTTCCGGTGTAAGTGTACTCATGATGGATTGTCAATCTAAACATTCCTAAAAAAAATCGAGAACTGTCAAATCATCTGTCACAGAAAAAAACGTTATCAATTTAAAGTTCGCCGCCTCTAAAAAAACACACACTTTACTTAATGTGGCCACTCAAGGCACTGGCGTTTTTTTTTTTCACCAACAAACATTAAGAAAAAAAAATAACTCTACAGGTAAGCTTCGTATTTATCTAAGCTGAAAGTTTGATTTCCTGCATCTTCTTCCGCGAAGTCAACATTAACGTAATTCACTCACAGCGAGAGGTCAAAGCGCTTTAAAATAATGCTACCAGTACCGCTCGTTATCCAGACACAAATGCTCTATCTCAGGCTCAGCTAACCTCCACTAGGCTTCCATTATTTTAAAGCACTCCCATCTCCTGGGTTTCCACAAGTCATTTTCATTTCCTTAAGTAGACATCTGCCGGTTTATACGAGTAATCCCGGTTATAACGGAGGAAACTCCCTCATCGAAATCATCATTTCTGCCCACATCATCGCGTCATCAATCATAACCTCGATGGCGGCGCGGCGTTGCCTGCGAACGGAACGTCTAATCGACTCCAAGTGACCCAATACCGAACGGAAAGAACAACTCAGTCATGAACAAAGTCAAATCCAGTTAAGCAACTAGTCCGACAGCCACTCACCAATGATCAGAGCCACTGAATTGAGCTGAGTTTGTACAATTGTTGGTCGATGCACCAGCACCAGCAACAGCACCAGCACGCCAGGGAAATTAATTACACGACCGAAGCGTCGCATGCAGGTGGCCTATGAACATACATCTTCCTCGGCTTCAGTCTAAATAGAATAATTCAGCCCAAATGATCAAGCACGCGTGCGCTTCACACCTTGCACCAAGAAACCTCTTATTCAATACGGATGGCTGACTAATTAGTGGATCTGGGACTGTGCACGCACTTGGCCATTTGAATTTCTTTCGTTTTCCTCAACTGGTTTGGCCTTTTCGATTTCATTTTGAACGGACTATAAGCATAAAAATTATGGCGCACATGGCGACCGAACACGATGAACTCTCACTTAAGCGGCTGTGACCACTCTGCGCCGCGAAAGAGAAATGATGAGTGTAACCACACCAAAAGCCGCTGGCTTTCTTTTGACTCGGTCACCTGTCCGTTTGGCTGACAAACGGTCGTAATTCATACGAAAAATTAAAGAGTAACCGAATAAGATCACACCACTGAGGTGCGATTTGACCCGCCCAACCCGAGCATGCCGGACATAAAACAAAGCCAGATTAACTTGGTTGTAATCTCGTTTATGACCTCCATTTAGATCGCTATCTCCGCCGAAAAGCGTGCGTCTCCGTATAGTCCGGCGGGTAATTTTCCCCGAAAGGAAGAGATGAGATATTACTTGTTGACTCAAGTGATTAGTTGCATTGACACGAAGCGTTTAAACGACGATCAATGGCGTACACTTTGGGGCTGCCAACTTGCCTGGCCGTGGTCCGTGATTGATGGATGAACTCTCCGAACTTTGACGCAGCGGGAGAGAAAATCCACCAAGTGACAGCTGACGGGTGGTTAGAAAATGTTTTCTTTGTTCTACGAACCGATGGAAAGTGCCATCGATTCTCTGTGGTCAGACTTGTTTTCTCACTTTTTTTCGGGAAATTCGTGTGCCTTTTCCCTCTTTCTCAGTGCTGCTAATGAGGCTAAAACGTATGAAATTTTCTTCGAATCGGATTTCCAATGCAGCGCCTCACTCGGAGGCGATCAAATGATGTGACAGCTTAGAGTCTGTTCACAGAGTGCACATACAAAAGATGATTTTGAATGGAATTTCGGAAAAGAAGACCTCTTTGTAAACGATTTTTGTTTAACACTCTCCGAAATAGTTTGAATCAAGCTCAAATAACCTGTCTTTTTTTAGGCTAAACTGGTCGGTCGTTGTGTTGGTTTCTCTTTTCGGAATTTTTATTCAAATTGTTTTCCATAATTCTTTTCAAATATCGGCGATACCTTGGGAGTGTTAACTCATAACAGCAGATGAGGGGATCCCAGTAGGGCGCAAAAAATGCGAGAATACAGCGTGGTCTCACAAGGGAAAGATGTGTTTAGTCAAAGAATATTCAAGAAATAGCCCAGAAGGTAAATTCTTTAACAGATTATAGTCAAATCTGTTTGGAATTGAATAACTTAAGCTAGGTTAGCTTGTAGTGACTGTCGCGATTAAGAAAACGGCTCAATTAGACTCTGATCTGTGTTTAATTCCAGCTTATAGGAATCTAATATCATTCAGTTGACATTTTGATCTGTTCTTTTATGGTTTCTGGGATGTTGGTTGCGGCTCTATTTTATGTTTGTTGCGTCTTGTAAGTGTTTCTTTTTGGCCCGGACTTCTGCATACAACAGGTCTTCTAGGCCGCTGCACTCACATCTAACTAACGCCCTAGCAAGTACTGGACAGGTGCCAAGGTAGTGTAGGATCAACTTCCTCACGTTGGCTTCGACAACTCCTACGAATGTCGTTATAGGGCGCTCCCATTCTCCCTGCTTGGTTTCCCATAAAGCAGTAACCAGAGACATCGTCATCTTATCATTGTCTTTTCTCTTTACCTATGGTAGTGAATTAGTTATTTTTGTATTCAATGGATGCCTTGTTTGGTTGGATGTCTCTCTGATTTGGCGAGAGAATTGCGTTTGCAAGTTGTCTTGATAGGATTTCTTTTGGAGCAGTTATTATGTCTTCTAACGCGATGTCAAGGACAAGCTTGCTCCGTTCTAAGCCGAAAACCAGGGAGACTCCAATAGGTTAAAAAAAAAACCCTATAAGATTTATTGGCTAAAGTTCTTGAGTCTGGTAGGATTGACATCAAAAGCTTGGATGGTGTACAGGTTATCTACACACGCTTATAGAGATTCTATAAATACTGGCTGCCGATAAAAATTCGAGTTCGAATTTTTTTCCATATATTTTGACAGCAATTCGATCACATTAATTGTTTTCTTCATATATTCTGACAGATAAAAATCAAAGCCAGTGCGAATCGTTTTTTTGCACCTTACTTTACTTCACTATCGATAGCGTTGAACAAAATACGGCTATTGTTTTTCCGCTGAGTCTTAAGGGCCAGTCGTAATTGATCTAACCAAACTTGAGCTTATGTCACCCTCTTGCATGGACATCTCCGGAAGATAGATAACATTCAGGCTGATTAAGTCACGGACTCGTCGCGTTGTTTAAGCCCTGCTTTGAATTTGAAGGACGGTGAGTTTATTACCGAATTCAATGAAACTAACCTGACGTATTTCGGGGAATGTACAGAGCATCCCAATGAAGCCTTGAATGGATGTAATCTACGAAGGTTTTGCACTTGTTGGATCTTTCCAGAATGTGTTGCAGTGTGAGGAACTTACCTATTGTTGGCCTTGATCTGAAACTTAGTACACAATCGTGGATTGTGTAGTACACAAATGGCAGAGATAGTCTTTGATGCTTTATTTAAAAAACGTGTTTGTCTTTAGTTAACGTAATTAAGGGAGCTAAATTTCATGTGGGTGGTCGCCGTGGCGTAGAGGGTTAGTGCGTCGACTCCTACGCAGAGGGTGCCAAGTTCGATACCCGAATTTACCACCTATCATTATTCACGGCTCCACCTATTTCGAGTCACTGACAATGCTCAAAGAGTATTTCCTGTCTAGAAAAAGCTTCTCGAATTCGCCGTTCGGAATCGGCATTAAACTGTAGGTCCCTTCCCCTCGTGAAAGAACAATAGCACGCACAACACGAGTGGTTGCTGAGAAGCTAGGCCCAGGTCCACCTAGGACTGTCGCGCCGCCCATATTATTATTATTATAAATTTCATGTGGATCGAGAAAAGATACTGAAATTCCACTAGTTGAGCATTCTTTCCTCCGACCATATTTTACGGACTTCATAAACCCGAGGAATGGTGAGGTAAATGAAGGCTTTGCGTCCCGTGGCGTGCGCAGCTGGAAAGGCTGTTCAGCACAGGACCGTCCTATTTAAAAAGGCAAAATTACTGATTCCTATATCTAACCCACGCAACATCACCTTATTTTATTTTCAGTATCGCATCGTCTACAGCGGTGTTAAGGTCTTCATCGCGTTTTTCAATCCTTTCGATGGAGTTCAGTTCAATCAGTTTTTCTAGGGATTCCTCCAACTGATAGTGGATTGTTCCAATCTTTGAAAGAGCGCCAGCTGCTGGCTCAACCGCCTGTGCATTGTAATACTATGTCTCCACTTAACGAAATCGCGAGGGAATTTCGAATTCCAGGGATTCGAAACCTCACACATTCGGCGAAATCCAGTTGAAGTTCTGGAAACGCTCTTGAGTTCATCAGTCAGTGAAAGGTTGTCAAACCGAACAATCCTACAGCGTGAACTTCTGTTTATTTTCTTCATTTTGGTGTTAATTTTCTCATTTTCTCTCTTTCTTATCTGATGTTCTCAACACTAGTGTTTCCTGTCAAGAAAAAAGGGGTTTTGCGGGCCACTTCAAAATGAATAGCTCATGACATTTGAACCAATTCAAAAATGGTGGGAATGGCTTATTGAGGTATTGAAAAGTTGGTTGCAGTTTCAAGACTGTTCGGTGGTCAAATATTTTAGCGTTTTTTTGTCTGTAGAGAGGAGTCCTCCTAATGATGGTGAATGGGTTCACTTTTTAAAAAGGCGACAGGTGCCATTTAGAACTGTGACTCAGAGATGGCGAAAGTAATACACAATGTGCCTAAGCCCTTCTTTCTTCCCTTTTTTGCGTGATGCTACAGTCTGACTTATGATTAGTGAAGGCAATTGTTTATGTACATTCGTCCGCTGTCTTGCTTTCCTTTCGTGCTTCGACAATTTCGATGAAATTTTCATACAGCTTACCTTGGAATGCACTTACACCCATGGCTTATTACAGTCGTTATCCAAATACGTTAACCAGAAAGTTTGTGGTTGATGTTCATTTTCAGAAAAACTAAAGCAAGGAAGGTGTGTGGCGCTCTATCTCAACAAACCAAGAAAATCTAATGAATTTCCATCTCTCTGAATGAAACCGTTGAAGCAAATTTCTGATACTTCACCTCACAATCAATCAAAAGATCATCATAAAAGTTATTTTGCCCGATTTCTCTTCAGCGATTTTGCACCGATTGTGCTAAATGGAGAAAGATTAATAGTAGTTTAAGCGTTGAAGAAAACCGAAAAGAAATTTCACGCGCCAAACACTTCCAGATACATTTCGATTTCAATGTGAAAGGATTGTATATCTGCATCTAGATTCCACGAGGTGAATACTAGAGAAATCTCGTATTTGCATTTCTTAAACATATGCATGACGCCGTCAAAGAACATCACTTTTTGTTTTATTAATAATCAAATGGAAAGGTGGTCTCAGTTTAGTAGAGCACGACGCAGCGCTCACGCGCCCACTTCAGTATTTAAATTTCGGATTTATTTGATTGCTAAATTGTTTTTAGCAAAACGGATGCAAAGCGATTTCCTGTGATAGAGAATTCGAATTAAATTCATGACCAATATATCATTTTTATTTGTCTTCGATAATGGCGGCTGCACCCTGTCTTGTGGAAGGCATCTCTCGAGACGTTGTGTGTTTTTTTAATTGCCAATGGATGACGGTTTGCAGCAAATAGCCGAAAATAATGTGAATAGTTGACGAACAAGTGAAGGCACCACTCAGGAATGAACTGATGATAATGCCACGCAGGCGATGAAAGGTAGGAATTGAATTCAGTTTACCCAAATTCAAAGCAGTTTGTTTGTGAAAAAATAACAAGAGTGAATTGAATGGTCACAGTAGAATTGAATCGTGCTGCTTTAGTAAGAAGTATTTTTTGGAGGCACTTTAAATTGATAACATAGTTTTCTGTGACAGTTGATCTGACAGTTCTCGGTTTTTTGAGCTAAGTTTGTTTTGGCAATCCATCAGGAATAACCTCTCTCAAACCGAAGCAACAAGCAAGTTGACATTAATTTTTAAAATCACCGTTCAATTGGAGAAGCTCAAACAAAAACCAGAAATTCTCAGCGTTTGGTGTGCTTTATAGGATCACACGGTTCACATGTCTTCTGAAATGATGATCACTAAAAGGCTACGGTCAACAGTGAGTGGTTCAGACACACGAATAAAAGCTTTTTCTTGCACTTACACTTGGACTTGGAGTCGCTGGAGTCGAATCGTACGGCAAGGGTCACATGGCCCAAATAATATTCAAGAATTAATGCCACAAAATTATCCGTCAAATAAACTAATTTTCAGACATTTCGACTCTCTATAACCAGTTACTCTTATCAGAGACCGATTGATTTCACTCCCTCTTAAATAAGCAAGAGAGAATGAAACTGACCGAAATTATTTTTTTTGTTCTATCATTTCTGTGGATTCGTTCGATGAGTAGATTGCTTATGTCAGAGCCTCTGTGGGTCGCCAGCCTGACAAGTAAGTAAGTACGTTTTACTGCAACTAGACAGCGCTACATGTCATACAAAATGTGCACAGCTGCGCAAGAAATGTGTCCTGACTGGACTTTTTGAACCCTCCGAGTTCGATGTAAAAAACTTACCCTACATTTGGTGACATTTATCCTTCAAAAATTCGATACATTTATACATATAAATTCATGGTATTTTATACAAATTGTACTTACTATTTTCGGAAGACTCGTAGCGGCACAGTGGGCTTAGAATTACGGAAAGAAGCGCGAATTCGAAAGGCACGAATTTAAATATGGCGTATTTGACAGAGTATTTAGATTTGCTCTATTTGACGTTTCATGAGCCACACGTTGCTGCCAGGGCTGATACAATTTATAACGAGGAAATTAATATATTTCTCAACACAAACGAGGATTACGTGACTGTCACAATTGATCATGCGTGGATCCATTGCGCTCTCACCGTTCCAGCACTTTATACACCGTTTCTTCGCAAAGTAAAAGACTAAAACTAACATCTACAAAATCCCTTCTGGTGCTTAAGCAGTAATTCTTCAGATAATATACTCGAATATTGAGTTATAACCAATTTGTGTTTCAAAAGAATTTCCAGTATCTTAATTCCTGACAATTCTTCTAGGCTACTGAATGAGTAGTTCCCTTGGATCGTCTTTCCTGTTGTTGCGAGGGCTGGACAGGTGCCGAGGTAGTGTAGTGTGGTTTCTTCTTCTTCCTCATCCCTGCAGCTTTTGCGGAAGTCGTTGCGACTTATTGGCCTGTATGCCAAGAAGGCCTGTATGCCAAGAAGGCAGTGGCCAGTAATAACGCCTACGACGTTGCTGATTTCATTTCTTTTCACAATTTTAGTAGTGTACCTGTTTTCTTTGGATTTATTGAGACAAGCCTCGAGGTTTGTTGATGACATCTGTAAGTAAACACGTGAAGAGCCCACTCACCCGTGGGCTAAGTTTGCATCTTAAGGCTCAAATCCATAGAATCCGTCACGTGCGTTGCGTCACTTCAAAAAATTGACAACTCATAAGGTCTTATGAGAGGAAGGAAGATAGCAAATACAGCCCACAAGTGAAATTAACCACGACGTATTGAATTGGGCAACTTTTAACTTTCTGTGCGTTTGACAGATGTTTTCATGGAAATTCTTTCGAGTGCTTCTTATGTGATTGTTTTTGCGATATCTTATGAATGAAAGACTTTTTGTTTTAATAATTCCTAATAATGCAGGAACTTCAATATTTTGAATTTCTTAGATTTATGCGAGAGAGTAGATTGCGCAAGCAAACGTAGTCATTGGGCACATCTTTGCAATCCGGCAACTAGGATTCTTGTGGATTCTAAACACAACGCACCCGACAGATTTTATGGGTTTGGGCCTTAAGCCCTATCTCCTTCAGACATACACGGCAAAGTTTTGCATTTTAGTCTTTGATGCAATTGTTGGTGTATCCAGAGCCATGATAACCGCATCACTTCTTTGCATATAGCGATAGATACTCCGGCTATCGGGTTCATTGTCATTGGCAGTCGACGTGGAGAAGGAGATCTCTAGTGATGTAGTGAACACTCCTAGTGCCTTCCTCAATGTTTGAGACATCAGTGTGGGTTTCCAGATTTCCTGGCTAAATCATTTGCCAGTCTTCTCGGTCCAGTATCATAGTTTTGTATCCAAACTCGAAGTCTAAGAGTCACACTTTATAAATCTGTAGGCATTGGAATCCTCATATTTTTAATGATTTCCATGTGTCCCAAACTGTGTGTCTAACTGTTACAGTATCCTGCCATAAATGTAGCACAAGCAATAAACACCCACAATTCACACGCGATCGTCGCGATCCTTTTAAATACATGGATATATGTTTATTGAGGACACTTCCTCAATAAACACCGAAATAATAAATGATCGCCTGTCCAACTGATAAGACAATATTGTACCGTAGGTTAAGTTTCATTATGAAGCAACCATGCAGCATAAGTTAGTCTTAAGATAGATCTCAAGCGGTGCTGACGTCTAAAGATAGATTTCAACGCGATATAAGCGAAATACAAATACATGTAATATCTATTTAAATTACATAAATCAAGTTTAATGTATATTTTGTAAACAAGTGTTTCATTCAGTGAATTATTAAGACATATCGTAGATAAAATGTCTAACCCGAACGGTTGCATTATCTCAGCCTAATCGCAGCCTTGGCAGCTATCAGCTTTGCAAAGATGACAAGGGAAAGAAGCTGTAGCATTGTTTCCAAAGAAGCCTCCCGTGATGCGGATGCACGTACGCTGATCTTTGCATGCTACCTAAATTTTAGATCGTCTTTGTTCAACAATGGTGGCCACCAAAGAAGGATGCCCGATGGCGTAAGTGACAAAAATGACTGCGTTCAAAGCTTAGCCAGGGACCACGACTTGCTGTTGCGAATGTTTACAGACTAGTCTGCTGATTTTGACTGATGCTGATTCCAGGGAACACTTGCACTTGGTTCTATACCAATCGTGAAACCATTCAGAATCGATAATTTTTCATTTGAAGTTCTTATTCACCATGTGGTGAGAAACGCTTTCGTAGAAGTAGGGCTCTAACTACGTGATGTTTGGCCTCTTTCTCTCCATTTTACAGAAATCATTGTTCCCGTTTATTTCTGCTACGGTCCATTCAGTTTTTTTCACTTCCAAAGTCCGATCGGTTGACGTCCGGCCTTGCCAATTTCTATGTAACTGCAAACGCAGTTACCTCCCCAAACCAACGCGAGACGCGACGACTTCCTCATCCGCTATCGCCATGCCGTAGGTTTCCTATTAACTGTGTTCTCATTAGCGAATCTCCTACAATCAATTAATTTGTTTTCTCCAAGTTAGGGCCTTTCAGCCAGCCGCCTATTCCCCCGCTAACGTCTCACCAGAAGTGAATCATTAATTTCAATTAACTAAAGCAAAACATTAAACTAAAAGGCGAAAGCCCATCTTCCGGCGCGCTGGAACCAGCCCCAGTGCTAATTATGCCGCCCAAAAAAATCATGGCCAGGTCATAGTGTTCTTGGCCATGACAATCTCAGCCTAGCGGCAGACGACATATGTGTATCCATCGGGGCATAGCTGAGCAGTCGCCTTAAGGTAATTAATTCAGATCAGTTAAGCAGTTCGTTGACCTGGCCCGCCGAGGAACCGTTGTGAGCGTTTTGCCATTATTGAGTTGAATCCATTCAACTCTCCAGCTTATGCTAATGGTCTTGTGTCAGCCGGGCTAACATTACATTCGAATACAAGACGATTTGATACTTTCAAAGAGTCGGACTTGATTGTTTCGTTTTTGCAATCGTTTTTCTGGGCACATCAGCACCGGGAAGTTCACCTTTCGGAAGACCGTGTGTGGATCTCGCAGCGTGATGCATGAATCAATAACGTCGAATGGAATGAATAATTTATACATGGCCACGTTGCGAGCGGCAGAAAACCGCGAAAAAAGAGCAGTTCAAGCCAATAAATCATCGGTTTTTGTTGCTGTTGCGTCTCGGAACCGGAGAAGCAGCATCTCGCTGCTTGGATGTGCCATACGGTCCCAATTGATATTGATCACCAATTGGGTTGATGAGTGGCCGCTGCTGTGAAGATGATTGCGGTGAAAGGTTATTCCTGCTGTGATGGTGGCTGTGCTGCTAAGAATCTGCTTTAAATCGACGTGAGAGTGCACTGCAATTGAATGTTTTTAAATGGATACACGGCGTGTTATAAATGAATCTCACCACGATGTGTTCATTCAGAAGTTGTTGGGATAAAGTCAACAAGGCAATCAAGGTGTGTTCAACTGTGTAGTTCTTAGTTTGATCTTTATGAACAGAATAGTAATGACTTAAATCAACGACAACTGATTGCGCTAACTTCCGAGGGATCAAACAAGAGAGATCGCGTACAATAACTTCCCTTTCCTGTAGTGTTGCGTGCTCTTCTGAAGCCGTTTATCAACAACAAGTGTGCTGGTATGGGGCACTCGGGAATCCGTGATGCCAGTGGCTTGACCAATATGTATACATTTGTGTGGCAGAAAGCGATCTGCTCACCAAACTGCGGACACAAGTGTGCTGTGTATGTGCTGCTTCCGGTACATAATACAGAGGAAGGGAATAAGATCAACAGGCTGATACAATTTCTGCACCCTTCGTCGTGGGAGCCGCACGCACTTTTCGAATAAGGCACTTTGAGTCAAAAAACTTTAAGTCGACTAGTTTTCTTCCTAAACAAATATCTAAAGCTAACACAAACAGCATTAGACGATACGTATGAACCTTACTCTTCAATTTGTCTGTCATTTGATGAAAACCGCATTAAAATCCGTTGCGTAGTTTAAAAGATATAAGCGTACATCGCTCTGTTCGGCTCTGTCAGGCTTGATACAGTGTCAGATCCTAATAAAACTCTAGAAATGCAGATCGACTCTCACCACTTATACGCGGCTTCAAGGACATCATGTACGGCCATAGTGTATACTCCACCATGTTTACCACCATTCTTGCCAAACTAGTCAGAGTGGGTTATTGGTTTTGTAGCCTATTGTTAAAGATTCAAATAAATTAGTAAATGAAATGATAAAATGGTACAGGGTGACGATGTATACTTCTCGCTGCTCCGGCGAGATCAGTAACGAATTCAGTGTGATCTTCAATCCGAAAAAAAAACTGAAAGAACTTTTAGGCATCATTCTTGAAAGGATTGTGCAAAATGTATGGGCCAGCAGAAGGAGGACGACCTTCCAGAAGTCCGCTCATCTGTTGCTTCAGGAGAGAAACCGCTAAAATGGATAGGGCGGCGAGCAAGGCTAAAATGGAGGATCCTCAAGACTATTGGGACAAAGCGTCACAAAGAGGAGTTATGACTTCAAGGTATTCAGGTGTAATAAAAGTTTGATTCTGAGGTTCTTGTCGTTTAATAATAATATGGGTGGCACGACAGCTTGAGGCGGACCTGGGCGTAGCTTCTCAGCAACCACTCGTGTTGTGTGTGCTATTGTTCTTTAACGAGTGGAAGGGACCTACCGTTTTATGCCGACTCCGGACGGCGAAGTTGAGAAGCTTTTTCTAGACAGGAATACACTTTGAGCATTGTCAGTGACTCGAAAGAGGTGAAGTCATGGATTATCAAAGGTGGTAAATTCGGGTATCGAACCTGGGACCCTCTTCGTAGAAGTCGACACACTTACCCACTACGCCACGGCGATGTTTGAGTCTCCTTTTTTGTTCATCTTGGAATTTCATCAGTCCAAGATGAAGTTACGAATTTTGCTCGTAAGCATAAGCGTGGCCTGGAAACTCAGCAGTCTTTAAAGGACTAAACCCTTGACCTAGCACGGTGAGTTCAACCCGTGCTTAGCTGCGGTGTTAGCAAGAACTCTCAATGGAGAATCTGTTGACAAATGCATCTTAACCAAGAAAGTAAAACTGCTGGATAGGTGTAAAACTTAGTTATAGTGGAAATATATTTTATTTGAAGGGAGGTTTTTTTTACTGGGTTAAAATCTTGGGAACGGTCCCCATTCTATAAGTCAAATTCTGAAGAGCAATTCCTAAATTCTGCGTATTCTACAAGTTCGTTTTATAAGGATTCGTTTACGGTGCACTGCGTTTGTATGTTCCTTTGACGTAGTCTAAACAAAATCCTGGTTTTGATGAATATTCTGAACGGGTGGAAGAGGATGATATTCCTTTTATTTTCAGAACTGAACGCCCAAACGAAAGAAATGTAGAAATTCAACTGCAGATGAAATTTGAAGCTTGAAAAATTACCAGAAATACACAAGATGGTGGTGTGACAATAGCTGTGTTTTTTTTGCAAGCTTATATACGCTTAATTTATAAGTGCACAAAAAAACGATCATCGGCACTTAATGATTCATCATAAAAACTTGGCAGCACCGACAACATTTGCTAAGCAGTCAGGGGTGTAGTCGTGGAAGGTGATGGTTGATCTTTGATGGTCACAATCTTCGTTTTGTGACTGTGTAGTGTGACCATCACTTTAAAAGCAAAAACACTTAATAATTATAGAATAAAAAAATCGTGAAATGAAAAGAAACGTTTACTAAGCCAAAACGAAATGTGTAGCGGAGACACTCTGAGTATACCAAAAATTGCATACTTATGGATGCCAACAAAATTAAAAATGATCTAAAATATCAAGCGAACCTGCAGATGTAAGCCACATACAGCAACCTAAACAATGAATGAATGAATTCAGGAATGAACACACAGAAATTAATGATTGCATTTTTTTATCCACGATTATTTCTTAAGCGGCAATAGATATGATGAGTAACTTAAGCGGATATAGGACTTCTTGTTAGTGTATTTTACATGCAAATTGAAATTTAAGCGTAAATACGCCTGCAAAAACATGGCTATTAAAAGACTCAAGAAACAAGAAATGATTCTGTTTACCTGGTAAGATTTATCTTTTTAAAATCAAATGAAAAAAATCCGCTCTTCAGTCATTTCATCATATTTTAAATAATAAGTATGACGATAAATACTTATATCAATTTTGCATCTTACTCGAAGTCTTTATAACTCGATTTATCGAAGTGAGACTTTGTTTTCATTCACACAGGGTGAAAATCTTTTAAATCATCAGTTGTGCAACTGCTGTTTTGCAATACTTGATATCGCGAAAATGAACAATGAGTAAGTAACTCTTCTGTTTGAAGCTGATAATAAGAAAAGCCCCGACTAAAGTAAAACGTACTTCAACATTTTACATGAAGTACAAAAAAAAGTTAAAAGTTAAAACACTAGAAATGTGTTTTCGAACAAGATAAAAAAAATAAAATCTGAATTAAGTCTAGCTAATGACCCTAAATCGACCACTGTGCGCCGTGGGGTTGTGAGTAGGTGCATCGAGTCTTCCGCTAAAGGCGCTGGGTTCAACTCCAACATAAGCATCAATTTACTCCTTCGTATAGTGATGTCTATTGGTCTGGGCCCTTTCTCCGGCCAAGAAATCTTAAGGACGTTTCTTAAACATTTCATCTCGCATTGCGATTGCAGATAAGGCCTATTATTCATCAATATTCACCACCATCCACATTATAAACCCATAGAATGGCTACGACTTTGAGATGATTGCATAAACTGAACCGAATTTTTCAATCGTTCGGTCAACTAAAGAGTTGCATTCTCTTACCCTCGCGATGCCTTAATCTCCAATCCATTCGTGCTTGCGCTGAACTTTTCTGCACACATTCACCGCCCACCAAGAGTAATGTAGCTCAAGCAGCCGTTTTCTGTGCTTCCTGCTTATCATAATTGTCCTACAACTTTCCAATCCGGAAAACAGCTACGGCACCTCCTTCAAATCTCTTAATAACCAGCGTTCCAAGCAGCGGATTATATCTTCACCCTCTTATCTGCACCCCAACATCAAGGCGTTTACAAAAGACGATGACTTCAGCAAAAACCGGTTCGCTATCGGCCCACCCCCGTCGTCTCCTGGTTCCCTGTTCGGACCGTCCACCACATTGTGACCTTGAATTCCAGGCAGAGTCTCCGCCCGATTTTGCAAGGAATTTAGGATTCAGGTCACCTCAGCACGACGGCACTGTGCGTCCATAAATCAACTCCGGATCACGAACAAATTGGCATATTCATGCGCAGAGATTTGCACTCACGCACGCGGAGCGAATGGCTGCGCACGACTCGTAATCGTCGTCGTCGCAGACAGCCACCGCCACAGTCCACTGCGAATTTTCAAGCGTGCCTGATGGCACAAAGATACAAGTTCAATTAACTCCGCGCCAAGTGAGTGCAATGAGACTGAAACTCAAGCTCAGACACAAACTCACACGAAACAGCAAAATCGCTGCGATCATGCAATTGTGTCGTTGCCCCATTGTCCCGTATGCAAATACGGAGCACGAACCTGGCGAAAGATCCATCATTATCCCGGCGGCCTGAGACAATGGATTTTTGTCACAGCAGCCATTGGGTCGGTTGCCGTGGCGACAAATGACTACAACTCCGCCCGCCGAGGCTATCGGCCTCTCTCCGGAGCGCGGGTGCATTGTGTCGCTCAGTTAATTAATTACACGAACGTGATATGGAAGCGATCGCATCTCGCAGGTGAAGCACACCGAGAGGCCGCGTTGCACACAACACGAGTACCCTGCGACGGTGTGGGCGTAATTACCTGAGGGTGGCCCATTCACCAGAAAGAGTACCTCTCTCTCAATGGGACTTCAGCTGTGGATGCATTGACACAAACGGAAGACGCAGACGAAGACGCCGGCGGCGCGGCAATCGCGATGATATGTACGACTGCGCTGAGATTGTTTTTCATTCACTGTTAGATGATCATCAGCTTTTGCCTCTTCGGTGTGAAGATCACTTGCCGTCGTTGCTGTCGTTGGTGAAGCGTTTAGACTCAGACTCTACGCGGTGGATGTTGCAATTCAATTGTAGCTGACGGGTTCCGTTTTCTTGTCGTTTGTTCTCAGCCTCCTCTCTGTCTCTCACTCATGGTGACTCTCAAGCGGAGCTAGCTATGCAAACTGCCTTCAGGGAACAATCATCCGACCTACTTTAGTTTGCACTGAGCTGGCTGGAGTGATCAGGCAGATCAGCAGTTACTCAGCGCAGTGTCTGTCTGGATGCCCTTTGCAAAAAGTAATACGACAACTGAGAGATTTTCTTGATGAAGATTTATATGTGAACCTTGGCTGCAATGGAAATGGTGCCGTTTTTTGCTTGGGAAGCAGCTTTAAGTGGAGCACTGGTTGGGAAGTTTCGAAATGGGTTCAACTGTTCACTCTCTGTGAGTGATTGAGTGGCTCGAGTCGTTGTTTAGAGGAAATTTAATCCTGGACATTCAAATTAAAGGAACTTGCTTGCCAACTCTGATATGCTACGAATGCTATCCGTTTACTTCGTCATCTGGAAACATAGTACAGCAAACTCTCTTATAAGTGGACAGCCACGGGACCGGAGTGTATTGTTCACATAAAAGAGCGTCTAGTTAAGAGGAAAAAAGCGGAACCAAAATCATATCTACCAACCAAACATTGCACTACATCTTGTCCTCTTAAGCGAATCGTCCACATAAAAGGGTGTCCATTAAGAAAGAGAGTGCATTGTATTCAGGAAATGAGGTGCGTGCGTGGCTAAACAATATGATTGCACAAATAAAAACATTAAGCACCGTGTGAGGAAAGCAGTTGCCACAGATGCGGTATCCAACCGGGAATGGTTAACAAGATGTACTCCTTAGTTGTTAAATCAAAGCGGACATACAATGTGCTCACCTCGTCTGGTGGAGAACATTACAAAGCGAACAAAGTCCCACTGATAAGCAGAATCCAAAGAACTGAGTGTACAGAGCGTGTGAATCTGATTACACACTGACAGCAGTGACTCGGCGTCCATATAACCCGATTCCTACAGACTAACCTTTTGAAATTCCATTCATCGAAAATGTATAGATACAACAAGCAACATGAATCTCAATATAAACATAATATTTGTCTGTTTCCTATACCTGCACATGCATCAGACAAATTTTACGAACAAACAACTTCAAAACCCGCTTGTCATTCGTTTTCATTTCGTTCTACTGCTTTATGTAAACCTACACTATACACATCAATGCATGCCACTTCTCCACCATCACATGACACATACTAGATAGCCCATAAGAGAACAACCGTAAAGCGGGAGCAAAATAAAGAGTGAAAAATCATAGTAACCCGAAAAATCTCGGTTTATACAATATCTGGCTCAGAAATGAAGTATTACAGTGGTTCCAAACTTCTACCTCTCTTGCCAATTAAAATGTTTGACAATTGCTTTTTATAACGTTTTCTCAAACCAAATTGACCAGAGGACGACATTCGCGTTATTTCCGAATAACCGTCAAAAATTCATGAATATCTGCCCAAAAGCCACTCAAATTCATAGATGGACTGGGGGGCAATCAGTTGTGAAGTCGGCTTTCTCTGTAATACTTCATTTCTGAGCCAGATATTGTATAACCCGAGATTTTTCCGGTTACTATGATTTTTCACTCTTTATTTTGCTGCCGCTCTCTGTCTCACTGTTCGCTGTGGTTGACTCCTCTCTGCACGCTTTCTTATGAAAATAAAATAACTCGCGTTTCGTCTACTTATTTGCTTATTTTGTATTGTTTTCTCTTAGATTTTTGCCTTGGCTTTTTTATTTCCGTTTGAAAAAATAACCTATGAAGAAGCATACAAAATTGGCTTGAATTGCTTTACTTGTATGTAATTAGCATAATGAATATTTTACCGACTTAACTTTTCAAATTTTTCACGCCACACCACTGTCTGAAAGGCCCAAAACAACCCGATTTTATAGTTCCCGTCGCAAGCTTTGAGTTGCGTAACAAGGCAGTAGTCTTCAAAAGGAAGGAATGGAATAATGATCCACCTACACGAACAGCTCTAGGACGGATGAAGGAATAGGCCCAGAAGTCTTCGATTCATCGCCAGAGATCTCACTATCACTGGAGGATATTCTAAATTGACATAAAATCTATTTAACTATCAATCAATCCAATAGATGGGAAATCCATCGTCACATGCATATACAGGCTCTGTACGCATCATCAGCCAAATCCAAGATGGTGGAAACCTTGCTGTCAATTTCTGGCGGAAAAGGCAGTTAGATGCATCCCTTTTCTAGACACTAGAATGTTTTAATCAATGACCTGGCAGAAACCGCGATATGGCTCCCATTGGATTCGTCTAAGTAGACACCCTATTCTCCTCTAAAAGAACTTTATTTTAAGAAATGCAGCAAAATCAACAAAATAAAATTTTGTCCATGTATTATGACCTTATTAGTAAGAACAAACATTCCCATTAATTATGAAATACAACGTCAATCAAGTGCGCATTCTGTCACCCCAAGATCTTGGTGATGGTAGTAGGCCTGTAGCCCACGGATTGCTTGGATGATATTGGAATTATGTGCTTGAATCGTTTCTGGATTGTTGACATAACATCGGTCCTTCACAGTTCTCCACAAAAAAAAAAGTCTAAAGGTGTTAAATCGCAGCTCCGAGGCGACCAATTGATATCGCCAAGACGGCTGGTAACACGATTTGGGAATTTGCTGCGCAAAAGATCGATTGTGTCATGGCGCGCCATCCTGCATGACCAGAGGTTGTCCAAGACGACGTCTACAATTTCAGTAAATAAGAAGTCGGTTAACTTGGCTCCGTAACCCTCATAGTTGACCAAAAGGTTGTTCCCAGCCTCATGAATTCATACTTTCAGCCACATTCTCATCTGCGTGCAAGTTATTATTTAAATAAAACACATTAACTTGTTTTAATTATTTATTGAACACAATTAACATTCAGTCTTTATCACTCCGAGGTTCGTTTCAGACAGACCGCTTATTGACAAAAAAATGTTTTTATGACCAAATACGTCTGCTGATCTTGTCTACGAGTTCAGGAAAACTCCCAAGCTCGTATTTTTGCCGCGCTCGATTATACCAAGCCTGGCTTTTGCGATCTGTGATGTAGAATATGTTTGTTGTCCAGGGTGTTAGTGATGTGCACTTCGTGTGAATGAAACTCGCACCATACGACGACGAGGACCACTAGCATATAAGTCTCACAAACTTGCGTACAGCAGTCACGGTGGGTGCTTCAATATTGGCTATTCTCTGCTTAGGTTGGACAGCACTCATTTTGGAAATAAGTTTTCAATATGTCCAAAAGAGACTCATTTCGTTCCGTGGAGATATGACACCGACTTTAGCTGCCAGATTCAACATAACCTATGATTTAAGAAAAACTACTAGATGACCCACCCTGTAGATTACCAGCAGATACATTTCTAGCCTCAAGCCGTAGATGGATGAAAACAACTTAAGGGGCCAAAGAGAATAAATCTACTACAAAGAAAAATAAAAATAGAAAAGGAAAAAGAAAAAGATCCAGGCTTACTTGCCGATCACTGTGAATGGAATTAAGTCCCCGGGATCTAAGTCCACTTAGGGTTTCATGGTATGTGGGAAAGTACTGCACTTTCTCATGAATCTCTTGAACGCACTCAAAAGTCCGTAGAGGAGACTAAGTTCCAAAAACTAGAAACATCTCTTTAAATTTGGACTTATTTAGTTATTCGAACTTAGAGAGATAACTTATTGGATTTATTTAACTGTAAGATTGGATAAGTGGGTCACTGTAAGATTTTGGGTAGGTGAGGTTTTTATTTCGTTGTAAATTTAGAAAGAACGCCAAATCTCCAATTTGGATTTAGAAAACGTAATAAGGCCAATTTCGCTGAAATTATTTCTTCAATTTCAATTTAAACGTCATCTTGAGGAAAAGAACAAACTTTGAGGAACATTTTCATTCACATCAATCTGAGTGTGCCCTTTAACGAGAATATTTCACTCCTGGGTGTTGATTCGGTGTTTTCTTTTAAGTACACACAACAAATGTGTGCACACTAAGTATCGTGTGAATGGGGGCTTTTAGTATTTATTCACACCACCCAATATTCACTACTCCAACAATCATCCTCTTTATTCTTCACTGAGTTGAAGGTACCCTGTCGATCAACTTTTTTCATCATTGACGACGGAACCTTGGTTCTTGGATCACCATTTATTTATCTCGCGTTGGGGTTTAAAGTGGTTAAGCAGGGCTCTGTTCTCCAGTCTTGATTAACTTAAGGGTAACAGAACTAATTGCTTTCTGATTTAAAAAAAATCTTAGCCCAGCAGAACGGAACGATGTTCCAGTGCAAGCTTTAAAACGTGGCTTGTCCGTCAAACCAGCTGTTGTCACAATATGGTTCTATAAACAATGAAACAATAAGTAACACAACAAATGTCAGGCATTTATTCTGCCACTTATGGATCCATTAAGCAGAATACAAACCAGAAATGAAGTATTACCGAGGTGGGCTGACTTCACAGGTTAGACTTGCCTAAGTCTAGTCCATTAACGAATTTGAGTGCCTTTTTGACAGATAATCATGCATTTTTTATGGTTATTCACGAAATAACGTGAATGCCGTTCTCTGATTGGACGGTTTAGTTTGAGAAAACAATATAAAACACAGTTGTCAAACATTTTAAGAGGCACGAGAGGTAGAAGTCTACTCAATGAACTTCTTCCTATTTTATTAAACACACCAATCATGCCACTTAATCCATCAACCACTCCGTAGCCTCTCACTTTGCTAAGCAACTTCATTTGTGAACACGCCCGAGGCTGAATGGTTCAATTTAAACCTCCACACTTTCACTCTCCATCGATTTCCCTGCATTTCAACTCAGAGGGTAAAACGCTTCCATAAAAACTGCAATTATTCTTCAATAAAGAAAGCTCCCAAGTCATCTGTCACTCTAATGACAAGGCAAAAAAAAAGGTAAGAAAAAAAAAAACCCTCCTTCGAGCCGGATTTGAACCAGCGACCTATGGATTTCAAGTTATTTCATGAGGCGAGCGTGTTCGAATTGTTTTTACACTTTTCGGGCACATCGGGTCACAATTTGCATCTACAGTCCACCGCTCTACCAACTGAGCTATCGAAGGCGTTGGAACATCGCCGGCAAATTCTCGAAACGAACAACTTCGCATGGAGCCACCCCATTTATTGCGTGCGTAATAGGGGACGGGTGCGGTCTTCTCCAATTGTGGTTCTCCCTATTTTCGCCTCTCGACACGATGCAGTAATGTCGCAGATAAAGGGAGGGAGAGACGTCGTTGATGTAGGCGTCCCCCACCTCCAGTGCGCGCACATTTCTTTTGTCTCTGCGATATTCTTGCATCGTGTAGAGAAGGCCTAAGGGATGTATGCCGATTGCACGCAGCAGGGAGATTAAGGGGTATTCGTAATTGGGAGTACGGCAATCTGTGACGAGGCATTTGTGGCTCGACTATGACTGGGAAATGGTGGGGGGAGGTGACGACACTGGTCGCATGACGTGAATTCAGTCACTCTCCACTCTCCAGTCAGAGAAGTGGTACAGTAAATGACGAATATAAAAAAAAAAACGCTTAAAAGAAAGAAATTTGATGGCACGTAGCATTCTCCCACGTGTTAAATTCATCTTCTTATCTATATATAAAATTTAATAAATAATTTGTTCGCTTGTTTGTCCTTTATAGACTCTTAAATGGTAAGAGGAAGAGCACTGATGTCCTTGGAAACTTCGCTCAGAATCTCGTGATGAAGGTTTTGGTCCCAATTTTTTTTTGTTATAGGAATAGCCATGCATGCGGGAGCTAGTTGTCAGAATAAGAAAAAAATTGCAAATTTTAGCCTTTTAAGGCCATGGCCTTTCTTTGAAGGAAATTGGCCTAAAAACTAGTCACTACCACTCTACAGTCTCGTGCTTTCTCAAAGATCCAGCCTGTCATGAAACACATAAGAAAGGAAGGCCAAAACAAAACCGGTGGCCCCGACAAGACAGGCAACTGATTAAGACAGCTAGCAATTATAAATTATAAATAACTTCTCAGTCTTTAGCGATCAAACATTTTTAATGAAGCTCTGCCAGGTATTTGTTGATACTGTTTCCCCTCGATGTGCATCATTTCTGCTGAAACTTTTATTCGATACTGACAGCTACCGCAGCTATGTTTTCTTAATTTCGCACGAATACCTGTCTGGCTAGTGGCTTAAGGGCCAAGTCAGTCTCCTCGCACTCAAATTTGTTCGACGGTACGAAAAATTGTCTGTACACAGTAGCCATGATGACAACCGACCTCGCGATGATACGTTACCTCTGTTACGTTGTCCCACGGGTTCGGAGTCGAAGACTCTTCGGGCCCCAGCTGAGCAGTCCATACGCTCTACATGGCCTAGCCATCTTAGGCGTTGGATCCCTCACGCCTGACTAGACTATTGTCACTGTACAGCCCGTACAGTTCGTGGTTGAAACTTCTCCTCCAGAAACCGTCAACGCAAACAGGACCAAAGATCGCACGCAGAGCTTTTTTCTGGAAGAGACCAAGAACTTCCTCATCCGCTTTTGAGATTGTCCATGCCTCCGGGCCGTACAGCAGCACTGGGATGATCAAGGTCTTGCATAAAGTCCACTCGGTCCTTCGAGAGATGGCTCTACTACTCAATTGCCTCTTGAGCCCATAGAAACAGCGGTTTGCAAGAGTTACTCTGCGTTTGATCTCGGTACTGATGTTATTTGTACTATTTACTGGGGAGTCGAGGTAGACTAAGTCCTTGACTATCTCGAAGTTATAGCTGCCCATTGTGACGCTCTGTCCAAGACGTCGATGTTGTGTGTCCTTTCTTGATGACTTCGTTTTACCGTCATTCACCGCTAGACCTATTTTAGCCGCTTTTCAAGCGACTGTCAGCCTTTTTTTTATTTTCAGCGTTGCACATTTGGTCATCGGTCTTATGCTATGTTCGCGATGTTCCCTCAAATTTCTTCAAACCTCCAAGGTTTATTACCGCCGTAACACCTAAACTCGCGACATTAACCGGAAAAGTGCCTGACTGCGGGGATTGGCCTAGAGGTTAGATTTGAGGATTTGCGCGTCACACGGTTGTCCTCCCGATTAACTACGCACGTTTTTGTAACCCTGAACAAGGCACGCGCTTGAAAAACAGCAAACACCCGTGTTACTGCTCACTGGCTTAATTCTCACTTCAGGATGCTTACAATCTATCTTACTAAATTGCTTACTAACTTAATAAGTTACTATAAACAAAAATTACAATCGGAATCTTACAACTACCCAACCCCCCTTTGAAATATGAAATTTAACACAGGTTTCGCCACACAATTTCGAAGGCTAGTTCGAATACACATGGACGAAGGCTAGTTAAGACCCCTTGAGTTCTCGGTCCATGAGAGGTTGACAAACCGAACAGCGTTTTGGTCATTTTGGTGTTCATTTTCTCACTTTCTTGTCTCATTCCGGTTTTCTGAACACTATTATTTTCTGTCAATAAACAGCTGTTTTGCCGTCCACTTCAGAAATGACAGGTAATGACACTTGGAAACACTTCAAGCTTGGTTGGAAATTCCTGTTGAGGTTTCAGTTAAAGTTCATCCAAACCTGGCGTTTTCGTTTGGTGGCAACATACCAACTGTAAAGTAACTGTAACGAAACAACTGTACTTCTCACACAGACCTTAGAAACGTCGTGCTTCGGGTGTTCCTCATTTGCCTCGAAAGCTCCCTTTGCGGCTTGCTGCAATTTCCGCAGCAACTGGACTGATTGAAGCTACTGATAGAAGCTAATGTTTAAGAATTTGTTTGAGGTAGGCCTACACAACAAGTTCAAATGATCCTCGCATCCTTTCCTGAGGAAAGACTATCGTTCCTTTTGGCTCTTCGTACGTATACGATCACAGACCCGTTAAAAAGAGGTGAATATCAATGATCATGATCATCAATGAATATCTATCCATAGCTCATTGAAATGTGAAGAAATGACGATGAGATCTAATGGCGAACAGTCGGTACATGGTATACTCAGATACATGTTATGTAAGTCGCATGTCTTCTCCGTCCAAAGATACAACGCATCTAGAAAAGGTAACGATGATTCATGAAAGAGATGCCATGGCAGCAAGTCAAGCAAATCAGTATTCCCTCACGATGGTTCTGTCTTCAACTATGTTGCTTGTTGGCAGTTCAATGATGTAAGCCGTCGCAAGGAGAAACCAAACAGCACAAATATGCTAAATTTGTTCCACATTCGGACCTCATTCCCCAGCTCATCTGGACACACATTTCGTATGCAAGGCAGCTTATTCGCTCAGGGTCATCTATTTTTGAGTTATTGCTTTGGACTAGAATCTCAACTGACATGTATTTCCGTCACACCCATCTGGGCCGGACCATAGAGACACCTTTCACAATCCGTGTTCCTCGGCGATATCTATTCAACCTGGCCGGGACACATTGAAACATTTTATCACACCACTAACTACAAAGCCCGCGAGGTAGTCGTACTTTCCGAACGAAGCTGAACATCCGTTCGAGCAGGATAATGTGGAATATGCACTCCGGGGGAAGTGCAGAGCGAGTAAAGTGCGCCAGCGCGAACCCATTGCATTCCGAGTGCAGCGCAGAGTTCGCTGAACCGCGCACAGTATCCATTTTTTATTGTCTGTACCGCTAAGTCAGACAAGCCCGGTGGATGATGGAGCAGATGCTGCTTCGATGGAAATCTATTTCGCGTTTGTAACTCAATAACCAACTGAAATAGACCAAGAAACATGGAGCAGAACACGAAGCTGGAAGTCAAGTTGTCATGTACGTCGCGGCGTAACTTTGCCAACGAGACGTTTGAATGGGAGAAGTGCCCAACAGATTCGAATTTATTGCGCTATCGTCGAGCCGGGCAAGAGCACGTCGTTATTCACTCTGTACAGACTCACACCGCAAGGAAATCGAAATTGACCCGGCTTCGATTTCGCCATACTTAAGCCGGAGAATGAGACAAGGTCGCTGCTGGTTCTTGTGGTGGCGCGTGCTCTGTGGTTTCGGTAATTTATAGCTTGCTCTTGAGTGGATACTGTTTCATGGCAGAAGGAAGTAGGATTGTGCTATTGATGATTTATCGCCGATCTGGCACGGGACTTAGCTCAGAATGTATGTTAATCGACGGGAAACTGTGGTTACAGTAACATCTGTCAAAACCCGTGCGGAGCTCCATTCAAACCTCCAACAGGTTTTCAAAACACTGGCACGCCTTTCAAACAGACCGAACTGACGTCTAGACGTCAGCACTCGAATCAAAACATTGCCCAATGATCACAGAATAAACTGCTGACAAGCCGGAATCGGTTTAGGACTTGACGCAAACAAATCGGCTCCGTTCACAAAACAAATAGCCCAGAGTGTGTCCGATGGCATTAACAACGCTAATAATCAACTGTCAAAGACCATGTAATGCCAAAGTTGTTAACTTATTTCCCACAATCAACACCCTTGACAGCCGCCGCCGCGGTCGCCGTTGGCCGTTTCCTTCTCCGGCTGTCAGACAAATGCCTTAATCCATTTGTAATGGCAACAAACTAATGCGAGCGCACATATTTTCAATAAACCGCATGTTCACGTCGCATTACCCGCTCAAACGTAAATCGAATGTATACCGCCGTCGACGTCGCCGCCGGCCACCATGACATTAATAATCATAATAAACGCAAAAATATCCAACGAACAACAGCCAGCTAAGCCGCTCTGCCCATACAGGCACAATGTCAGACACATAGATGCAATGTCAATTTATTGCATAACATGTGTCATTTGTTAATCACAATCATGTTTCCCACACAAGAGCGATCGAATAATTCACTTTCGTTCTGTCAATTCTGCGGCCGCGGCATTGCAAAACTTGAGAGGGTGGTCAAGCCAGTGCGGCGGCGAAGAGGACGCGCACAGAGAAACGCGCAAATACCTCGCATACATTGAACCGAGAAATCGCAATCGAAGACGATGACGGCGACGTCAGCGTGGCACACGAAAAGACAGGTCGACGTCATCGTCTAAAAATAAACTGGGGAGCTTGCATGTGGAATTGTTTGTTTGGAGAATTTGCCGGCGATGCTCCAACGCCTTCGATAGCTCAGTTGGTAGAGCGGTGGACTGTAGATGCAAATTGTGTCCCGATGTGCTCGAAGAGTGTAAAAGCAATTCGAACATGCTCGCCTCATGAAATAACTTGATATCCATAGGTCGCTGGTTCAAATCCGGCTCGAAGGAGAGTATTTTTTTTTTCTTATTCTCTAGTTTTTTTTTTGTCTTGTCATTTGAGTGACAGATGACTTGGGAGCTTTCTTTATTGATGTTTAATTGCAGTTTTTTTTTAGATAAGTTAGAAATGTAGGGAAATCGATGGAGAGTGAAAGTGTGGAGGGTGAAATTGAATCATTCCGTCTCGGGCGTGTTCACAAATGGAGCTGTTGATCAAGGAGAGCACCTACGGCGGCGTTGGGGATAGATTAAGTGCCATGATTGGCGTGTTGAATGAGTATTTATAATTGACAGTTCAATGAGTAGTTTTTAGTCTGTTTCATGGATGCCTAGGTGGCAGCGTAAATCGAATGCATTCGGTGTGTTGCTGAAAGAGTGCATAAACGTCAAAACGTTGCACATTGCGAACTGTATGTGTACTGCAAATGTGGTGCAACTTCCAATGCACCGATTGTTGCGATGCGATGTTGCTTTGATTTTGCTGACATTTTCGAACGGCTCGTAAGTTTGTCTGTCAATCAGTTCGTTTTCATAGAAAAAAATGTTGAAGAAACTAGCAGCGATGATTCGCTTAAATAATTTGCTTAATAATTCATGCAAAATAGAAAATATTTTTTACAAATTAAATGTGCATGCATGCAAGATTATTATTCAAGGAATTACAATAGAAGAGGTGTTTACTTCATGATAACAAAATGATAACACAGTAGAGTCTCGATTATATGAACCCGCGATTATATGAATCACTCGAATATATGAACTGCTAAATGTATGTCCTGCAATTTGTTTAAATGAACTCGCACAATTGCAATGTGATTTTTTTCAAGGAGAAAGAGAAAAACACATTTGTCAATAAACGTAACTGTTTGCCTTGGTTTTATTTATTTCCCCTTTTTCAAATCAGTTCTTAAGAAATTTTGCGCAGTTAATATCGTGTGCTGCGCAATATAAAGCAACCGGCGAAAAAAGTTCAGTTAATTGTTCCCTTTTATACGCCACCCATAAAAGGGAACAATTAACTGAACAGTCCGAGGTGGACCTGGGCCTAGATTCTTAGCAACCACTCGTGTTGTGCGCTTGCTATTCATCTTTCACGAGTGGAAGGGACCTACCGCTTTATGCCGACTCCGAACGGCGAAGCTGAGAAACTTTTTTCTAGACAGGAATTATCTTTGATTCGAAAAGGGTTTAACCGTGAATTATGAAAGTTCGTAAATTGCGTGATTCGAACCTAGCACCTTCTGCGTAGGAGTCGATGGACTAACCCACTACTCCACTGGGATCATAAACTTCAGTTTAATTTATTGTAATTGGAGTACAGTAGGGTCTCTATTATATGAACTAATTAATATTAGGTCAATTCATATGCACATATACGAATAATCAACTTTTTACATTAATTTATTTAAGTTCATAATTTAGAAAGCAAAAAGATTAAGCTGTGGTAGACTTTACGACATTATATTTGTGAGCTAACACAAGGGCAGACTGACACTTTACTAACGCCAAAATAATTTGTCCTCTTTGCTCAAAACTCAAGCACTTAGGAAGTTTCCTTGACATTTTTAACCTCTTTTAAAACACACGATATTAACTGCGCAAAATTTCTTAAGAACTGATTTGAAAAAGGGGAAATAAATAAAACCAAGGCAAACAGTTACGTTTTTGACAAATGTCAAATGTTAAAACACACGATCTTAACTGCGCAAAATTTCTTAAGAACTGATTTAAAAAAGGGGAAATAAATAAAACCAAGGCAAACAGTTACGTTTATTGACAAATGTGTTTTTCTCTTTCTCCTTGAAAAAAATCACATTGCAATTGTGCGAGTTCATTTAAACAAATTGCAGCGGTTGCTCTCGTATGACGTTTTAGAACGCGATGCATTGCGCCATTGTGAAATGTTGCAATTAAGAACGCTTCGGGTTGCAGTACTACGCTAATACTGCGATTACGAACTCAGCCCAAATGTTGTCAGTTGTTCCGTCAAACGATTTTCTTGTGCTTCCACGTGCTATAATATCTAATAACCCCTCGATTATTTTCTCTGAGGCAACTTCAGGTCCTTTGTCTACACTAACAAGCCAATCAATTTGACTGCTGGACCTCGAAGACAGCATGCGAAACACCATGCACGGAATATCGCCACACGTATTGGACGGAGTCGACAAAAAAGAGACGGACCGCTTGATGCACTGTCCACGAAGCCGAGGAGGCGTTGTGAATGATGAGCTATCCCATATATAATGGCAGTAATGTCGCTTCAAATTAAAGCTAGACTTTATTTTTTGTCTCACACCATTATTTTAATATTTAAATTTGTTTTCCTAAAGTTGTTACCTGGTCAGCCTGGACTAAAACTTGTCTGATCAATTGTGCTCCCACTTGAGTTGTTAAGAGCTAATCCAATAAACAAGCGACGTCGGAAGGTCGGCAACTTCCTCATGGCAACTAATGACCACACAGGAATTTTTACTAGTATCTCGGAGTCATTCATTAGAGCCGGACAGGCCCAGTAGATATGTGGGAATGCTTTCTACCTCCTCTTCATCCATGCAGCTTCTGCAGATGTCCCAAAAGGCATTGCACTGTAAAAACATGAACCAAGTAAATGATGTCAATGAAAGCAAACTGCTTAGATCCTTTAGGTCGGCTTCAGTTTAAATCATTAGAAGGTTTTTCACGTAGTGCCTGCTAGTGTTCAGCACTTGCAAATGGCGTAATGAATTAACGTAAAAATTAGTCGAGAGTAGAGTGTATCTTTGAACTAGCACTCAACACAAGCGAGTATTAAGCCAGTTCCGGTAGAGATGGACTACAGCTAGTTACTAGTTTAAAGTCGAGAGATGCCCTAATAGCCGTCTGAGTGTCTGTGACACGGAGTCACCACTTGAAATGCACCAAGCACGGTTCGTGAACACGATGTGAAATAATCCAGTGGGCACATAGAAATCCATGTCCACATAAGTATCGCGCCGGAGTATCTCGATTTTAGGAGCCGTGTTCAAGAGTGGGATATGCCATTTGACGTTTTCGTACACGTGCAAGGTTTTGTTTGAATGGAGTGTTTCTACAAGAAATGTTGGCACACAAAGGGTCCTGAAACTACGACTGAGGTTGTTGTCACCTCCTATGTCATTCAAGAAACGCTTGCTTCATCTGCGAACACACCGTTTTATGTTCCTGTGGAACTCATTACCCAATAAACTCCAAAGGATGTGACTGCTTCACAAATCCTCTCTAGACAGACTCAACTAAAATAAGAGATGAACTCGTCGTTGATGTAAAATGGTACGATCAGGATGAGCAACCAGTGTAATTCAAGGCTAGATTTTTCAAGAACTGGCTTCCGGGTGCACGCTGGTGCTCGTGGGCTAGACTTATAGCAAAAGCGCCCTCAACTGCTGCTCACTGATCTTTGTCTCCTTCAAGCCTCAGCATATTTTTCCTCTATTATCCTCCTTCTTCTTCCTTTGGCAATCTTTTAAACCATGTTCATATAATCTCTTGAACATCTCAGCTACCAAGATCTTCACACTTGGTCTACCTCGAGTGTGCATTGACCTCTGTTCGGGTCCACCTCATGTTCCAACAGGCTTCCGTCCCCTGAAACGCATCACAAGCATGAACGATTTGCGACATGATTACGCGCTCGTCTCGCCCCCGATTTCTCAAGAATTTAATTCAGCTGACGCTCTGCACTTCTGGCTTGAATTTCCCTAACGAACCACATCGGCATCGTTACTGTCAAAGGCACCATCAAACAAACCCCAACACGATACCAGCTTGTCGCAAAAAAAAAACATGCAAACGCCATCGGAATGCGGTGCCGTGTAGTGTGCCCATTAAAGATGTTCACTGTCTCACTAATTACTCGTCAACACTTCCTAGATATTAAAACGCTTCGCAGCAGAAAATCCATTTATGCTCATACTCATGTCAAATATATCTTTTCTTGCAGATTCAACTGGAAGAAAAGACCAGAGGCCCATTGTCAAAGAATCCATCCGTTCGCTGTGAACAAAGTCATTCAGGAAACTCCTGAGCACACCTCGCGGACAAGCAGTTAAGGACCAAGAATTTGAATGCGACTTCAACCAGTTTACGACAGAGGTTACTGCAGCAGCAGCGCCAGTGGGACGAGCAGCATGCGAGAGGAGGATATTGAAATCGCAATCAAGGTGAGTCGCTTGTTGGTCGCTGGGAATCTTAATTGATGTCGAGTCGTCGGGTGTGCACGTCTCGCAACCGCCGCCAACACCATGAGAGATAATCTTCGGCCGGTGGGATGTGCACTTAGGTGTGGTTGCCTCATGGTCGCGGGCATGAACGTAATTAAGAAATTCTGTGCAAAATTTAATTAGATCTCCGAGGGGGCTGCAAGCATCGTGTAGGCTGCGAGTGAATCTTCAAATGTGTCCATCGACGTTGTCGATTACATTTGCGCAGACAGCCAGTGTGCACTCTGTTCGAGGACTGGCA
The DNA here is from genome assembly GCA_964034865.1 of Eristalis intricaria. NCBI lineage: Eukaryota > Metazoa > Arthropoda > Insecta > Diptera > Syrphidae > Eristalis > Eristalis intricaria. The sequence goes on from OZ035877.1 coordinate 65,957,021, forward strand.
TTTTGCGCGCTCAGAGATTCGATGTTAGCCTCTCAAGATTATTAGACGTCTACCCCAGGTCTGTGTACACGGGTGTAAGCACGTCGTTTGGCCGTCTCCGGTTGGCTTCTGATCCAAACATTGCTTGTAACGTGTTCACCATTCGTTCAAATGCCAAGTGAAGGGACTCAGTGGATCGAAACTTCGGATGACTTGTGGCAATGTGATGTATGAATAGTTTGAAGTTCATGTTTGTTTGTTGGATTGCATCTGTTGTGCTCGTCTGTTGGGAGTGCAACTAACGACAGAACCTGATAAAATTACACAACCGACTACATTTTCTCTGAATCGATTCTGGGATTCTCCTTATAAAGGTTGAGTTTATAATTTGCAACAGCTTTGCCCCTGCACTGCACAACATATTTTCACGATGCATTTATGAATACAAATATTGCCGCAAGCTTGCAACAGACCAGCATTGTCAAAAAACTCAGGGCGCACCTAAGGAATCTAGGTGTATCAGAAGATGGACCCTGCAGATTCTGTTGAGAATCCAATGAAATTCCAGAATAAGTACTGGGATTTTGTGAGACACTAGCCCACAAGGTTAGGTTAGGTAAGGGTGATTGCCACCACTGTAGCAGTTGTGGCCCACTTAAATATTGATTGGCTCCTCTTAAAGGGACTAAACCAACGAAAATGAAAGAAAACCTGGAGACTACCTAATGGTATTCTAGTGGCCTATTTTGACAAGTCCACTCCTGTGCTGCTCTACAGCCAATTAGGTTTCCTGATAACTTTAGCTATGTCTTGTATCTTTAAGTGTGACATTTCCTCTAGGTTACTGAAAAAGTAGTTGCCAGGTATATCTTTTCTAGTTTTTCCAAGAACTAGACAAGTGCCGAGGAGATGAAGCGTATTTTCTTCCTCCTCCTCGTTTCTACAGCTTTGTGGGGGGGTTCCCATTCTTCTGGTATGAACACGGATAGGGCAGTGGCCGGTGATGATGCCCACTACGTTCCTTATTACATTCCTGTTTAGTTTGGTGTATTTGTTTTGTTTGGATTTAGTGAGGGACAAATAAGCCTCGAAGTCCTACCTGTATCTAATTCCATCCATCTCCGATTAGCAGAGTCAGAGGCATCTGTAAGTAACATAGTGTTTATTATTACTTGGAGTGAGGAATATGGGGTGCCCTAATTATTTGCCAGTGGCAGTCCCACTCCTAATCGTCGGCCCTTCCGTTGGCTCGAAAACCACTATGCCCAGGTACCCAGCATAGGGTTAGCTTGCAAGTTTTACCATCTTCGATTTAATTGATGGTGTATCCAGAGCCTTTTCGGCCGCCTTACAATCTAAGAAAATAGCGATAGATAGCCCTTCTACCAGGTTCACCCGCACACTTAGACCATTGTGATATTTCTCAGACTACGACCACTCCAGTGATAGTGCCGTTATTTTGATCCAACATATATACGAAGGCTGGACCAGATTTAAAAACCCAAAGAAAGCGTATTAACTTTGGGACTCGAACCGGGGACCCCACTAGCCAATGGCAGACACTTAACCCACTGCGTCATCCAGTCGTTAATAGTCCACAAAAGACTAATATATCTTGGCAAGCACTTAATATCAGAGGAAGAATTCAGTCACTAGAACTATTTCTCATTCCCAGATTCCTAAAAGAAACTGGCTTAAAGACTAAAGACTAACTAGACTAGATCTCTTCCACCTTTGCGCTATGGTCTCCATAAGCACATTGCGCCACTTAGTGCAAATTGTTCCTGGACACTGTGGTGTCCAGAAGTACATTACGCCTCTGTGGTGTCCAGAAATACATTATGCCCTATAGTGCAAATTGTTACACTGCTGTGTCCATAATTCGATTCCTGGCTGGTACGGACAAAAATAATTTTCAAAGAGTTATAATTACTGTCTAGAAAAATCTTCTCAAATGTGCACTTAGTTTATTTTTAACGAAAGTAGGCAGTTACATGTTGTTGCTCATTTTCTTTTAATCACACCACCACCATTTCTGTAATTACAACCATTCCCATTATGTCCATAAAATGTCCTTCTAATTGTTCAGCGAAATGGCAAATACCAACCTCCACTCTCGCGCACATACATAACTCGGCTACTCAATGAACTAATTTTCAAAGAAACTCCGTCGACTCAATCGCATATAGTTTTACGACGCAAACAATAATTCCTCTGTATGTCAGCATGGCCGGTAATGACGGGAACAACTCAACTCTGTCCACACCACAGTCCTGCATTTTACGCAATAAATGAGTAAACTCAACGCATTTGTTGTTCTTTTTGCGCAGACGGGCAAACACAAAACTTCATTTATCTGGACAGAAGTCCATAACCTTAAAAACAACTTTGAACAGAACTGCAAGTGAGGGGAACTTGAACGAGAGCAAAGGTATTAAAAGGGGCACAATATGCAGATATAAAGGTCGCGGTGAAATTTGGCAATTGGCAGCACTAAAAGAGTTTGAGTGACGTTTTCTATTCCATGCATGGCTAAAAACATGTGCACAATGTCTAAAAAAACAAATGCCAATGTCTAAAACGAAAACAATACTAGATTTAATTTTTGATATAATAAACGAATCAAATGTAAAAATATTAAAGAAAAAAATATTCTCGACTGATACGAAGGCAGTGGACCATGCATTTACATCAAAAGAATTGCAAGTCAAGATCTAAAAGCTTCGTCCCTTACCATGAAATGTATTCACATATTTCAACTAAATCATTTTCCTGCTAGCCCTGGTTACGATCATGCATTCCAAAAAAGTTTCCATTATCTTTTCTTCAAATCACATAAATTGTAATACATTCTATTAGTTCTCTCTTGATAAATAACATTTTACTCTACATTGTCTTTGTTTTTGTAAAAGCTTCTTCAAAGCATCACACATAATGTACCATGTTCGAACTTAAGTCAGTCTTAATAAAGCGCTTAACTGATTGATACGTTCTTTTTTGTGCGGTTTCTTTTATTTTTGTGAATTAGCTTTTCTTTTTGTTTTTTATTTCTGCTTGCTACCTGAAATATTCCCTTACAAAGCCATGTTCCAAATTCCAGAAACATTTTTAAAGTTCACATTCGAATTTTCGTTGTTTTTAGGAACCATTATTGCAATAAAAACTCAACCTTTCGGGTTCTCTGCAATCCTACAACAAACTGTCAAGTTGATCGCAGTCTGTCTGTCACATTGCTCTAATGAACACAGTTGTCGACTGCATTCATGTATAGTCACTGCAGTTTGTTACAATTTTTGAACACAAATCTTACAGGGCTGCCGAAGTGTCATTTTTGTGAACTCGGCCAAAAAGTATGCAAACACTTTCTGGATAACGATCCAGAGTACAGTGTAATCCTTACTTGGCATTATAACAGAACAGGGCTTATCTCATCTACCAAATATAGCAACTACAAGCCATCATCGGAGCATCTTCTGTGCTAATTCGGGAATGATGAAGAATTTCAAACCCTCAAGGATGAGACAAATATCAGCCAACACAATTTAATCAGCTTCTCGCTTCAAAACAGTCTGTATAAATAAACGACAATAATGGCCAAGCAACCTAATTATTTCTAGTTAGAGTATCTGTTTTCAAAGACGTTGCGGTGACAGTGTAGACCTTCTCTGGTCTAAGTGATGCCGCGGCAAGCACTCAAATATCAATATCATGTTCTGCCACCTCTTTTGAACTTAATCGACTTTATCCACGTCATAACACAAACAAGGCCACACTGTCATAAGTGTACCTCGTACTTGTTGACAGTCAGTCAGCCACTCCAACCTGACTAACTCTAACCACGTCTAGGTCCATCAGTGCGACATGTCTCGGACTTCGTTTCACTCTTGTCATTGTATATGTACATGTACAGTACCAACTCAATTTGAGCAACTCCTCGATTTTTGCAACTGTCCTAATTTCTACTATTTACTTATATCGAGTTTACACTGCTTATATTACATACAGACTACCAAGTGTTCAAAGACAACCAAAAATGAGTCAGGGTTGTGTTCGTCGAGAAGAGAGATCTCTAAACTGTTCATATTCCCACGACAATCTAATTTTCGCCCTCTTTTTTCCATTAAATTCAAGTGTAAAATATTCACACGATAATTTTTAACACTTAGCCAAGAACCAAATTTATTAGACGTTTGTCCATTTAAATGGGAGTCGACTGTTATAAGGTCTGCGAGTGTTTCTAGAGTCAGTCGAAGTAGTCGTACGATAGATGCCAGACACTAGAAGTAAGCGTGTGCCGCAGGATTGACTTTATATTATTCTCTATAATATGTGAAAAAAATTGATAAAATTGGTTTCTATGACAGCTGATTTGACAGTTCTCGGTTGTTTTGGGGTTATGGTTTATGGTTTTGGCAATTCATCATGAATAGGCTCACAACGGAGAGATGATTACAAATTGTTCAAATTCATTATGATTTGAAAAACTCGGTTCAATTCGAGAAACTCAAACTCAAGCCACCGTCAACGTATATACCCATAATAATCTGAGTGGAGAATCTACCCGAGGCCGCCCAGGGTGCTAGTGAATTCACCAGCACCTTTAGACCATGGTGCCCCATTGTGAAACCCACAGTCAGACTTCTACCTCTGATTGACTACTCCAGTGACAGTGCCGTTAATTTGATCCCAACGGCAAATGGTGGCTTGACCAGATTTGAAAACCGGATAAGAGAGTATTAACTTTGCTTTCTCTGGGATTCGAACCGGGGACCCCGCTAACCTGGGGCAAGCACTTAACCAACTGTGCCATCCAGTCGCATTCAAGTACTTAAACTCTCATGTAACCACTCTTGTCGATGAACCTAAAATTTAATGCCGAGTCTGAACAGCAAAGTTGAAACCATGTACTCTTTGAGAATTTGTCAGTGACTCGAAAGAGGTGAACATTATTTTTGTCATACCGGAAATCGAAACTTGGCACGGTAGCCACTCCACCATTATACCCAGAAAAACTCAGCTTTTGGTGAACTTGACAGGCCTGTGGAATCAAAAGTTATGGACCATTGCTTATAGGACAGTACTCTTCAAAAATTGTGATAGTCAAATCGTTACAGTGGACAGTCACTGGTAAAGAGACGTGATTGCTAACTTTTTCGTGAACCACTTGGACTTGGAAGCCAACTTGGGTTGGACTTGGTGTCTGCAGGCAAAGAAAATTCCGTATGAATGAAATGTCAGAGCGTGGGGAGATCGCAGTTGCAAGACGCGCATCATCACTTTAAGCCCAGCCCATAAGATCCGTCGCATTCACTGCGTTATTTCAAAATTGTACAAATCGTACAGTTTACAAATGAAATCCACCGCAACGGGTAGAGTAGGTAGTATCGCTGCGGCCCATTCGGTGCCTTGACAGTCTCAGTATCGACTACCACAACAATCGCTCGAAGGCATTATGAGCCATTTAAGCATGAAACACAATACTGCGTTGCATCGATCATCGCATACGCAATTCATATGCTTCTCAAAACATACTAGTAATGAGTGGTATGTCATAAAACGTAAGAGCGCGCTCTCTCACAGTGCTCGTAATTGGACACGATTGACACACTGCCTAGATAGCATAGTTCGAACCCGAGCCCAAGTCGCGAGATTTGGATGAACTTTTACTGAAACTGCAAAAGACCGTTCCCACCAAGTTTGAAGTGGTTTCAAATGTCATTAGCTGTCAATTTTAAAGCGGCCGAAAAAACAGCTGTTTGTTGACAGTTGAAAACACCTGACAATAGAGCGAGAAAATGAACAACACAAGACCAAAATAAACTGAAGTTCACGCTGTAGGCATATTCTTGTTGAAAACCTCTCACGGAAGGATGAACATAAGGGGGTTTCAACTAGGTTTCGCTGAAAGGCCGAGGCAAAACCTCGGAGATTTGGAAAAAATTGATGAAACCTCTCGATTTCGTTTGTTGAATTTCACTTTCCCTTCTGAAGCTACAATCTCGTCTTTGAACAGTAATGAGTGAAAGGACAGTCCACAACTTGAGTGCATCTAAAATAGAGATTTCCGTTAAAATATAAGCGGATCATGCCACGGAAAGTGTGCCTTGAAATAAAGTTATCCCAAAGGTAATTAATGTCGCAGATCATCTTAGCTTCTCCAAGGCTGTAGCGGACATGTACATTAAGTCATTGCCCTTGAAAGTCAGCCCACACTGCAAGGACCTCAAGCGTGGAGTGTGTCCCCCTAGTATCCCCTATCAATATTGCTGATCTGTGAAGTGTTGGCATAGTAAAACTGCAATCATCCAATCGAAACGTATTCATTTCGTCGTTTCAGGTAGTAATTGTGGGGAACGGTGGCGTCGGCAAGAGTTCAATGATACAGCGCTACTGCAAGGGCATCTACACAAAGGACTACAAGAAGACAATCGGTGTTGATTTCCTGGAGAGACAGATCGAGTGAGTACATATCAAAGAATCTATTTTAGTTTTCCGCATTTAAAACGCATTCCGTTCGCCTAATTCCATTTACGTGTAGAATTGATGGTGAAGACGTCAGAATAATGCTGTGGGATACAGCCGGGCAGGAGGAATTCGATGCTATTACCAAAGCGTATTACCGTGGTGCCCAGGCGTGTGTGCTGACATTCAGCACAACGGATCGAACGTCGTTTGAGGCTATAAAGGATTGGAAAATGAAGGTAATTTGCATTAAATCGCTGCCACTGCCGTTGCCGCTGCAACGGCTTGGTTTGTATGTACACTCGTACATCTGCGTGTGGGGGTACCGGGAAAGAATTGGTGATGGAATTAAATTTGTTTCAGGGTTTTTACGGTAGCGGCATACATTTATGTCGGATCCGCTAAGTGATGAAACTATTTACTCGTTGCTGATGACTGAGAGATGCTTAATCGTAATTAGCACATGTAGTGATTTAGTTTGTATTTCATCTTGTGCTTTTGGGTGGTACGCCTGTCGTTGTGATGAGTGAAGTGACGCAGATGTGCAAGATCTGTGAGGGATCTTGCGAAGAGAATTGGTCTTTGAAAACGACTGTCGGCGCAAATACTCAAGTGTTATGTATGCACGTCAGACAGTATCAAATGCGGACGGTTTAAGTTTGTATTTCTATTAAGGATGGTAACAACAAGGTAATTTTCGCTGACTTTTCACGACATATCGGACAACAACTCGTTAGAGTTCCGTCAAGAGTTTGCAAATACATAGTTGACGCATTAACACGATAATTTCCGTAGTTTCGCAAAAATAAAATTCCGGTGACCAATCAGAAGATCTTGGCCAGTTCACATGCGGTATCAAAATCGCAGTCATCTGCGAAAGTACGATCTGCCAGCTTTTCGCCTGCAAATCGAAAAATCCTTTTTTTGCACGCAGCTGAAAAACAGACTATGGTTTCCACAAAATTAATTCTTGTTGCAAACTCGAACTCCATGGCCAATCGGGTCGCAAGAATCAATTTCAAATCCTCGTGAATCCACTTTTCTCTTTCCCATGCATTGAAATTGGCATAAAGTCAATTCAGTCAATCAAACTAACCACATTGTTCAACAAATCAAATCTGCCTGCTTTCCTGCAGCTATTTTATTTTGGTTGCCCAATCTGCCCGACGCCTACTTTTTTTTACTGAGTGTTGTTGACATTTACGAACAGAGCAAATCGCAGTCGGCCTGCGTTAGCTTGACCTGATTTTTAGCTTACGAACACAACTAATTCACATCTTTGTTAGTCTGACGGTTATGAAGACGCCCATACTTAATGTATTTTTGTTCTGCTATCAGAATTGCTTGCTACACCGATGTACAACTCGTAAAAATGTTACGACAACGTTCGGGTTTGCTCTTCTCCTAAGCACAGGCTGTAAAATAGTTGTACATGAAAGTACATACCTTGTCTACTATTGCGCAAAAAAGCTTTGGATTTTTAGTGAACCTGTACCCCACAGTTAAGTACAATATGAGTTTCTCACGTCTTTTTTTAATTTAATTTGGTAATATGAAGAAGCGATGTGTTAGCTTTCCCTGTTGGCAACTGAACTTGAAAACTTTCCCTTGTTAAACCAGAAAACCAACTTATTAAAGTGACCAAAAAAACCACACACAATTGACTGGTGTCCATCTCTAAGGCTCGCTCGAAACAAAACTCAGTCAATCATTCATAAAATTGTCCGTAAAGTTTTTTTTTGGTATTATTGTTCTTAATTGTAGGTTTGTGTTGGGTTATTTTTTATTTTGTTCTTGAAGTTACTTTTAATGCCCTACAACAATCAAAATTGCTAAAAGATTTTAACCAAATTAAAGGTCTACCGAGATTAAAGCTTGTCATTTTAGTAGAATCTTAGAAAGATGAACACATTAAAAACTGGCTCCGTTCATCTTTCAAGTTGTTCATCTTTTCGCGAATCAAATTATAACGTAAGTATATTCACCAAAAAACCTTTAATTTCATTTAAAAATAACCTAAAATCAACTACAATGAAATGTTGTTTATATAACGGTGTAAAGCAGATCTAGACGTTTTCCTTAAAAAACTGCTCAATGGTTGACTGTCGCCAGGAAGAATGTTGTCTTACAATTTCGTTCAACTTTCTAAATTGATCATCTTATCAGTGATGGGACTTCTACCACTTAAGTGGTACTTCTACCACTTTTTCCAATTTTGAAAAACCTACCAGCCTACCAGGTTATTTTTTATTTTGTTTTTGAAGTTACTTTTAATGCTCTACAGCAATCAAAATTGCTAAAAGATTTTAACCAAATTAAAGGTCTACAGAGATTATGGTTGAATTAAGGTTACTAGTCTAATCCCCAATGATACAAAAATGACTTGAAAAAATTTCTTCGGAAGATGTAGTACAGTAAACAGATGTAGCCCAGAGTAGTGCCGATCCTTACCAAAAGCACAGGATAAAACATCTTAAATTCGCAGACCACTTAAGTTTCAAAAAGCAAAAAAAAAATAGAAAATATTCATTAGTCCGGGGGGACAAAAGTGAATTTGGATTGATCTGATGGTCAAAGGAAGATACTGTATCAAAAAAAATGCAGCATACAGACTTCAGTGTTTTGGGGTGGAGTCTACTAAAGATATTCGGTGGTTCTATAGTTTTGTCCGTAACTGTACATATTCATATATCATATATCATCATCAACTAAATAAGTGAGTAACATGGAAATTACTTTGTCTTTGCTACCACTTTTCTACAACCTTTTTTTCTGCTTATCTACCACCATTATTCTTTTACCAAGTCCCATCACTGCATCTTATATAACCCGTTCATGCTTCCGAGATTGTACTGTATTCATAAATCCATCATGCATTTGATTTTGCTGCACCTAATGCAATCTGTTTAAAATCTGCTCTGCGAATGTCCAGCCCTAGCAAGGAAAAGAAAACAGTTCTTGGGAAAGCACTTATTTGCAAAGCTGGAGCCATACCGGAAATCGAAACTTGGTCGCCAGGAAGAATTTTGTCTTACAAATTCGTTTAACTTTCTGAATTGATCATCTTATCAGTGATGGCACTTATTTGCAAAGCTGGAGGACTTGTGCGGTCTAGAAATGAAAAACCTCCCACAATATTTTGAATGAATCCGGTTTTAGTAGTATCATAGTAATTTGTATGGATGATGTTCCATTAAGGGCACAATGGACTAGTGATGGGCGCTTCGAATGATAAACGATTAGTACAACATCTCGATTCTCAAAATTATTCGAATGACTACTAACCAACTACTAACTACTAATTACTAACGCAAGAAAAATCGATAAATGTATCATTTCAGCGCGAGAAAAAGTAAAAATCAGTTCTCGTCGAGAACTACTAATCTGGATGAAAATGAGAATGAAAGAAAAACTCAAAGGAAAAAAACTCAAATATTATACTAGTAGAATGTGGGAAACATGTAGGGTTCTATAAGATCAAAAATTCGGAAGGATTAACGACGTTTTGTCTATTGTTATAGTGTTCCAAAAGAGATTCACAGTCTTCCATAGTGCAGTGTTTAAAGAAAAACGTCTAAATATGTCTGTTTTACACCTTTTATAAACAACAAACAATTGTTGTTGGTTTTTTAAAAACTAAATGAATTATTAATTTGATATATTGAATTTTTTCTGGTAGACATATTTACACACGTTCTTTTTTACCTAAAGTTTCTTCTCGAGAATATTTACAATTTAAAAGGATAAACGGAGATCTGTTCATCTTTCTAAAGTTCTGCTGCCTTTAATTTCCGGTTGCCAATTATTGAAGTTTTGGTTTCACCCATTGTATTTACTTCCAGTAAAAAATATACAATCCTCAATTGCAATGCTTCAAATTTCTTAAATTGCTTCAAACCAAACTCTTCACCTTTTGACATACTGTATGACATAATGTAACAAACATGAAGGTCATTATTAATTTACTAACTTTAAAATCCAGTAGCACCACTTTAAGGATTAAGTAATTTTAAGTATGAACGTCTCATTGTCTCGTAAAATCCGAATGAATGAAACTGAAATCTTTTCTAAGTACGTTAATTTACTTAATTTGAATTGACCCACTAGTGAACAATGAAAGAATGTGAAACATTTCCCACAGTCTATGACAAAGTCCCAGAAGTTAACTGAAAGTGTGTGTGCACATACTTTGGCGCAAATTCATAGTCATTTAAAGTTGACTTTGAGAGAATTTATTCACCTACTTAAATTAAAATAGACCGTTTGTTATTCATAGTCATCTTAAAGTAGACTCTAAGGTTAAAGTCGACTTTAAATTTAAAATAAGCAGAACGTATTTCTTAAAATGTAAAGTTGGCTTTAAGCGATTGTCAGATCCGATTTCTTCAAGTTGTTTGCTTTCTTTTTAAAAATGTTTCCAGTGGATCGAGATTTTGAGATATTTGATTGACAATTTGAATGGATTTCACGGGCAAAAATATACAAACCACGATCGAATCCATTCTAAGAGTTAGAGGAGGAGAAATTCTATTCGCTATACAGGTTCGATTAAATTACGGTAATATTTTTAATTGAAGTGCTGGATGTGGAAGAACTACACTCAATTCTCTTTTTATGCGGCAGATACGTTTCAAAACTAACCGCATAAAAAAACACTAGTATTGTGTAAAAAAAGGAATGTGTTCCATTATTAAAACGGATAAAACCAAAAAAAAGACATTAATTACATTATATAATTAGGAATACGTTCCAAAATTTTTTTAAAAGTTCATAGGACCAAAAAATCGCAAAGAAAAGTCGATATCAACTAATACAAAATGAGGATACCTTTGTGATAATTCATTTTTACACAAATAGCATTGAGCATGTAACTATTGTTTGCTTGCTCTGTATAGTATGTAAAAAAGGGGAATCCCATACAAAATTCTATAGAAAAACAGCACATAACTTCAAAATCTTGTACAAAAAAATCAGCATTAGATTCGCGGGAAAAATCGCATAACTTCAAAACTGCATAAAAAAAATTCGCATAAAAAGAAAATTGAGTTTACAAACAAATCGTGCACTGCCGATTTCAAAAAATCTACAATAGCTGGTGGCATTTTTTTTTTTAAATGCCCATCAATTTGATGTTGCTAAGACTTACTAACAGGTCACATTTTTGTTGAGAAGTGCCACTGCGCGTTTGTACCTGCAGTAGCAGTAGACAGAATCATAAAGAAAAACAAGATCAAAACGGATCGCATTACTACATCCTATTTTCATTAAATTTCCGTTCACAGCGACAGAGTTAGACGAAATAAAGCAACATGGTGACTTTCCATCTGAAGCATCCATTATTGCTATACGCGATGGCAATGCGATTTCCAGTAGCCGTTATTAACAGTTTTTGAAGCCCATGAAGCTTCATAGTGATGATCAGTATAATTTTCAATTAGTGTGGGTAAGGCCACTCTTGCTTCGATAGCCTCAATTAATCTTAAATAAAAACCTGTAATACCTTCAATTGATTTTTTCGATTATTTTGTTTACTTTTTTTTAATTCAATCATAATCACAAAAGTAACAGATTTGTCCAGAAATATTTTAACATTTCAGTTTGTTCGATAAAGTCTCTATACAATAACGCTTTTAAGTAGACACTAGATATGCATAGGACAATATGGAAGGTTTCAACTGTCAAAGTTTGAGGACCCTTTATTTGTACATCGAAAATTAAATTCTGACAGTTGTCCTTTGTAGCTATCGCTCATAGTATTTTCAACGTGTAATTTATTATAGTAAGAATACAAATTCTGACATTTGTTAGATGTTGTCATTCTGACGATAACCGACATGGACTTAATTTGACATATACTCTGCGCATCCAGAAAAACTATTTTCTTAGGAAATCACTGGGCAATCAGCTGTGACGGCCATCTCTGTAATACATTCTGGGGCCTATTTCACAGAACATACATCACATACAGAGATAACCTATAATAGAGATATCCAACTTCTACCTCCCTTGCCCCTTGATTTCATCTGACAGCGTTTTTTATACGCTTTTTGTCCCCTGTCTGTGAATACGTGTGAGCTCTTGAGAACAGCTGTGGAGACAGCTGATACCCTTCCCCACCTTAGTAATGGGGTGAACTAGAGTTCTTATTTGAAAATTCGCTCGTTATTTGAACTTTTTTTCAAATTTCGGTGTTCAATTTTCAACACAGTATGGAGGGGTAAACGAACGAACAAAGCTTATGTTCATGAAGTCGATTCATTAAAACTTTGAGCAATTTACAATCTGAAATACTTGGACATAATTAACGAATGCACAACATAGTGTGAATTTTTTCATATGAATAAAAATTAATAATATTCACACGTTCAGTTAACAACAATAAAAATATTATTGAAGCGTGAATCACAAATAAGATGTTTTGACAACCATTTTTTAGCATTAGTAAAAGTTGCAATATCTTGCCATTGTTCTTATCAAATTGTTTAAATTGAATTCTTGAGTTTTTCAGAATTCACGATTTAAGCGTATAAAGCGGGCTTAATTTTTTTTGTTAATTTGTCAGGAATGGCTTATGAATAGGCTATATATAAACTAAAGAATTAATTTTAGGTGAAATAGTTCCAGTTAAATGGACATTGCAATACAATTTTATTCACGAAAGTCCATATAACAATGTAAGATAATTCCCTTAAAAATACAAGTCAACTTTGAACACCCTCCGAACAACATACCCAAGTACGTTACATGGAAAGTACATGGATTCCCACTAAATTCATGAATCTGCCGCTTTTTTTCCCACAAAATTCACGAATCGGCCGCCATATTGTGGTGAATTGACGAGAGTTGTAAATGTATAAGTGATATACAAGGGATTACCACTACATCTTCGTTGTGGGCTAGGGGTAATGGCCGAAGTTGGATATCTCTATCATCCATTATCTCTGATTATTGCTATACGCTATGGCAATGCGATTTCCAGTAGCCCATGAAGCTTCATAGTGATGATCAGTATAATTTTCAATTAGTGTGGGTAAGGCCACTCTTGCTTCGATAGCCTCAATTAATCTTAAATAAAAACCTGTAATACCTTCAATTGATTTTTTCGATTATTTTGTTTACTTTTTTTTAATTCAATCATAATCACAAAAGTAACAGATTTCTCCAGAAATATTTTGACATTTCAGTTTGTTCGATAAAGTCCCTATACAATAACGCTTTCAAGTAGACACTAGATATCCATATGGCAATATGGAAGGTTTCAACTGTCAAAGTTTGAGGACCCTTTATTTGTACATCGAAAATTAAATTCTGACAGTTGTACGTCCTTTGTAGCTATCGCTCATAGTCTTTTCAACGTGTAATTTATTATAGTAATAATACAAATTTTGACATTTGTTAGATGTTGTCATTCTGACGATATACCGACATGGACTTAATTTGACATATACTCTGCGCATCCTGAAAAACTATTTTCTTAGGAAATCACTGGGCAATCAGCTGTGACGGCCATCTCTGTAATACATTCTGGGGCCTATTTCACAGAACATACATCACATACATTGTATGATTCGGACACTTCTGCTGTATGATTTTTGTTTCTCAGGTTTGTTGTATGAGCCGCTGTAATACAAAATGTATCACATAAAGTTTACACTGGAAATATGGGAAAGTTGTATGATTCTGTTTCAGAGAAAAAATATACACATGATAAAATTGTTTTACCAAAATGGGTGTTCTGTTTGAGCAACGTTCCGTAGGCTTCGCCCATTTTACGGTCGGCATAATCAATTCAGCGTTTACGCCCATTTATTGATGAATGTCAACAATTTGGAAATTTAATTTGGAATCACATGAGATATAAGAGCGACCAGAGCATCTCGAAAATGTCACTGTTTGGGTGGGTTTTGGATTGGCGTATGGTCCATATCTTTATCAACGACACTGGCCAGGCCATTACATGCATGGGATAATATGGCCACCAATGACATGTGGTCTCAATAGTCCGTCGCAGCGCTACGTGCCAGACACCTCACGCCAATTTGGAAATTCTGCACATGAGATTCGAGATGATATGAACTGGCCACCGATATCGTGTGATTTGACTCCATTCGACTTTTTGGTTCTTGCAAGGATTTCTGAAGCCGCAAGTCTATGCGAATAAGCCGCAAACAACAGTGCCCCGAAAGACAAAATAACCCATGTCGTCGGTTAAATTCAGCCCAATACTCTGGCGCAAGTCATGAAAAAATGTACATTTCGGATAAGTAGAGCCCAGAGAAGCCGTGGCGGTCACTTGAAGAACTTTATATTCCATTTGTCGATGACATCTCACACACAATTTGTTTTATATAAATTTTAATGAAATACCCATGGTCTTTCAGAAAATATCAGTCCCTATTGATTATAATTGAAACCTATTTAACTTCCATTCTTTTCACATTTCCTTTCAGGTGGAAAATGAGTGCAATGAAATCCCAACAGTAATAGTCCAAAACAAAATAGACCTCATGGATCAGGCTGTAGTCACTGCGTAAGTATAACCCGCTCTGAAATCCGACCTCATTCACCATCGCACATTCACATTTACAGCGACGAAGTGGAAACGCTAGCAAGAAATCTCGGCTGTCGCCTGATCAGAACATCGGTCAAAGAAGACGTGAACGTCGCTTCAGTGTTTCGATATCTCGCCACGAAATGTCATCAACAAATGACGCAATCCTACAATACAGTTGTGCCCGTTGGTCAACCAACGATAAGTAAATACAAACAAACAAACCTATGCTAAGCCATTTGATGTCATGGGTTTTTTAATTTAAGGTGCCCTAAGTCCAACATTCACAAAATCCAATGGAACCATCATCCTGAGGCCGGCTAAAAAATCCTCAAAGAAGAAGCTTGTGCTGAAGAAATGCGGCATCCTTTGAGAGGAGCCGACCGCGTCCACACCCAGTACTCGTTGACAAGGCGACATTTTACTTTAACGTCAGTGGTTTTTGTAGTGCTCAGAATTTCCGACAGCGAGAGCTGAAATTCAGTGCGCACCGCAAGGATCAGTGAAAAGAGTCATAATTTAGAGTTCGAAAATGATGATTTGTAAATTTGTTCTTTTTATATGTATTGTGAGTAGATTGTACTTTGAAAGTTTCTAATTATTACGTTTATCATTGAACATAGCTTTAGATCTTCGATAAGACGGTTTAATGTAGTATTTTATTTTTGTATTGTTAATAAGGAGTAGGATCATTCGCAACAAATGCGTTTGTTGGTAATGAGAAAGAGAATAAACATAATTGTGTAATCCTTTGTGGAAGTTATGAAATACATTTTTGTTTTATTACGTCTCCACTGGACATGAACTGTTCAAGAACATGATGTGGAAAAATCTAGTCGAGACACAAGAATCCTTGTCCACACAGGTAGGTTTCCCGCTGAAAAATTTGAGAAAGTCGCAAACGGAGTAAAAAAGATCTCAATAAAAGCAGCTAACAAAGAAAGAAAGCAATTTTCAAGGAAATGGTCTTGCCACTGTTACCCAAAAATAGAAAAAAAAAAGCCGTCCGACTAGATCTCCTCAAACTTAAATAAAAAGCCGTCCGACTAGATCTCCTCAAACTTACATTGTAAATGAAGAGTTATAGAAATCTAACTCCATCATCAAATTAAACTTCAGCGAACTGTATGAAGGATAAATAAATGAAGAACCATAAGAATAGGTTTTTCGAGTCCAGATATATAGTGTCATGTGGCTTTGACATCCAATTAAAGAATCAGTCTTTTCAGAGGATACAAAGATCAGTTTGACTTATTAGTCCAGGATTAGTCCAGTCTTTTAGTTGCATCTTCTTATTTCCTTGGATACATTTCATTTGTTCCAAATGTTGTTTGTGCTTTAAATGATTCCTTAGCTCGGAAATAACTGTTAACATACATTACAGAATGGTCGTCTTGTGTCTAGATCTTGACATATCTATGGAAATCACATATCATATCCTTTGAAATAATTCCTTTTCAAACTAATTTCGAATATTGTGGCTTTTCATCAGAAACCACAAAGGATACTGATATAATTCCGACCCGACTTCGAATCTGTTACATGGAAAAAAATGTTTAAAAAGGGTCAAATTGTGACTTAAGGCGCATAGCGGCAACCCTGCACACAATCATCGCGTCGGAGAATCCCGATTTTGCGACATAGCTCTGTTTATAAGTTGAACATGAAATTTCACGTTTTTCTATAGTGCAAGATTCTGTTTCAATGGAGGAGGTTTATAATAATAATAATAATAATATGGGTGGCGCGACAGTCCGAGGCGGACCAGGACCTAGCTTCTCTGCAACCACTCGTGTTGTGCCTGCTATTGTTCTTTCACGCGTGGAAGGGACCTACAGTTTAATGCCGACTCCGAACCGCGGAGTTGAGAAGCTTTTTTCTAGAAAGGAATACTCTTTGAGCATTGTCAGTGACTCGAAAGAGGTGGGGCCGTGAATTATCAAAGGTGCACCGAACATCGGCATCGAACTTGGCACTCTCTGCGTAAGAGTCGACGCACTTACTCACTACGCCACGGCGACCCAGGTTTATATCAGTGGTAAATAATGAGAGTTAAAGTATAAGTGTTAGTGAATGTCCAGTCTTAGCACCATGGATGCCGTTTTAACGATTTTGGCGCTAGATTCAGCGTATTTTTAACTGTCGAAAAAATGACAGCTCCGTCCGCTCTGAAATACAAAATATTCATTAATACTCCTGAGGATCCACCTGTCCTTAATTATGAAAGACCCACTATTCATGTACACAACCGGCAGAAACCCACTGGGCCTAAAACCTGGCATTTTGTGCTTTCAAAATAGCTTAAGAGTGCGTCTTTCATGCATTCCAAGGGGAAATTGGAAAAGCAGCTAACGTACTGTTCGCTGCACATGACAATGATGTATTGTTTATTATAGCTTTTCGTTGAGAAATTATCTTTTATCGTTATATGTATTCAAAAC
Source organism: Eristalis intricaria (assembly GCA_964034865.1). NCBI lineage: Eukaryota > Metazoa > Arthropoda > Insecta > Diptera > Syrphidae > Eristalis > Eristalis intricaria. Next base: position 65,974,454 of record OZ035877.1, read on the forward strand.
TTAAGAAATCCAATTCTTCAATCGAACTGGCCATAGAACTGACGGTGACAAAATAGACAAGATTTTGCAGCAATGACACAACACAAGCTTAATTAAATGGGACACTGTAGGAGATACTGTTAAGTGCTTGGATCCAAGTTGTGTAACAAACACAATTTCTGCTGTGCAGATTGTGGTTGTGGTGTTGTGCACCTAAATGTCCAGTGGAGACCGTGTGTATTCAATGAGCAAAAAAATGTATTTAAGAATTGAATTGATGTATGAGCCAGTTCCTGAAATGGAATGAAACACGGAATCAATGGTGGACTCTTAAGAAGGCTCTATAAAGGCTCCGGCACATAGAATACTTTACTTGCGTAGCGTCAGAGTATACGTACACGCTGAAGTATCCGACGCAAGGCGATGACGCAATGAATACTTCAACGCACAGCTGATTTCATTTGACAGTTTCAAGTTTAAATTGAAAATTCAAGTTATTTGCTTATTTATGCACAATTAAAACATGTATTTTAATATAAATACTAAATAAATAAAAACTAATAAACATTCATTTATATTTTTACCTTTTCTTAACGTTCCTTCAAAGAGAATTCTCTGGAAATGTCACAAGATGAGGATTGTCAACGCTGAAGGAAAGAGAAAAGTTAAAAGTTGAGTAACTACATCCGTCGCGTCAGGGGCAGCGTTGATCTATGTGTCACGCATGTATTTTATGTATCTGTCAAAGTATTGCTGACGCTCACGCATGTAAAGTATTCTATGTGCCAGAGCCTTAACACTCTTAGACGATTTTCTGACTTCAAGGAACGACATTTCTGTAAGAAAATGTACTAAATTATCAATTATACATAGATTCAGATTTTTTTTTTTTAATTTATCCATTTAAAATTTCTGTTGACAATTCGTCGATGATGATCCTGTTGATAACGATTTTGTTAGAAACTTACTTATCAGGCAGGCGACCCATGGAGTGTCCGAGCGTCCATCACTGACGGTACCGGCACACTGCTTCGAGTCAAAAAGATCAAGCTGCCTTCTGCTGTGTTATTTTCCTGCTCAAATAAGGAGATTCGGATTCGAAGAATGGACCGACGGATTTTTGCTTTCCGGATTACATCCACATCTTGGTACAGCTCGTCGAATTCGCGGTTGTGTCTTCTCCCCCGTTTGCCTTCTTAGCAGACGGGACCATATATTCGACGTAGAATTGTTCTACCGAAGGCACCAGGAATCGCCTTCGCTGTTTTGCTTATCGTCCAGCTTTCGACTGGCAAACTTAGAGTTTTGTGCTCAGTTTACTTCCTCGAAATTGTAGTTGTCGACCATGATGTTTTGTTGAAGGTGGTGTCCGAAAAAACGTTACACATTTCGTCTTATCTTCATTGAATTTGAGACCAGTTCGTTTCGCCGTAAGAGCTTCCACTATTTACGTTGCGTTGGGATCGCGCAACGATCAACACTGATTATGATGAAGATTTCAACACTGCGTACCCTGACAGTTGAACTGACTTGTGGAAGATGGTGCCTTCCATGTTTACAGCTGTCCGCCGCACTATCTTCTCCAGTACCAAATTAAAGAAATCACACGACAGCGCATCCCCTTGCAGAAATCCGATGCAGGTTTCAAATGGTTCGGAAGTCCTCGAGCCGAACTGTACGGTGCATGGAGTATGTGTGTGTGTGTGTGTGTGGGGGGGGGGGGGGGGGGGGGGGGCAATAGGTCCTTGCGATGAGTGAAATTAAACGTACATCGATGAACAGGTGATGCGTATCGATTTGAAACTAGGTAGCCTTCTCCAGGTGAAAGTTTTGTCGATAGTCTTTTTTCCGGTGGAAGCAGCACTTATACGTTTAGTGCAGTGCAAATCGACTTTAGACGTTCAAATTTCTTGTAGGCGACGTCTATCAGGGATATATCCCTATAGTTGATGCAAGGATTTCTCCCAGCTTTGCGCAGAAATGTTGTGTCATGTGTACCTACGGTAAACACCCGGTAAGGACACTTCTTAGTGTGTGGATGCTAGTATGGTCCGGTTTCCACTATAGTGTGACTGACAATAAGGTCTACATAACCCGATCTTACACAAGAACTAAACTGTCATGAGCAATTGAAGTCTGCTGACTAGATAGACATCGCACAAGTTGGAGTGCCTCAAGTGGAGTAAAATTAGAAGATTAAAGAAGAGTTGGTTTTGCCAAATTTAAAAAATCATCGCCAAATGTGATTCTGGCTGTGTGGTATTTATTCAATGACGATCGTGATATGCAATAAAATGAATTGCAATCTAATATTGACATACATTAAGATTTGAATATATTTACTATTGCTTTGCTGACTACCTTATACGATGAGCCTTGTATTGTTATTCTTCCAGCTCCTTTAAACATTGACACACAAATTTGTACATTATGTGGTTCAAATATTTGAAATATTTTCTAACGAAAAGCTTAATTATTCACAATTTTCGAACAGTTTAAAAAATATCATGACATACCCATTGAATGCACTCATTTGGAAACAATCCACTATACTGCTCTGCACGCGCTTATTTCATTCCATAACATTTCATCACTGTCACTCGTTTCTTCAGTCCCAATCAATTGTCAAAATATTTTCATTCGCCTTCAGTGCGGACGTTTCTCACTTTAATTCTCTTGCAAAATTTTCTTCAACAAACAATGTAGAAATCGTTTCAAGATATCAACAACAAAAAAGCAATGTTTCGCGGTTAAAGAATAAAATTATTCGTCAGAGACTATCAGCAAGAGCAACAAGACAAACAAAATGAGTGGAAAAATAAACGCTGAAATTGAAAATTGTGTTCGGAACAACATCAACTGGCAGAATTTGCCAGTGCACCTGAAACAGGTAAAACACCCGAGAAACCAATGAGAATTTCGTCGTGAGCGTAAGCTACAATCTTATTAGAAGATAAGAAATGGAGGACGTTGTTACGCATAGTTGAAGAAAATAATTAAATGGTCGAAGATGTTGACTGGATCTTATTGTGCGTTGGTTGTGTGTGAGTTAATGCATTTAGTTCGTTGATGATAGGTGGGTGTTGTGCGGGTGAATTCATCGGACTTGCAAAACCCTGAAGTAAGTCACTCTCTCACAGTCACCCTCGTACGTGGCTGAAACTCAAGATTGATTGGCATAGATTGCGGTTCGCTGCCTTCAGTTGCGAGGCTGTCGGTGCACGAAACAAGATTTGTTTACATTTCCCTTAAAATTGGTGTGAGATGACGTTCTTGATTTAATTTTTTCACTCATGTGATACACTTGTGACAAATCACCGAATAAGTTGTCCCTCCATCTCGGCAATTGAAGCTGACGACTTCACGTGGTTGCAAGCAATAACAACAGCAAAATGCCGATTTTATACGTTTAATTGTGTAATTTTCGGATTAGTTATCGTGCGAAATGGCACACCCCCGCCGAAAGGCGATGGTTTGGAGTAATTTTTCACTCCCAGCTGGTGGCTTGATATCTTATCTGCGTTTCATTAGTCAGATACCCAAGAAACTGCGATTAGATGCTTGTTGCTGAAATGAAACAAAGTTATTGCGATGGACGAACGTGTATGCATGTAGTCGGCTTCTGTACAAATATACGATATGTTTAAACAGACGCATGGAAAATCCGCATATATAATAAAGAGTACATATCAAGACGCAGCGACAAGGTTGATAACAAACTCCACACTTGAGCGTTGTTTATGAAAGAATGCACGTCTCGACTATCAGAAGCTGGGTCGTGTTTCAAAGACGCCTGTTTGTGATGTGTGCTATCAGCTTCTGAATCTGGGTGGAGAAAGAATCAAATACAGACTCACAACTTACGTGCACATGTTAACCTTTTCTCCATTCTGTTTTCCTCTAGATATTGCATAACAATCAAAAGGACTACGATCGCTACGTCTTCAATTATAGTCTAAAGAATCAATTGCGTCATCGGGGAAATCTCGGTAAGTGAACATTCATCAAACTCCCACTGACCATCATCTCACCTTCGCCTCCACTCCAACTCTAGCAAGGAAGGTCTTTCGCAACGAGCAACGCTACTATGAATTGCTTGTGCAGAAGAGTGTCAATTGTCTGTGCCTGTTCCCGTATCACTTGGCTGATATAGTTACAAAAGGACTGCGAGTCACCCCATTCAACTACTATCTAGATGTCATAAGCAACCTTGTGAAGAACGACAAGAGCTATGACACGTTGCCAAATTTCACTGCTGCCGACTGTGAGTCCAAACAAAATATCCAAGACAAAGAATTCTATCTCGATTTTCGATTGCAGGTCTACGAGTCCTGGGAATAGGCCGAAATGAGTACCTGGCACTTATTGGTGACCTCAAGACAAACACGTCCAAGCTGCTCTTTAGCAAGCCAAATCCGATGGCATTTCTACCCAAATTCCCAGTGAGAATCAATATTGAACCGTGGTGGAAGGTCGAAGTTGGTTACGTCTTGGAAAGTGATATTAGAGTAAGCTCCTTTAGAACCGCCTTTCAGTCCTCATCAGTGACTCAGTGTCTGTCGATTTTCAGTACGTAAACGATGCTGAGAGGAGTCTCATTGACGACTTGATAGATTTCGGCTCGCAGACTGCTGGTAAATGTGATTACAGCGTTGTTCACAGCCTATATCGGTTTGTATGCGATGGAGAGCCGATTGGTGAGATGACTCATGAGTTCTTGTCCCTTTAGGAAGGGTCTCATCTACTTGGACGTCCCGATCAGCGGAGAAGATCGAATATGCATTCCACCGCTCCGGAACTTCGTAATGAATCGCGTGAGCGGCGACTACTTTGAAAATCTGCTGTACAAGATCTTTGTCAGCACCGACGAGCACATGACCATGTCAGAGTTGGCGCATATGCTGCAAATAAACCTGGACACTGTAAAGCAAGCAGTCTCGCTGTTCTGTCGGCTTGGATTTGCCAAAAGAAAAGCTCCCCTAGAGGACTCAATCACCGCTGTCTACCACGGCAGCTGGGACAGGCGCAATCAGGATGAAAGCAACGGGGATCGGCCACAAGTAACTCCGCTCAACTATCACTCGCTGTTGATCAACGAGGACGGCACTGGTCTGATCACACAGGAGAACAGTCCAAAGCGCCCAAAGGAGAAGGACAATAATTCAATCGAATACGTGTCCGATGAAAACAATAGTGATTTCTCATTCACCAACGTACCCACCCCATCGCCAGTTATGCAGGAGGCCAAGCGAGCGGACAAGAACGAGAGCTCCGAAATGGATTTCAGCTCTGAGCTGGAGGATGTCAGCGAAGCCGCCAAATCGGTGAAGGAGAGTCCAAGTCCAAAGAGCGGAAAACGGGTGGGTTTCCTGTTTGACTCCACGCTCACAGCATTCCTGATGATGGGCAACCTGTCGCCTGGTCTGAAAAATCACGCTGTGACAATGTTCGAAGTCGGCAAGCTATGCGACGAGAGCATGGACACGTTTTTGACGGAACTGGAGAAGGTCTCGCTGCTCGATGCCGAGGGCGAAGGCGATGTCAGCCGGTACTTCGCCCATGCAGTAAGACAGCGTTGCTCATGACAAGCTATTTGGTTTGGGTCTGATCTTTGTTTTCCCTAGATTATCCTCAGGTCAACGATTATCGCTCTGCGAAATGTCCTTGGCGGTGGATTGGATCTCTTGCGACTGGAGTGCCTGGAGAGTCTGGATCACAAAACTAGGGATCGCCTGTTGGAAAAGAAATACAAGTGAGTACGAAAGACTTGCAAGCACCACGAGGACATTTATTCCATTTAACCTCAAACATTGAACCCTTTTCTCAGATTTATCATATCAGCGTCACCACTGACTGGCTGCATAACACACATGTTCAACATTCCATTCTTTGGCCAGTTCTACAGAAGCTCCGAGAATTCTCACCTCTGGTCGAAGCTGTTCTACTATCACATATCCGGCTACGGCCCACCAAGTTTGTTCCTCTGCAAAGGGACGACGCTGAAGTCATTGCCGCGTCTCTTCCTCGGATACGGCAAGCTTCTGGTCAACATCTTGCACAGCGACTCGTACGTCATCAATTCGGAAAGCTTCCGCAACTTGAACGATCAGCTGAAGAACGGTTGCATCCTACTGCAAGGCTACGGAATACGTTCGCCGGGTGATCTGCGCTACGAAGCGTTCCCGTTCAACGAGAAGGATCACCGCCAGACAAAATGGTGTGAACACAAGGCTGTTCAGAAGCTGCGAGAGCATTTGGATCTAAAGAACACGTGTGGTTTCATAACATTCGTGAACACCGGAGTGGCCGACATCGGCTGCGAGAGCTACGACATCAATGTGCACCTGGAGCGCCCGCGTGTAAAAAAGAAAAGTCTCCCCGGTGGAGTTGTTGAACTCAAACAAACAGCTGAGCCACCGCCACCACCGCCAAAGCAACCGGAAGCACCAATCAGCGTGGATGTACCCGATCTGACATCGCCAGTAGATCCGTCCGAAGTGACGAGTTTCAATCGCTTAACGCCCCCGAATCGGGCAGACTTGAAGAGTCCTGATGAGGACTATTTTTCAGTGACGCCACAGCACGGCTCACCATCGAATGTATTCATGTCAGAGGACTGCAATGAACTGCTCGCCTCAGAGTTGGCCAAGTGCGAACCTACACGCCAACTGGTGTCCCAGGGATCGGTCGAGATCCCAATGCAGTCAAACGACGGAATCTCCGCGGGCGACTCGCAGTCCGAGGAAGACTACGGCGAGCCGTGGACTGTGCTCGACGTGAACTTTGGCGTCCCGCTCTTCGATGTGGATTGCAATACCAGAATTTGTGAGTACATCGTGAGGAATCTGTGCAATGATGAGAGGTAAGTAAAGAAATACACGCATGGAGTTTCCTAATCGAGTCATGCAATGTATTCTTTGCTTTCAGCTTACAACGACTACCTACCGTCAATGCCGCAATGAATGAGAAATTCCTGAAGTTCGTCAAGCAGTGCTTGGTAACAAACTGAATCCCTTTCCCTTGTCACAGTTAATTTCATTTATTATCCGTCTCGTTGCAGTACTTCGATGATGAAAATGTCGAACTGATTAAAATCGGAAAACTCCTGCCACACCCACGAATTAATCTAGCATTTGAGAATGGAAAAGTCTGCTACTGGAGCGGCAAATGAGATCCCCCGCACTTATCACATTCCATTTTATATATATATTTAGTTTCTACACCTCAACATACATACTTTCCATGTGACTTTGTATAACAGATATATACACCTTAAGATAATTGGAACTAGATACAAATCCAAGTAAAACAACTTGCATTGAGTGGATAGAGACGTAGTAGAAGCAATGTGTACCTTATGCGATTGTAAAAAACAAATGATTATGCATCCGAATTGCCAAATAAAAATGATTACATGCAACATATAGATTCTTACACGAAAGAAAGGCATGAATTTTGCAGTTCGCCGAGTCAAGGATGGCGGACATCAATCTTACATTCGTTTATTCTGTTTTAGTTGTTTTTTTTTGTCCTTAGCAGTTTGTTATTAAGCGATATTTTCTATACACTTATGATTTGTTTATGTTTTATTGATCGTAACATAGGTTTTGAAATTCAAATGCTTTATCGACTTAATTTTGTTTTAAACAAATACTATTTTATTATCGTTTGCAATAAAGTGCTGTACTTAGTTCGAATGAAACGAATATACATACGTAACGGTTGTTTTTATAACTCTTTCCTCCAAGAGCAACAGTAATCGTTCTAGTGTGCTGGGTTTATGGGAGGCTGTGAATCATGAGGAGTTTGTGAAGTGTTTGCGTTTTCAACAAACACGTCTTAATCATGGCGCATCGAGGTTGTATAATGATTAACGATGATTGAACTGAACTTGATCTGCACCCGTACTCGAGAACATTTAGGTTAGGTTAGGTTGAAGAGGCTGACCGCTGCGCAGAGGGACAGCAGCCACACTTAGGCCAACATAGTCCCACTGTGTTACCACGCGGATCTGAGGATACCTATTCCACAAACCAGTTAATGCTCTTACTAAAGCGAAGAATATGGCTGACTCTAATGTTGCTCAGTTCAGCCAAGTTAATGAAGACGTGGGCCTCCAGATGTCTGAATCTGTCGGAAGACAGAGCACTCGAGAACATTTGGTTCTTACACACTTCCCATGGCGTTGACGTGAGGAAGGGGTTAGTGCAAGCTAACGCTGCCTCCCATTGTTGACGGTATTTGCTACACAGCACACTTTAAGCTTCGGTCTTCCTCCCTCAGGCTTTTACTCTTAGGTGAAGTATTGGTGCCCAATCCACAAAAAGAGAGCCCCCTTCAACTGCGCCAACTACCGGGGAATAGGCCTCCTAAACATTGTTTATAAGATCCGCTCTGCCGTTTTATGTGTTAGCCAGAAACGTTTGGTGTGTAACCTGGTAGGTCCTCGTGAGTATCGCGCAGCCTTATCAAAATCAGTAATGAACTAATCGAGACTATCAATGTCAAAAAAGGTTTCAGTCAAGCGCACACGCTGTCATCTTAATTCAACTTCATTCTTGAGAAGGTCAACTCAACCAATCGCCAACACAAAAGGCACGTTCTTCCAAAACTCCGTACAATTGCTAGCATAAGCAGATGATATTATTCGAAAACAGCGAGGCGTCAAAAAAGATTTTGACGGGCGAAATGAATTCATCAGTGAATGAGGGAAAAACGAAATGTATGCGGTCAACGATAAAGGATGCACAACATCCACGAATCGGCCAGAATATCACCATAGGCAGTTATAACTGCGACGTAGTGAAGAACTTCGTCTACATCGTTTTCCAAGTAAACAGAATGTGATTAAAGAGAGAAGATTCAACCATAAACTAAAAAATTGGAGGCACCTGGCTAAAGATCGTTCCAGCGGGAGAAGCTTGTTGGCTGAGGCTCAGGTTCACCCCAGACTGTAGGGTCAGTAGAAGAAGAAGTGCCTACTAACTAAATATTGCATGCGGAACTCGCAAAGCCAAACACTTTCTTCAGCCTTGAATGGGGGAAGCTTCTTAATGACTAGCAGTGTTATTTCCGCACCAACCAGTTCACTGTAGATTTAATGAAATATCTCACCGAAAAGAAGACCTCTGCACAATGTAACGAAATCAAGATGTAGGACGGATTCAAGTCTCACATTCTCCAAACAAACGCTGGCGTTTTCCAAGGCTATGCTATGTGACCGATACTGCTTTATTTTTTTTTATACATGGCTTTCTTCTGCCAATAAGCAGTCAATCAACACAGCCCAACCGAAATCGAACCTTGCATCCATTCATTATATTTTCTATAACCATTGGTTTAACCTAACTTAACTTGTACAAGGGGATCCACAGAACTTCGTAATTTTTTCCCGATAGAGCCATCAACTCATTCCAGAGCGTTTTCCATGGCAGTAGACCACACCCGAAATATGGACCGTTAACTTTTTCGGTCATAACTTCGCACCAAAAAGTGTATCTTATGGAACCGAACAAGACTCTTACACTTCATTTTTAAGTCGGTATAGATAGCGATTTTTTGTCATGAATTTGTGGACGGCAACCAGTATTTTGTGGATCGTTTTGTAACTTTTGGCATACAAAGAAGCAGGCTTATTATTTGTCTCTACTGGTGGTACATTCCGGGTTGGACATGAGCCGCATACAACAAGCCTCTCCCACTGAAACGACCTTTAGCCAGCTGCCAAGTTAGTTATCGTATTTCTCTACTTGTGTGCCCAATCGGTTTCGGGGGGGCGTCTTCTATTACACTGTCCCTCAGGTTCGGAGTCGGGCTGGAGTAATGTTGTCCATGCGCTCTATATGGAATAGACATCTTACGCGTTGAGTCTGTAGACGCCTGGCAAGGCTCATGTCGCTGCCCAGTACACAGTTCGTGGTTGAACCTTCTCCCCCAAAATCAAGCAAGCAGGACCCGAGACTTAACGCAGAACTTTTCTCTCGAGAAGACCAAGGACTTCTCATCTGATCTTGAGATCGTCCATGATTCCGCGCTATAGAGCAAGACAGGGATGATCAAGATGTTATACAGTGTTAACTCGGTCTTTCGAGAGGGGGCTCTCCTACCCAATTGCCGCTTGAGCTCAAAGAAAACAGCGATTAGCAAGAGTTATTCTGCATTTAATCACGTATTGTTTAGCGTGAAGCCGAGGTTGATGCAGTGCTTCACTACCTCGAAATAATAGCTACCTACGGTGACGTTTTGGCCGAGTCGTCGATGTTGTGCGGCTGTGTTTTTCCGACGACTTTGGCAAATATGTCTTCCTATCCAGCTTTGCATTGAAATCTCCTAGAACGATCTTGGTGACGAAGATGGGGCACTGATCGTAAGTCCTTCATAGGAGATCATAGAAGTCATCCTTGCTGTTGTCATCTTTGTCCTCTGTCGGGGCGTGTGCGCAAATCAGGCTGATTTTCCCGAATTTAGCCTTGATGCGGATTGTTATTTGGCGTTCGCTTTTATAGACAAAGCTTAAGACTTTTTGCATAAGCCTGCCTTGAACAACAAATCGACATCCAAATAAGCTCGTCACTCTGTTGCAATCACCGCAGTAGATGTCGCAGTTTCTCATCCTCTTTTTGCCCGTCCATTCCACCGCACTTCCTGGGTTGCAGCAGGCCATTGCCTCCGCGAGTTCTTCGGCTGCACGTGGTCTGTTAAGGGACCTAACATTCCACGTGCAGAACCGAAAATCGTTGTCCTTACACACAATTTTTTAGGTGGTGAGGGAGTTATCCTCACGTACAACACCCAACTGAGAGGCCAGGCATTATTCTTTAACCCTCGGAGGGTCCGGGTTAACCTGGTGTCGGTAACCTCGCTGAGGTTGTTAGCACAGCCATTGTCCTTAAAGTTTTAGGAATCTTCCGCCGCTATCTCAATTCCAAGGCCTCGACTTGGCATTGAAAGAACCTTCTAGACCTGTATTCTGAAAATGTCGAAGTAGCTCTAGAAGGACTGCGCACCAGGTAGCTCCTTCTGACTGGAGTTTCGGATGCCGCCGTTGGCGGCGACAGTTTTCCAACTCCTCCGCCGCCATCCATAAAGAGAGATGAGCCCTGGTACAGGCACACTCTCCCCCCTCTCTCTCCAGCAGCCGCCAACGATGTCTCACCGGGGTTGGTTACCCCATCTGCGATCGAAGGTGCCCGGCTCCCAGATTTCACCACGTGGCGGTGAGGGTATGAGTTCGTTGATAGAGAATGAAACGCAATATCAACGCTTCGAAAACTCTGGTCCTCAGCTGCAAATAAAATAATGCCACAGACACATCGAAGTAACATGTATGTTTTCTTTCGTCCAAATCCAAACACATAGTCCAAATAGAATTTATGATTTTGAAGACTCCTAAATGAAAAGCAGACACTTTTAAAACGTCTTTTACTCGTTGGCTGGCTCTTGCCTTATTACATTACTTTTTAGAAAGCTTAATGACCCCACAAAATTGTATTTTAATTTCCAGCCTAGGTATGTTCTTCAGTTAACTTAACAACTTGATTGAGTGTTTCAATCCTAGATCCCGCTAATATATCAATTTTTGCCATATATTAAGCATTTTTACAGAATCATGCTTTGGCTCTGTTTTTATCGGGGCTAGAGCTAAACATTTTCTTAAATCAAAAAAATAAATAAATCAAGTATGTAAATCAATTAAAATGTATTTAGCGAGAATGTTAGAAAGTAGCGAAACGATTTTACATCATTTGATTTACGATTTAAGTCTTAAGCTTAAGTTATATTTAGCAAAAACTCCAACTGCAATTTTTTCTGATTTGATTATTGAATGTGATATTGAATGCCTTGACTTGCAGTGGCGAACACATTATTTCTAATTGTTTACAAATGAAACATGTTGTTCAGCGATATTTAACACAAGAACTTAAAAATTCTTTCAATTAAGCACTACTCTGCTCTACACAAGAGCAGTGGCAGAACGCGTTCTAGTCAACTTTTATCTCTTCCTCTTTTTTTATTGAATCAATGTCTGTCTGCCGTACTACCTTATAACATTTGTCTCCGAAAACGCTGTCAGGGAAGCTTCGAATCCTGCTGACAATGGATTTTTTTGACACCTCTGTTCAGGGTGCTCTTCTAGTAGTTGAATTGTTCACCTCATGTTGAATATGTGCTTTCTTGAAACTCCATTCAAATTTGACGTCTGAATTTCGCCGCTACCGTTATCTGAACGCCTGACACTTCAAGAAATAATTAATTAATTAATGTCTTCCAATATTCTCTCTCTACTTAGAAAAACACGATGTTAACGAGAAATGAGTCATGAACCTTTCGTTAACGAGTCCAAATCGATGTTGACATACACAGTGAATTAAATACTCAAAGACTGTCATAATTTCGAATCTTGCAGACATACTCCGAGACGGACTACAAAACCTCACTCCACACTGCTGACGGAAAGGTTCTTTGAAAGACATCCTACTTCCTCCTCCGTCCGCCCAATAGCATGCATTTCCCTCAACTGACTTTTCACATAATTACAGAGCTCCTGTCGAACTGCGGTATTCAATTTGACGATGCACATCCATTAGTACGATAATACCGTGTCCTCCATCGAATGCATTGAATGCATTGAATATCCGTCCGTCTGTCCATACGCTGAACAGGGACAAAGGCAAAGGCAAAGCCAAAGCACAGCCACAAAGAGTTGTGGTCAATTGGCCACTTGGCCGATACTTCTTGATGACTTGTTCCCTTTCTGCGGCCATTCTTCAGTCGCTCAGTCGTTCCTCAACTCCGTGCCATTTGTATTGTAATTGATGTCAACTTAACCCGTGTATACCTTCTAATTACACGCTAAACTCGTACCTGTAATCTGCCTATTGATTTGAATGTTTGGCCGAGACTCGCATTGTGTCATGTCAAGATGTCAGCTAATGTCATACCACCTTTTGAAGTGGCATCGTCAGCACACATGCATGCACTCCCGTCGCGGTCGTCCGCAGAGCACACTGGCTGCTGCTCGAAACCGAACTGTTGCCGCTGCAATGGCGACACACCGTGAATCGTTGCCGCCGCACCGCTGCCGCTCGATTGCATTCGATTGAAATCGATTCGAATGCTAGTTGAATTGACACGACGATAGGTGATGTCAACTGGATTGCAACGTTTATTCAATTAATGCATGAGTAGTTAGTTGTTTTCCTGACGACACATGCCTACAAGGCTTAAGTATGTGCTTAGCCGGATCGCTGGAAGATGTTCATTTCGCGGTAGTCTATGTGCATTTCATTTCTAAATTTTGTGCTTGAGTGTGACAGTCCGTGGAATGTAACCTTTTATTTTTCTATTTCAGTTCAGTAATTAATTTTCCACAAGCTATTTGATTTTGAGGTTATCTGTCAGATGGAAGTGAATGCGTGAGCGGGACTGTGAAGGTCAGCGCGAAGCAGTGTGGCGTCGTAGGTTTTCAAGACTGTCATTGAAGATAACCTTTTCACAGATCAATGTCAAAATCGAAAGTGTCATATGCGTAGCGGTGGTTTGTGAGGGGATGCCTGGAGTTGCTTTGACATTGACTTGGAATCAAATAATTTTACAGAGCAGGACGATATGCGAACATGTCATATGTTAGCCATTCAAAGGACCTTCAGGAATACAATTCACGAGTTCGTTCTCCAAAGCGCAAATCTTCAAAAAATTAGGTTATTTTGAAACTGACAGCTGTTTCCCGCTCGAAATCTTGACAGAAAGTCTGTATCATACATCCGCAGAACGAAATGAGTCGCTTAACACTTGAATAACGTTGGGAAATATTGAAAACTTATTTGTATATCCAAAGTGAGTGTTGTGTGGCCCACAGAGTTCGTTTTTTGAAAATTAGTTTTGGAAATTCAACATCAAATCCACAGATAGTGTGTTGCTTTACAATGGTGGAGGTGGACATCTTGAACAGGTGCAGCGAGCATTTTTCGGAGGTGCTCAATCTCGAACACGGGACTGAGGATGGCAGACCCGTAGTCTTGAGTGGGGCGGGAAATAGTCCAACGGTGGAGGAAGTCATTTTGGCGACTAAATCGCTAAAAGTGGATGAAATCTAGTCAGAAATGAATGAGGATGGTAAGGAGGGAGTTTTATAGCTCTCTCGTGTCATTAAGATGTCCTGGGAACGCTGTGAGACGCAAACTGGGGTGATTGTCCCTCCTTTTAAAAAGGGGGGCGGAGGCAAAAGAGGCTACTCCACCTACTCTCCCTTAGGTCTCCTCGGGAAAGTTTAGGCTAGGATTTTGGAAACGCATTATAGAGCTATGGCCGAGCCTAAGATTGAGGATGAATAGTGCGGCTTTCGTTCCGGCAGAAGTAGGGTCAACTACCCATTAGCGAGCCCCTTAAGGAAAGTTTTGACTTCGTTGCTGTCTCAAAATTAATTACTTAGAGATATGAAAACAATTTTATCACTTAAGGAAAGCTTGATGTATTACTGTTTGATATAAACAATAACTTCTTGTGAGTATACGACTCAAATTTAATAAATTTAATTAAAGTAGATAATGAGAGATAAGCCAGTACCGAGCTCCCCCTGTTCCTAATTCGAGCCCTTAGCGTTCCAGTAATGAGCCCCCCATATAAATCATAGCATACAAATGAAATCATCGTTATTTTATAGTTCATTTATTTAAAAGGTAAAAAGGAAAACATGATTAAATAAATTCATGACAGAAATTGGTCAAAAACATAAAAAATTAACAAACATAAATAACATTGTATATTTGCGTCCATTCTCTTCTTGTTGATAGATCAATGGGTTTTGAATGAATAAGCCACGGATGGAATGAACAAATCTTAGCTCCAAAAAATAATTTTATTTGAAATGTTAATTATGAATATATTTATACACATGTAATTACACGTTAAAAAAAAAGTATAAAATAAAACATAATTATAAAGTACCAAAAAAAAAAAAATGGTAGCTTGTCCTATACGATGCTGTACAAGCAACAACAAATAGGACAATTAAATTTTGGAAACATAAAGGTTTTTATATGTAAACATTAAAAGCTTGACTGGTTTCATAAATATCTAATTTGATCTTCAATCTAAGACGATCAATTTAGTACGGCCGGATAAAAATTGTCTTCGTTGTAAAAACATACCTAATCAGACTTTTACAGTTCAAATGGCATTATTTCTACATGTAACAATTTTAATAGCAAAACGTGGAATTAATATACTTAAATACTTATCACATATTGCATAAAAACATTAATAAGATATGAAATTAGTAAAAAGAATATCTACATAAAATGCCGTAGTTTAATGTGTGGTTTAAAATCAGCCGGGCTCTTTACTGGAACTTGATTATTTTTTGTTAACCCAATCACCAGCCCTCCCCGGCTGGTCATTGGATTTCCTCATTTTTTCGTCCCAATAACAAGCCCCCAATATATTGTAATAAATAACTATTTTTTCTTACTTTTGCTTTTGAAATAATAAAATACACATAATTAATGTTACATTAAACCTTAATTAGGTAACTAAAAATTAAAGAAAATCACTTATTTTCATGGTAAAATTTTCTAGTTTCCTAAGAAATTTCACAAATTACACTGATTTTTTCTCACTTACGGAACACTTTGAATTTTCCTTACCAACTGATGACGAATTACCTGAAAATTAATTTTACGATACAAAGAAAAGATATGATAGATTTTTTCTGTTAAAATACTGTTATTGTTTGAAAAGCAGGGGCCTAGCTTTTGGACATAATTCATGAAGGGCGCTATTGTGAGGGTGCTCGAATTAGGGTAGTTTATCCTACCTCTGACCAGGTTTTCACACTAAGAATGTTACATGAAGGCTTGGGAATATCCCAAACCCATCTTCATCTTCTTTTGTAGATTTGGAAAAGGCATATGACCGAGTTCCTAAAGGTAAACTGTAGTGTGTTCTGCAGGAGTATGGGACGGATGGTCCTCTTTTGAGGGCCATTCAGTCAATTTACACAAACTGTGT
This sequence comes from Eristalis intricaria, assembly GCA_964034865.1. Lineage (NCBI taxonomy): Eukaryota > Metazoa > Arthropoda > Insecta > Diptera > Syrphidae > Eristalis > Eristalis intricaria. The sequence goes on from OZ035877.1 coordinate 65,990,441, forward strand.
TCAATTTAACGATGGTAAAATAAAACATTTCACTTTTGAAGTCGAACTTCGTCACGGGTGCGTCTTTACATCTCTCCTTTTAATTGTTTATATGGACTGCATATTCCAGCGCAGCCGAGGCGAGGACACATTGGAAGAGTTGACGGAACTCCAGCGTGCACTCGATAGGTTTATGGCCGTATGTGCTGACGCTGGGAAGAAGTTTAATGTGGACAAATCAGAGGTTATGGTCATTTCCAGAAAGGCAGTCCAATGCACTCTACATGTAAGTGGATTCCCATTGAAGCAGGTGGAGAAGTTTAAGTATCTCGGGGTTTTCTTCATGTGTGATGGGAGGAGCAATTCTGAACTTTCCTGTAGGATTGCTCAATCTGGTTCAGTTTTGACACAGCTTAGTAGATCTGTAATCAGGGCTAGCTTAGTGTAGTATTTGTTCCAACTCTCGTCATGAAATTTGAGGAATGCCCGGAATACTGTAGGAATTACTCGCCGGGATTGGACGAGAAATACGGCAGTGCGTAAGGAACTCAACGTTGAGCAGCTGCTTCTCCGAACGGAAAGAGCTATGCTTCATTGGTTTGGTTACGTAGCACGTATGTCCACACCATCACGAGTTCCTAGGCGGGCCTTGAATGCGATTCCATCAGACAGGCGACCACTTGGTTACGCTTGGGCATAACTTCTGATGAGTTGGAGTCGATGGCAGAGGATCGAGTTGCTTGGAGATCTCTCGTGAGTGGTTTACACTCGCTACCCTTTTAGTGGATCATGCGGGTCAGAAGATGATGATGGATTTTGAGGGAAATGGATCATCCACCGCGAATCTGTACGCAAGTATGCAAAGTTGGTGAGACTGGTATGCTAGTGGACAACACTCATGGTCCCCGTCGTTCACTTATGAGAATGTGACCGAGAGCATCATTGGACCATTTGTCTTCGAAAATGTGGCTGGGAACAAGGTTTCAGTCAACGGTGGGCGTTACGGAGCCATGTAAACCGACTTTTTTTTGTACAGAAATTGAAGAGATGGAGTTGGACGACCTCTGCCGGATGGCGCGCCATGCCACAATCGATTTTTTGCGTACCAAATTCCCCCAGCGTGTTATCAGCAGTTGTGGCGATGTCAATTGGCCTCCTCGGAGCTACGATTTGACCCCTTTGACAATCCGGAAACGATTCAAGCCAATATCATCCATGCAATCCGTGAGCTACAGCCCGAAACTATCAGCAAGGTCTTGGAAAATGGGGTAGATAGAATGAGCCACTGCGAATCCAGCCAAAGCAGCCACTAGAACGACGGTTTATTTCATAATTAATATTTGTTGTTCTTTCTAATAAAACCATTATAAATGGAAAACATTTAATTTTTTTGATTATATTGCATATTTTAGAACAAACTTTTGTTTGGTCCTCCCTGTACTCTGTGCTCTGCCAGGGACTTCAGAGTTTCGGACACAGTTGAGAGAGTGTTCTCTTAGGGCCACCGGATGGAAATTAGATTAAAAAGTCACAATATCGTCATCCTGCACAACCCGACGAGTTTGGCAGGAATGTTAAAACTAGACATGGCGTTGTATAGCTCCTCTCTATCCACGCTGTTATATGCGGCCTTGAAATCGACGAATAGGTGGTGGGTGTCAATCTGCATCTCTTGGGTCTTTCCCAAGATCTGCCGTAGTGTGAAAATCTGGTATCCTCTTCCTGAAGCCACACTGATATGGAGCTATCAGTTTATTTATAAACGGCTTCAGGTAAGTACACAAAACGGAAGAGAAGATCTTGTAAGCGATGTTCAGGAGACTTATCCCTCGGTAGTTGGCGCAGTCAAAGGGGTCTCCTTTCTTGTGGATCGGGCAAACGATAATGAGATTCCACTCATCGGGTATGCATTCCTCCGACCATATCTTACAGATGAGATGGTGCACTCGCCCAACCGGACCATCTCCAGCTGCCTTAAAGATTTCAGCGGATAGTCCGTCCGCACCGGCGGAGATATTGCTATCTTGACCTTGTCTAAGTCGGGGCACGGAATTCTCGTCGATCATCGTCCATTTTGAGTGGAACCTTGCCAATGTCACTGAAAAAAAAAATGCATTTTTACAGTTTCAAAAGATGCATCTAAGAATAGTATTCCGCCCGTTCCATAGTTTCATGAGCGTATCGTAGGCATGATTTTGTTCTTGATTTAATTGGTGAACTTTTTTTAACGGTTTCTCTCAATGCTGTCTATTGCAATATAGGCAATTATTAGGAATAAGAATTTCGAAAATATTCACAAAAAAAAATATGGTGGTACGAAGTTCGCCGGGTCAGCTAGTAATATATAATCCGTGTTTTTTTCATCGCTATCGATAGTGAAGTCAAGAAGATGTAAAAAAAAACGATTCGCAGTGGCTTTGATTTTTATCTGTCAGAATATATGAAGAAAACAATTACACCTAAGTCTGTTTTTACACGGTAGATTGGTTCCAGAAGAAGCCGTGTAAAAAAAAACCGTGTAAAAAAGGACATTGATCGTATAAAAATTTAAGTACATAAAATTTCAAATCGTGTTAAATGGAATAAAATCGTGTAAAAAAATTAAAAATATTCAATTTTCAAACCGTGTAAAAAAAGACCGTGTAAAAACAGACTTAGGTGTAATATGTTCGAATCGCTGTCAAAATATATGAACACAAATTCGAACTCGAATTTGTATAGGCAGTCACTTTTCACTGCCGATATTGTAGGCAGTTATAGGCAGAGGTTGTTGTATGTGCTATACGCGCAAAATCCTACTTCACTATTTATAGATTTTTCAAAAAAAAAACACGGCTATAAACTTTAAGTAGTGCCTTACGGTTAGCCTGTCAAGTTTAACATAAGGTATTCCCAAATGGTACGAATCAGTCGAAGCATTTCGAAAGATTACTGAATGCGCTCCATCGTGCAATAAATCTGAGTACAAGGTCATGCGCAATGACGGAAACGTGAGCAAGACAGACCATTTAATTATTAACTCGATTTCAGCTAATATATATATCGGTACAAATGGTGTACAATGGTGCTGAGCACTGTACTAGGTGGTGTTATACTTAAAGGTCTCCCAGGATTTTGCTCTCGGTAAGGTAAGGTCGCATGGACAACAACACTGCTCCAGTTCGATGAGTCTTCGACTCCGAACCAGTAGAGAACATCAATCAACTTGACGTAAAGGCAGCAAACATATAGATGCTGCTCTGGCCAGAGCCCGAGACGCTTTTGCCCTAACAAAGAGACTGTTTTACAACAGCCAACTCGATGCGAGGGTGAAGGTAATCTGCTACATGGCCCTCATCCGGCCAATGCTCACCTATGGCTGTCCTGTGTGGTTCAACGTGAGTGCAAGCTTGATGGAAAAGATTCGGTTGTTTGTCGAACTCCAGACTCCCAGTTCATAAAATTCTATTCCAATGAGTTTTTATACAACAGGGCAAACCTGATAAGAGTGGACAATTTCCTGTTGAAATTGATTCGAGGTCATACTGCTAGAGCGATGATCTCGTCCAATAACTTGATCTCAGGGGCTTACTACCCCAATCCAGAATACCACGAAAAGGTAAGCCACAGTGGCTTCGTTCACCCAGAAGCTTTTCTCCATTTAGATAAGCACGGCCTGTTACAAGATATGAATGCGGTACCGCTCATTTTTCACATAGCCAGATCAACTGTGGATGGGCGACTCAACCACGACCGTTCTGTCGCACAACGAGCTGAGGAGGGTCTCCTCCGGTTCAGTACGGCGGTATCCAGCCGAGCAGCTATCTAAGGACCTTGCCAGTTGGAAAGGCTTCTTGATGGAGGTTCATTCATCGCTATAGTTTGCGCGTTAACGGCACTACAGTTATTTGGTACTTGAAAAAATCTTGGAGATCCTTGGAAAAGACACCCGCGCCCAAGCCTTCTCATCCTCCATCCGTCTGTGAAGATTTTCAGTCGACGTCCAGGGTCTGGCAGTCGATCTCCTAGTGGAATCTGAGGGCGATGCTGGCTGAGAAGGTGTCATGAGATCGGTGTTTTTTTAACTAATTTTTATTTATCAATTCATTACGTATATGCTTACATACTAGAGAAAAATGCTTAAACTATTTGGACGAAGAAAGATTCTATTTTAACTTACTGGCCCTCGGCGGGCTCTCTAAGCTAAACATAATATTAAACTATGTCTTTCGACTTAACCTAACAATGCCTGTTTAATGAAATGAAAATCAATACTTTTTTTATTTAATTATTTTTTTCTTTTTTTTTATTATTATTGTGAATTTTTTTTTTCTGTATATTTTATCTTAAAATCTACCTTACACTACACTAGACTATGTAGGTCGGCCTAGATTTGCATCTGCAAGACAGTGACCGATTGCTCCCACACGGAGATCCGCACTACCCTTCCTACCCATGGACTAAAGGGTTCGACGAGGGAGTTCCTTCGCTCCCCGGACACTAGAATGTTCGATGCTGCGTTGCAACAACCCGTATACCACGCCTTGAGACCGACATACTGAACCGGAGGAGGCCTTCCTCAGCTCGTCGTGTGACGGAGCGGTCGTGGTTGAGTCGCCCATCCACAGTTGAACGGGCGGTATGAAAGAGGAGCGGTACCGCATTTATGTCTTGTATCAGACCGTTCATGTCAAAATAGAGGAATGCTTCTGGGGGGACAAAGCCGTTATGACGTACCCTTTCGTGGTATTGGGGATTGGAGTAGTAAGCCCCAGAGATCAGATTATTGACCGAGTTCATCGCTCCAGCAGTATGGCCTCGAATCAACTTATGATGAGATCGGTGTCCTCAGGTAAGGACTCAAATCTGCCAAGCACAGATTAGTGTCCAAAATGGAGTCCTTGTGCATATGTAGCGATTTGAATCTGATCGCTGTACTGAATGCCATTTTAGGCCATCAGCGGAATGGTAAGATCCTTAGAATGACTTTCACGATGATTCCAAGAATTCGACGTACAGTGGACTCTCCCTAAGTCGAGCTCTCCATAAGTCGATTTCTCTCTAATTCGCCGCATTTTGCACACAAAAAATCCCTTCTAAGTCGAACTCCCTCTAACTGCAACAAATCATGGTCATCTTTTCTCAAATAAAGGCCCAGATCAGTGATGACATTCATCGTCTTCAACGTGGCAGATTCAAAAACAACCGCATCCATAGATGGTGTTAATGTTAGCTGGCATCAGAAGCCGTTTATTACGCAGATTGGCCAGAGCCGCAACAAGTCCCCGAGCAATAATTGACCACACACTTATTTCTTGCTTTCGCTGAAAGCCGCCGCGCTAAACCTGTTGCAGTTGAAGAGGTGTCAATGAGGGGTAATCTCCTACTCCTCACAACCAATCTTCGAGTTGATCCACAGGCGTCCAAGATCATCCAACGATGGGAGCAAACATTGCTTCCAGCTTCGATCTGGTCAGCGATAGCTAACCAACCAGAGGCTCAAACGTTGTCGAACTCAAAATTATTAGCCGAGTTCTACGAAAGACTGGTCATTGCGCATTTTGGTCTGTCACTTGAGCAAATTGCTTCGCACCGCTTAACGACTTCATTCGACGCATCCGACCAGAATTGGCCAGTTCATCAATGCAATTTGGGTTTATGACCCGCAATTAAACTGCGAAGGCTGAGATCCGAGTGCACTTTCCCCCACCATCTCGTGTTGTTCTTGCAAGAAATTTCAGTTGCAATGAGTGGTTGCGAAAATATCGCGCAGCGCATTCATCGTTCACGGCAAAATGTGTACATAAGTATCTCACGGGCATTTATGAGTCAGATTCCATTGGATTGGCATCCACCGCACACCGGCCACCAACACTCGTGTGCGCCGCAGATACAGATACAGATAGCTGGTAATAGCTGGCCCAAACGATGGCTCCTTTGGATTTATGCGAGCCAAGCCGAGCCGTGCCGAGCAAGACAAGAGACAAAAACAAGCTGCGGTTATGGTTATGAATCGGTGCGCTCTCATTCCGCGGGGGACCAGCTCCAGCTCCAACCGAAACCCATCGCCATCGTCATCGCCATCGCCAATGGGATGTACATAATTTATGGTATGACTAAATTAAATAATGTATCTACGTACGAAGGTAGTTGTTGTTGAGCTGGAAATGCTTAATTGGCCATTTTGCGTGCAGTTATCGGATGCACCGGGTACGCTGCGGCTGTGGCTGTGGCGGTGGCGGTGGCGGTGAACAAACCTTGTGGACATCTCTCGGTTGACTTAATTCGTGAAAAACAAAACAAAACAAATGCGAGATACCATAACGGAGACGAATGGAACGGATTCCTGGGGTTGATGTGGAACAAAGCGAATGTTTTGTGGAATGTGCACGACGATTATGCGGCACACGGCACATTGAATGGCGTTTTAAATTTCGATTGATTCATTCATAATCCGGTGATTAATTGTAATCGAGATCTGTTCGAACGGATTATGCAAATGCGATGCGATATCTAATTTATTTCAAATTTACGAGTATGCTGGTATTGATGGTGGCGGAGGAATTTTGATCATCTAGACCGTATCTCATTTCGTTTCTCTCGTTCCGATAGACTCAATCGCTTAGATTCGAGATTATATCGCATTTTGTTGCGGCTATTCGCACCGAACTGACAGGCCCGCGGCCAGCCTAAGGCGGGTCTTAGCTCGTTTTTAATTACCTCCAAGTGGAATGGGCGCAGGAGGAACGGTTCAGAAGCTAGCAGCGCCCAATAAATAGTTTGACATTGGAGGCTGAAAGGTCGGGCGGCGACTGGGCAGAGGAAACTGAATGATGAGAGGTCACTCAGAGCGAATTGGGAGTGTCATGGAGGAATGTGAAAGTATATAGACCAACAGAGCCAAGAAAGGAAACTGCTTGTGGAAACGTCCGGTAAAACGGTCCATAAAAATACTCGAGCGAGTCTGAAGAGAGGAGATTTGTGTGTTTGAGGTTTGAGGGGAGAACAATTCGCATGGAGAGATTTTCTACGTTATATGCACGAGTGAACGAGCTGAGTGAAGTGCATACAGTTGTCCTTCAACTGAACGATCTGAGGGCTAAAAGCGTGCTATCTCCGAAGCATTAAATATCATAAGGAATACGTTAAAAGTAATATTTCTAAATTTGGTCCCGAAACCCGTATAAATCTAATGGAGGCGGAGGAAAAATTGAATAACGCGTGTCATTTTTTTGTTGTCTTATTGCAAGGGCAGGTTGTGGGATTGGTGCATCGGCTCTTACGCCACGCCTCTTCGATCTCCGAATTTACCACTTTTCGTAGTTCACCGCTCCACATCGTTCGAGTTACTGACTCAGACAGTATTCCTTTCTATAAAAAGCTTTCAGCGCCGCAATTTCCATAATTGGCTCTTTCTATTAGTCATCATCATCATCTTCTAACCCGCATGATCCACTAAAGGGGTAGCCAACTCATCAGGAGATATGGCCAAGCGTAACCAGACGAGTTTATGGACCTGGCTCAACCACCTCATCCTGGGTCTGCCAATTGGTCGGCTGTCTGATGGAATCGCATTCAAAGCCCACCTCGGCAGTCGTGATGCTGGGGACATTCGAGCCACGTGACCGACCATAGCTTTTCCCGTTCGAAGAAGCAGCTGTTCAACGTTGAGTTCCTAGCGCACTGCCGTGTTTCTCGTCCAATCTCGACGAGTAACTCTTACAGTCTTCTGGTCATTCCTTTCTGGGGCTTCCTTAATTCGTGACCATAGGCGAGAGTTGGAACAAATACTGTGTTGAAAACTGCTAACTTGGCTTCCCACTAGGCTCGATTACAGATCTCCCAAGCTGTGTCAAAACTGAACCAGCTTGAGCAATGCTACAGGAAAGTTCAGGATTACTCCTCCCACCAAACGTGAAGAAGCCCCCGAGATACTAAATCTTCCCCACCTGCGTCAATGGGACTTCTGGAAAGACCTGAAGATAACTAATTCATCCCCAAAAAGAAGATGTCTTACCCTCAACTCTCCCAATGTGAAACATTCCTCGCCTTGCTCCGCTGCAACATGCAACAAGCAACATCCAGTCCATATAAACAATGAAAATTAGAGGTGACAAGATGCACCAATGTATTCTTTCTATTAGTACACAATTAAATAGGCAAACAGCTCTTTAAAAAAAAACGGTGGTAAGGAAAAAATTGTTTTGATGAAAAAAGCAGTAGAAAAGTGATATTTATCCAGTTTTGTGTAAACAGACTCAAGCTCTTCGTCATATACAGTGTCGGACAAAAGTAGAGGACCCCCACCCCCACTTTCGGTACGTTTCTTGTGAATATCTCTGCTAGTTCAATTCGAGAAACGTACACTGACGCCAATTTCGAAAATCGAAACATCATTACATCCAGTAGGTAAGCTGGTTTTTTTTTTTAAAGAGCCAAAGAGAGAGTAGAGCTTCAGATCCCTATGCCTCATCTGAGTTGCAAAAGACTTAGCGCAGACGCTCCAATTCAAGACTGGAAAAACCACAAGACTGATTGCTTGTTATAAAGTATGGGATATAACATCGCTTAAATGTCCGCCGCGTTTCCTCCCGGTTGCGCGCATCCGAAATGTCAAATTTTATGATTCTTGCTAAATCGGCTGAAGCCATCTGTCAATGGCAAAGCTTATGCTCGCTTTCAAATCAGGCTGTAGTTTGTGGCTTATTGAGACTTAAACACAACAACAAAAACTTGAATTGGTAACTAGGATCTCATGTGGATTGGTATTTTTTGGTATATTTTTTTCGTTGACGTTTTTTTTTTTTTTTTTTTAGTTCATTATTTTATTTTATATTCATATTCAGACTTACGTACTAGACAAAAATGTTTAAAACTAGTTGGACGAACAGTGTTACTATTTCTAACTTACTGGCCCTAAGCGGGCACTCTAAGCTAAACTTAATCTTAGCATGTCTTTCGACTTAAAGTAACATTATATTTGTATGTGAACAAAAACGAGTTCAATTCTGAACAACTTAATATTATGAACAAAAAATTGTTTATAAAAACTTAATGCCTGTACTGCTCTCTTAAAACTTATAACTACCTTACAAACTAACTTAAAATAACCTAAACTAACTTAAACTAAACAACATACATATATATAATGTATATACGAGTGTATAGACTTATATATGTTTGAGTGTATAGACTTATATATGTTTGTGTATACAATTTTTTTTTTTTTTATATGTACAACTTAAAATTACCTTAATACTACCCTTAGCTATGTAAGTCGGCCGTAGGTTACAGCTCATGGGTATGCACCAATCCACTGCAAGACAGGGCCGACTACTCCCCATAAGGGGATCTGTACTACCCTTTTTACCCCGGGTCTAAAGGGTTCGACGAGGGAGTTCCCTCGCTCCCCAGCCACCAGAATTTTCGATTTTGCATTGCAACAACCCGCGCATCTCTCCTTGATAACGCCGTACTGAACCGGAGGAGACCCTCCTCAGCTCGTTGTGCGACGGAACGGTCGTGGTTGAGTCGCCCATCCACAGTTGATCTGGCGATGTGGAATATGAGCGGTACCGCATTTATATTTTATAACAGTCCGTTCTTGTCTAAATGGAGAAAGGCTTCTGGGGGAATGAAGCCACTGTGGCGTACCTTTTCGTGGTATTCTGGATTGGGGTAGTAAGCCCCCGAGATCAAGTTATTGACCGAGTTCATCGTTCTAGCAGTATGACTTCGAATCAACTTCAATAGAAAATTGTCCACTCTTATCAGGTTAGCCCTGTTGTATAAGACCTCATTGGAATAGTATTTTATGTACTGGGACTCTGGAGTTCGATAAAGGCGAAGGCAAGCCCTAAGACAAGCCCTCTCAAACAACCGAATCTTTTCCATCAAGCTTGCACTCACGTTGAACCACACGGGACAGCCATAGGTGATCATTGGCCGGATGAGGGCCATGTAGCAGATGACCTTCACCCTTGCATCGAGTTGGCTGTTGTAAAACAGTCTCTTTGTAAGGGCAAATGCGCCTCGGGCTCTGGCCAGAGCAGCATCTACATGTTTGTTAAAATATAGATACTGATCTAGCCAGATCCCCAGGTATCTGACTACAGTCTTTTGGGCCAGTGGCTCCCCGTGTCTTCCAACGATTGAGAATTTTCGCCAATTCTTTTTCGTATCCGCCGAGGCCTTATACAACGGCGTTCTGAACAGAATGGTTTCCGATTTCCGGAAGTTGATACTCAACTTCCAGTCATCGCAACTTCTCATGAATGAATCGAAATCACCCTGCGCGAGGGTAGTGATTTCCTCGATCTTTTTGCCTGATCTGTACACGATTAAGTCATCGGCATACGCAATTGCATGAGGAAGAGAACTTAACAGATCGCTCAAGTAAATGTTGAACAGGATAGGAGAATTAACGGCACCCTGTTGGAGACCATTTTTAACTTGAAACTACGAACTACGAACCGTCTACCGGTAAGCATGTTACAAAGTAGGTACAGCAGTGGTTTTTTCGTTGACGTGCTTACCCATTCATTCAGAAATGGGTTTCATCTTATTTCGACCGTAAAATAGGTGAAGTGCACGGAACGTTGCCCGAACCGATACCCCCTTTTGATATAACAATTGCATCATTTGCACGTACTGTCGAAACCTGTTTCCGTGATTTGGTAAGACAGACTGATAAATGATAACCAATTTCACAAATGTAGCTTCAACAATATGATCGCTACTAACTCTCAAAGTTCGTAAGTCTCTTTCGGAAGACCCTTTAAGATGGGCGTTTTTTTAAACTGCATAACTTAAATCTGGCAACATTATTTTTTGTGACAGATCATAGTTGGTTATTTTCAGGTTAGTTTCCTTCAGCAAAACATACATAATGAAAAGATTAACGTTAAGGAGGAACGGTTACAATTTTTTAAGTAGTTTATTTTGAAAACATCGAGAAAGAAGAGAAACTTAGACTGAATCCAAACTTAGACTGTCTTTAAACATCATTATATCCAGTAAGACGCCTTTTGGGCAGATGCAAGCATTCGTCCAAATGTCTTTAAACATGTTAAGATATGATTTCTAACTTTTTCGTGCATTACTTGCACTTGGAAGACATTCGACGGGTTATTACCGAAATGAAGTCTAATGACCTGCTATGTAGATCAGAAGTCCGAGGGAGATGTTCTTATCAATTTATCTACTCACTCGACCGACTAACGTTGATCTCTAGGAGTTAACTCCAAAGTTGTTTTATAAAATAGCTAATCCAGTATACCATCCAGTTCCTAATACCTCGCTTAAATTCCAAGAGACGCTCCAGTTCAAGACTAGAAAAACCACAAGATTGACTGCTTGTTCCCTAAATTTCATCCCTTTACGTTGTTTAATCATTCCTAAACCTCCTCTTCAAACATCGGCCTTCAATCACTGAACACACTCGACTACGCTTTTACACACGTGCCAACATTTGACACAAAACCCACACGGTACCCATCAATTGAAATGAAATTAAACGAAAATCTGAAATCATCACTTAATTGAGTAATGCCTCCAAGGAATCCATCAAATTGACCACAAACCTATTCCCGTCAAAACACAACTTGACACAAGTACGAACGTCAGTTCTAACATTACACGCACTCAATCATCATTTACCTCAAAAAAAAAAATCAAAGTGAAATAAGGCGAACAACCACAAGACGACCGACACGACAAGAGAAGACAACAACGAGAAGACCAAGCAAATCACACCAATCGATAAAGAATTCCACTGAATCACAATCGACTTGGACTTGTACGCAACCAAAGCCAAAGCTCGTTACTCGATTGCTTTACAAATCTGTAGGCAGGCAGGTACCCAGTAGATTCCCTCCGCACCTCTTCCCAACCGACCAACTCAATGCCCATATATTTTGCTTCTTTGGTTTTTGTTTTTCGTTCCTACAACTAGATACAATTCTCGAGTATAGATGCGATGCGAGTCCCATAGGCACATGGGCATGGGCATGGGCATACATGGACATTTGTAGGTACTGTCAAAGCTAAAGTGTTCCTTTGCAGCACACCCTCCTCCCGGCCCGACAGCCGGGCGAGCGACAGGAAAGTCAGTGAGCCTCGTTGCCGTTGCCGTCGATCGACCCTTCTCTAAAATGCCAGAAACGCTTTATTTGCTCTGCAGGCCAAAATGCCATTTCATTCCCCACTTAATTAACCTGTTCTCAATTTTCAACTCAAATCAAACAGAGAATTCAAAAATATTACCAATAAGTTGTCGACAGAGAGCGTGCAGACCGACTTAACAATTCAATATCTACACACTGGGACATAGTTGCAAGAGCTGCGTTCGAGTGTGCGTTCCTCATTTTCGTTCCTCACACGCACACACACTCGCCCGTACGCACCCTGCCCGCCGCAGCAACAGCAACAGCAACAGCAGCATGTCAGTGTCAGTGGTGAACAAGGCAAATTTATAAGACCCCTCCCCCTAATCCAAATAAATCCCCAGCTTACGAGTATATGCCCCGGACGACCCGGACAATGCACACAAAGGATAAGGCAACTGGAAAAGTTCCTCTAATTAACTATCATCTGTCGCGGGAGCGACACAAACGCACGCCGAAAGAGATGGCACGACATGCCACTGCCGACGAGTCCAATTGGAGGTACGTTCACCAACACATGCACGGCCCGGTTAAACTTGTTTTTCGCGTACATAGCCGAGAATGTCAAGTCCATCCCTGATATCCCATCGGATGTGGCCACGCCCCCGGAGCTGCCATACACGACCAGTCACTCGAAGCGGGGAAGTTGCCAGACGAGTATCGAACGAATCTGTTTACCTAGCACTGCTTGCGCCGCCTACCTTCGTTTGTTTGCGTTCGCCGAAACCATTTCAGTTAAACGACGCGGTTTGACAGTGAATGACGCGGCGAATACAGGCCTCTTCTCAACTACCGTTGATATTGGAAGTGGAACGAAGAATATGTGAGTGACGTCCGCGGATGCGATAAAAACATAAAAAAAACCGAAAAAAATATAACATTATTCGAAGCGACAAAAAAAAATAATTAGAGAAGAAAAAGTGTCAAATTTCAAACGGTTCGAACGGTGTGACCGCATTTCGCACAGCGAGCGCCGACCATCCGACAAGAATGACATTTGAGTGCCGTCGGCAAGTTAGTTCAGTTCGTTGTTAACCGATTCCGATGTGGTTGAGCGCGTTTGTTAAATGACAACGTTAGCGACGTCACGTCTATTGTTGCCACCGCCACCACAACTGCTGCCCATACTGTCAGCGGCGGCGACGTCGCCGGACTCACTGACCCACAAAATGCATCCGGATAAGCTGTTGATGCACGCGCACGGAGTGACAAGTCCCAGATTGTGTCCCACCGGCCAATTGGTCAAGGCCGAGCCATCGTCCGTTGGCAGTCTGACGGAATTTCCGCACACAGCGTGCCCCGACGACGACGAGCTGACGGGTGACATGAACGACGAAGTGGCCAGTGTGTGTGACAGTGAAGATAGCGAACTGTCAGTTGGACAGGAAGACTGTGATAGAAGCAATAATAATTTGATAGCGTCTGCGGACAGTGAAAGTGTTGGCGGAGTGTCTAGACCGACGTCGGCTAGTGGAAACGCGCCCGGAGTGACGTCCGTGGGCGAGGAGTTGGTGGACCCCTTCTCGATGGCCTCCCTTCGGATACCCGCCGTGCCTATAGTGCGTCCAAGTCCAACGCGCTTTCAGGAGGAGTTCCTACGAAAGTCGCACATCTACGCCGAGGAGCTGATGAAGCAGCAAATGCAGTTCATGGCCGCGGCACGTGCGAGTGCGTTCTCGCTACGGCACACCGCCGCCGACCAGGCGGTCGACAGCATGCACAACTTTTCGGGCATCCACTCGCATCTGTCGGCGATAAGCAAGATGACGCAAATGTCGCAGATGACACAGATGGCGCAGAATGGCGGCGAATCAGCCCTCAGCAAACTGACCGCCTTCGGGCTGGTCGCACAGGGCGCTAATGCGTCAGTATCAGTATCGGGCCTGAATCAACTGCAGCAGCAGATGCAGGCCCACCTGCCCTTCATTAACAACAACATCCACGAGCCGAGCTTGAAGTTCAGCATAGACAACATCCTGAAGGCGGACTTCGGACGGCGGATAACCGATCCGCTGATAAAGCTCGGCGCTGGCGGCGACAACGCCGGTGCTGGCAGCAGCCCTCGCGTGAGGAACAGCAAGCGCGCGGAGAAAACCGCAGCGAGTAGTGCCAAAGTGATCGGCGGTTGTTCTGGAACGACCGGAGCGCCTATTGATCTAACAAGCCTCTGTGGTGGCGGCGCCACTGCGACGACGACTACGAACTTGCCCAGTGCCCACTGCACCAATAGCAACGACTCGACCAGCACGGTGTTCAGCAGCAACTACAGCACGCCGGTCAAGTCGCCGCCCAGTGCGTCGAGTGCAACTACGAATGCGGCTTCCCCGACGGCGGCAGAGGCGGCTGCAGCGGACAATTCAGCGGAAGCCTGCGGCAGCGGAAGTGGCAATGCCAGCACGAGTTCCAGCAGCGGCAATGGCGGCTCCAACGGACCCATCGTCTGGCCGGCGTGGGTCTACTGCACCCGCTACAGCGATCGACCCAGTTCAGGTTAGTCTCAGTTCATCTCTATCATCTTCTAACGGTCTAAGCACAACGAAGTGTGGCCGCACGCTGAACTGTCACAGCTAGTGTCAAACTAACACCTGACTCAATTGTGACTCGGTCGTGCCGCGGCGTTATTCAAAACTTTATGAATAATTCTTTGAAAAAAAAAAATATTAGAACCAACGTAACAGCCTGTGTGGCCGGCCATCAGCCAGTCGGGGCGGTCTGAAATGTTAATTCTTGCTAATTAGGATCGTAACAAATTAACTGACAACCAAGGCTCCACGCGGGTATTTCTGAGTGCCCGTCGTGGTTTCGGAGTTCACATTTAATTTCAAAGTTGCGTGGCACCGAGCCATTCATTCATAGTTGCCGCGGCGGCAGTGTCGGTGGCGGCCGTACAGTGGTTCGCAGTTGAAATCGTTTCTAATTCGTTGTGTTCTCGTGTTTTCACACATCGTCCAGGCGGGTTCCTAAACTCTTCGAGTGATGTGCAGCAGCAAATGTCATTACGGTACCCGCTTTGAATTTTTCCGCAAACACAACTCACTCTCGGTTTCACTGTGAATCACTGTGCTCGCTACAGTCATTCGCTGATTTTGAATTTGTTATGAGAAGTGGTTGACCTCATCCTCCCGTGTTGTGTGCAAATAAATACGACTAACAACTTAATTTTGATTTACATCGTGTTCTGGCTGCCTTTAAAGTTGAAACATGAGACTTTGTCCCGCGAAATCGTGCAGAGATGTGTCACTTTGAGTTTGCCTAGGTTTCTTGTTTTTCTAATTAATTCCTGCAATCGGACGGGTTTTGCTTTTTCGTTTGTTTTTTCTATTTTTTCGTGTGGCGGGGAAAGGATTGTGACAAGCTGTTCGATCACCTACGAGTGACATTGATAGCTGTCAGATGTGACAGATGATTTGTATGAAATCAACTGGAGCTCGTTCGTTTCGAGTTGACTTGGGCTCGCCGACGATTGTGATTTATTTTATGTCAGTTGCTAGACTGGTCGTGGGAAACTAGCGAGTTGCCTTCGTAGGGGCTTTCTGTTCATTGTATGAATATGTGTGTGTGAGTTGGTGGGGGGTGAATGTGAATGAGTTAGGGCCTCGTTTAGGGCTTTAATTACAGGGGCATGGTTTCACAGTTGTTGGCATTGGCAGTAGCACGTAGAGAAGTCAAAAGCCCAGTTTTACAGACAAGCTAGGTCTTGATACATTGGCTTGATCAGGAAATTGTAACGGGGATCTGATTTTTAGAAAGTGACAAGGCTTAAGGCTTAATTAGCGAGCTGTGTCTAGTCGCCTCATTCGAATTCGACTAACAACTGGTTGAAGAAGGAATTTTAGTGACGTTAGTCTGCTGTCAACGGGTAATGTGAAGGGAATGTAGTGCCAATAATGACGCGGTGTTTCATCGGTTTACGCGTCTCATATTAGCGGCGATCACACTCAGCGATTTGTAGCGACAATTTCCTTGAAAACCGTGGTTGATGGGTCACATCGTCAATGTGAACGCTCGTTACAAGAAAACGGCTGATTTTTTTTGGCGCTAGACAAAGCATTTTGACTTTTCAACTTCAGCAAATCGCCACACGACAAATTGGTGTGTCTAAACGGCAGTGTTTTCAATCAGCTGACAGATCTGTCAAATATAATCTTATTCACACACTCAGAGACTTTTTCGCTTCGATTTGCTTCACAGTCTTGCTTGATGGGCTGAATCCTAAATGTGAAAGCGCTTACAACAAGTCGGTAGGCTTGAAGAAACAATTTCATCATTTTATCTTGTTTGAACGATTAGCCGTTAAATGTCATCTGCTTGTCATCCAATTTCAGATCATTTGTTCACTTTTACTGATGAGTACGATGAGTCTACATCAGCGTTTCCAAAAATACCCCAGGCTCCAAGGGCAGAAATAAGAAAAGGTCCCGATCAAGCCGTGCAAATAGTTCGTTGCGTCAAAGTGCGTCCACTCCAGTCAAGCTTTTTTAAAAAAGTGTGTGAAGATGTATGAAGTCAGAATCAATCCCTTTTCGCCCTTCTCCTCTACACACGAAAGTGAGATGGCTTTCGAGGGGAAACATTTTTGATTTGCGCTATTTATTATTTCTGCAGCGTACATTGGGTACGCTTGATGAACTATTGCACTATGAGCACGATGATGGTTTGTGAAATTTGGCTTATTTAGCCGATATATTCGATAAACTCAACGGAATATGCCAGTCCTTATAGGAAAAGAATCACAACCAAACTCACAGCTATAAACAAAATGCCTTTACTTCAAACCAAACTTGACTGCCGGACTTCCAGACAGTTTTACACTTAAGCGATTTTTTTGAAGAGAATATGTTGCAAGTTATTTACTTCAGCAGCACATCAATCGAAATCATCGAAATTTGGTTATCCTCAAAAAATGGCTTAAAAATAGAGAAATCAATCAAGTCCAAAATTATCGATGCTAACTGCGCCAGTATGAAAATTTAATCGACATTAAATGATCATCCCTTCTTAAAAACATTTAGATCAGGATCCATTCGGGGTTGGACTTAAAGATGAATACCCTGCAGCTCTCGTTCCATTTGTAACAACTTACCGACTCGAGGCTGTGTTGTCGGCTTACACTTACCTAAAAAAAAACAAATACAGAAACAGATTGGATGCAGCTCCAGATGATCGAATTGTCATTTCTTTTTTTTAGATATTTATTTTCGTTCTTTCATAGTACAAACTTTTTTTCTTACAATATTGAGATTAATTTGCTCAGGCTTGCATTGTTGTTGTCGGACATTAAGCCTAATTTTGAGGTATTGATACCTATATATATACATACATGCTGCCCATTCTTGTCGTACGCGTATACACCGCTCTAGTCAACCCAATGGCACCATTCAACCATTGGAAAGGTAATTTCGCGTAGATGTGGACAATGTGTCTTTTACCAAACGGTTCAGTAGAACTTTGCTAAACATATGTACAAAGGTACAATTAGGTTATTTTACAATATATTTACAATTTTACTTAACCCCTGACGACGGGTGAGCATAATTTTAAGTAAATATGTTAACAAATTTCATTCTGCACATTAAAAAGTTGCAACTTTTTTTTTTAGGTATAGATACAATAATTGTTTTATAAAATATAAAATAATAATTTTTACATCAATTACTATTTATTTCCTTGTCAAACATAAGAAAATCCAAACCGCACTTTAAGGAAAGATTTTTTCTGTTAATATCAATTTGAGGGTCCGCCAAAAAAAGTTTGATCAATGAGGGTTCCTTGGCCAAACAAAACTGGGAACATCTGGTCTTCATCAACGTTGAACAATAAATATGACGCCTTGTCTCTTATTTTTTCGATTTGACTCACTTGTCAGCAGTTTCCTGAAGTGAGGAAAACCAAAAGTTAAACTCCTCAGTTTTTTCCCAATTTCTAAAACATAGTCAATCACAATTGTGAGAAAGGCACGCGGAACTATGTTCGAAGTTTCAACACTGTCTTCGAAGTCTCCGTCACTAATAAAATCTGTGAAGCATGGACAATAATGGATAACTGCAGGGCTGCATATTCCCTTGAAATACTTTCCTCTAAGGCTTGTAAGCGTTCTTTAGAAATATAATTCCAGCCCATTTGATTTTGTTTCCACAATTCTGCTGCATATGCTTTGGTTTTACAGTCTCCATGTGATGTTCCACATCGTTCCACAAGTTCTTTATCAGATACAAACCCGGTAGAGTGGGTGGGGTATTGCAAAATAGTGGCACGTTAATGTAGTCTTTCAGAAGCCGAGAAGTCTGCCTTTAATCGTTCATGGTCTATTGAATAAGAAGTTTGTACACATTTTGATCCATTTTAGTGTATATCTCTATAACTAGGCCCACACCATGCCAAGAAAAAGGTGTCCATACAATCACACTCCTGCCACCGTCGATAACTTTTTTTCACTGTTTCCAACAGCCACAACAAATATATCCTTTCCCATCTAATCCGAATTTCCAAATCTTGAATTCATCACTCCACAGCACATTTTGCCAACAAATTATCGGCTTATGTAGGTGTTACCAGAGACTCTCTTGCTTTTAAGTTTGTGAAATTAGTTTGTCATCAGTTAAACTGTACCGACAAATCGTTTAGCGTGAAAAACGTTCAACACGTTCGCGAACATGATGTGTATACACGTCTTCGAAGGCTCCCTGGCTAGTGCATGACGTCCATAGACGTTATTTATGAAACAACTTTTTCCACGCTTCTGATAGGGTTTTGAACCAAACACAGTTTGTGCGCACCAATTGTCAAAGGAGCAACTACTTTCGTTCCACTGCCCATTTTTTGCGTTATATTTTCCCGTTTCATTTCAAGAGAAATATTTCTACGTGCACTAGTCTTTGAAATATTCAAAATGCACCACCGCAAGTCATCGAACATAAGAAGTTCGATTTTTAAGAGGATTCCTAAATTGTTTCACCAAATTTTTGGGTTTATGGGTCTCGGCAAGGTTGACAGGTAACCAAGGAAATTATCAATTCCAAAAGAAGTAGTTTGAAATCGTTACGACCAAATCAGAAGTACACGCAGTCGGGCTTGGTTAGGCACTGTTACTCGTTTTATACAATTAACGAGCATTTTATGTAAAAACATGGCAACCTCGGTTTGGCAAATCACAATAGCACGCGTTTGACAAGTCAAATGTTCTGAAATACATTACATTACAATTGGTTAACTAAAATCCCTAGTAAAATTAATTACTCACATATACAAATAATTGGTTATTTCGCGTCTCATGTGTAAGCTCTTCAGAACGGGACACCATCGCGAAAAACAATTAACCGCACCACTTGATGTTTACTTAGGAGCAGTGTTGGCAATTTGCCACAATCGTGGTAGATCTAATAATAGAATAAAATGGAAACTTTATTTGTATATTTTAAAGAATTTTGTATTTGTTTGGGCCTTGTTCGACCACTTCTCCTTTTCTACAACCAATTTCCGTTGCATATAATAGCGAAATTCCCTTCTACTTACTGCTTCAGTGAGTTAATTCCCCGAAAAATTGAGGTTACGGTTGAAATCAGAGTTGCGACTTTACCACAGTTGTGTTAGAGCTATGTACAAAAAATGTGTTAAGCGGAGTTTTCATATAAACCATGTTCGGATTTAGGTAACTTTGTTGTACCGTAATAAATTTCTTGTTGCATATAACCGAAAGTTTCGTTTAAGCGGAGTGCATAAAAGCGGAGGCGACTGTACTCCTATTTTATTTTCAGATCCACCACATGTACTGCCCAAAATGCAAAGTCTGCCAAACAATAATAATTTTTCCTCTTTATGCCATTTAATTGTTTTGCTTCTTAACTCCTTCTCAAACGCAAATTCAATGGAAACTATGTACGTACATACATATATGTGTGTGCATATAATTAGTAACGACTGTTTTTCAAACATTAGAGCACAAAGGGGAGTATGGAGCTGTTTCTTTCATTTATGAGATCGTTAGAGTAATACTTATGTGCAATATCTTAGAAATTAAATAGGTAAACGAAATTTACCAAGCTTTTCTCAAATCTAGCACTCATTTTCTTCGGTATCAACCAAACTGTGAAAATTAAGAAAGTAGAGAGGAAATATTCCTTGAAAATCTTGACTTGAAAAAAGACATGCTTCTTTTCCAATCAGAAGGACTTCAAAATGAAGATTGTCTTGATGGCGCTAATGCAGGGAAACTCGTTTATTAAACGTGTATCTTGAAAAGTGGTTTTTAATACTCTGTAATAATTGTACAATAAACTTATTACAAACTAATTACAAACAAGAGATATGCAAACTTACAATTTGTGTCCCTTCGGCACGAGCACGCTCCATCTGAATAGAGCATAATTCTCGCCTAATTCAGTGAGTTTACTTGGATACGCAAATCCGACTAGATTTATGTTCGTTCAGTGAATTCATCTGATGTGCGTTTACATGACTACGAAAAGCCTACTAGGAGCGTATTAGTTTGTGTTAAAATTCAAATGGAATTCAAATGCATGCTTTCAGGAACATAATACTACTAGATTTAAATTTTAAAAGAGTAAACAAATTTATAATTTGTGGGACACAACAAAGGTGCAAGCTTTATATCGAGTGACATTTTGAGAGCACTAATTATTCACTTTCATACGAAAAATAATTTGTCTCTCCAAAAATCTTACCACAAACCACACAAGATGACTAAGAAAACTTTGCATTGGACAACTAAAGCTCGAGAAATCAAATTTGACAGGAGTTCCTAATGAAATCATGAACCTGCGGCATCGGCTGCTGGTGTCCTCTCTTGGCAGTGGTTGAATGACAATTCCCTTGGAGGAACCCGACGCGTCGTCTTATTAATAACAACATATTTTTTCTTTTATTATGACCAGCTACCTTCCTTTTGCATATTTTCTATTTATTTTTATTTACAAATTACAAGATAAAATAGTGGTGGCCGCTGAGGCTAGGTTTGTCGAATCCTTCGCTGAGTGTCAAGATTGAATTGACGACATTAACGAACTTTATAATTCAAGACGACACCTCCCTCGAGTCACTGACACTCACTGGAGCACTTATTTCTATTTAAGACGCTGCTCAAACTTCGCTGATCGATATTTCATATTTTGTCAATGCACAAATAAGTTGGACAATCATTATTGCTACTTCTAACTACCTTACTTCGACTGGCCCTTGGCGGGGATCCTAGCATCGAATTTAATGTTATTTCAATTTATTATGAACATGCTTTCGCATGGCTTACTGAGCGCTGGCCTTATAAGAATTTACCACTGTTATTGAACACATCCGTAAATATCATATTTTTTGATAATTGATTGAAGCGTATTGATCCTTTATGAGGATTTCCAGTCCTCTGTTGTTAATGTGGGAGAAGGAAAGAACCTTTTTTTTGAAACACTTGTATGTCTTTAATTGATTGGAAGAGTAGGTACACGGCGACTATGTTCACCAACTGTGTTCACTTACTCTGTTGTTTACATTAAGAAGAAAAAAACGAAGATAATTGATCAAAAAGTGAAACGATACATTCATTTAAGAACACACGGACTTTATATTCTGATTGGATTGTTATTTATTCACAACTGCGTCAAATTGCATGCCAGAATCTGCGTTTGATCGATAGTTACGCTTTGTTTGTGAACAAAATAAAGAAATTAAGAAATGTTTGTTCTCCTTTAAATGTTTCACATCGTCTTCGGTGCTTATGGTATGTTACAAATATGTCAACAAGAGTTTGCAACACAATTCAAAGGAGGCAGAGAAATCATTGAAAACAGATATCGAATTGGACAAACGGATGAAGTTTTGACCAATTATTAAAGACATTTTGGGCAGACAATAGTTTAGTTTCAAATAAGCTAGAGGGCTCGTAAAAGCATGGGTACATCGAGATAAGTTCGTTTCGCTTTCATTTTATATCCCTTAATAATCATGCTCCCCTTTCGCCCGGCTTAGAACCGTGTGACTTCAAGCTTTTTCCTAAGTTCAAAAGACGCCTCTCCGGGAATGCATTTTCGACCCGATTGAGGAGATACAATCCGAATCGCGGCAAACTTTGAAACTCCGAAACTTTGTTCCGGAAATTGACAGTAGCCTATAAGGTTAAAGCAAAAACTGTTGGCTTCACCAAATTCTATGATCGATGTGAATATTGAGAAGAACATTGAGGCGGTCCTGGTGTCGGCCTTTCTGGAAGGTGGCAGTAGTCATTAAGATACGTCTTTAATATATTCTTCACCAGATCTTCCACTTTCCTTATTTTTATTTACAAGTGTGTATACATTATGAGGGTGGCAGCCGTGAGGAAGTGGTGTCTATTTTCGATTTCTTGTACAACAAACAATTTTCACAATTCAGGACTAAAACTACTTCTCTTGTACACCTGAGAGAACAATACCGCGCACTTCAAAAGTCATCATCATAATCTTCTGACCCGCATGATCCACTAAGGGGGTCGCGGGAGTAAACCACGCACGAGAGACCGCCATCACTTCAAAAGTGCTTCTTCTAAAAGTCCAGGACCAGAACCATTCAGGTTACGCTCTTATTGTTATTCCTATTTACGAATGACCTTTTTTCTTACATTTAGTACCTTACCGTTGTTGCTTGATAATTGGTCATTCAACCGCTGATATTCAAGCCCTCGAATGAAGCGTATTTCCTGCATTTCCAATTAAGCTGGCATCAATACTTGAGTGATTTGAACTTCATAAGGGAATAGATTCAAACCCAATTTCACAGCTGTGTAAGCAAATGCAAATGCGATAAATCTGAATGCTCTCCCAAGCTTTTAGCAAAGGCTGAACTTGCCAGAGCCGGTCTTTTTGAATTTGCTTATAGTTTTGATGAGTATGTCGACCATATATGCGCAAGGAGTAGTAACAACAATTCTCTCTAATTATAATATGGGTTGCGCGACAATCCGAGGCGGACCTGGAACAAGCTTCTCCGCAACCACTCGTGTAGTGCGTGCTATTGTTCTTCACGAGCGGATGAGACCTACAGTTTAATGGCGACTCCGAATGACGAAGTTTTGAGAAGCTTTTTCTAGACATGAGTACTCCTTGAGCATTGTCAGGGACTCGAAAGATGTGGAGCCGTGAATTATGAATGGTGGTAAAATTCGGGTATCGAACCTGGGACCCTCTGAGTATTAGTCGACGCACATATCCACCACGCCACGGCGATCCACTCTCTTATTAATTTTCAAAATTTCAAGATGTCAAACGATTGCAGAAGGATCCGTATTTTAAGATCACACACCTTACACTAAACACTTACATTCTGGGATGACAGTTTGGTTTGACGCGCGTGGTTGGAATGGGGATGCCAAGTTCGGACCAATGAGCTAATCAGTTTTCATAGAGTATGAGATCGCCGCGAAGTCCAATACTCGACATCAAAACAATGTCATTATTGGTTCCAGCTTTTTTTTATTGCCGGTAGCTTTTTTCCCGGCTGGGTAGTTCCAGTTCATTGTTCATTTGCCCAGTGTTCACGAAAGAAGTCGCAATGGCTTGACGTACAACCAGTAAATTGAACAAAATTTGGGGTTCATTCTAAGACTAATCATCTCCGACAATTTTCATTACAATCCAACGTCACAAGCGAAGTGCTTGTCAAAAGACGATCAACAATAAAATTCGAGTCCGCCTTCAGTGTGAAATGTAAATGAAAACATTAACACCTTCAAGTGATGGCAGACTCCTCCCCATTCTCATATCATTGTGTCCCTTTCCCCAACTAACTGAAAAAACTCAAACAAATGCAAGACATCACTAAAACCGGCCATAAATCTCAACCACAGTGCAACCATAACGAGGGTTCAGCTGTTCAGCTGCTGCCGAGTGTGCCCCCAAAAACCGCGTAAGTGTCTGCAGAATGTATGGACTACACATCCCAGCCCCGGGCGGGACCATGTCTATTTAACATACATTCCGAGCATACTCGGACTTTGTCAGCGGGCGCTTCTGCTGAAACTCGGTAAATTAAGTGCCTAATAGCTTTCCATGTGCCAGCGAGAGAACAGCAGCAACACACACAGAACCCTCATGAGGGGGTTGACAATTTGCTAACTTTGTCACAGGCGAAGACTTTGTCGTGCGCTGCCGTGGGGAAGTCGAACCCCTTCCCCCCGAATGGGCCAAAGAGTCATTATGGGAATCAGGAGAAACGTTCGCCGAACAACCGCAACAGTTTTGTGTGTGCTTGGTTTCGTATTTTTTCGGAGGTTAACTCAAGCTCCGGGAATTAGGTGGGTGATCCTTGCCCAGGAGGGGATTGTGGTTATGTGTGTGTCATGATTTTATGGGTTTTTAAGAGGTCTTTGAATTTTTGATGACAATTTCGGTTTCTCAGTGCGTGGTTGACGGTGGAAGGGTGACATTTTGGGGGTGTGCCAAGGAATGAGTGAGACTCTGGTCCACCCCGAACTGGAGCGGCGTGAGAAGATGAACAATGAATGGTGGTGAATGGAGGAGGATTCCGGAGGATACATTGTGGTTGATCATGTGGAAATGAGACGTACTAGAAGTGAGTGTCTCTGCGAAGGATCTTGAGCCATGATTTTTTTTGCTTGGTTATTTATCTACAAGTTACTTACGTAGTAACAGATTATTAACTCTTATACATGAGAAAGTCATTTTAATCATATTATTATGAACAAGAACTTAAAAAGTAAATAGGCTTAATTTTTAATTTTTAAAATGCAGCCTGCAATCCGATATATCCAGATTTTGTAAATATTCGTTGAAAACTCTAACTACCCCTGTGAGTGGTTCATGACTTCCGTATTCCGTTTTCTGAAACGTTTCAAATAACTGTCGAGTACAGAGTGGTCTAATGGGGAAATAAAATTGAAGTAATGACAAAAGATATTGTTACATAAGTATACCCCTAGAGGCGTAATTCTGACACTCGCCCCCACACCAATGCAAGTGCGAGTTGTTGTACCCTCCCGACGCTCAATTGCTTGAGCTATACAACATTGAGCGTGCGTTGCTGCTCTCTCAGCACAATACCGGTCTCCCATATCTTCTCTCTGAGAAGATGTTGGGTAGATCGATCTACGCATCGGTGTCAGTGGTAATATTGTGTCATAAGAAGACAGATGAATAAACGATTATTAGCTTAAATAATAAAACGTGTTTTTTCGTTTGAGTACAATTAAGTACTTAATTATATGTACATTTTACATGATAAGATAAAACATCCCTAACAAACATTACGTCATAAACAATACGTCTAGTTTTTTTTAGATTTTAAACCAAGCAATAGACACCTTTCCATATAGTTCGGCTGAAAATTATATTGAATTTTAGAAAATATGAATTTAGTAAATCTTTTTTGAACTTTCTCAATGAGCTCAGAATATGTGACAAAATTAGGATTCCATCCATACAACCAATTCAAGAATGGGACTGACCATAGAGCCGTGCAGGGATAACAGGGCGAATGGATCAGTGAATCCTTTTGTGTTACGCTTTATAAAGCTGACTACTGAGTTGGCTTTAGATAACGTATAATTTATATGTGTGTTGAACACATAATTATTATAATGAATTAAATTAATTATCTAATAGTTGATTTATATAATTAATATAAATTAGTAGGCTACCTTATCATAGCACTGTATTATCGCCTAGAGTACTTAACGAAATTAAGTTAAGTGTTAAGTGTTAATGTCTAACTAATGTCAAAGACAAGTATGTAAAGGGGCACTTCTTGGACACCACTTGTTAGCAGTTAACTCCAAATATACGGAATTTTCTAAGGTTTCTAAAAACTGCGTTTCTTTTCAATATATACCTACATACATCTCTAGGTCTCTGAACAAAGGAATCTCCCGAACAAACAACTGATTTGTTCTAATAATAATTATATGAATTTTCAATGTGTGTTAGGTGAAAAAGATGTGTTAAGCATTACTCCTTCGTCTTTAACGCTGTTCACATCAGAAAGAATAGCCGAACCAATAGTAATGGGAAAGGCTGACGATGATGATGATGAATGAAATTGCAAGACATTTCTGAAAATTTTGAGTTAGACTGTTGTTATTTTCATGTAATCAGCGAATTAGCATTTAAGTAAGCATTTACTGTGTTTAAGTGAACTAATAATGTCGTCGATGGAAATTATAAAAAGTAAGGGGCCTAAATGACTCCCCTGTGGAACTCCTGAGGTACATTTTATAATATTGGTCAACGAATTACCAATTTTATTTTCTCAGTGAGCGATTATTAAGAAAAGATGAAACCCAACGGAGAAACTTCGAGTGAAATCCAAAGACTTCAAGTTTTTTTTTATTAACAATGAGTGCTTAACAGAGTCAAATGCTTTACTAAAATCCGTATAGGTTGCATAAAATTGCTTGTTATTTTCCATTTGATTTATTACGAAAGATGAGTAAATTGACAGAATAGTAGACGTTGAGCGACCAGATGTAGAGCCGTGTTGAGCATCCGAGATGTGTTCTTTAATTATGAAGTCTTGTTTTCTCTTGACCATACGCTCATTGCAGAAAGTTTGCAGATTCCTCTATAGTTTTCAACGTTATTTTTTAGAGCCTGATTTATGAATTGGCACTAGGAAAGCCTTTTCCATTCATCAAGAAAAAATGCTTCTTAAAGAGAACGGTTGAAAATAAGTAATAGAGGATTGGAGAGAGAGTCTGCACAGTATTTAAGGACGACTTATGGCATTCCGTCCTCTCCTGACTGAATGATATCATTTTTATTAATTTAGGACCATTTCTGAGCTCCTAACTCTGCTTACGGATTTTAAACGCAGGACCGGCTGTCAAATATGATGACATCCACGGGGTAATTTATTGCAGGGCTCTTTAGTTCAGTTTGAGATGTCAGATGGGATGTGTCTTCTACGGCGCGAACTTGAAGGCCCCAAATTAGGTCCTTGGCAACGGATGCCGCTACGGGAGCTTCCGAAACAATTGTGCTCAAGACTTATGACTTGAATGACCAGAACTCTATTTTGGCAGTTCTGATGGAGCTGGAAGCTGGATGATAAGCAAGATTCTTGGTGCCTTCGAAGGGAAATTTCTCCGTCGGATATACATATGGTCCTGTCTGAGGGGAATAGAGAAGACACAACTATGAACTTCACGAGCTGAAGGGTTGTGCAGTGCCCATACACCGCCAGGTCCATTTAAGCCGATTCCTTCCTTATACTCACATAACTATGAATGTAAGCCCCACTGACAGAGCCCGCTTTGTGTCAATCATTTCCTGGGAATGCCGTTGTAGATTAAGATTCAGTGCTTTGCGTTTCTTATCCTCCTCAGTTCCATCGGGAGCGAGTTCCATAAGCGAGTGGAGTGTATTAGAAACGGCCCTTCTGATATGCAAGTAGGTTGAATTCATGCAAAAGTTCAATGTGACAAGGGAAACCTAAGCTTGTTGTAAATGGAGTCTGATGTCTGTTATAAATGATGTCGTGGGTAGTATTTAAGTGCGTTTACGAAAGAACACCCAAAAACTAGTTTGCCATAGGTTGAAATACTGTCGTACCTAACCATGTTATGCATATACATGCCGTGCACTGTCATTGTAGACGACAGTTTCCTTTTTGACCTGTAATCCAGTTTACCGAAAGTGTAGCAACAGTTTAGTAAGGTTGGTAGTAGCAGGGTTTTTGCCAAGATCATTTTTGGTTTTTGTGGGTGTAAATGTACGAGAAATGTACGCCCAGAGAAGACGGAGCAAACCATATACTTGTTCAGTTTTTGCAGTAATATGGATATCCCATGATGAGGTACTACTAAATATGATACCCTGATTTCGATCGGACGTAAGTAATTCTATTTTCGAAGGAAAAGCAGCCGGATCTCAGCCTATTCCGAGAGATAAGAGGTTATCTATTAGTCAGTGCCGAGTAAAGATTATTTCGGGAGGTCTTCATTATTTTTAAAAGCTGCTGGTCCAATCGAACTATTAGGGCATTGAATGAATACTTAAACATCATGAGCTTGCATATGTACCTTGCGGTGTTGCACTACATTTAGGAACCTCGTTCACACATACAGTGACTCAAATTTTTGAGCACATGATCAAAAAAAAATCAACTTTATACTGTAATTTTTTTTCAATTTTACTGTTAATTTTAAGAATGAGGGTTAAGAATGAGCATAGCAAAAGCGATCGGAAATACACCATTATTTCAAGCATGATTTTTGTTGAGGCTTACGGAATATATTGCGTTGCGTCGTAGTGTGAGCGCAAAAAGTAGCTTAGCTTGAATTTTTAGAGTGTTTTCTTTCGAAATAAAATAAAATTAATAATCAAAAAAAAAAATGACTATTGGCAAGTGCATAGTTTAAATTTCAGTTTCAGAATTTAGAAGGCATTCTTAACTGTCATAAAGAGATGATCCCAAAACATGGTAGATCTCAAGCAACAGAATTGGAAAGGTTACTTGTTTCTAAAATGAGTCATAGACAAATTTCTCGAAAACTGTTTCATTGGCATTCGTATCTGACATACGCAAGAATTTGGAACATGTGATCGAAAAAAATAGAGATGGAAAGAAGCCAATTTTTTAACTCTCATCAGTACCAAGTACATGACAATGCGGCCCAGATCAATAAAGATTTGTCACAGAATGACGAAATTACTGTAACATCTAAGGTTGTTCGAAAAATTAGGTGAAAGGACGGGTTTCATGGGAGCGCTCAAATAAAGAAGCCCCTTCTGACTGACCGCCATAACAACTTACGGTTGGATTTCGGCCGAAAGTACGAAAATTATAGTGTTTAAGACTGGGCTAAGGTGATTTGGTCGGACGTTTCAGGACAGTTTTGGGATGGTCGTCAATGGACGTGGTTAAAATATCAAAAATCAGGTGATTTAATGAACAGGTGATCAAATAGTTGAGTCTCTGCATATTTGATAAAAAAAAAAAAAAAAGTCCCAAGTAATGACCCTGCAACAGTGAGAACTGTGCTGCAACAGTGGTCATCAGTAATATCTGAGAAATCCGATCGTCAACGACTAAAGATTGCTGTCTACCAGGTCAGGGAGATTCCTACTCTTAGAATTCGCAAAATTCTCGGTTGTGAATTTATGGGCCGCGGTTGCCTCTTTTTTGACCGTATTTTCAAGCTGACAAGTAGCCAAGGAATTTATGAAGTCCAAAAGGAGTAGTGTGAAATCGCAAATTAGAAGTACACGCGGTCGTATGGTTGACTGTCAATCGAAATCGAGAATAGGTGGTAGAATAAGCTCTTTCTTGTCAAACGTCGGCAATAATGATGATTGCGGTTTTACAGCTTCGCTTTCGTAGGAAACCAGGGACTCTAGATTCTTGCCTCGAGCTAAGAGATTCCGCAAGGTGGTGAAGTAGTTGGAACAGCAACTTTTCTGAAGTTCAAATACAATATCAGTTCATGAAGACCTGAATCCCTCAAGGATGTGGTTGGTACTCTTCTGTACTCACCTCTGTGGATAATGGTTTGTTTTTCTATTAAGTCCCACATGCGTTCCAAGGGGTGTTTTTTTTAGAGGCGAATAACTTTCAATTGAAATAAATCACGAAAATACGCTTTTAATATCCTTGAAATTAAATTTATTTGATAGCTAATTTTATGGCAATAATGTCTGAATTTGATTTCGGTCATGTGACTGTCGCTGCTGGCTCGTCCATGGCGTATCCTGTAGGTCAAATCTTGCACACAGTCTCCGCAAGTACATCATGCGGCAAGCCTCGAATATTGGCTCCCAAGTACAAGTTTTGCACGAAATAGTTGGTAATCATGTCTTTGCACAGCTTCCCTTGGACTGGAATGGGGAGAAAGACACCACGCCAAGCGGTGACTTCTTGTGGATATAAAGATGTTTCCACAAAGACGTCACTTAAGTTTCTCGAACTGAACCAAGCATTTCCAAGAAAATTCAAACAACTTGCATTTTTTTTAATGAATTGTCAAGTCAAACTAACCTCTAGACAACCGAGAACTGTCAAATCAGCTGTCACAGGAAACAATGGTGCCAATTTAAAGTAGTCCCCATCTAAGAAAAACACCCTTTACAACAATTTTCTCCGAGATTCTGTCTCAGACTGCTGGTATTGCTATTAGCAGACAGTTCCTAGTAAGAATCTTTCTTGAGTCTAGAGTCGGGCCTCTTTCGAGGTCGAAGGCAATGCGGACTTTGCTCATTTACGCTCATGAATCTTGATTCGACGATCAGCCATCAGAATGTCGTGAATTTCGTTGACTTCCCTTGGTCGTTGGTTAGTCGAACGCATGCGCACCTCCAGGCCGGAAATGTAAAAACCTTTGCTTGCACAAAAATTCACATGGGAGAAATATGCCCTCACATGAGCATGCCACACAACGCACATGCAGCCAGACATTTTCCCAGTTCACAAACTATGTCACCTCATTAATCCTGATTTATTCAGCTTCCAATTGAGCAGCCTCGTTAACAGCCATTTCCCAGCCTGACGACGACGCCAATCAACCTTCAGCTTAGCAAAATACTTGACATTCCTCGTCGACGGAGAACGGAGATGTCTTAACTCGGCTCGGTATTTGGATCAATCTGCAGCTGTCAAGTGATCAAAAAGGCGCCAACAATGAAGCCCCTATCCGTCAACCAGTTTTTCCCGCCGCGGAAAACTCTGCATAATCATGAGCTCCACTGCTACAGATTAATGCAATGAGTATCCGATAATTACCGCACTTGGAATGTCCACAATTTAATCGGCTCCCAGAGGTAATCAGTCTGCACTTCGACTGGAAGATCCAGCTCCGCTCAGCGCTTTCATTCAATTTTTGGGGTGCTCTTGAAGAGGCCAACTCAAATGGACGTCAAAACTCTTATCGCAATCGACTAGCGGCGAAGTGACAAAAAATTAATTTCACCATCTGCATCGCAGCGGTAATCAGTGCTCATTTCGAGACATTCCACGAGTCCCAGCAGCAACCAGTCTGAGGTCTCAGGTGCGCTGCCGTCGTCGCAGCCAGCCACAAAACTGCAAGACTATCACTTTCCACGGCGCGGCGTGGCGGCGCGACGGCTCTCTGGGGCGAATTGATTTGGTGGACCCAGAGGAGAAATCCAAACGCGCCGCAGCACAGTTGCACTCGATCTTGCGCCAACAAGTTGCCGACTACTAATGCTGTCCAACTTCATTTGGCTTCATTGGCCGTTGTTTGGTACAACTGTTGTTAGACCATAAAGATCGCATAGTTTATTTCGCCGAGAGCGGTTAGTCGATAGCCGGGGCCGACTACCGATGCTTGCCATAAGCAGCTGAAGTCTCTCACTTGACATGCTCCGACATGGTCTTACAGTGCCTCCTCATCGTCGTCAGCTGTCGTTGAGCGTTGTTCTTCGCCGTGTCGTCGTCGTCGCGTCTCTTCGCCTGGTCTCGTCCGTCGTCCAGCTTAATCTGGCCGTGGAAATCATTCCTCGCTGGTAGTACGAAAGCTAACAACTCTATTGGCATCAATTACGGTCCCGAAATAGTGTTGGTTTTGCTCCCTATCCGTCCACGTCCACGGTGTGCCGACCAAACCGGTGACTGTTGTGATCTTCAGCTCGTGGGTATGTTCACAAGCGCGCGAGTACGTGTGTGTGTGTTATCAGGGAGCATTTACGATTGAAAGGACTTACGAAAGGTGATTGCTTAATGCTGCCAAATAGCCGCTGCTTGTAATCAGTTTGTTTATAGCGCACTTATAACTGTGATCGGCGAAATTGCCGCTCGGTGGCAAGCTAACGAACTCACCTCGAGTGTCACAGTGAATGTCAGCGCTTTGCCGTGGCATTTCGATGGCTGAGAGGGGGGAGAGTGTTCCTCGCATCGCTCTGGGTGAAATCGACATTTCTTTTTCTGGTAAATGGATCGCGCCGACCACGTTGGTGTTCACTTCCTTGTCAGTTGATTGGTCGACTTTGGCCGAATGGCGGCTAGTGAAGAATGCTTTTGTCGTTAGTTTGAATTGTTGCCTCGGTCCTGGTGTTTGGGGGGAAAGTGATGTCCTTCATTATCATTCCGCAGCACGGCACGGCTGATGATTTAGGTTATGTTTGGAAATGGTACACATTTTAGCTTGGAATGGAACTGCGGAGGGTCTGAAGGGGAGAATTTGAAGATTTGATTTATTAGGAGAGTGCAATTTGAGGGAAATCTTCCGAGTGAGAAATTGAAAAATATCTGACCCACCGGAGGACCCTGACTGTGTCCATCTGGTGAATTCTAGTTTCGACTGTCTTCATTGGAAATCCGTTAAGTTCGATCACATTTGTCAAAATATGTGGTTTGACCAACAAATCTGTGACTCCGTTAAAGTACGCCAACTGACAATAGCTCATTGCGACGAACTATCACCCAGCTTGCCAGCATTTTTGGAACATCTGATGAAGTCGGTGCCGAGCGTAATAGATGCTAAGAGACTTGTCAAGAAGAAAACTCAAGTTCGGCGGAAATTTTCTGTGTCTGCCTTTTCACGTCCATTTCTTCTTCAGTTGCGAACACTTTCGTCTTGAATGTTCAGCTTGGTTCGACACTTCAGATAGAGTGTTGAAGCCATCGACTATTTTTGGATCAAATCAGATCATCAGATGATCGAATTAAAGATCGATCAGCGTCCCTATAAAAATAATAAGGATAGTGCTAGAGTCTGAGGTGAACTTGGACCGAGTCTGAGGCGGACCTGCGCCTGGCATCTACAGTAACGACTCGTGATATTGTCCTTTCACGAGTGGATGGGGCTTACAGTTTAATGCCGAGTCCAAAAGGCGAAGTTTGTGAAGCTTTTTCTAGACTTGAGTACTCTTGAAGACTTTGTCAGTTACTCGAAAAAGGGTGGAGATGTGGATTAAAAAAGGTTAGGGGCTGCTAGTGCATTCACCAACACACTTAGAACATATTGGTCCATTGTGATGCCTATAGTCAGACCACAGAGTGATAGTGCCGTTAATTTGGCTGGAACAGATTTGAAAACCAGATAAAAGAGTAATAACTTTGCTTTCGCTGGGATTCGAACCGGAGACCCCGCTAACCAGGGACAGGTACTCTACCAACTGCGCCATCTACTCGGGGATCGTACCTGGCCGCCTCCGCGTAGGACACGACGCAACAAACCACTAAGCCGCGGCGACTCAACCGATCAGCGTCCTTAATGGTTGACCTTATTTGAAATAAAAAATAAATCATTAAGGAGGGTTGCACTCTATACCGGAAATTAAATTATATTATTAATTATACATTCAGCTAAAAACCTTGCTATAGATGACAAGAAGTTTTTTGGAAACAGATCAAAGCATTAACGGCAAGTGGTCACTGTGGGTTGAGTTACATTTAAATATGTGACTTCCTTATACGGGGACTTAGATTAATTAAAAACCTTTCTGTAGCAACATGAATCCTGTTAAAAAGGAATGATCAGATTGTGATAGCCAACCCTCTTTAGTAAACTGTTTGCTGATAGTGTTTTCCTCTCCGAAGACATCTGAGATGTAAAAAAGTTACGCATCTAAAGTACTTTTAAGTGGAAGTGAAATTAATGAGAAAATTATTATTTGTATTTTTTCAAAAGTTAAATGGTCAAATTGATGACATTTTCAAAATTGAACTAAAAAAAAATCACTCACAAATAATAACGTAAGTTCAGATTTTATCACGAAAGGAATTCTTACAAGTAGTGGTGAGTCCTTAGGTACTCATCGCTGTGGCAGAGTAGATAAAGCACGTTGGATCAATTGTATGTAGATACAGTGAAACCTGCGACAGGTGGCCAACTTACACTGTATTGTGTTCAGTCGCAACGTTCCTAAGTAGTCAATGCGAAAGTAATTTGTAAAGGGTTTCGGAGAGTTACAATGAATCAAATGCTTCAATGTGTATTTTACAAACGTGCGGTCAGTCTATCACTTTCATTTTCTCCGTGATGCTCCTAAATCTGTAGCACTGATGAATTTTTTTTTTTCAATTTTTCCTTTAGAAAGGATCAATTACTCCAGTACAAAAAACAAAACCATGTTATAGCGCTGCCGTATGAAGGTGAAGGAGAAATAATGTATCTGTCTACTAGAGAAGGCATTTTCACAATTGGTTAATCACTCACAAGCTTACTAACCTTACCTCTTCATATACGAGTGTGAAGTGGGATGTGGTAAATCCTGCTCCACTTAGACCCTTATGGTCCATTGTGATGACATTATCCGGCTTTGCAAATCTGATTCCCTCACTTTGACCTTACTGCGTTCCCTGATCAGGATTGATTGGTCATTTAAGATGTCTTTGTCGACCATTTCACAACCTTTTGGTGGCTGTATGATATTTTATACATTGAAACTTCCCATTACGGACAATTCGTCATGGTCCCGGTAGGATGATAGGCCTATTCGTGTATTTCAACTACTCCACAACCGACCGTTCCAAATTCCACGGACACACGATACAAAATCTGTATTAATCTGTATGTAAGAACACGCAGGGTTATAGTATAACTGCCTTGTAGACTTGTTTTTCTTTCTACAAGTATAAGATCTGCTCCAAGGTAGTGAAGTATTGTTTCCTCTTCCTCTTCATATCTGTGGATTAAACAGAAGTCAGAAGCAGGCTGAGTTGTAGAAGCTGACTATGCTCCGGAAAGAGGCTGAGCTCCAGGAACAGACCAAGTTCCACAAACTGACAGCGGCCCAAGAAAAGTCGCGATGTGACACAGTCTAAAACTAAGCTTTATTGATCCTTCTTAATTCAAGCTCTGCAGATCATCAGGAGCCGTTGCCTAACTTCTACAACAACCGATCGCGTTCTTTTCAAGCTGACTCCTTATTTTGACTTTGACGGGCAAAGTTTGAGACGATTTAGCTCTCAGAGGTTAGCCACTAGTGAGAGTTGGCATCCAAGTTGCTGTCTTTTGCCACGAAGCTCGGAGTCGACGAACTCAAATACTCCGTCACATCGACATAAGAAGACTCAAACCTATTTAAAAGTGTCAGCTTGGAGTCAGCAGCTTGCAGCAGTCAAGTTTTATGCGTCTAGAATGTAGTCACTCTTGATGTGGGACTCGACACTGGAGTAAGGTTTAAAGGATTTCCACCCTTTGGCTGCTTGATTTTCATTACCTCGCGAGTTACTTTGTAGATTTCGTCCACCTAATTAACATAAATCATGCATCCCAAGTCGGCCGTGAGAGATTAGAGAAACCCAGGCCACACCCTCGGTGACAGTCACTCACATCAGTTGTCCGGCTGCATCGGAAGTATGTACGCCCGCCGCAATTTGCATCCGTCAGGCAGTCTTATCTCCCAGCCGGCCACATTCCGGGCGCTGTCTCTCGTGTCAGCGTTTACGGGGGGCTACAATGTTAAACGCTATTGCCGGGGCAATTAAGAAAATCGTTACTCAAGCCACCTATCTGGGCGGTTGGATCTGCAGCTCTCGCAAACCCCTCACTGGCGCGGTGGCGGCGGCGTCGTCGTCGCGCTGACTTACTGCCGCGATTAACAAAACTGAGGTCAGCCAACTATGTTTAACCGGCTTAAGTGGTCATTAGCGATAAATGTATCTAATGGATATTACTCGGCAGTCAAACGTGATTGCGAGAGGTCTCGGTCCGGACCCCCACCCTCCCTGAGGTGTTTATCGCTCAAAATTAATGTCTATATCCGTTCCCTCGTGCAGGCCAACCCCCAGCCAGTGAACACACGTCCGCACAGATCTCAGATATCGCGTCCAGGAATCACACTGCACTTTATCCGATTCGTGCTAATTTTGTGAGGTGCTTTGCATATTCAATCACCGCGAGCCGTGCTCAGCTGAACTGGGCCTTTGTCAACATTTTGTACGACGCACGGACCACACCGCGCGGCCAACCGGTTCCGAGCGGTCACCGCGAGCGCTTATGAAAGCGCTCAGGCTCTGTCAGATCACCAAAATAACTTCATTCATCAATTTGGTGTCGGACGTGTCCAGTCGGAGGTGAGAAAACGTGCAAAGTGTTTTGATGGCTTCGCGAAAATTGGTAACGAATCTTTGCCTTGCAGCGGCTTGTGGTGGGGCGGCCGGAGGGTGCAGAACGGCCGTTCTTGGCATGAATGGATGGATCTTGGCGTCGGTGCATTCGTGTGTGCTGTTGTGACAGCCAGAGCGAGATGAATTGCGTTCGGCGGTGATTGCTGTGAAAATTGGGGCTAAATCGGAGAATGTCAAAACATGGCGAACCGGCAGCAGCTTCTGGTTGGCTTCCATTTTATTGAAGTGTTTTTGATGTGCTTGGTCGGGACGAGCGGCTGGTGGGGAGTGGTTCTTTCGTGGAGTGAGTGCTTGTAAGCCGGTTCAACTGGAACTGTCTCAAGCTGGAAACCGAAAGGCGGTCATAAGAGCCCTTAAACTGAATGCAGCTAGAGTTGGGTTTGAGCGGGAAACGATGCTCCTCGCTTTAGTCTGTGTCTCGAGCTAAGCCTGTTTCAGGAGCTGGGTCTGTTTCTGGAACTCAGCCTGCTTCTGAAACTCAACTGTGAATCTCGTCCCGTTTCAGAAGCTCAGTCTATTTCAGGAGCGCAGCCAGTTTCAGAAGCTCGGTCCACTTCTGGAGCTCAGCTTGTTTCTGGAGCTGCTTCTGGAGCTCGGCCTGTTTCTGGAACTCGGTCTGTTTCTGGAGCTGGGTCTGTTTCTGGAGCATAGTCTGTTTCTGGATCTCGACCTGTTTCTGGAGCTCAAGCTTGTTTCTGGAGCTCGGCCTGTTTCTATAGCTCGGTCTGTTTCTGGAGCTCAGTCTATTTCTTGAACTCGGTCTGTTCCTGGAGCTCAGCCTGTTTCTGGAGCTGCTTCTGGAGCTCGGCCTGTTTCAGGAACTCCGCCTGTTTCTGAAGCTCAGTCTGCTTTTGGAACTCGGCCTGTCTCAGGAACTCGGTCTGTTTCTGAATCTCGGACTTTCAGCAACTCAGCTTGTTTCAGAAGCTTGGTCTGTTTCTGTAGCTCAGTCTGTTTCTAGATCTCGGCTTGTTTCTGGAGCTCGGCCTGTTTCTGGAGCTCGGTCTATTTCTGGAGCTCAGTCTTAAGGCGGCGTCACCGCCCTCAAATCTGCCCAGCTGAAGTCAGAGTCAGTCACTCAGACTGGACCAGTGTCCCAAAAGCATCACCCGCCGAATAATACTGCCCAATCGGGGAGTGGTTTCCCAGTATCTGCTTCAACGTTCTCAACTCTCTCGTGAAACGCATCAAACGTTCCCCGAAGTCCAACTCCGTCTCTAGCTCTCATAGCGCTTACATAACACGTCCACACACCGTGCTCCCTCCCCCTGCACCAGCGTTCTGTTTCCCCATTTTGTTGACTCTTGCACTTGTGCAAAGCAACGTCAAGTGCGCCCCTCGAAAGCCGCTCCAACCAACCGGTGCCATTTCCCAAGCCCGCCACATGATCGCTTCTCACTCAGGCGCTCACTCACCGCTAACTCACCCGCCCGCCTTCGCGTTCGTCCACATCGGCCATCCACGTCCGAGATTCATCGGAATTACAACTACTTAAGTGTGTGCCCATGCCCCACAAGTGCCATCGATTCTGATTCCCCATAGTCCGGCCCGTCCGCCGCTGTTGATTTGTTGTCTCGTTGTCCGCTGGATTTGGATTTGGATTCGGACTCGGACTCGACTCGCATCCAACGCTGGCGCGCTGATCCGCTCAAAGTGGATCATCCAGCGTGAAGAGAGTCAAGTCAGACGTTAGATGAAAAGAAGTGAAAACTTTGCCCAAGGTCTCCCTTAAGCACTTGTGCAAACAGAAGAAGCGAAAGAGCCACAAACACAAAGATTCTAAGAAATTCCCACTCCAGGCCGACGCTCCGGCCCGGCACCTCAGCCCTGGTGCACATGATGCACCATCGTCCCATTGTCTCTCCCATCCCTCACTCGGTCGTTCGGTTTTTGTGGTGAAAATTGAAATGTTGACACGGCAACAGGTTATGATCAATCAATTACAGATGCATTCGATGTCCCGGATGGCCGAAGCCGGGATTACCCCAGTCACAAATCGAAAACGTTGACGGTTCGCAACAATGTGGAAACGCTGAGGCTGCGTCTTCGGTTACACCTCAAGTGAGTGACTGACTGCCCTGACAGAAGCTATGTGCACAGACAACAGGACTGGATGGATGTTGAGAGCCGCCGCCGCTGCCGCGCCGTACCGCGCCGTTTCCACATTCAGTCATCAGCACGGATGGATGGATGGAAGCCGCAAGTCTTGAGTCGGGTTTGCGGCGGCGATGGCGGGGCAGCCTCCCCGCACGTCAAGTATTCTGTTTCATTAAGTGATTAACAATACGATCAATCGCTATTTGTTTTTCGTTTTCGAGTGTTCCTCGTCGTCGTTCCTGGCGTGTTGATTGCGTTGCCTTGTGTGTGTTTTGTGCGCGGTCTGGTCTGTGCCCCGTAACCGCAGGAATAACAAATGGCATCGGAGATGTCAAGTTCTGTCGGGGAAAATTGTAAACAGGAAATGGAATGAATGTTCGCAATGGAATGAGCCCGGTATGCGGTGGAAGAAGTGGGTGGTGATGGTTGGAACCGAGGCATCATCTTCGAGTTGAAGTGTCCTTTTGTCTGAGAACAGTGACTGGGAGTCACTGTCGAGTAGAATAAGTCGGTGAGATGGACGAGGATTTTATGGCGTTTTTAAAAGGCTGAGGTGGGGAATTCGGCTTTGACATCCTGCACACATTTTTGCGGTGAGCTTCTCAAAGAAGCGGGTCCATTCTGTGGTTTCGAAGGTGAGTTTAAATAAAACAATGTGGAAAACTAAGAAAACTGCCATTCCGAAACTTTTCGAGTTCATCGTAAAAGATAAGAGAGAATATTTCTGGGTTCCAACACGGTTCTGTTTCGGGTCGTTCAACAACAACCAACTTGGCTCATGGCGACTAGCGACTTTTGCTATTAATGCCGTAGAAGAGGGTTTTCGAGTTGATGCAATATGTACTGACTTTAGCAAAGCTCTTGAGTCTGTGAGCCACGAGCTAATGCTTATGAAGCTGTTTGTGTGAATGTCTTAAGTTGGATCTCATCAGTTTTAGAGGGGAGTGTACAAAGAGTCTCTCTTGATAACCTTTACTCAAGGCCTGTGTACCTCTGGTGTTACTTACTTACTTAAATCCTGTATCCCCTCACGGGGCCTACTGCTTCTACGCGCCACCCTGTGCGGTTTCTCGCAATGAGCTTCAGCTCTCTCCAACTCTTCCCAGCTGTCGGGACTCCTCCTCTATTGATCTCGGTCGACCCGCTCTTCTTCTGCCTTGGCTTAGCGGGTCCGACCGCGTCGCATGTTTTGCTTGGAAATGTCGCCTTTTCGAAGGGTATCACCACTCCACTGCCACTTGCGCCGTTGAATAGTGGTGCCTATAGGTTCCTGGCCCGTCCTCTGATGAAGCTGTTCGTTCAGAAAATACTTTGTATGTTTCGTAGGAACCGGTTGACAAACGTCTGTAGTCTTCTTGTGATAGTGGCATCACATCACGGACTCAATATTGGACCCGAACAGTCTTTGCTTGGTGTTTAATCTAATAGCATTGCTTCTGCATATTGTGGACAGCAAACTGAAAGCTGACTTAGCTTTGGAGCAACAGCCCTTGTGCTTTGCGTACCGTGTCGAGGATAAAAGCTAGAGACTTCCCACACATTTACATTCTTAACTGTGAACTTTAAAGGTTGATGTGGCTCTAGTCTTAGAGTCTGTACAGCTGTTCCAGAGCTCAATGAAGTAAATAGACGAAATGAACAAATTGCACAATGAAAATATTCATTTTGGATAAGACGAGTATCGCACTTAAGCTCTGTTGCTCGCAATGGACTGTAAAAGAGTAAGGTAAACAAAATCCCGCTCGTCCTTATATTTGGATGTATGCCCACAGACACCACATCACGACCATCCCTATCCGGGGAATGGAGTGTTTCTTGTGCTTGTGTGCTCTGGCGATCGTCAGTCTTATTTCTCGGTCGCGACCACCGTTACCCAGCGCGCTGTGGATGGGGTGTGATCTGCGCATGTGCTCTGATGGCGATTTTATCTTCTCGGTCGCAATCAGCACTATGGGTCTAAATAAACAAGCTTTACGTTTATTTCTTTTAAAAAAAATATTTTTTATTTCGCTCAAAAATTGGACGTAGTCCCTACACGTTTGACTTAAGACTGAACTTACAAATTTCTTGCGCTAGCTTAAATACTATTTCGCCTGCACCACTGCATCGTTGAGCTGCGCTGCGGTCTCACGGGTGTTGTCGTATTACATCTGCCGTGCAAATTGTAAGTTTTATTTCTTCTTTATTGAGTACAGAACAAGAACTAACTTATCATCTAATTACAACATTCCATGTCACCTAACATTTGCAATGGTGATCGGTCGCCGGAAGTTCAGGAGACGCTGATAAGTCACCTTTGCAATTACATATCGGATTACTTTCTGGCGGAAAAGTACCAGACTGTTGACAACGCACTATTCCGCTGCTGCTGCTGTTTGGTTTCGTGGTGTTCGAATGCTGAAGATGCACCCTGCTGTTGGTGTTGTTGTTGGCTATGGTGGAGTTCTCGTGACTCGCGTGATGGAATGTGCAGGTAATGTACCGGCCCAGACGTTGTGTCAGCAGTTTCGGGTGCTGGGAACGGTGGACCGACACCTGAGTCGATGTCTGCTGTTGATCTAATTTAACGTTTTGTGTTGCTGTGCACCTCGTAGATGGCTCTCGTCTGGCTCTTTCTGTTTGTTCGAGGTCGGCTACCATTGGCTGGTGATATGACGTATTGTTCTCTAGCTGCCAGACGCCTGTCCTAAACAACAGCCGTGGTGGATATGTTTCTTCACCTTATGGGGCTAGGTTTGAAATTGTTGTTGAAAGTCGCCATCAATCATTGAAGTTATCTCAAGAACTTGCGGTTGTTGTGGCGGATTGTCTGAATGCAGTGGAAGCTTATGTCGCTTGTCACTATTGTTTCTCCTCAACTACTCTTCAACGATAGACCTCCAATCACACCAGAAGGGACTTTTTGAGCAACACTCAGCAGCAGGTTGTACATCTGAAATCGTTAGGGGATCCACAGCAGATAGAGTAGGGCCTACAACACAGACTTGGTTGAGCGCCTGAATTACAGTACATTCTCGATTTACGCAACTAATAAAACCAAGGGTAGTTGCAATGGCAGAGGTTGTGGCAATAAGCGCGTTTATATTTTTTTAAGTTCAATTCAAGGTGAAAAGATCAACAAGGAAAACCAACACTTGCAAATATGTATACTATATATAACCAATTTTTATTGAGTAACATATAAATAATAATAAAACAAAACAAAAGGAAATTAATTCATTGAAATAAAGATGTGTTAAATTATTTTTATTTGAGAACATTAGAAATTTTTGTTTGAATTTTTTTGTTTTTAAGATTCTGTAAAATAGCCATTTCCCGCAGCTTTTGAGGCTCAAAATTTCTGCGATTGGGGCTGAATTGAATTGAATGAAATCCATGCACATAGACTATATTAATTCAAAGGCCAACTCCATGCTAGGATTCTTGTTTCGAAATTCAAAAGATTTTCAAGACCCTTACACTCTTAAGTCTGTGTATGTTTCGTTAATTCGCTCTATATTAGAATAATATAATAATATGGGTGGCGCGACAGTCCGAGGCGGACCTGGGCCTAGCTTCTCAGCAACCACTACGTGTTGTGCGTGCTATTGTTCTTTCACTAGTGGAAGGGACCTACAGTTTAAATCCGACTCCGATCGGCGAAATTGAGAAGCTTTTCCTAGACAGGAATACTCTTGGAGCATTGTCAGTTACTGGAAAGAGGTGGAGCCGTGAATTATCAAAGGTGATAAATTCGGGTATAGAACCTGGCACCCTCTGCGTAGGAGTCGACGCACTTACCCACTACGCCACGGCGACTCTATATTAGAATACTGTTTTTTAATATGGAATCCTTTATATAACAACAGCGCTATTCGTATTGAGAGAATACAAAAAAGATCTATTTATTTATTTATTTATTTATTCCATATACCGAGTTTAACTCTTACAGATTTCGGAACCTTATTGTTCAAGATTGAATAATATTCCATCGAATTATATTATTATTGTTCAGTTGCATGCATTAAATTAATTTATTATTATCTACATTATCGGCTCACTGCCTTACCAACAATTATGTACTAAAATAATCAACTTAACTAAACTAAAGTTAACCAATTATTATAAATGTCAAATGTCAATTAAAGAAGACACTTCTTCACAAGATCTCGGTGTGATCAGTGCAATAAAGCATCCGCAATTATAACGTTTAGAGCTGCGCGTTTTATTACATATATACCCTTTTCGCTAAGAACAAAGGTTTCTTTGTTCCACCCCCAAATTAACTTATTTCACTTATGATAATATTCGTATAATCTAAGTACATGATAGGAACATTTTGATAATTATAAGTAAATAAATATAGGACAACAAAGTATTAAATAAATATTTGAATAAATAGATTTAGTAATAAATAAGTATGTAAACAGTACATTAAATTGAATAAATATATTTTGTAATAAATAATTATAGATTTTAAATTAAATTAATTAAGGGAAATTGTCAAAGATTTTGGAATAGACTGTTTAAATGTTTGTCTCTCATCACATAGGTCTACTTCTACACAAACGGAATTAAATTGACTTAAACATTTACTTAACGGTTCATTAAAGCCATAATTATACAGGTGTTTTGGTTGTAATAAGAATTTTCGGGTTCGAAGAATTCTTTCCGGTGCGTAAAACCTTACATTTTGAAGGAGCTCAGGGCGAATTACACGATACGAAGGAATATCATAAATTAACATTATGCTATGATCACCTCGTCTTCGTTCTAAAGTATCTAAACCTATTAACGCACACCTTGAAGGATATGGTGGCATGATGTCAAGATTCCACCCCATTCTTTTTATAACAAATCTAGTAAATGACTTTTGAACTTTTTCTAGGCGCACTATAGAGTTCCTATACAAAGGAGACCATATTACTGAGCAATACTCGAGATGAGGACGTACAATAGACATATAGACAGATTTTAGGGCATATGGATTCGAAAATTTAGCACATGTTTTTTTCAAAAATCCAAGCATTGAACTAGCTTTTGCAACTATGTAGTCGATATGAAATGAAAGGGAAAGTTTCGTATCGAAAATTACCCCAAGGTCTTTTATTTCCGTTTTCCTAGTACGGCAAGTTCCACCTATCGAATAGTCATATATTACGGGTAACAATACATGGTAAACAGAAAAAGAATGACATTTAGTACTATTTAAGCTTAGTCCATTGAGATCGCACCAATTACATAACATATTTAAGTCATTTTGAACATACATACAATCTTGACGATCCTTAACACGAAGGTAAATCTTAAGGTCGTCTGCAAACATTAAACATTTATCATGAGACAGGATTGAAGGGATCCAATTAATTAATATAATGAACAGTAGTGGACCTATATGGCTACCTTGGGGAACACCTGATAATACCTTAATGATTCTAGATTTCTTCTTTCTTCTTTATTTGGCGCTACACTCCGGGGTGGACCTGGGCCTCAACCAACAAGCCTCTCCAGCTAGCACGGTCTCTGGCTAGCTGTCTCCAGTGTCGCAGGCCAAGTTGGTTGAGGTCCTTCTCCATCTGGGTGCGCCACCTTAAACGCGGGCGTCCTCTGTTGCGTTGTCCCACGGGTTCGGATTCGAAGACTCTCCGGGCCGGAGCTGAGTTGTCCATACGCTCTACATGGCCTAGCCATCTTAGGCGTTGGATCCGAAGACGCCTGACTAGACTCATGTCGCTGTACAGCCCGTAGAGTTCGTGGTTGAATCTTCCCCTCCAGAAAACGTCAACGCAAACAGGATCAAAGATCGCACGAAGAGCTTTTCTTTCGAAAATACCAAGGACTTCCTCATCCGCTTTTGAGATTGTCCATGCTTCCGCGTCGTACAGAAGAACTGGGATGATCAAGGTCTTGTATAAAGTCAGCTTGGTCCTGCGAGAGATGGCTCTACTACTCAATTGCCTCTTGAGCCCATAGAAACAGCGGTTGGCAAGAGTTACTCTGCGTTTGATCTCGGTACTGATGTTGTTTGTACTGTTTACTGCGGAGCCGAGGTAGACGAATTCCTTGAC
This sequence comes from Eristalis intricaria, assembly GCA_964034865.1. Taxonomy (NCBI): domain Eukaryota; kingdom Metazoa; phylum Arthropoda; class Insecta; order Diptera; family Syrphidae; genus Eristalis; species Eristalis intricaria. The sequence goes on from OZ035877.1 coordinate 66,034,731, forward strand.
TACCTCGAAGTTATAGCTGCCCATTGTGACGCTCTGTCCAAGACGTCGATGTTGTGTGTCCTTTCTTGATGAGCATATACTTCGTTTTGCCCTCATTCACCGCTAGACCCATTTTAGCCGAATCCGCCTCAATGCCAGCAAACGCCTCATTGACGGCTCGTTGTGTTCTGCCAATCACGTCAATGCCATCCGCGTATCCTAGCAGGTGTACGGACTTGGCGTATGAGTCTTGCATGATCTGCTCCAGGATGATGTTAAAGAAGTCACATGACAGCGCGTCGCCTTGTCTAAAACCTTTTTGACATCGAAGATCTCGGTGAGTTCGTTACCGACCTTGATGGAGCAGCGAGAGTTCCCTATCGTCATCCTGCACAACCTGACGAGTTTGGCAGGAATGTCAAAACTAGACATGGCGCTGTATAGCTCGTCCCTATACACGCTATCATATGCGGCCTTGAAATCGACAAAAAGGTGGTGGGTGTCGATTTGAATTTCTTGGGTCTTTTCCAGGATCTGCCGTAGTGTGAAAATCTGGTGTTCCCTGCCCTGCCACACTGATAAGGACCTATCATATTATTTATAAACGGCTTCAGGCGAGTACACAAAACTGCAGAGAAGATCTTGTAGGCGATGTTCAGGAGACTTATCCCTCGGTAGTTGGCGCAGTCAAAGGGGTCTCCTTTCTTGTGGATCGGGCAAACGATACTGAGATTCCACTCATGGGGCATGCTTTCCTCCGACCATATCTTACAGATGAGCTGGTGCATGCGCCCAACCGGCTGAATTAAAGATTTCAGCGGACAGTCCGTCCGCACCGGCAGCTTTGCTAGACTTCTGTCTCGATTTTGCTATCTTGACCTCGTCAAAGTCGGGGAGACTCGTCGATCATCGTCCATATTGAGTGGAACATTCTGCCTGACAGCAGTATTGGTCATCATCGCCGTCTAGCAGTGTGCAGAAATGGTTCTTCCAAAATCTCAGTATCGACTGCGACTCTACTACTAGCTGTCTATTCTCGTCCCGGCAGGCTTCTGTTCGAAATTTATATCCACTGGATAACTGTTTCACCCTCTGGTACAACTTTCGGACATTGTTCCTGTCGTAGCACCTCTCCATCTCCTCGATCGCGCGATTCTCGTGCTCTTTCTTCTTTCTCCTGAGAAACCGGGTCTCGTCCCTTCGTCTCTGTTCGTAGAGCTCACGAACAGGTCTCGTTGTTCTCAAGTGGTTAGTCCCTTGTACTATCGCATACTACCCCATCCCAATTCAAGGGGATCTACTATTTATTTAACGATCGTTCCATATAGAGATCGTATGACTGCATCGTCATTTGGGACTATGACATCCTTATTTGTTGGGGTGTGAGTATGAGTAACCCCTCGACCTGTCATATCCAAAATTTTTGGAGTTGTATATGACTCCTGGTCTTGGTTAGTGGGGTCCCCGGTTCGAATCCCAGTGAGAGCAAAGTTAATACGCTTTTATCCGGTTTTCAAAACAGATCCAGTCACCATTTGCCGTTGGGATCAAATTAAGGGAACTGTCACTCGAGTGATCGATCGGTGGTAGTAGTCTAAACTATGTGTGCTCGTGACTTCACTAGCAGCCCTTCATTCCTAGGCCTACAACAGTTCCCCCCCCCTTCGAAGTCTTCAACTACGAAAATGTCGACCATCACATGATCTCAAACAATTTAAAGACGTCAGAGTAATTCCCTGTCACCTTTTTACTCGTGACTTCTGGGCTTGTTAGGGGAAGTGGTACCGCCTTGACTAGATCACATGTTCTCTCTCCCTCGATCAATTGCGAACAATTAGTGCTGAGAAATTATCTGTTAAACATGCCTGATTGGAATGAATTTGATTGATTGTCACGAATGTTGTCACTCATTGCGTCGGTTGGTGCCATGTGACAAGTCACAGTGAAGGCTTTGAATGTCCACAACTTGATCGAATTTATTGAAGGTTCTTTTTGTTAGTTTTTTATCCCAATTTGCTATGCTTGTCCTAATGGACAAATTTTGACAATTAAATGACAAGTCATGCGTTAAGTGTCAAAATCCAGGGCTTGCGCACAAGTATCCACTCGAAGTTGCAGCCTCCAACTGAATTGTGAGTTTAACGACCTTGGCTCTGATTCACGTCCACTCGCACCAGACTCCCCACTTACTAACCATCTCAGCTGATCACAAAGCTATCTCAAAGGTAAACAACCAATCCACAGACTCAAACGCATCCACCTGCCCACCTGTCAGTCCCATCATCATGCGAAAATTCCCACGCTACCAGGCGATTCCGGCGAAGCAGCATAATAACCCAAATATTCGATTAATATCTCATAAATATGGGTACTCATCCAAGGGAAATCAACCGCAAATATTTGTACTCCATGCCGCAGCCCAGGCAGCAGAAGGGTTGCAACTCAACTCGATGTCACGGCAATAGCAACAGACGATGAAGCAACAACGACAAGGACAAGCAGGACGACGATCGACAACTGACAAACAAAATGAAACATCCTGACCACAGAACTCATTGAAACCGGTCATGAGGTCAATTTCAATCCAAGGAATGCAAACGAATGCCATGCAATAAATTACCGTGCAGTTGATCCATCATCATCGTCAGCAAGCTGGCCCGGTCGCTCAGAGCCCGACAGAGCCAGAGAGCGAGAGAGAGCCATCCAGTCCTCAGCCATCTGCGCAGCCACTCCATGCCCGTCGACCATCGCACACACGCAAACTCAATTAAACGTGGAGCTCCTCGCCGTCCGCAATCTCGATCCTTGCAAATAAATTTATCGCAATAAAATAATAATCCTCGAGATGCATAAATCTTCCGTCAAACGGGACGGACGACCGTCGCGCAATTGGGATGCTCCCCCGTGCACTGGCCAGTGACACAACTGGAACTGGCGCGCACATTTGCTTATATTCAAATGTCCTGGCGGGTGCAGGGAGGGGCGGTCATGATTGATGGCAGACGAAGGAAGCTCCGTAGTCCAGGTAATCACATCAAAATATGATTACTCCGGCAGGGGAACAGATGTTCGCCGAGTCTCCTGGTGGACATGTTTTTGTTTGCCTCCTTTTCCGCTCAATGCTTTGTACGCCGAAACAGATTTAATTGAAGCATCAGTTGCCCCTCACGGTTCGATTTGCATTTCAGATTTCTGAGACTTCGAGGTCGCCTTCGTCGCCGGCTAAGTGACGCTGGGGTGTGCAGGCTTCTGACAATTCGGAAAGTTCGAAAAGTCAATGTGCCTGCGGTCGAACTATGCGTCTAACAGATGCATGACCTCCTTTGACAGCAGGGGAGTGCCGAGGGCGGCTTCGGAACGGTCGCTCATGCTGATGATGTCAGACACTTGCTCTGGGGTCGGGGTAATGATATCGATTTGCCTCATTGTTGCACCTTCGAGGACTTCAATGGCTTCCGACGACGCACGGTAAGCAGCAACAATCGAAGGGATCAGCTTGTGTGGATGGGGGTCGGAGATTGAAGGGAAGTCGATGAGAAGCAGCAGTGGCAAGTGGCAGAAGCTTTAACTGCGTTCGTAGTCGTGTCAAGGGTACAGCCATGGCGTCTAATATTTCGGGGTCTCCATGAGAAGGAGATCTTGTAAAAGCATGATCGTGACTTTTGATGCAGCTTTCGTGAGAATACCGTCTTGTGGGAGCGCATTGAGCTATCGGATACTCTCTAGGGCACCTGCTTTCTTTACAATAAATTGATCCAATACCAGTCGACGATCCTTGAAAATGATCTAAATTTTAGGCCAATTTAGGCCCTCGGAACTTGATTCCTCGGTGGAGACACGCACTGACTCTCTGAATCATGCTCTGTCAGCCAAGCTTGGGATAAACCAAACACCTCCATGGTGACGATCGGATCAGGGGAATCTTTGAAAGGGAAGCAAGAGGCAGGAAAACGCTCTGGTACTCGTAGAAAAGAGCCCTCAGTACAGAGCCAAAGTTTGACCGGATGGCGTAGTTGGTCTTTAAGGTCGTTAAACTCGTCAGAAGTTCTGCAATGATTCAGTGGGAAGCTATAACTTAGAGTGGATTTCTGTTCAAGCCCTCAATTTGGCCATTTTACGCATGACATGTCATTTAATTGTCCTTGAAATCATACCATGTTTGTGGATAAAAAAAAAACACAAAAGAACCTTCAATAAATTCGATCAAGTCTTTCACATTCGAAGCCTTCGTCTTCACTGTGACTTGTCACATGACACCAACCGACGCAATGAGTGACAACATTCGTGACAATCAATCAAATTCTTATCTTCGCTTGGCTAGTGGGGTTCCCGGTTCGAATCGCAGTTAAAGCGAAGTTAATGCACTCTTAAATTAACGGCACTGTTACCTAAGTGGTCAATTGATGGTAGTAGTCGGACAGTGGGTATCACAATGGACCAACGTACCTACCTACAGACGCGAAAGATCATCTTGGAGACTTTTTTGTGGGAATATCGAGGCGGTCCTCACGATCTCTAACCCCAGAAAGGTGGTGGTATCGTCTCCAGAAATGCTCCAATAGCACGAAGTGGACTGGTGGCACAGACTTTCCAGAAATCTGTTACAAGGCGCACTTCATAGATAATCCCATCAGTTAAAGCAACGCTTCTCGCTTTACACTCAGAGAGTCAGCGACTAGTATTGCCATTCATTCTTTTCAATCCTATAAAATGACAAGACCAGAAGGTATTTCCCTGCAGAACTACAAAAGGTTGCAAAGCTCATCCCGCCCTAGTTGGTCATTCTTTTTCAAAGGTGCTTAGATCTTGGCCACGTACCTAAGCTTTAGAGAACGACCACTGGGGTCATACCAAACGCAGGAAAGTCCTTGCACGTTAGACGTCAAAGAACTTAAGACCTCCAAGTCTACCATCCTTTCTGCTTAAGAGATACATTCATTCGACTGGAGTCAGACATACAGTTGCAAGCAAAACGACCATCTCCCAGCTTGCCTACAACAAGGGAAGATCTGTGATAACAACCCTTCACGCATTGACAGGCCTAATAGAAAAATCCCTCGAGCATAAGGAACTTACACTTATCTTTTAGAATATTGAACCCAAAGCAATAACCCCAGCACTCAATAGGTTCGGGATCCATAAGTCTCTAGTCTCTTTTATTTACCAGCTTCTTAACAACAGAGCGATAAGCTCAAATCTCGGTGAGACCAGGATCTGCAGAGCCGTTGACAGAGGTACACGACGTGTGCTTTCCCATCTTGTAGAACGTAACGGTGAGAAGTTTTCTCACTGACACTCGGAGAAACATGGTGCAAGTTCATGGCCTACACAGACGGTATTGCTATTGCGATCTCTGAGGAGTCCATTTATATCCACGATCAGAGATATTAAACAGTAAAGCCTCTTCTTCATCTCTTTCTTTTTCTTTTAATGGCGCTACAACCCACGGTGGACCTAGGCCTCAACCAACAAGCCTCTCCAACTGACACGATACAGTCCAAGTTGGTTGAGTCAGCCCTCTGCGTGCTAGAAATGGAAATGGACTAGAGCATGTGGCCTAGGCGTCAATCCACAGAATACGAATCTAGTCCCTGACTTTGAGACTCCACTCTACACTTGAATGACCGCTAAAAATGTCTAGATCTCATATTGGACACAATGTTAAGCTGGCAGCTCTGTTTGTCTACTGTCAGCTACTTCACCCTCTCTCGACCTAGACTGCTGACTCTACTGTCAGCTACTTCACCCTCTCTCGACCTAGACCGCTGACTCTACAGTCAGCTACTTCACCCTCTCTCGACCTAGACCGCTGATGAGAAAGCCCCAGAAAATTCTTCTTGGAAGATGATGGTGAGGACCCTTCCTTTTTTCAATTTTTATGCTTGGCCGTATCGGAACCAGAATTTGTCTATTCTCAGAAATACACAAAAACCAATCTTCGGCTTTTTTTCACTTCGGTCATGGCACAATTTGATCGTCCTCCGAGGCATATAGGCTAGACAAAGTAAGCCAAAATTGAAGGCTCTGAAAATGCGAAAATGTAATGTCTCTAGCCTAAAAATAGGATAAGCTCGTATCATCTTTGACAAACCCAATGCTTTAATTCGAACAATAAGTCTTGAGTATGAGGAACATTGTTCCAAATCTTACCAAACTCCAGTTAAACTATGGAATTTTTGGTACGAAAGTATCTGGCAGTTGTCGCATTGATCACAGTTACTATTCAGGGCAGAGTCATTAAGACAGAGTCATTAAGACTCTACTTTAATTTGAGCTAGCTTGGATTTGGTTGAAGGGAAGAGAGGATCCTAGTAGAAACTGAGTCCGACAAGTAGAACACACTCCCAGTCACTTACGTCCTAGTGAACACATTCGGCTCAGAAACGAAAATGTTGCTCTAGTATTGCGGCACTTCTTAAACCTCTCCAGCCATCCTGTAGTTCTGCCAAGTCCCTCAAATTTGACTGAGGTTATGAAAGAAATGATCTTCCAGTGCATTTAGAGAAAGAGAATGAAATAGGATCATGTGCAAAATACATTTACACCGCTATTCTGGTTGTGATTTGGTCACAACGCACGAATTATGATGCCTACCTTGTGAGGTTTCAGCTATTTGGTATTCTGGCGAAAACCTCACAAGAAAACACACAAGAATAGTCACCATGGTGAGGTGAATTCGTTGCCATGTCAAAATTGTTTTTTTTGACAATTATTATATTCGCGCTTTTTTTTCTTGCTGAGCGTATCTACAAAATAAAGGCAGAACGTAGCGAACAAGGTAATATTGTGTATATTAATGAAATATGTATAAGCATTTATTAATAATCCGATTAAAACCCGATTATCTTCTGGACAAAAATGATCCAACTGACCCGAATAGGATGCAGAATTATTGGGCCGCATTCGCAGATGAGCTAAACGCCAAAATAAAATCAACATCTGTTTATTTTTCCTTGTGTGTGACAGTTCTTTGTTGCTATTTTTCCTTGTGATGTGCTCATGAGAACATCACAATTTTGACGGTCCTTGTGATGCTCACAAGCTGTGAGGTTTTGCTCAGAATACGAAAACCTCACAATTTGTGACTCACCATGCTCTTGTGAGGTTCTTGTGACTTAAAACACATCACTGAGGTTTGCCAGAATAGGTGTGTTAGTCGGACTCACTCTTGGTTGCATTCAGTTGTCCATGTTATCTCGCAAGTGGCTTGACTTTGAGCTTGCCGTCCCGAATGGGTGGTGGGTCCTCATCAGTCTGAAAGTTTTCGTTGCTTTTCTGTGTCAGATGGTACATTTCGTGGTGGGGATTGGGCCCAAAGAAGAGAGATTTTCTTGCTGCACGTCGGTCCTTCACCACTTGTGTTTGTCACATTAAACGCAAGCTTTTCCGGTTGTCCAGCTTTCAAATCTTTAGAACTCTTGAACTTACCTTACTTTTAAATCAAATATTCCTGACATTCTGGCCGCAACTAAAATACTTTTCTCATTTCTTTCTTTCCAGGTGAGTGACAAGAAGGACTGCCATACAAAATATTTCCTATGACACTTCCTAGAGATCACTAGGATTGAAGTAAGTGCCTCCTCCCGCTCTGTTGTTCCTTTGCAGCCCTTTCCTTTTCAGGCTGTTAATGGCAACAAGTTGGTATGTATCTAGGCTTAGGGAATTGTTTGTGGATCAGTCGATTTTGTAAAAATAAGACACAACTGAAGCCTTGCACGAAAATAGTTAAGCGGTGTACAATTCTTTCCGTGACAAGCTAATAGAATTCAACAGACTTCATTATGTGCTCTAACATAGTCAATAGCGTCAGTGAAAGACTATAGATAACAAGGTCTTTGCCTAAATTTTGCAAAAACCAATTGAGTTGGATCTGTACTCCCCAGACTTCAAATTAGGCGCTTTTTAAAAATATTTCCAAGCAATATTGCCACTCGTAGCTTCGTCGACGTATTGACATTGTCCTCAACGAGACGTGATGATATCAAATTAAAGTCCTTGTCGTCTACGCCGGAGTAATAAGTTTCATCGACTCCAGCAGTGGGTGTCTAGCTTCAATTCCCTTCGAGAACAACTTTCACAATTTGCTAGGATTCTCAAACTTAATCGCTTGGTGCCAGTATAAGATTGGATTTCCCTATCAATCGTGAGAGAATGATAGCATGGGTTGCTCTGCTGGGGGAGACCTACAATAATATAGTGAACTATAAACAGTAGTACTAACAGCCGAAATCAATTACTACTGAGTATCTTGTGTGGTCGTCGTGGCGTGGTGGGTAAGTGCGTCGACTCCTACGCGGAGGGTGCTAAGTTCGATACTTTCATTTTTCAAAGAATATTCCTTTCTAGAAAAAGCTTCTCAACTTCGCCGTTCGGAGTCGGCATTAAACTGTAGGTCCCTTTCACTCGTGAAAGAACAATACTACGCACAACACGAGTTGTTGCTGAGAAGCTAGGCCCAGGTCCGCCCCCGACTGTGGCGCCACCCATATTATTATTATATTATCTACTTGTTTGAAAAAAATTCGAACACAAACTGTCGATTACTCACCTAAAGACTGATTTATTTCGTTGCCTCTTCAGTAAGGACAAGTTTATGAAACTAAAGAAACTTTAAGAAACTGAACGAAACTTAACGAAACTAAAGTCAATGATTATAACGGTCTTGGTGTATAAATTCCTTGCCTCTTGGTTGAGGAAAGGAGAAACTTAAAAAAAAAAAACTTAACGAAACCTAAAGAAACCCTTTGACGCCCGAATTGTTTTTTGCTTTACAAAAATATATTTGAAAAATAGACAAAAAAAAACATCGGAGCATAAAATATGGAAAATTTGATAACGGAAACACAATGTCCGTGCACATATCATCGGCCATGAAGGGTTAACGATACTTAACGTCACTCAAGTCGATACTTAACGTAATGGTCGTATTGTACAATTTCTGTCTATAATAAAATAAATAAGCAAAGGAGAATGAAACTTAACAAAACTTGATAAACTTGACGAACATGATGAAACTTAACGAAACTGAAGTCAGTGAATAAGGGATTCTGTGGATTCATTCGATTTCTAAGGTTGACATAGGGTTATTGGGTTAAGTTAGGTTAAGGTGGCTGATCTTAGGCTACCTATTCCGCAAACCAATCTGTGCTTTTGATAAAGCGAAGAAGAGGGCTGAGTTTGATGCTGCTCAGTTCAGCCAGATTAACAAAGAAAAGGGCCCCCAGAGGTCTGAATCTACGGGATGAGAGAGCACTGCAGCTACATAGCAAGTGTTCAATGGTTTCTTCCTCATCCTCGTCCATGCAGCTTCTACAGAAATCATTATAGCGAAGGCCTAGTCTAGAGGCGTGAGTTCCGATGGCGCAATGCCCTGTTAGAACGCCAATAAGAGATCTGAGATTTGGCCTGTTTAATCTGATCAAGCTAAGCGATCGCTTGGGATCGATCATAGGCTATAGTTGCTTCTGCGTTTTGTTCTGGCAAGCGTTTCAAGCTTTAGCAGATGTTTAATAGTAGCGATAGGCATGGAGGGTGGGTCTCCACCCGGAAAGGGCACGGATTTTGTGCCTTTTCTAGCGAGCTCGCCCGCATCGCAATTCTCTGGGATGTCACAGTGTCCCGACACATCAGTTGGATGCTTAAATACTTGGCCATCTCTTTAAGAGATAGGCGTCAATTAAGGGAAGTCTTGGAATTAAAGGTGACTGAATCCAGAGATTTGATCGCTGCCTGACGATCGGAACAGATGACGATATCTGTGCGATATTACATTGTTTTTCAGCCAGGACAGGGCTTCCGTAATCGCTATAGTTTCAGCCTGAAAGACGCTACAGTGATTAGGTAGTCGAAAAGATAGCTGGGAATTTAGATCCTTGGAATAAAGGTCTCCTTACGTCCACTACGGTTGGACCACTGTAAAAGAGACGAACGCTTGTACTCCAACACATTTGGTTCTTGATTGGACCGTCAGGAGATGTCTAAATAGACGACGTTTATTCCATTGAGAGACGCATGCCGAATAAGTCTCGCTTTATACATTGATCTCTACTCTCTGAACATATCCCAGACACATTTCTGACCTCTCTCGATGCAAGCTGCCAAAGTAAAGGCCATGAACAACTTAAGATCTTCAACTTCGAGCATATCCCAAGCAGCTTTCGAAGACGTTTGCCGCTTGATCTCCAAGCGATCAACAACAACCACTCGGAAGAGGAATTGGATTTGGGAAACAAAGGCAACAACTAGAAAGGAAATCAATCAATCAAATGACATTCCCGCCGAACCTCCCAAAAGTCTCTGTTCACACTCTCTGCAGCCAACCTCCTTCGGAAGCCCTTTCATTCATCATTGAATCAAAATTCAACTCAACTGTCGGTTTGTTGTTGCTGCCGCTGCCATCAATACAATCTGTCAACGTTTTGATGTTCAAACATTTCAAAAACTCATCTCGCATAGTTGGCCGAGTGCGCACGGCTCCTGGCCCAGGCAGCAGCCATCAAGACGAATGGCCAATGTGAACCAATTAACTTTTCACAAACATTTCATCAACTAATGGAAATTCTCTTTGAAGCACGCTCAGCGCAAAGCGAAACGATCGACTTCTGTGTTTACGTAATCATTTTGACTAATGAATCAGAAGCAGGGGATCGGGCGCACCGCAGCAGCATCAGCAGAGGCAGCGGCTGAGGTTGGAGCTGAGGCGATGTGGGGAGCAATGGTTTGTGTGCGGAGAATGACGCTGGTATAAAAACGACGGAAAAGGAGGCGAATTGTCAGAATTTCAAAGGAATTTGTGCTTTCCAATAAAATCGAGAGATGATGCATATGAGTGTGTGCTGGATTTGTGTTACTGAACGGGTTCATTATGTCACGTGGTTGGCACCATCTAATTGGGAGCCTGTGCTTGTACAGGGTGTCACGAGGTGGAGTGGTGAGTGGGTGGGCTCCGTTTTGACAGGCATTTCCCGTGACAAACCTAAGTCCTTCTGGACCTGCGACAAGAAGGTTTTGACATTATTCAAGTCGCCTAGTGTCAACAGCTGTCACAATGGGCCTCGCAGCGTTTCATTCATTCGAGTGGTCCACCGATCAACGATCAGGCTACGATCACGTACCCGCAGCGCTTCATTCATCAGAGATCCACGATTAGGTTACCATTCCTGGAAGAGGACCCAGGAAGCGTTGTTGCAGACGCATGCCATCTAGCCCTCTTCCATCGTCCGCTTTGCAACCTTGAAGACGACCTCTTCGGCATTCTTCTGCTGATGCCACAACATTGTTGTCGAGCGGAAAATAATGTTCTCCTTCATTACACCGAACATACTCTTGACACAGAGGCCACAAGAAACAACTCTATCGCTTACAACAACATCATCCACCACCATCAGCATCCATTCACGGCATGCATGCCCGCCGCGAGATGGCGTCCCCCGCGCTGCTGTCAAGTGATCTTTTGTACTCTGGCACCAGTTGAATCCGCGGAGCGTTGCGCCACCGCAACAAGTCTTCCATCCGCAATGGGAACACAATATCTCTTAAAAACATCAATCCAATGTGACAGATAACATTCGCACTCAATCAGCGTAGCTCGGACTGAACTACGATCCGTGCGCTGGCGGCGGCATGGAAATGTGCAACTAACCAACCAGCAAACCACCAACCAACAAGGGTTTAATAACACTTCAACGGGCCCGAAGAGTGCAAGCAATTTGCAACATTGTAAGCCCTGTAAGTCACACGTCCTATGTAATATGACGTAAACCGACCACAAGAGCAAATAACTATACGCACGATCCAGAGACAAATGAGACGCCTTAGATGACGATGACGACGTCCGCGAAGCAGTATCGGATAACCGCAGCAGCACTGGTGGGTAGAGTAATAAACCCGCGTTCGCTGATAGACCGATGGTCCCAGATACCCGTACATGCGCGTGTATAAGCGGCCAAACCAACATTTTGTCAATCAATCTCACCTCGGAGCATTCACAAATGCGACAGAGCTCGGAATGGGTTCGTCGGCGTCGTCGTCGTCGTCGCGTCGGTGCCCTGGTGCTGGTCGAATGTACGCGATCAGAAGCCAGCAGCGGTATCACATCACACCGGGAGAGGAGCGCGTACCCTGCTGCTGCTGTTGTTGGTGCTGTTTGGTGCTGTTTGGTGCTCCTCCTTTCAGCCGACACGATGCGATCTGGGATTGTGAGATGTTTTGCGGTTAAGTCATTGCAACCGCAGTTTCAGTTTTCTAAGGGCCAAGCAAAGTCAAGCAGCAGCAGCGTCAAGAGGAGGGAGGGACGAGGCAAGGTTGCGAACCAGTCCAAAAAGCAGCACAGACTTACTGGCATTAGTGAGGTTGCTGCATTCCAAAGGATTGAATGCCTTCTATGAAGATATCACTTACCCCCGAGACTGCTCAGCTCTGGACGGGGAATATGACACACTCTTGACAAATCGATTTGACAGCTGAATGGTGATGATTTGACGTTTTGTTGTGTGCCCAAGTTGTGACGTTTCGCTGCGGAACGGATTGAAATCGATCTGGATTGTGGGGTTTGCTTTTTGTTTCATCCTCCTCAATTTTTGAGCTCAGAGAGAGAGAGAGAGAGAGGGCTTTGCTTGACGTTTAAATGACAGCTCTGTCAGTTCGTGCATTTAAGGGAGTGAGATTTTTGTCACTTGACAACTTTGAAAGGTGCTTATTTGGAATGAGTCACAGGATGGTTCAACGAGAGAAGATCGAAGGTGATCGGGTGAAGATCGGAAGGCCCGAATCGGTCAGTTTGACATGTGTTCTTTTCAGTGGAACAATCGATGGCGGCTGAAAGCAGAAATGAAGACAAATGGGATGATGGAGGATGTTTCCTCCTCGAAGACATGATCAAAATTGATAAACAAAAAGTACAGGACCAAGAATGATGATTACTTAAAATCTTGACCTGCATCTTCGAGTCATCAACAACAAGCACTCGGCAGAGATATTGGAACTGGGAGTTAGGAAACAACGTCAAAAAGTAGAAATCATTTAGTCAAATGACATTCCCACCGAACCTCCCAGAAGTCTCTGTACACGCTCTCTCAGGACCAAGAATGATGATTGGGACGACTGTTCGGATTCATGCCACGTACTGAGCCAAAATTTGGAGAAATTACCGAAATGATACCCTCTGTCCAGCAGTCAAGGGTTCCTTCCTTGACAGACTTCATTACATCAAGGAATTGCAGGATCATTAAATGAGGGCTGCTTTGTAGGCCGCTGAAGTCCGGGGTCGGCATGGACCTCAACCAACAAACCTCTCCAACTGGCGTGATCCCTGGATCTCCGTCATTATCGGTCTTCTTCTCTATTGATCACTTCTTCCCTAATGAGTCATTCGCTGGGTCTTATTGATCAGTGATCTCACCAAGACCTCGTCACGATCACTGATCACGAAGGTCTTGGGATCAGTTTTTTTGTAAACTTGGCTCCAACGATGAACACAGTCAGGAACTGATGTAGCTCTAAACTTAGTCCCACTCAATCCCCTACACTCTCTTTGGAGGGAGGTGACAATATCTAGGATTGTCTTGGCGTCTCATCTCCTTTGTCATAACATGGGTGGAGCTACACTTCGATGTAAACCTGGGCCCAGCTTCTACAACAACCGATTGTGTCGTTCGTCCTATTTCTCTGTCGCGAGGACAAAGGTCCTATAGCCTTATGCCGACGTCGAAAGTGCATCGAAAGAGGTGAAGCCGTGAATTATGGAAGTTGTTCGATTCGGAGATTGAACCTAGAGCCTTCAGGGTAGACTTGTGTGGTTCACGAACGAACTAGTTCAAGAAAGAGCTCTTACAAGTGAACTAAATGAACTAGTTGATTTTATTTTAGGTCACTTAGTTGAGTACTTCAACAAAATCAAGTCCACCCTGCTCTGCATACGTAAAAACTAAATCGAACTAAACTGAACTAAATTGAGTGCTTTGCTTTGTGGTTTTTTCAAGGCTTTTTTAGATTAAATATAGTTATAACGGCATTACGCAGCACAACTACATCGGGCAACCGGCGAAAAAATAGCCCGTTAAGTCAACTACATGGAACTAAATGAACTAGAAGAAGGAACTAGTTCAATAAACGGATTTGAACTAAATTGAGCACTCTCTGGACTGAACTAAAAAGCACAAGCCTACTTCAGGGTAAGAGTGGAAGTACCAGTCCACTGCGACACGGCGTCCATCCTCCCATCACATTTCTCTTTTCTAGGCAGGAGGGCCATACGAACTGCTTGGCTGCTGGACAACTAATTTGCCGATTCTGCCTGCTACTCCGCCATCCACTTGGGAGGTTTGGTCAACAAGTCTTCCTTCTGGTCCTTTGTCCAAAATTCGGGATCACTTCCTTAGACATTCTCATCTTCCCCCCTCTTTTTGACGTGTTCCCTTGAGTTGATCATCACTTACTTGACCAATTCCGGCTGAAAACATTCAAAAACAAAGTGTTTATTGTGTGGTATGACTTGTACAGGTTGTCAGTCCTAGAGCCCTTATCCTGTTGTCACTGCAGGTTTCTGCTTGGATACACGATGTTGGATAGCAGGAAGAAACTTGTAGCTTGCCCCTTGTTCTTGATTCGTAAGGCACCAACTATTCAGAGATGATTTTACGTTGATTTTGTCTTGACTAAGTGTCACCTGAAGCTGGGAAAGGTCCTCCAAGACTTCTTCTATTTCCCAGGCACACATGAAGGCAAATGCTCAACCAGGCTGTACTAAACCAGGCCACCGCACGTCCAAGGAATGTTCTTATGTCTCAGCTGGTGTCATTGGTTCCGGTTTGAAGGACCAATTTCGTCGCATTGATCTTATTCAAGTGAAATGCAAACTAAGTTATACCATGACCTCAACAGTCCTTCTGTGTGTCCCTTCTCCCTGCGATTATCGTCAATACGACTTGACGCCTTACGGAGTTCCAGTAATCCCATCAATGCCATCCGCTCAAGCTGAAGCTCAAGCTCAAGCTCAAGAGTTGCACCGAGTTCTGAATGATCGTGCCTCGAGTGTTGAACAGCGACTTTTGCAAGATCTTCTCAAGAATTATGTCGAAGTCATCTCTCTCACCCTCTTTCGTCTCTCCCTCTCTATGTCTCTCCATCTCTCTCTGTTCCTTTTTCTCTTTCTCTCCCTCTCTCTCTCTCTCTCTCTCACTCTCTCTCTATGTCTTGGATAGAACTTTCCAATAAGTCAAGCACTTTGCATCCGTTTGACCATGCTTCGTACTCGAAATAAAGAAGAGAGGATCAGGAGTGGTCATCTCTTCTCGAAATGACTTACTGATCCTCACTCGATCGCGCCCTCCGTCAGGGACTTCTTCACCGTTTGCCGCCCATGCACTTTCCACCATCTGCTCGCCGCTCAGACCACATCCTTGAGTCAATCATAAAACTCATTCTCGTCACAACTAACCGACTGACAGATCAGCCGAACTCCCATGGGAGACACCATTCGCCACCCACATCGTTCGGCTCGTAAACCAGAACTTCAGCACAACTCCAGCGCATCCGACACGATGTACTGCAGATGCCACCCTCTCGCGTATGTCCTCCAAGCCGTCCCATGCCGGCACTTCCAAAAACCCATAAATCATGCTCGAGAGCGTTGTGGACCGCCGCACATTGTCATTTGAAAGGAAGTACGCCAAAGTTATTTCTCGCGGCGGTGCGGCGGCCGCGGCAGTGGTTCGCAACAGTCGCAGGAGTTCGCAACGATCTTCGACATATTTGAAATCTCAACCGCCATCGGTCTGCATCTGCAGCGGACAAAGGATGGTCATGGATATGCTCGTATTTCCGTGACAAGCAAACAAAAAAGAAGAAGAGACGAATGTCCATGGATACCTTCCCTGCATTCTCGTACGTATAGAGGCGCCACGACGGCTTAATTAAGTCATCAACTAGGACAGGGCTAATTGGTGATTCTGTGTGCCCCGATCATCAAGTTCCACATCACCGCCGACCATCGTCGTCGTCGTCATCATCATCATCATCAGCGGCGGCGGCGGCGGCAGTGGAGAGATGGGGTAGGAGTGGAGACAGATGCCGCAGCAGAAGCAGACCAGCCACCAGCCAGTCCGACCATAAGTCAGACGGCAATTGCGGTGGATCGACGTCGGCTGTCGGTTCGGTTGGTTCGGTCGGTCCTCGCGCACAAGGGTCCGGCCACTTTTACACGATCACCGAGATCGATTAATTAAACGGTCATTATGATAATGTCATGTTAGGCAAATGTCACCCATTCCCTTAGCTGCGGCGCGGTGCAGCAGGGCTGGGCAGCAGCACACACTGACAGCACTGACACCGGCTGGCAACCGAACGCCGAACGCCGAACCGTACCAAACCGAACAACAGCGAGCATGAGCATGAGCATGAGTTCGAGTATCTGCGGCGAAAATCTGTATCTTAGCGGGCGCTCACTCGCACTCGCCTTGAAGTTTCACGTTGGGTGGTCCTCGCTTTCAGAATGTGTGGTCTTTATTAATAAAAGAGAAAACAAAACACGCTAACGCACACGCACACGGGCACACAGCCACACTCTTACCGTGATGGCAGATGAAAGAAGAGAAGACTCTTCGTCCATCCAGTCGGCCGTCCATCGCATCCCCCCAGACTGTGGGCCACACCGCTCAGCGGCACTCACACGGAATCAATCAAAGTATCCGTATCCGTGTGTCTCTTCGCTTCGCTCTCTCATTGCGACGAGCACATACATTAGCGCAGCGCAGCGTCTCATCCTAAGCATCACAACGCAACGATGCGGGCGCCCGTGATAGCCCCTCATAAAGACATTAGCCGTCTGATCTTGAGCTCGATGCGAAACCCATCCGTCGTCCGGCCATCCGGCCATCCGTCCAGGCGCACCGGCACAAGGCCAAAGCTGGTTCGGTGAGCCACCAGTTCTGGTTCTCCCTTAATTTTTGCCGATTCTGTTTGTTTAATTTTAACCTTAATTAGTTCACTAATGAACTCATCAACAACGTTTTGCCTTTCGGGGGGGATTGGGGCAGTGGGTCCGCCCGTGGAACTTGTTTGCCAGTGTCTTTCGTGCCGTTTTTGTTTTTTGTGTTCCGCCAGTGTTTTTCGTCAGCAAAAGACGCCGCTCGCAGTGAGTCATGTCGCATGCCAGTGCTTAGTTGCGTCCTCTGTCATCGCGCGCAAGATGTTTCAAGTTCGGGCCTAAACCGTTTGGTTTTTTTTTTTTTCGATCGCTGCGCGCTGTGGTTCGTTGCGTTTGGCTGTTTGGCCGCGGCGGTGGGGCTGGAATGGCGATATGGTGTCCGCCTTATGATTGAGTCCTCAGTGTGTGTCAAGTTTGCGTAAGTTTGATTGAAGGCCGCTGATGACGTGTACGATGATGATGATGATGATGACGACGACGGAGGAGGAGGAGTACTTGCACGCGAGGCACTTTCTTAAGTGAGTGGGTACACCTTCATTTTTTTCTTCGCCCTCTGCATTTGTGTGTGTGTGTGTGTCGAGAGAGAGAGCTTGTGTAATTTTGTCGGCCCACTTAATTGCGGCAGGAGGGCGGGATGCCGTCAAAGGATGTCACTGTCGGCTTTGACAGATCAACGATTTGATTTTGATTTGGGCGGATGGCGTTATGCCATGAAAGCGGCGCGGCCATGCGATGTGGCGGGCGCTCGGCAAACAGAGCGGAGATGGCCTTTGATGGAATCCCTTTTTGGCAGAGTCGCTTGGGTGTTCATTCGTCATCTGCGCGGGGATGTCCAATTGGGTGTTTTTTTTTTTTTAGAGGGAACACATGTAGTCTTCTGGCGCTGGAGACTGTGCTTAAAATGCACTAGAGAAATATGACGAGCAGATGGCTTTAGTAAACCACATCTTGGGTTGTGTATATCCCTTCGCACCAAACTAAGTTCCGTCTGAATGGTAAGAGTTCGTAGGTTACTACAGTTCGTCTATCGATTGGCTCTGTTTTGTATCAGCGCGCGCCGAAGGTGAACACCAACAAGGGGAAAACACGCAGTTTTTTTTTCGATAAAGGCGAGAACACAGCGGAGGCAGCTGAAAATGTGGATAGTATTTATGGTTCCGATGCAATAGAGGTACAGTAGATCATGCGAAGTTTTGGTTCGGTACATTTTATTCCGGGAATTTTGGTGGCAACGACACACCACGCTTTGGAAAACCATTTGTCCAATATTTCGATATAATCGTGGAAATCGCCGATTCTGGAGGATGGATTGGCCAGGAGCTAAACATTGCACAAAAACCATTTGGGACCACTTGAACTTTTTAACTGCAAAGACATAAAACATCAAGGGCGGATGGAGTACCACTCAATAACGAGCTGATTTGACTTATCACAAGTGAATATAATATAATATGGGTTGAATATGAGCTTATCAGCAACCACGTGTGTTGTGCGTGCTATTGTTCTTTCACGAGTGGAAGGGACCTACAGTTTAATGCCGACTCCGAACGGCGAATTTGAGAAGCTTTTTCTAGACAGGAATACTCTTTGAGCATTGTCAGTGACTCGAAAGAGGTGGAGCCGTGAATTATGATAGGTGATAAATTGGGGATTCGAACCTGGCACCCTCTGCGTAGAAGTCGACGCACTTACCCACCACGGCGACCACGCGTGGCGTAGTAGGCCTCACAAGTGAATACAACCGCATTTTGGAAACAGGAGTCATTCCAAACACTTTCAAGCAGTCTGTGATCATCCCCATCCATAAGAAAGGTGACCACAATAAAGCAGAAAATTGCCGTGGGATTTCATTTCTAAGCTCTTCGCATAAATACTTATGGGTGTTCTCGCTAAAGGTTTTCAAGTTTGAATATCAGTCAAGTTTTGGAGCTAATTACTCAACAGCGGAGCAAATCTTCATACTTACAACAGTTGTGCAGAACTAAAATAGAACCAACAAAAAATGTATGCGCTTTTCGTGGACCTTAAAGCGGCGCACAGTGGTCCCGCAGTGGAAATAAATACCCGAAGTGACATATTTTTTCCGGCCAAATGGTTTATGTTTTTCGATTCAACTAATATGAGAACCTAGAAAGGCAACATTTTGTTGACTTTGGATCATCCGTTTGGCTGTACCGTTAGCTCAAAGTTGGGAAAATTCGAAAAATTTAAGTATTTTTTAAGCAAATTTGATGTGCCATATTTCCTAAAATTATGTACATTGGAACCTAAAGTATTTTTTTTTTAAAGGGGTCATACATCTTGCCTTCAAACTGCGTTTTCAGTTTTTTCATATTGCTTACCAATTTTTTAAATAAAGGCACATTTTGAGAGGGGCATTTCAATGTTTGATGGACTATAACAAAAATGCTGCAAGAGTCTCCAACGGGAGACCAACTTTTTCTGAAATTTAAAAGTATTGTCTATCGATGCTGAAAAAACTAGAGACCACTTTTGACCACTTTAGGAGTACGAGGCAATTAAGTGGAGCAATGTCGTGCATTTTTCGGCATTTTCAAATGATTTCCCCTGCAATGCATGTATTGTGCAGATGCCGAGGATGTTTTTATTATTGTGAATTAGAATTCTTTGGGTCATCAAATTGCTATAAAAACTAAGTTGATCCCCAGAGGAGTTCAGTGGGAAATTGTGATACAGAACAACTTTTGACATTTTTGACAAATCCCGAGGAGGGCTGCTCTGAAAATCTGCGACTATTTGCACCAGACTCAAAGAAGTGGACTACCAATCTAGAGCCAGTCTGTATCAGAGACCGAAAAATCCCACGAGTCACTGCTGAGTTCCATTGCACGGTAGTCTAACTCATCTCAAGACATCTCAAGACACAAGGCGAATTGCCTATTATCTGTTCCCAGAAACACCCATCAAGCAAAGTGCCCATTTCGGACTCCATTCGGCCGCCATATCGCGTCCGAATCAATGTAAAACATTCCCCTGATCGCTGTACGCGGTTAACCTCACGGCCCGACCTCCGTTCAACCCCCCTTCCCCGAAACCCGCACCGCATTCCACTCGGCCGTAAATCTTGCCCCAAATCACTCTCATTCGTGTTCATTGTCCGGCTTGTCGCCCGGTCTATTCGATCACAAATCCAATTCAGCCGGTTGCACGCAAACAATTGTAATCCACCGCACAATAGATACACGAACACACACCGATCATTTCTCGGCATCGGTATTCCCCCAGTCATCTCACTAATTATCCGAGCACCCATCTCGTCAATAGATAAAACTTCGTATTATGACTCAATTGGGGACCGCCGCCACCGCCGCTGCCGCTGCCGCGCCACGATCCCCGGCAACCCTGCATCCCTGCATCGGCATCGGTATCGGTATCGCTGTACAAGTATCTACGTATCTCTACCTGCCGATATCACGCTTATCCAAATTAAATGATCGTAAAATCCATTCCGTTGACTCTAATGAACACATCAAACCGTTTTATTCTTCTCCTGCTCTCGAATCAATTCGACAAAAAGAATCCACCGGACTGCCGCACTGCGCGCCGTAGCCTCGAGCCCAAGACCACCCAGCGGCCCGGTACGGTATGTCTCGTGAAGAATGGAGCTCGAGGATGATTTGTGTGAACGGCGGACTGAACCTAGGGGCCAGGCAATATTTCCGAATCCCTACACACTCACCGCCCCGGTCCAGTTCGAGACAATATGCAAAAAAAAAGCGAAAAAAACACACGAAACAAGAGACAAG
This sequence comes from Eristalis intricaria, assembly GCA_964034865.1. Lineage (NCBI taxonomy): Eukaryota > Metazoa > Arthropoda > Insecta > Diptera > Syrphidae > Eristalis > Eristalis intricaria. Next base: position 66,055,401 of record OZ035877.1, read on the forward strand.
CGAAAAACCAATCCATCTGGGGATTGGATCTTCTCAAGGCGACTTGGGCAACCTTTTACCTTTTGGCGGGAGGCGCGCCGGCTGCGCGGTGCCTCGACGTGTGTGGCTCCGCTTTTGTTGAATAAATGAACGTTCACACTATGCCTCCAAATATTTGAAATCAATTCTTTATGGCACTGTGGCCGAACGTCAGGCGCGGCGGTGATCGGTGGTGATCGGCGGAGCGCGGTGGAACATGGCGTGGAGCGCGTGGAACCGAACAATCAGCAAGCGGATGTATTGGCAAAGTTAATTAATTTATGACTTGAGGTTAATTAACCTGTAATACGATAACAGTGGGACGGGGTGGGATGGAGGGAGGAGGGGGACGCAGCCAATCTGCATGCCGGACCACCACCTGTGATCTGCGGGCCGTATTAGGGGATTATGGTTATGATGGGACGAGACAGGCCAACAAACAAACAAGCAAACAAACAAACGAACAGACGAACGGACGCGCAACACGCCGTGAGTGACGTTGAGGGACAGCGCTGTCAAGTGTGCGCCGCTGACTGATGGACCTGTTTGCCGAGGGGAGTGTGCGCGGCCCGATGGGGTGGTGGTGCTGGATTTGTTTATGATCCACTGACGGATTGTTTGGCTCTTGTGGACACAAACAAGCGAGGAGGCGAGCGAAGGGACAGGGTGACGCATTTCAGTAGCCAGTTGTTGTTGTGGGCTGCTGCTGCTGCTAAGGGGACTGAGTTTGTGACGTCTTTTGTTCGACTTTGGTCAGTTCGGAGGGACACGTCTGATGTAAATTAGATCTTCAAACAGAAGTTTAATGCGACGCGAGGTGAATTCGGAGAGAGCTCACGGGGACTGTGCAGGCAGACGGAGTTGAATGGTTGTTGTTCTTCATTTTAATGATGTTGTAGTAGACAAATTGGCGACAGGGAACTGGGATTAGTCAAATGTTGGTTTAGAAGAGACATACGTCTCGGGTCACAATTTGTTCGGCGCCGGAGTCAAATCCGAAGACTATGCAGTCTTAGGTGAAGCGTCACCACAGTTTTCTTGTTCGATGTTGCAAGCAATGAATTCTGGTAAAGCATTGGACTTGAAGAAGACCGTTTCTCTGTGAGTGAGTGAGTCCAGCCTCTCCCTGACTCTGTGAGGGAGTCCATCTATGGCTGGTCTTATGATGACATCGTTGTCTTGTCGACTTATTCTCTCGAGTGACTTTTCTTCTTTCTTTTTGTCAGCCAAAGCTTATCTTCCAAAGGCTTGAACAAACCAGCAAGGGGTGATATCCTGCTCTCAATGAGGTCCTTGTTGGAACGGCTGTCTTCGGCTCTGGGGCTGAAATCATTCTACGCTCTTTCTCAAGACTCACTCAGTGACATGGAATCGGTCGTCCGGCAGTTTTTCCCAGCGAGCTATTTCACCCAAGGCGTTAGCTCTTTAAGCTGAACTTCGCAGCAGAGCCAGACGACTGCTGACGTTGAACGTGCTATACAAATGTCTTTTCAAAGATAAACATCCCTTGCACTTGCAGCTGAGATTTGCCGTATTTATGGACGAGCCTCAACAGATTCCAGTAAAACATCTGAACTTCAAAACAGCGTTGGCTTTCCCTTAATTTCTGATTACTCATCATCTCTCGCCAAGTAAGTCGACTATTTTTGAAAGTTGTGTCGTTGTCACTGAAGTAGTTGTACAGCCATGACTCAGTCACAGGATCACACGATCGTCGATCAATGATTTCCTCAATTTTGCTGCTGACCATACTTAAGGCAAAACCATAATATACGTAAATAGACTTAAGTGAATTTGAAGAATGGGCCAAATAAATAGAAGAGAAGTGCTGCACTGTGATTACAATGATCACTTGACTCAGTTTCATAGCTTCGTTAAGTTTCGTTGAGTTTCGTTAAGTTTCGTTAAGTTATGTTCAAACCCTTCCCTGTGCTACTAGTCGAATATTCTTCACGTCTGACAATAATTCCACTCGTGAAAGAACAATAGCACGCACAACACGAGTGGTAGCTGAGAAGCTAGGCCAAGGGAAATTATTAGAAACTGTATGGAAGATGGTCCTGGCTATGTTTCGTTCAATTCCGACATAAGCTTAACTTTGCTCAAGTCTATTATGGTTGGTTATTACTCTTAACACCACGGTGGCAGTTTACTAAGGATGACTAGTTTGAATTCGAAGGCTTCTGATAGATTATTGCAAAAAATCAGGGCCTTTATGACCAGCGAAAGGGTTAGGTACTTAAAGAAACTTCCAACATCTTGATGTGTCCGGGGAAGAACGATGATGGAAATCTTGTTCCAATTCTGGTCTATTATCGAGCATCAGATCGTACATTTGAGGATCTCTTTTAGCAGATTTCTTGTCAGTTTTGACACCCTTCATGTTGCTTTCTAAGCACCATTAGGCTATAACGTCGTCACTTTTTCTGTCGAAAATAGGTTCCGGTCTGTACATGCTATACTCTGCGTTGGTCACGTCTGGTGCGACCCATCCAAGCACACTCTACTGGACGTTCGAGGCGTTCTTAATTTATTTCGACTTCCCCCCGACTTTCGATTGGGATTCGAGGAAGTCTCTCCTCTGTCCTAGTTCCTTATCTCCAAGTAAGCTCCCAAGACTGCATTGGGAGGAGCCAGACTCTTACCCTGAATTCCCACATCGGAGGATGATCACGGATTCCGTCAATGAACACTGATGAAGTCCTTAAGACTATCCTCAAAGATTTTGATGACAAGCCAAGACATGATGGACAGCCATCCAAGAAACCGTGATTTCTCAAAGTTGCGTCAAGTCCACGTCCCATGAAGGTCACCTCCCGAACGACGTTCCGAATCACTCTCATCTCAAATTACCTCCTCCTATCACTTCCAGAGAGCCAGCCCAGTTCAATGACCCCATCACGTCCTTCCCCAAATCCCATCGCACCCATCCGTCTCTCAACTGTTCATCAGCAACCACAGCAGAAACGAAATCTCTGCATCCACACCCCCAATGCATTTCCAATTAACCGCCGACTGACCCCTTCAATCGCATCCAAGCCGAGTGCACCGAAGTGCATGCAACAACCCACGAGAGTAATTGAAACGTCTTCAAGGATCAGTCACAATGACTCTCCTCCCCCAGCCCGCCACCCGCGCAATGACAAGATGATAGGACCACTCCACGATCCCCACTGGCTGGGTCACAATTATAACATCATTCCCCGCCCTGGGGGGATCCTCACGCCATGCCGAGGCGAGGCGAATAGAGTCATCGAGGACAAGCGCGACGGCCGCTCGGCAACCCAAAGCCCTTCTCACACATGCAGCCAGGCACATTCGCATGCCAAGTCAATCCCGGGACCGCACACATTTAAATGCAACGCGGGGGGCCCAATTAAGCGCTTTTCCCCGCACACTCAGTCGCCGGGACCTCGTATACATAATAAACCCGAAGCCGCCAACACACATGTACTCCCAGCCATCCGTCCATTCGTTCATCCGTGCCATCCAACGCCGCGTCGTCGTCCAACCGAAACACACTCAGATGCATCAGCATCAGCATCACCAGCAGCCGCAGTGAACCCATCTATCTGTCACTTGCGAGTTCTTTCAGTTCGGATGCACGCTAGACGCACGCAGATGCACGCAACAGAAATCATCTCATTACCAATCAATCACCCACATTTCATCGGCGCGCAAATGACTACGTGAGGTGGGGCCTTGTGCTCGCGCCCACTCCAGTCATCGAACCGGGACCGCGAACGCCGATCGGAGTCACTCACAAATATGATGCCTCGCTTGTCGTTTACATCAGCGACTCATTTGCGTATGTCACGGCGAGCAAAACGAAACGCTTAGCGCGCAGACAGGCGCGCGCGCATTTGAATCGTTGATGACGACGACGACGTCGCGGTGCGGTGGCCCCACCTGATCACCAATCAACGATCACCGATCACAGATCTCTGATCGTTTGATCGCCGTCACAACAACGTTGCATTCGATCCGATAGATAGACGAGCGTGTGTGTGGATCGTGGATCGATTGAATTGTTTAAGGCCTTCCACGGAGGACAACCAGACGCATTCGCGTGTGTGGACTTATGCGTTGTTTTGCTGGTCTTCCTGATGTGTGTTGTCACTACGAGCCTGTCAGCTGGTGATAGATCTTGGCGTGGCACATTGATCGCTAAGCGCAATGCGTTGAAGAATGTTCGCGATCGCATGGAACTAGGAAATGGAAATGAAAGTGAGTGAAATCGTGGTCTTGACGAATGACTGCGATCCACGCGATCACCACCTGACCTATGCAACGAGAGACAGATACCAAAACGATCGCCTATTGACGTTTGCGATGCACACACCCGACCCGCAGATCACTTTCGAGGAGCACCCCACCTGGACCTGCGACCGAACAGGGGACGGCTGCGCCAACATCATGTTCCCGCGCCCTGAAGTAGCTGTAATGAGGCAGAGTGGAAAAAAAGCCAAACTCCGGGGTACACAAGCGAACAGCGACAGCAGGAAAAAAAAGGAATGCCGATCCCAAAAACAACAACAACAACGTCAACTTCGACCGACAAGATACGTCTGCGACAAACAACTTCTTTAGACGCGGGAACCAAATGTTAATGAGTTAATTAGTGGCCAGGGGAGAGACGCGCTGAGGTTGGTCCCAAAGCCGAGTGGCATAATGCGCGCGTAAATCCATCGCTGGTGGATACTGGATACTCGACTTGGCAAGCAGAGACATTGCTACTGGTCCCGGGCCCGTCATCGGTCTTGGTTTCATCTGCTCCCCGAGTGTGGTGTGTGAGTGTTTGGCTTTCGTAGTTTGTTGTTCTCTTCGGAGGACGGCCAGTGACGTTTGTTTGTCGGCTGTCAGTTGATGGATGAAGCGATGTTGCAATGTGTGATGTCATCCGGCCGCAGGGTGGTGTGCATTTTCGGTTGTGGGTGATCGAAGAAGGAGTGAGTGATTTGTTGCTTAAAATGTGACAGGGGGTGTCAAAAGTGACATAAGGTGTTTAAAGTGACAGCTAATATTTGGCGATTTGTGGAATGTGTCAAGAATGTCATTCTGCCTTCCAACAAAGTCTATTCACGGTCAGGCGAATGATGCGATAAGCATTTCACAGAGGTGCAAAAGTCAACTGTAATTTTTGACACTTCAGAAGATCTTGATCAAGGTGGTGGCAACTGAAAGTTGATGATGAACTGCAAAGAATCTAAATACCTGTGAATCATTGACAGTTGTGCGCAAATTTGACGTTGACAGAAAACAATGACAGCAGGGAATTGCAAACTAACCCCAAAATTATTCGAAGATTTGTATTTGATGCCATCACCAGTTGAGCGCAAATTTGACATTGACAGAAGACAGGAGGGTATTTCAAGCTAACCTAAAAAATATTCGAAGATTCGTATTACATGCCAACTTCAACACTCAATTATTGTGACTCTCGTCGTAATTGGCGTAAAGAGTCCGTCGCCTTGAGGGTCGTCCTTTCCCTCCCACTCGATCTTTGCATCAATTATATAGTCGCGTGCAGCGCCATCAGACTCAGAGAAGAGGGAGGTTGGTCAGCAAGATCGTATGGCCATAGCATAGCTCTGCAACTCCTGCCTGAGCACCTAACTCCAGCTCCCTCTGACTACATTACCACCATAGACTTCGACAAGTCGGCACAATGCGGTTTTCCTTCCAGAGAAGACTGGAAACCCCAAGAACTTGACTCAGAGTACCAATTTGTGATCCATACAGATGGATCTAAGCTGGACCAGGGTGTAGGCTCAGCGGTCTCCTCGGCGGATTTTAAAATCTCCAATTCCTATTGACTCCCAGATCACTCGAGTAAAGGCTGAAGTGCTAGCTATCAGAGAAGCGTGTAAACTGTTCTTAGTACTACCTGCCCTTATGGTAGAGCCCCTGCGATCTGATTACTTACTTATCAGGCTGACGACCCATGCAGGGTCCGAGCCTGAGCGATAGCTGCTTTCCATTCCTGACGGTCCTGGGCCCGCTGCTTCCAGTCATCAAGACCAAGCTGTCTTGCATCCGCGATTACTTGGTCTTTATACCGGAGATTCGGTCTTCCTCTCCTTCTCGAACCAGGAGGCTCGGATTCGATGACCCTCTTAGCTGGAGCATTGTTGTCTATGCGCTCGATGTGGCCGAGCCGGAGCAGTCGACGGATCTTTGCCTTTTGGACATCAACATCCTGGTTCAGCTCGTAGAGTTGGCGGCTGTGTCTTCTCCTCTATTTGTCTTCCTTGGGACTATATATCCGACGTAGAATTTTTCTTTCGAAGACACCAAGAATCAGCTCCGCAGTTTTGCTTATTGTCCAACTCCATATAGCATGACTGGCAAAATAAGGCTTTTGTAGAGAATGATCTTAGTCCTTCGAGTCAGGCTTTTTGACGCCAGTTGTTTGTTTTGACAAACCGAAGTAACACCGGTTGCCAAAGGCGGTTCTACGTCGGATCTCCACAGTGATGTCTTTTGTGGAGTTTACGTCTGCCCCGAGGTAGACAAATTCCTTTACTACCTCAAAATTGTCGCTGTCGGTTGTGATGTTTTGCCCTAGGTGGTGTGTGAAGGATCGTTTCTTCGTCGACAGCATAAACTTAGTAGTTTATCCTCATTGACTTTGCGATCTGCAGCGACTTGAAGACATCCATAAGGGCCATCTCCTCAGTAATCACCTCCTCCAAATTGGTGCAACAGTGCAAAGAAGAACTCAAACATGCCAGTAGCAGGTGCAAAATCGCTCTCCTGTGGGTGTCAGGCCACAGCAGCATAGAAAAGATGTTGCTGACGAACTCCCAAGCAGGAACTTCCGGCTACTCCCTCACTGAGCTGGTGTGTGCCCCACTCAACCAACTCAAACACATCATCTACCAACACTTCCCCTCCTTAGCTAGTAGAAGGTGGATTAGGTCGTCAAAGCTCTCCAGGAAACCCTGGCCCTCCTACACGAATAGAAGGACTGATGACCTCCTCAAAAGAAACCGCCCCGAAATAGCTAGAGTCGTGGTTGTAAGTACAGGTGGTCCATAGGCTAGGAATACCCTTCAATACACACTATCGCAGTTGCCTCGACATCCACTCAGAAGAAAGTCTGCCCCACTTTCTCTGTGACTGTCCAGAACTAGCTAAGCAAGGACATATGTGTTCATCAAACCTTTCGTATGTGACCTCTCCTAGATCGCTAATCAAAGTATAACGAATACAATCAAATTCCTAAGCTCCACAGGTTGGATTAGATAATCCAATCAACCGAGGTCTATGAGGTGTGGTATCAAAACTCGGACAATCGCGCTACTTGTACCCAGATCGAGCCAAATCGGGTAGCCTCTTAAACCAACCAACCAACGTTCATTCTAGTCATGACATTTATTTCTCCTTCACAAAGAAGAATCAAGTGCCTCTTACGAGACAATGAGGCCAACAATGGTGTATCTGGACCCTTCTTTTCAACAAGAGCTCAACCTTAGACAGTTTCATCCGGGTTTTCCCTTCAGCTCAGCTTACCTTCCACCATGCTAATTCCTGAATAATTAAGAACTCCACTGCTACAACCTAATTCCATGATGCATTCAGACTTATTGAAATCGGAAGAACAAGCTTGTAGCAGGCTTAAAATTTGAGAGCCTGACATTCTGACAAATTGACAAATGTTTTCGCAACTGGACCCATTTCGCGTTGTTTCTCGACTTCCACCGGATAAGCGGTAGGAGCCCACTGTGAACCAGAAAATGAAGTTCCTCAGGGTTGCATGTAGGGTCCGAGTCTTTTTTGGACAAGCAAGAACACCGAGAGTCGAAAATGTTATGAAACTCTGGCAGAAATCATATCTAAGGGTTGCTTTTGTCCGAGGAAGATGAATCTTCAGGAAGTTAGATGTCTAATCGGTGGAAGCACTTAGTGCCTCGAACAAGGCTCAAGCTTAAGGGTAATATTTTCGCAAAGAAAGATACCGGCCTAACTTCTTGCTGCTGTCCGACTCACGTCGTCTCTCTGGCTCATGTGGGTTTTCTAAGAACTTCAGAACTGTTCTTTGGGTAGAACGTTTTATTCTCGTTCTTTGGACGGAGCTAAGGTCCGATTTAAATCACGAAATCTCTCCAGTTAGCTCGATCATCTTCTTATTGAACGGAAAAAGAAACGTTGTCGTTGTTGGGGCGTATGTCCTTCGTCGTGAGCATCATTCAAAAACAATTCATCCGATCTCTGGTCGGACTTGCACCCTGCTCATGGCTAAGACTAGGCTCTCTCACTTTCAGTGTCTTTCATGTTCTCTTTGATTCAGATTCAGACTTTCAGAGCCAAACTCTCTCAGTCAAACAAAAGGTTTCTGAATCACTGATCATGGTCGATGCATCTGAGAAGATCGTCATCCGTCAGCGTCCGTTTCAGGCCTTTTTTTGCCAAAGTGTGACTGCCTTCTGGAGTCAGTTAATCCTACCTCTCATTGCCCGCGTTTCCCTTCCACAAACAGCTCTCCCAAATGGACATATATTCTCGACAGACCGTCTGTTTTACGATCCCTTGGACAGGCAATTGCCACCTTGGCTTGCCCTCTAAAGCAGCTCTCACTGTCCATTCCAGAAATGAATGGACTCCTAACTCTGCCCTAACGACGTGGATTTATGTGCACTTAACGCGCCTGCATTACAATCACCTCCATTCATGAAGATCTTCCCCAAAATCCAGGGCGAGACCTTTTCTTTCCCACAAAATCGTCGCGATCAAGTGGATACCCGGTCTTGCCACTGGTTTCGAGGCAAATTACTGTTAATCCCTGCCCGCGTCTGATCGCTGCCATTAGCCACGGAAGGGGTTACCATCGTTGCTTGTGGTCCTTATCGGCTCTCTGCACACAGATCACGTACGAATCGTTCCAGCGGAACTCGATAGCGGGGACGTGAAAAACCGTAAATAACTCAATCAAGGCACAGCCCAGGCTGGTGAGAGGGACCCAAACTCGGGCATCCCTTGCCAGTCCTGGAAATCGCAGAGATTCCAAGCCGCAGCCACCAAACGCTGGCGCCTTTCTCCCGCAAAGTCGGTTCTCCCAAAAAGTAGGTCGCATGCCAGGCATCGCCGGCCAGCCGGCCGCTCTGAATAGTAGGCAAGAATTCCAGAAATGCTCGTCCCCGCAGCGTCCGCCGTAAAGTCCGTTGATAAGTTAATTAAATCGACATGATGACGGTGTGGAGTGGTCGATGACGGGTCGATCGGGGCATCTGCTCATCCGGGGGCGGCGACAGACGCACGGAAAGATGATCGAGCAGACGGCAACGATGACCACGACGACGACGACGACCACGGAGAGAATATAAACCAAAACGTGTCGTTCTTAATCTCTCCTCAAGCGAGCGAGCGAGTGAGCAAGACGATCGCCGCTCCGCCGTGTCCGACATTTGGGACGACTGCGAGGAGAAAATCCGTCCCGAAATGGATGGCTGACATGTTGATTTGCATTTATAATGATTTGTTGAACTCGCATTTACATCAAAACGCCTCTATTAGCCGCTCGGAAGCATATCAATTTTCCCAGACTGCGGTAGGTCGCATCGTCGCATCGCGGGAAGATGGCCTTAATGCGTCTTATACGAGCAGGAACATGGTTTGCATTTGTCATTCGGATGTGGGTGGCCCGGAATCTCGTCTGCGGGGACATGATGAGTTTGTTAGATGGACATGATACGGCTGGGAGGTGGTGCTGGCTTGAAGGCGGCTCGAGTGGGCATATAAATCACGTGGAACTGGAGACTCGTGAGAATTTAACGACGCTTGTCGGTGGTTTGTCGCTGTAAAATGGTCTAAGTGCTTCTGGGAATGCTGATGTGTAGACGAGGTGTAATGGCATTTCCCTTGACCCGATAGATCGAAGTGGAGTTCCATATACCAGCGGTTTGGTGGGGTTCTCGTTCAGACTGGCTGATAGGCGGCTTTTGTCATGTGCCTTCGTGATGACTCATTTTCGTTGGACGACGTGAACTGGAGATCGGGTGAATTGGCACATGAATGTGCATTCAGAGGTTTCATGTAGTTTTCAAGGAGAACGTGAACAGCACAGGCCTCAGTGCGTACTCTTGTGGCATTCCATTCAACAGACACGCTACGAGCTTTTTATGTATCGCTGAATAAGAGGAAGAGAGAGAGAGAGAGATAGAAAGAGAGATAGAGAGTGTGTGTGAGAGAGATAGAGAGAAAGAGAGAGAGAGAGAAACGAGAGATAGAGAGAACAGAGAAATAGAGAGAGAGACGAGATAGAAATAGAAAAAGAGAGGGAGAGAGAAAGACAGAGAGAGAGAGAGAGTTCCTGAACTTTGAAATGGCTATGTACTTAAGGCTGGTCTTCTAGTTCTAAAAAGCAGAGGATCCCTGTGATGTTCGATTTCCCACAAAATTATTCTTCAAAAAGATGACGTGAATAGCACCGCCCTAAACCCGTACTCTTGTGGGATCCCTCTCTAAAGACTCGGTACGCACCTTATCTGTAGTGCTGCATGAGAGGGAGAGAGAAAGAGAAAGAAGGAGACTCGGTGAGGGAAATAGAGCGATGATACCCATCTGCCAAGAGGACTGTCGTTGAAAACACGAGGCTTTATCCGTTTGCCATGAGTACAGCCCTCAAAATTTAGCTTCACACACGGATCGTGAATAGCACAGGTAGACCTCATAATTGTGAATAGCACAGGCCTCATCCCTTACTCGTGCGGAATTCCACTCCACACATAGAGCGTGACTAGCACAGGTCATAGCACGTACCCCTGTGGCATTCCATTCAGACCTCTTGACTCTCTGAGTCATCGACCCGATTTTCAGTCAGTTCTTTTGCCTTGTGCCCAGGTATCCCACTCAAGTCTTCTCTTCTCCCAGTAAAAGCAAACTCGATGGCCTCCAATCCAACAGCGTGGGAACCACCCGCCCCGTGGGAAGCCAATTTCCGAGTCACGGGCTCTGAAACCCAAAACGCGATCAAAGTCAACACATGTCGAGTGCGTGTTAATCGCCGTTCCCTCGATCGAACCGATAAGCCCGGTGGGTCGCCATAAATCGTCTCCAGACCTTTAAAGACCATCAAGCCTCCGCCATAAAAGTCGTCATAGCTTTGGAGTCAACTCAATTTAGAGCACAAATGCAGTCGGGAATCACACACGTGCTCGTTAACACGTACGGGGCTCTCAATAAAATTTCCCTGTCATTGGCGGCTGACCCGTCGCACAGTTCCAATGCAAAGAGAGTCTTCACGGAACCTACGTGCCCGATGCTCCGATGGGTTTCAATTGATGCCCGCCTTGACTGTGGTGGACTCAACTAGATCCGCCTGGACTCGACTGACCGGCGCGCGCGATGTCGATAATTACGTGAATCCGGCCAAACGTTTGCACGGAGTACAGAGCTCCCAGTCAGTCTCTATCTCACTCTCTGACTCTGTGCATAACTAATTATTCCGTGGCGTGGTGACTGCCGGTGTGCTGGTTGCCTGACTGGGCGCGCTTCAACTATCAAACTATCACCCAGAGCGATTTAATCTTTTGCGATAGTTAGCTCTGGCACTCTGGTCGGACTCGGTGCGCTTGGTGCACTCGTCGTCGGTGTCCTCGGGGTGGAGCGCGGGTGACACACAGACGGTCACACGGGCACACATAATCGTCAGGCATTACCCCCGCCCCAGTTGTCCTGACGATGGCGGTGCGGCTGCAAACGTTTGATTGAGTTATTTTGCCCGAGGGGCGAACCATAAATGAGTTATTATGGACTTCTTGTGTTTTTCTGTTGTCGTTGGCTGGCTGGCTGGCTGGCTGGTTCCGAGAGGAATGAGTTTATTTTGTTGTCAAACGCTGGGGAAGACATTAATTTCTGACACGAAGATGTAACGTCGAGTTGAGCGTGGTGTGAAAATTGCGGTGAATTGTTGTTCCGATCGATTGGCAAATTGCTGACATATGTTTTGTGCAGTCTGAATGCGAGAGGCGCCCTGTCGAAAGTTGTGACAGTTGGGAAAGCTGTGCTGAAGTGCAGTGCAGCTGTCAGAAGAGTGCTGTGTAAACACAGAGACGGACCGGACTGTGTGGTGTGTTTATGGGCACTTAATTGACGCCCCGAGGGGGGGTTGTCATTGATTGGACAAGAAGCTGTGGTTGGTGGTCGTTAGCCGAACATAGCGTGCGCTCTGTGTAAACGGACGGGTTTTCTGTTGAAGGCCACCACCAAGCGGGGACGACGATTTTTTTGATCTGCGTCTGGCTTTGGGATGGAATTGTGAGTCATTACATCGCTTAACTGCTCAGATCTGTATTCACTGCGCAGGCACTGAATGTGGAGAAGGCCGTTTATAAGACGCGGCTGTCACGGGGACTGGAATCGTACTTTATCAAGCTCAGCGGTTAAAACCGGAGTTAAAAGCTGACGATACACGCCTTTTCTTAGAGTAAAGACCTCAAAATTTGTGTTTACAAAAGGAACCTTAATGCCACAGGTCTTATAGCACACTCTTGTGGAACTGCAGTCAACAGACACGATACGTACATGAAACTAAAAGAGAGAGAAAAGTGAGAGAGAGTAAGGGAGATAAGAGGCTAGCGAGAGGGAGAGAGACAGAGAAAGAAAGGGAGACAAATAGCGAAAAAAGAAAAAGGATTCAGAGAGAGTGAGAGAGAGAGGTAGAGAGAAACAGAGAAAGTGAGAGCGCGAGAGACAGAGAGAGAAGAAAATGTAAGAGAACATTCCACGAAGAGGAGATTTTCCGAATCTTGCAATGGCTCCGCACTTAAGGCTCAGTCTTCTCTCTCAGATACGATTTCCCTCAAGGAGAGTGTGAATAGCAGAGGCCGTAGTGCGTACTCTTGTGGTATCCCACTCTACAGAGACGCTACGTGCCTTGTCTGTATCGTCGCATCAGAGAGATAGAGATAGAGAGAGAGAGAGAGAGAGAGAGAGAGAGAGAAAGAGAGAGAGAGAGAGAGAGAGATTGAGCTAAGGAGAGAAATAGGGCGAGAAAGAGAAATAGAGAGAGAAAAGGATTGCTCCTGAACGTTGAAATGGCTCAGCACTTAGGGCCAGTCTTTGCGGTCTAAAAATCAGAGGTTTTATGTTGCTTTCTAGGGCAAAGCTCTCAAAATTAGTTTTCAGAAAGAGAATGTGAATAACACCGGCCTAACCCGAGACTCTTGCAGAATGTCCAAGGAAACGCTTCGTGCCTTTTCCGTATTGCTGTAAGATGAAGTGAGAGAGAGAAAGGAAGAGAGAGGGAGAAAGAGAAGAAGATACAGAGAGAGAAAGAGTAAAGCCTTCTAGGAGAGTGTGAAAAGAACTGGCCATAGTGCGTACTCTTGTGGACTTCATAATCTATACACACGCTACATGCCTTTTCTGTATCGCCGCATCAGAGAGAGGGAGAGACAGATGAAGAGAGATAGAGATAGAATGGAGACAGAGATATAAGACATAGATAAAAGACAGACAGAGATAGAAGAGAGAGAGAGGGAGAAGAGAAAACGGAAAAAATAGAGTGATGACGGCCAACTACCAAGAGGACTGTCGTGAACTTGAGTTTTAGCTTACTACGAATTCTTCAACAGCCCTCTCGGACAGAAAACCTAAGTCTTAATGCAATTATCTAGAGTACATCGTGCAAAATTGTACCTCCTAAAGGTATCGTGAATAATACAGGTCTTTGCACGTATTCCTGTGGACTTCCGGTCCAGGAAACTGTTGCGTTCTGTTTCCGCTTCCAAAAGAGGTTGTCAACAACACGAGCATTCTCCAGCACTCTAGTGGTTCCCCACTGCACAGAAAAACTGATACCAACACAGGCCGCAGCACGCACCCTTGTGGCATTCCATTGCGACTTGTAGACTCTCTGAGTCATCAACCAAAAATCGACCGCCAGTCAGTTTTCGCGGATTCCCCAGCGCCGCTATTGAAACCCCACCGTCAACGTCAAACGGCAGCGACGGTGCCCCAGAATGCCGGCATGCGAGCCCACGAAAATTAGGACAATTTCGGAAACCGATAATGGCCCGCTATTAGGACGACCACCCTAATAGCCGGTCATCAAGCCATCGTCCACTCCCAGTCGCCCCGGCGCGCCACTGACTCAGGGCCTTGAGTAATTCACCGGCAAATTTGCCAACACAGGCCGCCACAAGCAGCAGCCGGTGCACTGGCTCTCTCGCGACTCAACATAAATCCGTATCTGGCGCATCTAAACACACTGGCGCCCATGGCATCCGTCCTCCGCGCTTAATCCATGCCACCGCCGGCTACTGCCGCATAAGCAAATTAATATCTCATATTCGGAGCACTCGCCGCGCCGCGTCGCCATGCACCTTCCATTCGGGAGCACACGAAAATCGGAAGACTCTGAATCTCTCAGAGAGCTGAGGCTCGAGAGTCGGCGACAGCAGAGTCTAAGTCCATGATGCAGAGGCCAGAGCCTACCTGTGCGCCGCACATAAATAACACCAAGCGGCAGTCGTTCTCCGCACGTCGCGTCGCCCAGCCACTGCCGCCAGAGTCACTCTGCGACTGGACCAAATGAAGACATCTTCTCACAGAGCGTGTCCGTCGCTCTATTATGGGTCTCAACATTGTACTCCGATTATCCGCGAGAGTGAACCTGTTCGGACGGGTTATGCCATCAATCATACCAATGGAAGCCGGCTAGGCTCGGCGGCGCGGCGCGACAGGGATACCGCGGGATGCGACGAGTATGTAAAGTTTGGTGCGCTCGACTGGGATTTCCTTTCTGAATCTCCCTCACGCACACATGCAAACACACCCTCCTCAGGGGCGGCGGGCGGTGGGAAGCCGACTGCTGCTGCTGCGAGGCACTCGATGTGATCCATTTTTGGGAGGTCTCCGGATTTGGTTTTGCCCGTCTCATGACTACTCTCCAGAGCGGTCTGTCGCTGGCGTGCGTGTGTGTGTGGTGTATGCCATGGTATGTCACGGTCGTTCTAGAGGGATATCCGCTGGTGGTGGACCACAGCGCAACGCAACGAGCGGGCAGCCAGTCCGTAAGAGGATTTATGACAGGCGTTCATTTGTATTTCGATGGCATTTTAATTATATTGCTGTGCCCCCGGGGGGAAATCAGGCCGCTATGGATATCGGTTGCTGGCCAAAAAGGACTCTCCGTTCGGACCCAGTTGCTTGAGTGTGCGCCGAAGAAGACGTCTTGTCTTGGGCGCATGGAATGTGGTGCTGATGTTGACAAGTTTTTGTCCGACGGTGAGATACTGCGAAACGGATCGCTGGCACGGCTGGAGCTCATTAAGATGCAACGGTAATCAGTGGAAATTACAAGTGCAATAGATTTGCTGAATTGCTGAGGCATGTTCGTGTAATTTCAAGCACTTTGGGGATACGTTTTCATGGCAAAATGCACATGAGTCGCACATGTCGCGTGCATAATTTCGGTCGATGGTCGTGCAGTCCGAATTCGACTGATGCCTGCGCTTCGACTGGCACCTGCTGTCTGAACTGGATTATCTCACTTCCTGTGCAAGAATGTTTGCTTGTTCGATGCTTGGGGTGGCATTGGATCGGGTTGGGACGGAGTGGGAGGCTGGATGGCGCGAGTGGGAACGTGGGTTCATGTTGATCGGGTCTCGTGCTCTAAATTTTTTAAAGGAACTTTGCTTCCAAAGCCATCGTGGGACTTTCCTGCCTCCAACTGCGGTCTCATTGAGTTCGCGTTGGTTTCCAGATTCAAGAGTTCTGAGCTTGACTCAGTACTTCGCCCGTCTTGAGAGCAGCCAAAGTTGATAACAAGTGACCAGAAGGGCCAGTAGCCTCTGCTTTGTCTCTAGATTTTTGGATAGCAACGTCCACTTTCCAGTATCGTGTCTAAGTTTTTTTGATAATAACGTCCACCACGTGGTCCCTTTCAGCATGGTGTCTAAATTTGTTTGATAGTAACGTACACCACGTGGTCCCTTCCAGCATCCTACTTACTTCTCATTGATTTCGTGTCGGTTTATAGACTCAAGAGTTCGGTGCTTGAATTGGGCTTGTACTTAGGCTGGACCAACATGGGATTGGCCAAAACTGACAGCAAGCGACCAGAAGGGCCAGGAGCCTCTGCCTTGTCTCTAGGTTTATTGACAGCATCGTACTACAATGTCAACGTGGCCCCTTTCCAGCTTCCAACTGCCTTCTCATTGATTTCGTGTTGTCAAAAGTTCTGAGCTTGGCTTGAACTCGTTCTTGGACGGAAGCGCCATATGAGCTGCCAGAAACTTCTTGGCTGGCAGTGTGCTCTAATAGCTTCCTCTGCCTCGGTCCTAGATTTTTTTGACAGTCTCGTCCACCAATGCTCTCGTGGCCCCCTCCAGCCGCCCAGACCGTCTTCCAATCGATTTCCCGTGGGTCTTCAAAAGCAAGTGCGACTTCTTGATAAAAAATTTCTTCTTGGTTGTTCGTTGCTGATCTCGACTTGGACCGGACTAGGCGACTTGGGACAGGTTAAGGGACTTCTTGACCGGCATTGCGGGCCTTCGACCCATCTGTCCCGCAGCCTGTGTCTCCTGCTCTAGATTTTTCACAGTATCTTCGAAGAAGCTGGAAGGATTAGGATTGCTTAAAGCCGCCTTTTTAGTCTCCTTAAAAATGAGCAGCAAGACTTTTTGGTCAACCACTTATGTACCTTTACCCTTCGAAGACATCAAGCCCTACAACGCATTGCACTCTCCAACTCATTCCTAAGGAACTCGATTTGTCTTTTACTCGTCTGCGCCTTGGGGCCCCGCAGTGTCGTTGTGCCTGCCTAGGTAAGCGGATTCCACTGGCTTTAGTTTTCGCTGCATTTGTTTGAAGCTATATCTTGTTTGCCTCTGCTTCTAGATTGTGGGCCATCAAGTTAAGATCCAATATCCGATGCGAAAGTAGACGGAGGAGATGTCATAGTCCATTGAATGCCATTTCCGCCTGTCTGTGCTGTACAGAGTACATCGCTGATAACCACCAGAAACAATAGTGGTGACAGTATGTACCCTTGACGTACTCCATTTTGGAATTCAGACTGCTCTGAAAACTCCACAATGGTTGTAAGACGAGACTCTTACAACCTTCATATGTAGGTTGTAAGCTTATGCTTATTTGCTGCCGGAGTCGACTGGGCTGGGCTAGAAACACTGGGGAGGGTTCGAAGTTGACAACAGGTTGAGGCAATAGCATACAACTTCTTGTTTGGCTCTACATCTACGTGCCATGCTTTCCAGTAGCCGCTATCGCGTCCCCCAGACATTTGATAGAGACGTCCAGAAAGGAGATGAAAAGGAATTGGTGCTATCCCTTCTAGACTCCAACGGCCTTCGCTTGTGCTAGAGTCTACAATCAAAACGACGACTTTCTGCTCAGGAATCTTTCCTCATGGGCTTGACTTGATCCGGACTAGGTCGACTTGAGAGAGGCTTAGGGACTTCTTGGCTGGCATTCCAACCCATCTGTCTTGGTAGCCTCTGTCTCGAGCTCCAGTCTTTTGAGAGAATCTCGAAGAAGCAGGAGAGAGGAGGAAGATTGCTCTAAGCCGACGTGGTCCTTTCCAGTCTCCTTCTAATCCATGGCGGATAAGTCCTTAGATCAAAGAGCACTTTGTGGTCAAGAATGCTGTTTATTTGCTTCCACCCTCGACTTGGTCTCGGCTGGACAGACTGGACTAAGGCCTCCTCCCCCCGACTTTAAATTGAGACGTCCAGCAAAGACCCAAGATGAGGGGAAATGTTCAAAGCTACTTCTAGCCTCCGACTACCTTCCCATCGATTGTGCTTTGAGTCTTTCGAATCAAGAGGACGACGCTCTACTAAAAAATCAGACTGGGCCCACTAGAGACCGACTGAGTCTGACCACATGTCAACAGATGTCCAGGATCGCCTTGGCTGGCGCTATGAGCCAATCGTTCCCCTTGCACCCCTCTCTAGTTTTTCCAACCTTCTCATCGACTTCGTTCTCCGGTCTCCAGATTGAAGATCATGACTTGCCACACTCGCAACGAGTTCAGGAACACCATCAGCCATCTGACACCTCCGCTCGGTGTCGGCTTTCGTAGCGCCTCACAAAACACACACCTCACAGGTGTGAACCGCTCCTCAGCCCCACCCGTCACCTAGCCGGCTTAACCACGGTTCACACCTCAAGCCTGGCCTGATACCTTGTACGGCATCATCGACAGAGCGGCCTAGAGGTGTCATCCCCGTTTAATAGAAATGTCACTTAGTTGCGGACAACACCTCACGCTTCGGCATGATATCGATTTACCGTCTTCACACTTGGCTTGCCGACTCATTGCATCATCCAACAAATTAATTGCGCCAATCTGAACACAACTCCCGTCGGCGTCGCACTGAGATGGCGCAAGGGCTTCTCCACACACTGGGCGTGTGATGAATTTTATGAAGACGTGCAGCATATGCCACCCTCGTGTAATCTCCTTGCAGCAGCAACAATTTACATTGTACGCTTGTTTGGAGGTGTGGCGTGGCACATTAACATCGATAAACTCCCGGCAGGAGATCGCCCAAGAACCACTGCCACAGCGAGGGTGGATGACAGCAATGCCAACCCTCGATGGAGCTTATCGTCCCGGAACACTCTCGAGCCGGCGGCGAGGGTGTCGTGGGCTGCACCAAGTGGGGCGGTGATAACAAAGTGGTAAAAATTATTTTATGACTGCCCACAACATTGTCAGCACCACCGCCAGCCGGATGGGTGTGATTTTGGGGATGAAAATATTTACACCACAGATTTAGATTCATTTTGATAAGTCCCGCATGGAGTGTGGGTGGCCGGGCCGAGCGTCAGGGAAGTGCCATCGATTTGCGTTCTGCCATGACAATGTGGCGACGATGGGGTACTTGAGGGTAATGCGAGAACAGTTATCGTTTATTAATTTGTAATAAAGGGGATCGCTGTGGTGTCGGAGGGTGGTAAATTGTTTTGGCGATTATTTAGGATTAAATGGTCTTCGAGGGATTTATGAATTTTATGAGTGAGTGGGGGTGGGGGTGGTTCAGATTTTTCACCGATTTCATGACATGTTGGTGCAATGGGCTGTTGAATGGGATTATGGACGAGCTCTGTGGGAAGAGTTTAAGAGGTGTGCCGTCACAAGAAGGACTTGAGTTAGGGGCACAGTGGCTCGTTGGAGTTGAGTTCAGTCCCACAGAGCACCTCGATCTGTGATTTATTTTTTTGATTAATGTATTTATTAGTAAAGTGGACTCTCCCTAAGCCGGATTGGCACGGGATACCATAACTTGTTCGAGTTAGAGAGGGTTTGACCTAGGAAGAGGCGTTTGTGTGGAAAATATGGCGAAAACGTTCGAGTTAGAGAGAGTTTCGACGTAGGGAGAGTTGGACTTAGGTTAGGTTAGGTAGGGGGCCTGCTGGTTCATTCACCAGCACACTTAGACCCTATTGGTCCATTGTGATACCCCTAGTCAGACTACTACTAAGGATTGACAACACCAGTGATAGTGCAGTTAATTGGATCCCAACGGCAAATGGTGACTGGACCAGATTTGAAAACCAGATAAAAGCATATTAACTTTGCTTTCACTGGAATTCGAACCGGGGACCCCGATAACCAGGAGCAGGCACTCTACCAACTGCCCATCCAGTCGTTCTCAATCTTACCTAACCTAAGCCAGAAGTTCTAAGATTGTAACATTTCGGAATGCAACAATTTTCATCAAAATTCCACGGCGTGATCTAGATGCGTCAAAAAATTGGCTTCTACTACACTTTTATCGACATCCTTTCAAATTTTAAACAAAACCAAGTTTTCAGGCAAAATTCCAGTTCAAGACCCTTTTAAAATTGCCTATTTCACTTCAAACCGAAATATCAGTTTACAATCTGGATCAGGTGGTTCAGGTGGTCATACTGGACACTGGACGGTCTTCCACTCTTCTTCGAATCGGCGTTTTATCAGTTTTGGAGACCTTAACGAGCCATGGGCCATTAGCCAGGATTCAATTACAAGGGTTCCCCAGTTGTTCCACAAAGAAGACTAATACCAAAAGAAGGAACCCGAGTGTTGGTGGAGACTCACTTTGAGCCTCTAAACTCCACCACATGCCTTCATTTGAATCAAACCCTGCCCGACTGTTTTGCCCTACTGGTACGACACCAAGTAAGAACGGTCTCCGTACACATTTCGTCTTCTTTTATGTTTTTAAGTGATTGTATGCCACTTCCCACCAAAAGAAATCGGAGGTTTCGTCAAATTTCTCCAAAACTGCTAGGCTTCTGCTGTTCTTTTCGTAGTTTCGAAACCTCTCGATTTCAGCGAAAGCTAGTTGAAATTCCCCTCGAGTTCATCCGTCCATGAGAGGTTGTCAAACGGAACAAGCCTACAGCGTGAACTTCAGGTCATTTCTGTGTTCATTATTAGACGTCAAAATTTGTGTGCTGGTAAATTCACTAGCAGCCCCTCTACCCACCTACCTAAATAGATGTCAAAATGTATAAGAATTTTTATTCTTCCCAACTCTATTATTTTCTGTAAGCAAACGCTTTTGTGCCGCCACTCCAAAGTTGACAGATAATGACATTTGAATAAACTTCAACTCGGTGGGAGTGGCCTGGCCTACTGAGGTTTCAGTAGAAGTTCATCCAAACCTCGCAATTTCGGTTATATATGAACATAGCATTCGAGAAAGCATTTGAGTCTTGACAAAATTTGTAAAGACCGCCCCAAAATTAACGCCGAATTTTAATTTGCTGACACCTGTGCAGTAAACTTTTGGCAACACTGAAAAAAAGAGGATCAGTAAAAACAGAACGTTACATGTTACAACAACGTGTTTTCGTGTGAAGAGAGTAATTGAAAAATTCAGAGAGACTGAATCAGTTGGAGACGCTAAGAACAACGTTCTTACGCTGAAATTAAACGCTTCATAACCAAAATGCGACACAAGAGTGCGTATGTGCCAGCAATCCCGTGGAGGTCATTTGCCTTATGTGTTATTCCAAAAAAATCCCATGCTATGTACTTTATGATTCAATAAAATAAAAAAAAGACTATCTTAGGACTAAAAACAGAGCATGTTAAGTGTGTCAGACGGAGCGCTCCTCTTTGCGTCGCTGAGGCATATGCAGATCAGTTTTTGCACCCAATTGAGTGCCTTGCAGCTCACAGCTTTGTTTAATGCTGTCCACAAATATGAGACCCTGTCCAATAGTGTCGGTCAGACAATCGAGGTGAAAATTCAGTAAGCGTTGCGTGGCTGTAGTAGAATGGTAGACAGGAGAAGTCCTTTTAAAACCGGCTTGAATTTACAATTTCTCCGTCATGAGCTCTGGCGGTTTAGATAACACCACATATTTGTGTACATAACGATATGGAATTAACAGTAGTTGCTGTTTATGGTTATGAAGATATTTCGATATTTTGGAAAAAAAAAACACACATTTTTTTGGGATAAAAAAGGATGTTTTTATATCTCCCTCTGACGAAAAAGATAACGGAAATGGTGGAAAATGCATAATGCATATAAAGAATGTAGGAACCATGTCACATTGTTGATAAGATCGGCTAAGCTCAGGTACTACAAAATGAAATTCAGAAACGATCGATCTTCCAGTTTCCTATGGAAACAGGTTCGCGACATTGGACTGAGCAAAGCAAAGAAAAGGATAAACGACGATAACACTAATCCTGATATCTTAAATATTCGATTCGCTTCTACTGGTCCCGCAGTCTCCGAAATCGAATGTCTCCAATACTTTTAAACAACACTTGAGCAAAAGCCTTTGAACTCGCAAGAGTCGATTCCTACACAGTCGGTTGTGCAGTATTTGCCATCAAGTCAAAATCCGTTGGCCTCGATTATATCCACCCTGACTTCATTAAAATATTGCTTCCAGTGATACTTCATCATATCACGGACATTATTAACACAATAATCATTATCCAACACTGTGGAAGAAGGCTAAGATAATCCCAGTACCAAAGAAAACTAATCCACCTGAATTCCGACCCATTGCAATCCTTCCGTTTCTTTCAAAAGTGTTTGAATCTATTGTTAGCCGAAACATAAAAGATTACACTGAGCGAAACAAGCTTCTAAACCCCCTGCAATCAGGTTTCCGGAAAGGACATAGCTGTGTCACAGCCTTACTAAAAGTAACAGACGATATTCGAAGAGCTATCGACGAAGACAAAACGACCATACTAACCTTACTCGCATTTGACTGCGTAGACCCAACAATACTTTGTCATAAACTGTCCACCCAATTCAATTTCTGTAATCTTACTAACCGAGTCCAAGCAGTTTTTCATAACTCTAAGCTGTCATCCTTTTGTGACGTACGCTATGGTGTTCCTCAAGGTTCCATTCTCGGTCCTTTATTGTTTTCAATGTTTATCAATGACCTTCCACTTGTTTTATCCTATTGTAAATTCCATATCTATGCAGACGATGTCCAAATCTACCTAAGTTTCCCTCTTGGTATGGTTGAAGACTCAGTTGCTAAAATAAACGAGGACTTGGGCTCTATTGCAAACTGGGCTACACAAAATGGTCTTATGCTCAATCCTAACAAAACCAAAGCCATCCCGTTCTCGAAGCAACCGCCTTCCTTGACAAATTTCCCGCTAATAGAACTGAACTCGACCGCCATTGAATATGTTACATGTGTAAAAAAACCTTGGAATAATGTGCAATAGTGACCTGACGTTGTCTGACCACATTGATAGCGTAGTATCAAAGGTGTATACATCCCTAAGAGGCTTATCAATCAGCAAATACATTCTCCCTGTGAACATAAAATTAAAACTTGCCAGAGCACTCATAGTGCCAATCTTGACATATGGATCTGAGCTGTTCGCTGACTGTGATTATTCTTCCTTCCTAAAATTGACAAAAGCAATTAACGCGGCTGCACGGTATGTTTTTAACCTTCGCAGATTTGATCACGTCTCGGAACAACGTCGCATTCTCCTAGGATGCGAACTGGACGCATTCTTATGCTACCGGTCGTGCTTATTACTCTTCAAAATTATTCACAAGAAACAGCCAAAATATTTATATGAAAAGATCACCTTCTGTCGAACAAGTCGTAATATTAACTTGAAACCCTCCAATCATACCTGTTTTAATGTCACGTAGGCACTTTTTCATTCATGCTGTTCATTTATGGAATCACCTACCTTCACAGGTACGGTCTAAGACCAAGTACAGACAATTTTGTAACGCTAAATAATTCCTAGTAACTTCAGTCTTAACTCTTTCTCTTCACATATGTATTCTAATAACATTAAATTTTAAAATCAGAAATCTACACTTGTAAGGAACATAATGTATTTCAAATGTTATATAAATTATTCATCCCTTGATCCATACACTTAAGCTTTCGTTTAGTTTGTCGTTCACCTAACGCTTCATATTGAAAAGAATCTACTATGTGTGTATGTATGTTAAACGCTAATCGAACCACTTTACCGATGTTTAGAATTAAGAAAGTACAGCCAATAAGTTTGTTAAAGACCAACCTAAAAGGACAGTTGTAATAAAGCGCTCGAAGAGAAAACATCGTCTCCTTTTTTTATTCTTTGCCTGTTCCAGATAACCCTTACACACTCTTAAATTATAATTGAAGTAACTTGAAATCACTAATCTCAATCATGTCACACAAAATTATATTTTATGTTATAATGTTCCTGTACTAGTAAAAGAACATATGATTCTTGAAGTACAGCGATAGATATTTAAAATAAATAAATGAAAAAAAAAAATGAAAAAAAATACGGTTGCAGTCCGAAGAGGTGACAAAAATGTTATTTCAGGGAGCAGGTACCTCATCATCTGCAGACGAACGCAGGCCCGACTACTGGCAGAACTCGAGAGTTCTATATTTGCTCAACGTCGTCTATAGGAGCCTACGTTGTGCACTGAGTTAAAGGGTAGGTTAGGTGATTGCAACAGCTGAAGCAGTTGTGGCCCACTTTGATCCTGATTGGATCCATTGTGATATAACTAATCGGCAGCTAACGTGCCGGTACCTCTTTGGGTACTAACTAAAAAAAACATCTGAATATACCTACTGGTATGCTAGTGGCATATCCGGGATGATGCACTCCCTTGTGGGTTACAGCCAATTAGTGTCCAGAATTTTAATGCCAAACATTTCCTCAAGACTGTTGTTTGAATAGCTGCCCAGCGTGCTTTTCCTTGTCCTTGCAAGTGCTGCGCAGGTGCCGAGGTAGTGAAGTGTAGATTCTTCTTCCTCCTCGTCCCTACAGCTCCTGCAAAAGTCATTGTAGGGAGTTCCCATTCTCCTTGCGTGTGTGCCGAATAGTCAATGGCCAGTAATAACTACATATATTCCACATACTACACTAACTACCTAACTACTTCATTACTGATTTCCTTTCTATTTAGTTATAGGAGTATGTTTGTTTTTTGGGATTTATTGAAGGCCATATTAGCCTTGAAGTCCTGCAAGTATCTAATTCCATCCGTCTCCGATTGGCGGCGTTGATGGCATCTGTAAGTAAGAAAGTGTTTATTACTTGAAGAGCTCCCACACCCCATTCATCCGACATAGCGAGAAGCTGATCAACAGTTACCTGTCGACGCTCACCACCTATCTCGACAAGTGCAAAATACGACCCAACGAACGGAAAACCCAAGTACTGGTAACTGGAACCATGTCTCTTCCCCAAGTCGTCTATTAATCTGAGAATGGCCGCATGTCCATAGTTGGCTTGCTTCCTTAGACACAGAGCACCTTTTCCACCGCAGCCTTGTACCTCCAACGAATGATGTACGGTTGCAAGCCGCATCTTTCGCCCTAGGTCTTTTTGCTAGCGCTAAAAGCATTTAATCCTTTCTTTATCCTTTCCTCCACGTTCCTCTTCCAGGTAAGTTTGGACCCAAGAAAGGTTCCACGATATTTAGCCTCCTTTGTGAGTTTGAGTGGAGTTCCATCCAACTTGGGGACAGTGAATATCGGGATTTTCCTTTTCCTGGTGAACAAAACCAGCTGTTTCTGGGGGTTTATATTCAGCCCATTCTGTCGTGCCCATGAGGAGAGTTCCTTCAATTCAGATTCCATTAGTTCGCTGACGGTTGGTAGTTTTTTCCCCGCGTCTGGTCAAGCTCATAACCTGTTACGTTTCTAAGTTAAAAAGTTTCCTCTGTTCGATAGAGTCTCGTATATCCTTTAAACTCCTCACAAAATATTCGCTAAACAACACCATTGTCCTTGTCATATTCCACACATGCTGACAGAGAGGACACAAAGGAAGCGGGCAGATAGATCGAAGCGAGTCACTAATTCAAGTCCCCCCAAAGTTCCGCACCCGACATCCACTAATTTCTGCCTATTCACGCACCATCATCATCATCGCTCACAAACTACGCGTCATTGTTTGTTTAATTCATTTGCAGGTCCCCTCCACCCCGTCCGCCTGCCACCACCGCCGAATACACCCATCACATGACAAGACAACAAATGTGTTCAATCGTCAAGCATTCGAGAGCACATCCCTTGGATCGTTCAGTTAATTTGCTAATTGCAAACAATTTGTTCACCAAACGAAGAAGATATCTGCTGGTAAATTAAATTTCGCACCCTCGCCCCTCCGTCCACCCGCCACACACGGACACCCACCTTCTCGTCGGCACTTCACTCGCGCGCTTCAATTAATTAAATTTTGAATCATGGCCGCTTCGAGCGCGTTCCATTCGTTGCGCCTCGGGGCGTCTGACAACTACCGGCAGACGATTTTCAATTCAACCCCGATGACAAAGTATTTTCCAATCAATCTCGAAACTTATTGCGCAATCATCCCTTTGGAGGGGCGATGCGGTGTGGCGCGGTGGGGTGGGGTGGCGGAGGGTGATTGCAAAATTCGAACTTTGAGCTTGTCATTGAATCTAACATTTTCGTTTTTGTCGAAATTAGTTGCTGTGGCGGGGGTGGCGAATAGAAGAGAGAGGAGAAACAGAAAAAAGAACACACAATTCGAATTGCACGCACACACACACAGACACACATGACGGGGGTGTTGGAGAAATGTACGTGATCTCGATGTCAGCCAAAGTTGAATTTAATTAAATCCTTCATGTCGGCATGTCTGTTACTGAGAGAGACGCTCGCAATGAAAACCCTACGGAGATGGATACCGTGTTCATCCATCCAGCTCCCTCATCCCCCCGCCCAGCCAGTGGGGGTGTGTTCAAACTATGCGACGGAATGATGTGTGCAGCAGCAGCAGCATCGCTGAGTTGGTGTTTTCATTTTGAATTGTGCGTTGTTTATCTGTGTTTGTGTTTTTTTTTTAATTTCGCCAGGGCTGCATTTTGTCGGAGCCACCCCTTCGAATGAATGACACGCCAGATGGGGGCGCATTTGATTGCGACGAGTGAAATGCAATTCTTGCAGTTTTGTATGCATTCTGCAGGAGTAAGCGAGTGACGGGTGATGCAGGGCAGGGCAGACAGTTGGGAAGTAATTTTTGTCTTTATTCAAAGCTGACATTAGCTGCGACTGGAATGGAGTCGATGGCTGTCTCATCTCAAGAGGCTGACGATGGAAGAGAAGCAATTGACCCCACACACAAGCAACATTCTTGAGGTTTTTTTCGGATGATTCTTAAAAGTTAATGATTTTAAGAAATTAGCGATCGGATCCACAATTTTGGAAAAAGTCTTTGAGTCAATCAACAGGGAGACCGCGGTACCGCCGCGTTAACGCGGCATTGGGACTACGTCAACGAGGTATACCCAATCACAAAAAATAATGAGCTGCCGATTCGAGTAAGCTAGGGCACGTATAGACTTATAACACTATGCCCGTACCGTTGCGTAACCGCGTAACCACGGCGTGTACTCTCGTCGAACAGAGACCGAACAAGAATGTGTCAAAACTCAACGTCACCTTGAAGACTGGCGGTACCAATAAGGTACGCGGGAATATTGCATACCGCCCACAAGACATAAGTGGACCCTGCAGCAATTGATGGCGACTTGTGACACAATAAGTACGTCTGGCATCGCAGCGTTACCGCGGCGTTAGAACGGTCGTAGACCGATCCATAGACCGAGCATAAATACAAATGTGACGTATGTGCGTTCACTTGTAGGCAAGGGCACGTGTAGACTTATAACTTAACGCGCGTACCGCTGTAACCACAGCTTGTACTCCCGTCGATCCAAATCAATATTCCCGTGACCGAACATGTATATGGTGCAGCTCAGCTTTACCCTGAAGTCCTAAGAGGCAAATAAGGTTGGCGGGAATGCTGCATACGGCCCACAAGACATGCAATGGCGACTTGGTGCATAATAGCTACCCGCGGTATCGCGGCGTTACCGCGGCGTGAGAATAATCCTAATGGACTGTAGACCGAGCATGGGCACAAATGTGACCTCGGTGCGTTGACGTGTACGCAAGGGCACGGGTAGGCTTATAACGCGCGTACCGCTGCGTAACCACGTAACCACCCTCGCCGTAACGTAATCTCGTAGATTAAAATCAATATACCCTAGACCGAATAAGAATATGGGACAACTCAGCCTTATCCTGAAGACTTGTGGCACAAATAAGCTGAGCGGTCTCAAAAAGTACGACCGGTCTTGCAGCGTAACCGCGGCGTTAGGAGACGTAAATGGAGTATGGAGCGACTTCATTACCGCGAAGGCGAGGGCACGCACATGACACTTATAAAATAACGCTGCATCGGCTGCGGAACCGCGACATAAATACACAAACAGTCTTCAATGTGTACTCAAGAAAGTTTGGGGCGTTGTGAAACAAAAAGGATGCGCGGCAGCGTTATGAAACCGGGACATCAGTTTGATCTCAATATAATCAAGACCGCAAAGAAATATGCGCCCTCGCATCGCAGAACTTCCATCGGGATCCGCGGGACAAATAGAGCGCGGCACCGCTGCGGAACCGCGGCGTCAGAACTCAATGTGCTGAAGACCGCAAAAAATATGCGAAAACCCAGCGTTGCCACAAATTGAACTTCAATCTCTACTCATTACCGTAAAAAAATTCGAGGGCCTGCTTGCAGGAAGGCATGTGTGGCAGATTGCGTGCTGTGGGACCTAGAAGTACATGTGGACGGTACAGTATAGAAGCGGAGCGGCGTGCTTAGAAACCTCAGCAGCTCGAAAACTTTAACAACGAAATAGGGAACGATTTCACGGCAAGCGATGGCCGGCTGAGAGAGGGTGTGAGGCTATGTCATAGCTCAAGTGCCAGCTTTTTGGAAAATGCCATCTAAAGCAATTGCCTTGACATTCCAGTCCCACAAGGGGCTTTTTCCCTCTCTCTCTCTAGCCATGGCCCCAGTTCATGGCTCCCAAGCATGCATCCTCCTGTCTTTCGAATGGGTTCAGGACCACATATGACCCACAAACGTATTATAAAACCCCACTCGTTTGCATCCCCGGCAGAAGGATATCTTAGCAAGCACAGACCCCCTAAAATCAGCCCTCAGTCGAAAATGTCATAAAAATCACTGCAAACAAGAGATCAGCAGCGACTCAGCGAACGCCTCGCGAGACTCTCGTGATTGACCTTAAAAATGAAAACATAACCTCAACAAGCAGCGCCAAATGAAGGCAGACACCATCAAAAGCCCACAAAGCCCATCATCAATCGCTTGATGAACCTCGTTACTCTTATCGTTCTCCGTTCGTCACTTCAGCCTTTTGGCAGCCGTGGCCCATTCACCCCTTTTCCACACTCATCTCGTTTCATGCCAAATCACCCACCCCCACCCCACGGATGTGGCAAGGCGATATAATAAAACACGTGTTCAACGCCGATATAGAAATCCAACACCCGCTGCGGCGTCAGCCATCAACAATGACGACGACCACCCCAAAAAGCACCAACTCACGCCCGCCACCGCACCCTCCCCACACCAACCGACTGACTGACTGACTGACTGACTGACTATCCTCCGCTCTCGAGGCTCAAGGACTAATGCCGGTTTTATCGTTGCAAAATTGATTCGTTCAATTTTTCCAACGATTAAACTCTGTTCTCGCGGAAAATTCGTTGCACACCATTTGCCACGGAAACTTGGCGTGTTTCGTTCGCCTTCACTCTTCGTCGTGGCCAACCCTCGGGTTGGTTTTTTTTTTTTTTTGGGAGACTTTAAAACTGAATGTTTGTGTTGACGCCTCCCTCCCTGCCGGGGTGATGTGAATGGGAAAACGAAAAACGAAAAAAGAATTCCTTCACGTAGCGAAGGACTAAATTCATGATTGGAGGAAATAAAATCTCTCCCGTTCGTCCTGGGATCTCGTCCTTTGGCGTTTTATTGCAGAAACGCAAAAGAATTTCATCAATTAATTTTGTTTGCGTGTTATTTTTTCATCCTCTTATCCCTCCTTCTGTGTGTCCCCCCCTCCTCACCGTCACTAGCATACTGTTGTCCTTTCTTATTTTTTTTTATTGATTTTCTATTCACGTACTAATTGCAGTTTTTATTTTCTCTCTTTGCAGGAAGAAGTAAGTTTATCTTGGTTTCGTTACTTGTATCTAGACGAGGAGCGGTGGTAAGTTTTTTTTTGTCCCATTTTTTGTGGAATTCAGCTGTGAAGCGGTGGCCCATGGATGGCCTTCACTGGGAAGCGGATCGTGCAGGGCGCTCGGAAGAAGGGTGGTTTTTAAGTTGGTTCACAGAATTGTCGCTAAGAGGTCGCAATTTAAGGTTAAGACTTGACAGATTTGAATGAGGCAACTGTTGGGTGGTTTTGACTTAAAATAAGGCTCGGATAATGACATTTGATAAAAAAAGTAGTTATCGAGGCGGCATAGATTCTACAGCAACCTCTCGTGATGTGCGTGCTGCTGTTCTCTCAGAGCTGCTCTCACTCATTGAAAGAGACTAACGAAATCAAGCCGATATCAAACGGCCAAGTTGTGAGGCAGTTACTGTCTCTGAGTTGCTCAGTTAATCGAGAGAGGTAGAGCCATGAATTGTGAAATCTGCTCGTGTCAGGAATTGAACGAAGACAGCCAGCCTAGAGATGCACCTACTCACTTTTGAACGACGGCCACAAAACACGGATTTCTGATTCAGAATAAGTTCTCCGAGTAGTCACAAGACTTGAAAGACCGAAATTCCGATATAAAGCCCAAGTAATCGTGGATGCAAGATAGTTTGGTGATGATGACTGGAACTAGCATGCTCAGGACTGTCAGCGAAAGTAGCTATTGCTCAGGCTGGGACCCTGGATGGGTCACTTACCTGATAAGTAAGTAGTCTCTGTACGACTTGCCGACTTCCACTGCAACTTGTTTCAATCAGAGACCATGCCAAACTATGTCCCAGCTTAGGTGGAACGAAATAACCGCTCATGATGTTTTCATTTTCCGACCGTTTCAGGTGACCTTTCAAGTTGTGGCGTCCCTACACTTGTGAAAGACAACCGCGATCATAGAACTTAATTTTCTGCACATTCTCCACGGATCCAATTAGGTGCACCGTCTCCTAAAACGAATATGCCTTTCATGTCAATTTGTTCTAGGGTTGCCACACTCTTTTCGAAGTTCAGAGGGATTTTACATGTTTATCCTGGAGGGATAAGAATTAATTTTTGAAAATAGATTAATTCTTTTGTTAAGTAACAAGCCATTTTTACCCGCTTTAATTTGGAATTCATAATTCGCTTCAACATACCAAGAGCATCTCATTAACTAAAGAGCATCTGAAAAACAGAAGTACCAAACAATCAAATAGACCCTACAGCATTATAAATTAGTTAAGATTATAATAATAATTAATAATAAAAAAAAGTCTACAGTAATGAAATATGCATAATTTAATTAATCAGTAAATGAATAGATAGTAATAAAAAATAAAAAGATAATAATAAAAAAAAACAGTTTATTTACAAGAACTCTTGGCTTACCCGGGAATTAAGGTGTCCGTTGTATTTATGCCTAAAATCCTGGATGATCCGGGAGGACCGGGACCTCTGGCAACTCTAATTTAGGAGTCAAATTTGGTACAGTTGTTGCGCATGATGTGGATAGCGAAAACGTCTTGTTTACCAAATGACGCAGTAAATTTGAATTTTTGATTTGAAACTTGAAGCTAAAAAGTGCACAGTGGACGCATGGAAAGAAGTATACCAAATCCGGCCCAAGAACTGCATGACATTTTGTAAGATCCATACTATCCATCTTACAAGCATCAGATGGAACTTCTAACAAATCGTAAGCTTTAGGACTTATCTTTGACAAGCAGTCCACTTTATGAAGAAAGCATCTAGTACCAAATGAGGTATACAGTCGCTTGGTTGACCTTACTGGGAATTTACCTTCACTGCGAGGCCTTAAGGAGCTCTCAACGACAGGCTTATGTACCTAGGTGACTTACTCACAAGCCTTGCAGCGGGATATTTTCATTTTCTTCGACGGTACTCTACACAACTTCAATATTCGCTCGAGTAGGGTCACTTTCGTGGGAGGATGCTTATTGAGTGGAGTGAGTTTGCTGAGTTTACTGATGCGATAGTGGTTTTTTTTTCACAACATGACGAGCTCTTCATCTTTTATCGGAGTGTTTTAGATAATAATAATAATAATATGGGTGGCGCCACAGTCCGAGGTGGACCTGGGCCTAGCTTCTCAGCAACCACGTGTGTTGTGCGTGGTATTGCTCTTTCCCGGACCTACAATTTAACGCCGACTCCGAACGGCGAATTTGAGAAGCTTTTTCTAGACAGGAATACTCTTTGAGCCAACTCGAAAGAGGTGGAGCCGTGATTTATCAAATGTGGTAAATTCGGGATTCGAACCTGGCACCCTGTGCGTAGGAGTCGACGCACTTACCCACTACGCCACGGCGACCACTATGCATCGTGCTATAGATGCATCGTCGGAAAATAGCATGGCTTCACTCCTCCTCAATCAACAGAGTGCATCACTAAGAAAAAAAGCTAAAATTTAAATTTCTTCCCAATTACTTCGACACGAGACCTTCAAGTTTTGTATTTCGATCCATGGCAGGGTCCTCTAATACTGATTCGATCGGGAACTTTTACGGTTTTAAAAACTCGTATAGCCCTACCTTCATGCCGGAACCGGAATGACGGACACCTCTCCATAAAGGACAACCTCTCTTAACGGGTGATTGTTAAGAGAGATTGTCCTTTACGGAGAGGTGTCCGTAAAGAGAAATTTCAGTGTAGTCTAGTCTTTAGTCTCTGTCTTAAAGTTCCAGAATTCAGTCTTCTACTGGAGCTTGTTTTATGAAGAGGTTGAATGAAATGTCCACTCGTGTTTCGTCCTTCAAGGCAGTGAAGTTAGTAGTACTCATAATTCTGTAACGGCATCAACATTAGCTTCTGTTGAGATGCCAAACATGTCATATTTCGACCATAATCCATAATTTAAGCAATCAGTCAGAGTAGAAGAACCCCCCCTTACGTCGAAAGAATCACTTTGTACAAGACGTCGGCCTTGAATATCCTTCATTGAACAAAACATTTACCTCCTCTTTCTCTAGACCATCGACAGACTTGGTTTGGAAGCTTCCTGTGATTACAGCCAGACATCCATCCAAGGCCTTTTTCGAGTACACTGGATGCTCTCGGATTTCCGGAACATTTCCACATTCCAAGCTTATCTGAATTCAGGGTAATTAACTAAGCAGCACGAATTCGCTCCCCTGCTATGGTGCATATAATTTTCGGCAAGTCTTGTGGTCTATCACGAAAAGATCTGGATCTGTGATAAGGCCTCTTCTCTCCTATGTATCGGCCATATGGTGGAATAAGCATTCGCGCAAATACGTAACTTCTGCTCTCAATAAGATTCAGAGAACGTTAGGTCTCGAGTAAAATTGTTTGACCTAATCGATTAAACCCTCTGCGACGCCTGTGAAGGACAATAGAAGACTCCTCAGCACTTTCTCTGCTACTGTCAGCTCGGATCAGGTGGATGATGAGGTGAGGGCTGACGTTCTAGACTCCTCATCAAACCATCGCCTTTTGGACCAAGAAATATATCCAAATGTTGGTTGTTGTCTGTTCTTGTTAATGCAACCAGCTCTTCAGTCTTAGGGCCCCAGTGAAATGTTTAAAACCTCGGTATGGTGAGTCCCTACACTCTAGTTTCCCAGCCTAACTAACTAATCGCCTAGAAGCGGACACTCCTTCAAGCTTAGCTGTAGACAGATGGTTCAGCGAAATTTTGTAATCCCTAGCGTCGCCAACTTTGTCCCCCAGCGATGCTACCTTTGGATGGCCCATAAAATATATTATTCGCCACGAGAGAGAGTTACTCTTTGAACCTCAAGCCAACGCTTCCTTCGTTTAAAAGTCTGCATGAACCAGTGAGCTCGTCAAAGCCTGCATCGCATCCTCATCATTCGCGCCGTTTTTAACGGTAAAGAGATCCCCCTCAGGGCTGTGTATAAATTTGAGCGGATGATAGCGAAGGAAGCTCAAGGTTAGCGAATTATTGGTCAACCACCTGAAAGGGCACCCGGATGGCTAGCTAGTGTGTCAAATCTTTCCGAATTGACAACTGACCGTCTCACCGTCTCCGGTTTCTCAGTCGTCTCTTATCTGTGGCTAGCTCGCGATAAACATAAACTCCTGCATGAGCTCCCCATTCCGTCGCACTCTCTACTACCGAGAAACGAACCACCTTCAAGTCCAAAAGAGGCCACCATCCTACCCCTTCCCCCCTCACTCTGTGCACCATTTTTCCGTTAAACGCCATCAATTTAGTCCTTCCCACAAACGACCTGAGCGCATCAGTAAATCACCTCCCGTCCAAGTGTGCTGCCACGAACATCTCCTTAATTACAGGACCACGGACTAAACGGCACGGTCGCCCAGTTGGACCAACATCCACACATAGGACCGATGTCAAAACCATAACGAATCGCATTCCATAACCCTTCTGTGTGCGTCATAAAACTGCACTCCTGGCGTCCGCTTTTGGACATTCCAAGACACTAACCCCGACCGCAACGAGGAGGAAACTTCTTCGAAATATTTGCGTCAAGACCGAGAGACGTTTTTGCGCTGCTCATTAGAGAAACCAATAACTGCTTAATCCTTGACGGCACGCAGGGATGAACGAGTGGGTGGTAACCCATCCACAAGCGAAGTGTGTCCACCATTCGAGACTTTTGTGGGTTTTCGGACGGGAAATGTTGCGCGAACGAGATGAAGTAATATTTTAAAACGGGACAGTTATTGCAAATTTTATTGCTTACTTTGGGATACATTCCGTTCCGGGGCGATATGGTGGCTCGCTCCGAAGACGACCGGCTCTCGAGCGTTAACGATTCGCAACACTTTCGATGTTAATTACTTCGAAACATCTTTTTCTGCAGACGATTCCTGGGATGTACACTCTTCAGTGATTTTGAAACTTCATCCTCAACTCAACTCAACCCCCTGTCGAGGGGTGGGTGCTGTCCCGGGGAGGGATTAGCTACACTTAGTCATGATGAAATGGTGATGATAAGCGAAATTCTGAGGGAGGTTTGGTTTTTGTTTAATTGTTTTCTACACAAAGTCGTTCGTCCCTCGAGGAGGGTGAGTGACGTGGAGTGGGGGTGGCGGGTGGCTGGAGTGAGTTGGATAAATCTTGAATTAAGTGTTTGTTGACTCTGGAATGTGCCGGCGAATGGGATCGTTGGCTCGTAAATAAATTGAAGAAAAAAAGTGAGAAAAGCGGGGAACGGAAGGGATTCAGTCTATTCATGGTTTCACTGACAAGTTGGCCAAGTCCATGCAAATTTAAATTGAAGAACGAAATTACTCACGGACGGTTACTCGGACGAACGGGTTGGGAAGGCTGTCCCGGGGTTTTCGACTGCAAAACTGGGTTGGTTCTTGCGTAGATGGTCAAGTCTGGACCAGTTACAGGCCGTTGTTGTTCAAGGGCTTTATAGCCGACAGTTGTTCGAATTTGTTAGAGTTTAGAGATCGTGGAGCTAAGACTTGAGATCGACTGGATGGCGCAGTTGGTTATGTGCCTGTGGGGTCCCCGGTTCGAATCGCAGTGCGAGCAAAGTTAATACGCTTTCATCTTCTTCTTTATTGTCTGAAGCTCCAGTCCGTGGTGGACCTGAGCCTCAGCCAACATCCCTCTCCATCTAACACGGAATTGTGAAAGTTGCTTCCGCACGTGCAGCTGATTGAGGTCCTTTTCCAGCTGCATGCGCCACCGGAGGCGTGATCTTTCTTTATCGCGTTGTCCCTCGGGGTTAGGTAAGGCATACGGACAGCAGACACACTTAGGCCAAACATCGGCCCATTCTGTTACCACGCGGATCTTAGGCTACCTATTCCGCAAACCAATCTGTGCTTTTGATAAAGCGAAGAAGAGGGCTGAGTTTGATGCTGCTCAGTTCAGCTAGATTAACGAAGAAAAGGGCCCGCAGAAGTCTGAATCTACGGGATGAGAGAGGACAGCAGCTACATAGCAAGTGTCCAATGGTTTCTTCCTCATCTTCGTCTATGCAGCTTTTACAGAAATCATCATGGCGAAGGCGTTGTCTAGAGGCGTGAGATCCGATGGCACAATGCCCTGTTAGAA
Source organism: Eristalis intricaria (assembly GCA_964034865.1). NCBI lineage: Eukaryota > Metazoa > Arthropoda > Insecta > Diptera > Syrphidae > Eristalis > Eristalis intricaria. The sequence goes on from OZ035877.1 coordinate 66,090,960, forward strand.
CGCCAATAAGAGATCTGAGGCTTGGCCTGCTTAATCTGATCAATCTAATAGATCGCTTGGGATCGATCATAGGTCATAGTTGTTGGGTAAGGAGTTTGTGCCATTTCTAAGAATCCTGTGCCAGATGTCCATCTGTTTGTTTGGGAAAGCGTTTCAAGCTTTAGCAGATGTTTAATAGTAGCGATATTCATGGAGGGTGGGTCTCCGCCTGGAAAGAGCACTGAGTTCGTGCCCTTTCTAGCGAGCTCGTTCACTTTGCAATTCTCTGGAATGTCACGGTGTCCCGGCACCCACATCAGTTGGATGCTAAAATACTTGGCCCCCTCGTTAAGAGATAGGCGGCAATTAAGGGAAGTCTTGGAATTAAAAGTGACTGAATCCAGAGATTTGATCGCTGCCTGGCTATCGGAACAGATGACGATATTTGTGCGATATTACATTGTTTTTCAGCCAGGACAGGGCTTCCGTAATCGCTTTAGTTTTAGCCTGAAAGACGTAGTAGTAGACTCCCACACCCACTCCTTCTTCCATCTTCGATCCATCTGTGAAGATTCGCAGTGGATCTTCCAGCGTCTGGTGTTTAGACTCCCAGTAAGAGCTGGGCGGTATGCTGGTTGAGAAATTCTTCTCGAAGAGGAGTTTAGGTAGAGTGAGGTCTGTATCTATGGATATAGAGGCATACCTGCGTAGGATAGTTGAATGTCCAGACTGCAGTTCTTTTCAGCTGATCGCCGCACTATCTGCTGTCTGTCTGCCAATAAGTTCTATCGGCGGCAGGTTGAGGAGTATGTTTAGTGCTTCGGAGGAGGTAGTTCTCAGCTCCCCGCTGATGCATACACAATCAATCCTCTGCACTCTAGCGAGTGGGGTGATGTTGATTTTCTTATCGAGTGCGGTCCACAAAGCAGTATGAGTCCAACTACTGATGTAAATAGCCAGTGAACCATTCGGGTCTGTAGTCCCCAATTGCACCCAATGGCCCTTTTACAGCAGTAAAGAGCCGGGGAGGCATTCTTGACACGTTCCTGGATATTTAGCTTCCTGCTTAGCTTCGCGTCTAATATAAGATCTAAGAATTTAGTGCTGTTGCTCAGCACCAAGGGGGTGCCGCATAGTGTGGGTGTAAAGAGGACTAGATCCGTTTTTTGCGCATTGACACCTAGGCCGCATTCGCTAGTCCATTTCACTAGCTGGGGTGGGGCAGATTGTATAATATCCCTGATCGTGGATAAATATTTCCCAGGTACAGCTATGGCAATGTCATCTGCATAGGCAATCACCTTACACCCAGTCCCATCTAATTTCACAAGGAGTTCGTTGAACAGTCGCGTTTCTCCAGTTCGGTGTCGATGATCTGGTTTTCAAATCCCTCTGCAAAAGGCAGTAGACTGGGGTTTACCTTCTCCAGGTCCCATTTAATCGTTGACAACGTTGTCCACAGCAAGTTCCGACTATTTCATCGTGTCATCCATTTTTTAGCTTGATCGCCGCAAGATGTGATTTAATCTAGTCTCCGGCCCTTTCGTGGCATCATCGTCAGCTGCTTCATTGCCTGCGGCCCGAGGCTTCGAGTAAAGTAATCGAGTTCTGCGTGCTGAGGTCCTTGAGCACTTCATGGCAGTGTTCGACCAGCCTGGACTTTTCTGTTGCCAAAATTGGTTTATTGCCAGCACCTCTGCTGCTGCTCTGAAAACCATTGGCGTAATAAGGGATACTGATGGAGCTGTACATCTTCAACAACTCTGAGAAAATGCGCGTCCCTCTGCCTGCGCCTCGTAGCAGCTTCTGTCGATCTGCTTGGACGAGGATAGTCGATCCATTGATGTGGTTTATTTGCGTTCCACTCCACCCTTTTCACACAGAACAGTATTTCAAGGAATGGTAGAGCTTCTAACCCAGTCCCTGGATTGGTTAATTCTATTTTCATCTCTAAATTCCTTCCGACCTCACTGATGCATGGATAAGATCTTACTGGAGCTGCTATAAGGCCAAGGCAACTCCATCCAATCTTGATATCATTTTGACTAAACACTGGTCTAAGACCCCGACCTACCCCCGTCAGAATTGGGGGCACGCCTTGAATGAAGACAGACAGTCGTCGTCGATTCGATGTGTTCATGCGAATCTTGGGTACACTTGTAGATGAACTATTTACTCTGTTGTCCGACGACTTTATGAGTCTTTGCTCAAAAATCTTCTCAGTGCAGGTACATAGAGCCTCTGTACCTGACCTAAAGCTGCCTTCCATCGTTGAACGCACCGCTCGAAGTCACCGCTACCATTCTGCCATAGGTCCACGCTGACTTTTTTTCGTCACACAGACCCGTGGACGATCTGAACATCAGTTCATACTGCCGTCCATGGCTGAAAGTTCCACGGACACCCCATCCAGTTGTCAAAGGCAATCTGTCTTGTGTCAACAATGTATGTTCGGGGAGACTACACCTCTCTCTTTCTCCTTCCTAAGTCTTACGTTTCAGCATTTCTAGGTGGAGCATGCACGTTGCCCTCAAAGTGAACAAGCTATTTCAATCGCCCTCCGGACTGAGTCCGCCTTTTTGGCTGCTCGTGTTCTGTTGCAACAAATGTTCGATCACTTTGGGAGCTGCTGCTACATGAGGGATTGCAGTCTGGTTGCGGTGGTATTCGCCAATGAGGAAGTGACCGGGTGTGAATGGTTGTTAGTCATTGAAAGTTTTCGTTTGAGCGCACAAAGGGCGTTAATGGTGGCACGCCTCGATTTACGTCAACAACGTTGTTAGTTCCTTGAATGTTGTACTTAATGTTTTGCAACTCGTTCCAGTGGAACTTGACTGACTTTGTGCCGGTTTTTCACAATTCAACAATCCGAGGAGTCGCTACCACGCACAGTGGAGTAGAGTGGCCAAAAAAATGAAAAAAAAAACAATCCTTCGAGAATGGTGGTCTTTTCGAATTGGGAATAGTCTCATTCTATTTTGGATGAAAAAATCCATCAGAATTGGAAAAAAGAAAATTATGAAAAAATTATATGGTGTTAACTATGTATCTAGATAAATCAGACATATGTAGATGTAGAATATATAGTTGACAAAGAAATAAGTAAACATTCATTGCTCCTTATGGAATTTTGTGATCAATACTAATTACTGATCTACAGTGGCGAGCAAAACTGGATATATCATTTTGGTTCTTGTGCTTTCTCATCAATAAATATCGAAAAAATATATAGGTCCGCCTAAGTCCCTGCAAGGAAGATAAAAGCTGATTCGAAGAAGACTATAAACGAGTCAAAATCAACAAAGTCCAATCCGACGGAACCTTGAAATTTCAATCAAATCTGTCGTAAGGAAGCAATTTTCTTGTTTTATTATCATTCTTCATCTTCTTTATTTGGTGCTACAGTCCGGGGTGGACCTGGGCCTCAACCAACAAGCCTCTCCAGCTAGCACGGTCTCTGGCTGGCTGTTTCCAGTGTCGCACGCCAAGTTGGTTGAGGTCCTTCTCCACCTGGGTGCGCTACTTTAAACGCGGGCGTCCTCTGTTGCGTTGTCCCACGGGTTCAGGGTCGAAGACTCTTCGGGCCGGAGCTGAGTTGCCTATACGCTCTACATGGCTAGCCATCCTAGACGTTGTATCCGTAGACGCCTGACTAGGCTCATGCTGCGTCAACGCAAACAGGACCAAAGATCGCACGCGGAGCTTTTCTCTCGAAGAGACCAAGGCTCCTCGATGTTGGCTCCTTAGAACGTTCGTGGTGTGGCTGACGCTAGGTCCCTTTATGAATGTTGTGGTGTGGGAACCGCGTACTAGCTACAGAGAGATTATGTCCCGTGACAATGCCCACCAGCCTGAGTCCGTTATCGGATGTGGTGTCGTGCAGGTTGTGTTTCCCGATGATTTCCTTCCCCATCTTTGCATTGCAATCTCTTAGAACGATCTTGGTGTCGAAGCTGGGGCACTGATCGTAAGTTCTTTCTAGGAGATCATAGATGTCATCCTTGCTGTTGTCATCTTTGTCCTCTGTCGGGGCGTGGGCGCAAATCAGGCTGATGGTCGCGAATTTAGCATTGATGCGGATTGTTATGAGGCGTTCGCTTTTACAGACAAAGCTTAAGACTTTTTGCCTAAGTCTGCCTCGAACAAAAACAATTCACATCCAAATAAGCACCTCTCCCTGTTGCAATCACCGTAGTAGATGTCGCAGTTTCTCATCCTCTTTTTGCCCGTCCCATTCCACCGCACTTTTTGGATTGCGGTAATGTCTGCTTTGTTGCACGTGGTCTGTTAAGGGATCTAACATTCCACCTGCAGAACCGAAAATCGTTGTTCTTGTATCGTTTGCTGGCGTCGTCAACATTAATTCCGTCCGTAACCGAGGCAGTTGGTTGCCTCTAAGCCATACAATTTTTTACGTGGTGAGGGAGGTAACCCCCGCTCAACCCCCCCACAACTGGGAGGCCAGGCACTATTCTTTAACCCTCGGAGGGTCCGGGTTAATCCGGTGTCGATAACCTCGCTGTGGTTGTGAGCGCCGCCGTTGTCCCTAGAGTTATAGGGAACTTCCGCCGCTATATCAATTCCAAGGCCCCGACCTGGCCTTGAAAGAACGTTCTAGACCTGTGCTCCAGAAAGACTGCGCACCAGGTAGCTCCTTCTGACTGGAGTTTCGGATGCCGCCGTTGGCCAGACAGTTTTCTAACTCCTCCGCCGCCATCCATAAAGAGAGATGAGCCCTGGTACAGGCACACTCTCCCCTCTCTCTCGTCTGCAGCTGCCAACGACGTCCCACGGGGATTGGATACCATCATCTTCGATTGGATACCAACATCTTCGATCGAAGGTGCTCGGCTCCCAGATTTCACCACGTGGAGGTGAGGGTAGGACTTCGTTGATAGAGGATAAGTGCAGACGCTTGTGCCTGCATGAGACGAAATCCTTATTATTTACATTATTTTCAAATAATTAGTAATCCGTACTATAATTTTCAAATTTAGTATTCCCTTTTTTTCACAAGTTTCTCCACGATGTCATGTCATTGACAGCATTAAAGTGCAGCTTAAAGTCGTATGATCCACTATTTCTTCCACTTAGTTTAAGTTGTACTTAACATAAACCGAATTTATGGACGATAACCAACACCCTTTGAAGACACGAGGTTTTCATTATCATCCGGCGAGTGAGACATAGGGTTTCACCCCATGGGCATCACAATGGGTCCAATAGGACCTTAGTGTGGCGCGGTTTCGCCGCGTCAACCCACTGACCTAACCTAACCGAATTTATGATCTACTTTTCGACTCTTGCAAGCCAATAAAGACTTCTTAATTTGTTAAGTGAAACTTAAGTCCCTAAGATGGGTACCAGCAAACAGCCCTCAGTCCCAAGGGTGAGCATACAGCGTGAAGATGCTTGCATTCTCAACAAAAAAATGTAAAAGGGGAATCCAAGAAAAAACCTTTAAAGCAAGTATCTAGGCAAAACAAAAAGCAACAAAAAAATATAAAGATATCTCAGAAACTTCGCAAAATTCACATCACTTAAGCGCACAACATGTAGATAAATTAACCTTCCTACGATCTTCAAATGAACTGACGCGGACGGTCTTCGGGTCAAATTTGACCAAATACTATATTTTCAGGGCTTAAGCTATGTTTTTGTCTGCAGTCTGTGGGCATAATTGGCATCGACTTCTTTTAGCTGTTTTCTTTTCCGTTGTGTATCCCAATTGACGTGATGAAGATGGCTGTGCATCGATTTCGAATTCTTTTGGCAATTTAAACAGAAAAATGTGCTCGAGCACCAAACGCTACGGTGCTGACCAAGGTTTTCCAAGTAAAGACGACGCTTTGCAAAACAACCCTCTTTCCAGGTGTGGTTAGTGGATTTGAATAGAACGAAGGCGTTATAAGCGGAAATGTCGATTATGTTACAGAACGCCACTTGAGGCCAGCGTTTTGTTATTCATTTGCAAGTGTAACCGCTAACAGCTTTGCCCAATGTTTCTACACCACCTTTGCATTTGTTCTAGTCTAGTATTATCTTGGGCTTTTTATGCGGACAATTACTAATTTTTGAATCATGATGTAGAGTGCTAAGTAGAAGCACAGCTTTCTTCTTTTTAGGTATGTACGAAACGAGGGTAATTTCCTTGGTTAAAGCGAAGATTGATGAGTGAAGTGGTCTGCCTTTTGGTAGTTCTGGCTTGTTTTTGCGTATTGTTCCTACTAACGTTATGTGTTTCTCCAATAATATTTTCGCCAATTGATGAGACGTGAACAAATTGTCGGTCGTGAGGTTATGTCCTTTTAGCCCGACAGTCAAAACAAGAACAACACGCATGCCTTGATTTTCTTCAGGACTTCGTCCAATTTCCTTACCAATATAAGGTTGGATTTACCAAGCAGAGCTCGTTGCTGAATCACAAAGTACCCAAAACTTGATTCCGTACTTGGCAGACTTTTGATGGCATAGACTGCCGGAATGGACACATTCCCCTAAAAGCTACAAATTGTTTATCAATGGTCACTTTTTGGGATGGATTGTAGAGCTTTGGCAATATTTCAACCCATTGATTCCACAAATCACGTACAGGAGCAAATTTATCCAGCCATCTTCGTTGACTTCGAGTTTCTCTGTTGTCGAACCTTATAACTCTCGATATTTTTCTGAAAGTCTTCAGAGGCTTCCTTCCAGAGACTTCGCTTGCGTTATTAGATCGAAAAACGCCAGCTAATATTAGCAATCCAATATTTAGCAAGGAGTTCGACGTTATCAATGTCCAGCCATTGTTCACCATATATTCGCTTTCCCTCAATGTTGGTGTAGGTCAATATCGTACGTATCAAAGGAGGTGGGAAAAAATAGTTCAAAGCTGGAAATTTCTCCTTCGGTAATTCTTGAGCAAGAGTAACGCGTTAATCCAGGCGCCAAACTGATAATATTTTCTCTCGAAGCTCTTCCGGCAATTGTTAGAAGATGGGTTTTTGAATAGTATACTTGACCATTTTGGGACGACATCATTTCAGATGGCGCAAGAGCATTTTCATTTTCACTTATATCACTGTCGGAAGAATCAGCAACCTCAACATGATCTTCGAATTCAGAACATGATTGGGACAGAGTATGGTACGGAGTCTTAATTTTTTCTTTTGTTTTAAGTTTACTATCTATACTATAAAAATTTGGACAAAGTCACGAAACATCAAGTCCTAATAAATTTAGATTTTTGAGAAAAGTTAAGTTTTCTCGTGCAATGGGTCATAAATGACCCGAAGACCGTAGGAAGGTCAAATAGGGAAATCTCCGCTAGTATGAATTTTTACGTACTTAGCACCTAATGTGCTTCAATTTAGTGTCCACTAATCAAAATATAGGTAGCCGTGGCGTAGTAGGTTAGTGACTTCTATTCAGAGGGTGTCAGGTTCGAATTCCCAATTTACCAACATTCATAATTCACTGACAATGCTCAAAGAGTATCTTTGTCTAGAAAAAAGCTTCTCAAGCTTGGCCGTTCAGATTCGGCATAGAACCGAAGGTCCCTTTGTTTCGAGAGAAAAAACAATATCACGCTCAGCACGGACTGTAGGCCCAGATCCACCTTTCGCCACACATACTACTACTGCTACTACTACTACTACTAATAGTACTACTACTACTACTACTACTACTACTACTACTACTAATCAAAAAATTAAGATTAAGAGTTTAGGTTTTTAAAGAGTAATTTGCGCCAAAAAGCGCAAAGCTTAGAAGTACCATATATTGGTGATCTACATTTCGTTCGGCTTTTTGGTTTATGTGCATCCCCATAAATTCGTGGCATCCATACGACCTTCATAGTCAAACCCAGAGAATGGGAGCGTCCTAATATCGTCGACCTTCTTCTTCTACTTGTGGCCCCAAGACCGGGGTGGACATGGGAGTCATCATGACTGTACAACTATAGGGCCCTGCCTTGCCCCATGCGATGAGTCTTCAGCCTGTGTTCATTCGTTACACGAAATGCTAGCTAAACTAACCCACATTTGAGCATCGACCGCTTTTCAGTTGCCCATAGTCCGATAGTGGACAGTACCTGACACAGAGTCATTAAAAAAGGCCGAGACGAACCACGTCCAGGGGACTAGAAATGCGAGCCACTATTGCTTCGTCTACGCCGTTTTCATATATTCGCTCTGCAAGTCGTTTGCACTTGTGAAAGAATAATAGCATGCACAACACGAGTGGTTCGTGAGAAGCTAGGCCCAGGTCCGCCTCGGACTGTAGAGCCACCCATATTATTATTATAAGTCGTACAATAAGAACGTATTCCCAAATATCGGAAGCAGCTAACACATCCCGCAAGGTGGGTTTCACATGTAGAATGCACGTGAGACGCTTGGCGTCTGAGGACAAGTCGTACACAGGACTTATTCTTAAAATACCGTACTTCGCCACTGCTTCTCCCTTTCTCTCTCTGAACCTTGTGCCTTGACTCGGGAAACTTAAGCCTATTCGTCATCCCTTAGAAAAAACTACTCGTCCGCTTTCACATTCGTTTGGAAACAAATTTTTAAGCAAATGGCCCCCTCTCCCAGCTTACCTTCTAACACAGTCTTTTTTGTTTCCATTTTCACCAGGTCCCCGCACCCGCAAACCGAAAAAGCCACCCGGAGAGAAGGGCCCAGCACCGCCCAGCGAGGACAAGCGACCGCGAACAGCCTTCAGCGGGTCTCAGTTGGCCAGACTAAAAGTAAGTAGCCCCCTCCCGTCCAGCCAATACCCTTCCCTCTCTCACACTCTCCAACTCTCTGGCTCTCTCTTTTCAGCATGAATTCACCGAAAACCGCTATCTCACCGAGAAACGCCGCCAACAGCTCAGTGCCGAACTTGGTCTCAACGAAGCCCAAATCAAAATCTGGTTTCAAAACAAACGTGCCAAGATCAAAAAGGCCAGCGGCACCAAGAATCCGCTGGCCCTGCAACTCATGGCTCAGGGTCTATACAATCACTCGACGATTCCACTCACAAAGGAAGAGGAAGAACTCCAAGAGCTGCAGGCCAAGGCGGCCACAACAGCCTAGGCTGTCTAGCCTCCATTCGACTTCTTCATCTTTACAACGAAAGTATTACCGCTAACCACACAGACCTAAACAATTGTATATTCTAGCCACCTACTCTTGTACAAACAAACAAACAACCTACTCGTAGAATGCATGTAAGCTCCCCGGCATGATGCCCACCCCCCCACTTAAAGAAAGCAATATCTAGACTTAAGCACACCCACACGGGACGGGTCTTAGTCCCGAACTTTTTGTTTTTGTTTAATTGTCTCTTGTACATAATTCACTTGTTTTGGCCAAACGTTTCTTTTTGAAAAAAAGACTAAAATAAGTTTCTAGTCGTTGAAAGCAAAATATAAGGAAATGCAAACATATTTATATATAGGGCCCTAGATCTGATTTTAAGGGCTGCCCCCGTTAGTAGATAAGTACCCGAACTAGGATTAGTTTAAGGCAAAAACAGTTGTGTATTTATTTGCCGTGTCGCCCCTGTGACGCGACTCATATTCTTTTTTTTTTGTAAAATAAAATAACAAAATCCATGCCCCGAGGGGGAGAGAGATATTATTGAGCTGTTAGCCATATATAACGGTACGAAAAGAATTAAATAAAAATTATTTAAATTAATGAAACTTGATTTTTGTTGTTTTAATTTTGTTTGTTTGGCATCACGCGTGGGCTTGGCCGCGTCGGGTGTCGAACTGATTTATGGATTTATTCACTTTCCTGGCTGTCTGGCGATAGGGGCAGTTTGGATTCGTTTACGCATTCATTTCGATGCCGTTGACACTGAAAAGGTGATGGATGCTGGACTTGAACTGCTTATGAGTGGGTAAGTGATCGCGAGGTGATCTAGTTTTTGGTGGCCAAAGGGCGGAGGGAATGTGAGTAAATTTGAGACAAGTCGGGAGTTTCATGTTTAAGGTGAAATAAAATCGTTTTTCCGAAATGACTATATTGGAACGCAGAAAAAAATAAGCAAATAAAAATAATAGTCAACCAATAGCACTGTTTTAAAATAGTGCTCTGGACCTGTGTCATGTACTCTGGATCATCATCGAGAGGTTGAAGCCATTTTTTTCTGGACGGTCCAATGGATGTGGTTAACTTCATTTATTATTATTTATTATTTTATTTTATTTCTTATAAACTTAATTGTATTTGTATTTTTATTTAATTTAAGCAACACTGTACATCAAGTACAGACTTATAACAATAAGATTTTACAATAAGATCTTATTAAATAAAAAGATTAATAAAACAAGTAAGCTAGGTGTAGGAAGTTAACAATAAAAATTATGAAAAACAAAAACTAAAAAGAATAGATTTTTAATCTTTATATAAAATTTTTTATTGAAAAACAAAAAACTAAAAAAGAAAATTAAAATCTATCTCAAGTCCCCACGGAAAAGTCTACGCTAAGGCTTTCGAAGCGCGAGCTCTAGAGCTATGGTCGAGTCAAGGATGGGCGATGCACAGTGCGGCTTTATGCCCCTGCCGCTGGCGTTGGCTTTCAACACACACAATTCAATGGCCAAGCACAAAATACAGCGTCGACCTGCGTCAGTGAATAATGAGAGAGATTGAGAGGATCGTAATAAAACGTAAAACGTAGTCCATCGCACGTCATTATTCAACATTTTCTGACAGAGGAGTGCGCTGTGAGAAAGATTTTATCCCAGATTGAGAGTTTTCTTCCAAATCGAGAGTATTTTGTGTCAACTGTCATTTAAGAAACGAAAACAGCTGATTGAAAATAATTTAACGGCAAAAGTCATTTCAAATGAGTGTATGCGGCAATATTTTTCATCTAGTAGATGAGAGAGAGAGAACAGCTGATAAATTGAGTATTTATTTCAACGCAGTGCGTCATCGTAATATAAAGTCGGCTAGCGCAGCGCACTATTGTGTTTCAGGCATTAGTCCCGCCAGAAGTGCAACCGACTCTAAGAATGATACTTGACAAGGCTTGGGAGTAGGCCAAACCCATGGACAGCTATCTTGTCGATTTGGAAAAGGCATATGACCGAGTTCCTCGAGGTAAACTCGAGTGTTCTGCAGGAGTATGGGATTGAGGGTCTTCTTTTGAGGTCCATTCAATCTCTATACACAAACTATAGCAGCTGTGTTCAGTTTGACGGTGCTAACTCAAAACCTTTCACCGAGGGCGTTGGACTTCGCCAAGGGTGCGTCTTGACGCCTCTCCTTTTCATTATTTATATGGATTGGATGTTGCATCGCAGCCGAGGCGAGGAAGGTTTCAAATTGGGAGGGTTGAAGGTAAGTCATCTTCTTTTTGCGGAGGACTTAGTTATCCTCACATCTTCCATGACGAAACTCCAGCGCGCACTTGCAGAATCCAGCGTGCTGATTCTGGGATGAAGGTTAACGTGGACAAATCAGAGGTTATGGTAATTTCCAGAACGCCTGTTCAATGCACTGTACATGTAAGTGGAGTCCCATTGAAGTAGGTGGAGAAGATTAAGTATCTCGGGGCCTTCTTCACGAGTGATAGGAGGAGTAATACTGAACTTTCCTGTAAGATTGGTCAAGCTGGGTCAGTTTTGACACAGCCTGAGAGACCTGTAATCAAGAAGGCCGAGCTTGGTGTGAAAGCCAAGTTAGCAGTTTTCAAATCAGTATTTGTTCCAACTCCCTCAAGTGGTCACGAAATTTGAATAATGACCGAAAGAATAAGATCGCAATACAAGCTGCTGAGATGAGATTTCTTCGTGCTGTTGTGAGAATTACTCGCCGGGATAGGGTGAGAAACACGACAGTGCGCGAGGAACTCAACGTTAAGCAGCTGCTTCTCCGAACGGAAAGAGCTATGATCGTTGGTTTGGTCACGTAGAACGTATGTCCACACCATCATGACTTCCGAGGCGAGCCTTAAATGCGATTACATCAGCTAGTTGACCACTTGGCAGACCCAGGATGAGGTGGTTGGGCCAGGTCCATAAATTCGTCTGCTTACGCTTGGGCATAACCCCTGATGAGTTAGAGTCGATGGCGGAGGATCGAATTGGCTGGAGATCTCTCGTGCGAGATTGGTGGATCATGCGGGTCAGAAGATGATGGTGATGAAAATGTATCTCAAGACAGAAAAGTGCTCTAAACAGATACTTTGAAACCTTCTGTGTTCAACCTCAGACTTCATATGATTGACAAAAGTATAGGAAATATGGCATTCGGTATATAAATAAAGAGTTTTCCAATAGGGACTTGACAACCTTGAATTTGATTTGTCTTCTTCTTTCTTTAGTCCGGGGTGGACCTGGGCCTCAACCAACAAGCCTCTCCAGCTAGCACGGTCTCTGGCTAGCTGTCTCCAGTGTCGCACGTCAAGTTGGTTGAGGTCCTTCTTCATCTGGGTGCGCTACCTTAACGCGGATGTCCACTTTTACGTTGTCCTACGAGTTCGGGGTCGAAGACTCTTCGGGCTTGAGTAGTGTTGTCCATACGGTCTACATGGCTCGTCCATCTTAGACGTTGAATCCGTTGGCGCCTGGATAGGCTCATGTCGATGTACAGCCGGTACAGATCGTGGTTGAATCTTCTCCTCCAGAAACCGTCAACGCAAACAGGACCAAAGACCGCACGCAGAGCTTTTCTCTCGAAGAGATCAAGGACTTCCTCATCCACTTTTACAGCAGGACTGGGATGATCAAGGTCTTGTACAAAGTCAGCCTGGTCCTTCGAGAGATGGCTCTACTACTCAATTGCCTGTTGAGCCCATAGAAACAGCGGTTGGCAAGAGTTACTCTGCGTTTGATATCGGTACTGATGTTGTTTGTACTGTTTACTGCGGAGCCGAGGTAGACGAAGTCCTTCACTACCTCGAAGTTATAGCTGCATATGGTGACGTTTTGGCCAAGTCGTCGATGTTGTGTGTCCTTTCCTGATGACAGCATATACTTCGTTTTGCCCTCATTCACCGCTAGACCCATTTTAGCCGAATCCGCCTCAATGCCAGCAAACGCCTCATTGACGGCTCGCTGTGTTCTGCCAATCACGTCAATGTCATCCGCGTATGCTAGCAGTTGTACGGACTTCTGGAAGATCGTGCCTCTAGTGCGAGTCTTGCACGATCTTCTCCAGGATGCTGTTAAAGAAATCACATGACAGCGCGTCACCTTGTCTAAATCCTTTTTTGACATTGAAGGTCTCGGTGAGTTCGTTACCGACTTTGATGGAGCAGCGAGAATTCTCCATCGTCATCCTGCACAACCTGACGAGTTTGGCAGGAATGTCAAAACTAGACATGGCGTTGTATAGCTCGTCCCTATGCACGCTGTCATATGCTGCCTTGAAATCGACAAAAAGGTGGTGGGTGTCGATTTGAATTTCTTGGGTCTTTTCCAGGATCTGCCGTAGTGTGAAAATCTGGTCGATGGTGGACTTCCCTGGCCTGAAGCCACCCACACTGATAAGGACCTATCAGGTTATTTATAAACGGCTTCAGTCGAGTACACAAATCGGCAGAGAAGACTTTGCAAGAGATGTTCAGGAGACTTATCCCTCAGTAGTTGGCGCAGTCGAAGGGGTCTCCTTTCTTGTGGATCGGGCAAGCGATACGGAGATTCCACTCATCGGGCATGCTCTCCTCCGACCATATCTTACAGATGAGCTGGTGCATGCGCCCAACCAGATCATCTCCAGCTGCCTTAAAGATTTCAACGGACAGTCCGTCCGCACCGGCAGCTTTGTCGGACTTCAAGCTTGACATTGATTTCTTGACTCCGTCTAAGTAGGGGGGACGGAATTCTCGTTGATCATCGTCCATATTGAGTGGGTCATTATCGCCGTTTAGCGGTTTGCAGAAATGGTTCTTTAAAATTCTCAGTATCAACTGCTACTGCGACTGTACTACTAGTTGTCCAGTCTCGTCCCGGCAGGTTTCTGTCCGAACCTTATATCCACTGGATAACTGTTTCACCCTCTGGTAAAACTGCCGGACATCGGAATTTGATTTGTCACTAATCATTAAACTGTTTTTTTTGTTATTATTTTTAATATTTTTTTTCCATTATTTACATTTATTTATCATTAAACTGTCAATGGCAATTTATTCAGTAAGCTCAACATTTTCATCATGGTAATTTACACGAACGAAGACGGAGTCGGTGGCAGCAACTTCAAGAGCGTTTACTCCAAATTTTCGACGAAGCTGATTTTTGGCTCAGTGGGTTCGTCAATGAGCAAAATATGCCTTATTGGTCGGCTGAAATTCCACATGTGATTCATGAATCACCACTTTATCCACCAAAAATAACTGTTTGGTCCGGTTTGCATGTCGGCAGCGTTATTGGGCCATATTTTTCTTCGTCGACGATAGCGATAGTCACGTTCCTGTGAATGGTCAGCGTTATCGCGCCATGATTACCCATTATTTTTGGCCCGAAACAGAAGGTGTGGACTTTGACTTTGACAGCCAAGCCACACAGCACACGTTGCAATCGATTTATTGAAGAGTAAGTATGGTGAGTGTGTTATCTCAAGAAATGGGCCAGTCGATTGGCCGCCTCGTTCGTGCGATTTAATGCCGCTTGACTATTTTCTTTGGGGCTACGTTAATTCGTTGGTTTATGCCAACATGCCGATGACTTTGGAAGAACTCAGAGCCAACATTGAACGCGAAAAAGCGGTCGAAATGTGTGGCCGAGTTATGAAAATTGGGTCAAACGACTCGACCGCTGCAAAGGTGCCCGCGGTGGCTATATTTTCCGTTTATAAATGTTTTGATTGTACTTAAAGCCGATAATAAAGTTTTTGAAATATTTCCAATGGCTTGCGTTTTATTTAATAGAAAAGTCCTTATGGGAAAACCCTTTAGAGATAGAGTTGAATGTCACTTCTATTAATTAAAGGAATACAAAAAGCGAAAATTGGGTGAAGTGACCATTACAAAATTCAAAGTATTAAGTAACAGAAGCAACAAAAAAAATATGAACTTTAAACTAAATATTAAAGGAGCAAAACAAAAAAATTTAAAATAATTCAGAGAAATCAGAGAAAATAAATAAATTATCTATTTTAATAAATGAGTCGAGTTGAGGTTGGCAGAAAATAGGAAGAAACCGCAAAGAATGAAAACAGATATTAGACCAAAACATCAGAAATATGCGATTCTATATCAGCATGATCAAGGCTAAAGAGCCAGATTTTTAAACTGATAGACAGAGGAAGTTTATCAAATAATCGATAGGATAAAACGGAGACAAAGTGACGATAAGCAGTGGTGCTGTAGTTAGGTACAGCGAAAACCACGGAGATTATAAGAAGAAATGAAACGAAAATTGCGATTTCCATAAAACAGGAGTCGAATCACCGAATCCGTGAACGAGTGAATCGCTATCGAAAATCGTGTATTTCGGATTACAGGACACGTGAACGTGTTGAACTAATCGACCGGCCATTCGATCAGTAGACAGTGGACGTATTGATTTGAAGAGTAAATTACGAATTATTAAAATAATAAATCATATGCATAACAGTTAAAATGTAGTAAGTACCCGCGTAATATGCAATGACAACATTTTTTGGGACGGACTGGAAAAAAATAAACCCCTTTTGCAAAAAGAGCCATCCATCAATTAAATAGTCGATGTCGACAGCGAAAGTGTCGATACTAATTTCAGCACAGGAGGTAGTGCAGTAGAAAATGTGGGTACTGTTCAAGTTTAAAGAGAATATGTTTTAATGAATTGGTTGCAACTCTCGAAAGCCAGGCCACAATCAAGATGTTGGCTAAAATTGAGTGATGTACCATAATTTCGTTAAAATAACTTTTTCAAGTAATCTTCACCGTCTTCCGCACCTTCTGAGGCAATGTCTTCAGGATAAGACATGAGACTGACTATAGCCCAGAGTCAGTTTAGTCAGTCTTGTCGTTCTAGTCAGTCTAGTCAGTCTAGTCAGACTAGTCAGTCTAGTCAGACTAGTCAGTCTAGTCAATATTGTCGGTTTCTCATTGTAGCCAGTCCAGTGGGTCTGTGGGTCAATCTGGCCCGTTCGTCTAATCAGTCTAATCAGTCACGATAGTCAATAATTTATATGGTTCAAGATAAAGATTTGAACTAAATGAAGTCAGGAGAAGTGAATTAGTAAAGGGGTCCCGCAGGGATGAAAACTTGAACCTATCTTGCTCAAGACCAAACTCATCGACTCGTATATGTATGAATAGGTGATTGGAAGAGTAGAGAATTTCCAATACTTTGGGAATATTGTCTCAACCGATGGCGGAACTGAACTGGATATAGCCAACCGCATAAGCAAAGCAAAATCTGCATTTGGGATAAAACACGACTAGGTTTGGTTCAATGACCTTTATTTGACTGTAGTCAAACCGACGATGATCGATACACTGTCCTCAGTAGTCTGTGACGCGGATTTATATACCCGCGTGCATCTGATGCTAATAATAATAATATGGGTGGCGCGACAGTCCGAGGTGGACCTGGGCCTAGCTTCTCAGCAACCACTTGTGTTGTGCGTGCTATTGTTCTGTCACGAGTGGAAGGGACCTACAGTTTAATGCCGACACCGAACGGCGAATTTGAGAAGCTTTTTCTAGGCAGGAGTACTCTTTGAGCATTGTCAGTGACTCAAAAGAGGTGGAGCCGTGAATTAGATAGGTGGTAAATTCGGGTATCGAACCTGGCACCCTCTGCGTAGGAGTCGACGCACTTACCCACTACACCACGGCGACCCACTCATGCTACTCACAGAAAAATTACGTTCCGTGAGCTACGCGAGCAAAATGTTAAACATCAGAAAAATTTACTTTGAATGTTAGTATGGTTCACAAAGCTCATCCTGGAGTCAAGCGTAAGTCCCAAATATTTGAATTTATTTACTCTTTTAACTAGAAAATATTTATCACTACACGTAAGATTTTGATAAAGAGAGGCAGACCACAAATTAAACGCACAGTTTATGTTTAGGACACTCAGGTGCATGAAAGAACACTGAAAGCGGCACTCAAAAGCTTCTCAGATAATACCTCTAGCCATAGAGGCAGGATTCTGCTGACAGCCGGCCTGATCGCTAGAAATACACCTTGGCCAGAATATCCAGAACATATTCAAAGTCAATTGAAGCTGTGGCTCTCAGATTATTGCTCGACCGGAATCCGCCACAAACGACCAAGATGCAACCTTCTTCGACATAGGCTGGCATTATAGACAGCCAATGCTCGAGGAGGACCCCTACCGATGCACATATCCTGTCCAACTTCCTTCTCACCATCACAGGATCATCTGACAGACGAACACTGACCCCGGTCACTGCACCTGCCATTCACGGATTAAGAAGCACTTTCCAGTCCACTCAACTGTCAAAGTCCAAAAAAGGAACAACCGCCTAGAGGAACAAGTTCTTATCGCGCCACGCCACGTCTCTCAATTCAAATCAAATCCATTACGTTCAACCTTGACGATCCCACAGACTCCGCATTCAATTGTCGCACAGAAGTATCTTAAGTGCATCTACTCAACCGGACAGCAGTTAAATTTGTTCCTAAATCAATGCCACATTACGAGCTTGTTTCAGGGTGGGGGTTCGCATGTGTCTCCGCGGTCCAGCTCATTACTTGTGCGACAACTTCATACTCTCTCCGCAGGCCATGGTCATAAATATTTACTGTTTTTTTTTTTTTGTCTTTTTTCACTAAAACACATCCAAACGTTTAGCTTTATCTTTGGCGGTTCGAATAAAAACTAGAAACAACTCCCTCATCGGGCCGAGAGACACGACGATTAAGTGGGGTCGACACCTACGCCCACGCCGCACGAGACTGTCGAGCGCTGGCCCCTCTCCCTCCCGTCGCACCATGACTCCCTCCTTGTCGCATCTGGCAGTTAATTCGCAAGACTCATTCTATGCCATTGAGTGCGTGTGTGTGTGTGTGTCGGTGGGTGTGGGTGCGCCTTTTATTGTATCCACCGCGGAAATACTCGTAATAATCAAAATCATTCTTCCCTCGCCATCTGTTGTTTGACGCTGCAGATTAAGTTGCAACAACCGTCCAGATACAAAGAGGCGCGCGCAGATCCCCAGGGATTACCCTCGGAATGCAATTAACCGAAAGCTGGATTTACGAGTCGGAATGTTTTGACATTTTAATTCGATCATCCCCCGTGTGGCCGCGACGTTGGCTGCGCCATAAACTTGCAAATTGTTGTCGACTGACGAACGTGGGCGATCCAAAAATTTGGTTATCAATGCCGTCGAACGATGGTTATGACTTAATTTCGGGCGGCCAGCGAGTGCGTTGCTGGTGCCGGGCAACACCTAGCGATAAATTCCGAGCGTTTTATTCGACAGCTCGTCTGTAAGTAATCGTGTTGCCGATAACTCTTGCGAGCGATTATCTCCGACCGGATTTGGGAGTTTTGTCTGTTTCGAGGAGCGAACGACCTCTGTGGGCAATAAACACGAGCGGAGGCATAAATCTGAATGGAACATGGACGTTAGGTGCTGCAGACAAATTTGTTGCTTGTCTCGGTGACGTCTGTCTCTTGGGATTGAGGTACTGTGACGGTGGGAGTGGTCTTGGTGATGACTCGGCTGAAGGCACCCTGGTGACATGGACGCTGGGAGGAGAAAGTGGTTGGTCATCCATCGGTATGAACGAAAGTGCGGTCGAAACTTAGAGTCGCAGTTAAAATTCTGACTTTTATGAGGTCTTTATGAGAATGCCTTGTGTGACTCATGAGACGGCTTCACTGTTCGATTTGCGGGTGGAATAGGTGTCACCGCCTGCGAATTGACTCATCTCTTCCAGAGTTTTCGGTGAATGCATCCTTTTGGTGTACAACTTCGTGGATGTGGGAAGGTTGGATCCAAATTGCGTCGGATTTTTCCAGGATGATTCCAAGTGGAGCTTAGGAAAAACAAGGAGAAAGTTACACATGACATGACCAATTGGATTGCCTTAGGAACTGCTCCAAACCACCATGAGACAGTTGCGAACATTTCACATTTCCTGATTCTTGTCCTGATTCCTGCTAAGTTTCAGACACTAGTGAGAAAGCACGTCCTTTTGGAGGTTGTTTCCATGCAGTCCATGTTCCCGTGTACTGGGGGGACCCCAGTCCTCCTACATGGATACAATTATGTTTGGAATGTAACATCGTTCAAAGCTCCGCCGTGGCTTCCAAAAAATGCCCAATTTTTCTTGACCCTGGCGCATCAGGCCGAATTCGACTGATGTCATGGGTTATTGTGACTTTGAGAGACGCTTGCACGCATGGACGCGCAACTTCAGAAAACCCCACAAGAAAAAGTCTGACGGCATTAATTCGCACGATCTTGGTGGCCAGCTTACAATCACCTCCACGTGAGATGACCGTGATCTCCAAAGGCGCCTGAGCTGTGTGTCAAGCCGCGTCGTCCTGTTGACACCACACATCGTTGCTGTCCATATCATCCAATTCAGGCCAGAAGAAATTCAAAAGAAGTTGATAATCATCGACCTATGGCACCAGCCATTGACAGTGATGGTCTGTAATAACATGGGCCAGCGTCATCGGCCAGCCCAAAATCCTCACCAAACGGTGACTTTTCCGGGATATTTTGGACGCCCTTGGATCTCATGTGGAATGTGAATTGGTGTCGTGCCAAATTCGACAGCTTTACCCATTCATTCAGACGTGGGCATTTCTCGGTAGGACGATTATGATGATCATGCCTAACTTTGCGAAACATTATATGCATTTTATTAAACCAATTCTATCATATCCAGGGCTTGTGGAACGCTCTGTCCGTCTACTTAGCAGGCTGAATAAACGACAGCGAATTTGAAGCATGTAGCAAGGCCGCTATCAATTGTCAAAGTTGACAAGTCCCAATTCAGAAGGCCGCTTGCATACCACCTTCAACGAACAACTCCATCCACGACAGAATGCCGCCAAAGGCGGATGTACTTTTAAGAACGCCTTCATATACCTCGGCTTCTAAATACGAATACTACCAGTATCGAGATAAAACGCGGAATAACTCTTACCAATCGCTGTTTCCCTGGTCTCAGGAGGCAACTGAGCGAAAGTACCAAACTGGCCTTATTTACCATCTGGTTCATCCCTGCCCCGATCTATGGCTATGGGACACATGGATAATCTCAAGAGCAAAGGAAGAAATCCAACATAAAATATTTGATCTTGGTTGCGTTGATGTCATTGGAGATGAAGATTCGACCAGGAACTGTATGCCAGCCGACTGCGGACCCCACACCTAATATAATGCATGGACAACACTTATCATGTCAAAATAGTCTTCGAAAATGGATCAAAGCAACAGAGGATGCCCAGGAAACCGATGACGCTCACAACTGGAGAAAGACCTCAGTCAACTTGACGTGTTTAAATTGAGGCATTTGGCTCAGATCGTGCCACTTGGGGAGGCTTGTTTGTTAAGCCCCAGGTCCATCCCATACCGGACTGGTGCGCCTTCAGAAGCAGAAGAAGCATGCAAAGTCATACGGACAACGCTACCGTCCGACAATTTTTTCTTTGCCCTGACAGACAAAAACCCGCCATGTGGGAGTCAATCCACAGGAAACAGGGTAAGCTTCGACCACATCCAACACGCAACTCCAAACACCTCGATCTTTACTTAGCTGCCTCCAGTTTCGCACGCATAGTTGGTTGAGTTCCATTTCCACTTCCGTGCGCCATCTCAGGTCTGGTTTTCCTCTTCTGCAGAGAGCCTTTTATGCGACTTTCCGGTCCAGGACATTGGTTTCCATTTTCTACATGAACTAGCCATCTCCATCGTTGGACCTTCACAATTCTGTCTGAGTCGATGTCCTTGAATAGTTTCTTGTTATATCTTCTCCTCCATTCACCATCTATGCAGACGGGACCGAAAATCACCTGAAGAGTGTTCCTCTCAAAGCAGGCAAAAGCATCATTATCCACTTTTAACAAGAGCATCCGGATGGTCAGTTGCGGATTGCTTCTGCTGTTCGAATGATAAGTCGCAAAGATCGCGATTGGCAGGAGTTATTCCTCGTTTGATTGCTGCGCTTGTGCCGTTGTCTTTCAGTCTTCAACAGGATATGGAAAACCCTTTCCATTGAACCTCCCTCGCTAGGTGGCATAGAGCTGTACCGTCTTCCATGCAGAGATCATGGCAATTAGGGAATCATCTCCAAATGTTCACACATTCAGGCCACGCTTAGGTCTCTTGATAATGTCATCATTTTGAAACCTTCCTCGATTGTATATGGCCCTTGTGTTCCTGTCTCTTAGAGTGGCATTGTGGCAGGATACTGCGAAGCCTATGAAATCGTCAATCGACTGATCACCTCATCTCTCCTTCCCTTTTCAATCCTTCGATATAGCTAAACCTAACGCATTTTGATTGATCAGAATGCACGATCGTAAATTTTGCTAAATTGTATCAAATTTAGGCGCACATTTGATGACATGCTGATCAAATTTGTTGACATTTTCATGGAACCACAATGCCTTCCCTAGACGTACCTCGGCAGTGCTGCAGAGCCGCATACCCTAGCTCATCTAGTTACACCCGATCACTAGCCATCATAAGCAAAGCCATTCCCGAGGAAAAAAAAACTCTTTTTTAGGCCCAATCCCCATTCAAGCCCACCCATCGCCCAAGTCAGTCATTAGGTTGGGATAGAAACCACCTCATTTCCATAATAGCTCCCATGTTAACAGGATAATTGAAAATGATGACAAAACACCCACTTATAGGCTGCTCGCTCGGCCAAAGAACGAACGCCACGCCAACGAAGACCACTCGCCCATGCCTCTGGACGACTGCCACGAAAATGAAATAAACATTCCTAGGCCGAGTTAAACACAAGTTAACGACTGTCCACGGAAGTGAATATTGCCCGCCTCCAGGACGCACAAAATGAGCACTCCGCGAGGACTCTTTGCCCCAGTGTGGGTTTCGCGCTCTCTCACTCGCTCTGCCGCACTCTCAAGCGACGACGACTAACGCAATTTATTACATAATTAACATCAAGGAAGCACTGTGTGCTCCTGTGGAATGAATTTATGATGACCCAAGGATCCCTACCTCACCTGCTGAGCTATATTCAATTAGCGCCTGACCACAGAGTCTCCCAGTCGCATACACACACAGGACATTAAGGGCAGTTTCTAATAGCCGCCTCCCCTGCCTCGGCGCGGCGGCGGGACTTCCGACTTTTTTGTGTCGAAATATAATTACCTGAATCCACGAACACGGTGGACTGCCGAACATGTCGCCCGTTCGAATTCAACGACATAATCAGAGAGAATGATGTCCTTTTGTCACACAACACTGGCGCGCAGGGAGCCGGCACCGGGCCCCGCTCGGCTGTCCTGCCAATATGGCGTCGTTGTCATTAAAATAACTCTTTTTTGATAGGAATTCTGTTGTTATTCGTTTCGATTTTTATGGTGTCGCACCCATTCATTCATCCGCGAGGACGAAAATGGTGGCAGGACTATAAACTGTCCGTTGTTCGTGGTTGGAGTCGGACGGTGGAGGCAATAAAGTCAATGAATAGAGATCGAAGGCTAGGATACGGAAGCCGTTCCTTAATTAAATTTCGTTCTAGTGGTCATTGCGAGTGCGTGTTGCGTGAAGAACCGCGAAAGGGTTGACAATTCGAATGAACATGTGCCGGGGGCAGCAGTTCAGAGAGGGAAGTGCGTCCTTATTTCTTCAGTCAATCAGTCTTGAGCTCTGTCAGTTCAGCCAGTTAAGTCAGTTCAGTCAGTTCAGTCAGTTCAGTCAGTTCAGTCAGTTGAGTCAGCTAAGTCAGTTCAGTCAGTTCAGTCAGTTCAGTCAGTTCAGTCAGTTCAGTCAGTTCAGTCAGTTCAGTCAGTTGAGTCAGCTCAGACAGTTCAGTCAGTTCAGTCAGTTCAGTCAGTTGAGTCAGCTAAGTCAGTTCAGTCAGTTCAGTAGTTCAGTCAGTTCAGTCAGTTCAGTCAGTTCAGTCAGTTTAGTCAGTTCAGTCAGCTCAGTCAGTTCAGTCAGTTCAGTCAGTTCAGTCAGTTAAGTCAGTTCAGTCAGTTCAGTCAGTTCAGTCAGTTCAGTCAGTTCAGTCAGTTCAGTCAGTTCAGTCAGTTCAGTCAGTTCAGTCAGTTCAGTTAGTTCAGTCAGTTCAGTCAGTTCAGTCAGTTCAGTCAGTTCAGTCAGTTCAGTCAGTTCAGTCAGTTCAGTCAGTTCAGTCAGTTCAGTCAGTTCAGTCAGTTCAGTCAGTTGAGTCAGCTAAGTCAGTTCAGTCAGTTCAGTCAGTTCAGTCAGTTCAGTCAGTTCAGTCAGTACAGTCAGTTCAGTCAGTTCAGTCAGTTCAGTCAGTTCAGTCAGTTCAGTCCCTTCAGTCAGTTCAGTCAGTTCAGTCAGTTGAGTCAGCTAAGTCAGTTCAGTCAGTTCAGTCAGTTGAGTCAGCTCAGTCAGTTCAGTCAGTTCAGTCAGTTCAGTCAGTTCAGTCAGTTCAGTCAGTTCAGTCAGTTCAGTCAGTTCAGTCAGTTCAGTCAGTTCAGTCAGTTCAGTCAGTTCAGTCAGTTGAGTCAGCTAAGTCAGTTCAGTCAGTTCAGTCAGTTCAGTCAGTTCAGTCAGTTCAGTCAGTTCAGTCAGTTCAGTCAGTTCAGTCAGTTCAGTCAGTTGAGTCAGCTCAGACAGTTCAGTCAGTTCAGTCAGTTCAGTCAGTTGAGTCAGCTAAGTCAGTTCAGTCAGTTCAGTAGTTCAGTCAGTTCAGTCAGTTCAGTCAGTTCAGTCAGTTCAGTCAGTTTAGTCAGTTCAGTCAGCTCAGTCAGTTCAGTCAGTTCAGTCAGTTCAGTCAGTTAAGTCAGTTCAGTCAGTTCAGTCAGTTCAGTCAGTTCAGTCAGTTCAGTCAGTTCAGTCAGTTCAGTCAGTTCAGTCAGTTCAGTCAGTTCAGTCAGTTCAGTCAGTTCAGTCAGTTCAGTCAGTTCAGTCAGTTCAGTCAGTTCAGTCAGTTCAGTCAGTTCAGTCAGTTCAGTCAGTTCAGTCAGTTCAGTCAGTTGAGTCAGCTAAGTCAGTTCAGTCAGTTCAGTCAGTTCAGTCAGTTCAGTCAGTTCAGTCAGTTCAGTCAGTTCAGTCAGTTCAGTCAGTTCAGTCAGTTCAGTCAGTTCAGTCAGTTCAGTCCCTTCAGTCAGTTCAGTCAGTTCAGTCAGTTGAGTCAGCTAAGTCAGTTCAGTCAGTTCAGTCAGTTGAGTCAGCTCAGTCAGTTCAGTCAGTTCAGTCAGTTCAGTCAGTTCAGTCAGTTCAGTCAGTTCAGTCAGTTCAGTCAGTTCAGTCAGTTCAGTCAGTTCAGTCAGTTCAGTCAGTTCAGTCAGTTGAGTCAGTTCAGTCAGTTCAGTCAGTTCAGTCAGTTCAGTCAGTTCAGTCAGTTCAGTCAGTTCAGTCAGTTCAATCAGTTCAGTCAGTTCAGTCAGTTCAGTCAGTTCAGTCAGTTCAGTCAGTTCAGTCAGTTCAGTCAGTTCAGTCAGTTCAGTCAGTTCAGTCAGTTCAGTCAGTTCAGTCAGTTCAGTCAGTTCAGTCAGTTCAGTCAGTTCAGTCAGTTCAGTCAGTTCAGTCAGTTGAGTCAGCTAAGTCAGTTCAGTCAGTTCAGTCAGTTGAGTCAGCTCAGTCAGTTCAGTCAGTTCAGTAGTTCAGTCAGTTCAGTCAGTTCAGTCAATTCAGTCAGTTCAGTCAGTTTAGTCAGTTCAGTCAGCTCAGTCAGTTCAGTCAGTTCAGTCAGTTCAGTCAGTTCAGTCAGTTCAGTCAGTTCAGTCAGTTCAGTCAGTTCAGTCAGTTCAGTCAGTTCAGTCAGTTCAGTCAGTTCAGTCAGTTCAGTCAGTTCAGTCAGTTCAGTCAGTTCAGTCAGTTCAGTCAGTTCAGTCAGTTCAGTCAGTTCAGTCAGTTCAGTCAGTTCAGTCAGTTCAGTCAGCTCAGTCAGTTCAGTCAGTCTTCATCCAACTCAATCAAATATTTTCGTTTTCCCATCAACGCCTCCTCACACCTCGCCACGTCCACGTCGACCTGTCAACACGGAATTACCCAATAATTCAACCCTTTACCAGATGACACAATACTCGACTTGCCACCCCCTGAAACGGGCTCATCACTTCACCGGTCCTTCCGTTTCCTTTCTCCAAATAAATGAAATATTTGTCAAATAAACTCTAATGAGATTTGTCACGCATGTCCAGTTAGTGCGACGGCGGCAGGGGTTGGTTGGTAACCCAACCCTCATCCGCCTGCCGAGGGGGTTGTGGAAAATGAAGAAAAAAATCTACAAAAGGACCTGCCCGCACCCTCTTTCACGGTCATCATCGGGCGAGACTGCGTCTCTATTTGTGGAAGGGGTTGCTGCTGTGTGCCCTGCCATGGGGACCTCTCTCTCTCTCTCAATCTGCGATTCGATTCGCATATCCGAGTGTCGTCGTTCACTCGCATGACACTGAACACTTGCGAGCGATCAAAAAGTTTAATTGCTTCAATCGCTGCTTGTGGACGTGTTTGTTTTTTTTTTCGTTTCCAGTTTGGTTATCCTTTCAGCTCATCCTCGTCCTCCTTTGGATTGCGTTCTTTTAAATTCGTTTGGCTTAGCTTGATACGGAGCGGGGGGTTCGTGGGCCTGGACTACACCTGGGTGAGGGTCGGTTGTCGACGCGAGGACGGTCGGAAGTGAGCGGTTACCGAGGATGAACAGATACTTGTCTGCTGTGAGGTGCTATCTTTTTCGGGTTGGCTCGCGGGATGACGAGCAAAGTTTAATTAAAAATGTGTCCAGTGTTGATACTTAATTGATTCCAGGACGTCCTGGGGAGGAGGGATGCGATGCCAGGGACTGGGCAATGCAGTTGGAAGGTGGATGCACTGGAAGTGATGGACAAAGTGAATTGGGACCATTTTCGTCGAAGGGGCGTCGTGAGTGTCGATCCTTGTGGTCATTGTGGAGAGAGGCGGTCATCGATGAGGAGTAGCTGACTGTATTCCCAGGCGCTCTGGTGACCCCTTGGCTTGGCCAAAACACTGCTTTCGACCCGTAGTCCCAGGCCACATACCGTCCACTGCGATCCAGGAGCGCACAAAACAAAATTGATACTCATCTTCTTCCCAAGCCACCTCACAACTTCACCTCAAGCCACCTCACAAAGGTCACCAGCGCCAGTTGGCCCCTCAACTGCCAGCCACCCCTTCTCTGGGCCTCGCACAGCTCACTACCCCCATCACAGCATGAACTGAAAACTAATTAAAAAGAAGATGTTTCACGCTCCTCACGGGTCTCACGAGGAGGAGGCACGCCACCACGCCACCAGGCCAGAGAAGAGCCTCATTTGAATCGTAGACCAGCAGAGAGCGGTGCAACCATCGGCCAGCCACCATCAGCCACATCCAACTCTTCGTACAACCGCCACTTTGCCAAAGTGAATCAAAGGCGACCACATAGACATTACAATTAACCAGCAGCAGCAGCAGCAGCCCGTCCGTCTGTTCGTCCGGCCGTCCGCCATCCGAAGGAATTCGCCGCCGTGCCGCGCCGCGCCGCCACCCGCTGCCACCGCGCTGGATTTGGCGCACCGCTTGAGGAGGATGTTGTGAAGTAAAAATCGGGTAAGTGGATGTGTACTCGTTTAAGTATCTCTCGGAGAGAAAGAGAGATGTTTTCGTAATAAAGTGATGCCCGCGGACCACCTAAGACGCTGGGCTGGATGGAGGAAACTTCTCGATGACTTGTTCCATGATTTGTACCGTCGTCGGTCGTCTCCATCGTCTTCGCCGCCGTGCCGCCGCGCCGTCGTCTTCATCGACTTCATCGTCTTCTTCGTCATCGTTGTCGTTGTTGTCTGAGTCGATGTCGGCCACTGGCGCACGGAGGAGGAGGGAAAGGCGCGAAGCCCACTCTTCTGCGGCTTAGAAGCGTTCGCTTTGCATACGTTTGTCCCGAACACAAGCGCAGAGATGCACGTGAGAGCATACTCACAAGACTCACAAGAGAGACACACAGATGAGATGTGATTTCGTTGTCATTTGGAACGCGTTGTTGCTGTTGCTGTTGCTGTAGCTGTGTGTTGTGCCATTGGCCGGGTGCTCATGTTTTTGTTGGTTTGCATCACGCCTCTGGATTGGCATGAAGTTGATGTTAAGAGAGGATTCAAGAGAATCAGCGATGAAGATGTTGCCAAGAAATACACGAAATGGTAACGAACATGCATGTGGCTGGGATTTTTCGTTTGCTGCCCATGTGTGCAGGTGTACGTGGCTGTGTTTGTCACGCATCAGTTAGACAATGTGGCTCATGGTCCGATTAGACGGTGCGTGACGAGATGAAGGGCTTAGTTGTGAGCTTTTAAGTGCTGCGAGTTTGGCTAGATTTTGGTGATGGAAGTCATACATTTGAAGGCGCAACTGTCAAGTCTCAGGGGTCTTTCGATCTGAGATGATGGGCTTCACAGTCGTAAGTTGCAAGCGCTCATGGGCTCGTCATGGTTAAGTCGTCATCCAGGACACTAACTTCAAGCCGACACAAAATGGCGAAAATTGTAGATGAACCAGGGACCCGACATTGTATTCAAGGGAAAGTTATGAATTGCCCATAAGCTGAGAACTGGGATTATCCTTCTGTTTCTTGGGGACAGAAGAAGAAGACACGATCCTCTTCTTCTTGCACCTAGGCACCTAGATTCTAACTGCAGCATTGAGATGCATCGAGATTTTTTATGCAGGTAGACACTTTGATTTCTTAAACATCATCCTGGAGAAGAACGTGCAAGACTCACACGCCAACACTAGAGGCACGATCTTCAGGAAGTCCGTACAACTGCTAGCATACGCGGATGACATTGAAGTGATTGGCAGAACACAGCGAGCCGTCAATGAGGCGCTTGCTGGCATTGAGGCGGAGGCGGCCAAAATGGGTCTAGCTGTGAATGAGGGAAAAACGAAGTATATGCTGTCATCAAGAAAGGACACACAACATCGACGTCTTGGACAGAGCGTCACAATGGGCAGCTATAACTTCGAGGTAGTCAAGGACTTCGTCTCGCTCGGCTCAGCAGTAAACAGTACAAACAGCATCAGTACCGAAGTCAAACGCAGAGTTACTCTTGCCAACCCCTGTTTCTATGGGCTCAAGAGGCAATTGAGTAGTAGAGCCATCTCTCGAAGGACCAAGCTGACTTTATACAAGACCTTGATCATCCCAGTCCTGCTGTACGGCGCGGAGGCATGGACAATCTCAAAAGCAGATGAGGAAGTCCTTGGTCTCTTCGAGAGAAAAGCTCTTCTTGCGATCTTTGGTCCTGTTTGCGTTGACGGTTTCTGGAGGAGAAGATTCAACCACGAACTGTACGGGCTGTACAGCGACATGAGTCTAGTCAGGCGTCTTCGGATCCAACACCTAAGATGGCTAGGACATGTAGAGCGTATGGACAACTCAGCTCCGGCCCGAAAAGTCTTCGACTCCGAACCCGTCGGACAACGCAATAGAGGAAGCCCGCGGTTAAGGTGGCTCACCCAGGTGGAGAAGGACCTCAACCAACTTGGCGTGCGACAATGGAGACAGCTAGCCAGAGATCGTGCTAGCTGGAGAGGCTTGATGGTTGAGGCCCAGGTCCACCCCGGATTGTAGCGCCAAATAAAGAAAGAAGAAGAAGACTCTTTGAATTCACAATAACGCACCCACCTACTACGCGACGACGGCCACGATGTTAAGCTAATTTCCACTAGTTATGAGCATCAAGTTGATTAAGATCCTTGTGCGCAGAATAAGAAAGCGGTTGTCTTCGACTACATAGTCCCACATGTCCATAGTCGAAGACTTTTTGGCCGGATCATTTCACCCTACTTGGTATAGTCACATCTAGCTCATGGCTACCCTCTGTGATTCTACAGTCTACCAACATTTCATAGTCGCAGTCAACACAAACATGACATAAGTGCACTCAGAACTCGATTAAAGCCCCAGTTCTTCTTCCACCGCATCAGTTTAAAGTATAAACGATATTATTTCGAGCCGTTTGAAACCTGCACCGGATTTTAGCATGTCGATGGAGCACTATCTTCTCCAGTACCAGATTGGCTGGTTGTTGTAAATACGAAGGCACTATCTTCTAAAAGTCAGTCAAACTGTTGGGATACGCAGATGACAGCGACATCGTCGTGCGTTCTCAACGTCCCGTAGTGGAAGCTTTCACGGCGATTGGGGAAGAGGCCAAGCGGGCTGATCTTAAGGTCAATGAGGATAAAACTAAGTATATGCTGTCGACCAAAAATCGATCCGTCACACACCACCTATGAAAAAAATATTACAATCGGCAGTTACAATTTTGTGGTAGTAAAGGAGTTTGTCTACCTCGGGGCAAACGTAAACTCAACAAGCGACATATCCGTGGAGATTCGACGTAGAACCGCCTTTGGCATCCGGTGTTACTTCGGTTGTCAACTGGCGTCAAAAAACCTGACTCGAAGGACTAAGATCATGGTCTACAAAACCCTAATTTTGCCAGTCCTGCTATATGGAGCCGAAATTTGGACGATAAGCAAAACTGCGGAGCTGATACTTGGTCCCTTCGAAAGAAAAATTCGATGTTGGGATATATGGTCCCGTCTGAGAGGAAGGCGAATGGAGGAGAAGACACAACCGCAAACTCTACGAGCTGGATGCAGTCCGGAAGGCAAAGATCCGTCGACTGCACTGGCTCGGCCACATCGAGCGCATGGACAACAATGCTCCAGCTAAGAGGGTCATCGAATCCGAGTATAAAGACGGTATAAAGTCCAAGTAATCGCGGATGCAAGACAGCTTGGTCTTGATGACTGGAAGCAGTGTGCCGAGGACCGTCAGGAATGGAAAACAGCTATCGCTCAGGCTCGGACCCTGCATGGGTCGTCAGCCTGATAAGTATGTAAGTAAGCTAGTTCACAGCGGATTATAAGGATTGGAGTGCTTAGTCCATTTGTTTGGCGCGTTTACTCTTGCGGCTGGTCTCAAAATATGACCAGCCAGAACTTGCACCAGACCGAAAACACAACGATGACAAGACAACATTCCCCTTCAATTCCGAATTCTATTTGTTTCCAATCAGTCAGTCTTTGTACATATTACAAGGCAAAGCAGTGCGACTATGTATGCTATCACAGATCGATTGGAGGAAATTCACCCACAAGGTGGAGGTGATGAGTCATTCTACACCACCTATGAGTCAAAGCCCTGGTCGATATTTATTAGACCAGTTATTCCTTCCTGTGAGTCAGCCCTACGATGTCTTTAATGGGCTGACAACTCTTGAAATGCTCATGCCTTAGGCTCACTGTCGGCGCCGTGGCTTAGTTGGTTAAAGCGCCTGTCTAGTAAACAGGAGATCGTGAGTTCGAATCTCGCCGGGGCCTTCGTGGAGAATAACGTCGCTTTTTTTTAAATATTTTTTTTTTTACATCAATAAGGATGACAGAAGGAGTGGAATAGTGGGAAGGATAATTTTAGTAGAACCATGCTCTCACATTTTAAATTTCTGAAACTAAAAATGGAAATATGAACATGTATCATGTCACAATCACTTTATGTATGCAATTAATGTAATATTTTAAGCCCTGTACTTAAACAAGAATATTAAAATAATAAAGTACAGAGATTTGAAAACAATAAAATGAAATGAAAATCAAGTGAAACTGCTAAATTTAATAAAGAGATGGTGGGGAACACCCACACCTTAATAGTAACGATATACATTGATGAGTAACGTTTCGTTACATGCTACTTTGTTGAATACTCTATACTCGGTAACGAATACATGCATTTTCCTACAGTGTTATTTTTCGCGAAAACACCACAGAGAATTCCTCTCGAGAAAACTTAACATAAACAAACCATCTTATTCTTTCAGTCATCACGCAAATTTGTTGACTATAGGTGAGAGTTGGAATAAGTACTTATTCCAGGTGGACGACGGGAATAAAAATATGTCTGCCCCAAAAGTGTAGCACCGCTTTCAAAAATGTCAAATTCAGTCTTCAACTAAACACAACTCCAGAGTTGAAAAGCGCAAACTTGGCCTTGATACCAAGCCCGGCCTCTCTGATCACAGATCTTCCAAGTTGTTTCAAAATGGATCCAGCTCGGCCAAACCTACAAAAAAGCTGATTACTCCTCAGCTGAGCTCCCATTCGTCGTGAAAACGACGCTGAAATATTTAATCTTCTCCACCTGCTTCAATAGGACTCCACTTATATGATAACATAACATACACATACTTGTGAAACATTGAAAAGAATATGTACTTCAAATTTAAATCTCTACAAGCCGAAGTACCGCAAGGCAGTGTTCTTAGTCCTCTCCTGCATCATCATCATCATCATCTTCAGACCCGCATGATCCACTAAACTGGTCGCGGGGGTAAACCACGCACGAGAGATCTCCAGACAACTCGATCCTCCGCCATCGACTCCAACTCATCAGGGGTTATGCACAAGCGTAACCAGGCGAGATTATGGACCTGTCCCAACCACCTCATCCTAGGTCTGCCAAGTGGTCGCCTACCTGATGTAATCGCATTCAAGGCCCGCCTCGGAAGTCGTGATGGTGTGGCCGTACGTGCTACGTGACCAAGCCAACGAAGCATAGCTCTTTCCTTTCGGAGAAGCAGCAGCTCAACGTTGAGTTCCTCGCGCACTGTCGTGTTTCTCACCCTATCCCGGCGAGTAATTTTCACTACAGCACGAAGAAATCTCGCGATCTTATTCTTTCGGTCATTATCCAAATTTCGTGACCATAGGTGAGACTTGGAACAAATACTTATTTGCAAACTGCTAACTTAGCTTTAAGACCGAGCTCGGCCTTTCTGATTACAGATCTACCAAGCTGTGTCAAAACTGACCCAGCTTGACCAATCTTACAGGAAAGTTCAGTATTACTCCTCCCATCACTCGTGAAGAAGACCCCGAGATACTTAATCTTATCCACCTGCTTCAATGGGACTCCACTAACATGTCGACTGCATTGAACAGGCGTTCTGGAAATTACCATAACCTCTGATTTGTCCACGTAACCTTCATCCCAGAATCAGCACCTACGGCCACAAGCCTATCCTCTGCTTTACCTACTTTATAGCAGCGATATACCATAAGACGTACACACAGTACTAGAGACATTTACTGGCGACACCACAGACAACTTGCTAGCAACAGTCGTGCAAAAACGGTCGAAGGGACGACGAGACTGTGCTTTAGGTCGGGTTCACGAATGGGTTAATACTTGCCGAATTGAGCTTACTGACGTTAAGTCCGTTCATATAATCTATGAAACTTAGGATGAACAAAAAGAAAATTATTAATTATAAAATAAATGAAGTAAAATAAAGTTTTTGTAAGCTAACTTAATTAAATAAACTAACTAAACTTACTAAACTTACTAAACTAACTAAACTAACTAAACTAACTAAGCTAACTAAACTAACTAAAATAACTAAACTAACTAAACTAACTGAACTAACTAAACTAACTAAACTAACTAAAGTAACTAAAGTAACTAAACTAACTAAACTAACTAAACTAACTAAACTAACTAAACTAAGTAAACTAACTAAACTAACTAAACTAACTAAACTAACTAAACTAACTAAACTAACTAAACTAACTAAACTAACTAAACTAACTTAACTAACTAAACTATCTAAACTAACTAAACTAACTATGCTAACTAAACTAACTAAACTAACTAAACTAACTAAACTAACTAAACTAACTAAACTAACTAAACTAACTAAACTAACTAAACTAACTAAACTAACTAAAGTAACTAAACTAACTAAGCTAACTAAACTAACTAAGCTAACTAAACTAACTAAACTAACTAAACTAACTAAACTAACTAAACTAACTAAACTAACTAAACTAACTAAACTAACTAAAGTAACTAAACTAACTAAGCTAACTAAACTAACTAAACTAACTAAACTAAGTAAACTAAGTAAACTAACTAAACTAACTAAACTAACTAAACTAACTAAACTAACTAAACTAACTTAACTAACTAAACTATCTAAACTAACTGAACTAACTATGCTAACTAAACTAACTAAACTAACTAAACTAACTAAACTAACTAAACTAACTGAACTAACTAAACTAACTAAAGTAACTAAACTAACTAAACTAACTAAAGTAACTAAACTAACTAAGCTAACTAAACTAACTAAACTAACTAAACTAAGTAAACTAAGTAAACTAACTAAACTAACTAAACTAACTAAACTAACTAAACTAACTAAACTAACTTAACTAACTAAACTATCTAAACTAACTGAACTAACTATGCTAACTAAACTAACTAAACTAACTAAACTAACTAAACTAACTAAACTAACTGAACTAACTAAACTAACTAAAGTAACTAAACTAACTAAACTAACTAAAGTAACTAAACTAACTAAGCTAACTAAACTAACTAAACTAACTAAACTAAGTAAACTAAGTAAACTAACTAAACTAACTAAACTAACTAAACTAACTAAACTAACTAAACTAACTTAACTAACTAAACTATCTAAACTAACTGAACTAACTATGCTAACTAAACTAACTAAACTAACTAAACTAACTAAACTAACTAAACTAACTGAACTAACTAAACTAACTAAAGTAACTAAACTAACTAAACTAACTAAAGTAACTAAACTAACTAAGCTAACTAAACTAACTAAACTAACTAAACTAAGTAAACTAAGTAAACTAACTAAACTAACTAAACTAACTAAACTAACTAAACTAACTAAACTAACTTAACTAACTAAACTATCTAAACTAACTGAACTAACTATGCTAACTAAACTAACTAAACTAACTAAACTAACTAAACTAACTAAACTAACTGAACTAACTAAACTAACTAAAGTAACTAAACTAACTAAACTAACTAAAGTAACTAAACTAACTAAGCTAACTAAACTAACTAAACTAACTAAACTAACTAAACTAACTAAACTAACTAAACTAACTAAACTAACTGAACTAACTAAACTAACTAAAGTAACTAAACTAACTAAACTAACTAAAAAGGAGCGACGCTACAATGAATAATGTTGCAAAAACGTGAAAAATTATTCTTTTTTCAGAGCTTCCATTGCATGCTCTGCATAAACGGCTTGAGTTACTCAAAAATCGTGTATGAT
Source organism: Eristalis intricaria (assembly GCA_964034865.1). NCBI lineage: Eukaryota > Metazoa > Arthropoda > Insecta > Diptera > Syrphidae > Eristalis > Eristalis intricaria. The sequence goes on from OZ035877.1 coordinate 66,125,122, forward strand.
GGAATTGGTCATCTTTAAAAGTTCTACAAAAAAGTCTGTGACACTATGTGTCTATCTTTTAAGATTGAATCTGTACCGGGTCAGGAAAAAGTCCGTCGATTTCACTGGTCTGGCCACATCCAGCTTATGGACAACAACGCTTCAGTAAATCGGAACCCCCCAGTTAGAGAAGGCGACGTTAATCGAACCTACGGCATAATGAGCAAGTCATCGCGCACGCAAGGGAACTTGGTCGTGAGGCAGACCGTCAACTATGGAAGGCAGAGGAGTAAATGAGTACTAGTAGGGACATCGTTTATCTCAGCTCAACGGTGAATGCACTACTGGCAAACTTCAGTTTATCACTAGCTGGCTTTACCGATCATTGAAAATAAAGCTCGCTCTCGAAGAACGCTCTTTGACTCTTGTTTTACGGAAAATTTCAAAAGCACTCCTTTGTCCCCTTAAGAGATATTGACGTCGTGCGATCTTTAGTCCTTTTGGAGTTCATGCCATCTGTAGGAAAACATTCAACTCACTCAGACTGCACCTCCACAGTGCAGCGACATAAGTCTAGTCAGATGACTCTGATCCAAGTCCCGTCTAGTCCATGTGAGCTACAACTTGGCTTCGAGCAGAAGGGCTTTCGATGGTGAACCTGTGCGGTAGGTGAAGAGGATTGATGGTAGAGTCGTAGGTCAACCCGAATTGTAGAGAAAGAAAAAAATGTTGTCAGGCAGAATAAGGAGATGCCTTCACCTTGTCGGCGTTCGAACACTTTTGCGATAACAGAGCTCAGGCCGCTACGCGGAATCACTCACAAAGGGAGCTGCACACCGCCACAGCGTCGTACAAGTTTAAGCAGTGACGCGAGTTTCCAAAGACGGTCTTTAGGACCGTCAACAGAAATAGCCTCTACCTCGAGGATAACCGATAACAATCAATAAATTGATAACAACCGAGTTGCCGCACGAGACGCGTAGGAACCTACAAGCCATGGATTTCAACCGAAATAATCACTATGTGTAGAAACAGGGATGAGTTTTATAGGAAGTGGAAAAATAGCCCGAAGTGTAAAACGTATGAAAGCCAGTACAAGAAGTATAGGAACACAGTGAATAACAACAAGACTAATGAAAGCCAATTATTACAGACAAAAATTCGGAAATGCTAAAAATGACCCAAGAAAAACATGGGGTGTCGTCAATGAACTTCTTGACAGAAAGAAGCGTTCAATTGACGAAATCAACATAAACAATTTTCCAGATGCTGCTGTTGGCTTGAAAGCCATTGTGGAGAAACTCGCAAATCAATTTTCCCATCAAGCCGCAAACATCATCCATGCTTGTGACACAAAGATCTCTAACCATGTGAGCAGTCAACTTTAACAAACCATATATTTAGAGGAAGCAACTGAACCGGAAGTAGATAAGATACTGAGTCAATTAAATAGTAAAAAAGGTTCTGGGCCAGATACTATTAGACCAATTGATCTCAAATTCAATGCTATGTGTCTCACTCCAGTTATCACCAAAATAATAAATTGTAGTATGTTTGAGTGTCATGTACCAAAGTTGATGAAGAAGGCGATATTTCACCCAATTTACAAAGGAGGGGTAAAAAACGAAACAGCAAATTACAGGCCGATTGCAATATTGCCGGCTGTAGAAAAATGTCTGGAAGAAGTACTTAACGGAAACGCAGCAAAATCTCCCATGGACAAGATATCTAACCTACAGCATCATCTTGTAAAAATTTAGAGACCTTTTAATTAAAATCTTCAAGTCCTAGATGTCAAAGCAATTTTTCAGATGACAACACTGCTACACTACATGAATGACCCACGATTTCAGCAACCCTTATGTCACTCGCTAAACACAAGAAGACGAGCCCAAGGGATGCTTGAAGTTCCGGAAGCTTTCAACTTTATGGAGACCGTGAACTACGATGCGCTGTCTCCAAACTAATGAACTCGCTGCCACAGTTTTTAAAAGTCATTCCAAACTTCAAAAAAAGGAAAAAGATTTTTATTGCAATCTCATTACGTATCTTAGAGTTTTTAATTCGTCAATATTAATCTCACTTAAAAAAGCTTTAAATTTAATCAACAACTTGAATTAATGTAAACTTAAAACTAAAGAATTTAAAGTCACTTCAAAACCTGTCACAATCCATGTATTTACCACCACCTGCAGATAAGCATTTAGCTTTGCAGGTAAACCATTGTAAACGAATAATATATGTATTAATAAGAACAACATTAAAAAAAAAAAAATATTTACAGGCGAAATTAAATAAATAAATTTTGTGCGTTTAGTTTGAGTCTCTGGCTCAATTTGTCAAATCTAAGCTCACGCTCAAGCGAATTCTGTTTCATTTAGAAGACCGGCGTTCAAGGCCGCCGATGACAATAAGTGCCGAGAACAACGTCACATCTGACATATGACAACCTGAAACCGTTACAGATTTGGTCACTTCTTGTCACCACTTCCAGCTTAAGAGCCATCAGATCTATTGCCAAACAAGAGCAAGCTTGTGACTCAGATCCCTTGTCTATGCGGATGACAGACTGACCAATGCGACGTTCTTAATCTTATCCACAATTGATCGCAACACGAAAACAATGTACAAATCAATTCAAGTCCTCTGCGATCCTTCCTGATGAATACCTGTCCGCGTGAATAGAAAATGTTCCAGATCCAACCGGCATCGCCACTTGCAGTCGCTTACCCAGAAACCCCTTGACAAGATCAATTTCTCATCCGCTCAGACGTTCCTCTCCGACGACGACCGCCGATTGAGTCGTTCACATCGGAAAATCATTATTAGACCGAATTTTCCACTTCCAATCCCGTTCCCGTATCCATTCCAGCACACAGCGGCGCAGATCCTTTGGAGGGTGCTTCACAAGCGGCTCGGAATTGTTTGCCCGTCACTTCAGTTGAAAGGCCACCACTTAACCTTCGTAGCCCACAGCTCCATGCCATCAACGCAGAGCCTCCTTCACTTCCATTCGTGGTTGCCAAGAGACCCAGAGCCACGGCTCTCCTTCACAGCGCATCCACATCTGGAGACGGGCCGCGGTGCATGTGTGCGCGCTCTGCCGTCTGTGTCTGCTGGCATGATCTCCATTCGGGCGAAGCACCACCACCACCACCGGCTGACCAGCGCGACGTGTGTGGTCTCCGCTCATTCGGAGCATTTTGCAGTGTTCGTGCCTATCGTTTGGGGGTCCCAATAGGGTTCAATCTCTTGCAACGGAGCGCATAAGGATTCGCCGGCGCACACACGGCCACTCGGCTGGGTGCAGTGGAGACGCCTGCTCTGGGCCCGAAATCGAATTATGATGGGAATTTGAATGTCAGCTCCATCGGGTCGTTTAAATTTCGAGGCACGACCTCCGAAAAATCCACCTCCTCCGCCGTCGCCGTGATCCTTGCCCGCTCAGTCTGGGCGCGGATGAATGAGGCTTTCGGGTGATTTCGCATGCGCAGCGACCCGACGACGACTTCCGAGAAGCGTCCAGAATTAAATTCGCCTAATTACCCACGATCGTCATCGCCGGGCCGCGGACTGCAACCAGCGATATCACGGACGATTAAGGACTGTTTTGACAATTTCTGACAGCTCTCTTAACAGATCACGATTCGCGGTGGTCGCCGGTCGATCGCTGCGATCGCGGACGGAGGCGCACGCAGTGTTGACACTGATCCGCTTGTGGGTGGACGGCGGACGTGGATGCGATGTCGCCGATAACCGAGTGAGCGCGGCTTGGGCTGGGAGGTGTGAGAAGTTGTCGACGACATGGGCCCGCGATGAACGTGGGACAGAGCTGCGGCGACGCTGACGTCCTGAGCTTGTACTTCGGTGCGCGACTTGGAACTCTAGGCGGGTAATTGGGTCAAGTGGTCGCTGGGAACTAAGGAAGATCGAATAGACTCTTGGACGACTCCGGGGCTTCGCCAGAACATTGCTTGTGATCGAGGATCATGATCGTGGCCGAGATCGAACCGAACTTTGGACTGCCACCGAAACAACTTCAAAAATTCTTTCTCCAGACCGATCTCCCCCGGGCCCCCATTGCAGTCCAGCGCGCCCGCCGCTCAGTCTGCCTTCTCGCATCAGGGCCTTCCCGCGATCTCTAGGGACATCCCCAATTAGACGCACCCCCACAACGCTGCGCGCCACAGCCAGCACCCCCCGATCGGCTCGAGAGCCCGGAGTCGGTGACACAACAATACCCGATCGAACACATTTCAATTAATCCAACTGCCATCGATCATAATTAAAATTCCGCCATTCAGTGGGCCCACCACCAGCGGACGTGATTTATGGCCGGGCCCGCTATGCGCAGCGGCTGCGGAATGCGCGCGCACACCAGCAGCCCCAGTCGAACGCAAAAATTGGTTCGTCGGATAAGTCCGATGATTTATCGGGGCGCGAGACGCTCTCGTACTCGTACGCGCACTCGCACTCGCACTCGTACACTCGTGGTGTGCCGACTATCTGTGTATCTGGAGGTAATTACGATTTATCTCAATAGACGTGCAGTCAAAGCAAATCTCAATAAATCAGCGCGCGCTCATGGCTGGGAGATGGCGACCCACATGCGAAGCGTCAGCTCGGAGTGTGGCTGCGCCGGCACATACACTCGCACGGCGGGGCTGTGAACGACAACCCCTTGGACGGTAATGAGCTCTTGTTTGTGAACGCTTAGCAGGAAATATGATTGCGAGCGATTGTTGGACGTGGAGGATCAGCTTGGCAATCAACTCTGAGGACTACCAACGGCCGGCGAGATTCGCCACGGAATGGAGACGGCATCGAGTGCTTAATTGGATATCGTCTTCGGTCTGGAAGTGGAAGCTACTGTCAGAGGGAAGGTTTGGCGTTCTTTCAGAGGCGGGTGACCAGTGGCCAGCGGCTAAAGTAGGCTAGCGGCTAGGGTAGGATCTAGAATTTGCTGGCTGTTGGGTGATGGCTAGTGGCTGGTGGCTGTGAGCTGGTTGCTGATGGCTGTGAGCTGGTGACTGGTGGCCGCTGGCTGGTTGCTGATGGCTGGTTGCTGATGGCTGTGAGCTGGTTGCTGATGGCTGGTGTCTGGTGGCTGTTGGCTGATGGCTCGCGGCTGGTTGCTGATGGCTGTGAGCTGGTTGCTGATGGCTGGTGTCTGGTGGCTGTTGGCTAGTGTCTTGTGCCTGCTGGCTCGTGGCTTGTGGCTGGTGGTTGGGGGCTGGTGGCCGGTGGCTTGTAGCTTGTGGCTGGTGGCTGTTGGCTGATGGCCGGTTTCTGGTGGCTTGTGGCTGGTTGTTGGTGGCTGGTCCTTGGTGACTGTTGGCTAGTGACTTGTGCCTGCTGGCAAGTGACTGGTGACTGTGGCTAGTGGCCGGTGGGTTCTGGCTGATGGCTGGTGGCTGGTAACTGTTGGCTGGTGGCAGGTGGCTGGTGGCTGGTGGCTGGTGGCTGGTGGCTGGTGGCTGGTGGTTGGTGGCTGGTGGCTGGTGGCTGGTGGCTGGTGGCTGGTGGCTGGTGGCCGGTTGCTGGTTGCTGGTGGCTAGTGGTTGGTGGCTGGTGGCTAGATTTGAGGCTTGTGAGAGCTTCTTCTATCAGAACCTAGCCCTAAAGTGCTCTTCTCGAGATTACAAGATAATCGCTGATAGTCGGTACCAAATAATTTAAGAATTATCTAAAGGTGCCTAAGTGCTCATTTAATGCCATCGGCAGGGACTGGAGGTTAAGGCTTATTGCCGTTGGATATATTGACAAGTAGTTGTCAGTTTAACTAGAAGTCATTTGGTTCCTGTGGCTTACTTCGATTTACGGAAAGGCTGCAAGTTCCTGCTTAAGACTGTAACTGAGAAAATTTAGAGAATGAGGACTCATAAGCGTTAGCTGCATCTGTGATTAGAACTTCAGCGCTCCATCTTCAAACGTGATAGCTTCAACGAAAATTCCGCATCCCTATTCAACCATCGTCCCCACGGTCATCCATCCACCAGATCACTGCACACCTGTTCGACCACCGATCCATTCGCACCGTCCCATCGACGACGGTCATGTGAACACTTTCCCGCAGTGACGTGCGAGGAACCTATTTTTACTATCCGCATAAGTTCTCGAGCGAGCGATGCGTGTTTGCCCAAGAGATCATATCACTTCAGCCATCGTCAGATGACGAAACCGACGACACATGTAGGGCCCTCCAGACTGCCATAAGAACACCTTTTTCTGTGGAAAAAAGGCGCCCGAAAATCTCATGCGCGGCCGAAGTGGGGACGGCTTCGGGAGAAATTCTCTCTCGATCAGCCATTGTTGGGTCTAGCGCCACACAGTTCCACAGTTCCGCACGATACCTGGAAAAGGCTGTCGACTGCACGATGGCGATGTCGATGACGAGGAATACGAAGAGAGTGCGCAGACGCAGAGTGTGCCGCCACACTTCGGCTGTTTCTTCAAATCAATCGGCGCAGGCAGGGCACAGTTGAAGCAGCCCTAAGTCAACATCAATTAAGGGTGGACGGAGTCGATCATTTTGCTTGGACATGCAAATCGAAGAGGTAAACGCGTTTATGACGTCTTTAGGTGTGCTCTTGGCGCTGGCGTTAGGACGCGGGTAAATATTTGACTCCGAAAATGGCTTATTTAATCGGACGAACGTGTTAACTGCGATCGGTGCTAATAGCCCCGTTGATGTGCTAATTGCTTGTCAAACGATGGACGGGCTCTGATGGACAGTTCACCGGAAGGCGGGTGATGTGAGAGACGCGTCACAATTGGAACTTTGTTCGGGAATCGATGTCGGACTTGAGAGCATGTCGTCAATTGAACCGGGTGCGAGTGACGGCAACAGATCTCCGAAGAGACCGGCCAGTTGTCAGCAGACTGTGTTATCATGCATTAGCTCCTAGTTAATGGACAATTTCATCAGGCATTTTGGTCCCAAGTCACTCCATAACAACCCAATTGCGGCAGTGGGCAGCAGAAATAACAGGTTACCAGACTTGAATCATTTCACAACGGCTGACACCAGTTATCAGTCAGTGATTAGCGGTTATCAGCCAATTAGCGTCTAGATTTAATCAATTTCGCTAGTTATCGGCGGAAAGTTTGAATTGCTGCCACTTACCGGCGACGAAGTACCAATCGGACCATGAGCAACCATGCGAATGTTAGTAATTCGGTAGCGTCAGCCTGTAAGTGAGAAGTCCCTGTCACCAGTCATCAGGCAAACATCGCATGTCAGCATCCAGTTCAAACCAATTAGCAGTCAATCTGCACCAGATAATGACTAGTCAGCACCGGTGTGGGGTCCTTGGTAGAAGTTAGCAGTCAATAGTCTCGAGTTAGCGGCCATTAGCAAACAATAATTATAACGAGATAATGATTAGCTCACGACGCAGTTAGCAACGCTTACAAAGTAGTAGATGACCGTTTTCTTGGCAACTCCAGACGCCAGTCGGATGCCCAGACCCACAAGTTAGCAGACCGATTCCACGAGTTCGCAGACCAATTGTACGAGTAAACAGGCGGCGGCGCGGATGAGCAGCCAGTACCCTCTACTTGGCAACTATAGGTGCCTATCAGAACCTCAGAGAAACGAATTAGAAGACCGATTCCACGAGTTCGCAGGTGGCGCCATTTATTGGCAGCCACCGGCCTCGGCTCCAGGTGCCAGTCGGAAGCCCAGAGCCACAAGTTAGCAGGCGGCGGCATGGGTTAGCAGCCAGTACCCTCTACTTGGCAATTCTAGGCCCAGAGAAACGAGTAAGAAGACCAATTCCACGAGCTAGCAGGCGGCGGAGTGGATTAGCAGCCAGTAACATCGATTTGGCGGCTCCAGGAGCCTGTCAGAAGCCCAGAGGCATGAGAACACCGTTTCCACGAGTTCGCAGACCACTTCCACAAGCCAGTACCCTCGACTTGGAGAATCCAGGCGCTTATCAGAAGACCCGATTACACGAGTTATCAGGCGGCATCGGTCGGTTTGGTGGCTCCAGGCGCCTGTCAGAAAACAAGAGGAATGAATTAGTAGACCAATTGCACAAGTTAGCAGCCGGCGGCGTGGGTTAGCAGCGACCTGGCGACTCCAGGCGCCTCTCAGAACCCCAAAGTCACGAGTTAGCAGAGTGATTTCACGAGTTCGCAGACCACTTCCACGAGTTAGCAAGTACCCTCGACTTGACGAATCTAGGCGCCTGTGGAAGACCCGATTCCACGAGTTAGCAGGCGGTAATGTGGATTAGCAGCCAGTACTCTCGACCTAGCGACTCCAGGTACCTGTCAGAAGGCCATAGACACTAGTTAGCAGACCATTTTCACGAATTCGCAGACCACTTGTACGAGTTCGCAAGTAGCTTCATGGATTAGCAGCCAGTACCCTCGACTCCAGGTGCCAGTCGGACGCCCGAAGGTACGAATTAACCGACCCATTCCAGGCGTTGACAGGAAAATTAAGCAATAAATAACCAAATTCGACAAACTGGTCACACAAAACTATCAATTAGCAGATATTAGCTATCAGTTAGCAACCAATTCGCAGGGTGTAACCACCAGTTCGCAGCCTTTAGTCTGTAAATAGCCCGTGCTTACACCATGCAACAGCTACAGACATCAGTCCAGAGCCTCTGACTCCAGATATCAGCAGCATTCTATGAGTAGTCGGGTGGTGAACACCATTCAGCTACCAGTAAACGATGGTCCGCAGCCAGTAGCAGGCAATTATCAGTCTTTTAACCAATTAGCCAAACACTCCAGTTGTTAGATCAGTCCTCTGAACTGAACAGTCACTAGTCTGAGCCCTGACTGGGTACATAATTTCCGAAACCGTCCAGTTCACAGTCGCTTGTCTGGCACGTTCCACAGACAAGCCCTCCACCTCAAATGCAGTCAAAACTATTCACAAAGGCATCTAACAACGATCACTTCAAAACGCCACCACCACTCGAATTTGAGTTATCTGCCTGCCCACAAGCAATTACCCCTCGATAGCCAGAGCCATCGGCCGTCAAATCTTATTTATTATGTGTCAAAGCAGTTTGATTAGACCCAATCGTGTCGGACGGAGACGAACCTCCACTCCGCCGCCGCACGAAACAGAAACCACAAGACTTCCTCTCAATTCATCACCACAGCATCCGATAAGGCGCTCCGATCTTGGATCTCGCTTAAATGGACGCGCAGCACACAACACAGTGCGCTGTCCCGCGACGCAGCAGCCAAAGCAGCAACATACACGCCCAGCTGCAGCCGCACAGCCATTGTCATCCGCCCGATGACGTCCATAATACGTAATAATCCGACAGTGCCCTCTAATGATTACATGACTTTGCACTTGGGTGGCTGGACGGATCATCATCAGCGGGACCGTAGGCCGGCCATTGGTGGTGTCCAGTGTGTGTGAGACTTTTGTACCTCGGACGGGACGCAATTAGTCTTCATCATCCATTATCCGAAAAGAGAAGCGAATAACTTCTCGGCAATTATTCGTTTCGGTTTCGGCTTGGGCTTGGGCTTGGGTTTGAGTTTGGGTCGCGATGCCAGGCGAGGGTTGTGCGCGCAGTCTCTGGCCGCGTCCACAAATTGATCGGTATCGATGGCTTGGAATAATTGATTCCGCTTCTGGCGCATGTTGATGGCTTTCTCCGTCCTGCGTGTCGTTGGGGCCTCGGTGTCTATGATTAATTTGGCTCTCGGAAGGCGAACAATTTTTTGGAGGCAATATGCCCATTGCCCACACGTAATGATGACAAATTTATCTGGACTCTGGTCGGATGGATGGAAATTGAATGCGAGATCGCCGATAGGAGGACAACCGCGGCTGTGGATGAGTGGGGAAAGAGCATGATGATGAGAGAGTGAGTGGGGAGAGATTTTGAGATCCCTGTGGTGGCAGATGGCGCAAGAGGTCATATTTTGAGTGACTTCCTGATCTTCTGCTTGCGATACGCTCTTAAACTGTGGCCTCGGGGTGGGTAGGGAATGCCTACTGGGTTGTGACTTAACAGGAAGGGAAGTTCCTAGGGAGTTCGAAAGGTTGCTACGTGTTGTAATTTTGGGTAATTTATTTATTTTTTTTTTTTTTTTTGATGGCAACACGAACTTGTTCTTCACAGTCACACACTTTGAGAATTGTCAGGGACTCCTGAGAGGCGGACCCTTGTATTTTCAAATTTGTTCATGTCGGCAATCGAATTAAGCTACCCAGCATAGGGCTCGACGGACATCGAGTCAGTCGACACTATAGTCGGGTGTTCTTGTTTTTGGTCTGCCTTTAAACATACAAAAATCTCAGTAAGACAGGATGAATCTTAAAAAACCCAAAATTGTTATATCACAGAAGCCAGACCGTGGCCACCCATTTGGTTTTAATTTTTTCGGGAAACTGGCAGCTCCCTAAGGAGCCATTCATAAGAGCTCACTACGACGAATCGAAAACTTCGCAAACTCTGACATTTCATTTATACCGAGTTTTCGCATTCGCAGAGATCAGTGGCTACAATTCGAGTAAACAGATCTTCATAGCGTGTTTTTGTGGATCGCGTTTGACTTGTTCGCAAAGAGAATAACTGATGCGTGGAGAAACATTTTTTAAATCGTTTTTAGTCGATAAAAAAAAACAGATAATTTAATCTCCATCTTTTTGCATGCCAAGCAGTATATCTTTTTGTTTATTTTTGTCTGTTTCTGAAAGTGCGCGTTAGCAGTTCTCGCCTTACATGAATGGCACTTAAGTGGCTCCCTCTGATATGGACGACAGAAACTGAAGCATAGGGCTAGGCGCGCATATGCGTTTCTTCATCGCAGCGATAGAAAAATCGTGATCGCAAAAATATATGACCATGCACGCACACATGGCAATTTCAAACTGAAAGTGTCAGTTAATATCTATGTTTAGCGTAAATAGTAAGGTTGTTGGTCTAGGTCGAAAGACATTGTATGAGGTTAAGCTTAGCTTAGAGTGCCCGCCGAGGGCCATTAAGTTATATTTAGCATAATATTCGTCTAACTAGTTTTAAGCATTTTTGTCTAGTACCTAAGTATGTAATGAATTAAAAATAAAAATGAATTAAAAAAAAACGCAGATGTGGCTTTCTGTCGCACGATTATTCAGTCGCAAACAAACACATAACACAGAGCTTTTGATGTTAATAGACACCCAAGCGACCAAATAATCGCAACGGCTTACGAGCTTTACTCTGTTGTTGTTTTGCTGCAAAATAAATTGGGTCTAACGCATTAACCGTCACGCATCTGCGACTTGTTTCAACCCAGTTGCAAGAGGTGAAATAGCATTGATCACTTTTATTGATGTTTTATTTATTCGAAAAAATAAAGTAGATAATCGAAATTTAAAGGCGAAGTTATGCGATTTGGGGAATCCTATGAAACCCACTCCCTTGCCCTTATTTTATACACTCAGCTCATTGTTCGACATCGTTGAATAGGTCTGCTGGTTAAGCAGATTTAGCGCGTTGAGGTAGCTTTGTCCCGGGATTGAGTCTCTCAAGTGCCTGACTTTGCTCATTAGGGTGGTTGTTGATTTCTAGTACCTACTTTCTGAACTGTTTGAGGGAGACGATGCGTGCTTAGGTTAACCTCGCATTGCATTCACCAGCACAATTAGACCATGTTGGTCGATTGTGATACCCACAATCGAAAATAAACACTGATTGAACACTCCAGTGCTAGTGCCGTTAATTTGATCCCAATGGAAAATGGTGACTGGAGCAGATTTTTTTTTTTCAATTTTATTTATAATCCATTTATGCATTTCTTACACATGTTTATCTACAAAGCCAGATTGGCTTGTCTGCAGATGACTGATCACAACATCATTTTACAATTATAAAGGAGCCTGTCAGAACCCCAGAGAAATGAGTTAGAAGACCGATTCCACGAGTAAGCAGGTGGCGGCGAGGGTTAGCAAGGAACTGGCGACTCCAGGCGCATGTGAGAAGCCCAGAGACACGAGTTAGCAGACCAATTGTACGAGTTAGCAGGCGGCGGAGTGGATTAGCAGCCAGTACCCTCTACTGGGCAATTCTATGCGCCTGTCAGAACCCCAGAGAACCCCAGAGAAGCCCAGAGACCAGAGTTAGCAGACCATGTGTACGAGTTAGCAGGCGGCGGAGTGGATTAGCAGCCAGTAACATCGATTTGGCGCCTGTCAAAAGCCCATAGGCATGAACAACCGTTTCCAGTACCCTAGGCTCCAGATGCCAGGCGTTGACAGGAAAATTAAGCAATAAATAACCAAATTCTACAAACTGGTCACATAAAACTATCAATTAGCAGATATTAGCTATCAGTTAGCAACCAATTCGCAGGGTGTAACCACCAGTTCGCAGCTTTGTTGAAAATTCAGCCAAGTTGAAATTCATTAAATTGAATTGTATGTATTTAAAAACAGTTAAAAAATTATGAAACAGTACAATTAACAATTAAAAAGTATTTCATGTTACAGTTAAAAAATTTGGATTTGAGGTTTTTAATTTGAAGAATTTAGGTAGATTTCTTTTACTTTTTTACTAATTTCTCTTTTCTGTAGATTGCGAATTTCCCTTGGGAGTTCATTAAGGATCATAGGAATTGTCACGTTAAATGTCCTTCGACCATATTCGTTCCAGTACCTCGGAACTTCACAAAGTAGCTGCCGTCTTCTAGTGTTCACCATCTGCTGTGTCTGAATCTTGTATGTGTTGTCGTCACCGAAGTTGGCCAAGATTTCTAAATTGTATATTTGGCAGATGTTGAGAGGTAAGAGGCAGACGTGTTGGTTTACTTCTTTGTTGCTGAACTTCTCTTGTACTTCCTGATTCCAGCACAAGCTTTTGTAGTCTTCTGTGCACATTTTTGTAGCGGTTGTAAATGAGACGCTCTTCCCCATGCTAATACGCCATATCTTGGATGCGATTCCACCAAGCCCATGTAGCATTGTCTGAGTACTCTTGGCTTAGGTGGCGCAGATTGGCACAAATTCTTCTTCAATATCTCTATATGGTAGTTCCATTTAAGGTTGTAGTCAATCATCAGTCCTAGATACTTACACATTGACACATATGCTATATTTCCGGTGCAGTCACCATCATATACTGTTATTCCATGACATCCATGTCTGTGCAAACAATCTACGCTGTGCATAAGTTATTAGTTAAGTTTCGTTCTGGGAATATGCGGCGGACGAATGTGCATTATCTTTGTCTTAAGTGCGTTGATAATTAATCCATGGTGCTGACACCATGCTGCGATTCTATTAAAATCTAATTGCATAAGTTTCGCCGCTTCGTCCACGCTCCTGTGGCTAACTAAGATCTCTGTGTCCTCCGCATACGCATACCCCGTACTATACTTCAGCACTGGCAGTAGATCATTGACATATATAATAAAGAGAAGCGGACCTAATTTTGAACCTTGTGGAACACCATATTCCAGTTTTTCTTCACTGCTTGTGTAATCACCAATTTTCAACCTGGAATGATCTGTTACTCAGATTACTTGCAAACCATGTTAAGATGTGATCCCGTACACCAATCTTTTCTAGCTAAAGTGTCGAAAGCCTTCTCAAAATCAATGGACAAAACTACTGAGGTATGGTTTTTGTCCAAACTTTTGTACATTTTGTTTGCAAAATCTCCAAGTAGTCTATTTATATTTTCTTCCTTTGCGAAATCTAAATTGATTCTTGTTGAGAATGTTATGTTTTTCTATGAAAGTATATAACCTTTTAGCTAACACTTCTTCTAAAACTTTATCGACCACTGATAGTATTGAGATCGGTCTGTAGTTCAGGATTTCACATTTCTGCCGCTTTTGTGAATCGGTCGAACTATCGATTTTTTTTAAGCATGTTTGGTACAGAGGCTTCATCTAAGCTCATGTTGATCAGTTTTGTTATTATTGGCGATATGGTTTGAGCGCTGTTTTTCAGATCTTTTGGTCTAATTCCATCTTCTCCCGCCGATTTGTCGCTTTTCAACGAACTTAGTATGTTGCATACCTCCTGAACTGATACATCTTCGACGTAAATTGAATGTTGTACACTGCTTGTGTTGTAGTGGAGTGTTTGGTACCTACATTCATGAACAATTGTTCTTACTTCTGCAGTTAAGGTTTTCGCAAATTGATTGAAAACCAGATAAAAGCGTTGCAATGGGATTCGAACCGGGGACGCACTAACCAAGGGCAGGCACTTAACCAATTGCGCCATCTAGTCGTTAATGTTGCGTGCTTGTTCGTAAAGCTTATCGTTGCTCTGGTGCTTTTGACGGTTCCCGCCAAAAGTGGTCTTAGAGATTGTGTGCCATACTGTGAAGCCGTTACGTTAGGATCGGCCGTATTAGTTGCCTGTAGAGCAGCAGCTTTATCCTCAGGTTTAGTTCATTTTGATTGCGCATCAAGGGATAGATGCTACGGAAGCTTAGGATGGCCTTCTTAAGGGTGAGTTTCGAATGGCTGTTGAACTTCAAACTTTTCGTGAAATTAACGCGAAGATACTTGACTTTTGGTCCGTTGATGCACTATCTTTATGCTCCGACATTTGGCTGCTGCTCTGCATTCACCTCGGGATGGTCTCCTTAAGAGCATAAGTACCGATTTCCCAGCATTGATACGAATACCCCATTTCGTATAGTAGTCAAATTTGTTCGCTGCTTCGATTTCGACCATTCGCGCGGCTAGATATGGTGACGTCGAGCTGGCATAAGTCAGCGAGTCATTTACAAATAGACAGCAGTTCACTGTGTTGGTTGGATGTGGTTGATCTGCCGTACAAAACCACGGTCCCAGCTTTGATCCTTGTGCAAGTCCCGCCTTGGTGCTCCGCTCTGTTGGTTTAGTGCCTCCATATTGAACGGAGGAATTTGTTAGGACGTTTTCAAAGGCACTTTCGATGTCAAAGAAGGTAGATAGAGTGTCTTGTTTGAATTGGACAGATTTCTTCACGGTACACAAAGACCAAAGAAACAGCGATTGGCAAGAGTTACTCTGCGTTTAATACCTCGGTACTAGCGTTGCTCCTACTGTTTACTTGGCAGCAGATGTACACGAAGTGCTTCACTACCGGCACACTAAGACAATGTTGGGTATTCGATGGTGAGCGTCCTTTCTAGATGACAGCATATACTTAATTTTGCCCTCGTTCACCGCTAAACCCATTTTGGCCGCATCCGTTTCAATACGCTTGATTAACTGCTCACTGTGTTCGGCCAATCACGTTAATGTCATCCGACTGTCATACAGACTTCTAGAAGATCGTGCCTCTTGTGTTAGCGAGTGAGTTCTGCAGGACTTTCTCAAGAATAACGTTGAAAAAGTCACATGATAGCGCGTCGCCTTCTCTAGATCCTATTTTGACATTGAAGGTCTCTGTGAGTTAGTTACCGACCTTGATGGTGCAGCGAGAGTTCTCCATCGTCATCCTGCACAACCTGACGAGCTTGGCAGGAATGTCAAAACTAGACATGGCGTTGTATAGCTCGTCCCTATGCACGCTGTCATATGCGGCCTTGAAATCGACGAATAGGTGGTTGTGTGTCGATCTCCATTTCTTGGTCTTTTTCCAGGATCTGCCGTAATGTGAAGATTTGGTCGATGGTGGAATTCCCCGGCCTGACACCGCACTGATAAGGATCTATCAGGTTGTTGACGAATGGTTTCAGGCGGTCACACAAAACGGCAGAGAGGATCTTTTAGGCGATGTTAAGGAGACTTATCCCTCTTTAGTTGGAGCAGTTGAAGGGGTCTCCTTTCTTGTGGATCGGGCAAACGATACTGAGGTTCCACTCATCAGGCAGGCTTTCCACCGACCATATCTTACGAGTTGGTGCATGTACCCTCCCAAATTATATCCAGCTGCTTCGCAGACATTCCGTCTGCACTTGCAGCTTTATTCGACTTTAGTCTCGACATCGTTATCTTGACTTCGTCTAGATCGGGGGTCGGAATTCTCTTCTATCATCGTCCATTGTGCGGAGTGGAACATTATGCCTGGCATAGACTCATATGCGACCAAATAATCGCAACGGCTATAAACTGTACCCGACGAATGTTCTGCCGCAAGATGAACTGGATCATATGGATGATCATGATATTTAAGCGCCAACCCTGGAATCGACTTCGACTTTGACCCCTTTTAGTTTGCATCTCACACCAAACTCCATTCGCGACGGGGCACTCGTGTTCAACTGAACTGAAACTGAAAAGGGTTCGCCACCGCCATCGCTATCGCAGCCACCCCCGGACAAACAAAGACCAAAACACCCTCCCACACCCCCGAGGGGGGGAGGATGGGATAAAAGGCGCCATAAAATAAACATCGCGAAGCTAAATTCTAAATTAAAAACGTGCCTTTGCCCCCAGCAAGGACACCGTGTCCACTGGGATATCGGAATTTGTCTCCGACACGTTGCGTGGGTATCTCGCTGAAATTCTCCATTTTTTCCGTCTTTCTGTTTTTCTTTGTTTCATTGTGTGTTGCCCTGTCCGCCATTTGCTCCCATTATCCGTGTTCATGGCTCTGTGTGTCGCTCTCTCTCTCTCTCTCACTGCAGAGCTGCGAGTGTGCAGTGCGGTTGGCGAATTAGTCGGGCCAGTGGCCCACCCCGCCGCACTGCACATAAATAAATTCCGCTTTAATTGCTTCCAGTGTCAAATAAAGAAATGTGGAGTTCGGCCGACACCCTCGACTGCAACCCTTCGCTGGGGTGACCGTCAGCGTCCTGTAATGAGGCGCAATCTATTCCCCGTGCTGTTGAATGACCTCTCGCTACCTCCGTGGGCGAGATAATTATTTACTTACGACAACGGCAAGGACGACTGACGCTGGAGAGGACAGCGAAAAAGGGAAAAATGGAATGATGGAAAAAGGAAAACAAACGTGATTGACGTTTTGAGTCATGACAGGCATTACTCTTGTTCTTCTTTATTCTGGTCCTTCTGTCAGATTTGAGGGCAGCAGTCAATTTGACGCAATCCGTCAGGACGGCGCGGTGTGCCGGCCGAGGGGTCCATGGGCATATTGATGGTGGTGGCGTGTAGTTTTGATTAATTCGTGGCAATTAACTAGTCTGGGATGGTCGAGGGGTCACTTGAAGTGCACACGATTGACCTATCAGTCGAGAGGATCATCTTCATCTCATGATGATGTCGCACGAGGAGAGGAGGGAGGGGGAAAGTGTTTAATCTGCGCAATTATGGTGAGCTCAGTGCACTTATCCCTGGGGGTTTGATTCATCTTGTCCCCGTTGCGGACAGAGACGTCGTCTGGCGGACGGTGACACTGATTTAAGGAATGCGACCGTGCAGCTTCCGGGTGAAGATTGACGAGGTACGTGAGTGGAGATGGGCCTGCTGATTTGAGTGGTCTCACTGTCTATCACTCTATCCATCAATTGGAGTGGTCAGTGGAGGGAGAAGGTGTACGTGGAGCCACAAAGTCGGCGAGACATTGTGGACATGTCCCTTGAATCTGACGCTGCATAGCTTCGGTTCGACTCCGGATGCACCAACTTCCATAATCACGCGGTAGACCTCTATTGACACAAAGGGATGTAGTTGAAGCGGATTGCGTATACCATGACATTTGAAATACGTTCGATTCCGTACACACCAACTTTCGTTTTTACACCAACACTTCTTGAGACGCACTGACGATGGTCTGAGTGTTTACCTCTTATGAAAAACTTCTGGAAGTTCGTTGGAGTGGGTCGGCTCAATCCGAGAGGGAGCAATAGACCGCACACCACGTGCGTTTGCTGTAGAAGGTAGGCCCAGGTGCATGCGGCATGGGCGCAGAATCTGATGAAGATGATGAGAGCACTGTTGCCTATTCTTAAGGACTTTGGCGAGGCGATCATTTGCCCCAATTTCCGCTCCATCAATCCATTGCGATGAAGTCAATGTCCTCATCGGCAGAGCTCCAATCAGCGACGGACTTGGACTTCTAGAGAACTCCAGTGCCCCATATTGACTTCATTGGAGTCCCCTCCCCTACACAGGCGACTCTAACAAATCCGCCTTCCTCTGCTGGCTTGACTTCTTGTGAAAATGAACGCCAAGACCGAGAGGATACCCCAAAGGAAGCTTGCTCGTCTCAGCAAAGGTCTTGGAAAAAGGTGCTCTCACGGATGAGTGGTCTCTGGGTCTACAGAAAGGTCTCCTCAGAGTCTACGTCTCGCAGTGGACCTTAATTTTGGTAAAAGGCAGGTCTGGTTATGAAAGCTAGACCCGACGTGATTCACACATTTTCCGGATCCACAAGGCAAGCATGCTCTGGCTGACTGACACCGCAAATGAAACTCATCCGTACTTTCATCGAACACGTGTACACCACTCAACAACGCACGCAACAACCATCCCTTGTTCACTTAACCCTGACATCGTCCGGGGGCCTATTGGTAAACAAGTCTTTCCGTCGATTAGTAGAACAAGCCCCATCGAGGGAGGCCCCATCAAATCCACTCAAAAGAACCAAAACACACCGTCGCGTCGAACATCTGAACTCGCTGACTAATCACCGCGCGCATGCGCTGTGCCTGACTGCACATGAATTTCCATACCACGTCCCCCGGGCGGCCACAAAAAATGTGAAGAAATTCCACACGAATCCAGTCCAGCTATGTCCAAATGTTTTGCGTATTACTCATTAGCTGGGCCTCCAGGCTGCTAGCTGATGGCTGTTGGCTGTTGGCTGCCGGCACCGCATTAGCATTAAGGGTCCGGCACACTCACACACACACACAGACTCGAATTCCACGGAACCGACCAAAACCCCAGAGCGCGGAGGGAAGGAAAAAACAAAAACAAATTCAAATAGAATCGAGAACCCCACCGGGATAGAGGAAGATGGAAGTTAGCCTAATTAACAAGATTATGTCTAATTGGACCACCTAGCTAGAGGTAGCTACTGTTCGCGTTCCCGTTGCTGTGGCCGTTCTCGTTTGCGTCCGCTAGTGTACGATGTGTGTGCCCCCGCCTCGGAGTGCAGAGGAGGATTGGTCGTCTTGATCTTGATCTTGATCGCGGAGTGATCCGAATGTCAGGGGACTGTGTTGGTGGTGTATCCCATGGGTGCCTGCCTCTGTGTGTAATGTTGTTCGATTTTTTATTCCTCGGCGCTGCGCGTCTGCTTCCTCTTCTATCGTCCTTCGTGTCGTTTGGTCAGATGACGATGTCCCATCGATGGATTCCGAGTGGGCCCTGACTGTGGCTGGTGCTCTCTAGGCGCGCACTGGGACTGCTGGGAAACTGCTGGGATTGTTCGTCCGCTTGCCTCGGAGGTATGCTAATGGCTTCGCCTGCATTCCATCGAGTAGACCAAGTGTCTCCGGCCAGTGCGCCTCGGCAAGGTGCAGCTTGACTGACACTGGACGCAGGTGTTGCACGGCACGGAGACTGAGCCAGAGTGAGAGGGAGCGAGATAATTTAATTGTTGAACTGGCCGGTAATCAGGTGTTCCGGCGCGGACGGGACAATGGGTGGCTATACTGACTCCGGGTCGGATCATGGGTGTCGACGTTATCAGAACCGATTATGAGAAGTTGTGCGGGTTAATTGGTCCGATTATGGTCGTGACATGTGCGAGTGTGTTCCCCGTGTGTTCAGCTTGAGATTGAGAAACGTGGAATGTGGAGTTCTGGATGCCGCTCTATTTGTACCAGCATAGGACATGTGCCTGAGTGGTAACTTTGTTTTTGAATTTATGCCAGAGCTACAAGAGGGAACTGAATGGGCTTGAAATTGAATGGAAGCCAAGACCGAAGGGATACCCCAAAGGAAGCTTGATCGCCACAGCAAAGGTCTTGGTAAAAAGTGGTCTCGAGGAGCAGTGGTCTCCGTGCCTAAAGAAAGGGTCCCCCAGTCTAGGCCTCATCGTGGACAGAGATTTTGGTAAAAGGCAGGCCTGGTTATAAGTGCTTAATATCTGAACATGTCGCAGCATTTCCGTGCGAAACGCTTCTACATACGTAACTCTCGAAGTTGTGAAGGAGAAATTTGGCGACTGCGTCATCTCACGACGAGCGTTCATCAATTGGCAGACAGACATGAGACTTGACATCACTCGATTATTTTCTTTGGCGTTACGTCAAGGCCCTCGTCTACGCCAAAAAGCAAAGGATAAGATCGAGCCAAACTTTGGAGACGCTTTCGGGTCATCAACAGTTCGACCAATAGCTTGAAGCACTGTCAGCGATGTCGGAGTCGCCTTTATGACGATTTACTGTTCCATACATGATGGCATGGATGTACCTTCAAATTAGAGTCAGAATCAATTTAGTATCTCACACCGTTGTTGTTGTATCGTTCGTATCTGGGAAGATCTAATACGTTGCTCTCATCGATCTCATTTTCTAACAAACGTCAGACCAGTAACACAATCCAGTATTTTGAGCTGTGGGTCTGTATGACTTGCGTTGAAAAACGGTAGCAGTTTGTAGTACCCACGCAGTATTGTATCCATGTATCCATGCCGTTGAATATTTCTATGCTTATACCACATTCTGCCATTGAGTTCAGGTTCTCATCAAATTCGTCAGTGATGACGAATTCCGAATTGCTGTTGCACTCATAGCAACATCCCGTTTCAACACGTACGTTATATGGGGCAAGGCTGTATTTTGCTCAAGATCATAACGCCTCCGCCATCCGGATTTTGCTGCTGGTTTTCTATGCGAGCATTGCTCAAGGAAAAAAATCAAACGGACAGTTCTGCGTAAGAGAATGCATTCAGACAAGGTACATGAGACTACGCTTATAGCAATAGCAGGAAGCAATCATATAAGAACTTTTTACTTACTTTTAATTTTTAAGACTCGAACCTTTCCTAGCACTCAAATAGACAATACATGTATTTGCTCTAATAAGTGGACAGTGCTGTGATCATAAAGACCCTATCCCTACATCGCATTGCAGGTATACATGGGCTAGGGAAGCAAAGTGTTTACCTAGTCCGCTTGTAAGATAACGATAATAAGTATAAATGCTGTAAAATCGGTTCTCATGAGCCAACAAGAACGTGGCACATCGAGTAGAGCCAACAGCTCATGCGGTTCAGGAGATCATCCCGAGGAAGATGCAGATCAGAGCATTAAGTACCAAATGGAAACTCGGCGTCTAACTTCAAGGAAAGGTTGAAGTCCGATCATCACTCGAAACTGATCCGTAAGACCGACCACCCCACCTGTCCCTCGATGCGTAGACTAAACCGGATGACAAGTAGCCTCTACTTCGGCTGACTAAAACGACTTACAGATGTACCATATCTTAGAGCATGTTGAAGAACCTTGCAATTTTCGAAAAGAATTTGTACATCGAATCACGCATCATGGCGACGCAACAGCAGTCAGTAACCATCCTAATGAGGCGAGATCAAGAATCTCAGATACATGATCCCATAAGACTACCAACTGGGTGAATATAAGTCGATCAACGAGCTGCACCGCTTCTAACAGAGCAGCGGATGCAGTCACCATCGAGGCTAAATCAGAATTTACATCAACACCATGTCACACATTGACCAATATGGATGCACGTACCTGAATAACGCAATGTAAGCACTGGACATTGTAGGAGAAATGCACCAAACTGGGGGGGGGGGGGGCAAGACCTATGCAGACAGAGCCATGTTGTTGATTTTTCCCAACTTGGAGGGAAGTCAGCAACGATCTCAGTTATAGCGCACGTCAAATTGACATAAACCCTCCTCGCGGCCGCCCTGCTAACCTTCAAAGCACCCGTTGTGAGGTGAACCAATTAATGAAGCGAACGCCCTATGCACGGGGGTACCAAACTGACGGTTGTGCCTAGGATCAATGGACGGATATTGAACAACGACTACGATTTGCGAGAGGGCTCCCGGAATGTAAAAACACCCTACACTGCAGGGGCCACTTACCAACTATAGGAACGATCGTCATCCAGCAATCAATCAGCTGGATACGATTATCAGGCTCAGAATAAAAAGTGCCGCAGTTCAACGGCGCAATCAGAACAAGACGTCGTGTACTACTTGCTTATTAGAACTGGCCTCATATGCACGAATATCTGTGCTGCAAGGAAATACGCTGGCTGTTCGAGTACATTGTACAATCAGATATTGGGCTGATCTGTCTATCTGCCCAATAACACAGAAGGCAAGTCAGTTTATAAATTAACCAAATCAGGCAATTCCACGCCAAGAACCGGAACTGACAATCACTCTGTCAGTCGAATTCGCTTCAAGATCTCGGGCACTAAACCTCTGCACGATCATCATAATATCAGAGCCGAACCATCCTGATAATTTGAATTGCCAAGACTTTTCCGATTGGCCTTCTTGGCAGTTCATCTTATGTTCCTTCTGTTGGTGGATCCTCCTTGTTGACCTCGCCGGGGTCTTGAGTTGAAAAGATCGCTGTGATGTGAAGATCTTGTGTTTCTCTTATCTTCTCCTGGTTTTGGCGTGCAAGGATCTAGCTACATTCAATCCATTATTATCAATCAATACAATATAAACTTAAATTATCTTACAATAATTATAATAATTAGAATGGAAATATGACTCCAAGAATAGTTAGTGACATTTGTATTTTATAAAATAGACAGATAGAATGTCACTTCTATAATAAGTTAAAGTAGAGTACAGTGGGGTGAACAATGGATAACAAAAACGACAAATTAAGACATTCAAAAATTCAAATTATTACCAGCAACATATGAAACAATCAAATGCTATATGAATTTATGAAGTGCAAGAAAATGTCAATCTCATTATAATTAAAATTAAATAACCATGATTTTATCTGTATAAAACATTTTGAAGGGGTTCTAATCGATAGTATAACGCCGGGAAGTTTATTAAAAAATTTACAGGAGCTGATTCTATAGCAGTTTCTAAAGCTGCAAGTGCGGAAAGTAGGAATGTCAACGGTGGTTTTGGTATTGCTACGCAGGTTATGTTTATCAGAGATAGGACTCTGCAAACAGCTTTTTTGACAAATATTTTAAATAGTATAAATGCCTTACCGGAAATGCTTTTATTCTCCTTAATAGTTCCATAGAATGAGCCAGGCGAACCGACTTACATACTTTTCTTAAAATGCTTTTTTTCAAGTTCAAGATAGTCAACTGTTGGAATTTACAAATTAGTCACCTCCCCACGAGCTTATTCCATATTGTTATCTGGATTGTATAATCCCAAAGTAAACATTTCTTAAGCTTTCACACTTTACTTTCACTCATTAGGATTCCACTCCGGTATTACAATTCGTAAAGGTCGATTGGTTTTTATAGCGCGTAATAGAAGTAACTTCTGGCGTTCCTCAAGGCAGTCATGTCGGCCCGGTGCTGTTTATATTGTTTATGAATGATGTTCATGAAATATTTAATTTTTGCAAGGTTTTAAATAAATGTTTGCAAGCATAACAGATGTTCACAGACTGTACACGTTTTAAGCAGGAATATAAATTCTTAGAATGGTAAACATAAAGGATTAAAGATTAATATATCTAAATGTAACAGCGCACCGCATTAAAGCACCGATCTTTTTCGATTAATTTATCAATGATCTTCTGCTCTTTCGTCTTGATGAAATTAAGGATCCAGCGGCCATATTTGATACCAAATTAGATTTTTTCCTACATTATGATTATGCCATATCTAAATCTTGCTCATTGTTAGGGTTACTAAAGCGGAATACTTATGTCTTCCCATAAATGTATAGCCTTAAAACTGTATATTGCTAGTGGTCATATATATATATATATTGCTAGACCGCATATATTGTTCAAGGACTCAGATTCGAAAGAGTTCAAAAGAATTTTACAAGAATTTTACCACAGTCGTAATGAATTTAAATCAATGTTAATCTCTGCAGTCAAAATTAAGAGATGCTAAAGCGAGATCATCTGCAAAGCTTTCACGTCACCAAAAACTGGAAGAAAGAATATAGAGTTAACATATGTGTATTAAAAACATAATAGGGCCAAGGACGGAACCTTGGGGCATGCCTGTATTATATATCCCTTCCGCTACTTAATTTCTCCCCAATTTTAATAATCTGGGTTCTGTTCATTAAATGGGAAGCAAACCAATTTAAAATAAAGCCCCTGCACAGAAGATTTTATCCAGAAGTACGCTGTGATCAACTGTATCGAATATTTTTGTAATATCTGCGAAGAGAGCCGCACATCATTTCTTAGCGACAAGTGCTTTGAAGCACAAAAATCGAGGACTGCATCTTCTGTTGAGAGAGTGAGAGAAGCTCTCTTAATCCGTACTGACTTTTGCTAAAGAAGTTATTTTTAAACTCAGTTCAGTCAAGACGCAGAATTGGTTTATGCTGAAAATAGAAAACGATTAAGAAACATCGAATAATCTTTGCCTCTCCTTTCAAACTTAACTGTGTTCAAGCTTTCAAACTTAGCTGAAGGGTTAACTTTCAGTTAGGCCATCAGAAGTAGGGTATGACAAAAGTCTTATCCAGGCACGTCCGGACCTTCTACCAACCATCCAAGACAACAGAGACAATCTGACTCTCCCCTCCTCGGACTCGAACCAGAAGCAAATGCACCCAAATGTTGATGAATGTCCCTCATCGGTAGCCTCCTTTGCCTAGCCCTCAACAAACTGTGGCTCTAAGTCCCTTCAAACCCAGAGTATGTGCACAAGAATCCCTCCCTCCGCCTCGCCTCCACGCCACCAACAACGCAACCAATTTCTAAACGAAATCAAAACCTCAGTTCACATGAGATGGGAAGAAATTAAGACGATCCCTTGCAGCGAGATACCGGGCGCCCAAAAAACCTCACAGAGGAAGATGAAAACCGCCAACAGTCACCACAGCAGCACCAATAACGACGACGACGACGACGACAACATATCAAAGTTAAACAAGCGATTACGACCACAATCAGTGCTACCCATCACACAGGCCCTTCCAGGTGGTCCAATTAATCCTTGCGATTCCCTCGATCGCACACATGCGCATGCAAAGTGGCCCGGAGGACGAGTGACGGACGAGGGCTCCGCTTAAGGGTGGACCCCTTTCGGTCTCGATGAGATCACTCCGAGGAAAGAGGATCAGAGGAGAGAGACAACGAAAAAGTCACGATCCTTGACACTTGCCATTGTCGCCGATCACGAACGACATCCTGGCTCTGCCTGGTCCCTCGGAGGCTCACATACATGACCCGCAGTGAACCCGTCATCCGGAGGCACACGGAGGCAACCTGCGGCACGCATGACATTCCCAACGATGTCTCAATTACCGACCAGACGCACCCTGGCCTGCGTTCGCTGCGTCTCCTCTCGAGTGCATTGCTCAGCTGCTCGCCGTCATCGATTGCGAATGCGAATGAATGGTCCCCCTCGACAGTATCTAGTGCAGTCGTGTCCCCCTTCTGGCTGCGATGCGGAAACGAGCCGAAAACGCAGACGAAAACCTATCCGACGATGTGGGTGTTCCATTGGAGCGATTTGCGGCCGACAAGCCGGACAAGGCGCAGAGAGGGAAGCATTTGTCAAACGCTCTGCCCACCATGTTGTGCAATCTGCGTGCCGAGCACGGCATTGCCACCTCCACTCTCCCATCTGGACGGACGGAAAGTCTTGCGGCCTCTGCGTGTCTCCGCTCCGATTGATCACACCCAAGGGTAATCTGATGCGGATAAGAACGATCGCGCAGGCTTTTAAGATTTCGGATATCGGTTTCTTGTCTCTCTCTCTCTCTCTCTCTGTCTCTGGTCGAACGAGTCGTCGCTCATCGAGAGCCGCCGTGCCGCCGGTAGCGCTGCCAATGTCTCATTGTGTTCGGCATCAGTGTTCATTAGTGTGTTGAGTATTTGTATTGCGGTGGGCTCTGGAGCTGGCATCCTTTGTGTCCCCTGCGATGTCAATCGATCATGTGACGTCCCGTTCGCCTGGGCGAGGTGGACATTGTTTGCCGGCCCGAAATGAATGAAACCCCAATAGACTTCGGTTTCTTTTTTTGACGAAGGGTTGAATGCCGTCCCGGGGAATATGATGTGAGGGCTTTGTGTGTTTCGTGTCAAATTGATTTGTGTTTGGTAAACACGAACGCTGCTCACAATGAGGAGCGGTTCGAGGAACCTGTCTCCTGTCCGGACACTGCTTGTGAGGGTGGGTGATCTGGTCTTTTTTCGGAACGCAGATGAATGGATGTCGCATTAGACATGGTCGGCATTTGAGTGAGGAGTAAATTTGGTGCAGACTGCAGCTAGATACTGTCTTGATGACGAGGTTTTCATACCGTTCAAGTCTGTGAGTTGTAAGGACTGCTGCTGGATCACCGAAACGTCTGATAAAATCACTTTAGGAGATGTGCAATCTGTTTTAGGTGTACCCCTTAACTAAAGCCGCTGACTTCAATAGGAACCGATCCTCTTTAACCTCCGAATCCAGGGTGATCTTCTCGTCTCAGTTATAAGATGATTGTGCTCGATTTCTTAGATGAGTGACAAGAGATGCCGTTAAACTAGATCTAGATGGTCCACGTAGAGGTCGACGCCACTTGAGCGGTCACCCTCCCTGATGTTCCCCCACCGAAAATCTTCTCCCCACTTGCCGCGGTGTATGTGAAATAACCCCAAAATGGGTGATGACGTCCTACTCAATTTGCCAATACCATTACGATGTCACTCCAACTTCCCTTTTCATGGGACATCGTGAACCAATTTAAGGCTGTTGCCTTCAGCCAAGCCCTTCCTCTTAACATCACGTTCCAATATACCTCGAATTCCCCTCGACCATTGACTCAGTTGCCATTTTCCTTAGAGTCATTGCTCCGCCCAGCCCCTGGTCAACACCTACACCCTTAGATTGAACATTTGCCAGTCCCTACTCATCGACACAGCCACCCACTGCAGCACCACCAGCAGCGCCGTGAATCACTTTACAGCGCTAATCGCGTCGCATTGCGGCTGCAGACACATTAGCTCTTCCAAGCATCAACAGGTGATTCACCCACACACGCAGCACTTCAAATTGTCATCCGCAGGACCCCGCTCTCGCGCCGCTGACGACAGCAGCATCAACATCTGCCAAATTGTCATGATGTATGACAGTTGTCAGCGCAGAAGTCATTAGGTGAGATAATCCCTCATAACACTCACCTCCCTGGATGGCTGGACAGGACCGACGAGCCGGTGGAGCCCCCGTCGACGCGGTGCCCGATGATAAATGAATTGCGTCCGGTGGAAGTTTGCCTCAAGGCCAACACACGAAAGTTCATTGATGAACCGTCCCATGAACTGGGACCGGGATGTGATGGCGGCGCGGCGGCCAGGTCCTGAATCGGTGCCTCGACTGGTGCAGCTGCAGCGGCAGCGGTGGCGGCAGTGACGGGTTGCCGCATTTGCCAATATTGTTCGCACAAAATGTCAAGTCCACAGTCGGTGCATAATTTATCATTGCACGCTCATTAGTGCGAAGTTTCTCGCTCTCTCTCTCTTTCTCTCTCGCGCGCGCTCTCACGCGCGCCTTGGAATGTTGGGGCGGTTCTAGATTATAAATCAATTTCGCGTTACATTAGATGACGATAAGGCGGCAGGACACGGGCACATGGGGCTACATTGTGCGACGGTGTCTGGGGGACGACGACAAGCAGCGTGACTGAGTTTTCGTCGAATAGTCTGGGAGGTCGTGCGCATCATGAGACATCAGTCTAATTTTACACTCGGCGAGATCTGCAAGTGATCTCATCTGAACGATGTCTTGATTCGTTGGTGGAGTTGAGTTGAGTCTGGTCTGGAGACAGGGTGATCACGAGAGGAGCCTACTTCGACGGCGACTTGTGTGCGTCTCATATTCCGTGCTCTCGAGATGGTTGTCAAGACGATCTGGACGAGACTACAGTCTAGACGGAATTATGCCTAAGAACCTTGCCCAAGGACGAAATAGGAGTCTTTGGTAGTTTGTGCCGATCTTCGTTGGCGACACCGTGCACGAGGCTAAATCGAAATCGAAAAAAGAGAAGGCCAATCGTCAACAATTTCCCGCCGCAAGGGTTATGGACGAGCTGACTACATCTTCGCTGTTAGAGAGACTAATAATAATGGTGGCGCGACAGTCCGAGGCGGACCTGGGCCTAGCTTCTCAGCAACCACTCGCGTTGTGCGTGGTATTGTTCTCTCACGCGTGGAAGGGACCTACAGTTTCATGCCGACTCCGAATGGCGAAGTTGAGAAGCTTTTTCTAGACAGGAATACTCTTTGAGCATTGTTAGTGACTCGAAGGAGGTGGAGCCGTGAATAATCAAAGGTGGTAAATTCGGGTATCGAACCTGGCACCCTCTGCGTAGGAGTCGACGCACTTACCCACCACGCCACGGCGACCAACACTCTTAGAGAGACTACCAACATGCAAAAAGCAGAAAGGAGATAAGGCTTGACAGTCAAGAGTCCGACAAGACAAACTTTTTCTTCAAAGCTTGATCTTTCGGGCATCTCGGCGCATCGGATTGTACTGCGCTGCGCATTTGCAGGAAGATGTGCATTATGATGGGACAAGATCGACTTTCAAAAGTTACAAAACCTGAAAAGCTCAAGTTGTCGGAGTTTGATTGAAGGGAATGATTTCACTTTAGAACATTCCACTCGCCTATGTCAGGTCCTGGGGATCAAGCTCCTACCTCCAGTTAAGGAAAGCTGATTTTCTGGATTGCCCAAGCCTTAGATACCGCGGACCTGAGATATACAACACGAGCTAGTCCGTCGACGCAAGGTTTCACGTCGTTGCTGCGGGCCAACGGCCACTTGTACGGTGGATAAAGACTAACTCGTGAAGATATTCTGAAGACCACCTACTCTTAGTATATCTGCCCGAGTAGCTGCCATCGGAACAGTCAAGATGTGCTATCTTCCTTTGTTGATAACTCAGTTATCGTGAGTGTTGATGTCCCTATCAGGAAGTGAGGGCTGAGTAGAGGAATGCATCGACCAGTGTGACGAGCGGCCTCTCCATTAATTCACTTCAGCTGGCAATTCACGGTATTAACCATCGTATCCCGAAAACCTCCAAAATGTGAAGCCGATTGGGTTCCCTCTTTGGCAGAGAGCTAGGATCGTTTAGGCTGGCTCGCTCACAAAGTATGCGTAGCTCCTTGTTGAATCCGGTGAAGTTATTTCCGCTGTAACATGAAAGAGTGGCACATACACCACTGCTCTCGAGAAAACATAGAAGGATTGGTCGAATAGCCGAGGTTACTTCTAGAGGAACTGCCCGCAATATATATAGGCAGACAAAGGCTTCAATTCATCACCATGCAAAGGTCTTTGTTAAGTGTCCCATGTTTTGAGTTTCCTCAGGAAGGACTGGCGAGGGAGTAGTGTCGAGAGCACCTTATGAGGATTGAGAAGTACATGCCGTAAACGAGTAACAATTAAAATCCCATATCCCATCCACAAATGAGACGACTAACTGGTCTTTGCTGATAATGGCATCTTGATGGATAGACCCTCCAGTTCGTCCTACAAAATGTATATAGGTTCATACATCCTGAAAGACTTCGTCAAGCTTAAGTCCTTGCTCAAGGCAGTAAATTGCAAGATCTGTGACCCATGGGAGCCCTGAGCCTAAGCGGAAATTGTAAAAAAAATTTTATCGAAATTCCGAGTCAGTTGTAAACACGCAACGCAACTTTCGTCGTCAGGTCGGTCGTAAACATGGCTTATGTGTGCAAGCAAATTGGCGTACCCCGTGAAAGATTGTACCCTCCTTTGTGGCTTTAACAGAGATGCGAAATGAAGAAAACTTAGGCGAAAATAACTAGAAGTATCCATTCGACGCCGATCAGCTAAATTGGGCATTGCTAGAGAACCAAGCCAACTTATTTTGTAGCGCGCTTACGAGTGTGTTGACGCAAGAATTTCTGCCGAACGACAGTAGCCGTTGCCATGACTTCTCTAATTGGGCGATGGAAAATTTTGCTAAAATAAAGCATCTCCTCGGACATGGCCCTTTTTGGCACTCCGACTATGTCAACAAGCAAAATTTCTCTTAGTGGAGTAAATACAACCCAAGTGTTCAACCAGGCATAACTGGATCCACAAATATTAACCATTTAGTTGGAATTTATGTCATGGCCGCATCATAAGACCTTTCTCTCGAAATGAAGATGGAGCCATCTTTACCGTCAATCGTTTCAGTTAAAGATCGATGTTAACTGACTTTCTGTGGTCAGAGCTCGATAACGTGAATACATATTGGCGTTCATGCGATTTGGCGCCACTCGATAATTTTTTCTGGATTATTCTCCCTTTGGTTAAGCTCAAGGCCAGCGATTTGAATGTGAAACCTCTTAGCGGCCTAAGGGTAAGAGGCTTCACATACAACTCTAGCCCTGTCCGAGAATATCACAAAATATTGGTTCTAGATTATAAATCAATTTCGCGTTACATTAGATGACGATAAGGCGGCAGGACACGGGCACATGGGGCTACATTGTGCTACGGTGTCTGGGGAACGACGACAAGCAGCGTGACTGAGTTTTCGTCGAATAGTTTGTCAATATCACAAAATATTGACAAACGCTGGCAAAAATAACAGACTAAAGCTGATTTAGGTGCCAGAACATGATGATAATGAATGTAAAGAAAAGGCCTGTGGACACTATGGACACACACCTAAACCTACACAAATTCATCATTAAACAAATGAACTTTCTAGATAAATTGTAAGACTCCTGGAACTAGCACTTAATTAAGAAGAGAGCTCAATAGATCCTTGTGGTCGCTTAGTTTCTTTTATCCTTTAATTCAGTTCAACTCGAGGTCAACGGGAACAACGCCGCACATATTGGATCAAATCATCGAAAATTTGACGTGCTGGTATCGAAGCCGTGCCGGCCATGTGAATGACAAAACATAATGGCATGAAAGTAGCTTCAAAATAAAACTAAAATCAGTTTTACAACTAACGCTATTGTAGTTTTGTTTTATTTTCTTTTCGTATCGTTATTTTCTGGTCAGCTGGTCTACTTGGAGAATTGTCCCCAACCCATTTGATCAGGGCTTAACTGGTAGTGTTCGGAAGGAGTTCAATTGACCGGAAGTTGCACTAAGTTG
Organism: Eristalis intricaria; assembly: GCA_964034865.1. Classification (NCBI taxonomy): domain Eukaryota; kingdom Metazoa; phylum Arthropoda; class Insecta; order Diptera; family Syrphidae; genus Eristalis; species Eristalis intricaria. The sequence goes on from OZ035877.1 coordinate 66,156,156, forward strand.
AAGAGTCTTTTGCTCGTTTGGACGTTTCTTGCACAATCGGTGTTTACCACTTCAAAGGATGATATTCCTTATTCAGAGCAACGTTAACAAGGAGTTTGCACATATTAACTACTTCCTTCAAGTCAATTAAATTTTTATTTTCAATTCAAAATCAACATGGGTTATACATTTCCGCGAAGCCTTATTGGCTTGTCTGCAGAATGTTGTGCTTCTAATATTAATAATTGAGATTAAATAAGCCTAGTTTAATATACATTCATTTCAAAGTTTACGTGAAAATAAATTAATTTAAGTACATATCAAAATAAAATTAAGATTCAATTGCTGGAATTTTGATTTAAGAGGAAATCTTTTATGCCTTTTTCCGAGTTTTAAAAATTCTAAGGTGGCTAAGTTCTTGCGGAATTGTGTTGAGAGCTTCAGGAACACTGCATTTCAACTGTCTTCTTCCATAGTTGTTGTAAAACCGAGGTTCTTGAAGCATACCTTGTGCAGGTCTTCTTGTGTTTATCATATGGTTAATTGGTATGGTGAATCGTGGATCGTCGTAGTATTCTTATATGAGTGTCATTTTGAAGATGTCTTCCAATTGAAGAAAATTAAACCTTTCTCGCTCAGCAAAATTCCGATCAGAAGATACATTTATTTTTTTCAGTGCGGCATTTTGCAGTTTTTGTAGTTTTTTTTATATATGTAACTGATGCATGATCGCAGGCAATTATTCCATATCTCAGTTTGGATTCCACTAGCGCAAAGTACACGTTCCTTGGTACTGATGTTGGTGCATGGTACTGCAGATGAGTTAGTGCGTATAGTGCTCGTTTAAGACTCGATCGTAATTGATCAATATGCTTATCCCATAAGTAGTTACTGTCAATTGTTTCTCCTAGATACTTGTGACTTTCTACTATATCTATAGGAAAGCTAGTAGAGGTACGACAGGAATCATTCCTACAGTATATTTGCTGTATATAAATGATATGCATCATTTTTGTTTTCAAAGCTTTAATCAGTAAACCGTTATCTTGACACCATTTTACTGCATTTTTGTTGCCATCTGCAGGCATCTGTGCCATACCACTATTGCTGTATCGTCGGCATAAGCAAAAGGTTTGGCTAGCTTGAATATGCGAAGAAGCTCATTGGCATATAATATGAACAGGAGTGGGCCCAATTTCTATCCTTGTGGGACTCCGTATTGTGCGTGTTCGTTTTGGCTATAGGTCTCGCTGATCTTGACGCAATAAAACCTGTAGTGCAGGTATTCCTTTAACCAATCAGCCATTACCCCTCGTATACCAATACGTTCCAGAGCATCTTTTAGCTTTGAATGATTAAGAGTATCAAAAGCTTTACTAAAAAGTCCATAAATAGGACCAGAACGTGGTAACTTTTGTTCAGGCTTCATTAACGTAGTTTGCGAACTCCCCTAACAGTTTACATGTGCTTTTCTTTTTCTGGAAACCTTACTGACTTTCGTGGATGATGGAGTGTTTTTCAATGAAATTCTGCAATCGGTTTGTTACTACCCCTTCAAGGCACTTTTCGATTACTATATTGTTATATTGATATTGGCCTGTAATTGTTGAGTTGATTTCTTGTACCTCCTTTGTATATTGGCCTGACAACCGTAGTTTTTAAGATCTCAGGAATGCTTGCTTGCGTAAGACTCAAATTTACAAATTTCTAGATCGAGATGCCTCGCCAGCGTGTTGGAAATTCTGCTTGGCGCTCCATCTTCGATACGAAAAGAGGAAGAACCTTTTCGTCAGCGATGGCATATCCCCTCCCACATTCATTCATTGGAAAGGTTCTTCGATTCGGAGCCAAGTTGTTGACACCCCTGAACAAGGCCATACGTTGACAATTGATAGGTTGGCTTTTAAACTACTTAATATTAACAAAAGATAGCGCTACAGCCCACAGGCTAGGCTAGGGTCTAGGTACCTGTGGCTACCTTTTAGGTGCAGCAACCGCTAGTCCTTTTTTTTTACTCACGAGTGGAAGGGGGACCTGCAGTTCTATGCCGACTCCAAACGCCCAAATTTAAGAACCTTGTTGTACTCTTTGAGCATTCTCAGTAACCCTTGTCGTACCGACAATCGAACTTGGACACCTTTGCATTGGTTCAAGTTTGAACGGCGCTTAAAAATACATCGATTATACGAGACCAGCCTTGTTACCTTAAGAGTCGGAAGCTTAGACACCCGTCTTGTTATTTTTTTTTATCTCGGAAGGTTGAAATCTTTCTAACACGAAACTCAGCCCGTTCAGTTTTTACCCAGATTTCCACCGACTAAGCCCACATCTCCTTCTACCACAGGTCCACTCCTGTCAAACGTTTCATCGCGAGGGTGGTCTTCGGCCTTACACGTTCGGCTCGTTCGTATAGGCAACTACCTGCCCTGTGTTTCGTTGTCGTTCCTGTCTTCGTTTCTCCTTCTTGATGGTAGCCACGTTTTCACTTACTGCTACCCAAGCTTCTCGTGAGCCTAACATCAGTGTGATTATGTTCTCTGGGGTTAGATTTATGCCCAGTCTGTTCGCCAATGGGTTACGGTCTTCACGATATTGGGGACAGTGGATCATTATATGCTCCGCGTTTTCCACTGCTTGTCAGCACATTGGACATGTCATGTCAAATCTGTGGAGATATGTTCTGAAACATCCATGGTCAGTAAGCACTTCAATATTGTTGTTAATGGTGATTAGTGATGTGCTTAACTCCGCTCTGTCATCGAGAACACATAGAATTCGATGGACACTTTCATCACACCTAAATCATCTTGACTACGCTGACGACGTGTGCCCCCCCTCGGCGTACTAACTGGGCACTGTTCCATTGGAATTCACATCTCAAGACTGTACTCTTTAACGACTTCTGTAGAGGCTGCAGAGATGAGGAGGAAAAATAAACCACTTCACACCTTCTTTGCAACTGCAATGCTCTCTTATCACACTTGAATGCCCCCTATTTGTATGACCTGACTGAACTAAGTGAGATTAGCATCAGTCATCTTCATCGCTTTTTAAAAAACTCCAGATGGTTTGCGGATTGGGATCTACTAGATCCTTGTGGTAGCACAACAGGCCTACTTGTGGCTACCTTTTAGGTAGGCAGCCACTTTAACCTAACCTAACCTGCTCCATATATTGCTTCCTCCTTGAAGCTGTATGGCCCCAGCCCAAATTTGGGAGCCAAAGAGCATCATCGACGCCTCTATTCTGGCCCCAGAGTATACTTTTCTTTTATTTTAATCCCCCAATGTTTGGCATGATCCTTACCAGAGCAGACGTTATTCTCGCTGCTTTCATCGCTACATGGTGCAGATGTTGCTTAAAAGTTAGACTTGCATCTTTATTATAGGCTTTAGATCATTCTTATACATCACCCGTCCACGGTCACTCATATAGCCTCTACAACCCGTCTGCTTTTGATTAGTGCTGCCTCCGTCTTTTCCTTTGCTAGTTGTAAGCCCATGCTTTTTAGCCAGTCCTGCACCATCCCGATGGCTTCATTGATTCCAGTTTATTTTTGACGACTGGAAGTTTGAGGAAGTCGTCTTACCTAAGATTTCACAGTAGTGGACCTAGTATGGAGCCCTGGAGCACACCGACGTTATGCTGTCTTATCTCATCCTCGGTGGCGAAGTTCAGTATCCTATTTGTAAATTACTTACTTATGTCATTTAACCCCTCAGGGGGCGTAGGGCCTCAACCATGCCCTTCAACTCGTTCCTAAATAACTCGATTACTCTTCAACTCTACTCCTCCTTAGGCGTCCCGCCGTTGTGCCTGGCTGTGTAAGCGGATTCCATTGAATGGCGTACTTCGCAATGGAGTTGTCTTCTCGCCGCAGGGTGAACGCTCATCGATCCGTCTGCACGTATCAGCTGTATGCCATGGAGTTTCTACCACTTACCGACTCATGTGCTTGCCCCAAATGCAAAAGCACAGTATACCAGTGATCATCCACGCTTTCCTGTCTTGAGCTGTTGATTGCTTCTGCTTCTAAGGCAAGATGGTCCCAAATCTGTTGACGTATTTGGGGAACCTTGAGCATGTCGGCATTGCACAAGCAAATTACAGCGATTGTTGTTGACGGCTGCAGTACGAAGGCGTATATGAGCTTTCATAAGATGGTGATATAGTTCTCGCAGGGCTGACTTGACTTTGATTGCCCATCAAGGAGAGCGGGGGGAGACCCACTCCCGGCCTCAGTGTGAGGGATATGGAAGGAATAAGATGGTTATCTAGTTCTAGCCCGAACCGAGCCTGTTTCCGACCTCTAAAAGACAATCTAAAGCTGCTGCTTATCACAATGCCAATCAGTTAAAACCAAGTCGAATTGTCACGGGATACCAAAATTTGTTCGCGTTAGAGAGAGTTTGACTTAAGGAGAGTTCGACTTAAGGAATGTTCGACTTAGGGAGAGTCCACTGTACTTCCAATGACTAGCCGTTTGGCGTTGCAGAAGTCCACAAACCGTTCACCGTTATCATTGCGGTCTCCAAGGGCGTCAGCTCCCATTACGTGTTTAAGCATAGTGTTGCCGTCACGATTACGATATCGGCGTTAGGCGTTTGGTTGACGGCTGCACCTAAATGGCTGTAGAAGGTGTTTTTTTCATCCTCATTCGCATCTTCGGTCGGAGCATAACACTGTATATTTCGTTTCTTCTTTATTTTCCTTACTCAGCTCTGAAACTTAGCCGTCAATATTCTATCGTTATAGGGTTGCCAGGATATGAGAGAGACGGATGAGACTGGATGAGACTGGTGCGGTTGGAATTAACACCGATCCTACTCCAGACCTGCGCGCAGTACCCGCTGGTTTACCAGAGTAGAACATTACAGTGCTCTCACACAGTCCTTAATGGTCCATTTTATGCTCGACGAACTCGCGCTCCATTTGGAGGGATCTGGCGTTTTAAGGCCCTTTCTGAAGTGAGTCCAAGAGAGCCCCCACGTGCCAGAATCCAATCTTTGACCGAGGGTACGAAAGCTAAAGGTCGTCATCAAAATTTCCTTCCGTATGCGAGGCATTGGTTTCCGTTTCGGAGCAATTTTTTTTACGCTTGGGGCTTGCCAGGTTATAGACCAACCGTCCTGTTTTCTGACGCAGGAATCTCGCCATTTGTCCTCTCCCGTTGAGAATTCTAAGATAAATTCCCAGACGTCTCCACGAGGAGGTCGTTGGAGTTGGGCTTACTGGTAAACTTGCTAGGTAGTGCTACAATGGCTCTTTCTCTTTATTTAACGGACCAGGACCTATCTGGAGATGCTGCCCCTACGAGGGCTTTGCTGGTGGTTTACGTCAAAATTTGTAAAATAGTCTATCAGTTTCTTCTGTATGTAGCCCGGTACTCTTTTTTTTTTTTTTTCTCGTGTGTAGGTGGAAACCTTGCATAGGCACCAATGATCCGACGTCTATTGGTAGTGTCGGATTCTTACTAACTAAAACCACCTCCCGTGGGAACTTTCCCTCTATTCCCTCGCGGAACTATCGCAAGGTATTACTTCGCGAGGGACGGATTCGAGCTTTTTGTTTCGTTCTAAGTTCTAAGTTTCTCAGATTACACATTATTCGTACTGCTATGTCGTTCACAGCAGACCAAAGGTCTTCAGAGCTCACCATATGTTGGACAATGTTTTCTGGTGTTGGCGGTTCATCAAATGCGTCCCGCAATACAGCTCGTTCGTTTGCATATCGAGCACATTCGAAGAGGACGTGTTCCACGTTCTCTGCCGCGTTTACGCAGTGAGGACAGGCCGGACTCGGGTCACGGTTTCGCTTGAATAAATATTCCCGGAAACTACCGTGACCGTGACGTCAAGAACTGTGTAAGATAGTTCGCCGTGTTTTCTATTTACCCAACTTTCAATCCGTGGGATTAGTCGGTACGTCCATCTCCCTTTTTGGGACTCGTTCCATAGTTATTGCCACGCTTCAATACTGCGGCTTCTTACGAATTTCTTTGCATGATTTGTGCTTGGCCCGCCTTGCACGCGATTGTCTTAGAGCCATCTAGCTTCTAAAGCTAGGATATCGATTGGTACCATAGAGGATAGTACCAATACTGCGTCGTGGGATACCGTTCGAAATACACTGCTAACTCGCAGTGCACAGAGTCTGTAGACGGATTTGATTTCCTTCATGCGTGTCTTCTTGTTCGCAACCATATTTGTGCCCCATACAGCTGTATGGAAGCCACAACTCTCGCAAGCATTAATCGTTTGCTTTGCTTCGGGCCGCCGATATTCGACGTGAGTCTTTGAAGGGCGCCTATCGCTTTTGACGATTTCTCGCAAGCACATGCCAGGTAATGCAAAATAAAATTTAGCCGAGCATCAATCATCACTCCCAGGTATTTTATAAATGGACTGGAAATAATGGTGTGCTCTCCGACTTTTATCGTCATGGTCTCTTGCACTTTTCTACTCGTAATGAGAACGGCCTCCGTTTTGTGATCCGCGAGGTCTAAGCTCATATCGCGAAGCCAGTTCTTTATCAGTGCTATTGCTTCGTTGCTATACAACTCGATTTCTTCAAGCCGTTTCGCCACGACTACAACAGCAATATCGTCCGCAAAACCTGCGATGGATACTTCCCTGGGGACTGGGAGTCGTAATACGTCGTCATACATCACGTTCCACAGTAGGGGACCAAACACTGATCCTTGGGGTACGCCCCCTGTAATTTTATATAATTTCGTCCCGTCGTCGGAGTCGTTAAGTAGCTCCTGATTATTCATAATATGTACTTCGGCACATTTAGTCTTTCGAGGCAATGAAAAATACGCCACCAGTTCGCCGAGTTTTTCACGTGTGTGTAACTGCCTCCTTTCCATCGTCTTCCTTCTATAGCCGATTGGGCTTTGTCTATTACGACTTTAATCGCGTCGATCGGCCCTTTCTAAGGCCGTACTGATATTCCGCGAGTCCATCATTGGCTTCAATGATAGTCTGTTACATATAATTCGCTCTAATATTTTGCCCATGGTGTCGAGCATACAGAGCGGTCGATAAGATGAGGGCTCCTCTTTATTTCCTTTCGGTAATAATACCAACCGTTGGTGTTTCCATTTTTCTGGAAATATTCCCTCGTTTAAGCATGCAGTATACATGCCAACGAAAATGTCCGGGCGGTCCTTCATTGATTTTTTTAAAACCCGATTTGGTATGCCGTCTGGACCAGAAGCTTTCCGATCCTCTACCCTCTCTATTGCCGCGGTGATCTCATCAGCTGTTACGGCAGGAATGTGTAACCCGGTACTCTCTTGGTTACGTTAGGTAGGGGTGCTGCTAGTGCATTCACCAGCACACTTAGACTATATTGGGTCATTGTAATACCCCTAGTCAGACTACTACCACCGATTAACTACTCCAGTGACTCCAGTGAGAGTGCCGTTAAATTGATCCCAACGGCAAATGGGAACTGGATTAGTCTTGAAAATAGATTAAGCATAGATTGAACAGATATAAGCGTATTAAGGGCAGGCAATTTACCAAATGCGGTATCCAGTCGTCAGGCAGAAACTATAGCGCCATTTGTTCTGGCAGCCAGGCACTGAACAAATGTCTCTTTTTTAGAGACAGTAAAGTAGTTGAAGTTAACTAAGTAGCATCAGAGTCAGTCATCTCCAACACTTTATCAGAAGCTCTAACTAGTTAACGGAGTAGGATTAAACAGATCCTCCGTGACTGCTGTAGTTGGCAATAAGCCAATTGGCCTTAACCTAGTGACAGTCTTTTGTCTTTTATTCAGTCACTTCGTGAATTTGGTACATTTTTTGTTGCATTCTTTTAAAGTTCAAGAGCACTTGCAAATACAAGCTAAATCTATCGTATTTTAATGACATCCGGTTTTGTAGATTTCCATGCCATGACTTTGTAGTCCTGTCATATCTTGTCGTAAGAGTATGGATATACATCTTGAGCTTGTCTCGCAGGTGTTATAATGGCACATGCATGTGTTCTGCAGTTTGATCGGTTAGAAAAGGTTATCAGCGACTGAGATTCATAAGCAAGCCACATAAAAACATTAAGGCAAGGCTGACAAGGTCCTCAAGTTCACATCGGGCCAAGGTGTGTCTGAATTCATGAACTATGCATTTTCGATCATCGACTGATCATTAAGACAATTCAAACTCCTCATCTAGGCTGATCTGGGCTTGAAATACCAGGAGGTCCACACAAAAATCCAAGATTTCAGTGAACGCTTTCAGACTTCAGTCAACGGAAGCCTTGCAAGATCATTGTCTTTGCCAGGATGATGATCATGACAAAATGTGTGAAATGAAATAATTTGGTATTCAACGGGAACTCAATTAAGAAACCCTGTCAAAGCCAGATACCTACGATCATCTCACGATCAACACATGAAGTCTGTGTACCAAAATGATCTTGAATTTTGAGATGAATAAATTGGGAGTACTCTAGTGGTATCCGGCCCAACGCTTCTCTTTCTCCTTCGGTACCATCCGGGGTGGAGCTGAGTCTTATAATTCAAACACCTCCAGCAAGCGTGCTGGTGCCCATTGTTCCTTCTCTGATCTCACTGATCGTTCTCAAATACAAGATCGCGTAGCGTGAAGATCAGTTATTTTCAAGATTAACCAGCCAGATCCTTGAGACTCGCTATCATTAAGAATTCATTCGAACAATGAATAAGTTTTTTGACGAATTGGACCAAACAAATGTCTATGATGTGGATACCGAATCACTGTATCGTCTTTCAAGCAGCAGTTAGGTAGGAGGGCTGCCAGTGAACCAACCTAGTGACCACTGATTGGCCACTCCAGTGATAGTGCCGTTGATTTGATCCCAACGGCAAATGGTGACAGGACAAGATCAGAAAACCAGATAAAAGCGTATTAACTTTGCTTTCACTGGGATTCGAACCGGGGACCCCGCTAACCAAGGGCAGACACTTTTCCAACTGCTCCATCCAGTCGTTCTCATGGCGGCAAGTACTCGGTGCGTTTTTAACATCCAGGGTGATGATTGTACAAGACTGTTTACAGCCGCCCTTCCATCGTTTTCCCTCCATACCACCCGTCTAGACTTATGTCGCTGTACACCCGTGGTATTCCTGGACGAATCTTATCCTTGAGATGCCTTGGAAGCCAGTCCTGTCCAACAAAAGCCCAAGCTTGGAGTGGTGAACTGGAGTTCTATTCCATCTGATGATGGCAACCCACAGCTTCAGTTTTCCGACAAGTCCCGACCTGCTCAGGAGCTGGTATCCTGTGGGAGCATCGTGGATCGTCGTTCTCTAAATCAGCACACCACCTCGATCAAAGCCACCAAGCATCACGCCATGAACCACTCTCTTGCGTATCACGGAAGCACCACCACCACTCCCATCCACCGCTGCGCCGGTATCGGAATGTCCCTTCATCCCTTGAACCAGTTCCGATTGAGTCACTCGCCACATCCTTGATAGTTGCCCGTCCACCGGTGGACACGATACACGAGACACGGGACAAGGGACACGACAAGTCATTGATCCGTGAGTCATAGAAATCTCGGTACCGATCTCTTGCAGCGGCGCCACACAACCATAAACGTCACCCTCCGAGAGCCCATGTCGCATGTCCAGAGTTCAGTTCAGACCCTTCCCCAGCCACCACCACCGGCACCAGCACCATCATCACCACAACGACAGCACCGGAGACAGATTAAGCAATAAAATTTAATATTTTTCCAAAACCACTCATAAACGGAGATGAGTGGCCCGGGCCCTCGCACTCCTCCTCGGCTTTCTATTGTTCGAGTATCTCATGTCAGTCGCAAGGCTGACTTGACTTTGATTGCCCATCAAGGCGAGGGGAGGGGGAGTCTCACTCCCGGCAGCAGTGCGAGGGAGCGAGAGGCAACGAGATGCCACCAGCTACGATCGTTGATTGATATTCCTGACGTGGATTTCAGTTTCGATCATCGAGCGATCAAATGGAACCGAAATCACGGCCCACACACAGGCAGAGCAGCGCAGAGCGCGCGCATGCGTAGTGGATTCACGTCATGTTCGGCCGATCAATTGAATTGTTTCGGGGCTCTCTGTGCTGTGGTGCTGGTTGCGGGGTCTTTTTTTGTTTTTGTTTTTTGTGGTTTCTCGTTTTTGGATGCGAGCTGTCGATTGGGAAATCAATTGTTTGGCCGAGAGCAGAGACAGACAGCATGGGGGTTTGTCCTTCCTGTTCCGTCGGAAGTGTCCTTGATTAGCATTTGTTCGATTTCGGGGGACACTTTTATGGATTTCCATCGAAACTGAGTGCTGCTTCTTCGGCTTCTGTTGCCACTTCATCTGCGGCGGATGCGATGTGTGGGCTCTGCTTAGCATTCTCTGTGTGGTGGCGGGCGCGTAGCTACGTGAGGAGTGCGGACGCGTGGCGCGGATGAGTGGAGAACTGTGGGAGAGCTACTGGGATCCATGTCCCACGTCAGGGATGCGGCTGGCGTGGCCAAGTCTTTCGCTTGTTTTTTTCTACTCAACGCTCTCTGAGTGTGGTGCGATAGGGTCCATGGAAACGGAGAGGACGAGAAGTTAGTCACAAGATTGTAAAGTCAAAAATTTGGGGACGTGCGCACGTTACGGAAAGTGCATCTATTATTCTGGGAAGCTTTTAAATTCGATTTATCATTCGTCCCCTACCTTGGGGCGTTCCCAATGAGTTCCCCGTGATCCTTGAGACCCGTCCAACACCTCCAACTTCCCCCAACGCCCTCAGCAGTCACAGCAAACCCGGTCGCACATGATGCCATTGCCGCCGAGTCACCTACGATTCCATCATCATCGTAATGCGCAGCCAATTAGCGTCTCTAGCGGAACTACCTTCAACTCATCGAACCGTCCACAGCCAATTAACACTAATTACAGGGCTCCTCTGCTGGCTTTGCTCTTCCCCGAGCGGGCAAGGCAACGAGGCAACGAGATGGCAACAGGAATGCTTCGAATTTGCTCAATTGGTGGGTGATCTCTCGTGTGTGGCCAACGCCGCCAATTCCAATTAATCACCCTCATTTGGCACTCTAGACTGATTCGGTGATAATTTCCTTCCCGCTGCACGATCAGCGAATGCACGCCCAGATGTTGGTGTGCTGTTGAAATTCCAGAGATGCCACCGCCATCAGTTGGCGGCGCACATTAAACGCGCCGCAAGAGATTTATTTCATTTGCATCCGAAGATGATTGCCTGGCGCGCATTTGGGCTGGGAATCATATCGCCGCGCCGGGGGTAGTGGAACAAGTTCGGCTATTGACGCCGCGCGCCGCTGAAATGGGTGCTGGCACATCACCCCTTTGGTGGGTCACAAGCGCATCACAAGCGAATAAATCACTCAATGCGCGTACATCGCGCTGCGGTCGAGCGCTTCAAATGATCCAATTAGCAATTACGACGGTCCTGGGCTCGTGAGTGAGCGCGAGACGGGAGCTGCGGCCGTGCCGCGCCGTTCTTGGCGTGATTGAGGCGCTAATTGCATGGCATGGTGTCAACTAGACGCACACATGCATTTGCTGGCACAGTGAGCCGAGTCTGGCGGGTCTATTGGTTTACGGGTTGATTCTAATTAATTGGAAGTGATTCGGTACCGAGGTGGGGACACATAGGCAACCATGGGGCTGCGCATGGGATTGTGTGCAACGCCCTAGGACGGCGTAGCATCGAATCAACTGGCGGGTGACTCGGCGATCGGCCACTTAGAAGGTGGCCAAGTCCGAGCAGGACGAGGACGAGAAGCGGAAGTGGATTGTGATTAAGAAGGCTTGGCGGTCTGACATCTAGAAGGGAAACATCGACTAAGTGCAGCGAGGTGACAAAAGGAGGAGCAGTCAATTATGGTCAACTGAAGAGTTTGTCGAGAACCAAAACCGAGTTCCGGAAGTAAAGCCAAATAGCCCCAGCTACGGAAGGAGAGAGACGAAATTGAATCCAAAAATTGTTGAACAAAGCCTAAGAGTTAAGAAGTTGAGGGACGAGGGAGAAAAGAGTAAGAGAGGCAGAATAGACATCATCTCAATATTTGAATAAAACGACTGTCTTACAAGATTGTTGAACAGAAACATAAACAATTTCCTTAAGGAGCGTTGGTCAAAGGCAGTAAGTGTGATTCATTTTAATAATTTCTTTTAAATTGGTCACGCCCCATGGCCAATACCTAAAATAAATTTATTGTATGCATCTAAATACCTATACAAGAGTTTAATTTAGAAATCATAAGTTCAAGATTAGAGAGGAGGTAAGTTTGAAGAGTTTAGGGCGGTTACTGGTTAATTATGTGAAAATTGTTGGTTTTTTTTCGCTTTTTGTTCCTCTGAATTTTGCTGATTTAAGTTAATTATGCGTGACTTGTGATGGAAGTCCTTTGAATGTGAATCAATTGGAGTTCGTTACTGCTGCTGGTGGTTTCGCTGGAATGGGGGGTGAATGTTAACTTGGAGAGTCTCGGGAAATTCACTAACAATCGTCACATGAACAAACAAGTACTATATGTTTATCTGCGGACTACAACTGATACAAAATACCCGAAAATAATAATAAGACTCAAGTTACACAGCATCATGGAGGATATTTGTGGCACCAACTGGGAGTAAGAGAAGCTAGGCCCAGGTCCTCCTCGGATTGTCGCGCCACCCTTATTATTAGTATTAACTGGGATTAAGCGAAAGGTCTTCACAAGCTTTGCTTATTGGAACTTCCTTTTGAGGGCTGGGTGAGATCAAGTCACATTCAGGGTCCGTCTGCTAAGGACAGCCCAACAACTGGCAGCCATTTAAAAAATATGAAATAATGGCAAAATCGAATGAGATCTGTTTTTAAGTGCATTTTGGCACTCTTGTTAATTTTTTGTTCAGCTTTCTCGTTAGAATCAGGTCACAATCTGGACGATGATGGACGGCGAACTTCGTCCCCCAGATCCAGACAGACAAGATGCAAATATCAAGGTTGCAAATATAGTAGGTTAGGTAAATGGATGCCCTGATGGCATTTTGACCGCGGCATACTTAGACCACAGTCTTGGGTCCATTTTGCCTTAAATAAGTCCTTTAGCTCTAATAACGAAGTATAACAAGGATGTAACTTTAAGGCAGCTGGAGATGAGATGGTAGGGATCATACATCAACCCATCAGATCAGACAGATCGGTGGAAAGCACCTCAGACGAAAGGTATGTTGGTACACAGGGGACTCCCCCTAAGTCGTATTGTCACGGGATACCATAAATTGTTCGAGTTGGAAGGAGTTTCACTTAGAGAGAGGCCTTTTCATGGAAAATTGAGGGAATGGTATTTAAAACATGGCGGACAAGTTCGAGTTAGAGAGAGTTTCGAAGAAACGGGACCAAATTAACTGCAATATCTGGGAATATCGCGTTGTTTACCGTGCTCTCCTAAAGCTGATTATCAACAACCTGCAGTCCGTCCCTAAGCCAGTATAAATCAGTAAAAGCCTCGTGGAACATAATCTTGTAAATTGAACCTTATTAGTGTTACCAGGGAAGTCCATGGCAGACCAGACCCTCATAGAGCAGCACATCCTAGAAAATACCCAACAAATGCAAATCAAGAGAGGAGACATACACGGCCTATAAGTCCATTTCAGGGCTTCACGCCACATATAGTTTTGACACTCCTGACAAGATTATTTGGTTGTGCAGGATCACAATGGAAACTTCTCGCTGCTCAATCAACTCACGGAGAACTTTGTCTTGGAAGTTGATCATCCTTTACTGAATAATAGTATGTATCATAAAGCACTGCTAGTTTCATTTAATATGATTGTATTTAATTCATTTGAATCTGGTCCTTCCGAAGATAAGCCTAAGTTAGATTTCATAAAAGCTGATTACAATTTATTAAATAACTATTTCCTTTCAGTCGACTGGGATAAAACTTTTGACTTCCCAAGTTTAAACATAGTTTATACTAAATTTCGAAACATATTAGAAGATGCCATATCCAGGTCTGTTCCTATTAAGATATCTACTAATTCCAAAAAACCCATCTGGTTCAACCGAAGCTTATGCAGACTCAAAAATGCTTTAAACAAGATATGTAAGAGGTCTGCTAAAGACAATTCACTGCGTGGCGTATTGTGTCGAATGCGGAAAGAATATGAATTCCTGAAGAGATTTGTTTACATGCAATACATAATTTCTCTTGAGTCAAGGATCAAACAGAACTCAAAAACTTTCTGGACGTTTATCAATACTAAACGTAATTCTGTTGGAATTCCATCGAATATGTCCTACGATAATGTATCTACTGATGACCGTAAGGTTATATGTGATATGTTTGCATCACATTTCCAGTCAAACTTTGTTGACTTAGGCATGGGTTGCAGGTCAGAACTTAGAGCAAATACAATCGCAGACATAGGGCGATTAGAATTGACGAATGATGATATTCTTTCTGAGCTGTCCTCACTGGATTCTAGTGCAAGCTTGGCGCCTGATAATCTTCCCCCGCTTTTCTTAAAAATGTGTAAGGACGGATTAGTCAAGCCCCTGACTATCATTTTTAATATGTCACTGGCTCGCGGCGAATTTTTGGATTGCTGGAAGGATTCTCTCATCACCCCAATTCATAAATCTGGACCTAAAAGTTTTATTGTCAACTACAGACCAATAGCTAAACTCCAATTAATACCGAAATTATTCGAAGCTGTTGTTAAGAAAAAAATATATGCTGAAGTTCGAAACCAAATATCCCAATTTCAACATGGCTTTGTGAGTGGAAGATCAACTTCGACCAATTTGGTTATATTTACAAGCTTTTGCCTGAGTTCCATGGAAGCGAGACTTCAAGTTGACTCCATATACACTGACTTCTCGAAGGCATTTGACCGTGTTCAACATAATGTGCTCATAAAAAAGCTAGAGATGATTGGTTTTCATTCTAAAATCTTGAAATGGATAACTAGCTACCTTACAAATCGCAGACAGTTTGTAAAAATAGGTAATGATCTGTCACGAGTAATTTTCAATTTCTCTGGGGTACCTCAAGGTAGTCACCTCGGCCCTCTTCTGTTTCTTCTTTTTATTAACGATTTGCCTTCCTATGTTTCCCATTCCGACTGCCTTTTATACGCTGACGATTTAAAAATTTTTAAATCAATCCGATCATTGGCCGATGCAATGGAGTTGCAAAATGATATCTCATCAGTACAGAATTGGTGCGATTTGAATGGACTACATTTCAATATTAGTAAATGCTCAGTTATGACATTTTTTAGAATTTTATCTCCTATAATCTATAATTATAAGATTGATAATACAATCTTAACAAGAGTATGTTCGCAAAAAGAGATGTCAGCTTATCGATCTAAAGCAACTGCATGTAAGAAGGACTTATTATTCAGTTCTTTTCGCTCATGACGTCATTACTGCTCACATTGTTATCTGAGGCCTAGAGATTTCTTTTATGTTTCGAGGCATAGTACAAACTATGGGCAAAATGATCCTATAACTAATGCTTGCATAAAATTCAACTTAGTTGCAAATGTTATAGACTTAAATATGAGTATAGAGATAAATGTAAAAATGAAATTTTAAATTTTTTGAGTAGCAATTTACTCTAAATTACATTATAATTGTATGTTAAATTCTGCTTATACTAGGCATTATTATTAATAAGAAATGAAATGTTATTAATATTATCAGTAGTCTTAAAAAAGCTCTGTACTTGAAAGACGGAAGAATAAATAAATAAATAAATAAATAAACTTCAACGTCAAAAAAGTTTTTTAACAAGGCGACACAACATGTCGACTGTTCGTCGTTCAAAAATCACCCGCCAGCACTTGAGGCACTACCTTTTAGAAGGCCGGACGTTATTGAGGCGTTTGCTGGCATTGAGACGGAAGCGAATAAAAAAGATGATGCGATGAATGCGAGCCCAGACTACTCACAATCTTCCAAGCTTAACCCCACGCCATAAATGAAGCAGTACCTGAATCAGCAATAAAGATCTAATAAATTTAAAAATATTGGTACTTTAAGATAGCCTTGCGGTGGTTAAAGCCCTAAACAGCTCCACGCCTGTCGGGAAACATCACAAAACACTCAAGACGCTGGTAAAGAAAAAAAGTTTGAAACCAATATGGGTTTCGACCACGAGGGCAATGAAAAGGCGGACGTCCAAGCAAAGAAGTGGACTGAAAATCATTTTATTGGGCCTTTCACTGTTCATGGATTTAGCAACATACAACAACACATAAGCAACTGGTCATGTAGACGCCGGATCCAATTATGGATTAGGTCAATAGGGACTTCTTCTTCTTCATTTGGCGCTACAGTCCGGGGTGGACCTGGGCCTCAACCAACAAGCCTCTCCAGCTAGCACGGTCTCTGGCTAGCTGTCTCCAGTGTCGCACGCCAAGTTGGTTGAGGTCCTTCTCCACCTGGGTGCGCCACCATAGACGCGGGCGTCCTCTGTTGCGTTGTCCCACGGGTTCGGAGTCGAAGACTCTCTGGGCCGGAGCTGAGTTGTCCATACGCTCTACATGGCCTAGCCATCTTAGGCGTTGGATCCGAAGACGCCTGACTAGACTCATGTCGCCGTAGTTCGTGGTTGAATGTTCTCCTCCAAAAACCGTCAACGCAAACAGGACCAAAGATCGCACGCAGAGCTTTTCTCTCGAAAATACCAAGGACTTCCTCATCCGCTTTTGAGATTGTCCATGCCTCCGCGCCGTACAGCAGGACTGGGATGATCAAGGTCTTGTATAAGGTCAGCTTGGTCCTTCGAGAGATGGCTCTACTACTCAATTGCCCCTTGAGCCCATAGAAACAGCGGTTGGCAAGAGTTACTCTGCGTTTGATCTCGATATTGGTGTTGTTCGTACTGTTCACTTGCGAGCCGAGGTCGAAGTTATAGCTGCCCATTGTGACGCTCTGTCCAAGACGTCGATGTTGTGTGTCCTTTCCTGATGACAGCATATACTTCGTTTTGCCCTCATTCACCGCTAGACCCATTTTAGCCGCCTCCGCCTCAATGCCAGCAAACGCCTCATTGACGGCTCGCTGTGTTCTGCCAATCACGTCAATGTCATCCGCGTATGCTAGCAGTTGTACGGACTTCTGGGAGATCGTGCCTCTAGTGTTGGCGTGTGAGTCTTGCACGATCTTCTCCAGGATGATGTTAAAGAAATCACATGACAGCGCGTCACCTTGTCTAAATCCTTTTTTGACATTGAAGGTCTCTGTGAGTTCGTTACCGACCTTGATGGAGCAGCAAGAATTCTCCATCGTCATCCTGCACAAACTGACGAGTTTGGCAGGAATGTCAAAACTAGACATGGCGTTGTATAGCTCGTCCCTATGCACGCTGTCATATGCGGCCTTGAAATCGACAAATAGGTGATGGGTGTCGATTTGCATTTCTTGAGTCTTTTCCAGGATCTGCCGTAGTGTGAAAATCTGGTCGATGGTGGACTTCCCTGGCCTGAAGCCACACTGATAAGGACCTATCAGGTTATTTATAAACGGCTTCAGGCGAGTACACAAAACGGCAGAGAAGATCTTGTAGGCGATGTTCAGGAGACTTATCCCTCTATAGTTGGCGCAGTCAAAGGGGTCTCCTTTCTTATGGATCGGGCAAACGATACTGAGATTCCACTCATCGGTAGGGACTTCATCAATAGGGTATTACACACCAAAAACAAATTCCCTAGAGTCGATCCCAGACTAACCATGGTGTCTCTAAGGCTGAACAAAACTGAACTAAGGCTGCTTTGTGGATCACTTGCTGTGCCGTGCTTCATAAGAGATGAGAGAAAGGCTGACTTGGAAAAATTAATGATTTTTTCTGGATAATTGTACTCCCTAAGCATTATTAGTACATGCCTCCCCAGCAATCGAAAAAGGCAAGTGAGCAAAAACAGAACCTCCTGGAGAAGTAGTTACAGAAATAACTTATAATAATAATGTGGGTGGCGCAACAGTCCGAGGTGGACCTGGGCCTAGCTTCTCAGCAACCACTAGTGTTGTGCGTGCTATTGTTTTTTCACGAGTGGAACGGTCCTACAGTTTAATGCCGACTCCGAACGGCGAATTTGAGAAGCTCTTTCTAGACAGGAATACTCTTTTAGCATTGTCAGTGACTCGAAAGAGGTGGAGCCGCGAATTATGATAGGTGGTAAAATTCGGGTATCGAACCTGGCACCCTCTGCGTAGAAGTCGACGCACTTACCCACTACGCCACGGCGACCAGAGATAACTTCAAACACTTTTTAAGCCCAGATGCATCCCTGACTGCAGCCCCATCAAAAGAAGAGGAACAGGAACCTTAAACTGCCGTCTTTTTTTACACCTTGTTCAAACGAAGGAATCGAGAGAGGGTAAAATTCCAGAATTGCTTTTGTTCTGCGTGAAATTGTACGCTGCTTCAATTTCTGCAAAAACCCCACCAAGACTTCGATCGAAGACTGGAGGTTTTGTCTTCCTAGTGTTTTTGAATAAAGAGCTGCGAATAAAATGGAAATACAATCGTCGATTCGACTAGGGGTAACCTTAGTGTGTGTAAAGTAAGGGCAAGGGACAGGGCTAAGGGTTACAAAATATTCTTTCAACATTTTATCATACAGAGATTGCTATTTTTTTCTACATCTATTATACATTATTCTAAATCAATAAAAGGATTGAATGCTATTTCACCACTTACAACGGACTCGTTACCAGTCATTTTACAAGCTGTATAACTTGGCGGTGGAGCAGCGAGTCCTAGGTGCCGGTTCAATACCCGAACTTACCACCTTTCATAATTCACGGCTTCACGGAGACTTGTGAGTTTGAAGGTAGATCAATTCGCATGGAGAGATTTTCCACGTTATATTCACGAGTGAACGAGCTGAGTGAAGTGTATTCATTTGTACGATAACACGTGTCTTTTTTTTTTGTCTTATTGGAAGGGCAGGTTGTGGGTCGCGTAGTAGTTTTGGTGCGTCGATCATCGTCCTACGCCACGGTGCTTCGATCCCCGAATTTACCACCTTTCGCACATAATTCACCGGTCCACATCGTTCGAGTCACTGAAAATCCTCAAAAAGTATTCCTGTCTGGAAAAACCTTCTCAAACTTGGCCGTTAGGAGTCGGCACTAAACTGTAGGTCCCTTCCACTCTTGACAGAACAATAGCACGCACAACACGAGTGGTTGCTGAGAAGCTAGGGGCAGGTCCATCTCGGACCCATATTATATAACTTGGCCAGAAACAATTTCTTAATTTTTTAAATTCATTTTTAATACTGACTTCGCGATAAGAATGCATAAAACTAGTTAATGCTAAATGTAACTTACTGAACCTCGGGCGGGAACTATAAGCTTAACTTAAGCCACGTCTTGTAAAGGCGAAGGAAAGCCTTGTCTTAGGGCTTGTTCTGTTAAGGCAAGGACAAGCCTTGATTTAGGGCTTGTTCAAGCCTTGTCTTGAACCACACGGGACATCCATAGGTGAGAATTGGCCGGATGAGGGCCATGTAGGAGATAACCTTCACCCTCGCATCGAGTTGGCTGTTGTAAAACAGTCTCTTTGTAAGGGCCCTGGATAGAGCATCTAGGTATTGATCTAGCCAAATCCCCAGGTCCTTGCTCCAGTGATTCCCCGTGTCGTCCAAAAATTGAGAACTTTCGCCAATTCTTTTTCGTATCCTCCAAGGCCTTATACAACGGCGTCCTGAGAAAAATGGTTTCCGACTTCCTGAAGTTCATATTCAACTTCCAGTCATCGCAATTTCTCATGAGTGAATCGAAGTCACCCTGCGTGAGAGCGGTGAAGTCCTTGATCTTTGTACCTGATCTGTATAGGATACGCAAGGTAGGGAGTGAACTTCAGATCGCTCAAATAAATGTTGAAAAGGGTTTGGCGAATTAACGACACCCTATTGGAGACCATTTTTGAATTGAAATATAAATGAAGAAGTCACCTAGCCATTCTTGACTATGACCGGTAAGCATGTAACACAGTAGGCCGTTTGAGCTTGTAGAAAAGTCACAAGTGCCGCATATGATCACTTTCATTTTGCCTTAAAACAATAATCAACAAAGTACAGATCGTTAACCGTTGCGATTATTTGTCCGCATAGGTGTATATTAACAGCTCTGTCCTTTTTTTTTGCGGCTGAATAATCATACGACAGAAAACCACAAGTGCGCTCACAATCACATTTTTTGCAAGCACGATTTTCCAATTGCATGAAAAAAACGCAGGAGTCGCTCTCAGCCTTAATTTCCGAGCAGGAAACACCGATTTAATGATACCTCCGCTCCTCGATCAACCTCCCATCCAGATCATACTGGAAGTCTGACCATGGGAGGCTGGATGCTCGTCTTATAATCTTTACTGATGGTTGAAGGGGTGGCAATAATTTCTTCGATTATCGTGCTATTGAACAAGATGGCCTAGTAATCCATATTAAGTGGGTATCAGGGCACTGTGACATTCCAGACAATTGCCAAGCTGACCATCTACCAAGAAATTGCACGAAGGTAGGTAGTTAGGAGCGGCTGCTATTGAATTCACAAGCAAAGTTAAATCATGAGCGTATTAACAGTGCTCTCACTGGGATTCGAACCTGGGACCCTACTAACCAAGGGCAGCCACTTATCCATTTGCGCCATCCAGTCGTGATGGGCGTCTTTTTGGGTGGGAATTTGCGATCCATGGATGTTCTGATCTCTGACCATAACACGAGTACACAGCCTGATCAGAATGACCAGACCGAATGTCAGGACAGGGCTTTTATCAGCATCACCACCGAGCACTGTGTCATCAGAACCCACGCCCTAAAATTGGATCTGCCCAACAACGCATAATGCTCTGGATCTTACGCGGGTAATATTCGTTTCGTCAATTACCCGAGTACACGGGTACCCGCGGGATGTGGATAATATCCAAATTGGCAAAAAAATATAAAAATAAGAAGAGTACGAATTGTATTTGAATATCTTAATTTACCCGAAATATTGCGGGTACCCACAACCATACAAGTACCCGATAATTTCGTACCCGTGTAATATCCGAAAATGTATGCACTCGGGTGGGTTCAAGGTTATCAAGAGCTCTAGTCACAATTTATTGATTCGAGAAGAATGTCGAAAATAGTCGAGGGGCTAGCCAAACTTTTCAAGTATTAAAAAATCTTCAAAATTTATACAAAATATAGTCAAAAATATTCAAGACTTATTAATTTGAGGACATTTTTAGCCGATTAGCCGGTGATTCGTAAGGTTGACCAAAAAAATGACTTTCATGCGTCATCATTGAAAATTCAAAAATGTCCGAAAATGCATTCAAACATTTTCCAAATTGATTGATTCTGCGACAACTTTCGTCAAAAATGATCAGCCGGTCAAATCTGCAAGTCATGCTTAGAGAAAGAGATCACAGCCAACTTTCCAACCGAATTTAAAACACCACTCGATGCCAAATCCAAGGCAATGCCCCAGTCTTCTTCTAAGCATCAAGTCAAGCCGATGTTCAAAGAGAATCCCCACCAGCGGCTCCAACCGTGGCGCCGACTATGAAATGCGAAACAATAGTGGTTACCTGCAGCGGATTCCTTTAAGCCATCTCCACACCCGTTTGGATCTCGCACTCACAGTTCGTCACGGCAGAAGGACTCCTCACAAAATCCCAAACCGGTGTGCAGCGTTGCACGTCACATTTCATAAGCTCCAGCCAGCTGCCAAACAGAAGCTCTCTCTCTCTCTCGTTTCAATTAAAAGAAAGAAATATTTAATTACGCCGCAGCAGTGGAATTCTATGCGCCGAAGAGCGCCGCGAACAGGACGCACCACCCCACGGCACATCATTCAATTGCAGCGCGCATCAAAATAAATTAATTGCTGCGCGCGGTTGCGGCACCGCAGCGCGGCCCGGCGGCCTCCGAGAGGGCTGCCTTGAGATATGCGTATTTCAATTGATTTATGAGATCGCTGGATGCTCGATTTAAATCGAATAGATCCGACGCCATTAACTGTGGGCATCTGGATCTGCCCTTCCCGGATCGGCCACCCCTGCGATGGTCCGAGACACGGCCGTGTACGTGTGCGTGTGCGTGTGTATAGCTCCAAATGATTCAGCTGACAGATGGTGGCTGTTTATGGATGCAGATACATCTTGAATGTTAAATGCTCATTTGCTGATCGTTGACATGGTATCGAGATACAAAGTGGAATCGCTGCATCTCGGCGATGTGTCTCGGGACGGGACGAGGTCGAGAACTGATGGCGGCGATAACGGTGTGTGGAGAGGCGCGATCGTATGCAGATGATGAGAGCGAGAGGTCACACGAAAAAAAAAAAACAGACAACGTGGAGACGTTGCCTCTGTACACCTCAGAGGCGTCCTAAAGCTTTGGTTTGGTGGAAGGGTGAGGAGTTTGAGATGTTCATTCGATTGGCCATTGCTCAGTGTCTTGAGAGTGGCATGCACGAGGGAGATGAAGCCAAGGCGAGGTGACGAGCTGGTAAGTCAAGAAGACGAACTAAGCAGCCAAGCAGCCCACATCCAGGAAACGGACGTGAAAGAAGCCGAAAAGGACTCGGGCTGAGTCGCGTCGAGGACTCAAACCAACGACTAGTTGAGATGCCAGGAAACCGAGAAGCACAGACCCAGAAACAGAGCTGGTAGCCAAGACGCTGACCACGGCAGGCACTCCCCTCACCCGCCCTGCATCACCGCATCTAGTCGCAAACTTCTATCCCAACACGAACTCTCTCTAGAATCTTCGCCTCACCGACCCCTTGCCAAACTGACCACACCTCCTCGACACCTTGTTTCCAGCCCCAGGGGCTGTCGCAGCGACTTTCACCAGTCATTAGACAAGCTCCGAGTCGACATCATCTCTGCAAAGCGAATAATAATGAAATTAACGCGTGCACCATGGCAACTACGACCGCTTGACACCTCCTGACAGAGCTGCCCGGACGACCGCGTGTGTGAGTGGATGGATGGATGCGTGCATGTCCACGGACGGTTGATGATTTCCACGCACCGCTTAATGCAATTCATTAGGTTTTCCATCCACCATCCGCCATCCGCCATCCAGAGTGCAGGCCGCAGCTCGGGCGCTGGCAAGTTTCCCCCCATCAAAGACATCCAGCCGCAGCAGGAGCCACCGCCAATGGAGCACCGAGGACGTGGCAGACGAGGCGGGTGTGGGAGGCGAAAGTGATGAAGGAGTCCATAGTGCGCGCCTCGTAATTAATTTGCATAATAGACCCTCTTGGGGCGGGCGGCAACGCCGGCAACGGAGAGGAGGCGGCTCAACGCCAATGATGGTGGAGTTCACATTATGCAACCGCTTAACATGCCTTCCTACGGCAGCCGACCGCTCCGGCCTAACGATAGCCGTAATAACGGCCACGACGTCGACGATTACGACCAGGACGATGACGACGACTCTCGGTCGGCTCTCGGTAACGCATTTCATTTGAGCCGACAATTAATTTATAAGCACTGCGTGAATTATGCGAAGATGTCCGGATGGCCTAAGCATCAGATACCGCAGCCATCCGTGGCCGGGGCCGAATGACGACAGCTCCACTCAGCAGCAGTCAGTTTCGCTGACGAATGCGACGACTCTGAGGGGTTTTTCGGTGCAGAACTGCAAAACTGCAAGGCTGGAGAACTGGAAAACTGCCGCAGAACTGTGTGAGCGGTAAGCTCTTTGGTGGGCCGTGGCGGCGGATGGGGTCCGGCGCGATGAGCGATTTATTGGTGTGGTGCCCCCTTGGAGCGGTGGAAACTCATTTCGATTCAAATGAATGGAACTGCGACACGATAAGTACTTTGGCTGCGTCGTTTGTTATGCCGGCGATATGGTGTATTGTCACATTTGGGGTCTCGTTATATTCCGAGAGCTGGTGGTGGGTTGGGCGGCGATACGATCGAGGGGAGCAGGGCGATTAGTTTGGATGTACGCAGGGTGCGAGGATAAATTGTAGAGGAGACCATTTAAGGACAGATTCTCTTGTACGAACAAAAGGTGGATACGCCCGTCTGGGCAAACCGGTCCATCAGACCAGGCGCCAGGAACTTTTCTGACGTTCAAGCCTTTCGAGAACTTGAGGTAAGATTAAGGATGAAGTCAAGGAATCAAAACAAAGCCATATATCCGGGTGAGGCTAGGTTAAGTACGTGGGTTGACGCGGTGGGGCCGCGCCACACTGAGGTCCTATTGGACCCATTGTGATGCCCAAGGGGGAAACGGTCCTTTCTTTTCACTCGTCGGTGTTATGCTGAAAACTCCTGACTCCAAGGTGTTGTATAGTTTCTGTCCTCCTTCTAGCCATCCAGTGATCCTTATAAACCTGTAAAGAGATTTCAGTGGGATATCGGATATATCATGGAGATCATGGAAGAAAGATTGTCTCAATTTGCATTGACAAAGATAGTGGATGTATCCTCAATCTCCTCTTCGTCCAGACGACAGCCTCTACAAACGGTGTCATGAGTAAGTCCCATTTTGTGTTCGTGGAACCTCAGGTGGTTATGACCAGTAATAGCTCCGACCACCATCCTCAGCAGTTTCCTGCTGCATTGGAGGAGGGAATCGGTTCTTGCGCTGTTGTCACATGTGGGGAAGGAACTCCACCTTCCATTAGCCAGCTCCATGATTTTACTGTCCACCTTTCTCTTGACGTCAGACAGAGGTGGAGAAAGCAATGGGATTGCCTCGGATGGGTCCGATTAGGCCCCTTTCCTGGCAAGTTCATCTGCTTCCTCGTTTCCGGTTATGTCCCTATGACCTGGGACCCAGCGCAGAGTGATTGAAAGCTGTGTGCCAAGAACCTTGAGCTTTTCGCGACAGCTTGTGACTAGCTTGGACTGCATGTTAATGGCCGAAATAGCTTTTATGGCCGCTTGACTGTCAATTAAGAAGGTATTTTCAGCTGGTGGCATTTCCAACTACGATATCAATTGGACCTCCGCTTGAAAAAATCTGATAGATCAGTGCATGTTTAACAATTCGGAGAAGATGCTCGCGCCTGTTTCATTTTCCATCTTTGACCCGTACGTATGGACGTCGATGGAATTCGAGTCGGTGATGGGTTTATTTAAGCTCCACTCCTCCCTTGTAGGGAAATACTTTATGAAGGGTATTTCGAAGTCAAGGTCGGGGAGAGAATAGTCGCCTTCTACTTGTTCTATGTGCAGTCTGTCTAGAATACATGCATGGCCATAGGGGCTGGGGTGCCAGTTTTTGGATTGGAGGAAGATCCTAATGGCTCACTTTGCGTCTATGTACATACCCGGGTTACGATGCCATTTACGAGATTAACGGAAATATAAACAAAATGTCTCGAACGAGCCAACATCACTGCCTGATGTCGTATGCTCCAACCCAGCAATCGGAGAAGACTCAAGACATCAGTGTGTGTTCACTTTATCGTGGCGAAGGCGCTCAGTAAAGGCGCTAAAGGTTCAAAGCAGGTAAGCCCTACTTCAGTAACGGAGAGAGCGTTTAAGTAAGCCGTTCCCAAGAATGCCAAGAAGGCCAGTGACTGTCTTAAGCGCTCTTCCGTCATAGTATACCCGACTGCTCAAGAGAGGAGCTTTGATGTAGTCAAAGAAGGCAGCTGCTTCAAATGGACAGACCTCTTGATTCTTCCAATTAGATAAATTGGCTCGACGTCCTTGTGTCAATCCACAAGCGAGAATTATGCCTGAGATTATACCTTAAAGTTGATAAAAATGCATTTCGGCTTGTACACGTCTTCGCTTGCAGGTTCGAAGTTGAAGATTCTTCAGTCGGTTTGTGTTCTGAACCATAGGCCACGAGACAAGGCAATAGAAGCTGCCAAAGGATGAGGTAAGTTGTAGGTTCACCGTTTGTCGTACGAAGACAAAGAAGAACCATTGTCTAGACGTAATCAGATGCAATCGTCGAGCAAGCGAAACCCAAAAGTATGCGATTTTTGAAACGTCTTTGAAGCACACGTTCTTGTTATCAAAGTATGTACACAGTTGGGCAAACAATGGGTTTCATTTGGACCTGTTATATTTTAGCAGGGCACAGCACGTAAATTGGAACAACTTCCGGCCAAACCACTGTTTACAAGAGCATTTTGTTGGTTGCACTGTTAGTAAGCTGCCCGCCTTAGTATGGCCATACTGAACCGGGAGGAGGCATTCCTGAGTTCCTGAGTCCACAGTTAATGAAAGAGAATGAAAGAGAGGAGCGGTACCACAATTTTAGCTTATATCACACCGTTCGTGTCGAATCCTTGTTCTGTAAAAGCGAAGGTAAGCCTTGTTCTGCAAGGGCGAAGGGAAGCCTTGTCATAGAGCTTGCCTTCGTCTTAGTCCCCAGGTATCTGACTACAGTCCCTTGCACCAGTGGTTCCCCGTTTTGTCCAACGACTGAGAACTTTCGCCAATTCTTTTTCGTATCATCCGAGGCCTTATAAAACGGCGTCCTGAACAGAACAGTTTCCGACTTTCTGAAGTTGATACTCAACTTCTAGTCATCACCACTTCTCATGAATGAATCGAAGTCACCCTGCGTGAGAGTAGTGATTTCCTCGATCTTTTTGCCTGATCTGTACACGATCAAGTCATCGGCATACGCAATTACGTGAGGAAGAGAACTTATCAGATCGCTCAAGTAAATGTTGAACAAGATCGGCGAATTAACGGCACCCTGTTGGAGACCATTTTTAACTTGGAATATACCTGTGGAGGTCACGTTGCCATTTCTGACGACAAACCGTCCACCGATAAGTGTGTTACAGAGTAGGAACAGCAGTGGTTTGCTAATGCCTAGCCGATTGAGCTGGATCTCATAGCGTTGATATGGCATCTCAAGCAGGCACAGGCGTTTGTAATAAGCCTCTATCAACGAACTCCTACTCTCACCTCCACGTGGTGAAATCTGACAGAGGACAAGGATGAAAAAAAGAGCAAGGATGACATCTATGATCTCCTACAAAGGACATACGATCAATGCACCAGCTCCCACACCAAGATCGATCTAGGAGATTTCAATGCAAAGCTGGGTAAGGAAGACATCTTTGCTAAGGCCATCGGGAAACACAGCCAGCACGATACCACATCCGAAAGTGGACTCAATGTGTTTAATGGAATGGGTGGTGGACTCTGTCACGGGACGTAGTCTCTCGATAGCTAATCATCAACCATCAACCAAATTGATCGCGGGTACAGCATACTTGATCAGCGTACGTTCAGAAGAGCCAACATCTACTCGGACAATTTTCTTGTTATAGCCAAGGTAAGCACTCGGTTATCAAGAGAACAGCGGAGTCAAGAATGGACACTACGGTTTGACGTCGGAAAGCTACAACCGCAAGAGACTGCTAGGATCTAACCATACGGTGGCAAAGGCATTCTCCAGTTCAATCAAGCAGGCAACCGTACAATGTTTCCATTGGATATCCGACACCAGTTTCGACGCGCCATGAATAGTGTCATGCCCCGCTTTGAAACCGAATTGCTTATCCGGAATTATATGTTCGTCCTTAGTCCAGTTGATCAGAGTTCTGTTCACCTTCTCTATTACCTTGCTGATGTTCGGAAGGAGACTAATTGACTGGAGGTTTCACGGATTCGAAGAATTTGTTCCTCGATTGAATATGGGTTGTACAATCGCAGATTTCCAAAGCTCCGGATAATGTGCATTATTCAGAGCATTGTTAAACAGGATTGTGTACATATTAACCACTTCCAGGGGGAGGTGTCTTAGCACAATGTTGGAGATCCCGTCGGCTCCCACTGACTTCTTCTTCTTTAGTGATTCGAAGACCGCTTGGAACTCTGTCCTCGATATGAACTGGCGATGAACCCCTTCGTCGGCGATGGCAAGATCGCCATGTTATCATCATTGAACACGACAAAGCCATTGTTGCACATCTTCTCGAAGTTGAGTGTAGTTGGTCAGTAATCGATTCTCCAGGTCGTGGTTCGGATGAATTTCCTGGAATGTGAGTAACCTATGCCACAACGAGCCACCACAATGGGTGAAGTCCCTCTCCAGAGTCTAGTTGCCTCTTTGGACGGGGATTCGGTTGTCCATCAGACTCAGAGGTGGTAATGTTTTCCTCGAAGGCATATAGTTGGGCTCTTACGACACAGCCTAAACACAGAATTGCACAAGTTCAGAAATGGTTTGTGGCGATGTAGTTAATTTGGGCCGATGCTTTTTAAGAGCCTGTGAGTTTCAGATGCCACGAACGGAAGCATTATCAAGGATTGCACGCTGAATTGTCCTCTCGAAGGTACCAAGGACTTGGCGGGACCAGGACCAGATCCACGTCGGCTTGGTTCTTCGGTGGGTTTATTACTCTATTACGTCTTGGCACCAAAGAAACAGGAGTTATTCTGAGCTTGCTCTCGGTACTGATGTTCTTGAGACACAGCTTACCATGTGACCTCTGACTACCTTACCTGTCATAGCTGGGACCTCAGGCTACCTTAATGTCATAGCTGCCCCTTGCGACACTTCGTTAGAGACCAGTATGTTGAATGTCTTTCCAGGACAGCTTATCTTTTTCCTCATTCATCACCAAGCCTGTGTTAGCCGATTCTATGCCGATGTTAGGCTACACCTCATTTATGGATCGCCACGTTTGGCCAATGACGTTCAATGGAATCGTCAATCGGTGTCGTGACGTTAAACCGAATTTTAAATTCGATGTTTCTCGGCACAGTCTCACGGTAATGCAAGGATCTCTCATCAGGAAATTATGTGGAAAAAGCTGAAGCCAGCGTTGGCCTATCGAGTCTCAAGACTGAACACGGTCTGTATCCCCTCACGGGGCCTAGGGCTTCTACATCGGGTGCGGTTTCGCGCAATGAGTTTCAGCTCTCTCCAACTCTTCCCAGCTGTCGGGCCTCCTACTCTATTGTTCTGCGCCATGTACTTCTGGGTCGACTCGTTCTCCTGCTGTCTTGGGTTGGCGGGTTCCACTGCATCGCATGTTTTGCTATGGAAATATCGCCTTTTCGAAGGGTATGACTGCGCCGTTGAATAGTGGTGAATATAGGTTCCTGGCCCGTCCTCTGATGAAGCTGTTCGTTTGAGATGCGGTTCGGCCAGAAAATCCTTAGTATGTTTCGTAGGCACCGGTTCACAAACGGTTGTAGTCTTCTGCGCGGCGTAAGTCTCCCGCTCCACATTTTTTGCCATTTGGTGCAGCCCCACCTCGTTAGCCTCTCTCTCCTCATATGCTGCCATTTGGTGGAGGTCCATTATCCTGTCAGAGAATAGGTACACGTCATCAGCGTAGTCAAGATGATTTAAGTTTGTCCGAGAGCGTCCATAGAATTCCATGTGTTCTCGATGACAGAGTGGAGTCTAGAGTTTACATCACTAATCACCATTAAAAACAATATTAGGGATAGAATGCAACCTTGCCTGACTCCACTTTGGATTTCAAATTCTTCTGAAAACTTTCCGCTATGCAGAACGTGACACTTAGACTCACCGTAAGTCGCCTTGATAATAGCTGTAAGCTTATCTGGGAAGCTCCTCCTGCGCAAGGCAAGCCAAATGAACTCTCTGTTGACACTGTCGAAAGCTTTTTCGAAATCGATGAATAACATCGACCGATATTCTGAGCATTGCTCGATGATGATACGCAGTGTATTGATGTGGCCGAGGCAGAAGGATCCACTGCGGAAACCTGCTTGTTCTTCATCAAGTGTGCCTTCCAGCTGTTCCTTAATTGGCCCTAGTACTATATTCGCTCTTATCTAAGCAACCGCAGGAAGCACGCATAAACCTCTCAAATTTTTCCACTGCATTAGGTTTCCTTTCTTTGGAAACTTGACTATTTATTCCTTTATTCCACTTTTCGGGAAAACGTTCAGCCTCCGAAGCCTTCTCAACTATTGGATGCAATAGCTCAGCCGATGTTGTTGGCGCGGTTTGTAAAAACTCTGCAGCGATTCCGTCAGGTCCTACCGCTTTGTTGTTTTTGAGTGCTGTGATGGCGGCCATGAATTCATCTTTACTTGGAGTTGTGTGCTTCGGGCAACTCAGCCGGATTTGGGGCATAACGTCGGCGAATACACGGTTCAATACCGAAGCAAAATGTTCCTTCCCACGATTGAGCTGATCCCCATCCGAAATAATTAGGGAACCGTCTAGACTTTTCACCGGATGTTGAATCGAGCAGTGTTTGCCTGTTATCTCGTTCCTGATTCTATAGACGGTTAGACGGCCCTCCTACTTGCTTCGTCTTCCGCTTCAGTGGGCAACGCACTGATATAGTTACGCTTGTCGCGACGCACGCTACGCTACACTTCTCTCATTTTCATGCGATTCAGGGATTATAGCTCGTCCCTATCTTCTCTCGGGATAGCTGCAATGCGAGCTTTAAGCTGTTTACGCTTGTCAACTAGCATCCAGGTCTGATGGGTTGCCGGCACTCTTCCGACAATGCTTTCTGCTGCAGAGGTAAAAACATTTTTCACAGCGCACCAATGTGAAAATAAAAACACAGAACATTTTAATTTCTGTAAATTTAATATAATTTATTTTTCTTTCATTTTCTATATATTTTCTGCCCAAAAGCAGTTCGTTTCACAATTTCACTTTACATGAGAGGGGGTGGGGGCGAGGACATCTACGGGATGTCAAACAAAACACCACCACCCTCGCGCCTACGGATACACTAAAACTAAATAATACTTAAGCGATCTTAGTCTACAGTAAATCGATTCCATGGTATTCACTAAATCGAGGACACGCCGTGGCGTGGCGCGGCGTCCTCTCGTCCTACGGCTAACTTGTATCTAATAAAATGAAGCTAATTACAATCTCCAAGTGTGTGTGTGGGGGGGAGGGGGAGAATGGAAAACAAGGAAATAGGGAATGTGTCTTGAGTTTTGTTTCCAGTTTGAGTTATCGTTATATCACAAATGTATCTAACTCTATTCATAGGATGGATGTCCTGGGAGGGAAGGGGGGAAATGGGTGTTTTTTTAAGAGTTTTCAAAATAAATAGTCTCTCGTACGTGCATCTCATCTCGTATTTACAGCATCCACGATGAGAGGAAACGTTTTGAATAGATTCATAAAAATATTGCACTAGGGTCAGGATTCGAATTCGAAAGTAAAACAATGCGCGACGATGCGAGGGGTGAGGGGGATCCAAGCGTCCCTTACAACTGCCCATTCATACGCATCTCCAGTTCTTCCTCCTCCTTGGTGAGCGGCACGGTCGTGTGGTTGTACAGTCCTTGCGCCATCAGCTGCAGTGCGAGGGGATTCTTCGAGCCAGTTGACTTCTTGATTTTCGCTCGCTTATTTTGAAACCAAATCTTAATTTGCGCCTCGTTTAGGCCCAGCTCGGAGCTCAATTGCTGACGTCGCCGTTCGGTTAGGTAGCGATTCTCATTGAATTCACGCTGGAAGGAGAAGAGAGAGAGGAAGAGAATCCATTAGATACGTGCAAAGGATGCAATCAATTCGAATCGGTAGACGATAGACGAGAGAACAATAGCACACAATTTGTTGTGGTTTCACTTTGAAGGAGGACATCCCTTCAGGCCACAGCAGGTGGGATTGGTTTCTCTCGATTCGCTACGATTGTCAAAACAAACTGAGTCATTCAGATGCAGATACTTACTTTGAGTCTGGCTAGCTGTTCCCCAGAGAAGGCAGTGCGGGGTCGTTTTTCATCGGCGACAGTCTTGTCTTTTGGCTTCTTTGGACGACGATACCGTGGACCTGCAAGCATAAGAAATACAAAAATTTGATTAGAAAACCACGTTCGTTTGTGAATAGATACAAATGTGAATGTCACTCAAATCGCGCTGGCTGGCACTTAATCAGTGGCAAAAGCTGTCAGCAATTCATCAGCGATGCTGATGAGCTGTCAATCAATGTGGCTGCGCAACAGATTGAGTATCTAACACACAACAGTGTCGCTGGCAAGGTCAAGTCAAATTATAAATGTCACCGCATGTCACGCATTTGCGCGCCGATCGAGAGTGTCCTTGTGTGGCGTTCTGTTGTTTTTCACTCTCTCATCAGTGGGTACGTATCTTTTTACATGGTAATGTATCTAATTCCTGTCAGCGGCGACAGAAAGAAAACAAAAAAAAAACAACAGCACAGCACAGTGCACCAACAATCAACAACAAGTTGAGAATCATTAAATCGCATTCCAATCGACAGAGAGAGAGAGAGAGACGCGAGGAGGCACATGCGATTGTCATTGCATATCCGATTGAGATACTCCATTGTATGCTAATCAGATGCGAGTTGTACTATGTCGGATGGATGAACGAGGGCGAGCGAGGTGGAGCGCCTGAATGAGTGAGTGAAGGTTGCCCCTCGCGCTGAAGACAAGACCATTACCTTTTGACTTTTATAAGCGAATTCAGGCGCTATTCTGTAATTATTTTCATTTCACTAGAACATATTCATTCGCTGTGCTGAAAGACACACAACAAAACACAAAAGACATGCTAATAGATACATTATGACTGACTGCTGCCGCTGGCTGGTTGTAGCTGCATGCAGCCAGCATGCAGAACGCGCACCACGGTGACGGGGGGAGAGACAGGAGAAGAAAAAAAATAACACATGAATTAATTAACGTCCATCATGGGGCGGCAAAGCGTACAGCTAACAGATACAAAAATTCTGATAAAAATTGTATGTATCTATCTAATCGCATTTGTCAACTGTCAGCAAACAAAATGGAGACGCTAACGAATCCTTTCGTCATGAATTTTAATTTTGAATCCTGTCATATTTTGTATCTAGATACATATGCATACACATCTCAGAGATACACAAATTAATTAATGTTTCTTTTTGTCTCTTTACACTTCATATTCGCTTGTTAATCGTGTGTGTGTGTGTATGTGTGTGTGAGTGAGTGCGAGAGAGAGAGAGAGAGAGAGAGAGAGAGAGACCAAAAGATACTCTAATTAAAGCAGAATGTGTGAAAATATTATGTGTCGATGGTGGGTCCGTCTGGGTCGTCGTAGAGTGGATTTGCTGCCCCCCATCGAATTGTGTTTAATGAGAACCGACAGGTGTACCTCAGAGAGTGTGAGATAGAGAGAGAGATAGGGGATTGTATGCAAACTAGTTAGTGTTAAACTCATGGATGGTGAGCGCGGATTTACATTTCTTTGACGTTTAACATAAGTAGATACTTCATGATGATTTATATCTCATCTCTACATGATTGCAGGGTTGTTAATGAGTGTCTCATTCGGCGGCTATAATTGGACTGGTTTTTCTGGATTTCTCTATGTGAAATTCATTCGATGTCTTGTTGGGATTTCGTATCTATTGACGGTTCAAATTTGTTACCCATCTGTGGATTTATGAGGTGGCCTCACCCATTTCATTGGAAATTGAATTTTTGAAGTTTTTTTTTTTTTTTTGTTCAGTCTCTTCTGTTTTGTCAGTTTAGTCGTACAGTCAGTCAGTTCAGTCTGTTCAGTCAGTTCTGTCAGTTCAGTCAGTTCAGTCAGTTCAGTCAGTTCAGTCTGTTCAGTCAGTTCTGTCAGTTCAGTCAGTTCAGTCAGTTCAGTCAGTTCAGTCGGTTCAGACAGTTCAGTCAGTTCAGTCAGTTCAGTCAGTTCAGTCAGTCTTCAGTCAATCTTCAGTCAATCTTCAATCAGTCGTTGAGACCATTCAGTCTTCAGCTTTCTTCCCTCAGTCATCCGTCAACAGTTGCGTCTCCGATGTCAACATATCTCTGATGTCCCGATTCGTTTCCATTTGATGCCGACAGAGGCACCGCAAGGACCAAAGTGCACCACTTTCCCTCTCACAAAAAGGCCGCCGACGGACGGCCAGTTACTCTATGTGCTGGTGAAAATATCTCAATATCTCCCATCGTCCCTCTCTCTCTCTGACAGAACCTCATAAGTCTGTCAAAATATACAAACTGCGCCACAGACCACCTCAGGACGCAGACCCATTTAAAAAGCAATAAAATAGCCTCCATGAGATTGAATAGATATCTCCTAACACTTCCGATGCACAAGAAAACACAAAAACAAAACACAAACCCAAACACACAACATACCATCCACAAAGGACAATTTCAGGCATCGGTATGGCCACTTAGAAGATTTCTTTTCACTTCACATCGCATGCAGCCACTCCGGAAAAAAAAAAACCGAACCCACACACGCAGTGCATACAAAATTCATCGCCATGGTGACACACAGATACCGAGTCCACCACAGAAAAAAAAAACAAAAAAAAAACAACGAAGAATGCATCAACAGCAGCCAACTACACGCAAGAATAATGTATCCCCTGATCGTTTTCGATCGTATTGATCGAATCTGTTGAGAGATTTAGGTGAAAGATACACGCGGTAATCATGGGCACCACACACGCCCCTGCACACAAAACCCGTATCATATTTCGGCGTTTCCAGCATTTCGAATACAAATGGGGCCCAAGGGTTATCCCATTTTACGGTAGAAAAGTGCCCGCTAATTGATATTTTAAGTGGATTTAGATTTGAGATAAAAAAGAAATTCGAATTCGAAAATGATAAAGTGCCTGTTAATTTGTGTTGCCATTCAGCAGGTCACCCCCATCCCTCCCCCTTCAGACCACCCACTGGGGACGTGAAAATTCACACAATTCCGTTCACTTTGCAGACGGA
This sequence comes from Eristalis intricaria, assembly GCA_964034865.1. Lineage (NCBI taxonomy): Eukaryota > Metazoa > Arthropoda > Insecta > Diptera > Syrphidae > Eristalis > Eristalis intricaria. Next base: position 66,190,774 of record OZ035877.1, read on the forward strand.
TCTGCGAGACAAGTAGGCAGGCATGTGTCTACTGCGACCACACGACCGCCTGGTGTCGGTAACGTACAGTTTTCTCACAATTTGAAGTAAGTTTGCAAACACAATGAAATTCTCAATTAAGTGTAATTTTCCTATGATCCCCCCCTCCCCGTCGAGTGTGGCTGACAATTTTGAGCGCGACTGAGTTGTGGTATCCCTTCCAGCTGGTCTCCGACGGCACGGTCAGAGGGGGGCCGCGAGAGAGAGAGAGAGACAGGGGGGAGTTCGTACAGTTCTGCCCCCGGAGTTCATCATTCAATTATAAAGCAGTTTACCTTTTGTGTATTTGTGTATATAATTGACTTTTCCGCGTGCGCTAAGTGGGGAAAATTTTATTGGAAAATAACACTTAATCACAGTACGCCACTTAGTGGAACGTCTGGACTGGCCTGGTGCACGTATCAATCTGTCGCGGAGTCGAGTCGAGGTAATGTGTCGCACAGTCGCACAGTCGCTGGGCAAACAACAAAGATTCGTAATGAGTCTTATTAAGTTATTTACACACCGAATACGTTAACCAGTTCGTAAATGACAAAGCCCTGGCCATCCAGGTGGGGAAGGGGTGAAATTGTTTTCACGTGAGACCGTATTATGGATTGCGGTCAGGAGTTAGAAATCGATAGATGAGACAGATGACAGATGACTGATGCATTGAGTGATGATTGGTGACAGTTTTGGCGACGAACTGAGCCGAGCTGAGCTGAGCTGTGGCAAGCGATTGCGCATTCATCACGATGAGTGTATCTTTTAATTGTTTGCTTTCACAGATTGATGTCGAAGAGTGAGCAATTGCTGGATTGACGCTTTGACAGAGCTGGCCCGCAACAGCAGAGCATATCGCTTCAGCTGAGCGGTGGACTGTAATTGTGGTGTTCCGAGAGGTATTTGCTAGAGTTTCCAGCTGAGACGGAGATGGAAAATTTATCGGATACCGGGAATCCCTAGAAGTATGCGGCAAGAGAGAAAGAATGTCGCGAACTTCCGTCGTGTGATTGACCTTGAATTGAATTGAGTGAGGAGATGGGGCTGACGTGTCAGGGACTCTGTGTGGTGGTCGTTAAGCCATCTAGTCGGAATTTGAAAAGGAGCAAGAGCCCACATTTCAAACCACGGCAGTAGTTGCCTGTCAAGCTGTTTGTCACATTTTAGAACAATTTGGAACTCCAGAGCTCAAATTTTGGACCAAGGACGGAGGAATATAGATCTGACCAAAAAGAAATACAAAATCTGCCGAATGCCGAAGCCATTCAGAGCCAGTGATTCTCAAAAAGACAGCCTTCGTCTAAGAAATGGATACAATTTGGAACCGCGCGTCAAAATGTGAACCTTCATCTCTCAAACGGTTGCCTACATTTTGAAACTCCTCAAACCGGTCAAAATGTTGTAACAATTTGGATCTCTTGAAAAAAAACTGTAGATTTGGCAAAAGCCCCTGTTCAAATTTTAGACTCTGAGAAGTTTCAAGTCCCTCCAGTGGATCCCCGCCAACGTCTCAAATTGTGCTGAGCAGAAAAATGAGTCCAAACTCCGTCAGATTTCTGAACTTTATCTCAAGCTTTGAGGGAAAGGGCATAAGAGAAGCACTCCGAAAGATTTCAGACAGCTTTCTGTCCTTCCAACAATTAAGGCCAGCCGCCAACGGCCGATTTCTGAAATGTTCCAATTTTTGAAATTCTGAACTTTCGGTCAAAAAGGTAAAGAAAACCTTAAGATCGAGTAAAACAAACTCAAAGTGGACCCAAAAATTAAGAGAAAAAAATATCAATGCTCAAAATTGTGTAATTTTCACCCAAAATTTGGGAGTATTTCAAATCTGTGTAATTTTCGACCTAAATTTGGATAGATTCTGAATGAACAAAATGTGCAAAAACCCAAATCGAGTAAAACAAAGTCAAACTGGACCCAAAAATGAAGAAAAAAGAAGTCAATGCTTTTTGACCCAAATTTTGGTAGATTCTGAATGGTCAAAAAGTGCAAAAACCCAGATCGAGTAAAACAAAGTCAAAGTGAAGCCAAAAATGAAGAAAAACTTAAGTTTTCAACCGGATGGTCAAAATTGTGTAATTTTGATCAAAATTTCAGACTGTTTCGCTCCTCCCTAAAATTGGTGACATTTCAGACATCAAGGACTTCCCAAGAAGAACTCTCAAGACGAAAGGCGATCCAAAATCTGTTCTAAATGTCTAGCCCACCCATTAGGTCAGACAACTACCAGTCCTCCGCGGCCACTACAAACCCCGACACGTCGTAAAAAATTAACAAAAAAAAAAATACAAAACGAAAATTAATTCTGTAAAGTCACACCGAAATGAGATACATTTGAGATAAACTCCATTAAAAGCCTAAGATTCATTTGCATGCGAATTAAAAGTTTTGTGTTAATCACATAAACGACTCGCATTACACTTTCTAATCGTTGGCGCTTTGAGGTGCCCCGTCTGGAGAGTCAACCCGGGGCGCGTCTAGGGCCTGGGAAATCGATTAATCGACAAACGATGGTTCCGAACTCGGAGAGAGAGAGATACAAATGATGGTTTATTAATCGACTACAGTGGCTGCTTAAATAAATTAATTTTAATTGGCTGCATTCGGGGTTGGCCTCGCAGCCGGGCATTGTGTGATAAAAATCCAGTAAAATTAGGATTTATTGCGGGGTTTAGCGGTTTTCACATTAAAATGGTTGACACTTGAACTGCTATAAAAGCATGGGCCGCTCGCCTTGCAGCGCGTCGTGCGGGAGTGACAAATATGAGGCGAAGTGGGAATATGAAATTGCGTACTAACCTGAGCTGGGGCGATCGCTGTAGCGCGTGCAGTAGACCCACGCGGGCCACATGGACTGTCCGTTCTCGTCCTTGGTGGAGCCGGATTCGGAGCGGGTGTCGTCGGAGGACTCCATGCCGGAGTCGCGACTCACCGATGGCGGCGGGATTGGCTGGGGACTGTTGCACTTTCGCGGCATCGATCCCGTGCCCGAGCCGGCCGATGATGAGGACGAGGACGATGAGGCGGACGAGGTGCATGAGGCGTTCGATGCTGGGGGCGGGCTGGACATGCAGGTCTGCGGAACCGACGGCTGGGACTGGGGCATCTGCTGCGGCTGCTGGGGCTGGCCGATTTGTGATACGGTCTTGCAGAGGCTGCCCAGCGGTGGCATCTTGTCGGGGATGGCTTGCTTCGCACTCCGCCGCATGATTTCCTCGTGAATGCGTGGATATGCCGCCGGATTGAAGTAGTTGAGGAAATTTGCGCGTTCCAGCATCATCGCTGCGGCCGCTGCTGCGGCGTGTTGCTGCTGCTGCTGTTGCTGGTGTTGCTGCTGCTGCTGCTGGCGGCTGAAGTCCAGCACATCGGCGGGCGGGGTTAGACGGGTGAATGCTGAGCGTTCCGGGACGCGGGCCACCTCGAAGGGCCGGAAAATACTGTTCGGACTGATGGCGGTCTGTTGCTTTGACGCGGTTGGCGTCAGCTTCTGTGGATTGCCGAAGCGATCGCTGAGGATGTTGCTGATCGAAAAGGCCAAGGCCGGAGCTGGCGGTGGCAGGCGGTGATGGTGCTGCGGCTGCGGCTGCTGCTGGTGCGGGTGATGGTCATCGTCGTCATCGGTCACGCTGATGTCTTGTTCATTGTCGCCCATGATCGAGTCGCTCTCCTCCTCCTTGATGTGCGGATGCGAAAGCGAGTGATGCAGATGATGATGTGACAACGGTGGCGGTGACTGATCGTTGGTGCTGGAGTCATTCAGACTGCCGCACGGACTCAGCGGATACCGCAATGGGATCAAATTTGTGTGATGATGCATAGCCGCCATGGTCATCATGCTGCTGTGGGGCATGCTCATGTCGAGGACGTGCAACGGCGACGAGGTACTGTGCGGCGAATGTGGGATACCGGGCGGACTTGGGGCACTCTGTGGACTGCAACGATCCTCAAGGGCCATTGCTTGGTGTCGCAACACTTGCACTTATGTTCACTTTTTTTTTTTTTTTAATTTTTATTCAAAATCTTCACTATGTTCTTTTAAAAATTTTATTGATTCACTTTGATTTGTATCTTGTATCTTATATCTTGTATCTTGTATCTTATATCTTGTATCTTATAGGTTGTATCATTCACTAGTCACTACACTTGTTCACTTGGCAAGGTGAATGATGATGCACACATGTATGCTGTAACAACCAACAACTGACTGATGTATCTGAATGCGGACAGACGTCTGTTCACTGCGAGCTCGTAAGCTAAATTAACTAATCACAACTCCTTATCGGCAGCAGTAAGTGCTCCGCTCGGTCGCAACTAATAGAACTGTTACCCAGCGGTAATTGGCGCACGCATACATACGCTAACAAGGCACGCACACAACTAACTAATCGCGAGGTGTTCTCCACACAAAATGTGAGAAAACAACGAACGGCAAGAAGAAGAATACAAAAAAATGAAAAAAAAAAACAACAATGAATTACAAAAACCAACAACAACTCGAAAAATCGAAGAAAACCAAAGCAGAGATAGGCGAACCGAAACCCGAAAATTTTTGCTGCTTGACGTGTGTGACACAGTCAGTTGTCACCTGTAATCTGACAGTCGATTGAGTGAGAACTCGACGAGGACGACTGGATGCGGACAGAAAAAACAACACGAAGAAACTACGAAAGCGACCAAAGCGACCAAAACGACCAGTCGACGAGTCGCACACCAGCGCAGGCGTCTGCACACAGTCGCACAGGCCGGGCGGGGATGCGCTGGGAATGTGTGCGGTCGTGACGGGTATATCTCTATTAGAGCGCACCGCACTCACACATACCTTGTATCTGGTAGATTACCGAATCCATGCACAAGCCGTGCGCTGGTGTGAGTGGGCCGCGAGGGGTGTGCCTACGTGTGGGACCGCCTGCGAATCGACGTCCATCTCGCTTGCTCTCGCAGCGATGCCGCACTCCGCTGGCAAATGAACACAGTTCCTCTCACAACTCAATTAAGTTATGAGCAAGTCGCTGCGTGCGAATGTGTGAGTGGGTCGGTTGCTCTGTCTCGCCTCAGCGGCGGGCGAGTGAGCGCGACGCCCGATCGGAGAGGGAGCGCAGAGGATTCGCTATGTATCTGCTCGGCAGTACATATGGGCATGGGCGCGTCAAAAGGCAAACGCTTCATTTTCATCATTCAAAGTAAACAAACCGTAATTGAATAAGTGAATCTTTTAGATACACTTTCCTTGTTTTGTGCCATCCAGTGTGGTTGGTGTGCATGCTTGGAATGATTGTTTTAGATACAATGCCACGGATGCGCGAGAGTGTGTGCGTATCAATCAGAGTCGACAACTTTATTGTGAAAACATAAGTGCCCACAGCACTCTCTCTCTCTGCGGGCCCGGGCGGCCGGGCCGTGCAGTGCCGTGGATGTGTATCTATGTGCTGCGTGGAGGATTGTTAATAACTTCACAATCGGCTTTCGAGTGTGCATCGCGCGTCCGTATGCATGTGTCTATGCGTGTCGTATGAGTCTATTTGTGGCACATTTTGGAATTGGACGCGGGTGGTGGGGTGGATGGAGGTCCTCGCACTGACGTGGTCCGGTCGTTAGTTATTCATTTGATAATTGAAAGCTAAAGGAAACATTTACCGACGCGGTCTTGAGAAGTAACGCCTTCTCGGACGGTTGTCGCTGACCGGGCGACAAGTGAGAACCCGGCCAGATGGATGGGAAGGATGGGAATCGATAATAAATCGCGGTCAACAGCTGGCAGGGGTGGGGAAATTTTAACCAGACTCGGATTGAATTGAAGATGTGACTTCGGCGGGTAGGCTTTTGGTGCATGCACTTGGCAGCACTATTCGTTGAGGATCAAAGTTGGTGCGGAAGGTTGGTTGGTCAAATAATTTCAGAGGTTAGGCAGCCGTTGCGGAAGAGGTCTCGGAATAAGAATGGTGTCGACAACCAAAGAGAGTTTGGTTGTGGTGAAAAACCAAGGAGTAGGATACGTTAACCATCGGAAGTACTAACGATAGACACAGTTTGTAATATCCAAATATTTTCTGCCAAGAGATAACAAGAATGGCGTGGATTTCCATGCATGCGCATGGTCTGTCTTCATCCTGGAGAGTCATGAGACCTCTGGTTGTGCTCTCGAGAGGTCCAACCTTCAATGGAAGCCCTTATCAAGGACGCAGACAGTCCTCGTGCAGGTTCAGGTCCGGAGATAACCTTCTCTGATCCTTGCCTAGCAAGTTCATCGGTGATCTCATTTCCCGGGACCCCGTGGTGGCCTGGGACCCAGACAGATCCTGAGAAGATTTGCATTCCTGAAGTATACTTAAAGTGGTTCCACGGCTGAGTAAGGCCTTAAGCACAGCTTGCCTGTTGCAACAGGCACAAATACTTGGATCCTTCCTCCTGTTCTTCAGAACACACAGTAAAACTTCTCTAAAGCGGACAGCAGCGGGACCATCACGGTTGTCCGTTATGTAGGGGTGTCCTTTCTGAAGGGATTGAAATACACGAATATCTTCTGCCCGCGACCATGACGAATTGTGCGTATAGAGAGGTGTCCCTTATAGGGGGGTGTCCGTAAAGAGAGGTTTCACTGTAGTTCGTGTCGTTTTGAGAGCCGAAGCTAATTTCCCTAACGAGGTGTGAATTCTAATATTGTTGCCCTCCACAGAGACGACAGCGCCAAGAAGATTCAACAACAGTCTTTTCCTCGGTCCTGGTTCTGTCCGGAGCCAGTTCTGAGTGCAAGGAAAGTCGACTTTGTACGTCCGTCGCAGTTGGAGTACTGTAGCATTTTCTCCTAGATGGTGAGCTACGGAACGATTTTTGGTCGTCAGCTTCCTAGTCCCTTCAATCTACACCAGCTCTTGTCGTCAGTTCTTCTCGTTCTTCTTCAAACCCCCACCATGCCACGTTGGGAGCACACACCGGTGCCATACGCGTATCCGATCATCTGAAGTGACTTGAAGTAGATCACGGCTTCGCAAACAAGGACTGTCAGCCGCAACGTCTTCTTCAGAAGCAGATGGACTAAATCACCCGCCAATGCACCTTTTTACTGAAATCCGGTGCAGGTTTCAAAGGGCTCGAGAGTCCTTGAACCGAACGTAGCGTGGTGCCACCAAACCGGAGCTGTCTCCGCAAGATCCCCAATTCGGCCATAGCATCGAATGGGTGCTCACAACCAATGTTGTCAAGTTATATTTGATAAAAGCATATTTGTATGGAACTCTCGTCCTCAGCCCCTTTAGTCGATCAAAACTCCCTGTCTAAAATGTGCCGCAGTAATATTTGCTCGATTAGCCAGTAAGGAGGCCACACTGGCACTTGCGCAACTTTAGACTAACTAGGGACTTACCCGTTAACTCCTGTCTATTAGGCACACTTCTTCTTTATTTGGCCCTACAGTCCGGGGTGGACCTGGGCCTCAACCAACAAGCCTCTCCAGCTAGCACGATCTCTGGCTAGCTGTCTCCAGTGTCGCACGCCAAGTTGGTTGAGGTCCTTCTCCACCTGGGTGCGCCACCTTAAACCCGGGCGTCCTCTGTTGCGTTGTCCCACGGGTTCGGAGTCGAAGACTCTTCGGGCCGCAGCTGAGTTGTCCATACGCTCTACATGTCCAAGCCATCTTAAGCGTTGGATCCGAAGACGCCTGACTAGACTCATGTCGCTGTGCAGGCACACACGCAAGGAGAATTGGAACCTCCTACAATGAGTTTTGTAGGAGATGTAGGGACGAAGAGGAAGAAGAAACTATACTTTACTACCTCGGCACCTGCCCAGCACTTGGAAGGACAAGGAAAAGCACGCTAGGCAGCTATTCATTCAATAGCCTTGAGGGAATGTCTGGCATTAAAATCCTGGACATAGCAAATACTAATTGGGCAGCAAGGTGCATCATCCAGAATATGCCACTAGCTTACCCGTAGGTATCTTCAGGTGTTTTACTTAGTTAGTACCCAAAGAGGAACCGGCACGTTAGCGGCCGATTAGAGATATCACAACGGATCCATTCAGGATCTCAGTGGGCCACAACTGCTTCAGTTGTTGCAATCACCTAACCTACCCTTTAACTCAGTGCACTACGTAGGATCCTATAGACGACGTCTCGAGTTCTGCCAGTAGTCGGGCCTGCGTTCGTCTGCAGATGATAAGGTACCTGCTCCCTGAAATAACATTTCTGTGGCCTCTTCAGACTTGAACCATATTTTCCACCAGGTCCGTTATCTTTTTTGTAGAAAGGGTTTTATTTCGTCCTAGGGAAATATAAAAACATCCTTTTTTATCCCAAAAAAATGTGTGTTTTTCTTTCCAAAATATCGAAATTACTGTTAATTCCATATCATTATGTGCACAAATATGTGGTGTTATCTAATGGCCCTACTCTGCGACTAACCGCCAGAGCTCATGACGGAGAAATTGAAAATCCAAGCCGGTGTTAAAAGGATTTCTCCTGTCCACCACTGGATGCAAATCGGGACTACAGCCACGCAACGCTTACTAAATTTTCACCCCGATTGTCCGACCGACACAATTGGACAGGGCCTCTGGTTGTGTATAGAATTAAACAAAGCTGTGAACTGCAAGGCACTCAATCGGGTGCAAAGACTGACCTACTTATGCCTCAGCGGCGCAATGAAGAGCACTCCGTCTGACGCACTTAACATGCTCCGTTTTTAGTCCTAAGATAGTTTTTTTTTTTATTTTATTGAATCATAGAGTAGATAGGATGGGGTTAATTATGGAATAACACATCGGACAAATGACCACCACGGGATTGCTGGCACATACACAGGACGACTTAATTCATCGTACGACCTGTTTTTTTTATGGTAGTACATTCGTTTTTGGCTCTTTACGAACAGTGTTGAGAATGATGCTTTCATCTCTTGCGGTTAATTTCAACACTTCCCATATTGTTATAGGTTCCTATAATATACTGAATGGTTGATTTACTTTTTCCAATGCTTTTAACAATATCTGCCAAAGATTTTTTATCAGTTAAATACAAATTGACTACCACTTGTCGAAGATCTGCCGAGGTTTCCTTTCTGCGCTGTTAAGCTGATATGATCACTTTTAACACTAAGCACTATTGAGTTGACTAGATCACTTTTTTTGGCAAACGAAGTTTTAACACCAAACACTGATTCTAGAATATCATGATTCTTGTGCAAAATAAAAGGGAAACGGGGGAAATTTAATGGAAACAATCATCGTACGATGATTTATGTCGTGTAGATGAAACAAGTAATTTCTTGTTTTTTAAATAAGAGCTCAAAAAGTGGATACTGAATTTGCTGTTATACGTAAATAATCTTTGTTTTTTAATACAATTCTGAAATGTAATCCATTAATTTACCAAATACGGTTGGTACTGAAATCGAGCATTTTTGGGCGTCGTACGATGATATTATGTCGGTCTGTGTACTCGAGTTGACATTGTGCATTATGTATAAATGCTGCGTTATTTGGTTAATGAAGCGTTTAATTTCAACGTAAGACCATTGGGCTTAGCGTCTTCAACTAATCCAGTCCATCTGCACTTTTCAATTACTCCTTCACAAGAAAACACGTTGTTGCTACATGTAACATTCTATTTTTACTAATACTGTGAAGGAAACCTAAACTACTGTGAACTATCATATAACTATTTTATAATAAAAATGAATTAAAATAAAATGAACTATCAAATTACCTTTTGTTCAGTGTTGCCAACAATTTACTGCACAGGTGTCAGCAAATTGAAATTCGGCGTTAATTTTGGGACGGTCTTAACAAATTTTGCCAAGAGTCAAATGCTTTCTCGAATGCCATGTTTATACCTAACCGAAATCGCGAGATTTGGATGAACTTCTACTGAAATCTCAGTAAGCCAGGCCATTCCCACCGAGTTGAAGTTTATTCAAATGTCATTGAAGTGGCTTCTCAAAAGCTGTTTGCTTTCAGAAAATAATAGTCTCTGGAAGAATAAAAATGCTTATATATTTTGACATCTAGGTAGGTAGGTAGAGGGGCTGCTAGTGAATTTACCAGCAAACAAATTTTTACATCTAACAATGAACGCAGAAATGAACTATACACGAAACTATTTTGTTCCGTACCCCGTTATACAGGGCTTCGCGGGACACATGTATAAACTGGCGTAAGTTCGGCATAGTTGACCCGCAGGGACGACCACTAACTGTCAAAAGTGTAGTTCGATATCTCGGCATATTGTTGGACCAGTACCTGTATTTTGACAAACATATAGAGATTTCTCTGACCAAAGCCAGAAAAGCCCTTGCTGTGGCAAGGAGGTTGTTTCATAGCAGCCAACTTGATGCCAGTGTGAAGGTAATCTGCTACATGGCCCTACTCCGGCCTATACGGGCTTATGGTTGCCCCCTGTGGTTCAATGTGAGTCCTTCCCAGATTGAAAAGATGAGGGTGTTTGAGAGACACTGCCTCAGGACCTCATGCTGTATCGCACACCCGAGTCTGACTACAAGAAGTATTACTCCAACGAGGTCTTGTATAACGAGGCAAACTTGAATAGAGTAGATAATTTTATCATTAAGTTAATAAGAAGCCATGTGGCACGAACTTTGACTTCTACCAACAGTCGGGCTTACTACCCCAATGATATGTACTTTGAAAGGGTGCGACGGAATGGCCTTGTCCCACCTGAGGCATTCCTCTACTTCGATAAAACCGGCCTGATACAGGATGTGGAAGCATGTCCTATAATCTTCCACGTGGTACGCCGAACAGTTGAACGGCGACTCTTATACGAACCTGACGTCGTTCGGGAACACGAGGAGCTTCTCCGGTTCAGTAGAGTGATCACCGCTCGAGATAGAGAGGAATATGTGCGGTGTTTCTTTTGGTGGCTGCATCAAAACCAGCCACCGACGTCGTCAGCTCTTCAATAGTCTTCAGACGGTTAGTGTAGCTGTTTTTTCTTTGTTTAATGCCTTACGTGTTGTGAACTAACAGCGTATTTACATAGGTTTAAGGTAGGTTCAGAAGAAAATGTAAAAAAGAAATAAATAAATATATAAATACATCAAAAAAAAACTATTTTGAAAAATGGGGTCATCAGGTCGTGTGCATTGGTTATCTTACGCATATGCATTGACACACGGCCTGAAGCACGCGCGTCCGTAAGTTGCGGATATAGTTAAGATAGCTTAAGTTTTATTAGAGTTTAGAAAGGTTTAGGGTAGGTTAGGTAATTTAAGTATTATAGTCTTAGAAGAGCGAAGTTTTCAAGCTTTCTTGTTTCTTGTTCTCGGACGGAACAAAAAAGTACGATAGTATAGGCCGAAAGGCAATTAGAGTAGTAGACTAGATTAGCTTAGAGCACCCGCATAGGGTCAGTAAGTTAGTTACAAGTTCACATGAATTGTTAGAGTTAAGCTAGAATTAAACATTTTGTCTAGGATTAAGTTAGATATAAGGAGCAATAAAATGAATTAAAAACAACAGAAATCAACTGAAGTTCACGCTGTAGGCTTGTTCGGTTTGACAACCTCTCATGTACGGATGAACTTGAGGGGAATTTCAACTAGCTTTCGTTGAAATCGAGAGGTTTCGAAACTGTGAAACGGGCAGCAGAAGCCTAGCAGGTTTGGAGAAATTTGACGAAACCTCTCGATTTCGTTTATGGTGGGAACATGGCATAAAATCACTTGAAAACATAAAAGAAGACGAAATGTGTACGGAGACTGTTCTTACATTGTGTCATACCAGTAGGACGAGCAGAGTTTGATTCGAATGAATACATGTGGTGGAGTTTTAGAGGTTATCCAAGCCAAGATAAGGACCTACGTGAAGCCAAAGTGAGTCTCCACCTCCACTCGGGTTCTTTCAACCATTCAGCTACCTTTTGTTAGTAGTCTTCTCCACTCACACACGGGGTTCCTTCAGTCCTTCAATAACCTTTTGGTAGAAGTCTTCTTTGTGGAACATCTGGGGAACCCTTGTAATTGAATCCTGGCTCATGGCCCATGGGTCATGGACCATGGCTCATGGACCATGGCTCATGGCCCACGGCTCATGGCCCATGGCTCGCTAAGGTCTCAAAAACCCTGGAATGCCTGTCAGTTTCCAGTATGACCACCTGACCTTGAAGGGAAATTGGAAATTTTAAAAGGGTCGCCAACTGGAATCTTGCCTCTGCCAAATCGATAAAAGTGTAGTAGGAGCCAATTTCTTGACGCATCTAGACCACACCGTGGCAGCGGAGCGCAACCTTGAAAATTTGATGAAAACTGTCTTCAACTCCGAACCAGTGGGACAACGCAATAGAGGACGCCCACGGAACCGATGGCGCACCCAAGTGGAGAAGGACCTCAATCGATTTGGTGTGCGCAGTTGGAGACAGCTGGCTTAAGATCGTGCCGGTAGGAGAGTCTTACTGGTTGAGGCCCAGATCCACCCCGGACTGTATCGCCACCAGAAGAAGAAGAAGAAGAACTTTTGGCTTAGGTTAGGTAAGATTGAGAACGACTGGATGGCGCAGTTGGTAGAGTGCCTGCCCCTGGTTAGCGGAGTCCCCGGTTCGAATCCCAAAGTTAAGACGCTTTTATCTCGTTTTCAAATCTGGTCCAGTCACCATTTGTCGTTGGGTTCAAATTAACGGCACTATCACTGCAGTGGTCAATCAGTGGTAGTAGTCTGACTCTGGGTATCACAATGGACCAATATGGTCTAAGTGTGCTGTTGAATACACTAGCAGTCCTAACCTAGGCAAGGTTTAAGTGGCCGGTGAAATAGCAGATCAATCTACGCAGAGATCTGCAATACGATCCTCTCACTGGTTAGCCCTGAGAGTCGCCAGATAGCTTCAGCTCACCGTTCTTCGCTGAGCTAGTTTTTCAAGTGGGCACGGTCCATATGACATCTTGATCAACCCAAGCGGAAAGGTTAAGGAAGTAGGATGGAAGTCATTAGCGAGAGAGTGGGAAGGGATGGCTGTAACTTAGCTTCCCAAGAGTAATTGACCTTTACTAAGCCTTCGCACAGTGACACGGTTTACAGCCTTGAGAAGGTTCCGACTGCTTACTGAACTCAAAATAGCATTAAAGGGGGATAGTTTGGTGAGTGCCTATTCCCATCCGTTGTTGGCTACAATGAGTTTCCGGCAGAGCTGCTTTTGTGTTAAGTTGATGCAAATAAAAAGTGTGAATTGCTGAGTGATCTCCTACCAATCATTCATTTAGCAAACGATCCACATTACTCTGTGTGTTTGAAATTTGCCATGTCTTCTTGTTATCATAGCCTCCCACATCGGGGGTAGATCACTTTTGGAAAATTCTGATCCATCCCGACAGTGTGCAGCTCAACATAGACCCGCCAAGTCATTGAATTGTCATCCGTGGCCATTGAATTGCCGTGAATCTGTCTTCGTTACCTTGTTCTAAGACTTCTGTCTAGCCAAATTCCTTTGGATTGAGTTGATATTCTGAGAGCTAAGCCTATTCGTAGTTAATGAAGAAGATGTAAGCCAAGAGATTGATCGAATCGAATATGTGACAGCACAGAGGTGAATCTAAGCCAATAGACCGAGACTAAGCGTTAAGGCATGTCTCATCTCGTCCAATTTATTGCAATTTAATGCAAAAATGAAAAACGTTATGCTCCAGTCACGAGGACTGGAAGTGCCTCATGTCAAGGCAATACAAGTACAGAGCTCTGGTGGCAGGTTCGCGGAGCACGAGGAGACGGTCTTCTAGAAGGCTAACAAGACCAACTTCGGCAGAAGTGCCTTAGTGCGAGTCAGAGAAGAATCCATGCAGACAAGACGATCTTCACCGATCAGCCGAGTTCCTGCTTGAACTCCTCTCTGAATTTTGAGACCCTTACGATGCCACGGCCCTTGTCTAGTCTTCAGAGCCCGCCTTGCGTCTTCTTCTGTTTCTGGTACTTGGGCCTCAACCAACAAACTTCTCCAGTGACTCCACAGCGATCTTTGTTCCAGTTGCCTACGCCAAGTTAGTTTTGACCCATTCCACACCACAGACGTGACCATCCTCTGCTCCGTTGTCCCTAAGGCTTTGCTGCGAGTGCTCGTTTAACTCATCCTCATTTTCCCAACTGCCCACCGATCGGTAGTCCCTACATCCTCGTCACTGGCATTCCTTGGGATTCTTGTCGGAAAACCACAGTGCCACTGGCCTACGTGCGTCCCGCAATGACACTCCCCAACAATCGAGGCTTCGCCATAAGTCACGGTGGATTGCCCAACGAAAGCCCCCCCCATCAGCCATCATCAGCACCGCTCTGAGCCAGTGAATCGAAATTGACCTGGATGAATCGACAATCGACAATCGAGCCGCACGCAATTAAGGCCATTCCACAGCAATTAAGAGCACAGATCGTGGGAGAGCCGAAGCACAACAAATCAAACACAGCCGCGCCATCGAACCTAATGAATATTTAAACGAACGCCATTTCATCAGCAACACGTCACCGTCACCGCATCTTATCGTGCGATCGGCCATCGATAGACACGGAAATCGACTTATAATGGCTCGGCACCAACTAATTAGATGCTGCAAGCTCACCTCCAGGCCTCACCCTCACGACTCCATCCTCTCCCCACCCAGCAGCGCGTCGCACACACGCAAACCGATGGTGGATGTGAAACGCGCTACCAACTTCATCGATCGCTTCATTAATTTCGCCCCGAGAATCTCAAAACTCAATTGCGAAGAGCCGGGGCTCTAATTGAAGCGCAATTAAGTGGAAGCTCGCCAAGAGTCTCGGCCGATCGGACGGCCTACAAAATCACCTCTCGAATGGTAAATGTTTGCCTTGTTTGCGATATACCTCGACTCAGTCGAGTACACGATGCCATCCACAGATAGATACAAAGGTACGTGCACAGAGCGGCGCGCGGCGCGCGGCTCACCACTCTGACGCGATGCGTGTCGTGACTTTTCGAAAACCCATTCCAGGCGATGCGATGTTTGGCTTTCTCATTCGAGGGAATTTGTGTATCAGTGCGCGGTTTGGAAATGGAAATGAAAATGGAATTAAGCAATCCGTGAATTACCCGACGACTGTCGACGATTATGTCGAATCGACGAGAGCAGACGCGATACCGGGCCACTCCAATTATCGTCGGAGGGGGGGTGAGGGCGAGTGTGTGTTTTGTGTTTACCCATCGATTTTGGAACGATTTTTTATTGGGTTTTTAGGAAGTAGGTGATAAGTATGCGAGTCTTGAGGCTAGACCGCAAGAGCGTGTAGTTTCGGAGAGGTGCCTGACTGCCTGGCCTGGCCATGTATCGGGAACGTGAACTGTTCGTGGAATATGACGAAACTGAAGAGTCGCAGTCGATCAACGCCAATTGAGTGCGTTCATTGAGAGCAAACGGGGAGTGGGGGCAGTCTATGTCTGTCTCGCTCTCCCTCCGTGGTAGATGAGTATCTGGGCTAAGTGGGATAATTGAAGAGGCCATGCCATTTCTGGGAAGTAGGTATCCATGCGGCTGAGGTCACTGAGAATCCATACGATCCGGGATATCGACGCGCAGAGAATAGCACTTGGGGTGATGCTTGGCAACTAGATCGCGTGTGTTTTTTGACACCTCCGCGCGGCACGGGGTACTTGGGGACGGGCATGATGGTGTTCTTCACTTAGCGCGGAATTAGTGCAGACTAGCACTGGCTGCGCGATGGGTTCTGTGAAGGCGATGAGGTGCGACTGGAACACTCCTTCCGATTGACCTGGGGGGGATTTCTTTCACACCTCGTGAATAACCTTTGCGGCGATTTGACTGTTTTTTGAGATTCTTAAGATTTGAGGTGTGCGTGGTCATTATGCATTGAACGAAAGCAGAGTTAAGGAACTGGCCAATAGATCGCCTAAAACCTTCATGTCAGAGTAAGAAACGTTGTGAATGAATGTACCCACGCATGCAAACAACGTACAGCATTCCATTTATAAGTACATGCATGTGTCACCGAGAATACAGGCTCCTAAGGTCATTGAAATGCATCGTATCGGCGGGGATTTAATACCTATCGACATGAAAAACAGCGCAGAAATCATATCGCGACGTCGTGAACAGAGGGCCTGCTTCAACAATACCGGCTATAAACAAAGTCTTGGACTAAGAGCTGAAAAGCTATCTGTTAATGGAATATGCCCGGTGGGGAAGGTGGTGAAAATTGGTGAGTATGTCAGTGATGAAGAAAGAGAAGTCAGAGCTAGGTTCACTGACCAGTGCGAACTTCCGGTGATCATGCGAAAACGGATGATACGGCGAAAGTAGTTGTCTATGGGATCGGTGACCAAGCTACAAGACTTCAGAAGATTCGCTGCTTGGTGTCAAAACCATGAATTAACTTTTCTTCCTTTGGCGCTACACTCCGGGAAGACCCTAGCCTCAAGTCAAGCCTCTCGAACTAACTTAAATGACGACAGGATGGTAGAGTGCCTGCCCCTGGTTAGAGTGTGGTCCCCGGTTCGAATCCCTGTGAAAGCAAAGTTAAAACACTTTTATCTGGTTTTTAAATCCCTTAAGGCCACCATCACTAGAGTGGTCAATCGGTGGTAGTAGACTGCCTCTGGGTATTACAATGGACCAACATGGTTTAAGTGTGCTCGTAAATGCACTAGAAGCTCACCTACCTAACCTAAGCTAACTTAATATGATGCTAGCTGTCTCCAGTCAGAAGAAAAGAGACCCCTTCAACTGCGCCAACTACCGAGGGATAAGTCTCCTCAGCATCGCCTATAAGATCCTCTCTGCCGTTTTGTGTGAGCGCCTGAAACCATTCGTCAACAACCTGATAGGTCCTTATCAGTGCGGTGTCAGGCCGGGGAAGTCCAACATCGACCAAATCTTCACATTACGGCAGATTCTGAAAAAAAAACCCAAGAAATGCAGATCGACACCCACCACCTTTTCGTCGATTTCAAGGCCGCATATGACAGCGTGCATAGGGACGAGCTATACAACGCCATGTCTAGTTTTGACATTCCTGCCAAACTCGTCAGGTTGTGCAGGATGACGATGGAGGTAGGTCGGTAACGAACTCACAGAGACCTTCAATGTCAAAAAAAGTTTTAGACAAGGTGACGCGCTGTCATGTCACTTCTTTTACATCATCCTGGAGAAGATCGTGCAGGACTCAACACTAGAGGCACGATTTATTTACTTTTTTTTTTTGTAATTTGCGCGGGCTCAAGGGATGTGTCCGGGATGAAGACACAGCACGAGCCGAAAGTATAGAGGGAGAAATTGAGAGGATGTACCTGTGCACATTGGTCTTAAATATCTGCGGGTTGTAGCCTGTGGGAAATACGATCTTCCAGAAATCCGTACAACTGCTAGCATACGCGGATGTCATTGACGTGATTGGTCGAACACAGCGACCCGTCAATGAGGCGTTTGCTGGCATTGAGACGGAAGCGGCTAAATTGGGTCTAGCGGTGAATGAGGGCAAAACGAAGTATATGCTGTCATCAAGAAAGGACGCACAACATCGACGACTTGGCCAAAACTTCACCATAGGCAGCTATAACTTTGAGGTAGTGAAGGACTTCGTCTACCTCGGCTCGAAAGTAAACAGTACGAACAACACCAATACCGAGAGTAAACGTAGAATAGGTCTTGCCAAGCGCTGTTTCTTTGGGCTCAAGAGGCAATTGAGTAGTAGAGCCATCTCTCGAAGGACCAAGCTGACTTTATACAAGTCCTTGATCATTCCAGTCCTGCTGTACGGCGCGGAGGCGTGGACAATCTCAAAAGCGGATGAGGAAGCCCTTGGTCCCTTCGAGAGAAAAGCTCTGCGTGCGATCTTTGGTCTTGTTTGCGTTGCCGGTTCCTGGAGGAGAAGATTCAACCACGAACTGTACGGGCTGTACAGCGACATGAGTCTGGTCTGGCGTCTTCGGATCCAACGCCTAAGATGGCTAGGCCACGTATGGACAACTCAGCTCCGGCCCGGAGAGTCTTCGACTCCGAACCCGTGGGACAACGCAACAGAGGACGCCCGCGTTTAAGGTGGCGCACCCAAGTGGAGAAAGACCTCAACCAACTTGGCGTGCGACACTGGAGACAGCTAGCCAGAGACCGTGCTAGTTGGAGAGGCTTATTGGTTGAGGCCCAGGTCCACCCCGGAATAAGGAAGAAGAAGAACCACTTGACCTCACAGTGCGATAACGATCTATGACGAAAGGGATCCAATGGAGATTGAGAGAACAATCGTGGCAGTCTCCAGTTCGACGAGAACGTGCCAAGGTCTCCCTAGTGTTTAGGACTCTTTTCGTTTTTTTAAAATAAATTTTTTAAATAGTTTCACAAGTGTGTTCCTTGATTTAATTTCTCCTTCTCTTGCTTTTATTTGTATTCTGGATACTACATCCAATTCAATATAAATATAAATATATACAGTACGTTCTCGATTAACGCAACTCTCGATTTACGCAACTCCTCGGCTTTCGCAACAGCTGAATTTACAACATTGTTGACGCGATAATCGAAACTTAAAAAAAAAAGTTACTCGATAAGTGCTTTTTTTTTTACTCAGTTTCTTCTTTGTTTATTTGTTTTGCCTTACATTTTCTCTCGACAGTTATTTTACCGCTAATTCTGAGTAATAGAACGATGAATGTATGCATGTTTGTTAGTTTAATGAATTCAGTGCAGTGATAAGTCGCTTTTGAATTTTAAAAATGGGTGTCATTAAGAAAATTCTAAAATTATCAATTAAAAATAAGACAAGACAAGACTAAAAAAGGAGCTTCCATACGTTCATTGTGCCGTAAGTACAATGTGCATAAATCTACAATTAGCAGATTAAAAGGAAGAGAGGGCGAAATAAGAAAGTTTGTTTCCGATACCGAATGTGGACCGGGAAAAAGGATAACTTTAAAGGCTGGCGAATACCCGAATATGGAAAAGGCACTGTACAAGTTGTTCCTAAAACAAAGGCAGCAAAATGTACCAATTTCCAGCGAGGTCCTCAAGACAAAGGCTTCCTCATTGCATGCGAAGATAAAGGAAAGGCCAGGATATTTTAATGCGAGCAATGGTTGGGTGACGTGGGTCGCCGTGGCGTAGGGGATAAGTGCTTCGACTCCTACGCAGAGGGTGCCAGGTTCGAATCCCGAATTTACCACCTTTGATAATTCACGGCTCCACCTCTTTCGAGTCACTGACAATGCTCAAAGAGTATTCCTGTCTAGAAAGAGCTTCTCAACTTCGCCGTTCGGAGTCGGCATTAAACAGTAGGTCCCTTCCACTCGTGAAGGAACAATAGCACGCACAACACAGTGGTTGCTGAGAAGTTAGGCCCAGGTCCACCTCGGACTGTCCCGCCACCCATATTATTATTATTATGAAGCGAAATTAAAATGAAACTAAATATAACGATAGCGCTAGAAGAATGTCGCCTTACGCGATTAGAGCCCAGGCTAAGAACCGATGGGTTAGCAGAAGTGTTCAAAACCTAAAATAAGGCCAGTAAGATTGTTTTATGTTCATCGATAGCTCTTTGTATGCACTCATATATCGTTAATAAAATCAGACTCTTCATAATTCTGATTGCATTAGACTTCTATAGAAACTGATGAATGGGTCGATATTCAGGCGCATCTGTTTTCCCGCCGACTGGAATGATATTTGCTCTCTTACTTAGTCTGGTATACGCTTTTAAGTGTAGGGAAATAATTACATCGCGCATTAATTTTTAATACCACTGTATCACATCCACAATCCGTAAAGGGATCCGTTTAGTAAGATCGAATGATCAGCGCAACTCTCCACTTGTCAAAATCTCTCTCACAACAGCAACTATAAATGCTATGCTAATAGCCGTGTTTTTTTCATAGCTATCGATAGTGAAGCGAAGTAAGATTCAGAAAAACGATTCGCAGTGGATTCGATTTGAAATATATGAAAAACAAAATTTATTTGTCAAAATTGATGTCAAAATGTATGAACAAAAATTCGAAGTCGAATTTTGATCGGCAGCCACTTTTCACCGATATTATAGGCAGTAGGACGTTGTGTGTGCTTTGGGTGCAAAATCCTACTTCAGTTTTTATAGATTTTCGAAAAAAACATGGCTAATGTCTAAAGCTCCCTGAGTTGTGAATGTACGCTCAAATAAAATGGACTCGTTTCCTTCTCATCTCTTATTCATACATAAGTCACTCTAGAGCTTGTTTTGATTTCCTATTTGTTTGTCGAGTGGTCAGTTATTACATCTCACGTTTGGTTCGTGACATTTGTCAAAATCAGACAGACTTTCACTCGAACATCGCATACAAACTATTGAATTTCGAAATTCGAATCAAACTCGTGCCAAATTCGAGGTACATATGTAAGAAAAACCTGATATCACGCATTTCGACCACTTGTGACTCTCAAGAAAGATCAAGATCAAGCAAGTCAAAGTCAACCACCCGATTTCGAATCAACTACACCCGATTGGACATCAAGCCATCTGCTCGTACGCGCATCTACTGAGTAAAATATTGTTGTTGTATCCGCTGAAATTTATGCAGTTGTTCATTCGTTGTTATTCACAGCAATTGCTTCCGCTCTAGTTGAATGTGTTTGAACCTTTGTTCCCCAAGATACACGATCTGAACCTATGCCGACCAGGTTCAGCTCGTGTTTATTGGGGGGAGGATCTTGGGTGGTTTGCTTAGCGGAACGGCGCTATATTCCACACAAAGCAGACCAGTTGAGAAATGTGTTCGATAAGTTGGCCGGATCGACCGAAAATCAATGTCATAAGTGTAGCTAAGCCCAAAAAAACCCGCGGCTTATTAAAACAAAACGCTTGTTTGCGGTTGAACTGCATCTTCTTAAGCTCGGTCACCCAGTCTCAGCACAGATATATATTCTGCTCTTGTCGTTGGAAGCAAAAACATCTGTTTCATCATGTTGTCTTCCATGGCTGTATACTGCCAAGGCTGGACATACAGAATAGGTGACGCGATCAGCTTGCCGTCTTGTTTACTGTTTGACGCTGACGATTTGGATGATCTCTTACCTTAGGGAAGCACTTGAAACAGAGAATCCATCGATATTGGGCTGGCAGGCTATGGCCTTTTCACTGTCACCGGTGACGGATCCACGTAACGAATTGCGAAGGCTATCGGTCACTGCCTGCGAGACATTGTCCACCAACCACTTGCGAAGAACTGAGTGAACAACTTGGGTCTGTTCTGGAGTAGCAATCTTACCAGTGCCGATGGCCCACACTGACTCGTAGGCAGCAACGACGTTGGTCCAGTCCTTGCCGAACTTGGCGAATGGGCTCGTCTGTCTTCTTCGTTCTTGATTGTCTCGCGGTTGTCGAGAGTCCCGCCAGGAGCCAGGGTATGGGCGACCTTCTCATCACTTTCGTAGTTGATTTGACAACCCTCGGATTATCTCAAGATGACCCCATCAGCGCCAACATCCTTCAGTATAGCTAGTGAGATTTCGCCAGTAAATGCAAGCTTTGGAACTTTAAATGAGTTTTGTCCAGAGTCTCCGCTGGTGTTTGGCAGGAGACCTCTGACGCCTACGTAAGGTACAAAGGTGGTGCAACAATCCTGCCCTGAGGTTCTCGACGATGGTGACGATTTGAACCTTTTACCCGACATACGAACGAAGGTTTTTCAAGCTTTTCCTTCGGATATAGCCTTTTTACATTTATTTGTGTTTGCATTATAGTCTCATCATTAGTAAGGTAAATGGCTATCCTATCTATGTAAGTTTTCAATTGGATTTAAGGGCTGTACATTGTTGATAAATAAAGATACTAACTACTAAACCTTGTACCCGTACATCTTCCAGTTGGCTCCGACACAGAATTTGCGACCCATTTTGATGAAGCTGATTAGTTTTTGCCTTTTTTTTGTTTTTAATTCATTTTATTTGTTCAAACCTTAAATCTAACTTAATCCTAGACAAAATGTTTAATTCTAGCTTAACTCTGACAATTCATGTGAACTTGTAGCTAACTTACTGACCCTATGCGGGTGCTCTAAGCTAATCTAGTCTACTACTCTAATTGCCTTTCGGCTTACACTATCGTACTTTTTTGTTCCGTCCGAGACGTATTCAATTATTTTGTTTTTTTTGCCAAGAAAGCTTTAAAACTTGGCTCTTGTAAGACTATACTACTTAAATTACCTAACCTAACCTATCTTAACTATGTCCGCAACTTACGGACGCGCGTGCTTCAGGCCGTGTGTCAATGCATATGCGTAACATATCCAATGCACACGCCCTGATGACCCCTTTTTGCAAAATGTTTTTTTGGTGTATACATATATATATACTTTTTGTTATTTATTTTTTTTTTTACGTATTTTTACATTTTTCTGCTTAACCTACCTTAAACCTATGTAAATACGCTGTTAGTTCACAACACGGAAGGCATTGAACAAAGAAAAAACAGCTACTCTAACCGTCGGAAGACTATTGAAGAGCTGACGGCGTCGGTGGCTGGTTTTGTTGCAGCCACCAAAAGAAACACCGCTCCTTAGCAGATTCCTCTCTATCTCGAGCGGGGATCATTCTACTGAACCGGAGAAGCTCCTCGTGTTCCCGAACGACGTCAGGTTCGTATAAGAGTCGCCGTTCAACTGTTCGGCGTACCACGTGGAAGATTATAGGACATGCTTCCACATACTGGATCAGGCCGGTTTTATCGAAGTAGAGCAATGCCTCAGGTGGGACAAGGCCATTCCGTCGCACCCTTTCAAAGTACATATCATTGGGGTAGTAAGCCCGACTGTTGGTAGAAGTCAAAGTTCGTGCCACATGCCTTCTTATTAACTTAATGATAAAATTATACAAGACCTCGTTGGAGTAATACTTCTTGTAGTCAGACTCGGGTATACGATACAACTTGTGGTCCTGAGGCAGTGTCTCTCAAACATTTAATCAATTAATCATTTCAAATAAGGATGGTATGCAACTTTGTAGTTTCCAGCGACTTGTGTTAAGCAACTAGAAACCAAACGCATAGAAAAACACCATTTAATAGAACTTTATGATGAGGCTAGCACTATCGATTGAATAAACACTCATGCTGTTTACTCATGTTCTCGAATATGATTTGAGTCTGATAAAAGACAGTCTTAACGGTCTGACAAATTCCTTCACTTTGCTTCCGCATGCCCGATCCCAGATAAATTCCTCACGATTGCTAAGACAAGGGCTGTTGCAGCTGACATAATAAAATCGAAGGATCTGACCGATAACGCGTTCGTTTTTATTGCCGTCGCTACTGAGGATGACAGTGGACTACTTCCGGCGTAAAGGGTACGATTTCGCTGACGCTTTCTACGAAGGACGAAGATTCTGTTGTCGGGGAAGAATAAGAAGGGATTTGTTTTTCGAGAGCTACCCGACAGGCACCCATACCCGCGATAAACACAAATGCGGTCATGGTGAATGCAGAGCTTTGATTCAACTCATTTTGTGGAGCCTACATGCCAATCGGAATATCGAAGCCCGCGGCATTCTTCAGCACTTATTCGAAACAATTTACTGTTTCTTGAGAGATGGTGCATCGATTTGACAGTCTGAGGCACAACAGAAACGCCTAGCTACTGCAGTTATCCCTTGGCAGACAAATCGTTTTCCGCAAACACGCAGCCCCGAAAGATGTCCATGCGCTTGCCACTAATTGTGACACAAAAACATGTTCGCGAGTGGTTGCTCTGACGCATTTTCACACTCTGCCAAGCAACTTCATCAGTCGATGCTACGAAATCAAACATCAGTCCCTCCTGCCAGCTGATTCCAACTCCCAACGGTGCCTAGTTCAAAAATAGTTCTCAACATCGAATCCCACTCGTGGCCGTGGCTTCGTCCATCCGTCATCGGCGGTATCCATCTCCCCTCCGGCGGTTACCATTTCGCCGCAAACTGTTAACTCGATGAACCCCAATCATCCACTCCACGGCGAAATGGACGCCACACCAATGAACCCCTCACCACCGACCATCTCTCTCTGACACACGCCACGCCGGCATGCAGCTCATCTCTGTCGGCCATTAATCTCATCAAACCGCAATTCATCGGCTTCCCCTCTGTGTGCCCAGTGAACTGTGGCTCCCTCTGCCAATCCGTTCGAGTGCGAAAGGGGCCAGCAGCTCAGTCGGCCGCCATCTCGCTCTGTCACCGCCCGAGGTATGCGCAGCAATGGCTGTTGCGTGCTCGAATCGTGTGCAGGCGTGTGTTGCCTCTGTGGCATCCGCCATCCCACTCTAGCGCCCGTCGAACTCCGCTTCCTTCTCTGACAGTGTGGCAGTGGTCTGTGCGCGTGTTTGTGTGAGTTTGTGGTTTGAGAACCCCGGAGAGGGGAGAAATCGTTAATTTGTTTAAGCGTTGACGCGTCATTGAATTCATTCCGGCATTATCTTGTTTGCTCTGTTTCGCTCGTTCAACACTGCATCCGTCGGACGGAACGCCGGAACCGATTAGACCTCGCTCGCAAGGGGAAGTACAAGGGGCGCCCCACTGTAAACATTTACCATCATAATCGCTGAGCTTCTTGACGTCTCCAATTTGCCATAATCGCTTGTTCGTGTTGCGTAGATTTGGCCAAAACATGATGTTCCCTCTGTTTGACTTTCAAATGATTTTGGTTCCACTTAGATTCCGTTTGCGGTACTCGCTGGGGATTCGTTTTGAAGGTGGATGCCATTCTTGGTGTCATGAGCGAGTCTATATGCCGTCGCGTAAGCGATGGAAAGACTAAGCTCGTGGGAGGTGGACTTGAGTGCAGTTTTCAATGGGAATCGACTTTCTGACGGTTTTCTTTTTCCTTAATTCAGGCTTCGCCGTTCTGGACGCACTGTTAACGTCGCGGCGGGAATATTTTAGGCGGCGGAAAAATTGACAAAAAGCGACGCTAAAAACGACTTCTGTGCGACAGGTGGAATGTCCTGGAAGGTGTTACAGGAAGAGGGCTAAGAATCAGGCCCGTGTGACAAGTGATAATCGAGCCTTGCGTGACAAGTACTTGAGCTTACAAGGCGGCGTTAAAACGCTCTCAGAGTATCGCAACCTTTCCACAGCCACTGAGTGGATTTTTTCAAGGACTGCAAGGAAATATGGCGCTTCGATGAGATCGGAAATCCGAGCTTAGAATCATTAATTTCCTCCGCAAGCGTGACTCGCGTTTCAATTGATTAATGTTTGATGTGCAAGCGGTTTTGAGCTTCAACAAAAAAAAAGGTCAGAGGCTCGCTGTGACTAGACACTTATACAACTGCGAGCCGTCCCACCATTGTTTAGAGCGTCGATGGACCGAGTTCTGTTGAGGTGCTCGTTGACAAGGGAATTGGGTGTGTTCCGTCCGTCGGCGATTCTGGACACACAGGTGATTCGGGAAATAATGTGTTCGGTTTTGCGTCTACGCACGCATTAAACTTTTCCAGCTTAACACTTACTTGATGACACTCTGATTGATTAAAAAAAAAACATCTGTATCTAAACGTGCTTCCTGAATCTGCAGAGCCCTGCTAGGAAGCCTGTTAGGATATAGAGGTTGTTCTTGCTCATCTTGGTAAATGCATCAAATCACTTTCGATTACATTGACCTAAGAATTACTTGGCTTGCCATGAGCTTTGTTCTACGCTCCTTGGCTTGCTTCTTGCGATGAACTTTGTGCTAGGTTCCTGCCCGGTTCCTTCTTCCTGAATTCTTCCCTGGAGACATGGGATCTCCTAAATGGCAATGTATTTTTGTCCATTATGCAAGTTGTTTTAGAATGTTAGAATAAAAATGAATTAAAATTAAAATGACATGGTCTTCTACACCGCAGAACAGTTGAGGGTAAAGGGTTCCAATGCTCCTTTCCTAACGAGGGAGTCAGCCGTTTCATTGCCTTCATTCCCTGTGTGGCCAGGTATCCACAAGAGTTTTACTCTTTATTGACGGCTTAGGTTCTGTCAAGATTGATTTAGGCTTCTGCTCGGTCTTTCTCCCGAAGCTTACCATCCCCCCGGATAGCATCTATATAAAAAAAATATAATAGCTAAAATGTTCGTACATCTTTTCAAAAAAAAAAAAAGGATTAGTTGACAATATAAATAACTATAGACCAATTTTGCTTTTTCTACATCCACTAAAATTTTCGAAAAAGCAATTAAAAATAGAGTCGTGCGTTTTTTTTAAACAGAACTCGTTTTTTTTGGTTCTTCTTAATTTGGTTTTCCTAAAGGCTACAGAAGATGCAAAGAGTCTAAAATTCTGTTCAGAAATTTCAAGTAATTGTCGATATAACGAAAGCCTTTGAAGTGGTTAACCACGAAATTTAGCTTGAACAAATTGAAAAAGCAGGCTTTCGAGGTCTTCCAGATTTACAGAACAGATCACAAAAAGTGAAGATTGACGAGATTAGGACTAAGAGAATATTAATTAACCTCGGAGTACCACAGGGCTCCGATATCAGTCCCTTACTGTTCTTAATATATACTAACTCACTTTTTGATCTAAAATTCAAAGGCTCTCTTACCCCATTTGCGAATGGTGTTGGCTGTTCCTATGCTTCAAGCAGTGATGTGAATTTTTACTTAATTTGTTTAGAAAATGGTTTTCAGAGCATGGTCGAGTAATCAGTTCTAAAACCCAAATTTAAACTTTGACATTGAAGTTACCGGAACGGAATGGACGGAATCGAAACAATGCATAATTTACTCAGGATCCTTGACATTAAATTTTCCGCAGGATGGCTTGCGATTTCGCCTTTATCAAGGAAAAATGTAAAATTATGGCGTATTTTCTCTTGGTGGCGTCAATCTTTGACGCGCGTCGCAAAAAATCACATAAATCCCTATTCGCATTTAGTTTGGTCCGAAGGGACCATCTAACAACGTGAAAACAACGAAAAGCAATGGTTTCCAATAATAAGCATTAAATTCAGTGTCGATAGTCTATCAGGAGTCCTTAAAAAAACAGCCACCAACAACCCAACCGAAGCATTGTGATTCGCGTTAGTGCACATCTGACTGGTCTAATAGTCTTTGACTCCGAAAAACTAAAAGAACGCAATTCAGCACGTTGCCGTTTCATGTGTTCAGTGGAGAAGGACCTCAACCCACTTGGGTACGTAACTGGAAACAGTAATCCGTAAATCGGTCTAATTGCAGAGTTCCAGATGGGGTTTATCAGCAATACACGATCAAATGATGTCCAAGCGTTATTTTTAAATTTTGATTCTTTGGCTCGATCGACAATCAGACCGAACTGCTAAAATGAATCCAATTTCGAAAAAAAATCTCATTTTGACTCTGATTAGTGAGTTCTTGACTTCGCTTGACTACAGGCTGGCTTACTGCAGCATGCGATCGGCTATGGGTTTGAACAGGTGAATAACATGTAGCTACTCCTTGGAGCTTCGAATCGTGGTAGTGCGACTTGTAGCTCCAAGCGGTGATCGTGGGTAACAATTACTTCAGTACGGTCATGTCTCTGCTGAAAGGTGGGCCATATCTAGTTGAGCTGGAGTAGGACAACGCATTGGAAAGTCCCCAAAATCTGAGGCAGAACAGCGTATGTCGAGGAATGCAAGGTTAGTGGGATAAGTAGTCGTTAATACGCGAACTTGGGAAGCCCTGGCTAGATCCCATTTTAACAAAATGCCGATTTGTGTTAATCTATTGACTCGCGATACTCGTGGGAACACAGTTTCAAACAAGACAGCCCTAATCGTCTCACCAATAAAAAGGTTGATGAAACCTTCATGAGCAGTCAACCAAAATGTGGAGAGGTGCCCTGTAATTCCGCTCAAGGTACTGCTACTCTTGAAAGTACCTAAAATGGGCGAAACTTCGTCACCCACCTCGTACCGACCCACAGCACTTACGTCCCTTCTTTCTAAGGTCATTGAAACGCTGATAAATCGTCAGCTTATGGAATATCTTGAATCGCGGATGCTTCTTAATGACCGACAATATAGTTGCCACAGCGACAGGTCCACCAGTGATCTGATAGCTTATCTCACCGAAAAGTGGAACCAATCTTTGCACAATGCAGGCGAAAGCAAGATCGTTGGGCTTGATATTTCTAAAGCATTTGACAGAGTTTGGCGTCAAGCTCTCTTATCGATGAATCTCTTCTGCTATGGATTAGAAGTTACCTTTCAAACCGTTCAATTCGAGTTGTGTTGGATATCCACCAAATAAATGCTGGTGTTCCCCAAGGCTCAGTTCTGTCTCCGATACTATTTCTCATTTTTATAAATGATCTCTTGTCTGCTACTTACTTCTAATCCAATCCATTCCTTTGCTGATGACAGCACCCTCAGCTTTTCATATTCGTTCCAAGACTCACGA
Organism: Eristalis intricaria; assembly: GCA_964034865.1. NCBI lineage: Eukaryota > Metazoa > Arthropoda > Insecta > Diptera > Syrphidae > Eristalis > Eristalis intricaria. Next base: position 66,219,096 of record OZ035877.1, read on the forward strand.
CCCCGCCCTTCGGCCGTATAATTGGAACGGCAGCGTATGTTAAGCACATTGAATTCCGATCTTGACAGCATAATTAACTGGGGAAAAAACATTAGAGTGGAATTCAATGCTGTCTGCTGTCACTCAAGCGAACCCTTGATAATCAGCCATTATCCATGAATGGCGCTTGTGTCGATGAACCCGGAAAACTTTCCATCCTTGGTATGTGAACCATCACAACACTTAGTTGGAACTTACACATTTGCGGTCGCCAAAAAGGCTGCGAAATGTCTAGGTTTCCTTAATCTATGCAAGAAATATTTCACCCCTTCTGATTTGGCTTTAATTTATAAGGCGTACATCCGCCCCAAGCTTGAGTACAACGCTCATATCTGGTCTGGTGTGCTTTTGATAGAATCCAAAAGCAAGCGATAAAACTTTTACGAGACAACAATATCGCAGAGTCATTAGACTCGCTCGAACATCGACGTACCGTCTCTTCTTTGTCCGTGCTTTCTCGTTATTTCAACAAGCGATGCTCAAGTGAGCTAGCCAACTGCATTCCTCCTCTCCATGAATTCACCCGCAATACTCGTCTCGCCATGAATGCCCATCAGTTTACCCGTAAGCCGGGCTTTCGGATGCACAGTTAAATTTAGAGACTCGTTCTTCAGCCGCACTGCATGAATATGGAATGCTCTTCCCAGCCTAATATTTCCCACAGACTACAATCCGCAGATATTTAAGACCGATATGCACAGGTACCTCCTTTCCCTTTCTTCCTCTATACAATCGGCCTGTGTTGACCCTGGACACATAAGGGTTTTAGCAATCAATTGAGCACGCGCAAATTATAAAAAAAAGGACATACAAAAATGTACTTTCTTTTAAAAAGGGAATGAGTATCGAGCAAGCCAAAGAGGAGGCTCTGAAACATATACCAGGAGCTGGTAAGCCGACTCAAAAAAAAAAATAAGTCATAGGAGAAGCAGCAAGTCAGGACCACTGCGGAAAAGCAATAGAAACGCTAACTTAACGTGCAAAAAGGTGTGTGTTGGATTCAAAATGGCATGGCTCACCACAGCACAAAGGTCAGCGCTACAGGAGCCACAGCTCGATAAAGTCCTAGGCCAAAAGGACAGCAGTATAAAGCCTCAATTCCTAAGCTGTACATTCATAGCTGGTTTCCTAACTCTTTTTGTTTTTTTTTTTAAATTCATTTTTATTTCTCAATTCATTACGTATATGCTTACATACTAGACAAAAATGCTTAAACTAGTTGGACGAACAAAGATTCTATTTTAACTTACTGGCCCTCGGCGGGCTCTCTAAGTTAAACTTAATATTAAACTGTCTTTCGACTTAACCTAACTGCCTGTTTAACGAAATGAAAATCAATTTAAATGTATAACTTTATATTCAGAAAAAATGACAAAAAACTTAATAATTGAACTGTTTTAGTAAAAAAATGTATTTACTAACTTACATACTACCTTAAAAATAACTTACACTAACTTAAGCTAAACTACATACATATGCATATGCATATATATGAAGATATAAACAAATGCATACCCATATACATTGTATACACATAGGTACACACTCGTATACGCATGTGTATACTTATTATTATTATTTTTTTTCATCTAAGACAGTGACCGACTGCTCCCGCACGGAGATCCGCAATACCCTTTCTACCCAGGGTCTAAAGGGTTCGACGAGGGAGTTCCTTCGCTCCCCAGCCACCAGAATTTTCGATGCTGCGTTGCAACATCCCATATATCCCGCCTTGAGACCGCCATACTGAACCGGAGGAGGCCTTCCTCAGCTCGTTGTGTGACGGAGCGGTTGTGGTTGAGTCGCCCATCCACAGTTGAACGGGCGGTATGAAAGAGGAGCGGTACCACATTTATGTCTTGTATCAGACCGTCCATGTCAAAATAGAGGAATGTTTCTGGGGGAACGAAGCCGTTGTGGCGTACACTTTCGTGGTATTTTGGATTGGGGTAGTAAGCCCCTGAGATCAAGTTATTGGACGAGTTCATCGCTCTAGCAGTATGACCTCGAATCAACTTCACCAGGAAATTGACCTCATTCGAATAGAATTGTATGTACTGGGACTCTGGAGTTCTATAAAAGCGAAGACAAGCCCTGAGACAATATATAATAATATGGGTGGCGCGACAGTCCGAGGTGGACCTGGGCCTAGCTTCTCAGCCACCACTTGTGTTGTGCGTGCTATTGTTCTTTCACGAGTGGAAGGGACCTACAGTTTAATGCCGACTCCGAACGGCGAATTTGAGAAGCTTTTTCTAGACAGAGGTACTCTTTGAGCATTGTCAGTGACTCGAAAGAGGTGGAGCCGTGAATTATGATAGGTGGTAAATTCGGGTATCGAACCTGGCACCCTCTGCGTAGGAGTCGACGCACTTACCCACTACGCCACGGCGACCCACAAGCCCTGAGACAAGCCCTCTCGAATAACCGAATCTTTTCCATTAAGCTTGCGCTCACATTGAACCACACGGGACAGCCATAGGAGAGCATTGGCCGGATGAGGGCCATGTAGCAGATAACCTTCACCCTCGCATCGAGTTGGCTGTTGTAAAACAGTCTCTTTGTAAGGACAAAAGCGCCTCGGGCCCTGGCCAGAGCAGCATCTACATGTTTGTTAAAATATAGATACTGATCTAGCCAAATCCCCAGGTATCTGACTACAGTCTTTTGCGCCAGTGGTTCCCCGTGTCTTCCAACGATTGAGAACTTTCGCCAATTCTTTTTCGTATCCGCCGAGGTTTTATACAACGGCGTCCTGAACAGTGTTTCCTAATTTTGAACTGTGAGGCAAAGAGTACGGTAGAGTTGCTGAAAATCAGCGTCCGCTGCTGAAGTCTTGAGAAGGAACTGAAATGTGGCCTAAAACAGAGGAATCAATTCCCCAACTCAACCCCAGTCGACTTTTATTTATTAATACAGTATGAGTTTTTAGTTTTACATTGTCATCGCTATTGCACAATTTACAGAGATTTGGTTAAATAACCTTGCTTCTGACAATTTATATATTTGTTAACAATCTATATAAGAATTAATTATTTATGGCAGAGGAAAGCCTGATAACAAAATCCTCGATACAGTAAAAAAAAGTTCATAAATATATGAATACGATTAAAAATGGACTTAGAATGGGAAGGTGGTGCTGTTCTTCCTTGATTTCAAATTATACACGTAGTAAAATAAATATATATATATATAGTAATATAAATATACATTTTAATAAAATTAATAGATTATTAATTAATTAAATAAATAAGTAACTCAATAAATAAATAAATAAATAAATAAATAAATAAATAAATAAATAAATAAATAAATAAATAAATAAATAAATAAATAAATAAATAAATAAATAAATAAATAAATAAATAAATAAATAAATAAATAAATAAATAAATAAATAAATAAATAAATAAATAAATAAATAAATAAATAAATAAATAAATAAATAAATAAATAAATAAATAAATAAATAACTAAATAAATAAATAACTAAATAAATAAATAAACAAACAGATCAACAAATAAATAAATAAATAAGTTAATAAAAAAAAAAGATAAATAAGTATATATATATATGTTAATAAATAAATAATTAAATAAATTAATTAATAAAAGTATAAATAAAGGCGTATTATGCATCATTATATAAACTTGAAATCAAGTAATTTTCAGATTGATTGCAAGACAATTTATGTCTTGCTTGAACTCTTTCAATATTAGAGACTTCATGAAGCTCATCAGTCGAAAAATGCCACAGTAAGTTAAGCATCATTTTTAACAGCTTATTCTGTGCGATTTGTAATTTCCTTATGTGGGTCTTTGCACAATGGCCCCATACAGGGGAGCCATAAAACATGATGGGTTGAAAAATTGGTTTAAAAATAGTGACCTTTTTTCTATACTCATCTTAGACTTACGATTTATGAAGGGATACAGAATTCGTATAGATAAGTTGACTTTTTTAATTGTGTCCTGGAGATGAAATTGTGTCCTGTACTAGTAAAAGAACATATGATTCTTGAAGTACAGCGATAGATATTAAAAATAAATAAATGAAATGAAAATGAAAATGAAATGAAATGAAAACTGAAGCTTAGGGTTTTATCCAGACGTACCTCAAGATATATAGGAAACAGGATTTTCTTCTTCTAGTAAAAAAGCCAGCCTGAGTCTTTGAAGCATTTAATTTAATTTTCCATTTATTAAGATATGTTTCTACATCATTTGCGCCAGTTTGCAAATACGTTACAATTTTGCAACCCAACGTATCTGACGCAAAGATGCATGTGTCATCCGCAAAGATTGCAGCTTCATAGCTGTTTGATAATAGAAAGTCATGAGTAAATATATTATACAGTATTGGAGCAAGAACTGATCCTTGCGGTACACCTGCCTCAACTGGGCAAACTTGTGATAGGCTATTATTCACAGAGACCATGAAATTACGACCAGTTAAAAAGGATTGGACAATCCTTATCAAGTGGATTGGGAAGTTAAGGACGTGGAGTTTGTGTAGTAAACCCCCTTGCCACACCGTATCGAATGCCGAAACCAGTGCTTTTTCCAGCCTCAAAATTTAGTTTTATGTTCTGTTATTGCGGTTAATTTGATGAACCGCGGAGTGAAGTGGTCGAAAACCGAATTGTTGTGGGGGGGTATGTGGAATGTCTCAAGACGATCTACAAATTTGTTTTTTATGACTCTTTCAAAGCATTTGCTTATTGAGCTTCATAAACTAATAGGACGGTAACTGCTCGCCAGGGATGGGTCTTTACCCGGTTTTTGGATTGGTATAATTTCGGATGTTTTCCATTCTCGAGGATAGTCACCTATTTTTATACAACTATTTAATAGTAGTTGCAAGAATTTTTTCCCTCAAGATGGGAGGTTCTTGAGAAATGTGTTCTCAACACCGTCTAGGACTGGGGACTTCGAATTTTTTAAGTTATTAATGACTGCTTCTACCCCAGTCGGCAACTTTCCAACTTCTGCTGGCACAATCAGCGAAAATATACTTGACCTGGTGGGTCGCCGTGGCGTAGTGGGTAAGTGCGTCGACTCATACGCAGAGGGTGCCAGGTTCGATACCCGAATTTACCACCTTTGATAATTCAAGGCTCCACCTCCTTCGAGTCACTGACAATGCTCAAAGAGTATTCTTGTCTAGAAAAAGCTTCTCAACTTCGCCGTTCGGAGTCGGCATTGTAGGTCCTTTCCACGCGTGAAAGAACAATAGCACGCACAACACGAGTGGTTGCCGAGAAGCTAGGCCCACGTCCGCCACGGACTGTAGCGCCACCCTTATAATTATTATGGTGCAGGCACAGAACTAAGGTAACAAAGCCGACTCATGGTTAACTCTTAAAGGGTACATAACTCTCCATTTATGTACCAGGAAGCAACAGGATATGCTTCAAAATTCCGCCAAATCAGCCTCTGAAAACTTAACGCCAAGGACAATGAGGACTTAGAGCCCCTCGAAGTAGCAGGTGCGTCCAAAAGTAGAGGATGGACAATTCTCGAACAGCACAACGATTAAAGTCCTTCAACCCAACCTCCAACATGCAAAGTCCTCGTCAGCCGAAATATGTCAAAAGCATGCTGGAGGGCTGGAGGAATCCAGAGTTGAACCCTGGATTAAAAACAGGGTCCACCCAAAAGACGTCAGTTCCATCTCGAGCATCAACTCAAATGGAACATCTTCACGGTTCACGGAGGTCAACTCTCAAAGAGCGTCTCCAAAACGATTCTTGATCCAAGCGATTATCATCATTGCGACGTTTCCCTCCCAAATCGATGTCAAAAGGATCACATCTGCTCGCGCTGCCATCAAATTAAGCACAAAGACAAAAATATCGATTTCGATCGTGAAAAAAAAAAAATTGACTTGAAAGGGTGCGGCAATCGATACACACGCTCGACTCTCTATCAAAAGCTTGACTGGTTGATGCGCCATGTAAAAAGATACTCACCATAATCTAGATAAACATCACGAAACAGCTAAAACCGGCATACAGTCAAACAGAGAGCAGACGAGCTCTGGATCATCGCATCGCGCATGAAACCAGAGAAAGAAGAGTCTCCACTCAAGGCACTCATGCACTCGCCCGACGAAAGCTCATTAAAACGTGTGCGCCGTCGTCGTTGTCTCACTGGGCGCTTCATCGTGTAATGAATCCATTAGGTGGACCAGCAAGAGCTGAGAGAAATAACGAAACTTAATTAGGGACCGCCGCGGGGGATCCTTCTCAACTCGACTCGACTCTATTCAATTAACAATTATAACTGCCATCGGTTGGGGTTGCACAAACACTCACACATGCAGCCGGGAACTCCTGGGCAAAAGGTGCGGACACTGGAGTGAGCGAGTGTCTTGGCTTGGACCACACACGAAGCGGATGGCGGATGTACGGGCATTAAGTCTTTGTCAGGAGATGGAATCTCTTGCGACGTGGCCTTGATTTCGTTCGATGGGGAGTTGTTGAGGGGAGGCTCATGGTTGTACACTGAAGTGGTCGGTTAGTCTGTCCAGACAGGACGAACCTTGCCCACACTCGAGCGTGCCTTTTGGACGCACTACAGGATGCTTGGCGGTTTCTGGCTGTCAACTGAAGTCCAGCTTGGATCTTATCACTAAGTCAGCCATGACAGAATGAACCTTGCCAACGAGAATCCTTGCCTGAGACTGAGTTTTGGGACAAATTGATGCGGACAATGACAGATACCTTCGAATTAATCAAAGAACTCCGTCCGTTGTTCGTTGCTCTTAGTCCCTCGCTGCAGTCTGTGGCCTTTCTGCCACCTAATCGGCTCTCAAGCTACCTCCAGACAGCCCTCAAAAGTCGAGAGTCATTTTCAAGAACCCGAACGTCATTCACAACCGCCTCTGCTTGGAGAGTTCAGTGGTAGCATGCACCGGACGAGAGCACGAACGTGGACGAAAGAGGCTCCTTGCCTACGACGCAGGATTCTGATTCCAAATGAGTCCAGCCACGAGGCGACTTCACATAAATTGCCTCACAGCCCACAAAAGCACTCAACACAACTTCGTGTGTCTACACCGGAAGTCAGTGCTTTCCCTCACGCCACGTCGCCACGTCGCCACCCGGCCCCAAGTGGGGGTGGTCATTACCACGACCGTGCCTTATCACACTTCGCCGCAACACAGCGCCCGCATGAGTAATTGCCACCCCAGCAGACCACCGCGGATTCAAAAAAAAAAAAAAACAAAGCCCCCCGAGTCCTCCCCGCCCAGAGATTAGCTGGATAAGCCGCATTCTAAGGCAACTCCTACGCCGCGCCGCCTCCTCGAGCAGGATAAACTGAAAAAAGTTTGCAAACAAATCCCTGTTTACCTTCGCACAGCAAATTAAGGATCCTCCGGCAGTCCTCCGGTTCGAGGCAAATCGATTAAAGCGTGCACAGGTCTGTGAAAGGACGAAGGACAATCGCAATCACAAGTCGTTGCGCATAAAAATATTACCCAACCAAGGACAACGGAAGGAGCGACGAGAATCTGTCTCGCAAAACGAGAGAAAAATCCCAAAAACATCACATCCCTTTATTTGCGTCGTCTTTTTTGCTGGCAGGATAATGAGCCACACCGCAGGGCATCCATTTAGGGCACCGACACACAGCCGAATCGGCAACACAGACCGAGTGTGTGTGTGCGTGCGTGACAGAGATTTGGCCACCACCCGGGCGGCAGGAGGAGTTGCGCCGTCGGGGTCGCTTAATTCTTGTGGTCACAGCAAACAATCGAGGCGAAGAAAATCCGAAATTTATGATCTTTGGCTTCTAGTTGTCGTCGTCGTTGAGAGAGTGTCCTTGGATATTTCGGGGGAATTTTCGTGTCCTCAAGGCTGGTTCTGTTCCAAGGCTTGTCCTTGAACGGAGCGGAGCTCGTTGTGATCGTGTTGGGTGGTTAATGGAGGGCGATGAAGACGATTTCGGTAGCCGGAGAGGGATCGTTAACGACGATCACTTCGATGTCAAGGACGTGGGAACAGTACCTGTTCTCAGAGCGACGAGGATCCTGCCTGTGGGAGCTCTGAGGACGTCGTCCGCTTTCCCTCCAATCTTTGCAAGCAACTGGAAGGCAGTTCATTCAGAATTCCATCTCTTTCGCCAGCAAATCTAGTTCGCCGTCGCATAAAGTGTCTCCCCACGGCGCTCACATCCTAGCGTCGACGGCCCAGTACCACGACCAAGTGTGTATCGGCTTATCGCGTCGAGCATTTAATTAAAACTAAACTCATGCGCTGTTGCAACAAACTGCGCCATTTATCGACTCCCCAACTCACACAGGCGCGCGGCCAGTGTCCGGAGTCCATTTCACATCTGCTGCACCGTCACAACACACAACATCTCACCAAAAAGGAAACAGCAATCCTTAACGGCACAACAGAAGAGAACCACATCAGCGCTAGCTAGCCACCAGCAGTGGCCGCGGACCCCGGCCAGGTCCAGTTCTCTGGCAGCCATATTCATTTCACAGCCGATTCGTGTTAATATTTCAATCCTTATCGCGCACCGAGCTGCCTGCACTGCTGCTGCTGCTGCTGCCGTAGCTGGTGATGGTGGTCGTGGTGTGGAAGTGTGGAAGTAACCTTTCCGCCGTGCTGCACATAAATTTCATTGGAATCCACAAAAGAGGAGGCAATGAGCAGCCAGCAGCCAGTCAGCGAGCCAACCAACCGTCGTCGAACTGATAAGGCGCTCGTCGGTTCGGTGGCTCGGCGCGGCGGCGGCGGCCGCGGTGGTGCGAGCTGCTAACGAGCATCATTTCGTATGCCTGCGACGGCTGGGGAGATCCTCCACTGCTATCTTATAACTGCCAGCCGCCACAACAGCCAGGAGCTGCCAGCTACCTTCGATAAGTCGCTCGGTCGCTCTGCCGTTTGTTCGACTGCTGCTGCTTCCCTGAAATCGCGAACGGAATCCTCTCGCTCTCTGCCGAAAGTCGTTTTTCACGCGCTTTATGCACCAGGGAAAATTGTGGCCCTTCCAGCGGTCCCGGGCTCGTTATTATTCATATACCTAGAAGAGGAGCGCTTCTCGGTCTCCGCATTTGGTGTCCTGTCCTCTGTCCTGTCGCGTCCCCTGCTCCTGCTGGCCGCCATGCGATTTGCATTGCCTCCCCTCCTTGGCTGGTGTTAATCAACAGCAGGCACCTCATGTGATGCCGGCGAAGAGGAATGGGCGGCAGCCGGGGGAACGCCAACGGAGAACAAAGCGAACGAGGAAACTTCTGGAATTGGCTTATCCTGGGCACTTTGCATTTTTCGTTGCTGTCGTTGACACCTTTGTTCGGCTTGCCGTGGGAACGGACTGGCTTCCACATCGTGCCCAGGCGGCCGAGATCGACGCGACGATGTGTTGTCGTTGTGGGTACAAGGCTATTAGCACCTCCGGGCCGTTTATCAATCGCGAAACATGAATGCTTCCACTGGTGGCTGTGTGCCTGGGTGTGTGTGTGTGTGTGCTTCTCAGAAACGGGATGCATTCGAAAGATTGATTGGCACCGTCTAGGAATCTCAATTACCGATGTCAACACGCACACGCGCGATTAATGGTCCAATTGCGGCCGCGCTGCAGTCACTTTGCGCGGCACCATTAGCCGGTTGCGAGGCATCCTTGCCAAATCTAATTGAATGCCACATTTGCGCAGTCGTCACGCGCATCCATTTGCCGGTGGACGGCCGTTGCAAATCGCTAAGTGTGTTAACATGCGACTCGTCTGTGACGCAGATGCGCATCTGGATCTGTGCAAGTGCTCACGATGATGGTGCTGGTGCTAGTGCTGGTGGTGGTGATGATGGCTTGGTGCGCGCAATTGCTGCTGCTGCTGCTGATGAATCACTCTTAAAGGAAGACGAACGTGTGTGCTTGCAATACTGCGCTTTGTTGTGCGGATTGTTATAGGCACTCGATGGGTACTCGATGCACGGGATTGGGTGTCTTTGACTTGGATGGAGACTCGAAAATGGGACGCAGGACACAAAAGCAATGACTGTTGTGATTATCTCATCTGACATAAGGAAGCGTGGCCGTGCCTTGATGAAATTTTTAGGACTTTCTTGAGATGTGAGGGTCCAGAAGATGTTGCGTGTCCTGAAGCGTAATATTTGAATCCTGAAGTCCTTTCAAACTTGAGGGAGGGATCTTGAACTGCCAGCACTGTCCTTGGACTCAAATTCACACCATATCCCGGTAGAGCAGCATTACGCAGTATCTTGCGCATAAGGCTTATCTTAGAATACATTAATTTGCTCTGGCTAAATGAGTACACTACTTCAGTGAACTGCACCCATTCGGCATAGAGTACACCGAAAATGAGTACACCCATTTTCGAAACAAACACTGTACAATATTCGATCACCAGACATCGGGCTCTGTTTCATTTCTCTCTCATCCATGAGTGCTTTACTCAAATGAAACGAGTGCACTGAGTACACCGAGAGAACCGAGTACACCGATTACACTCATTCAAAACAAAAAAGTCATTTGCTTAATCCGTCTCTTACTGTAATCAAAATTTAAGAGTAGGTGCAAGAAATGTAATGTAAATATTAATGACTTCAGTTAAAACGTATATTAGTACCCAACAAACAACATTTCAATGGAAAGTGGATTATTAAATAATTCAGCGATAAAAATTAATAATAAGCGACGACGAATAAGCGAATAAATAACAAAAAAGGCAGAAGTAAAGTTTTGGATGTAATTGGTGTAATTGAAAGTACACAGAAATGGTCCGAATATAAAATGAATTGAACAGGACCATGCAGAAGTTAACTACAAATTTGGTCAAGCATAAGTCCTTGTTCTTCTTCTTCTACTGGCTAACTACTGTTCGGGGTCGACCTGAACCTCAGCCGACCAACCTCCACAGCTAGCATCTTTTCAGGCCCAAAGGGAGCAGATCTTTTCCCTCGAAGACACCAAGGACTTCTTCATCTCCTTCTGATATTGCCAATATTTTCACGCCATTGGCAGTGATCATCAAGGTGATATATAATAATAGCTTGGTCCTTCGAGGCCCGGCTGTACTACTCAATTACCTCTTGAACTCAAAGAAATGGCGATTAGCAAGAGTTATTCTTCGTTAAATCTTGGTAATGATTGTATTCGTACTGTTACTTAAACTACACTTTTGACTTTCTATGATGAGCTTAATGTCTTACAATGGTGGTCTATGCAACAAGTGCAGTTTCCTCTTTTATATATCACTAGATTTCGTACCCCGGATTTCATTTCGTACCCCGTCTGCAATTAGCCTCTATCAGCGAACTCCTACTCTCACCTCCACGTGGTGAAATCTGGGAGCCGAGCACCTTCGATCGAAGATGGCGTAACCAACCCCCGTGGGGCGTCGTTGGCGGCTGCAGACGAGAGAGGGGGGAGAGTGTGCCTGTACCAGGGCTCATCTCTCTTTGTGAATAGCGGCGGAGGAGCTGGAAACTGTCTGGCCAACGGCGGCACCCGATCTTCCAGAAGTCCGTATAAAATAACTCGCTTTTCATCGACTTATTTGCTGATTTCATAGTGTTTTCTTTCAGATTTTTTTCTTTCGCTTTTTAATTCCCTATCATTCTGCGAATGATCTTCACAGAGCAGTGAATATTCTAATCACCACATCAGACAAAACCCATAAGATTCACTCATAAGCAAGTTCCTGCTGAAGCCAGTCTTGAAGCACGAAGTACTGATCATGTCTCCAAATTTCGGTTTATAACGTCAGCTTGATCATTTACCGATCATTATTTTAGACAAATTAACATAATTTGCGAAGCAAACCCTATCAAATAATGTGCTTTGACCGATGCCATAAAATTGGACCTTATGTCGTTGGTTCTTTTTTTAAGAAACCTCTAGATCATCAGCTTCTTCACCTGGCACGATCATTATTTTACTCGTCGCTATTTAAGGACACCCTCGAGATCAACACATTCTGCAGCTTCCACGGTCGTTGGGTCAAAGTGATCGACTTGAATTTCCGACTGACGAAAAATAGCACGGATCCTGTCAAAGTTTGAGACTCTACACCATGAAGCCAGTCATAAAGGAGACTGATCGTACCACAAATTCCTTCTACCCTCGCGGCTGATCATGCCTCAAGCCTGTAAGGTGCCTCACATAATAACCCATTCAATCCTGCACACGATTAAGGCGAATCCACAAGACAACTGCTCAAGACCAAGCGTCTTAGAGATCATCGATCATCAATTAACCAAACTTGACCACCTATCACCCATCTTGAGTGCCCGCAAGTTCGAGTTCAAATCGAGACGTCTTGACAAGTCAATCCCTTGCCACCCACAGATTCCTGGCCAGACAAGTCAATCCCTTGCCACCGACCAATTCTAGCCCGACAGATCCCGTCTCATCAAACCGATCGCGTCCCCCCGAGAGGGAGTGAGAGATCTAAAACCGATCTATCGCCTGTCCAATGCCGACCCAATGATGTGACTTCCACTTCCACAGCCCCCCCCCCCATTCACTTCACAACTCGCAACGTGCCCCAACGTGACACTCATTACCCATCCAAGGTCCGAGCGCAGCAACCTTCGTGAAATTATACCCGATTTGGTGGCTCAATTGCGCGCCCCGTTGCCCGTTGCCGTCTCAATCGATCATGCGGCATGCAACGTGGTATTAAGGATATCGCATCGCACAATTTAAATGTTCCTCGGCTAAATGGACGCGTACTCTAGATATGAAATTCTGCGCAGAAGCAGCCCTCCGTTCGATGACTGTTATGGCATCTCCACTCGACTCCACTTGGCTCTCGGTCGGCGGAGACCACACACGACGCTCTGGCGCACCGCGCCGTCCTTTCGGATCCCTGTGCAAGCGGATCTCACGGTTTCGCAGGAAAACACGCGGCCGACTCGAGTGCATTTTTGGCCACTGATCGCCGATTGTGTGCGTCAGTGGCTGCGCGCGGGCTTGGGGACGCGACGTGGCCGGGTGCCTGGGATGGTGGGTTCTCTCGAAGGAATTTTCGAAAAAAAAAAAACCAAACACAAAACATTGGCGAACACGAAGAACGAAACAGTTCAACCTGAGCAGTTGCAGCGCAACAAAGGCCATCCGTCCGCGGCCACTTTGTCGATTGACAGTCATTACAAGGCACTTCCATCTGTGGCAGCCGCCGTGGCATCGACGCCACGCACGCAGGTGACACCCGAAGGTGTGAGAACAAACAGTTCACCAGTGAGCCGCTGACTACGGGAATTATCGTAAATTCCAGAGTGGAAACGTGGAATCGTGGAATCGCGGAATCGGTGGCCATTCGTTTGTCCACTTAAGTGCGCGCACTCGGCGGCCGACGGTTCCGCCGACAAACGGCCACGAAGTGGCGGGTGATTTAATGCATTCGCGCTGTTTTGTCGAAATGGAATTGTGGACCGTAATGGGTGTGGGGGTACGCGTACCCGCTCGGTGCAGGTAGTTAGGTGCGTCGCATCGCTTTGACTCGTCTCACGGGTTCGACTCTAGATTCGGCGTGTAATTACCTCGTCGCCATTGCTCCATCACCACGGTCGTTAGAGGCGAATGGGGCTGCGGTTTGCGGTCTGTGCGCTCGGGGGGGACATACAATTTGTTTTCTCTGCCCATGACCAACCAGAGATTTGGAGATTTGGGTCTTCGGCCAGAGACGGCACTTATCATCTGGACCAGTGATTAGCTGCGGTTTTTCGGTGGCCATTCGTCATTTCACGGCGAGGAGACGTCACGCCCTTGTGTGCTCTGGACACGTCGGTTCGTGGACTTGATCGTGTTTTGATTAGCGCTGTCACGTTGTACTGTTGCGTGTTCCTTTGCGGGAAATGACGTTATTAGCTGCGAGAGATGTTTCTGGATAACGTCGGCCAGATGGTGATGGTTTCCGGTAATGGGATCGTTGATGTGAGTCCGGGGGAGCTTGACATGGGGTCGACTTTGTGATGGAGTGCTGGGTTTGGTGGCGTGTCTTGGGAAATCTGATGTTTGATGATGTATCGGAGGCTGGTTTAAGTTTAGCTGCGACAGTCGATGGTCCTTTAAGGAGGCTTTCTGACCTCTGGGCATATGCAAGGGGTTTTCTCGCGAAGCGAGTACTTCTTAAGCATGGACATTCATTGAGTGTGGTTCAAATATTGCCGCGATTCTAGGTTACATTCAAGCACACTCTCAGTTGGACCAGCTAGGCAGAGGTGCACCACTTTTCGGTCGTCAGTCACTGAAATCCCTTCCGTATCACATTCAAGCCCAGATCCCACACAAGCCACCTTGTCAGTCAATCTGTCTCCCGCTCGAAATCGACATGTGAGTATGTTGTCCCGCGAAATGGCAATTTAATCGCTCGTAAACGCTCTCCTCGGGATTTCAATTTACCAATCAATTACGCCCCCAGCCCAGCTGCCTCCCAATCGATGGAGCAGCCCACAGCGACTGCCGCCCTCGCTGCCGGCCACGGACACAGATTATCTGCACGACAAGTCCAAATGCCAATTTAAATATCAAAAATGAAATTGAATTACAAGCCAATTTTTCGATAATTCCAGCCGTCAGCCGTCGGCCGGGGGACCGGAGTTGAGATGCCCCCCCAATCGATAGCCGACCGACCCCACGAACAACTCAATTACAGCGCGTGTTCACCCGACCAGAGCGCCCGCAGACACGTGGGACCGGAACATGCATCTAACTGGGAACTCGATACACAATTCCGTGCTTACACCCAGCGACTCACCTACATCGGTGCAGTTATCGATTTCAATCACTGTCATACGCGACCTGCACGCAGCGCGGCGAAGCGTCTCCTCCTCGCCGTCGTCCTGGTCGGCGCGTGAATTAGCCCACCATAGAGGGAGACGTCAATCAGATGATGGAACTGACGACTGGAAGGATGAGTTATTGCCCGCGCCCATCAAGCGAGCGATGATATTGTCAAACGTCACCAGATGCCTGGGGGAACGTCACGCTCATAGGCCGGCCTTGATGCGATGGAAATCCCATCTCCAGATTGCACAGCTACATGTGATCTGTGTCAGTGCATTGCTCAGTGCAGCTGATGTGTTGATTGGGCGCTCCTAGATGCGGAGAACAATCAGCGATTTGTTTAAGGTGTGGCTGAGTGGAGCGAGTCTCCAAGGCTCCGGAGGTCGCAAATCGCGAACCACAAATCAGCGATCAGTGATCAGGGTGTCAGTGGGGTGAGTGTGGAGTGGAGGCTGGCAATAAATCAGCCGGTATCACGAAACACATCTGGATGAGGACGTTTATTGTGTTTATGGACTCGCGGCAAAGGTCGCACAGCAAATCGAGACAAATGGAGGTTCACATGAGTGCAGCTGGATTTTGATTCCAGCCAGACCCCCGTCTAATTAGGTGACGTTGAATGAGTGCAAGCACCGTGAAACGTGAGAGCGTCATCCGCAAGTTGTTGGGAAACTGGTTAAGGCTGGCCACTGATCGTGGAGGAAGTCAGCGATGTGGGTATCGTCACATCCACCGATCATCGACTGGGACGAGAGCTAGATGTCAAGTTTCACTCGATGGAAAACGATCGGCTCTCAAAATCGAAATAAGACAAGGGTCCACGTTGAGTATCTCCTTGCGCTTTGACAGGATCTGCGACCGCGATATGAAGAGATCATGGAGGCTTCAGAAGTGTGTCTACGCCCGCTCATCATGGCTCCTTCTAAATGATCGTGGGAGAGGGATGAGCTTTTTAACAAGAACAGGGTGCGAGATACAGGAGTTAATTCTCATAACTCTCTCAAAATCGAAATAAGACAAGGGTCCAAGCCACGATTACGTTGAGTATTCCCTTTGGCTTTTGACAGGATCTGCGACCGCGATATGAAGAGATCATGGAGGCTTCAGAAGTGTGTCTACGCCCGCTCATCATGGCTCCTTCTAAATGATCGTGGGAGAGGGATGAAATTTTCAATAAGAACAGCGTGTGAGATACGGGAGTTAATCATCTTAACCTAGAAAACGTTACAAACTGATCATGTTGGAGGATCAATGCTTTGATATCTCAGTTCCATCAGATTGTCATTGGATGATGGTGGATATGTATCTATGGTTAGTAAATATAGGTCCTACGCTTGTGTCGTGTGCCAAATAATTCCAAATGATCGCCAGATCGAAGCTCTTGCACTTGAGCAACAAGAGTAGTGCCTGATCTTTGGATTGTTGCTATAAATCCTTGTTCATGAATCCTGAAATGGTCGTTGTAACATATTGATCTACACGCGCCAACGATCTAAGCCCCATGACATGCAGACGCTGTTTCTAGAGTACAAAGTCATGGCATGAAGATCATTGAAACCAGATGTCACGATCGGTTAAGTTTTATTTTGGAAGGCCTCTTGATCTTCAAAGGATTTCACTCCAGGAAGAGTTCTGTTTTTAAAGGTCCATGTAAGTTAGTTATAATATCTTGGATTTTTGCTTCCTAAGTACTTCTAGCATTGCCAGCTGATGCAATAGCTGGACATGTACCATGGTAATGAATTGTTGTCTCCTCCATCAATTTTTTTTTGCGAGTTTGGGTGAAAATCTTCAAAAGACACAAGTTCCCACAAGCGAAAGGGATTTATCCCCAGTAAAAACAACTCCCTTCAAATAAAATATATTTCCACTTCAACTAAGTTTTACACTTATCCAGCAGTTTTTCTTTCATGGTTTAGACGCATTTGGCAAGAGATTCTCCATTAAGAGTACTTGCTTACACCGCAGCTAAGCGCGGGTTGAATTCACCGTGCTAGGTCAAGGGGTTTAGTCCTTGTCCTTTGAAGACGGCGAAAAGACATTCTTTCCTCGGGAATTGGAAGGACAGCAGAGTGTATGTGCTCTTCCACGCGACGCTTATGCTTACTAGCAAAATTCGGAACTTCATCTTGGACTGATGAATTTCATCAAGATCTCTGTGGACATCGTTGTTTCGTATATACCAGGGTGCGTTGGCGATGGCCCTTCGCACTTTACTTTGAAAAGTTTTTAGTATGTTTCTATTACTTTCTTTTGTATAACCCCATAGTTGTATATGGCTTGTATATAAGCAATTTGCCGTCAGTACTTAGCTTGGAATATTTTCCAGTAAGCCAGTACATGTTTTTCTATCTTAATTGGAGCTCCTCACGTCTCTTTTTGACGTGCTCCTTCCATTTAAGCCATCGACAGTCATCCGAGGTATTTCGCGTCATTGCCGAAGGGTATTTGAACATTATTTATAAAAACGAGCTAGTTATTCACGTTCTTATACGTAATATTCATATGAACGGCTTTAGCTTCGTTAAGCTCAATTCGCTGAGTGTTCGTCAATTTGTGTATCCGGTCTAAAGCACATTGCAATTTTCTAGTTTCTTCGACCATTTTGGCAGTTACCAAAATGGCGGTGTAGTCAGCAAATGTGCCTACGTCCTGCAGTATATCGCTGCTATACAATAAGTAAAGGAGGGGACCAAGAATACTTCCTTGTGGCACTCCAGCTTGTATAGATTTAAATAGGGAGTATTCTTCTTCTTTATTCGGCACTACAATCCGGGGTGGACCTGGGCCTCAACCAACAAGCCTTTCCAGCTAGCACGGTCTCTGGCTAGCTGTATCCAGTGTCGGACGCCAAGTTGGTTGAGGTCCTTCTCCACCTGGGTGCTCCACCTTAAGCGCGACTGTCCTCTGTTGCGTTGTCCCACGGGTTCGGATCCGAAGACTCTCGGGACCCGAGCTGAGTTTTCCATACGCTCTACATGGCCTAGCCATCTTAGGCGTTGGATCCGAAGACGCCTGACTAGACTCATGTCGCTGTGCAGCCCGTACAGTTCGTGGTTAAATCTTCTCCTCCACAAACCGTCAACGCAAACAGGACCACAGATCGCACGCAGAGCTTTTCTCTCGAAGAGACCAAGGGCTTCATCATCCGCTTTTGAAATCCATGCCTCCGCGCCGTACAGCAGGATGGGAATGATCAAGGTCTTGTATAAAGTCAACCTGGTCCTTCGAGAGATGGCTCTACTACTCAATTGCCTCTTGAGCCCATAGAAACAGCAGTTGGCAAGAGTTGTACTATTTACTGCGGAGCCGAGGTAGACGAAGTCCTTGACTACCTCGAAGTTATAGCTGCCCATTGTGACGGTCTGTCCAACACGTCGCTCGCTCTGTCCAACACGTCGATGTTGTCCTTTCTTGATAACAGCATATACTTCGTTTTCCCCTCATTCACCGCTAGACCCATTTTAGCCGCATCCGCCTAAATGCCAGCAAACGCCCCATTGGCGGCTCGCTGTGTTCTGACAATCACGTCAATGTCATCCGCGTATGCTAACAGTTGTATGGACTTCTGGAAGATCGTGCCTCTAGTGTTGGCGTCAGAAGTATTAAATACTTAGGAGTCACCATCGACGAGAATTTTCTTTGGCGTGAGCACATCAATGTCCTGCGCCTACAACTCAAGACCACCACCTTTGCCATGACGTACCTTAAACGTTACACAAACGTAGAAGTACTAAGGCAGGTGTATTACTCGTTTGCAGGCCTGGGGAAATGCAGCAATATCTCTCATGGACAAGATATCTAACCTACACCATCGTCTTGTAATAATTGTTAGACCTATTCATTCAAATTTTCGAGTTCTAGATGTCAAAGCAATCTTCCAGATGACAACACTGCTGCACTACATGAGTGACCCATGATTGCAGTAACCCTTAAGTCACTCGCTAAACACAAGTAGACGAGCCCAAGGGATGATTGAAGTTCCGGAAGCTTTCAGCTTGTATGGAGACCGTGAACTACGATGCACTGTCCCCAAACTTATGAACTCGCTGCCACAGTTTTTAAAAGTCATTGCAATCTTCAAAAAAAGGAAAAAAGAGTTAAAAAGATTTTTATTGCAATCTCATTACATATCTTACAGTTTTTAATTCGTACATGTTAAACTCACTGAAATAAGCTTGAAATTTAATCAAAAACTTAAAATTTAAATTAATGTAAACTTAAAACTAATGACAATGTATTTACAACCACCTGCAGATAAGCATTTAGCTCTGCAGGTAAACCATTGTAAACGGATAACATATGTAATAATAAAAACAACATTTAAAAAAAAAAAAGATTTTGTTTGGAACGTCTTGTGTGTAAATGGCTAGATCAGCAATGTTGTTCCGAGCAGTCTGAGCTTGGAACCCCATGGAATACCAATAAACTCCGGTTGCGATCATTCTTGGAGTGAAAATGTTCTCACCGATGGATAATGCAGTATGTCATCACGCCTTCGCACTTCTCGATCATTCAGTTGGCAGATGTGCTTGAGAGCGCCCGAATAAACTCCTCCAAAGGCCTTAATTCGTGGTTTAATTAAAGTGAAATGTTTGTTCACAGGATTCTCTATCGATTCTTAGATATTTAGCTTTGAAACTGAGGCAATTGATAATAAGATACCAAGCGAATGAGGGCTTACCTCTTCATCTACTGTCGGAAGACCTAAATTTGAAGATGAGTTGGATTTGCTGACAACTCTAAGCCAGGATGTCTTAATGATCGTCCGATGATCGAAGATTCAGACGAACCTTGGCCCCGATGTGAACTTGAGGCCTTTACAAATCACATGACAATCTCAGTTACCTTTACAGACGAACCATGATTATCAGCTTCTGACCCGGATGATCCACTAAAGGGCTCGTGGGGGCAAAGCACGCACGAGTGATCTCCAATCAACTGGATCCCCCGCCATCGCCTCTAAGTGGTCAGTGGCCTTGTCCAAGCTAAACCAGGCGATTTTATGAACTTGCTCCAACCACCTCGTCCTGGGTCGTCCAAGCAGTAGCCTACCCGATGAAATCGCATTCAATGCGTCGTGATCACCAGGACACTGGACCCACTTGGCGAACTAGCAGCTACTCATCGTTAAGTTCCTCCCGCTCTGCCATGTTCCTCATCCTTAACTGACGAGTATTGAATGCAACGTCAAATTTGTCACAATGACAAGATCAAAATGTGAGCAAGCATCAGTCTTCCACAGAGGAACCAATTTTGGCCCAATTCCGGTCGGCATCCAGCAGCGAACACCTCTTGTGCCCCGAGCTCGTCCGAATCAAACTTCTGGACCTGTCCTCAATAAGGCCCGAAAAAGACTTCTGCATCTCAGAGAAGAAGCCAGTGACGTCCATCCCACACCGACACCAAACTGATCCCCAATCCATCACCGTTCCCGAATCGAGTACCATGGCACTGCCGCGCACATCCGCTCCCCTGTTGCGTCGTCGCCCAAAACTGCCGGTGAATAATTTGTAATTCAATTACGTCACCATGGCCGTCACGCGAACGATGCGCACGTCATAAATAACTCGTCCGTATCTCAGCGTCTCGATCAGCGCAGAGGCGGAAGACATTACATATTGGTGCTTCCGATCGCTTGGTGTTCGTCTTGATGATGCACGCTGGCTAGTTGCGCTCTTGGTGTAACCATGTCGCGCCGCCTCGTCGCTCGTCTCCTGAGGGGGAAAATTGAATTTTCGCTACCGAACAACGCGCTGCAACTTGGCTTACTTCAATTAACAAGGCGTGAACGGGACGCCAAGTGACTTTGCATGAAATCAAATTGGCTACCACCGCCGCGCCGCTAGTTTGCGCAACGTCGCAGCCGCCGCCAGTGTGTAATGGGTTTTCATTAAGACGGCGCAAGACAAACAAGTTGATTAAAGCAGCTTGCTTTATGGGGTGTCCATGCGATGATAGGCTCGCTGGTGAGTGGTAAACTTATGACGGCGAGGTGGCGGCAGGCGTGGCGGCGTCTTCTGCAGACGGACTAGTTTGCCCGGTTCGCGATAAGACGCCGCATAGAGAGTTCGGCGTGAGATTGCTGCGATGGACGGCGAGTGGTTTTAATGCATTTGAAAGTAGTTCGTGGTTAGGTAGACACAGACAGCGAGAGAAAGGAGGGACAGGATTCCATGGATGCACGGAGCTTTGCTGAGGGAGCATCGTGTTTACAAACAAGTTTAGAGCTTCTGGACATGTCTGGCATTTGCGGCAAGAAATCGGGGAAAAAAATCCGGGAGGAGGCACTTTTATGACTTCTGGCTCTGGCCAGGGCTCTGGCTCTGGCTCTGGCTCTGGCTCTCGCTCTGGCTCTGGCTCTCGCTCTGGCTCTGGCTCTGGCTCTGGCTCTGGCTCTGGCTCTGGCTCTGGCTCTGGCTCTGGCTCTGGCTCTGGCTCTGACTCTGGCTCTGGCTCTGGCTCTGGCTCTGGCTCTGGCTCTGGCTCTGGCTCTGGCTCTGGCTCTGGCTCTGGCTCTGGCTCTGGCTCTGGCTCTGGCTCTGGCTCTGGCTCTGGCTCTGGCTCTGGCTCTGGCTCTGGCTCTGGCTCTGGCACTGGCTCTGGCTCTGGCTCTGGCTCTGACTCTGGCTCTGGCTCTGGCTCTGGCTCTGGCTCTGGCTCTGGCTCTGGCTCTGGCTCTGGCTCTGGCTCTGGCTCTGGCTCTGGCTCTGGCTCTGGCTCTGGCTCTGGCTCTGGCTCTGGCTCTGGCTCTGGCTCTGGCTCTGGCTCTGGCTCTGGCTCTGGCTCTGGCTCTGGCTCTGGCTCTGGCTCTGGCTCTGGCTCTGGCTCTGGCTCTGGCTCTGGCTCTGGCTCTGGCTCTGGCTCTGGCTCTGGCTCTGGCTCTGGCTCTGGCTCTGGCTCTGGCTCTGGCTCTGGCTCTGGCTCTGGCTCTGGCTCTGGCTCTGGCTCTGGCTCTGGCTCTGGCTCTGGCTCTGGCTCTGGCTCTTCAATCCATTTCAAGCATAGAGCGTAAGCCATTTTTATGAAGTGTCATCCCCTGAGTTCTGAGTCTCCTGAAGCCGCTAAATCAGGTCCTCGCTTTAAGAGGACCTTCAATAAATCGTGTCTGGATCGAGAACCAGCCGTTCCACCAGTGTCACTGACAAACGCAGCGCAACGAATTCTTCTTCGTGGAATGCGTGCGACTGCCACCAACATTCGTGTGCCGATCGCCTCCACCAGGAGTTATTTCACATTCCGTGCCAAGGTCAGGGGTAGTCGACAATGGCAGACTCCGACATGCCATGTGGGAGGTTCATGAATGCGAAACACAAACAGACGGCATTAAGATCGATTAAAGTCCCTTTCGGACATTCATCGGATGGCACCATTAATATGTGCGCGCACACAGCGGAGCGCAATTATCTCTGGCATTGAACATCAAATTACGGAGCACACACAGAAATCGTTTTCATTCAATAGCCGGGCATCCGGCAACGAGCACAAGGTTACTCCTTTTAAGGACGCCTCTAACAGCCATCACCCAGACACCAGCAGACAACGGGGAAGAAGACAAGACACGAGAGTGCTCACTAATGGCAGCGACAAAGAAAGGAAAGGAATCTCAGAAGTTCACAAGAAGTACGTGCCACGCGTACACGGCCCGCCTGCTGTCATAAATGCAGGCACGCGCCCGACAGTAACCTCTGGGAACCTGCTAATTGTCTCCCGAAAGTACCACCGCGCTGTGCATTGTCTCAACTGTCGCAGGGAATTGTCACAAATATGACGGCACTGCCCACCGGGTTTCGTGTGCCAGCGAGGCAACAACGCTTCCTTGTTGCGTGCGTGTGCCATGGCCATTGTGTGATCATGGAGATGACCTCGGACGGGGACCGCTCTCGAGTCAAGGACAAGTGTTGTCTTTCCTCTCGATCTCGGATCCAACATTAACCTTGAGCTGCTGCACATGACCCTAGATGGCAGACGGTTTTATGTGTGCCTCACTGTGTCCTAAGGTCGCATCGTAAACGGAAGGCCGAGTTGTAAAGTTGCAGATACCCGTTCTATTCACTGGAGCTACTGGAGTTGGCACCTCGTTGACTCGGATAATTGCGCGCGTGAATTGGATGTGAAAACAGATGATTGACATGAGATACTTTGACATAACTCGATAATTGCATGAAAATTTCACACTATCTGTCGCGATGTTATCGAAATTATCGAATCACTTGATGACGGATAATTGAATGGGGAATGGTGAATGCTGTTGGTTGTTGATTCAGTTAAACACCGTTATTAGCGCGCATGGTGATTGTAGTGCATTTGAATGGGAGCCGCTTGTTAAGCATCAGCTTTGGCTCTGTCATCCGTGAGCAGCTGATAATTTGACGTTAGGTGTCAGGTTGCAGGCTGTCAGTGTTCTGTCAATTTTCTGAACTTACGTCTTGCTGCAATTCGTCTGAATCCTGGAAGTCTGAAAGGGGATTTTGGTTGTGTTGAGAGATAGAAGTCAGAAGGAGACGGGCCGTTGAAGTTGTGTATCCAATAGAGTGGTTCCGTGACGAATGAAGTCCGACGTTCGTTTTTTGATCAAAGGGTTCTTCAATGTCTGCGGTTTTTCCTGACAAATTTTCTAGTGATCATCGCCAGTTTTTTTGGATTCCAAAACTCATTTGCCCTCGTCAGTCTTTGTTTTTGCTATTTCTACTGACTCGGTATTTCCAAGCTTCTCTCTAGACGTCATATCATAAATTGTGTCAAAACGGGGTCCCAAACAGGAACCCTGTGGGACACCAGCGATTTCACCTTATGCCCATGCTTGTTTCAAAAATGTTCCAAATACGATCAGTGTGTTCTTAAGAAGGACATTGTGACGTGCCAATCACTTAGTCTGCCATCAGAGAATGTCTAAGACCTAAGCCAATAGCCACGAGCAGAATTCTCCTCAGATCGTGAATTGGTCGATACCATCGCTTGGGTTCCACCATGTGTTCTGTTCTGAATCAGACCTTCAAATTTTTCAGAAGAACGCGATGACAGGCAGAGTAGCCAGACGAGTAGCGAAGTACTAAGTGCCACTGCTCTTCTTTAGGACAAGAGCGATTTCAAAGTTTTCAGTGGCAAGTCCTGTTCAGCGACTCTTGATTTCCTGAGTATTTTGGGAACATTAGGACTGTTATCTTTGTCTCTAGAGTTATGGCTCGATTATATTTTACTGGAAGGCAGGGTGGACCTTGTATTTACAAAAAGACACCAGAATGTAAGTAACCACCTGAACTTCTTCTGAGTCTGTTCGAACTTCTTGAATCTGATAATTTACTTCCTGTGACTCTCCTGAGGATTTACTTCTATTGTCTTGTCCCGATGTCCTGGTTTCCAAAACTCGTTTATTGGTTATCACCTATAAGGCTGGAAGCTGCAATCCTAAGTTAATATCCTCAAATCCTTGCCCTGCGTAAACCCCTAAACAAGTCCTCCTCATAAAGTGGAGTATAAGTAGAATAAATTATCAGAATTTTCAGAAAATTGCTATAACAAATCTTTAATTTCACAAAAATATGACTAGTCGTGACCATTCAATTAGTTTCGTTAAGTTTAAATTTGCTTGATTAAGGAGAAACGAAATCAACCACTTTCTACGTAGTTTCATAAAAGTTAGCCCCTAGAGCCAATTGTGGGCCGATCGACAGCGCTTCTGCCCACTTTTCGTTCATTTTTGACATAATGTTTGTCTTATATATTTGCTAGAAAGTCAAGTGGAGTCCCTACGCCCCAGCGCCCACCCATCATTCGATCAATGATCAAGTCAAAGATCATCTGTCATCTGCGCTACGAGACATTGGGCTGTACGACCGCATGAACACCTTTTCTTTGAAAATTGATTCCGAACTCTATTGAAGGAAGATCAAGATCCAACTGTTATGGTCCCAGAAACACACCCATGGGTGATGGCCAGAAAAGGTGTAAATGAAGTCGAACGAAGAAGGGGTCTTCTTCCGGTTTTACAATTTGCCACTGCGATCCAGAAGCGTGGTCAAATTTTATAAGCGTCTATAATTGCTTCTGTGAAGAGATATGGGAGAGAGCAATTGATTTTGCACCCACAAACAGAATTGAACGAAACTTAACGAAACTCAACGAAACTGAGAAAAGTGGGGAGTGGTGATTATGAACACAGTGGATCCTCTCGATTACCTGAGTTTATTTAGGTCTCCTTACGTCTATTCCGGTTCCGCTCAGTTCTCAGGATTGGTTTTAACGAGACGTCAAATTGATAAATGGCTTTGAAGTGAACAACGAAATCGACGATGTAGTGGATATAGTTCTTGGATGGCAACTCAGGAAGAGAAAAACTTAGGAGATCGCCACAAAACTTGGCACCACCGAGTAGAGGAAATACGTGGCATGTATCAAATGAGATAAATAATGGGAGGCTTTGCTGATTGGGAGGTCGTTGTGGTTGAAACTCTGGTCTTTCTTGAAATATAGAATTACGTAAGAATGTCGGGATGGTCGTCGTCTTCTTTATTGCTCACAACTACAAACTCACAAAAGGCGTAAGTATCGTCTTAAAGACAAGCTCAAGTCGAGGTTCAGTTTGCTCCTCCGACAGTTAGTCTAGTCATTCGTTGCCTGTTTCCTGTTGAATGTGTTCCAAGACAGGTCTGTTCCATATCTCTAGGGTATTGCCATTGATATTTTATTGATATAAGACACATTATTTGATTGACAAGGTTTATTTTTTTTTCTGCGAAGCCTGCAGAAGGCTATACATTTTGTAGGCTTGTTATTATTTTTCAGATCATCGTCTAAGTAGGTTATTATTTACAAATTATAAAACAATTTGGTTATTTATCTGAATATAAGTATTAAAGGAAAAGAAAAAAAAGCAATTTATAGCGTAACAATAAAAAAAAGAAAACAATAATAAATTTAAGTTACAAGAATTTAAGTTCTAAGAAGAAAGCTTTATTTGATTTTTGTCTTGAATGTTGAGAGGGTACATTTCTTAGATGCTGTCGAAGCTTATTCACAGTATTTGGTACATGTGTGTCCTTCTACCGTGATTATTAATGATGGGCGGGAGTTGGAAAAGCCCCTCGACACGTCTTCTTCTTTCAAACGGATGAGCTATATGTGTTCGAAATTTACTGTCTTCGTAATGCTCGAGAGCAATGGTCATCTCGAAGATTTGTCTACCATTTAACACCTTAACATTCGAAGTAATTTTTCTGGACAAACGTTTTACGGGACTTTCTTGGACTCGTTGAAGCTTGTCGATAAGTGTTTGCGCAGCTCCTACCCAAGCCATCACATCGTATCGATGCCTCGACTCTATGAGTACATAATAAGCTTGTTTTACTGCATGCTGTGCTTTATCAAAAGCACAAATTGGTTTGCGGAATAGGTAGCCTAGGATCCGCGTGGTAACACAATGGGCCTATGCTTGGCCTGTCCCTATGCGCGGCGGTTAGCCACCTCAACCTAACCTAACCTACTACAGGCTGTGGAGCCTTGTACTGCAGACAAGCCAGTGCAAATAGTGATCTTCAAAACTTACTACGAAGATAGTTGATATGTCGATAACAATGTCAAGATATTTGTAAGAATCGACAAGTTAGATTACATTTTGTTCTCAAGAGTTGTTACACGTGAAATTCTTAAGTACAATTTGGTATGCGGGGTACATTGGACTACGGATATGCATAAGCTTTGTTTTCGATATGTTTGTCACAAGACCATTATCAAGGAACCAGTTTCTCACTTCGTCCAGCTCTGCACCAGCACCACGTTCGCTGCATCTTCCGGATAGTTCCGACATACAACAATCATCCGCATAGGCGCAGGATACACTACTTTTAAACACTTTAAACCTAGTTTTGACCCTTGTGGGACTCCGTGATTACATTTTTTGACTTCTTTTATTTATGTGTGGAAACTTCTACCACCAAGGCAGCTTTCCATCTAATTCAACAATTTATCCCTTATGCTTATTCAATGTAAAGCTGTTATGACTTTTTTCTTTATTCTGGTCGAGGGTGTCAAAATCTTTGGTGAAATCCAAATACTAGACCATAGCATACTGGCGTTTGCTTAGAGGCATGTAGGGTGGGTGGGTGTGTGTCGTCGTGGCGTCGACTCCTACGCGGAGGGTGCCGTCGGCATTAAACTAGCAGGTCCCTTCCACTCGTGAAAGAACAATAGCACACACAACGCGAGTGGTTGCTGAGAAGCTAGGCCCAAGTCCGCTACGGACTGTCGCGCCAGCCATATTATTATTATAGATATTTTAGACTGAGTTTTTTCCGGTTAAATATTTTTCAAAACTGCCCTCTCTTTTGTTTTTTGTAAAGTTAAAATGTCTTCTATTGGAATGTTGTTCTCTTCGGCCCATTGTAAACATATGTTGAAGGATCGAACGGCAGCTTCAACTTCACTTTCATGCTTTCAATTTCTTCTGCCTTATCCTCACAATTTGCAGAGGACACGACGTGTTCGTGAAGCCAATCAGTGATATCTTCAATTGAGTTGCAAAGATTGGGAACAATTTCATAGCAGACCTGTCGTTAAAGTAACAAGTGTTTTGCATTGTAGATTTGATCAGCGGTTAATTTAAGTTTCTCTATTTTTCGTTGAAATTGCTTTACGAACGGTTCAACAAGTTCACATTTATTGGACAACTTTTCGCCACAAATTTTTAACATTCGAATACCATGTGGTTTTTTTTAATTTTCCCAATCCATCTGTTGCTAGGGTTAAATGATAGTTTTTCCCTAATTTCGTTGTGCAATTGAATTGCCTTTGATTTTATAATTTCATTAGAAAGCGGAATATGCTTAACTCTTTGCTTTTGAAACCATTTATATTACGCCTTTTCCTTCCGTTTCAGATTCAGCTCTCGGCACAAATTGTCTAAGACTGCTTCCCTTTGCTTTTATCCGGCTTATTGTTGACTTGTGTATATTATATTTTTCACAAAGACGCTTTACTGAAACACCCTTATCAACTTCGGATAAAATTTAAGTTCTTTTTTTAATTGATAATTTAGTTATATTTCTTGTAACACCTATCCTGAACGAATTTCGCGTAGGTACTAATGAAAGTGGAACCCATCTAAGGAAACTATATTTACAAGGAATTCTGTCTAGACCCACACGTAACTAAATTACTGTAAAATAACGACAGACGTAACCAACCAAAAGGAGAACTTGCTAATTAAAAACAGATGAACAATTTACACTGATCGAGGTAACCTTTTTGAAACTTGCACTCATAGAGTCAATACGTGCTACGACTTTAGTGTTGCGAAAGTCGAGGAATTGCGCGAATCGAGGGTTGCGTTAACCGAGTTCGTACTGTATATATAAGTCTATATACAGTGAACTCCCCCTAAGTCGAATTGTCACGGGATACCAAAATTTGTTCGAGTTAGAGAGAGTTTGACTCAGAGAGAGGTTTTTGTATGCAAAGTTGAGGGAACTGTATGTAGAATATGAAAAAGTTCGAGTAAGGGAGAGTTTCGACTTAAGGAGAGTTCGACTTAGGGAGAGTTCACTGTATTTGTAAGTACGTATGTATATATGTAGGTAGTTTAGCTTAAGTTACTATAGGTTATTTTTAAGGTAGTTTGTAGGTTAGGGAATAAGTTTTAAGAAAACAGTACAGACATTAAGTTTTTTACAAAAAATTTTTTCTTAATATTAAGTTGTTCGGTATTGAACTCGTTTTTGTTCAAATAGAAATGTGATCTTAGTTAAAGTCAAAAGACATAGACTAGATTTAGAATAAGATTCAGTTTAGCTTAGAGGGCCCGCTAAGGGGCAGTATGTTAGAAATAGAAGCACAGTTCGTCCAACTAGTTTTAAGAATTTTTGTCTTGTATGTAAGTTTGTTACAAATTGTTGAAATACATTTTTTTTTCTTATAATTTGCGCGTTCTCTATTGATTGCTAATACCATTATGTGTCCGGGGTCACGACACAGCACGGGCCGAAGGTATAGAGGGAGAAAGGGAGAGGAGGTACCTGCGGGTTGTAGTCTGTGGGAAATATTAGGCTGGGAAGAGCATTCCATATTCGTGCAGTGCGGCTGAAGAACGAGTCTCTGAATTTAACTGTGCGTCCGAAAGTAGGCTTAAGGGTATACTGATGGGCATTCCCGGCGAGACAAGTATTGCGGGTGAATTCATGGAGAAAAGGAATGCAGTTGGCTAGCTCACTTGAGCATCGCTTGTTGAAATAACGATAAAACACGGACAAAGAAGAGACGGTACGTCGATGTTCGAACGAGTCTAATGACTCTGCAATATTGTTGTCTCGTATAAGTTTTATCGCTCGCTTTTGGATTCTATCAAAAGCACACCAGACCAGATATGAGCGTTGTTCTCAAGCTTGGGGTGGATCTACGCCTTATAAATTAAAGCCAAATCAGAAGGGGTGAAATATTTCTTGCATCGATTAAGGAAACCTAAACATTTCGCAGCCTTTTTGGCGACCGCAAATGTGTTCGTTCCAACTAAGTGTTGTGTTGGTTCACATACCAAGGATGGAAAGTTTTCCGATTTCATCGACACAAACGCCATTCATGGATAATGGCTGATTATGAATTAAAATGAAAAAAAATGACCTACCCCATGTGCTGTAGATTGTACAGGCAACGAGCAACAATGTTTGTGAGTTTTTGTGCAGTTAAACCCAAAAATCCCATATTTAATACGAGGTTAGCCATATTAGCTGCAAGTTTTTTGAAAACGTTTAGATTTTTCAGTACAGTGCAACCTCAATAAAAGCAACTAATAGAAATTTGGGCAGTTGTTTTTACTGAGTTTGTTGCAATAATCGAGTCAAAAAATGGAAGGTGCCGAAAATTAGACAAAAAGTTAAACTCCTCCAAAATAATAAAACCAACTGCACAACAGACTTCATATTAAAAATAAAAAAAAAATAACATTTTACTTGAATTTAAAGAATTGAGAAATTTTTGATTGCGTCTTTTTAGACCCTGAATTCTTTTCCACAGCTGACTCTCGTAAGTTTTGCAGAGCTATAATATTATTCAGTGAAGCATCATTTTCTTCAGTTTAGTGCTTGGATTGCAGCCTCTGCTTTGATTTTTAGCAGTGGGGATCCTTTAACTGCAATTTCTTCGTCTCCCAAGTTGCTGCAAATCGGTTCCAGATTGGTTTCATTTTCGGCAAACCAATCACTCATGTCCTCGGAACAATCAACAGGGGATAGCTCTTGAAGCAAATCATTTATCGATGACATTATTTCGCGGTCTTTTAGGATTTGGTCCCTTATGACAATCAAAGGTAACAAATCATCTTTATTATAATCATTGCTTGAGTTCATCAAAGGTTCCAGCACTTTTGTATTGCCGTAGACTGCAGCTTGTCCCATGCATTAGCCAAGAGACATATGGCGTGTCTCAAATTAAATGCTTTTATTTTAGTCTCCAAATCTGACCCTTGACTAGCGACCAAATGTGCCAATAGACTCTATCTGTAATTCAGTTTAGTCAAGTTGATCACATTTTGATCCATGGGTTGGTGACTACCATTCCATCATCACTCTTCAGCTCGCCGTCCTTCGGATGACAAGTTGCGTTGTCCAACAGTAACAGAACCGTCTTCTGAAGATTTCTAGGCCCAAACAACTGTCTTACCTAAATGAAGAAACAAATATGGAAATAAAAAGGAAATGGTTATAAAAGTCGATTGACTTTATTAAACATGTTACCTCTGGTACAAACGTTGAGTGAAACCATTCTTCAAACAACGAGAATGTCATTCCACGCATTTTTATTGCCCTTATAAATGACGGGTTTATTTTTAAAATTTGGAAATGCTCTAGGATTTAGAGCTTTCCCGATGACTAATAATTTTATTTTGTGAATCCCAGATGCGTTCGTGCAAGCGTCGCCCGACCTGGAACGGTTGCTTCTTTAAAGCTTACAAGGGTCTTATTTGGCATAAGTTTAAAAATTAAGCCGGACTCGTCCGCGTTGTAAATTTGATTTGGTGACAGACCGAGCTCCTTAATTTAATAAATTTGATTTGGTGACAGACAGAGCTCTTTAATTGTATTTTTGAACTTAACCAAAAACGGTTCAACGAGTTTCGACTTATTTGACAGCTTTTCTCTACAAATTTTAAGGCTGTGGATTCCATGCCTTTTTTTTGTTTTTTTTGCATTAAATGATCCTGTTTTTTCCTTGATTCTGTCGTGCAGTTTACATGCCTGTGCTTACTTAAAACTTCTATGGAAATTGGCAAGTTTCGATGTCGAATTTCCAAAAACCATTTATACAAGGCTTTCTCCATACGTGGAAACTCACAGGCTTTTAAAGTTACTCGTTTTCCCGGTCCACATTCTGAATTTACAACAAATTTTGTTAGCGCTCCTTGTCTCCTCTTAATTCTACTTATGGTAGACTTGTTTACTTTATATTTCTCAGAAAGCGATTTAGCAGTTACACCCTTATTAATTTGATCTAGAATTGCACTTTTTTGCTTTATAGAAAGCTCAGGAACACTTTTTACAATAGCCATAACTGATAGTGCACAGTAATCGGACTAACGACCCTAACGACTACAAAGTAAAAGGCACGAAAAACTACGCTTTTCATACAAAACGCAAACATTGTCTAACAAACATCTGCATTCGTGCAAGTACAACGAATAGCTGTAAAATAACTGCCCGGACATAGCAAAAATAAACAAGAAGGAAAATATACAAATAGCGAACGAAAAAAGAGTTTATGAAACAATAGTTGCTTTCATCGAGTCACTTCTTTGAGCCAACAATGGTAAGACTTAAGGTGTTGCTTTTATCGAGGAGTTGCACGTATCGAGGGTTGCTTTTATTGAGGTCGCACTGTATATCTTTTTGTCATGTTTTCTTAAAAATGTTTATGTTACTTATGTCTGAAGGTAAATTGAATTTAATGATTATAAAAAAAAATAATCAAAAGAATTCAAGATACAGTGGACTCTCCCTAAGTCGAACTCCCCCTAAGTCGAAACTCTCTCTAACTCGAACTTTTTCGACATAATTTACATACATTTCCCTCAATTTTCCTTACAAAAACCTCTCCCTAAGTCAAACTCCCCCTAACTCGAACAAATTATGTCATCCCGTGACAATTCGACTTAGGGGGAGTCCACTGTAAATTTATGTTTTTATTTCCAAAAAATGTTAAGGATGGGCCATATTTGCCAAACTTACTCCATCAGTTTCTTGCTCCCTCCTCTAACTCTGGCCTGCCTAAGTTTCGTGGGGACTACGGATTTTTTAAAGCTCAAATTGATTAATTTAGTGAATATGTTTGAATTTTCTCTTAGGTCTTCTGCTGGGATACCGTCTGCTCTCAGTCTGTTCTATGGACTGCATTCTTTCACATCAAGCCCCCTTCAAATCAAGTTCCCTTCCACAAGCCTCAGAGAAAATGCACTGCTTGAAGGATTAAACCACACTCCAAGGACAACCACAGAACGGCCGTTCGCAGGAGAAAGTCGATGGAATGCGCCGATTGACTTCACCAAGCATCCAAGGAAATCGTCTCCTTACACAGCTCGACAGACGTCATCCACTCAGTCCCGCCGCCGGTTTATCCACACGCATTCCCTGCAGGCATGTCTAGCATTCTGGGAACTCAATTAAGATCACAAACCAATGTGCCACTGATGCATGCGATGAATATTCATAATGGCCTTCAGGAATGGTAACACTATCCAAATCAGAGCTCGACTTAAATCGGCTCACATGACATGACTCTGTCGCACACACACGCGTTCGCGCACACTGAACTGCAGCAAACAACCCCTCGGATACCATCGACAACAGAATTTCCCACCTCCCGTGTATTTTAATTAACTCCAATTTCAGTAGAATCTCAGACATCCAATGAGACCTCCATCTGCAGCTTTTCCAGAACGACATCGATCGGCAAATACCGAGAATGCGCACAGATTCCCTCACGACGACGAACGACGACGATGATGCCGTTGAGGACGATATCGACATCGACATCGCCATCGAGAACGGCAACAACCACGAGAACGAGAACGAGAACAAGAACGAAAAACTGAAGAGAGTGAGTAAAAGAGGGGAAGGCGGCAGGACGACCTTCTCTCCTCAAACAGCACACAACCTAATTAAAATAAATTCCAGAGTCGCAGAAATGCGCAATCCTGGTGCAGTGTACGCATCATAAATTCGGACATCATTCACCGTGAGTGAGTGCGCGGAGAATCCCTCAAGACACTCATTTCCATTTGTGCGAACGTTAAATGGACTGCGGTGGCAGGAGCGTTCGCATTCGAATTCGCATTCGCACACTGCCACACGAGCACACGGGCAGTCAATCCGTGCGCTCGGCTTCCACCTCCTAATTGTGACTGTATTCCCATTTATTATGCCCACCCCGCTGGCAGCTCCTGCGCCGCAGTGCCCACAAGCGGGTACATGGACATACGCGGAGCTCCGCACGGCCCAGCCATGCAGGCTGCTGGAGCTCAATCTTCTTGGGTGGTCCAGCACGTTCGGCAAATGTTCAAAAGAGCTCGGGCCATCACGAAATCAAATCAGCACAGCCAAAGGGATGTAGCGCAGGCGGTGGCGATGGCGATGGCGATGCCGTTGATGGTCGCGCAGGACGGATGGAGCGGAGGGCGATCAGTTCGCCAAACATATTCGCTTTGCATCCCATGCACAGAGGCAGCACCAGCAAGGAGACGCGCGAACGAGAAGGGCTTGTGGAACGTCGTCTTCGTCGTCGTCGTCGTCATCGTCATCATCATCGTTTAGGGTTCCCGATCTGGGAGTAATCTCAGATGATGATTCCACGATAGTGGCCGCGGAGCGGAGCGGCACTTCGGTGCGTAATACAGTTCTGGCCAGTTCGCTGATCGCTCTGCCAGACTGGCCGTGTATATGTCATCCGACCGCTCGCCGCCCGCAAACGAAGAGCACCTCAAGGTGAATTGGTACACCGGGTAAACAATCGGTCCGTCGCATTGTCTGCCCGGCCAGCGAATAGATGCATTTCTTCATGTAGCGATTTATTGAAATTAATCACTAGTCCATTTGGCCAGTTCAGGGTTTTCGGCTCGGATTTGTTCGGGAGGCAGCAACAGCGGTCTTTGCGCGCATGATTAATGACGCACGGTGCGTGGAAATACAGCAGATCTTGGGATCTCTCTCTCTCTCCGAGTCCTTATGGGAGAGTGTTTAGCCGCGCGTCAGTATCTCCAGAGGGGGGAGTATGCTAGGGGAGTCGCCTTTGTTGTTGGGCAGTCATTTGGCGATATCGCTTTGCGAACTGCGCCGCAACTGCCCAACTGAAGGATGCACTCGACGTTGTGTAACGCAATCCGTCTTCAAAGGGATTATCAGTGCTGTACGATGGGATTTTGATTGCACTGTGCGCTCGAACGGGCGAGTGGTCGAATGCCCGAATGATCCTGGACAGCTGCGAGTTGCATCTATTGGTGGTGGGTAATTAGGAGGGGTGATTGGGGGCGAGACGGGTCTCTGGCGGACGGGGCACACGGAGATTAAGTGAGAAACTTGACGTTGTTGGTTAGTATCGACCTGCCATGAGAAGCGTCTAGCGTCGATTCGCCTATTTTGTGGTTCGATGTAATTACTGACGTTCGCTGGGAGATGGTCTGACTTATCAGTCTGTTCAGGGGAGCGGCTGCCAGCAGAGGAGATCGACTCTCTATCGACTGACGGTAGGTGAGACGATTCAGATTAAGGTCACAATTTTGGATTGAAATTGAATTCCACATCGATGATGTCGAAGGATTCGATGGGGGATCGAGAGAGTTGCAATTGTGAATGTAAGGAGGACTAGTAAAAAGAACATAAGATTCTTCAAGTACAGCGATGGATGCTAATAAAAAAGAAATGAGATGAAATGAGATTTAAAGAGTGGGTCTGGCCTGATGTCTGTGTAAGGTCCGACGATGTGATTCAGTTGGACGATGCAATTTCGGAATGGATTTACGCTTTCGAAAATGAGGAAACGAATGTAGACGACGTTACAAGAATTATATCAAGTCTTGTAAATATTCACCTTTGTTTTTTCATTTATTTATTTTTATTCATTTGTATCTTTTACAAGGGGCTACAAAGCCTATTACAATTTGTAAGAGTTAATCAATTAACTTTGGGGTCGCCGTGGCGTAGTGGGTGAGTGCGTCGACTCCTACGCAAAGGGTGCCAGGTTCGATACCCGAATTTACCACTTATCATAAATCACGGCTCCACCTCCTTCGGGTCACTGACAACGCTCAAAGAGTATTCCTGTCTAGAAAATGCTTCTCAAATTCGACTTTCGGAGTCGGCATTAAACTGTAGGTCCCTTCCACGCGTGAAAGAACAATAGCACGCACAACACAAGTGGTTGCTGAGAAGCTAGGCCCAGGTCCACCTCGGACTGTCGTGCCACCCATATTATTATTATAATCAATTAAAAAATTTGATTAAAAATTAAGTTAAATTAAATACAGTCGTTTTAAGTAAATAAGCAGTTTTATTATAATATATTACTTCGAAAACAGAGAGAAAAAGGAGAAGGAATATTTTTACCTTACTAATATATTAATCCAATGCCACGTTCGTTCCGTTTCCGAGATATAATTCAGGGAAGTAGTAACCTGCCATCTGATGCAGTATATCACAAAGGTTGCAGTTGATGTTGTTTTCGAGTGCAGTCCACTCAACTCCACTCGACTCCAAGACTATTGGGTTGACTACTGGCATGAATACCCAGTGGAAAATGTTCGTTATAATTCAGCCAAACATTTTTCTAATTATAGACGCATGTTTCAACTACAAATAAATCAAAAAAGATCAGAGGAACATGATAAACATTTCTTAGGCTTCATCTTCGAAATAAAGTCCTGTTATAACTCGCCTTGAATACGCCCAATTTTTGCATCATGTGACACTGTGCCCGTTTCTTACTTGGCAAATTCGAGAAGTTGGATTGCTCGTATTCGTTTTCGGATGAGGAGCCCCGATGGCCCTAGTCAATAGGGCTCATGTTCATATCAATCGGTTAAAGAAAAAACACGGCGTTGGTTGTAAAACGTTGCAACTTACCCCAAAAAATAGAATTTTTAGAAACTTCTTCTTCTTCAGGTGGCGCTACAGTCCGGGGTGGACCTGGGCCTCAACCAGTAAGCGTCTTCAGCCGGCACTATCTTTTGCCAGCTGTCTCTTCAACTGCGCACACCAGGTCGATTGAGGTCCTTCTCCACCTGGGTGCGCCATCGGTTCCGTGGGCGTCCTCTTTTGCGTTGTCCCACTGGTTCGGAGTCGAAGACTCTTCGGGCTGGTACAATGTTGTCCATGCGCTCTACATGGCCCAGCCATCTTAGGCGTTGAATCCGTAGACGCCTGGCTAGGCTCATGCCTCCCGTTCAGTTCGTGGTTGAATCTTCTTCTCCAATAACCATCAACGCAGACAGGACCAAAGATTGAACGCAGAGCTTTTCTCTCGAAAAGACCAAGTGCTTCTTCATCCGCTTTTGAGATTGTCCATGCTTCCGCACCATAGAGCAGGACAGGGATGATCAAGGTGTTATATAATGTCAGCTGGATCCTTCGAGAGAAGACTCTACTACTCAATTGCCTCTTGAGCCCGAAGAAACAGCGATTGGCAAGAGTAAGTCTGCGTTTAATCTCGGTACTGGTGTTGTTCGTACTGTTCACTTGCGAGCCGAGGTCGAAGTTATAGCTGCCTATAGTGACGTTTTGGCCAAGTCGTCGATGTTGTGCGTCCTTTCTCGATGACAGCATATACTTCGTTTTGCCCTCATTCACCGCTAGACCCATTTTAGCCGCCTCCGCCTCAATGCCAGCAAACGCTTCATTGACGGCTCGCTGTGTTCTGCCAATCACGTCAATGCCATTCGCGTAGGCTAGCAGTTGTACGGACTTCTGGAAGATCGTGTCTCTAGTGTTGGCGTGTGAGTCTTGCACGATTTTCTCCAGGATGATGTTAAAGAAATCACAAGACAGCGCGTCGCCTTGTCTAAATCCTTTTCTGACATTGAAGGTCTCGGTGAGTTCATTACCGACGTTGATGGAGCAGCGAGAATTCTCCATCGTCGTCCTGCACAACCTGACGAGTTTGGCAGGAATGTCAAAACTAGACATGGCGTTGTATAGCTCGTCCCTATGCACGCTGTCATATGAGGCCTTGAAATCGACGAATAGGTGGAGGTTGTCGATCTGCATTTCTTGGGTTTTTTCCAAGATCTACCGTAGTGTGAAGATTTGGTCGATGGTGGACTTCCCCGGCCTGAAACCGCACTGATAAGGACCTATCAGGTTGTTGACGAATGGTTTCAGGCTTTCACACAAAACGGCAGAGAGGATCTTATAGGCTATGCTAAGGAGACTTATCCCTCTATACTTGGTGCAGTCAAAGGGGTCTCCTTTCTTGTGGATCGGGCAAATGATACTGAGATTCCACTCGTAGGGCATGCTTTCCTCCGACCATATCTTACAGATGAGTTGGTGCATGTACCTTACCAGCTCATCTCCAGCTGCCTTAAACAGTTCCGCAGACAGTCCGACTGCACCAGCAGCTTTATTCGACTTTAGTCTCGATATAGCTATCTTGACTTCGTCTGGGTCGGGGAGCCGGAATTCTCGTCGATCATCGTCAATTGCGTTGCGACATTCTGCCTGACAGCGGTATTGGAGTCTTCCTCGCCGTTTAACACTCTACAGAAAGAATCCTTCCAGATTCTCAGTATCAACTGCGAATCTACTACGACTAATTTATAGAAACAGAAATTTAAAAAAAATAAAATAAAAAAAAAAAATACATATAGTAGGATAGGATAGAGCGGGGCTAGTTGGGTCACGGGGCAAGTTGGGCCACCCGCATTACTCAAGAACTCCAATTACTACAAAAACAAAATCAAACTCGAATGATATGAGCACACTAACCAACCCGTGCAAAACTGGTCTCAGTTGCATTGTACCAGCAGATGGGGAGCCAAGCGCAATTTTTGTTTTTGAAGTGAAAAGGTGAAAAAAAATATGCCTAAGGTGAAATTATACTTTATGGTAGAGTTTCTTTTATGAATCATGTTATTTTATTTTTTTATTACTCCGTTTAAAAAATTTAACTGTTTTGAGTATTTTTTTTAACTATGGCACAATATTTCACAGTAAGGGGAATAAAAGCAAAGGAAAACGGACAAGCCAAAAGTTGACAAAAAGAGAAAAACAAGCAAATGAAGAAAAAAGTGTTGCAAAAATCTAGTTTCGAAGAGGAAGAAGAGCTGGAATGCTATTATCTACTGTACATGGAAGCATTCTCTAAAAGTTTACAGAGCGAGGAGTGGGTACAGTGCCATACTTGCCAGAATTGAACTCATACGATGTGCTCAACTGGATTTGGGGTCGTTTTTATTTGCAATAACTGCAATTGCGAATACGATTCCTGTTTTATTTTTTCTTACTTCTGTAAATTGTTGCTTTGGCCTTTGGTCCAACTTACCCTACGCGCTGGTCCAACTTGCCCCGGTAGTGGGGCATGACCGCTTTTCAATGTATATGTATATAGAAAAAATCTAAGTTTTATTTTGTTAATGTACCTATTATAGTTATGTGGAATGTGGAGTTTCATTGAAATAGCATGGGACAGTAAAAATAAAGGATTTGGAAAAATGTGTTGTACGTGCAATTGGAACGTAAGCTAAGCCCGTCTTATTTGTCATTAAATTTTAAGTTAAAATAGGTCGGTTGGAAATCTTCTGCTTTACTTTATAAACATATAAGTATCTAATTGGTAAACGACTGGATGGCGCAGTTGGTTAAGTGCCAGCCCCTGGTTAGCGTGATGCCCGGTTCAAATCCCAGTGAAAGCTAGGTTAATACGTTTTCAAATCTGGTCCAGTTACCATTTGATCAAATTAATGGCGCTATAACTGGACTGGTCAATCAGTGGTAGTAGTCTGACTGTGGGTATCAGAATGCTGGTGAATTCACTAGCAACCCCACCTACCTACCATCTTACTGGTAAAATATAATAAACAGGGGCCAACTATGAGCATGACGTTTGCAGTTAGTAAGAATGAGAACTAGATATTTTTGAAAAAACCAAGACTGGTTCAAATGCATGGAAATCAGATCATCAGCAACATAGAATGTATTATTGTAATTAAGAGTGTGCCAGTCCAGTGGTTTGATCTCTAAATTCAGTTTTAAACTGAGGCTTCCAATGTCCCATCGAAGTTCCCAGGAAGAATTTGTCGTGTCAGATTTTGCGAAGGCCCGGATATGTTAAGCCAACGACAAAGACAATACTTTCCTCTATTGCTAAACTCTGCGATTGTAGAGAGATTTTTCCGAAAACGATTTGGTGGATTTGGCGATTTCAATGAGCGGATCAATCTGCTTTTTTTTTTTTAAAGTTCTTTGAATACCTCTTTGAATACACTTTCTACGAGTCAAAGACCAATTAG
The DNA here is from genome assembly GCA_964034865.1 of Eristalis intricaria. Classification (NCBI taxonomy): domain Eukaryota; kingdom Metazoa; phylum Arthropoda; class Insecta; order Diptera; family Syrphidae; genus Eristalis; species Eristalis intricaria. The sequence continues at coordinate 66,258,379 of OZ035877.1, forward strand.
CTACAATCTTGGTTCAAGAACAATGCGATCTCCGAAAATGATATCATTACATACTTGGTTGAATAGCTTGTCTGCGATCAAGGCACTAGATAAGGACACTATCCATTCAAATCTACAGTAATATGGGCCAGGGCCTTCTACAGCAACAACTCGTGTTGATCGTGCTATTGTTCTCTCACGAGCGGAAGGGACCTACAGTTTTGTGCCGACTCCGAACGGTCAACTTTGAGAAACTTTGTTGAGCATTGTCAGTGACTCGAGAGAGATGGGATCGTGAAAATTATTTTTGGTCGTACCGGCCGGGAAAAAACCCGAATCGAACCAGGCAGCGAGATTAAGTTTCGTTGGGGTCGACACAACGCTACGGCCACCCACCATCCATTACAATGCTTTCCTCAGTTATCGGCCGTCAGTTCATGAGTAAACTGACGACTTAAGCTTACACTATCGGAGTCAAGGTAGCTTGCTGTTGATGTTTGAATACACTTTTCCTGGGGAAGTCAAGCATGGCAGCAAGCAACAACTTCTTTGTTGTGGTCAGCCTTTGAGAAGCTGACTGCATTTAGTTTCTGGACAGAGACCATGTGGAGACTTATGGGCCACCCATAGTGGAGGTATGTAGACTTAAGTTAACTTGATCAATAGAGAGAACCCACAGAAATGATAAAATGGCCATAATACCAAAGTATCGAGTTTCGTTCATTTTTCTATACATTAGCTAGGCGAAAAGAATCGTTGTAAACAAATGTCAAATGTCGTCTTAACCAATTGTGTAATCTGTTGAACGCGAAAATCAAAGCATTCAAAAACAGTAATTTAAATACTTATCTGCAAAAAAAGAAACTAACTACTCACTCTGGAAGGCGGTGAAGGAATTAAAAAAAAAACCTGAATCACATAACGCGCCAATCTGGACGAATGGAGACGAGTGGGCAAAAGAAGATAAAGTTAAAGCTTATTACTTGGAGGAAACGTTTAAGCCATTCGACGATCAAACTCTTCCCGTCACCTCCAATGGACCTGACGTATATGACGGCAATTATGTAATGAGAAGTGCTACCTTGGCAGACCTTAAGGAGAAACTAAAACAGCTCAAACCGATAAAAAGCTTCTGGTTATGATTTAATTACAGAAGAAATTCTTAAAGAGTAACCTAAGAAGAACGGCTCTCTTCAGTTACTGTACTTAATTAATGCCGCCCTTAGACTTGACCATGTACCTGGTCAATGGAAAGTGGCAGAAGTTATAATGGTGCCAAAACCCGGGAAACCACCAGCGGATAAAAAGTCCTATAGACATATTTGACTGCTCCCGATAATGTCTAACCTATTTGAAAAAAATTCTGCTTACGCGTTTAAGTTTAATCGTGGAGGAATAACAGCTCATACCAAATCACCAATTTGGTTTTAGAAGTAAACACTCAACTATTAACCAAGTACATCGTATAACGAAAAAAGCATTTAACAAAAGCTCGTTTGTTCAGCCACATTTCTCGATTTTTTCCCTTGCCTTTGACAAAGTTTGGCATGAAGACCCTAAAATATAAACTCTGCCTATCTCTACCGGGGAAACTTTATAGTTTTTTTTAGCAAATCTCTTTGATAAGATCTTCCGTGTGATGCTTGGAAATGAATATTCGACCCTTAAAAATATAAATGCTGGTTTACCACAAGGGAGTGTACTTGGCCCTCTACTGTACCTACTGTATACCAGTGATTTACCACAAGCAGCACACACTGTTCTAGGTACATTTGTTCACAACAACACCGTTTTGGTAACAGCACTAGATCAGATACACGAATGGATGAACTTCTAGCGAATTGTCCCTAATGAAGGCAAACCAGTTCAGTTTACTTATGGGCACGTTAATAACTTGCCAGTCTTCCTAAATCGTGTCAAAGTACCTTTTGGCAATGAAGCGAAATACTTTGGGATGACTCTTGACGTAAAACTCAAGCAAACCATTTTAAGAAGAAACGTGCAGAACTTGACGTGAAATACAAAGATATGTACTGGCTTATTGGTAAACAATCCAAGCTAAGTATTGACAACCAACTGCTTGCAGACAAGCAAAACCTGTTTGGACGTATGGCGTACAACTTTGGGGCTCTACCAAAGCAATCATAATACAGACTTTTCAAAATAAGGTGTTTAGCATGGTATATCAGAAATGACGATAACATAAACGAAGCCGAGAAGAGCACAGAAACTCTGCACTTTACCCGATCCTTGAGGAAACTTATGCCTTGCGTCGACTTCAAGGGACTAGACCTAGCGATAGTCTACACCCGTGCATTGTTGCGGTTAACAGGTACTTTCGTTGGAGAATAACCTGCCGATCAGTATCTAAATCATGAAATACAACCTACTGGTTAAGTGCTTCACTTAGGTTAGGTTAGGTAGGTGAGCTGCTAGTTCATTCACGAGCACACTTAAACCATATTGGTCCATTGTGATACCCATAGTCAGACAGACCTCTGATTGACTACTCCAGTGACAGTGCCGTCGATTTGATCCCAGCGGCAAATGGTGACTGGACCAGATTTACTTTCACTGTGATTCGAACCGGGGACCCCACGAACTAGGGGCAGGCACTCTACCAACTGCATCATCCTAAGTGCTTCACTTAGTTGTAGTTAAATAAATTGTGGGAGATGGTTTTAGTGAGTAAAAGTCTCACTCTTCTATGTGTCATACAGTCTTATCGAAGATTTCCACCAACCCTCGGAAATCAATGACATACCTCATTAAAATTCGACGACCCTTATGACAACTTTTCGTTCGATTGTGAGAAGTCTGAAGGCTCTGTTGGTTGACCCTTAATACTGTTGCTCAACATTGCAACTAGAACTTTCATATCACTCCCCGACTGAAGAACTCCATTGCCACCAGTCCTTCGTTGACATTTTCTCGTGCATTCATCCCCATCCCCGAGCAAATTCCCCCAAGTTACTGGCCGAAGGCAGCAGCCTGGTTCGTTCATAATTCCCAGCCCGCACGTTTCATTGCAGAGCAACTCCCCTCGGATATCACGGTTCACAGTATCACAGTTCGTACACAGCCTATAAGGTCACATGCCCAGTTTGGACCTTCTAGCCCAATCGAAGTGGGCGCACCGATGAACACGCACGCGTTCGTTAATTGATCCGAACACAGCTCGATGTCAACGGGCCAAAGCCAAGCCCGCAGCGCTAAGCTCATAGGCAGCCCTAATTACAAACACTTCTCCCCGGCGACCCGCTCTGTCATTTCGGCAAACATTAGCCAGAAACACTCATACGGCCCGGGCTGTCACCCAGCAGAGGCTGCCATGTTCATTTAATTAAGTGAGGACAGGCAGCGTACTGCAAGTCTGCCAGCAGGAGCAAGCATCCTCCCGTCGCACTGCGGCCGTGCGTCGGCATGCAAATGAAAATGTGCTGCGGTAATGGCGTACATGGCCCCCGGTTGCAACCTAACTAACCTGGTAGCATGTTCCACGGCGTGTACTTTGCCACCATCCGGGCAGCAGCGCACACATCGTGGGCACCCATCATCGCCGCGCACACACGGTAGGCGCGCGCACACGGGCGACGCGGCTCGTGAACCGAAAATTGAATTTTAAAATTTACACGGAACCACTAAGGTTGGCAGTGGTGGCGGCGGAGAGGTCTCCTTTCCGAAATGACACATCCCGGGACAAAAGGAGATTTGTCTCTTGGCCGATGGAGGGTGGGAGGTGGGAGGTGCGCGCATGCAAATGACACACGTGCACACCATCCACATGGGGAGCGTGCAAATGTCACGTTCAGTGCGAAGTCGCCGGTGTTCGAGGAACGTTTATTTGATTACCCCGGAGTGAGTGGCCAGTGGTCATACGGTGGAATGTTCCCACGAACGGGAGTGGAGCACCTCGTCTGCCGTCTGCCGTCTCCACAGCACCACGGCACCGTGTGTGTCTGTTAGATCCAATTTGCTGACCAAACAGCGAGTTAATAATTCAGAAAAAGGATAATTGCGGTGGCACGCGATGAGCGCTGGCCTCTCAGTGGCACGGGCGGCCGCCGGGTTGCGTGGGGTCGGAGCGCGGAGCTGTGGAAAAACGGCATTTCCATCCAATTTCCCGGTTTTCAATTTGCATAGATAAATCGATGATTGGTTGACCCTTGTGAGGCTTTCGTTGCAACCGTGCCGCGCCGTGTTTGTTTTTGTGTGCGCACGGGGTAAATCGACATTTCAAGGCAATTAGACGCGAATGGCCGGCCGGCAGTGCTGGGGGTTGGGGCTTTGCTGTCGTGTACGTTTGGATTCGTTCAAATGAATTGCAATCGGTTTGTGGCGCATTGTTGTGGGTCGCGGAGGTTGGAGCTCGACTATCGACTGCGAGGGCATTGGCTTCGAAGCGAATCGAATCCGATTCGAATTGGAAGTGATTTTCTGTCTCTTCAGAGATGGGGAAATTCGTTGGGACTTTTGTGATGGCTTGGTGAAGCCTTGATCGGGTTTGTTCGATTTAAAAGGGCTTTGGAAGCATTGCGAATGGCGGCTGAATTGAGGAGGTTTTGTGGGTTTTGGACACAGGACATGGCAGTGTGATGAATTCTTCGTTAAATGTTTATTAGTTGACAGTCTTTTCTTGTGTGGAGCCTTCCATTGTGTGATAGCCTTTCCAGTGTTTTTTGACATCTTTGTTGACGGTTCCAGACTGACTAAGACGCCTTGCCACAAGGAAAGCAGCTTGATCTTAGAACAGAAGACTGATTTTTCGCTTCACTTGACACGAGCGATAAGATAGAATTGGTTCTTTATCTCGAGGTTCAACCGGGTGAATTTTTGGCAGACGTGAGGCGGTTACTCTCTCTGTAAAAAATGCTGGACAAACGACGGCGGGTAGTTGGAACCTGATGAGGTTAAGGGAGTAACTCATCGTCTTCTTCTTTATTTTGCGCTACGGGCCGGTGTGGATCTGGGCATCAATGGACCAACGAGCCTCTCCAACTAGGTCGATCTCTGGCTAGACCAACCCAGTTGGTTGAAACTACAAGACAGAGAGGCACACATTAGGCCTATTCTTCACACATACCATATCCTGGAGCACGGCATCATCTTCATTCACTATTTGTCGACTTCATTCACTATTTGTTTTCACATCTTCATTCACTATTTGTCGGTTTTAGTTCTGCATACGACGCAGCGCGTAGAGGCGAGCTTTACATACAGTCATCAATAGTCTCGATATTCCTGCTTAGGCAGGCTTCCAAGCAGACTCTGGGAGCACGTAAGGAAACTAGGGTTATGAGAAGAAGGTATCTGCAGATCCTGTGGAGAGCCCAACGAAATTTCACAACAAATAGTCGGATTTTGTAAGGCACTAGCCCACAAAAGACAAAGATATCTGGCCAAGCAACTTATAAGAGAGGAGGAATTGAAGTCACTAGAACCAGCCCCTGATGCTCTGATTCCTATAGGAAACTGGCTTAATGAAAATACTCTAGAATAAATCTCTTTTACGTCGGCGAACGTGAAAAAATGCGTGTGTCTTAAGAGTTCCTCCCTTAAGAAAGCTAAAGTAGGAGCCACAATAGATCTAAAGGTCGTCATGCATCATGATCTCAACAATAAAGATAATAAACTCAAGAGATTCACTATGTGCCCCCTCACTCTCCACATGGGTGAACCACCTTAGGAACGCTCGTCCTCTGTTCCATTTTTCCACAGGTTCGAAGTCGAAGACACTTCGGGTCGGAGATGGAATGTCCATGCGCTCTACCTATCCCAGCTACTTTAGCTTTTGGATCCTCCTAGCCTTGAAGTGACTGTACAGTTCGTGGTTGAATGTTCTTCTCCATATTATACCGACAAAGCAGCTCCGACTCAAGATCGCTCACTGAAAAGACCAAGGACTTCTTGATCCGCTTTTGAGATAGTCCATGCCTCTACGCCGTAAAGCAGGAGTGGGAAGATCAGTGTCTTATTTGAACGTTCTCTTACTTAATTGCCATTGAGCCCATAAAAAACAGGCAGGATTTACTCTGAATTTTATCTCGGAACTGATGTTGTTTGTACAGCTTATACTGCATTCATCGTCACTCTTTAAAATTAGATGGGTTTTTAAAGAATGTAAGGCCTAAGGTTTAAGACAAGGCGACACGCTGTCATGTGATTTCTTTAACATCATCCTGGCGAAGATCGTGCAAGACTCACACGCCAAAACTAGAGGCACGATCTTCTAGAAGTCCGTACAACTGCTAGCATACGCGGACGACATTAACGTGATTGGCAGAACACAGCGAGCCGTCAATGAGGCGTTTGCTGGCATTGAGGCGGAGGCGGCTAAAATGGGTCTAGCGGTGAATGAGGGAAAAACGAAGTATAGGCTGTCATCAAGAAGGACACACAACATCGACGTCTTAGACAGAGCATCACAATGGGCAGCTATAACTTCGAGGTAGTCAAGGATTCCGTCTACCTCGGCTCGGCAGTGAATAGTACAAACAACATCAGTACCGAGATCAAACGAAGAGTAACTCTTGCCAACAGCTGTTTCTATGGGCTCAAGAGGCAATTGAGTAGTAGAGCCATCTCTTGAAGGACCAAGCTGACTTTATACAAATCCCAGTCCTGCTGTGCGGCGCGGAGGCATGGACAATCTCAAAAACGGATGAGGAAGCCCTTGGTCTCTTCGAGAGAAAAGCTCTGCGTGCGATCTTTGGTCCTGGTCCTGTTTGCGTTGACGGTTTCAGGAGGAGAAGATTCAACCACGAACTGTACGGGCTGCACAGCGACATAAGTCTAGTCAGGCGTCTTCGTATCCAACGCCTAAGATGGCTAGGCCATGTAGAGCGTATGGACAACTCAGCTCCGGCCCGAAGAGTGTTCGACTCAGAACCCCTTAGGACAACGCAACAGAGGACGCTCGCGCTTAAGGTGGAGCACTCAACCAACTTGACGTGCGACACTGGAGACAGCTAGCCAGAGACCATGCTAGCTGGAGAAGCTTGTTGGTTGAGGCCTAGGTCCACCCCGGAGTGTAGCGGCAAATAAAAAAGAAGAAGAAGGCCTTAGTGTGATGCCCTGTGTGGGCGATGTTAGTTTATCCCTGCTAAGCTGAACTTAGAGCAGATACTCCTCTATCTAGAAAAACTATTAGGTCTGCAAAGAGAAACTGCTCTACAATCGCTAGTATGCCTGATAGATAAATCACGGCACTCCAAGGAATACAATAAACAGGAAGCCTTTACAGGGGAAGCTTATCACAATGTGAACCGTCAGTAATCATGAATGGACTAAAGGTATCTGCGCCGAGGAAGGATTCAGCACTTATTCACTTATTTCGTGTGAACAAGTACTACAGTAAAATTTTCTGCTTAAATTAGATGGTAGCAAGCTGCAATGAATATTCTCATTTTTTTATTTTTAAAAGTTCACTTTTCTTGTAAATATTGAACTATTTGCGGAGCGAACTATAATTTAAGAATCGTGAAGATTTTCGAAAATTTCTGTTCCATTTCAAAAATCAGGGACTTTGGTTACAATGTTGCTAGGCCATGGCAACAATGTTATTGTAACCGTGATATATTTGTGAAGTACCATAATAGCTGAAAAATAGATAGATAGATAGATTTATTTCGTATTAAATTCTACAATGTTTTAGTTATCGCACAATATAATTTACAGAGATTTGATATGTTGTATTTATATCTTTCTTCTGGAAAAATTACATTTAAATTTTACATGTTTTTAAACAAAAGAAAATTAATAAGTGATATTTTTAAGGAAACACGAGAACCTTAAACATAAAAAAATAACAATGACACCAACAAAAGAAAGAAAGAATAATTATAAATAAATAGTAAATAAATAATAAATAAATATTAATTATAAATAAATGAAAACAAAACTCAATAAATTTATGGTAAATAAATAATAAATAAATACATAATTAAATAGTTACGTATATAAATAATAAATAAATAACACAAATAATAAATATATAGCTGACAAATAATTTTTTAATTCTTCAAAGCTGGTCCAAACCAGATCCAAAAGCATATATGGATGTGTTAGATGAAACAATAAAGTGAGGAGTTGAGGTTCTTTTGGTCTCTGAAATTAACAAATTTATTTATTTATTTATTCTTCCGTCTTTCAAGTACAGAGCTTTTTTAAGACTACTGATAATATTAATAACATTTCATTTCTTATTAATAATAATGCCTAGTATAAGCAGAATTTAACATACAATTATAATGTAATTTAGAGTAAATTGCTACTCAAAAAATTTAAGATTTCATTTTTACATTTATCTCTACTCATATTTAAGTCTATAACATTTGCAACTAAGTTGAATTTTATGCAAGCATTAGTTATAGGATCATTTTGCCCATAGTTTGTACTATGCCTCGAAACATAAAAGAAATCTCTAGGCCTCAGATAACGAGACGAGGTGTAAACACTGAACATGGAAAGCAGCACCGGACAATCAATGTGAGCAGTAATGACGTCATGAGCGAAAAGAACTGAATAATAAGTCCTTCTTACATGCAGTTGCTTTAGATCGATAAGCTGACATCTCTTTTTGCGAACATACTCTTGTTAAGATTGTATTATCAATCTTATAATTATAGATTATAGGAGATAAAATTCTAAAAAATGTCATAACTGAGCATTTACTAATATTGAAATGTAGTCCATTCAAATCGCACCAATTCTGTACTGATGAGATATCATTTTGCAACTCCATTGCATCGGCCAATGATCGGATTGATTTAAAAATTTTTAAATCGTCAGCGTATAAAAGGCAGTCGGAATGGGAAACATAGGAAGGCAAATCGTTAATAAAAAGAAGAAACAGAAGAGGGCCGAGGTGACTACCTTGAGGTACCCCAGAGAAATTGAAAATTACTCGTGACAGATCATTACCTATTTTTACAAACTGTCTGCGATTTGTAAGGTAGCTAGTTATCCATTTCAAGATTTTAGAATGAAAACCAATCATCTCTAGCTTTTTTATGAGCACATTATGTTGAACACGGTCAAATGCCTTCGAGAAGTCAGTGTATATGGAGTCAACTTGAAGTCTCGCTTCCATGGAACTCAGGCAAAAGCTTGTAAATATAACCAAATTGGTCGAAGTTGATCTTCCACTCACAAAGACATGTTGAAATTGGGATATTTGGTTTCGAACTTCAGCATATATTTTTTTCTTAACAACAGCTTCGAATAATTTCGGTATTAATTGGAGTTTAGCTATTGGTCTGTAGTTGACAATAGAACTTTTAGGTCCAGATTTATGAATTGGGGTGATGAGAGAATCCTTCCAGCAATCCAAAAATTCGCCGCGAGCCAGTGACATATTAAAAATGATAGTCAGGCGCTTGACTAATCCGTCCTTACACATTTTTAAAAAAAGCGGGGGAAGATTATCAGGCGCCAAGCTTGCACTAGAATCCAGTGAGGACAGCTCAGAAAGAATATCATCATTTGTCAATTCTAATCGCCCTATGTCTGCGATTGTATTTGCTCTAAGTTCTGATCTGCAACCCATGCCTAAGTCAACAAAGTTTGACTGGAAATGTGATGCAAACATATCACATATAACCTTACGGTCATCAGTAGATACATTATCGTAGGACATATTCGATGGAATTCCAACAGAATTACGTTTAGTATTGATAAACGTCCAGAAAGTTTTTGAGTTCTGTTTGATCCTTGACTCAAGAGAAATTATGTATTGCATGTAAACAAATCTCTTCAGGAATTCATATTCTTTCCGCATTCGACACAATACGCCACGCAGTGAATTGTCTTTAGCAGACCTCTTACATATCTTGTTTAAAGCATTTTTGAGTCTGCATAAGCTTCGTTTGAACCAGATGGGTTTTTTGGAATTAGTAGATATCTTAATAGGAACAGACCTGGATATGGCATCTTCTAATATGTTTTGAAACTTAGTATAAACTATGTTTAAACTTGGGAAGTCAAAAGTTTTATCCCAGTCGACTGAAAGGAAATAGTTATTTAATAAATTGTAATCAGCTTTTATGAAATCTAACTTAGGCTTATCTTCGGAAGGACCAGATTCAAATGAATTAAATACAATCATATTAAATGAAACTAGCAGTGCTTTATGATACATACTATTATTCAGTAAAGGATGATCAACTTCCAAAACAACAGCCTCTAGATCTTCATCAACAAAAATTAAATCTAAAATTCTTTCCATTGAATTAGAAATTGTATTAGCCTGCCTAAAGTACATAGCATTCATTGAGTCGATGACTTCAAATTCGAAATTTTGAGTAACATTATAAGCAAACATACATTTGTCTTCTTCAGAGAAAATCCATTTTAAATTAGGTAAATTAAAATCACCAAGCACAATAGTATAAGAATTCTCAGGTAGATGATCGACAATATTTTTAATGTTAGTTATATGAGCTTGATAAATTGCATTATTAGAGCCCGGGGTAATGTATGAAACAAAAACATAAATGTTTGACAAAGTACAATTACTCGCATTAAAATATTCAATGCACACACACAATTGATCAATAGCAGCCGATAAATCTGATAATGCAATTTGTCTGCTCTTAAAACATGAACGAACAGCCAGCAGCACACCTCCACCTCTATCCTTATCAAGTTGAACATAACATCGATCACGTCGATAGACATCAAAGTCCGTGGTGAAAAGTTCAGCAGAAAAAATGCCTTCATGCAACCAGGTCTCAGTTAAGGCGATCTTAGCATAAGAGCAATCAGCAGCAGCGACAAGAAAATCATGAACTTTAGTTCCCATTCCTCCTTAATAGTTCTTTGTGAACATTCCTTCAATACCCAGAAGAGCGAATCCTAGTTCACGGCTAAGTGGAACTTTACCTCCTGTGTGTATATTGCTCATTGGGACCATAGTCGAAAAATCTTAGTCTAAAATCCAAAATGGCTCGCAAGTCCTTAAGAACAACGAATAAGGTAGGCAAGCACCAATGTGATCCCCTTGATTTTTATAATCAACATTTTAAGAATATTGATCTTGGTAACGTCACCAAAAAATCATTGATGATTGGCAATAAGGTCTTAAGTCATAAACTGAAAAAAAAGAAAGACAGGAACTTAAGATGTTAATACCAGGCAACATATGCATTCTTAAGATTTATCCTAAAGCCCATATTATTACGACGGCTAGTATTAAGTCGTTAATACCAAGCGAGATATAAAATTAAGCTTAAACCAATCAAAAACCTAAAACTTAATTTCTTGACTTAAGACCTTTTTGCCAAACGTAAGAGAATTAGCTCAGAAACCCTAAACCATCTTCCTTGTGTTTCTAGATCAGGGAAATAAGTCAAGGTAGTTAATGTCAGATGAATTTGACATGATTGACAAGAATCGAGAATACAATCGGCCCCAAAAGAACACCGAAGTTTACACAACTCATTTCATTTGGTGGCTATTCTTAGTAGGCACTCTACCAACTGCGCCAATTAGTCGTCATTCTTAGTAGCTAAAGTCTTATTTTTCAGACAGGATGAAAATTACGGATGTAACCTTTGAAACCTACCTTATTATCCACCGTTTCGAGATACTGATCTCTTAATAGTTCTTTGTGAACAGTCAATCAAACCAAAACAGACCTAGATCGGAGTTATTGGTTCCTGATCTGCACAAGACTCCAGATTGGTGTTCCAATACGCTAACCGATTGTCGATGTAAAAGTTCTAAGCTAAGTGTGACTCTTCCCCACAGACAGCCACTTGTAGCGACCTACTCACCTACCTTGGTTAAGGTGACTTATGAATGCTATTAGAGCAGTTTGGGCTCATTATACCAAATAAGTAAGGCGCCCCTGCAATTAATCTGTCAAACGTGGTACAAACCGCTTCGTATCAATTTTGCAACGACGCAGCCCTCCGTATTTACGGAAGTTTACGAAATAGTGTGATCGACAGAGGAGGTACTTTGTGTTGGACAACCTCATATTTTATTTCAAGCTCAAAAGTCTACAAAGTCCCTCGAGCATACTCGAGTCCTACGCGATCAAATCGCCAATATACTGCATTCACCATGGTCATGCATGTGTGGTGCATGTGAAATGTCTAATGTCTGGAAAAGCACGGAAGTAATTAGAAGATGGCTTGCAGAACTAATTGCCACAAGTCCAGTGGTCCCAATCTTCTGTAATATCAGAAAACGAAATCCAGAAGCTGAACAAGCTAAGAAGAACCCAACAACCCTTCTTCTTCTTTATTTGGCGCTACAGTCCGGGGTGGACCTGGGCCTCAACCAACAAGCCTCTCCAGCTAGCATGGTCTCTGGCTAGCTGTCTCCAGTGTCGCACGCCAAGTTGGTTGAGGTCCTTCTCCACCTGGGTGCGCCACCATTGACGCGGGCGTCCTCTGTTGCGTTGTCCCACGGGTTCGGAGTCGAAGACTCTTCGGGCCGGAGCTGAGTTGTCCATACGCTCTACATGACCTAGCCATCTTAGGCGTTGGATACGAAGACGCCTGACTAGACTCATGTCGCTGTGCAGCCCGTACAGTTCGTGGTTGAATCTTCTCCTCCAGAAACCGTCAATCAAAGGACCAGGACCAAAGATCGCACGCAGAGCTTTTCTCTCGAAGAGACCAAGGGCTTCCTCATCCGCTTTTGAGATTGTCCATTGCTCCGCGCCGCACAGCAGGACTGGGATGATCAAGGTCTTGTATAAAGTCAGCTTGGTCCTTGAGAGATGGCTCTACTACTCAATTGCCTCTTGAGCCCATAGAAACAGTGGTTGGCAAGAGTTACTCTGCGTTTGATCTCGGTACTGATGTTGTTTGTACTATTTACTGCGGAGACGAGGTAGACGAAGACTACCTCGAAGTTATCTGCTGCTCACTCTGTCTAAGACGTCGATGTTGTGTGTCCTTTCTTGATGACAGAATATACCCAACAACACTCGTTAGTTTATTCTTCTCTGCAGTGTGAAGTTGATCCTCGGGGAAAACTTGCCACCTAATAAAATTTACCGAGCAGTGCAGGGATCTGGCACACTACCCGCTATCAGGGCCGGACCCAACATTTAAGTGCACTGGGCACCAAGCGATTAGAGGCGCATTGTGAAGTCTGATTAAAAAAAAAAATCTTTAGACTGTGAAAAGCAAAAGTTCTTAGGCCAGAAAAGTAAGCTTCCTAAATTGAGTTGCCAGAACTGAGGAATGGGGCACTAGGCGTATAAGGGTTTGCTTAGAGCTTTCATTTGGCTCGGGCAATATTAATATTTAATTGGATGTAGCATCCAAAATAGAAATAAAAACCAAAGGAGACACTTGTAACAATATTTAAAACATTTAATTAAAAAAAGAACAGAATTTTGAGCACTAGCTGGGTGAACTTAACACGTTCTCATCGAACTGGAGACCGCCACGATTGTTCTCTCAATCTCCATTGCATCCCTTTCATGATCGGTCGTTATCGCACTGTGAGCTCAAGTGGTTAGTCCGTTTTACTATCGCATACTATCCCATCCGAGCTCAAGTGGATTTACTATTTAACGATCGTTCCATTTAGCGATCGTCTGACCACATCGTCATTTGGGACTATGACATCCTTATGTGCTGGCGTGTGAGTACGAGTAACCCCTGGACCTGTCCGAGATTGCTGGCGTTAACATGCATATGACTGGCAAGGCTGATCGTCTATTTGCTGTCCTGCCTAAGAATCCCAGTCTCTACAGCAACCACTCATGCTGTACCTGGTGTTGTTCTCTCACAAGTGGAGCCGTTCTTCAGTTTCTTGCCGTTCCTTCAAAATCAGTCCAATTCGACCAAAGAACATTGACCCCCTGCCATGTCCAAGTCCACCGCTGAGGTCGACGACCGTTAAAAGTCCGCGTCAAACGCAACTTTCTCCTTGCCCACCACGTCCCCTCGATGCAGCACGCACATCCCCACGAGCTACAACAATCATTCTCCGCTTCGATGCGCCAGCAAAACCTATTGAAACCCGTTTCATAAGCCACTAAGTGGCCGGCCAATTCACACCTTCGTCGGCTTCAATCTCAAAGGGAAGACAAATGATTCGAAGAAACCCCTCCTGACGATGCTATCTGAGCGACATTCCTCTTGTCACTTGATACGAATCTCATAAATCCATGCGGCACACCGCGCCGCTCACCGTTGTCATGTGCTGACATTCCTAGACTTTTACCGCGCGACACTTAAGCACTTTCGCAATGCCCCACCAATTAATTCCGCTTTTAATGAGAAAATTACTCCAAATCCAGCTAGACGCGGTATCTGGGGTTCGATCGTAAGCTCTCGCTGCCCATCTGGCCGTCTGATCGACCAAGCATCTAATTACACCATTCGACGGCATCTATGATTCGTTTTGGACGCGCTTTCCAAGCGCAGCCAGCTCAACCTATGAATCCAATCCGATTCGAACTTCACACGGAACGTGATGCCGTGGAATGGCACGGCATCGGCAATCAGTGACAAATTGCGTCCAGCCTCGTCATTAAAGCGTAATAAGCCCGACATTAGCGGACGGCTAATTTCGAATTGAAAAGTGAAAACTCAGCCCATACGAAACCCACACGACAAAGTGGAGCGAGCTGCTCTCCATTTGGCTGTGACTTGCTCAAGCGACGACGACGAAGACGGTGGGCACATTCCTCAACTCTCAGCCAACATGCACTGGCGACTGGGCATCCTTCGAAGTCGTTCACTGTGCCATTAAGGCCTAATCTGGTTTGAGTCGGCCCAGAGTGGGGGCCAAACAATGCCCAAAACTGGTTCGACAGACTCGCACACACGCGCACGTACCCAGTCGGATCAAGGAGAGGGGGGAGGCGATTGGGGAAAGACATCCCTTTTGGCCCAGGTGTCTGATGGGAGATATAAGCCTTGCCGATGGGCAGAGAACATCTGCTTGGGAATGCGCATCCACCACCAACACCAACGTCACCACCGCCTCGTCCACGTCCACGTAGCGAAGGTCCATGGGGCGGAGTCTGATGGCGAAGGTTCGACACACAAAGAGAACACGAAAACGAAGATTGCCCAATTACAGGAGACGCTGCTGGTGTGTGGTGTGTGGGGTGCCTGAGCATGTCCTTTGTGCTGAGCATCTCGCATCTCGAAATCGATTTGAGGGGGAGGTGAGCCGAGGCTTTTATCACCCTATTTGCCATTCCCTTCTGACAATGGGACGATATGTGAGTCGGGGCAGAGCACGGAGCACGGTAACATGATGTTTCCTTCGGGGAAAATTGGATGCCCAAATGATGCTATTTAATTAGGGACCCCCGCCGTGTGGGATGGACTGGGGCTGCTTTCGGCATAATTAGCTGTTTACATGGCAGGCATTGTCGTGTCACTGGAGTTTAATTAAATGAGCCTCCGCCTAACCCTCGCCGCCACCGTCGCTCCGACATCGGCTGGAGCTTGTCAAATTACGTTCACCTCGAGGACTGAATCTTCGAGCCGCGTTTCGGCGCAAATCGCTTCATTTTGCTTGAGTGCATGCAGTTCACTTGTCATATGTGCCCGGGGGGACTGTGGGATGGTGCGAAGTGTGGGGACATGGCATGAGAGGATATGTGTTGAAACTGGGAGTCCAAGGGTGTGTTATGGATTAAGGAGTAAATTCAGGATCATATTTTTTTATTGTTTGCGCCAATGGATCTTTTTCAAGACACTGGAAATCCGTGCTGCCAGCTTGAACGATTCGGGAGATATTTCTCTCTCCTTTTTCCACGCGCCTACGTTCTAGACCACACCTCTGCACTCTTCTACTGCTCTCCCTTCGGAACTGGCGTCCAGGCTGCTTAACGATTACGCTCTAGTCTGTAAGGCTGGCTCTTGTGATCTTCTTAGAGCGCCAGCTCTTCGTAATGCATTTTGCACGCTTGCTTTGAAAGAGCAGACCTCTGTCCAGTCTCTCTCCGATATCCGGTCATGGAGCGTACGAAATCCTCCGGGTTTTGCAACTTCGCACTCTGTCTTCTGTTAAGCGTGTGCAGTAGACCACTGCATGCTCCGCGTCTTCATTCGTGTCTGGACATTCGGGGCACATAGGTGAGATATTTCGGATAGGGACTGGTCGCCAACAGGAGTTACGTATGGTCAAAATGACATCCATATTCTTCTGTCCGTTCATAATTCAACGGTAGGAATAACCACCTGCTCTTGTGGACCCATCCCACCTGCTTGGCCACAGCGCTCTTTCATTCGTCTTTATTCTTTTTGCCTTCTGAAGAATCAGAGTACGTCTCAGATCCACCCTCTGGCTCTTGTTTGCGAGCACTGACATGCTCCATTCCGGCCAGAACAAGCTGCATTGTCAGAGATGGTTCGGAAGGCGCTCATGACTCTTATTACGCAGAGCCTGTACTTCGCCGACAGCTTCTTCCTACACACAGTTATTGACAATGCGCCAGCCCATATCGGAACAGCGTACAGAAGGACTGAGCCAGCGTAGGCTCTCCGAAGACTCCTCCAGCTATGAAGGCGTTGCTATCTGCTGGAGAGCAGAGAGATTTTAGTTTGGGGTCTTTTCTACGCCTAAAAAGTCCAGGGGATATTACAATGCGTCAAATTTCAGGCAGTCCTTTGAAAAACTGGACTAAGAAAGGGTTGCTGACGCGGTCCAGTGGGTGAGTGCAAAGGATGACAGATCGCCTGACGGAATTGAGACGAAGTTTGATGATTTGTGGGAATTCATACATCAACCAGAAACTCTGGCGATCACTTTTCGTTTAGCAGGCATTTGGTTAGGGGCAATTATGACATTGCACCGCCAGCAGAATTTGAGGAGGAACTCAGAATCGCAAAGGATCTCTGTCTGAGAGACTGCTAAGTTCTCAGAATGTCGAGATGTCATCAAGTGACTTGGGCGGGCTTCATGTTGCAAAGCAGATTGTTTGGTTGTCCAACGAGGAATGATAGACACTGAAGGACTATGCATAGAAGGATCTTTTTCCCAGGCAGCAAGTAACGGGTGGTATAAGAAAACTTCGGCCAAGCAGTACCGATACTGAAAGCAAGTAGTCTAGATGTTACAGTATCTTGCCATAAATGTAGCACAGGCAATAAGAACCCACAATAATGCAATGCACACGCGATCCTTTGAAATGCATGGGCCTGCATATGTTCATTGAGGTCTTCTTCTTCTTTATTTGCCGCTACAGTCCGGGGTGGACCTGGGCCTCAAATAACAAGCCTCTCCAGCCAGCATGGTCTCTGGCTAGCTGTCTCCAGTGTCACACGCCAAGTTGGTTGAGGTCCTTCTCCAACTGGGTTCACCACCTCTGTTACGTTGTCCCACTGGTTCGGGGACTTTCAGGCCGGAGCTGAGTTGTTCATGCGATCTACATGGCCCACCCATCTTAGGCGTTGGATCCGAAGACGCCTGATTAGACTCATTTCGCTGTACAGCCCGTACAGTTCGTGGTTGAATCTTCTCCTCCAGAAACCGTCAACTCAAAGGACGAGGACCAAAGATCGCACGCAGAGCTTTTCTCCCGAAGAGACCAAGGGCTTCCTCATACGCTTGAGGTTCATTGAGGTCACTTCCTCAATAAACACCGAAATAATAAACGGTAGCTTGTGCAACTGATAAGACAATATTGTACCGTAGGATAAGTTTCAATATGAAGCAACCATGTATGCGAATCTGCTGTCCTAAAGGTTTCCTCTGACATTAGATATGGTTTAGATAGAAATGATAATTGTGTCGCAGTCCCACTAAATTTCTCCAAAGCCTTTGACTGCATTGACCATTCTCTCCGAGAATCTCTCGAAAATGAAAAATAACATTAATTCCTCGAATTCTTCCCTTCAATTGTGTAGTGAATATCTGAGAAATAGAGTACAGACGGTCATCACTGAACTTGATCACTCTAATCCTAAAGCTGTTCGAGCGGGGGTTCCTCAAGGCTCTGTACTAGGACCTCCGTTGTTCTGTTGTCTTTTTATCAATGATATTCCAGGGATTGCTGAAGATACAAAATACATATGTATGCCGATGACGTAATTATATGGCTCAATGGCAGATGGTATTTCTAGGATGAACCTTCGTTCATCATCTTGACAGTATTTCAAATTGATCTAAAGACAATAATTTGAAGCTGAACCCCATTAAGACTGTATCTACTGTATTTCCACTCCATGAATTTTGTCTTAATGATTTTTCACTTATAGTTCTTGATGGCAACTCCATCAATGCCATCAGTTCTGTAAAGTATCTTGGGTTTCATATTAACTCCTCCCTTGCATTCTGTGATGGTGTTAAAGGGTTCTATCTAAGTCCCATTGTCTAAATACGATTGATCAAACACCTTATTATGCCCCATCTTTTGTTTTATTGTCCTGTGTATACGCACTTAGATTCTGATTGTAAACATAAGCTTAATGTTGCGTTTAATGACTGTGTTCGTTTTATTTATAATATTTTTGGTTTGAGCCTTGATCTATAGTTTAACGTTCGTATTGTCTTAAAGCTCTTTAAAGTGATGAAAAGTAAATCACCTTGTTGTTTGTTCCAAATGATACAATTTGCACAATCTAGGAGAGGTAAAACTCTTATAATAAAATTAACAAAATCCGGGAAAAAAAGTTGGGAGCTTGAAGCTTAGCAGCTCGAATTCTTTAAACGGCCTTAGGCATTAAGGTCTTAATTAGGACATACTGGAAACAATGATTTGGATTTTGTTCACCGACGTTTGCAGTATTCTGTTTCTCCGTTAAGCTGGAATGAAATTCAGTTAAAAAGAGACTACGATTTCACGTGGATACATGATGTACTTGAAATTAGGTTGTGCGTGAAGTACCACGTGACACAGATTCTGGATATAATTTAACGTGAATTAACAGTTATTTTTTTCAGTTTTTTCGTGAAAGCTCGTAACATTGGCATGCCACTTTTGAACCCGAACTTACAAATGTTATAAAAAAAACTTACGAAAATTAAAAATGTTATGTAGAAACCAATTTGACAGTACGACGTGATCACGTACCTGTTGTTCACGTGAACAAGTGATTTAATTTCACGGATACGTACGACACATTTGTACGTGATCACGTGATTTTGTTCTGGTTTTTTTCAAGCTTCGAATTTGAGACTCCATTGTATAATTAAGTAATTCTTGGTATTTACAAGAAAAACACGTTTTATTGTTTTAGCTTATAATATTTTATTGATCTGTCTTCTTAGAACACAATAATACCACTGACACCGATGCGTAGATCAATCCTGCCAACGTCTTCTCAGAGAGAAGATATGGGAGACCGGTATTGTGCTGAGAGATCACCAACTTACGCTCAATGTTAAATAGATCAAACAATTGATCGTCGCGAGAGTACAACAACTCGCACTTGCATTGGTGTGGGGCGAGTGTCAGAGTTACTCTTCTTGGGGTGGTCATCCCTTATGTAACAATATACATAATTGCTTTCATGATTGCCCACGTTGGCCAAAACAATATCACTGATCGGCCAGAAGAACCCTGGAAACTGTGCGTATTACAGAGGGATATGTCTCCTGTATACATCGTATAACATTTTTCCTGCCGTCTTGTAAAACCGCCTGAAACTGCGTTCAGGCCAGTGAAATCCACCATTGACCAATTATTCACATCACGGCAGATCATGGCAAAGACCAGGAGTTTCGAGTCGATACCATCTATTCATCGGCTTTAAGGCCGCGAGACGAGCATTATCCAGTTTTGGCATACCTGCAAAAATCGTCCATCTGTGCAGCCCTTCGCTCTGTCTCGGTCGGTAAAGACCAGAACCGAGACATTTGATGTGAAAAGAGAATTTACCTAGACAAGACGACGCACTGTCAATCGATTAATTTACCCGCATTCTCGAGAAGATCGTGAAAATGAACTCAAACGTCAACACTAGAAACGTGATCTTCCACAAGTCTGTGGTGCTGCTCAGATATGCCGATGTCATTGACGTCATCGGAAGATCGGGCTGTCAGCGGAGCGTTTGTGAGCTTCGAGAAGGAAGCGCCTAGGATCTTGCTGTCAATGAGAGTAAGACACATATATGCTGTCTACAGAAAAGGTCAAGCAAAACTCTTGGACAAAACGTTATTCTTTAGAGAGCTGTAACTTCGAAGCAGTAAAAGACTTTGTCTAGGTTGCGAAGTTAACTCCAGCAACGTCACTGCCGCGGAGATAAAACGAAGGATCACACTTACCAATCGCTGTGTTATTTTGGGCTTGGAAGGCAATTGAGGAATAAGGCCCTTTCTCGAAGAACCAAGATATGCCTTTCTAAGACCTTGATAGTCACAGACCGCCTGTAGCAGAAGCTGGACACTAACCAAAGCAGACGAGGGGATTCTTGCCCGGTTCGAGAGAAATGTCCTCTGATGCATCTTTTCTAACGGATGTACTGATTGTTGTTTGGAAGAGAAACTGAACAGCGACATCCATTTGGTAAAACAAGTTGGAGTCTCTCGTCTCAGATGGGCAGGTCATGTAAAGCGACCGATGCTTCGGCCCGGATAGTCTTCCGCTCGAACCCCCAGGACGCAGCTGGAAAGGGACCTGAACGTGCGTGGCTGGGAGCAACTACCGCAAGACCGTGCCAAATGGAGAGGCATATTGGCTAAGGCCCAAGTCCTCCCCAGACCCAGGATAAGAAGAAGAAGATCGGCCAGTTGCCGTCAATCAAGGAGCCATATTTCCCTTTATCCCACGCATTCAATTAATTGAAGCAGCATCGCTTTTGCCACCTTTTAGACCTCTAAGAGGCTCCTTAAGCTCAAAGCCACATCTTCAAGCCCCGACCATTTTAAGGCACACCATTTGTTTGCATTCGCCAGAGCTCGCCAGCCCTGTCGCCTCTGTTTTTTTTTTCTTCCTGAATTATGTCAATTCATAGCGATTTCCTTGAAAAGCAAATTCTTTCAGACCAACGCTTGTCTCAGCCAACATGTCACGGCAAAAGAAAGTACCCACGTGGCCTTCTATTGAGGCTATTTCTCCCTCCGTATAATCCCAGACAACGTCCGATTCATGCGCATTCTCTCCCCACGAGCATTCGGCTTGTTTTCCTGGAAAAGCCCGCGCTTACCCCGTGCACTCCCCTCAAGAGGTATCAACGAATCCTGATCAATTCTTTTGTAGTCTAGCCTCCAGCGATGGACAGAGCCCTACAGCAAATATTAGCAAACGATAGCCTCCCCGCCTCTCTCCCGCTCTCTCCCTCGCCGTGTGGGCCCGTGATTCACACAACATGGCCGACCCATTAATCTTGGACCGCAGTTCCACATAATCCCCCCAAATCTGCGGAATCGACGCAGCGAATTACTTCATTATTGCCGCCCGGCCGGAGGGACCAACAGAGCGAACGAGCGAACGTACGGTGTGTGTATGTATGGCGTGCGTTGCTGAGGGGGCGGGATGTAGGAGGCATGGAGAGATCCTTGTATGCCCAAATTCAGGCACCTAAATCAATGTCCGATCGTGATTCTCGATAAATCGAATTGGAAACCGTTCCAGCCGATCGCGGGGGGAGTAGCGGGCGGACAATGCAAACAGCACATGCGCGCGCGCTCACACAATCGACGCAGGACCGCATTAAGGTTCATTCCACAGCTGGGGACCGGGCGGTCGCACGAGTGCGGCGGTTCTGCGAATTCACTTCGCCCGGAATGGACTCATCAGGCATCGCACAATCAAAAGGGATACGCTACGCGTCTTGGGCTGCGTTCTCCGATGCCTGTTGCTCGTTGCCCGTTTTGCGTTTTGCTGCTCTGCGCGTTCCCAATCCACACACGGTTAGCCACGAATACCTCGCTGATTGCTTGATTTAGGTACCATGTTGGAGTCCCGGACGAGCGTGAAGGGCCCGCGTCCCTTCGGAGGGGCCACCATACCTGGCGGACCACGACAACGACAACGAAGACGATGGGCCCTACAGAGTTGCCGTGGTGTGTTGTCGACGCGCTGTTCCTCGTTTTTTTGCCCGGTTTTTGCTGTTGCCGCGGTTGCGGTTGTTGTTTTTGCACCTTGGCCCGATTTCATGGTCTCACCTTTATATGGTGCGGGAGTCGAATCTCGGCTCTCCGGGCCGCGCGATGGTGGTGGTTCCTTAATCAAGATTTCAGCCCGGCCTGGGACAGATACATTTTATTTTCATGGCGGTTTGCGGGCGAACCCCTCTGCCGGGGCTGGGAACGGGGGAGCATCGGTTTTTGCTAGTGTGTCGGATTCGGGTTGTTTCGTCGTATTGGGACATAAATTATTTATTTTTAGCGCAGAATCGATTTTGTACGGCGTCGTTCGGTGTTTGGGGCTGGCACAGCCCCCTTTTTGGGCTTCGGGGCTGTTGGTGCTCTCAATTTGTGGTTTGTCGATTGGATTGCCTGCGTGTGTTCGCCGCAACACAAAATACAGACATTTTGTGGGCGAACACGGTCCGTTGCGACTCAATGGGAACACGTTTGTCATCTGGATAGCGACGAGGATGGCAACGGTGGTCGAGGGCTTTTTGGCGAGAATCGATGTTGGCCTAGTGGGGTTTGGCCAAGACGGATTGATTTTGTCTAAAAAAAATAGTTCAAACGTGTGTCCACTCCTTAATGGTCGGCATCGAGGGGCTTTGTGAGTCGTCGTGTAGTTTCGTCGAATATTTTTATGACATGTTCTCTTGTGACTTTTATTAAAATAGTTTAAGTTTAAATTAAATTTAAATCTTCATAAAGAATGTTACCGGTCATCTACATTTCTATTGTATGGGGTTCGAATGACGCTTGGCGTGTTTCTTGGTAAGAAGATTTTCTCGTATTTCTAGTGTTAAGATCTTTTACTCCAAACCGTTAACACAAGCAGCTCCCAAGATATTTTGATGAAACTACGTTCCTTCATTATTTGTAAGTAAGGCGTAAATAAAAGATTAGTAATTTTTATAATTATTTATTTATTCTTAATTTAAGTTCTTTTTCTTAATTTTAAATTAATCGCTCGCATCAACGTATTCGTCAGAGCTCTACTAGGTGGACACTCTTCGGGAGCCTGTAAAAGTGGAATCATTTCTTGAGATTGTGGGTTCCTGTTCCTATGGAAAGATATGCATCCGATTAAATTAAATTGTTTACTATATAATATATAAATAGTACGAACAACATCAGTACCGAAATCAAACGCAGAGTTAACTCTTGCCAACCACTGTTCCTATGGGCTCAAGAGGCGATTGAGTAGTAGAGCCATTTGTCGAAGGACCAACTGCAACAAGACCTTGATCATCCCAGTCCTGCTATCCGGCGCAGAGGCATGGACAATCTCAAAAGCGGATGAGGAAGTCCTTAGTCTCTTCGGGAGAAAGGTTCGATCAATGGTCCTGTTTGCGTTGACGGATTTATGGAGGAGAAGATTCAACCATGAACTGCACAGCGACATGAGCCTGGTCAGACGTCTGTGGATTCAACACCCAAGATGGCTAGGCGATTTAGAGCGTATGGGAAACTCAGCTCCTGCCAGTCTTCGAATCCACAACAGAGGACGCCCGAGTAACGATACCTAACACCGCCACGGGCAACCAGCAGGTCAGGCACGGCCATCCGCCCAACACACGTGTCCGATAACTCGGTCAACGGCCTTCCGCCGAACACATTTCGATTAACTTGCAATATTTGAAAGGCCTTCCGCCGAAATATTTCCCAACTTTGTAATGTTCAGGTGATTTTTTTTGCAAGCATGCGTCTGGAGCGTTTCCGTCCGAAGCGTTTCGATCACTTCAATGCAAGGCAATAAAAGTCACCTCAGCAAAATTGATCTGAGGAATAACTCAGAATTTGTAAAATAAAATTAGTTCTCGACAACCAGTTGAACAGTCCGCATCGTTCAAAATAAATTTTATAACGTACTATAGAATTTGTGTAATTCCCGCGTTTAAGGTGGTGCACCCAGGTTGAGAAGAACCTCAACCAACTTGGCGTGCGACACTGGAGGCAGCTAGTCAGAAACCGTGCTACTTGGAGAGGATTGTGGGTTGGGGCTCCACACCGGACTGTAGTTTAATATATCTCTACACATTCGATTTTTTATTTCTAAGCTGCTGGCGTATAATTGTGCACACAAAAGGACTTAATTTTATGTTTACCATTAGCAGGGGAACTTCCTAGGCAGCCTAATCAAAGATCTTTTTACTAAGCTTTGCAAGGCTTGATCGAGATTTTTTCAGTGACCCTTGTAGGAGAACTAGATGCAAGCTCCCAGATTTCATCCATCTCTCTTGCCACTAAACCTTAAAGATAGTTCTGCGGCACTAACAATTGCACTCATCGTTTTAATGCATAACAGTTCATTTATTTTCCGTTTTTGCACTTTGAATGTACGTATAAGTACGAAAATGCCTTCGACGGTCGTCCAGTATTCGATGTCATTCTTGATGTTTGGATTAGATCGTAGAACTCTACAAGCAATACAATTTCTTAATCCACGGATCATCCTTCTGAAACCTTAGCATTTCTCGGTTAATTCGATCCCACCTTGGATGTAGCTTGCAACTCATAGAGCACTAAAGGAATTTCTTTAACATTATGAGAACCAATTCTCGCTTATCGTTTCCTCATCTGCACTAGGGGAATCGTATTGGGATTCTGAAGGGAAATACTCCGGAGGTTACATTCGGTTACATTTTGAAAACTTTTCACAATGTTCAAGAAAATGGACAAGCCTAAGGCCTTCAAACAAAAGGATAAGCATGACCATTTGCTGAGGTCGTACGTAGTTCGAACTTACATAAAAGATTCCTTAAATAACAACAGCGTTGCTACTTAGCTACCTCATGCAAGACGATGGATTTGACTCAATTAATGCAATTAATTCTCTTGCTACAACATGCTTGCTGTTTGTGATGTCACACAGCGGTAAATATCGTTTCCAGGGGATGCTTTTTTTTGTTTGCAAAACGTTAAGACATCATGTTTTAGCTGTCGATTGATACCAAACTTTTGTCATTCGGACGGATTTTTGAATTAAGTCCTGCAGGCTAGTTGTGCAAAATAACAAACTGTGCATCGGCGGCAATGTGGCTTGCTATCAGCCCCTTTTTTGAAAAGTTTCCAACATTGATAACATCCTGGCCGTTTTCTCGACTGTCAGGACCCCTAACTAATACGTCAAAATGGCATCAAAACAGTGATAGAAAGTGCGTACGCACTTTCAACTTGGTTTGCACGAGAATGATACATGCATGCATGAAGAGTGGTGCCCAGTTACCAATCAGAATGGCTTGTTCTCAAAACACTCTAAGCAGCTGCCGCCTTCATATAGAGGTCACATAGAGGTCTATTGGGAAGAATCTGGCTGTTGGAGTGGTTTTAATCGCACTTGTGACTTCTAGACGTCAAATTTCTGTATCCTGGTCCATCCCATCAAGCTGATAGTTTTCAGCGCAGCCTGTCACACCTTAGGCCTAAGCTGGGCCGTTGTGATACCACGCGGATCTAGTTGATGCTATTCTGCAAACAAGTTGGTGCTTTATTAAGCGGTGGAGATGTATGATATCTAGCAATGCTACTTAAGGTGTTACAGTACTAGCCATAGAAGAAAAGGTGCTAGATAGTTCCTCCTCCTCGCCTCTCCAGCTTCTGCAGAAGTCATTGTAGGGAAGGTCCAATCTAGGTACGTGTGGTCCAATGACACATTACCGGGTTATAACGTCGATAAGAGTTAAGAGTTCAAAGATTCGGCCAACTCATTCTGATCAGACTGAGTGAGCGTTTTCGATCGAAAGTAGGCAATATTTGTTTCGTGATGAAGCATCCTGTGCCGGTCCACTGTCGTCGTGACTGGCATTGACACAGTACGGAACTAATGCCCATTCTACCGATTTCGTCCGCTTCTTGCGCAGGCATTCTCTAGAATTCCTCTGATGTATAGAATCAATTTGATTTCCAGCAGCTTATCAATGCGTTTCATTGAAACTTGCCAATTCTCCAGTGCCATACAACGTCGAATTGGATGGACACCTCATGGTTGTTTACGGAAGAGAAGTCGCCTTGAAATGCGCAAGACATCCCCTCAACACGGCTTTGAATCCAGTGATCTGCAGACACACCCATCAGACATACCCCATCACTCAACTTAATCCACTCAACCCCTGCAACGTCTCTATTCGCGCTTATTTACGAGACCCCTGTCGCAACTAATTGCTGCGAAGCAGCCGAAGCGTCTCCTCTTAATGACATTCATTTGGCATTTCCTGAGCCCCAAGCCGGCTCCCTGCCTCCCCTCCTCTGAGACGGCTCGACGTTCAAAACAACGATGCCTCTTCCAAGAACCGAAAGATGACTCTCTCGAAATTTATATCCGTGCAGCCGTCATAAATTCAATGAATTCTCAGATTGCCGTCCAAAACTTAATCAAGCGACTGACGATGAGTCCGCCGACGACGATATACACAGCCCCATCGGCGCGGCGGCTCGGCCGCCGGACACCGCGACAGAGACAAGCGGTGACATTGGCTAAATAATTTCGTTAAACTCAGGGTAACTCCGTCACGAAGAAGGTGGCAATCGGCCTCGAGTTACTATTTAACCGTCCATCCTCATCCATCACGCCAGAATCATCGCATAAAACTGACCAGTCGTCCCGTCCCGTCTCGACCGCGTCCGAAACAGAGACATATCACACTCGGAGCGGATATAAATTCAGAGGCGAGGTAAATGAATAAACGAGCGGCCCATTTGGGCGGCTGCTGCGTCGCAAACCCGTTCCAGCCCCGGCGACGTTCTTAACAATTTAATTTATTCGCGAAAGTCCAACCGAGTCCAACTGCAGAAGTTCCAATCCAAGACGAGGCCGGAATCCAGCGGTTTCCTGTACGTGCATGAGTCGAGCGAGAGCAAAAAAAAAACGCAGAAACAAGACGCAACACTCGTTCCCTCGTGCAGCAAGGAGGCCTCTGCGAGCCCGTCCCGCCGGCAAACGCGAAAATTAAAACATTCGTGGACGTTTATCGCGACATAATTGCAGCGATGAGTATCAGTGGTAGTGATCTATCAAGGTGTCCGTCCGTAGCTGCCGTTAATTTAATATTTGTCCCCTGCTCCCGTCGACGACAACGGCAACGAAGATGACCGATGGAGACGGACGGACGGCCGGAGAAGCGAAAAACAAGCGCATTTGCAAACTGGTATTGAATTTCCACGAGAGGATGAGGATGAGGATGAGGATGAGGATGAGGATGAGGATGAGGATGAGGATGAGGATGAGGATGAGGATGAGGATGAGGATGAGGATGAGGATGAGGATGAGGATGAGGATGAGGATGAGGATGAGGATGAGGATGAGGATGAGGATGAGGATGAGGATGAGGATGAGGATGAGGATGAGGATGAGGATGAGGATGAGGATGAGGATGAGGATGAGGATGAGGATGAGGATGGGGATGAGGATGAGGATGAGGATGAGGATGAGGATGAGGATGAGGATGAGGATGAGGATGAGGATGAGGATGAGGATGAGGATGAGGATGAGGATGAGGATGAGGATGAGGATGAGGATGAGGATGAGGATGAGGATGAGGATGAGGATGAGGATGAGGATGAGGATGAGGATGAGGATGAGGATGAGGATGGGGATGAGGATGAGGATGAGGATGAGGATGAGGATGAGGATGAGGATGAGGATGAGGATGAGGATGAGGATGAGGATGAGGATGAGGATGAGGATGAGGATGAGGATGAGGATGAGGATGAGGATGAGGATGAGGATGAGGATGAGGATGAGGATGAGGATGAGGATGAGGATGAGGATGAGGATGAGGATGAGGATGAGGATGAGGATGAGGATGAGGATGAGGATGAGGATGAGGATGAGGATGAGGATGAGGATGAGGATGAGGATGAGGATGAGGATGAGGATGAGGATGAGGATGAGGATGAGGATGAGGATGAGGATGAGGATGAGGATGAGGATGAGGATGAGGATGAGGATGAGGATGAGGATGAGGATGAGGATGAGGATGAGGATGAGGATGAGGATGAGGATGAGGATGAGGATGAGGATGAGGATGAGGATGAGGATGAGGATGAGGATGAGGATGAGGATGAGGATGAGGATGAGGATGAGGATGAGGATGAGGATGAGGATGAGGATGAGGATGAGGATGAGGATGAGGATGAGGATGAGGATGAGGATGAGGATGAGGATGAGGATGAGGATGAGGATGAGGA
The DNA here is from genome assembly GCA_964034865.1 of Eristalis intricaria. Classification (NCBI taxonomy): domain Eukaryota; kingdom Metazoa; phylum Arthropoda; class Insecta; order Diptera; family Syrphidae; genus Eristalis; species Eristalis intricaria. Next base: position 66,286,543 of record OZ035877.1, read on the forward strand.
TGAGGATGAGGATGAGGATGAGGATGAGGATGAGGATGAGGATGAGGATGAGGATGAGGATGAGGATGAGGATGAGGATGAGGATGAGGATGAGGATGAGGATGAGGATGAGGATGAGGATGAGGATGAGGATGAGGATGAGGATGAGGATGAGGATGAGGATGAGGATGAGGATGAGGATGAGGATGAGGATGAGGATGAGGATGAGGATGAGGATGAGGATGAGGATGAGGATGAGGATGAGGATGAGGATGAGGATGAGGATGAGGATGAGGATGAGGATGAGGATGAGGATGAGGATGAGGATGAGGATGAGGATGAGGATGAGGATGAGGATGAGGATGAGGATGAGGATGAGGATGAGGTGGAGGATGAGGATGAGGATGAGGATGAGGATGAGGATGAGGATGAGGATGAGGATGAGGATGAGGATGAGGATGAGGATGAGGATGAGGATGAGGATGAGGATGAGGATGAGGATGAGGATGAGGATGAGGATGAGGATGAGGATGAGGTGGAGGTGGAGGTGGAGGTGGAGGTGGAGGTGGAGGATGAGGTGGAGGTGGAGGATGAGGTGGAGGATGAGGTGGAGGATGAGGTGGAGGATGAGGTGGAGGATGAGGTGGAGGATGAGGTGGAGGATGAGGTGGAGGATGAGGTGGAGGATGAGGTGGAGGATGAGGTGGAGGATGAGGTGGAGGATGAGGATGAGGATGAGGATGAGGATGAGGATGAGGATGAGGATGAGGATGAGGATGAGGATGAGGATGAGGATGAGGATGAGGATGAGGATGAGGATGAGGATGAGGATGAGGATGAGGATGAGGATGAGGATGAGGATGAGGATGAGGATGAGGATGAGGATGAGGATGAGGATGAGGATGAGGATGAGGATGAGGATGAGGATGAGGATGAGGATGAGGATGAGGATGAGGATGAGGATGAGGATGAGGTGGAGGATGAGGTGGAGGAAGTGGATGAGAAACTCTGCCCTCAATAAAACTCTGATCTGACCCATCACATGTCTGACAACACAATTTCTGTCGCACACGTTATTTCCAGGTATCTGGTACTATTCTCCAGCCACGTTTCGGTGCTGTATCAATTAGTGGAGGCACAACAGAAATTAGCATACCAAAAAAAGTAGAGACAGCTCAACCGGGCATTTGGTTCAACTTGGGGCCCCCTTCAAATGGAAACCAGTCTGGGATGCGATCGCGCAGGTTCCTCAGCTTTTTGGGTCACGTTCGGTGAACCCCTCCGGGGCATCCTGCGTCACCTTGTAATAACAACAATCGTCTTGTTCGCCACAATTACACGAATTTTATCGAAGCCCACCGAAATAACATCTCCGGACACCTGCAAGTGGCGAAATAGGCCCTCCCCTTTCCACTCGGACGCGCACTCGAAGCGCAAAACCAATGACTCTCGCGTCCTCGTCCTCCATCACACTTAATAACGTACTTAAGTAAATTATTTAATAAGCATCGCTGTCCAGCCGCACAAAGGATACCGCCCCGTTTCCCATTCCAGCGTACGGGAGATGATTATTAAATCATTGCACCGCGTAATCACACAACCAGCGCACTGCACGGCGAGTACATCAGTCCATCAAAGCCATCAGTGCCATCACAGCCATCAGCAATCAGCCATCAGCCATCAGCCATCAGCCATCAGCCACCAACACCACCACACCAGGCCAACTCCAGCTCCAGCTCCAGCTCCTGCTCCACAAAACGACGACTTAAGTACATAATGGCCATTATAAAGCATCATGGCGCGCACGATTTATGTTTTAATTTGCCATTATGAAATGTTAATGCGGCCGCAGATCGCGGCGGAGCGGGGCGGGCGCAGCGGCAACCGAAGGCCAGCGGCACGGTGCGGCAGTGAGTGCAGCCCTTCGCTCGGCCGGCATTCCTGCCGCACTGCGTCGCGTTGCCTCGAACATGCGAAAAAGAAGAATTAAGCGATAAAAACGCGCGATCGTTTCGCGAAATTGCAGTGCTAAAATGCTTTGCAGCAATTTGTTGGTTAAGAGGAAATTACAGAGTGTACACTACATACATACCCTCCTCGGGAGGGCGGGCAGCGAGCACAAGGAACGAGAAATGATGCGGCTCAGCGAGCGAACGTGGACATGATGGCCTCCCGGGAGGGCATGCGGGCATGCGGAGTCCGTGCTATCACGAGGATTTCCCCGATTATGTTGCGGGAGATTATGTGAAAATTGTTATTGCTGGCCGCTTAAGAAAATTCCCAATAACGACCATCATCGTGTGGAAATTATGAAATGCATCCAGCGGAGGATGGGCCTGATGACGTTGCTGTGCGGTGCTGGTGCGGCGGTGTTTGTCAGGCGTTCGCTTGACGAGGGGCTACAACATTGTTAGATGGCCGCTTCGAGTGGAGGTCTTAACGGAAAATGGGAAAGAATGCATTTTGTGTTGGAATCGAGGGCGGATGGGGGAAGGCTCGACGCGCGAGTGATTTGTGGCGATGGGCGAGGAAGTGATGTTCTGGACACTGATACAAGATGAATCATGGCTGCTGCGGTTAGGTTCTTGGTTGGGAATGGGTCGTGTTCCTCGACCATCAGGTTGTATTTTTTTTCGGTTTCTTGGTGGAAGGAGTGTCACGTAGTCACTTCAAAAGACTTCAGTACAACTTGACATCCTATCGTCAAACATTCCAGTGCGTGTCAGCATGACTTCCATGGGCGAGAACTGCTGCAAGGAGTCCATAGGTTGCAAGAAGGGACACAGCTTCGAATTATGTGCTGGCTTAAGGTGCCGGTAGTCTTTCTGGAGTTGCTGGTGGACAGTGATCGGTTTTTGAAAAGGCTGCCAATTGTGATCTCCTTAACCGTGACCAAATGATTGCCTGCTATTTCGTAGTGGAGTGCTAATGGCGACAAACATACTTGAAGTTTATTGAAAAATATTGCTAAAAAGCAAGGATTATAAGAACTGAGTTTTATTCCAAATAGACTAAATTTATATGTATTAATAGAACGCACTAGTAGCAGCTTGCGAAATATAACTTTTATTTGATTCGATTTTAACACATCTAATCGCCAACCAAGGGTTATTCAGAACGTATGTTTCAAAATGATTGTTTATGCTTTTTCTTTGACATTTACTGATTTTGATGTCGGTAACGTGGTTACATTTCTTTATAATCATTTATTTGTTATAAATTTATGTATAATTTGTTATGTTGTTTATAACGTCCAAAAACAATACTCCTTAACCTTCATTAACAGGTGATGGACTGTGATGAAATATCTCCAAAGGCAGCTCACAAATATCTAGTAATGGAATATCCCCTAACGCAGCTTACAAAAATCCAAAGATCCCTCCGGCTTCACAGACAAACAGGTTATCATAGAACAACACCGACGGCAGCACTCGAAGCTATCCTATTCCTCCATCCCTTCGGCGTATTCTGTACCAACAGAGCAGCCTCATCAGCTCTGAGGCTCAGAGAAGCGAGTTTCTGAAAGGACGGTCATGCTTCCATCCGTGTACAGTAGCAAAGTATTTACAAGAATCAAACAGAAAGTCCTGCCACCAACATCAGCCTCGAAGAAGAACTTCCACTTTTCCCAGAAAACACTGAGTTCTTGCCATGCAACTGGTTGCAGCAGAAGGGGAATTCTCCCTGTATACTGACGGCACAAAAACGAGTGGCGCAGGGATTTTGTGTGACCAATTCCTCAGCCTGGTACAAAGAGGCGGCATTTTCCAAGCTGAAGTGGAGAACACAACATAACCAAAAATCTATCTCCTTTTTGTGTACAGTCAGCGGCAATAAAAACCATAACATCGGACATCTTGACGTCGAAATGGGTCAGCTTATGCAGGCAGTGCATCCATTTGGCAGACACGGCCATCTTATCCCGGGTACCAAGCCAAAAGCTGATAGTCTCGCCAAAAATATTCAGGCAATCCCTTCCACACTCACGCCGCTTTGCTCCACAAGGAAGAACCTGGAAGACGAAGTCTGTGATAGAGCCAGAACTCGATGGATTGATCTGGAATTTGGAGCAACGGCAAGGACCCTGTGGCCACACTGAGAAGTAAGAGACTAACATCATCGATCACCTTTAGTAGTGCGCACCCAAATGCGAGGCCTTACGGGGCACTTAACCTTAGACACGCATACACAGCGACTAGCCATAACCCTCAACGACTTTTGAAGGAGCTGCAGAGATGAGAAAGAAATAGAATCTATCCAACATCTGCTCTGCGAATGCCCATCACCTGCGTTCCTAACCACTTAAGCACCAGGATCTTTGGTAAAAATGGGGACCAAATCTCACGGCAATCCGGTGGATGTACACGGTGATTGTTAGATCAATCTTGTCATATGGAAACAGGCTTCTTAGAAAACCATCAACTCAGAGGCATTAACTAAAGCCGCCGTTCGATACACCAACCTTACCGAACCAAACGATCTAAGTAACCATATAAAATCAGCTTGTCATTAAGCCCATCGGGGCTGTCTGGCGTCAACCATGCCTGCGCGACTTTTTGTGCGAAGTTGCTTTGGAGCTCTCTTCAACTCATTCCTAAAAAAATCGATGCCCCTTCAACTGTTCCTCGCCACGTTAAATCAAGCCGTCCCAGCAGATTCGACTGCAGTGGAGGCTGTGTGTGATCCACTGCCGCTTTCTCCTTCGTATAATGATGTTTATTGGATTCAGAGCTATTTTTAAGAGTTTGAGGTAATATTAAGCATACAAACAGTTGACCACTTTATTCAGGTGACTTCTGAAAAGAGCTCCATAAGGTCATGCAAGTATAATAAATTGGACATGGGCAAACACACTCGATCATAACCTTAACCGTGTGACCGCTAGAAGGAAGAATTTGACGATATTCAACCGCAATCCGAAAGAGCTTTTGCGCCGTTTGGTTACCGTGGATGAAGCAATTGACAACTAATTGACCAAGTCGATGGTGACTACACTCCTACTTTCCTTGACTTCTGTAATTTTCCTACGGTCGAAGGGTGGACAACCCAAGAACCCACCAACAATTGGCCCATCCACGTATAGACAGATGGATCGAAGATGCCAAGAAGGCACGGGTCCGAGAATTTTCTTCGATTTGTTAAACATGCGCTGCTCCATCAAAGTTCCTGACTATAGGAGTGTGTTTAGACGGGGGTCCCCACAGTCAATCAAGCGGGCAGTACGTAATCAATTCCCTAATATAACAAGATGAAATTAATGTTCTTTAATTTATCTCCGTCCATTATTCAAAAACCGGATGTATATTTTCATGCACAATGTAAATATGCAACCAGTGTGTTTGGTCAATTATTTTGTATTGGTGAAAATTGTAGTGATGATTGCATTTTGATAGAGAATGTAGATCAATTTATGTACCTAGGACTCTTACTTGACTCTAATAGGAAATTCTCATCCCACGCTACTGCATTGAAGAAGTACTTTATCTCCTCACTTAGGCATTTCTATTGCCTCCGTAATATATGTTCGACTAAGCTCCTAACTACAATTTATTATGGACTTCTTAATTCTAAGCTTCAATGCGGTATAAATTGCTGGGGAAGTGGGTACCAAAACAAAGTTCAGCCATTGCTTGTCTTGCAAAAGTCCTGTCGTCACTTGTCAGTCTGTCCTTTGTTTTGTCAATTAGGGATTCTTCCTGTTCGTCACTTATACTGTTTTAAGGTTCTAAAAGCATTCTTTATGAAGTCTGCTAACAGAAACTTTCGTATAACCTCAAACTATAACCTACGAAATAACTCGCTCAATATGTTACAAGTTTAACGATACAATAATTCAACACAAGAAAAACTCAATGTTTATTTAGATTTAAGTTTATTGTCTCTGTATTTTAATGCTACCCCGCTCAAACGATCAACAACGAATGCCGTCCTCATTACTTCATCAGCGCCATATTGAAAAAGAGTGCTCTCCTCAGTGCTGCCAAGTCTCGGCAGATGTAATCATCACACAAGAGTCAAACTATCGAGCCACCGCATATAGAAATTCTTATTCAGTTGTATGTAATCGTTTATTTAATGTCCTCCCGGAAGAAATCAGATGTGTTCACATGTCCAAAAGTTTTCTAAAGCGCGTACAAAATTGGCTGTTTTCTCAACATTATTATAGTTTAGACTCTCTTACTTCTAATATTTTGATCTAACTTTCGTTTTCACCTCTTGATATTTTGCATCCTTTATGAAGTGAAACGACGAGAAGCCTTGGATACGGATGACCCTACTGCTGACGACCATGGACAACGAAATAAGGACAACGATTTTCGGTTCTGCACGTGGAATGTGAGGTCCCTGAACAGACCACGTGCAGCCGATGAACTTTCGGAATCCCTCGAAGCTTATAAGGCAGATATCACCGCCATTCAGGAGGTGCGGTGGGATGGGCCGGGCAAATAGAGGATGAAAAACTGCGATATTTACTTCGGCGATTGCTACAAAGAGCGAAGGCAGCGCTTATTCGGATGCGGGTTTGTTGTTCGAGGCAGACTTAGGCAAGAAGTCTTAAGCCTTAAATACATAAGCGAGCGCCTCATAACAATCCGCATCAAGGCTACATTCGGCAACATCAGCCTGATATGCGCCCACGCCCCAACGGAGGATAAAGATGTCGACAGCAATGACGACCTTTACGATCTCCTAGAAAGAACATACGATCAGCTGGGCAAGGAAGACATCTTTGCTAGAGTCATCGGGAAGCACAGCCTGCACGACAACACGTCCGAGAACGGACTCAGTCTTTTGGACTTCGTAACGGGGCGAAACAATCAACGTCAACCAGATTGATCACATTGCGATCGACGTCAGACATTCCGAACATTCCGAGGAGCCAACATCGACTCGGATCATTTCCTTGTTGTAGCCAAGGTAAGAACACGGATATCGATAGGACAACGGAGTAGAGCAAGACCAAGACAGTTTGATGTTGGAAAGCTACAATCGCAATTGACCGCTAGTAACTTTGCCGATCGAGTCTCCCTAAAGCTCTCAGAGAGTCCAACCCTGCCAAGTGAAACAATCGATCAACAATGGAACCGTTGTCAAAAAGCCATCAGAGAAGCTGCATCTGATGTGCTGGGTCTTAAAACGCCACCCCAAAAAATCCCCTGGTTTGACAACGAGTGCAGGCAGGCACATTCAGCGAAGCAAGCAGCATACAAGGCGACGCTGGACAGAAGGACGAGAGCGGTTCGTGAGCTCTACGAACTTAAAAGTGCACCGGCTTCTCACAAAGAAATAGAAAGAGCATGAGAATCGCGCGATCGAGGACATGGAGAGGTGTTACGGCAGAAATGACGTCCGAAAGTTCTACCAACGGGTAAAACAACTATCCAATGGATACAAAATTCGGACAGAAGCCTGTCGTGACGCAGAGGGACAACTCGTAGTAGATTCGCTGCCGATACTGAGAATCTGGAAGGATCATTTCTGTAGGCTGTTAAACGGCGAGGAAGACTCCAATACCGCTGTCAGGCAGAATGTTCCCCTCAACCCAATTGACGATGATCGACGAGAATTCCGGCTCCCCGACCAAGACCAAGTCAAGGTAGCGATATCGAGACTAAAGTCGAATAAAGCTGCTGGTGCAGATGGACTGTCTAAGGAACTGTTTAAGGCAGCTGGAGATGAGCTGGTAAGGTAAATGCACCAACTCATCTGTAAGATATGGTCGGAGGAAAGCATGCTCTACGAGTGGAATCTCAGTATCGTTTGCCCGATCCACAAGAAAGGGGACTCCTTTGACTGCACCAACTATAGAGGGATAAGTCTCCTTAACATAGCCTATAAGATCCTCTCTGCCGTTTTGTGTGAGCGCCTTTTCCATTCGTCAACAACCTGATAGGTCCTTATCAGTGCGGTTTCAGGCCGGGGAAGTCCACCATCGACCAAATCTTCACACTATGGTAGATCTTGGAAAAAACCCAAGAAATGCAGATCGACACCCACCAACTATTCGTCGATTTCAAGGCCGCATATGACAGCATGCATAGGGACGAGCTATACAACGCCATGTCAAGTTTTGACACTCCTGCCAAACTCGTCAGGTTGTGCAGGATGACGATGGAGAATTCTCGCAGCTCCATCAAGGTCGGTAACGAACTCACCGAGACCTTCAATGTCAAAAAAGGTTGTCTAACAAGACGACGCGCTGTCATGTGATTTCTTCAACATCATCCTGGAGAAGATCGTGCAAGACTCACACGCCAACACTAGAGACACGATCTTCCAGAAGTCAGTACAACTGCTAGCCTACGCGGATGACAGTGACGTGATTGGCAGAACACAGCGAGCCGTCAATGAAGCGTTTGCTGGCATTGAGGCGGAGGCGGCTAAAATGGGTCTAGCGGTGAACGAGGACAAAACGAAGTATATGCTGTCATCAAGAAAGGACGCACAACATCGACGTCTTGGACAGAGCGTCACAATGGGCAGCTATAACTTCGACCTCGGCTCGCAAGTGAACTGTACGAACAACACCAGTACCGAGATTAAACGCAGACTTACTCTTGCCAATCGCTGTTTCTTTGGGCTCAAGAGGCAATTGTGTAGTAGAGTCCTCTCTCGAAGGACCAAGCTAACATTATATAACACCTTGATCATCCCTGTCGTGCTCTATGGTGCGAAGGCATGGACAATCACAAAAGCGGATGAAGAAGCACTTGGTCTTTTCGAGAGAAAAGTTCTGCGTTCAATCTTTGGTCCTGTCTGCGTTGATGGTTATTGGAGAAGAAGATTCAACCACGAACTGAACGGGAGGCATGAGCCTAGCCAGGCGTCTACGGATTCAACGCCTAAGATGGCTGGGCCATGTAGAGCGCATGGACAACATTGCACCAGCCCGAAGAGTCTTCGACTCCGAACCAGTGGGACAACGCAATAAAGGACGCCCCCGCAACCGATGGCGCACCCAGGTGGAGAAGAACCTCAACCAACTTGGTGTGCGCAGTTGGAGACAGCTGGCAAAAGATCGTGCCGGCTGGAGAGGCTTACTGGTTGAGGCCCAGATCCACCCCGGACTGTAGCGCCACCTGAAGAAGAAAAAGAAGTGAATTAATTTGCAACAATTGCTTTTTCTTTTCTCTATTTTTTCCCCATCTTATTGTATTGTTCCTATTGATGTGGCATTCAACACTACTTGAACTCACTCAGTATAAAATATCGAATGCCACCAGATCTTTTCTTACCCTACTTTGTAAATTTTTAACGCACTGAATTTTTATATGGATTTGTTTTAATATTATATTTGTAAGTAATTTAAGAAAAATAAATACAAATACAAAAAAATGTTCTTCAAGCTATTTCAGCCTTAGTCATCAAGCCCAGGCCGGTCGCATCGCTGCTATTTAGAGTCAAAAGATCTCAGGACGATAACACTCTGCTGGGTTCCTAGCCATAGGAACATAACCGATAATGAAGCAGTTGATGAACATGTCAGGAAAGGGTCTGAAACTGACACATCCCAGGCAATTCTATGGTAAAGCCCACTCCTTGCGTTGGTTGGTGCTCTCTAACCACCTGCGACATCACTGATACTTTAATCCAAGCTAAGCAGTGCAACAACCACCAGAATTCTTCTTTTTCTTTATTTGGTGCTACAGTCCGGGCCTAACCTGGACATCAACCATCATGCCTCTCCAACTAGCGCGATCGCCAGCTGTCCTTCAATTTCGATTGAGGTCCATCCTCAGGTGGGTGCGCCACCTTAGACTTGGTCGTCCTCTGTTGCCTTGGAGCTGAGTTGTGGACTTTAGTTTTTGCTGTATTTATTTTCAGCCTCACCCTGTTTGCTTCAGCTTCTGGTTGGGAGACCTAAGGTCGAGGTTCAATATCCGATGCGAAAGTAAGTAACCATTGTCAGCGTAATCAAGGCGTTTACGGTCCTAAGAAAATTCTTCAGTCAATGCTGCACGTAGTAAACGATGATAACCACCAGAAAAAACAGTGGTAACAGTATGCACACTTGAGGAACTCCACTTTCGCCCTCAAACTCCTCTTATATGTTGCCATTGTTTAAGGCGTGACACTTATCACCTTCATCTGCAGCCTTTATAAAAGCTATGCGTTTTCCGGAATGCCTCAGATTGCATCGCGATTCAAGCTATAAAAAGCCTTCTCGAGGTCCATAAGCTTTAGATGTTTCGGAGACATGCACTCAACGTATTGCTCGATGATGATCCGTAAGGGGTTCATGTGATCGTCGGGGAACCAGCGTGAAAGCCTGTTCAAAGTCGTGAATTGAATATAAATGATGCTTCACCAGTTCCAGAAATATTCGAGCTGTTTTTGTTGGCCAATGCGGGTAGAATCCATATACCTCCCCAGATTCCATATTCCATCAAGTCTGAAGATTCTTCAGCCCTTGAAGCCAGTCTCTACGTCTCTGCACTACGCTGCACTTATTTATTCTTCGCTTGATATTGAGCTTCTAAGTCGGTTTCCTCTACTGCTGAGGTCGCTGCAATTCGAACTTGGATGTACCAGTTCTACGTCATGTACAATGGTACCAGCAACAGTTGATTCAGACACCTTCCCTGACTAAGACCTCCTTCAAGATTCGAGGAGAAATCCTCCAGGTTCCAGGTTCTCGGTCTCCCAGGCCTTGAGGCGAGCATGTTCGAATCGCTTTTACACTCTTCGAGCACATCGGGACGCAATTTGCATATCAAGTTCTTTCATGAGCCGAGCATGTTCGAAAGGCCTTGAAATTTGTGGGAGAGTCCCAAGATCTTCCATGTTCCTCATCCATTGACACTCGACATCATCTCATCATGAAATTCATCCACGGTGTCCTCCATCCACTTTCACTCGCTGCCACTGCATCAATCTCCTCTTCCTCACCCAAACCATCAGCCCCTCTTTTCCTCTTCCCCCTCGCTCTCTTCGTCCCCATTGACTTACCCATTAAATCGCAGAACCCGCCATCGCACATCACATCGATTCAACAGATTCTAATTCCTTCAACACCACTTGATGCACGGCCACGTAGCCATTCACTCTCCTCCAAGCGAGCAATCGAATGAAACGAACCTCTGCCGCGACCACGTTCCGCTCCGTCGTAGATTCAGGACCGAGTCGTGCAATGAAATTGAATAGGACATTGGAACTCTATTAAGATTTCCGAACTGATTCCGACTGTCACACACCGCCGTCGCCGCAGGCACATGCACATGCACACACACTCGCGGGAAGAACCTCTCTCCAAGCAGCAGCAGCAGCAACAGCAGCCGCATCAGCATCGACCGCCTTCATTATGGGGCCTCTGCCCCGGCTTAGATCACTGCACCGCGATAGGCAAATCAATTGGAATCGTGTAAGAGACACTTTAGAGTGGAACGTTTAAAATATTTCTAATTTGTTGTAACTTGACACTGGCCCGGCCCGGGGGGGCAGAGCATGGGAGATCGGGCAAATGGGCAACCAGGCAACCAGTCAACAAGTCAACCAGGAGCCCAGCGATAGTGGTGACTGGCTTAAGGCTAAGTGCGGCTGAAATATTCACTTGGCCTGGTGATTCAATCGATGAATACATTGACATTCACTGATAATGTCACGTTTGAGCGGAAGGAATGGGGTTGCTGTGCGCTGGAATGGGCCATGGCCGGGAATGGAAGCTCATGTGAACTGAACTCGTCTCCGTGGGGTTGGCGGTCGGTGGGGTTGTGACGTTGTGGCGTTAGCCAGACGTTGCAACTGAAGCTAGACCATATTTGGAAGTGTAAAAGTTAATTTAGGACAAGTGAACGTTGCGCTAATGAGGGTCACCCGGGGTCACAGGATGTTCCGTCGAGCGAGCGGATGGAGGTCTCTCTTTGGGTTAATGTTGCTTATCAATGCGGGAACTTGTGGAATAATTGGATCGGATTTTTGTTTTTTCCCTCTTGGCTACTGGGAATGGCTGTGGTGAGAATGGGTTGTGAGAGAGAGCGGATGGTGGCTGCCACTGGTTGGGGCATTGCTTTGAAAATGGTTGTCAGAGGTAGTGCTTCCGACTGTGAGTTGGTATAAGGCTGACAAGGTTTGTCTAATGTTCGCTGTTTTCTCTTGACACTTTTGAAGTTGCAACTGTCTTCACAGGTAACTAGACCTGTAGTAAGGCGGAGACTGAGCAAAGCCTACATCAAGATCAAGTAATTTAGCGTCCGCTCTATAGCGCTGTCATACATGGATAATGGCTGATTATTAAGGGTTCGCTTAAGTGGCAACAGGCTGCATTGATTTTTAAAATCTTTTAATTCAACTCCATTATATCATAGCTGACTATGCTCTCAAGATCGGAATTTATTTATAAAAATGTGAAAGAGTATCGGAGACAGAACAGAACCTTGGGGAACACCAGCATTTATTTGGTGGATATCACACTTGAACCCATCCGAAGAAAACTTAAATCCAATAACCAGGACCAATTATCCGACGCAAAATTCTGACAAACCCTTCAGGTGCTGAGTTCTGTCGCATAAGTTCTAGTAAAGCCTTGAAAAGTCTGAAACTGAATGAATGCTTTCATTGATGAAATCAAGCTTTCAAGTTTTTGCGATAGGTTGTTCTTTGAATGGGTGATTCGACTTTTCCTGCGTCCTCGGGTACCCAGACACCTTTCTAAGCATCGCTTTTCGGCCATGAGGTTTAAAGAGGCAGGGTTTTGGATGACAAACCGCAACAAACACCAAAGCGCCAAGAGCAGATGGCTGTGATGGACTGTGAAGGATGTTCTGTGAACCCATTCATATCCTCCATAGTCCTTGGTACTAAATAACGATTGCAGCGTTTTTTATCCTAAGATGGACGCAATGACAGTAACAGCATTGCCATATATTCTGATAGCCTGGCAGCATGGAATCGGTTGTCCGGTTATTCAAGCCGAACGTAAATACGCTGGTATACAAGGAAACGATAATGCCGATAGGGTTACGAAAGAGAACACTGAACTGGGGAAATCATAATCCATCGATTCTGAGAATAGCCTGTTGCGGAAGAAACTAGAAGCTTTTGATAAAGCTGTTGGATGGCGCATTTGGTGAAGTGCCTGGTCTTGTTTAGTGGGGTTCCCGGTTGGAATCTCAGTGAAAGCTAGGTAAGAACACTTTTATCTGGTTTTCAATAGGGGCTATGTATGCTGGTACTTACCTATCCACCTACATACCCTAGGATAAATCTGAAAATCGATATTGGACCTTCAAGAGCCCTGTGCGGAGCAAGAAGACTCAGATTCAGACTGTACGCTTACTAGTGGAAGTTCTTACAGCCATTGGCACCGATGCATTGCGTCTTAGTATTCCTCACAGTGACTTTTGTAGGTGAAGGCGAAGAAGAAAAATCTTTCCAAGATCAGCTCTGCGAGTGTCTGGTTCTAACAAGGAAGAACGCGGTTTGTTCAAAATGTTGGAAGCCCAAAATAGCCTTCTCGGCGTTCGGCGTCGCGTCGCATGTGGCCTAAATTACTAACGCACAGCTCGAAGCGTAACAGAGTGACCGATTTTTCTTAAAAACTTAACTTAAACACACTTATGTTTGAATTAAAATTTTAGTCCGTCCACCAAGCTACCTATGCATCTCTAAACGTTATCTGAACGCAATTGTTTTCTGATAATACTGATAATAATAATAATATGGGTGGCACGACAGTCCGAGGCGGACATGGGCCTAGCTTCTCAGCAACCACTCGTGTTGTGCGTGCTATTGTTCTCTCACGAGTGGAACTACTGATAATACAAATATCATCAATCTATCAAGCTAGTGCGAAAAAAGACAAAATATAAATCGCCCAATAAGAAGTTGAGTGGAACGTGCAGAGATGAACGTGTTACTGTTCAGAAAGTCATTGCGGCCCATACCGACACGAGTTTCTGAACAATTTGTCGAGATTTTGCTTCGTATTTTATTGTGTAGTCTTGATGTACAAGAATTATGAAAAATAACCGGGGTACCTGAAATAATGTGGGTTACCGAAAATTTGGTACCCGACAAATACCCGAAAATGAGGGTACTCGGTTCGGTTCCCGGGTATGCGGGTATCAAGCGCTCTAGTTTACAATCCTGCTATCGATTCCGTAGTTCTAAATGTTTACGAAACTTATCGAGAAAAATTCAGAAAAATGTTCATCCTCAGACATTGGAGGAAACACCTTCAAAATATCTCGTGCATTTTGAGGCAACAATGAAAATGTCAGTCAAAGACAAAGTATTCGTTGCCCACCTTCACCAAATTCACGCCCAAAAAAAAAAAGAAAAAAAAAAAAACTCATACGTCAACCATTTGACGCGGAATATGAATTCAGATCTCAAAACGAACAAAAATGGCGCATAGCACACCATTAAAACTCCATTACCTGTCAGAGTCCACAAATGTGCATCAACCACGCGGCAGAAGATTAACTTTTCCCGGAATCCGGGGAAAAAACAAAAACCAAACCCCGGGACAAGACCAAAAACAAAAAAAAAAATAAGAAAACAACGAAAAATGAAATGTTCTCCTTTCGGGAAACAAAGATATTAATGAAGCCTCGATAAATAAAAGTGAAGACCCTAATTAAATGAAAATATAAATGAAATATCCCGATCCATTAATTCTGGCTACCCCCCGGGACACATTTCGACTGTCTTTCTCGTTCTCTCTCTCGCTCTCCCTCTCTCTCTCTCAGTCCATCGCAAGCTCGCCCAACACACATGGCTAACATTTTAATTTACGATTGCGCGTCCAACTGTCCAGGCAAACAGAACAAAAAAAAACAAGAAACAAAATTAAAACGATCTTTTGAATATTAAATTCGCCCTCGAATGTATTTTTTTTTTCGGGGGGAGATTCTCTATGCGAGACAGAGAGACAACAGTCGAGAGGGAGGAACCCCTGGCCGATGTGCATGTGCACCGACATAAATACATAACGAAACCTATTAGCCGCTCGGATTGGATTCCTCTAACGTATCAATGGAGTGGTAAGACGGACGGTCGGTCGGTCGGCCGGTAGGTAGGTACGTCTCGTTGTCGGCAGGAAAGGGAACACATTCCGAGAGTTCGTCTTGTGGCCTTTTTAGGTAATCAACGAACGAACGAAAACTACAAATTCGACTCTGGCTGGCTGGGGTCTGGTCTGGAGGTGCATCTGTAAATAAGGTTCGTCAGTGTGGAGGGCTCGGCCATCATTAAAATCCGCTTTACACTGATTAGTTGAGGGGCAGTCGACTTTTTTTCTTTCGTTCCTAACTCTGTCTCTTTCTCGTGGTCTTTCATTTTTCGATTTGGTCGCCGAAACGAGTATCCATCTGTACCTGTATCTTTTTCGGCTGTGAGATTTGGCTTCCAATTTAAAATTCCCTCGAAACGATGAACGACAACGATTGCGACGACGACGACGACGACGACGACTCCACCGACTCCACTGACTCCGCTGATGATGATGACGGTGAGACTCTGCGGTGGCGTTGAATTAAAAATCAGTTTTGGGCAACCTTTGGAAACAAAGACTTGCCTCCGGACGGGGAGCACACACACATTTTTCCCTGTCTGCTGGATGTGGGCAATAATTTAACGATTTTATTTCGGATCTTTCAAGTTGCTCGTTCATCGCAACACACACACACACACTCACACAGCCGCACCAATGCCGCGGGACACCGGCCAATAACATCATTATACTTCTGATCTCCAGCCATATTCGCTTGGATCTCTGCCCATGCCAGCTCTTCGGCTTTGTCTTCGTCTGCTTAATTGCCTCTCCCTTTTTGCTGGCATCCCTACACCTCCACCCGCCCCGCCCCGGTCACGTCGTGTGTTAAGCTATGTTCAGTCCATATTAAGCTCTTAATTTGTGACTGAAATTCGCTGCGATGTCGCTGGCGAAATTAATTATGGACTCTTGGCCAATAAAGATTGTCTTTCTTCTCCGAACCCGAACCGCTCTGGGCCAACCCCCTCCCGCCAACCATTCACATCCATCTCGTCGCAAAAAATGTGAAAGATACTCTTGCTTTTATTTGTTTCAATTTTTAACCAAATTAGCTTGTGATTATGGGCTTTTGCAGCTGAAATCACTAACCGGGGTGTTAAAGATAATTTATTGTGGATTTTTTCCGTTTCGAGTCTCTGCTTCGGTTTTGTTGGGGGTTTTCTTCTGAAACAGGAAATCGCCAAGTCGAGCTGGCGAGCCGAACAACAAAAGCCGATGAGTCGATAATAAAGCGATAACCGCCATCCAACAATCAGAGTGAAGGCAAATTAAGTTTTTTTTCGAAAATCGATTAGGTAGCCACATCTTGGAGGTGCTTAAAGCGGCGGCATTTTTTTTGTGACTACAACGGGTTTGGTATTCGGTTGGAAAGTCTATTTTTGTAGCCAACAGCTGTCAATGTCAAGGACGGAATGTTTCATTGTGTAGCTCGTCATTTTCTTATCGCCATTCGAAGCCGATTAATGACATCGAACGAGCGATGGCTGCCGCTTTGACATCAAGATTCGTGTTAAGCAAGTCGCGGGCCGAGCTTGAGTCTGATGGATTTCATTGATCGTCGGAATTGAGATGTTTGACCTCACATTTTGGAGTTATTCGAAATCTGATTGAGAGATCTTTGATTTTTATCTCTTATCGCTGTTTTTGGATATTGTTCCGGTAAATCTCGTTTTAAAGACGTGATTTTAGATTCTCGGGCTTTATGTGTTCTTAATGAAGTGTATGAATGAAGCGAAGTTAATTAAATCGAAGTAATTATCCGGAAGTTTGAGTTACAAGTTTCCAAAGAGCTGTGGAATAACTAATGAGTCCTTATTTTGTTTTTGTTTGTTTTTAAGTCTGTCTTAAATTAATTACCACTTGGATTTGCGTCGTATGGTATTCGTTTCTTAAGAGCCATTGCTTGCTCTGTTAAATTTAGAAACCATCGAATCTCCAGACAATGGCAGAATGCTCTTAGCCAGTCTTCAGTATTTTCCAAATTGGTACGAGACATATTTGAAATCACTTTATGTAAGTGATAAGCTTGATTGTAAACCTAATTCTGTTTTACACGGTTTTTATTTAACACGGTTAATAATCAAATTGATTCCGTTCTTACACGATTTCATTCGATAGACCCGATGATGATAGTCGACTGGATGGCGCAGTTGGTAGAGTGCCTGCCCCTGGTTAGCGGTTAGTAAAATGAATACGCTTTTATCTGGTTTTCAAATCTGGTCCAGTCACCATTTGCCGTTGGGATCAAATAAAGGGCACTATATGGTATCACAATTGACCAATATGGTCTTAGTGTGCTGGTGAACGCACTAGCAGCCTAACCTACCAATTTAATGCCGTTGTAAGCCATTTTCATGGAGAATTTCAATTGTTCTGCTATTTCAGCTGGTTTTTTGCCGTCTTAATACAAGCATAACTCCCTTTTTTTACTTCAACTTACAAACTAGACAAAAATGCTTACAACTAGTTAGACGAAGAATGTTTTTTTTTCTAATTTACTGGCCGTAGGCGGGTACTCTAAGCTAAACTTAGTCTTAATCTATGTCTTTCGACCTAACCTAACGGAGTAAAATATGAAAAAAAATTTAAAAAGAACAATTTACTATTAAGAAAAAAAATGGAAAACTAAATGACTGGACGGTTTATATAAAAAATTATAAGCTAACTTACATTATACCTTAAAATAATTGCTCTGACGAAAGCCAGAAAAGCCTTTACTGCGGCAAGGGGGTTGTTTTTCAGCAGCCAACTTGATACCAGAGTGAAAGTTATCTGCTTGATGGCCCTAGTACTGCCAATTATGGTGTAGGGTTGTCCATTGTGGTTCATCATTAGTTCTTCCCAGATAGAAAAAATGAGCGTGTTCGAGAGGCAGTGTCTTAGTCTGTATCACACACCCGACTCTGAGTACAAGAAGTAGTATCCTAACGAGGTCCTGTACAAAGAGGCAAACGTGAATAGGGTAGATAATTTTTTCATTTAGCTGATCAGAAGGCATACTGCACGAGCTATGACCTCTTCCAACAGTCTGATCTTTGGGGCTTACTACCCCAATAGTATGTACCATGAAAGGGTGCGCCTTAACGGCTTTATCCCTCCCGAAGCATTCCGTTATCTAGATACAATTGGCCTTATATAGGATCCACAAGGATGTCCTATCATCTTCCATGTCGTACGCCAAACAGTGGACAGGCTACTTCAGTACGAACCGGATGTCGTTCGCACACACGAGGATCTCCTCCGGTTCAGTAGAGCGATCCCCGCTCGAGATAGGAAAGAGTCTGCCAAAGAACGGCAATTTTACTGGTGGTTACACCAAAACCAGCCTCCGCCACCGCTAGCTTTTCTACAGGATCCGGAAGCTGACCATAGTGGCCAGCTTACATAGTTTTGAAGGTAGTTTTTAAGAAAAAAAAAATTATAAAACAAAAATAAAATCAAAACAAAAAATCCAAAAAAAAACATATGAAACAAAAACAAAAAGAAGGTGCTTCATATATAAACAACATATACGCCCAGGTACACGTGTCCGTACTGTTATGGACATAGTTAAGATAGTATTAAGCCTTATGTTAGGTTAAGTTAGAATAAGTTAATTTAAGTAGTTAAGTTTAGCCAAGTTTTTTAAGTTAAGTTTTCTTGGCAAATAAAAAATTGTATAATAGATTGTCTTAATGACTAAAAGAGCGTAGATTAAGCCGAAAGGCACACTCATTAAGTAGATTAGATTAGCTTAGAGTACCCGCATAGGATCAGTAGGTTAGTATTAAGAACATTGTAAATTCTTAAGATAGTTTAAAGTACTTAAACAACTAAAAACAAAATTGCATTAAAAAAAATAAAAAATGTGTGTCCACTCCTACGTAGCGGGTGCCAGGTTCGATACCCGAATTCCCCACCTTTGATAATTCACGGCTCCACCTCTTTCGAGTCACTGACAATGCTCAAAGAGTATTCCTGTCTAGAAAGAGCTTCTCAACTTCGCCGTTCGGAGTCGGCATCAAACTGTAGGTCCCTTCCACTCGTGAAAGAACAATAGCACGCACAACGCGAGTGGTTGCTGAGAAGCTAGGCCCAGGTCCCCCTCGGACTGTAGCGGCAACCATATACATTCTTGCTTTTTTTATTTTTTTTTATATGTATTACATAAATAGATAATTTTTTTTTACAACTTATTCTACCTTAAAATAAAGACTACCCTATTCTAAGAACGTCGGCCATAGTTGGCAGCTAATAAATATAAATATTTATATTCAATACACTGCAAGACATGGAACGGACTGCTCCCCAAGCGGGGGTCTGAATTAACCTTTCTAACCGGCGTCTAAAGGATTCGACGAGGGAGTTCCCTCTCTCCCTAGCCACCAGAACTTTTGGTGCTGCCTAGCAACTTCCCGAATGTCCCGGGTGGATACCGCTGTACTGAACCGCTAAACGAGCCGTCGTGGTTGAGTCGCCCAGCCACAGTTGATCTGGCGATGTGGTAGATGAGCGGCACCGCATTTATACTTGTAACAGTCCGTTCTTGTTGAAATGGAGAAAGGCTTCTGGGTGGACGAAGCCATTGTGGCGTACCCTCTCGGGGTATTGTGAAGTGGGCTAGTAATCCCCCGAGATCAGTTTATTGACCGAGTTCATCGCTCTGGCAGTATGACCTCGGATCAACTTCAACAGGAAATTATCCAATCTTATCAGTTTTGCCCGGTTGTATAGGAAATCATTGGAATAGAATTTTATGTACTGGGACTCTGGAGTTCGATAAAGTCAAAGGCAAACCCTAAGACGAGCCCTCTCGAACAACCGAATCTTTTTCCATTAAGCTTGCACTCACGTTGAACCACACGGGGCAGCCATAGGTGAGCATTGGCCGGATGAGGCCCAGCATGACTCCCTTTGTCCAAAGTGCAATGCTTACCTCTTCCCATTGCAATAAAACATTTGATAAAACACGATGCGAATATGTAATAAAACAAAACAAAAATATGACCGCACAAATTATTATAGCGATATTTAAAAACAACGACGTGTGCTATTCTTGTGTCCAGCCGCAAAGATCACTTCAATGAAAGACACAACAGGTTTGACGTATGAATTCAGAGATAACGGTAGAATTTTGTGTCCTTAATATACTGGAGCATAGAGGGAATCAGTAGCATGCATACAAAATTCCTTTATAATATGGGTGGCGCTACAGCCCGTAGAGGGCCAGGGCCTAGCTTCTCAGCAACCGCTCGTGTTGTGCGTGCTATTGTTCTTTCACGAGTGGAAGGGACCTACAGTTTGATGCCGACTCCGAACGGCGAAGTTGAGAAGCTTTATCTAGACAGGAAATACTCTTTGACCATTGTCAGTGACTCGAAAGAGGTGGAGCCGTGAATTCATGAAATGTATGGAAAAGGAGAAGCATATGTCGGACTTCAAATCTGGTGCGGCATGGATTAATAAGCCTTATATTGCCTCAGTGGACAATTTCTAGACATTATATGAGTCACGCTGTCTGAATCCTATGAATGAAAGGTACATATTATACTTTCGTATTTCTTTATTAAAACTAATTATTTTATATTGAATCGAAATCGCGAGGTTTGGATGAACTCATACTGTACTCCACCATCCACGTCACTCATAATTTGGCGGGATCGCTATATGACTTGACCAAATCACCACGAAGACGTCACTTGGGTCTCCTTTAAAGTTTCCATTCTTTCTAGTCCAAACCACACATTCTGCTCCGTCCAACAAGACCATATGTCTCCCACATTGTTTGAAAGAACAGATAGGACACGTTGCGCCACACCAAGAAAATAAGCCACTTGCCAGCACCGCTGCCACCGCATCACATTAGACAGCCGTCGGAATGAGAAAGTGAATTGAGTTCTATTACCACAAAACCCCAACGATAATCACCTCTAAGACAGAGCTCGTCTTCTGGCTGCTCTTATGCAACGTCACCGTCGTCGTGCCTTTCGCTTTTCGCCTTTCGTTCTGCCCTTGCGTGACGAACGGTATTTACTCAAACAAACCCCACCTTGGCAGCATGATTGCCTGCTAAAATATTAGACTGTCATTTGGCAACATTCTGCCAAAACAATACCATCCACCCCACAGAGTCCCTCCGGCCGTCTCGCATCGCACAGAACACAATAACATCCTGCGTGCACTTAATCGCTCGCTAGAAGCCTTTCTCCATCGACGAAGCAGAAGCAGAAGCAGAAGACGAAGACGAAAGTAAGGAGCCGAAGTCAAAGACAAAGACGAGAACAAGCAAAACTGTCAAACAGTGTCTCCTCGAATCATTTATCTGTGAAAACCAAAACCGTAACCATATGAGGATACACGTGTCCTGTGGTGCGTACACTAATCGGCCTTTTCACGTTCCGCACTTTGTTTAGCCAACAGTAGGGGCCAACTGCATGGATGGTGCATTGTCGCGCTCACAATGGCACGGACTGCAGGAGAAGCTGCAAAGGGACACACAAAACCATGGGTGACCGTGTGTGTGTGTGTGGTGCAAACAAGGAAGTCCTTGTTGAATAGGCATGAGTATTGTTTGTTTGCGGGGACAATTGATTTCGGAATCAGATTGCGGTGACAAAAGTCAGAGATTCGGTTGGCCATGCCTCTCGCTCGGTTGCATCGGTTACATTGGTTACATCGGTCGCATTGTGTGCGCCGCATCCTTGCGGCTAATGTTGTGTAATTCGGTTCATTACAACTGCCAGGACATCTGCTGTGGCAGGGGATTTATTGAGGAAGCAATTTCGGTTTTTATTGGATTTTCGGATTGAATCGATGAATCTTCGGGGACACGGCTCGTTTTCGATTGTCTGTCGATACAGATGTGCGAGGTGGCAGCAGCCGACACGGGATCTGATCAATTTGTAAGTGATTCTGTGGCAGCTGGGGTCTGTCGAGTGGAACGGCGACAACGGAGTCTGCGACCGAAAGTGGGTCACATGGAGCGCTTTCAATCAAAGTCACACCCACCCACCGTGCGCCCACCCTTCACGCGGGAATTAATCACCCAGCCGACTGTGCTCCTTCCGCAATCGAGCCGAAAGCGAGTCGTAATTAACGAGGCCAACACCCAAATCGCAGATGCGACAGCTGATAGCGCCCCCACTGCCCCACGGGAGTCCACCACGTCGGCGGCAGCGCGGCGTGATGGAATTAATGCATTTTTAATGAATCCATAAGCACTCGCTTAGGCAACAATGACACTCGTTAAGTTCTAAAACAAACATTCAACGTGGCGGCGGCGGTGGCTGCGTCACCACAGCCACGCATGGCCACCACAGCCGGCCATCAGCAGCACGACTTGCCAATTGTCGAAGCATGTAAGCCGTGGTAACCACATCATCTGATCATCAGTGGCGCGGGCAAACAAATAAATTATCATTCCTCTCGTCCGATTGTGCTCTGCGTGCTCCCGCGGTGAGTGGCAGCATTGTTCCGCTGCGAAAGCGAGCAGCGACTAGCTAAACGTTCCAAATCTGGGAACGCGATAGCGACGGCATTAGAATACTCGAGTGGCCTCGGAAAATCATAAATAATCGACGAAGACACAAAACGTGCAATTCCCCGCAGATGAAGACTGGTTGTGGCTTGCCACGGATTTATGGCGGACGTGTGGAATTGTGGCAAATGCTGTTTGTTGCGGCTTACACGCTCTGACGAATTGCGCAGAGCGCCGCCACCGCCGCACGGTGCATGTGCTTGTCGTTGGCAAATTAACACAGTCTCACGTTAGCTTGTTGTGTTGTGAGGACGTGCAAGGTGCCACTTAGTGGAGTCGCAGAAGGCTCTGCGTTGGAAGGGGTTTGGTAATGACTTGGAACTGATCACAGGGAAAGTGTGAAGGTGTTTAAATGGGAGGTATGGAGGATCAGGATTGCATATGAAACAGATCTTGTCCGAAAACTGATCGAGATGAGATTGCGATCACTCCGAATACACGATCTGTTGCCGTCCATCAAGGAAGGAATCACGAGAGGGACGAATTTGCCCGATTCCTTAGCGATCATCGGTCTGTTTGACTGATCTCAGCGCGATCAACTACAAATTTGAATTGAAATGGTGGAGGTTTTATGGAAGTTAGGGGTACAAGATCACTTCTCGAGATCCGATGGGGTATGGTGGACACGGTTGCCAGATTGGGAATTTGTGACCAAATTTGATCATTATTTTTGCTCTTGGTCAGATTGTCATTTAGGGATCCAGGCCAACTAACGTCAGCACTAGTAAACATTTCCTTCAGCTTGTATTCATTATCAATCCGTAGTGAACGGTTGTATTATCTGACTTTCAGCGTTGACAGATATTGTGCATGTTAGGGATCGTAAATAGTACAAGCCCCGCTTATCTAGACTTGTTCGTAATTTGTAGGATCCATGTCGTGTGAACAGAAGCTCGAGAAGAGATTGTTAGATACGAATGTTGAAACTCATGCAGATGCCTCGTCAACTGCATATAGAATGAAGGTATGGTTGCGATATGTTAGTGATCCGAAGTTCCGTCATGTTCTGCATGCCCCATCCATAAAAAAGGCGACCCTTCTTCTTGCAACAACTACAGATGTATATCCCTGCTCAACGTCGCCTACAACATCCTGTCCAGCGTATTCTGTAAACGTCTAAGGCCGTTTTGTCCCTCAGTAATCGGCACGTACTAGTACGGTTTCCGGCCTGGCAAATCGACTATAGAACAAATTTTTACCCAAAGGCAGATCCTTGCGAAGACCAGCGAGTTTCAAATCGATACGCACCATCTTTTTATTGATTTGAAAGACACATGCGACATCATGCATCGCAAGGACCTATTTGATGCTTAGGCCGAATACTAGATCCAGAGAAAATTCAACCCGTTGTGTCGCACCACGCGAACACATACGTGATTTCACCGTCCAGTTCGGCTCAAGGACTTCTGAGCCGTTTGAAATCTGCACCGGACTTCGACAAACACAGAAGGCACTATCCTCCACAAGTCAGTCCAACTGTTGGGATATGCAGACGACATCGACATCGTCGCGGGTTCCCTGCGTGCCATAGTGAGGGCTTTCACGGCAATTGAAGAACAGGCGAAAGGATCTGGTCTTAAGGTAAATGACGATTAGATGAAATATAAGCTGTCGAGAAAGAAACGATTTGCCGCACACCACCTAGCGCAAAACATCACAGTCGCTCGAGCTTCAATTTTGAGGTAGTGAAGGAGTTTGTCTACCTCGGGGTAAACGTGAACTCCACGAATGACATCACTGTGGAGATCCAAGGTAGAATTACCCTTGGCAAGCCGATGTTACTTCGGTTTGTTGAAACAACTGCGTTCAAAACTTCTTACTCGAAGCACCAAGATCACGCTCTATAAAACTCTTATTTCCTCTGTCCTGCTATATAGAGATAGCTGGACGCTAATCAAAACAGTAGAGCTGATTCTTGGTGCCTTTGAAAGAAAAATTCGTCGGATTTATGGTCCCATCTGCGAGAAAGGTGAATGAAGGAGAAAACACAGCCGCCAACTCTACGAGCTGTACCAGGATGTGAATCCATCGACTGCACTGGCTCGGCCTCATCGAGCGCATGGACAACGAGGCTGCAGCTAAGAGGGTCTTCGAATCCGAGCCTCCTGGTTCGAGAAGGAGAGGAGGACCGAATCTCCGCTATAGCTTGGTCTTGATGACTGGAAGCAGCGTGCCTAGGACCGTCAACAAAGGAAAGAAGCTACCGCTCACGCTCGGATCCTCCGTGGGTCTTCAGCCTGATAATTAAGTAAGGAAGAAAGGATGCAAGTATGCATATATATTTTTTAATTTTAAAAAATTGAATAAAACACAAGTTTAAGGCTAACATGCAAAGGAATCTTATCGACATAAGTAAAACCACCAAAATTAGAAAGTAAGTTATACCTGTTTCATAACTATATAGCCACTTATAAAAATTTGGTTCAAATGAAGGATAGGTACAAAATAATGTACATTAGTAGTTTGTAAAGCTGTGATTTGGCATGCTGTCTACCAAAATTTGGAGGGTTCGCTGATGAATTTCCTCCCTAGTTCTAATCACTCCCCTTTTAATGTCGGCAATTGTTGCAAATTGCCCATTGTTCTTGTAAATTTTCCGGACCAGTATTTTCCACAGACTATCTATTGGATTTTCGTCCGGTGAGCAGGCTAGCCAATTCATAAGGCTAATGCGACTCTTCTGCAACCACTTTCATTGGTAGCCCAACTTGTATGGGCCGACGCGTTGTCCTGCTGGAAAAAAAAGTAGAAGAACCCTAAGATCTCTAATTTTTTCCATACTGTTTACTTTATAATACAATAATATGGGGGGATCGATAGTCAGAGACGGACCTGGACCTAGCTTCTACAGCAACTACTCGTGTTGTGCGTGCTATTGTTCTTTCACGAGTAGATGGGACCTACAGTTTGATACCGACTCCGAACGGCGAAGTTGAGAAGCTCTTTCTAGACAGGAATACTCTTTGAGCATTGTCAGTGACTCGAAAGAGGTGGATCCGTGAATTGTAAAAGGTGGTAAATTCGGGTATCGAACCTGGAACCCTCTGCGTAGGAGTCGACGCACTTACCTGTTACTTTGGTGGGTGAAAAAACCAAAGTGAGTTTTCTAACTTATGAAAATGCACCACAAACCATGAGGCTACAACCACCAAAATTCCGGTTGGGAAAATACACCGGGTCCTTCCTCAAATCCCTCCAATAGCATCTGGAACATCGAAGTTGAACTTTTTCTTGTCAGAAAAAATTACCTTCAAAACAATAACAAAAATAGCTTCAGTTTTTTATTAATAAAAAAAATAAGTAAACATTTTGTACATACCTTGTTCGAAGAGCTTCCTAGATTTGTCCGAGCGAACTCTCGCCAAGCTACTTTATGGCTTTGTGTAAGCCTCGGTGATGGCTTTCATTTTGAATGTTTTAACATGCCAGACGGCAGAGCAGAGTGCTTCTGGACACGTCTAGGCTAAGTTTGGCCTTTAACTGACTAAGGCTTTTCGTTAAATTGCTGGTCGTCGTAAATAGTTCCCTCTTTCGTCGGAGCGACGATTTTTTTTTTTGGTCCTAGTGCCTTACGTATTCCATAAACAGCATGATCTTTCAAGAAGCACGAGACTGTAGATGCGTGGTATCTAGTTTTTAGGCCATAGAGAGGCCTTGGTGTTTAAGTGCCAAAATGTACCGTCTACTATGGATGGCAGCGATATCTCAGGCTCGGGTCGTATGCCTGATAAGTAAGTAAGTAAGTAAGTTCTTCGGTCTGTGCCGATGAAGCAGCTGGTTATCTTGTGAAGAAACCAAGTTTCGTTGACGAAAAGAATAGGTTATTCAATTTTAAAGGTAAAAAAATAAAATAGGTGATAATCATAAATACAGGAACATAAATTTAACTGCTGTCATCATCAGTTATTCGTATTGGCTTGCTTCGAATGCGTATACAATCACTATTATCGCTGGACTTTCTCTTGCTCGTTCAGCATCTACATTTTTAACAATGAATTATGTTATAAGCCGTTGTTCGCCAATTCTTGCTACCTCTTTATATAATTCTTTGTAACGAGCCATCCAAGAATTCAGCTCACGTTGGAATTGTGCATCTCTTTCGACATTGGGACAATTTATGACGAAATGGTGTCCTAATTTATTTGCAACTTGAAGTCCTTCTTAAATTAAATTTTGTAGTTAATTTTACAGGTTCTTCACTGTCACTGCTTTCTATAGAATCAGCACAGAACATACATCGCAAGAATTAAATTTGACAAAAAAAGTTTTGTCATTTAACAAGTATTTTTAATTTTTAATAAAGTAATTTAAATTTTATTTAAAAATTTAAAAAGTTTAAGCACAAACAATTTTAAATCGTGCTAAATGGAATAAAATCGTGTAAAAAAATTTAAAATATTTTATTTTCAAACCGTGTTATATCAAAACCGTGTAAAAAAAGACCGTGTGAAAACAGAATTAGGTGAAACCACAAAAATATTAAAAGTAACTGCATTTATAGGACTTTCAACAGTCCATTTTCAACTTAAAAAAAATATATGTATAAAATATTGTTAAGTCAGTTTTTATAGGAGGGCCAATTCTCTAAGGTCAGCTCGCCCGGCGGACTACTGAAGAATACATTTTACAAAATTATATACCGTAGTCAATACCTGTTATTGTCCCCAACTCAAATAGGGGACAACTGGATCTGAAAAGGAGTTCTCGACAATGAAACTGTGTCAGGTTTTTACTGGCCAAACAGATTGCTGATCCTGTACTTGAGTACTCCCCGCAAATGCAACATCGTTCCAAAAAAAACATGAAAAGACACCCAAGCGACACATCTTCCCATTTAATCCATAAACGATTTCAATTACCAAGTGCTTCCAGCAAAGACGACTCCGCGTCCCATCAAAACAAATCGCACACATGCAACCCCTAGCCGGCATGGCAGGCGCAGATAATAGAGTTTTATGCCATCGTTACGTTTTGAAAAGAAGATCCCATAGCCTGCAGCCACCCGAAGTCATAATGAATTCGTTATCTCTTCGCCGCTGAAAGAATTGCGCGTGATGATCCCTGAACAAATACGTGACAGACCATAATGGCGAAGGGTTTACAGTGGAATACGATGGCTCGGCGCTGTGCAAAGGCGGGAAGTAATTTATTTATTTTCTCCTTAAACGAAAAACAACGCCAATTCCAAGGCGAATTTATGACCCATGACAGGCGATCTATGCGCGCACACACAAACAAAAGCCCGTAACCGATGGCGAACCCCTTTAACGGGCGACAAGCGACAAAACGACAAAAGAGGACACACCACAAAGCCTGGCTAATAACGTAATCACCCGAGAACCAGTCGTCGAAATGGGTAAACCCTTTTCCCATGTGGATTGAGCGTTTCGTATAAATCAGAGCAGTCTTAGAAGGGGTTGGGGGGCAGACGAGCACGGCTGGGAATTGATACAGCAGACGGGAGTGCATCTCGGCGCAGTTCGCCATTCTATGCGAGGACGACCATGAACAATAACATAATCAGGGTTGTTGCTCACATGAGGGTTGACTGTCTGACGCAATCAACCCCCAGGATGCGAGGAGTTGAAAAGGAAATAATCAACTGACAAGGAGATCTCATGAACAAATTGAATTAGGGGTTGCGTAACGGGGCGCATTTATCTGCGAGCCCAGAGAAGAGGGTGTGGCTTAGATGGAGTGTATCAAACGCTTTGAATGGATTACGTTAAGACAAACAAGGTACTTAACAATTTCCTGGGGTGGCTGTGTGCACAGATGACTCTGTCCCCGGCACTGTGACAGGGAGGGGGCAACGTGGTCAAACGACGCTTCGTCTCCATCAGGAATATTCATGACGCTGCCATTTGTTTGATGATGGGTTTCATGTTATCGTGGGTTCATTATGTTTCGTGGCTGGGCAGGGCGATGGGCTGTGATGCGGCTTGAGGGAACAAGTTTTGGACTGGCTTTGCGTTCGATGGGAATTTTAGAGGATGCACATCTGAGAAAGGGAAAGTTCGTATATTTACTTCCCCCATGTTAGATGAAACTCCACTCCATCTCTCAACACTCCAAACATTCCTGGAACAGGTACCCGGAGAAAAGGATTCGGCAAAAGATGGCATCATTCATTGGATGTATAGAGCAATCGTCAGGCAAATTGTAACTTACAGGGCCCTAGCCTGGTGGAGACGTATAGCCCACTCCATCCATCCTCCATAAACCTCAAAGACACAAACATCTCTAGCTAAAAGACAACATCTTTATTGACAGCCACGCACTGAAGTCAATAGGATCCTGTACATTCAGATTAAAGGCTGTTACGAACTACCACGAACTCTGCTGGATGCTGAGCCACAGTTCAATAGCAAGGAACAGGAGAACAGTCAAATTGGACACACAAGTGTCTGCAACCACCGATCAGTGCACTACACCAGACAATAAGCGACACAATACGCAAAGAAGCCAACTCGTCTTGGCTTGCAAGAAATGACTGTCACACGACAAGATCAACGTGGAGAGAGTTTAACAATTTTATTCAAGATTTGTCTTAATAATTCACATAATGAAAAACTTGTTTACAAAATACACTTTAACTGCAGTTTAAATATATATTGCACTTCACTGTGTATCGCGTGTATCTATCTTTAGACTTCCGCACTGCTTGAGGTCTATCTTAAGACTTCTGTTCGGTTTGAGATCCTTCTTAAGACTAACTTGTGCTACATGATTGCTTCATAATGAAACTTAAGCTACGGTACAATATTCTCTTATCAGTTGCACAGGCGATCGTTTATTATTTCGGTGTTTATTGAGGAAGTGACCTTAAATGAACATATGTCCATGCATTTAAAAGGATCGCAACGATCGCGTGTGCATTACATTATTGTGGGTTTTTATTGCCTGTGCTATATTTATGGCAGGATCCTGTAAGACTTAACAGCGGCAAACCAAGGAGGTTTCTGGAATAAGACCGGAACTCGATCCATGTGCTCGTAGGATTGATCACTTCGGATATGCGGACTCTAGCAATCTCTGCCGGAGCTGCGGCGATGGGGAAGAGACCAAAATGAGCCAATATCTGTTTTGCCACTCTCCAGCGCCTCAAGCATCGGCGCCTAGCTTCGGCGGAGTTAAGATTCTTCACAGAGACTGCGACGATTCGTAAAGGTTTAAGCCATCACGTGACAGAATGAGTACTGCAAAAGTGTAGGGATTGACAATGGACCCCACGGCCTCCAAGAAGAATTGATGTTCAATCATCACAACCCTCTTACAAAACTGAAGTTGGGCAAGATCCGTCCTTGTTGCTGAAAACCCGACGGCGAAGTGTGAGTAAAAATTAGCTGAACTTGAATATGACAGCATTCGTCCAGGTTTCTTCAACGTGCCGTAAAAAGACACCCATTCAAAGCTCAATACTTGAAAACAGAATTTCAGAGCAAAGTCGAAAGAATAGACAGCTAATCCGCTGTTCCGTGACTTCCCAGCGTCAAGCAACCGTCGGGAGGACGACGAGCTTCATGGCATTTCTTTCAATCAACTCTACTTTCTTCTGAGTGGCTTAGTCGCTTATTTGACTCATCAACTGTATGTGTGCACACTCGTCTGCTCGAGAGAGGAAGCACAACGAACCAGCGCACCTCCTCGAAAACCCACCTACCGTGGAAGTGAATGTTTACAAGGCTCACGTAACTTAATCACAACCTCGGACTAACCACAGCCTCCTTTTGAATTGACTCGCCTAGCGGGTGCCACAAAACAGCGGCGCGCTAGAGAGCCCTTGACTGGCCCTTCTCATCATCGACTTGCTTCCATGTTAGCTCAGCTGTCCTCCAAAACGTCCCCTGGTCACAGTTTTCCTCCACAGCACCTCTCTCAGCATTAATCTCTGCCCACAAAGTGACAATCACCCGCCCGGAGCAGCACAATAACCATCCCGTCAAGATAAGACTCCTGTCCGGCAGTGTCCATCTGTCAGCCGGTTATTCACGACCGTGCCCATCGATCCATCAGCCATTACCTCCTCCGACAATCCGATATGATAGCCACAACTATGTAGGACGTTCCCTAAATAGGATCGCACCTAACGACCCCCAAAACAAAATTACACATCTAAGACGCAGTAACACCGCATGTCACCGCGTCTAATCACTAAGCCCATTAAGTGGCACTTTCGGCCGCCAGCGACCCATCCATCAGCATCGCACAATGTCCGAACGAAAGTGACAATAAAATCCCATAAACCCCCCACACAGGAGGAAGACCGAGGAACACGAATGCCCATCCCATCCCCAATAAATTAGGCATCAGTGGAAGCCTAGGCGATGCCAGATGACGGCCCTCGCCGATGGTATCGCAGCCGCGCACTGCCTTTTAACCCGACCATCCATCTATCTTAACTACTACTTAGCGGCAGTCGCCATAAATACCCGGGATGACGGCTTAAATGTTCCCGATAACGCGCCGAGGTACAGCCCCAGCGAGCGAGCGACCATCTCGGTGTCACCACCGAATCGTGGATGCATTGTGTTCAGCTCACCGCATAGCGCATCCAACCGACAGCCTATTTAATGCGTTCCCCGCCAGCCCTAACAACACACGAACATGGAACACCTATTAATTGTCGAGCCCGAGCCAGGGCCGGAGTCCAGTCGGTCCAGGGTTCGGTCCCCGGCCCGAGGACGGGGATAACAAGGATGCCGCCCGATACGACGTCGTACACCGATATGCCCGGTGAGTACAATATAAATCCAAATGTTTTGACAGCTAGCTGACCGCATTTGAAGTCAACACCGTAGTCCGGGGTTTTGATCGGCCGGGCCACACACGTTACCTGGGTGAGTCGGTGTCGGCACAGTCACAGCCCCGAAACGAATCGATGTTGAGCCAACAGTTTGTCCTGCCTTATCTCGGCTCCTACCTGAGCGGCCGATTGACTGCGGGACGCACGCTGGGTGCAGGAACTGCCTGTACCTGTCCGGCTGGCCTGTGTGTCCTGTGTGTGCTCTGTGCTGGCGATGGTGTCCTGCGGACGAGTGTGGAACGAAGGGAGCAAATTGGATTTGCAACGAGTGCAGGGCTGTTTTGGCAACAGAAACAGTCGGGATGCGGGATGCGGGGTACAGGTGTGCCCGGATCGGTTCCGGGACCGGGAAGGATTATGAATTTTGCGGTCAGCGGGCACTTGTCAATGCCAGGGGTTGTCTAATTTGATTTTGTGGATTGCGTCCTGCGGTGTTTGAGGTTAATTCGGGTGGACACAGGCATTTGCCTCGCAGCAAGAGGAGGTGACAGGTTTGCGGTTTAATTAGGCAGGGCCTTCGGGTGTGAAACGATTTGCGATGCGCATCGGTGTCACCTGCACTTGCCTGGTGAATATTCAATTAACGCTGCTCGGTCTCGGGCGGCCGTGTCGACCTCTCGGACGCATGGTGTGAGGGCTGGGGACGCTCGGTGCAGCAATGAGGAAGCTTAATTGGAAAACGTCTGATTGAGATCGGCGTTGAGCGGACAGGTTGCGCTCATCGTAATTGAGCGAGCGCAGATGTGACTGGTGATGGACGGAAACGGAACCACGCCCGTTTGATTAAAGATGGTAGCGCTGAAAGGGCGGTGAGGACTTTTGCATGTAATCGGGTTTAAAAACGGTGATTGGAAGGGGAGAAGAACAGAGCCAGAGCCAGAGCCAGAGCCAGAGCCAGAGCCAGAGCCAGAGCCAGAGCCAGAGCCAGAGCCAGAGCCAGAGCCAGAGCCAGAGCCAGAGCCAGAGCCAGAGCCAGAGCCAGAGCCAGAGCCAGAGCCAGAGCCAGAGCCAGAGCCAGAGCCAGAGCCAGAGCCAGAGCCAGAGCCAGAGCCAGAGCCAGAGCCAGAGCCAGAGCCAGAGCCAGAGCCAGAGCCAGAGCCAGAGCCAGAGCCAGAGCCAGAGCCAGAGCCAGAGCCAGAGCCAGAGCCAGAGCCAGAGCCAGAGCCTGAGCCAGAGCCTGAGCCTGAGCCAGGGCCAGGGCCAGGGCCAGGGCCAGGGCCAGGGCCAGGGCCAGAGTCAGAGCCAGAGCCAGAGCCAGAGCCAGAGCCAGAGCCAGAGCCAGAGCCAGAGCCAGAGCCAGAGCCAGAGCCAGAGCTAGAGCCCGAGCTAGAGCCAGAGCCAGAGCCAGAGCCAGAGCCAGAGCCAGAGCCAGAGCCAGAGGCAGAGATGGCGCAGAAACAATTCCACAATCAGATCAGTTGCCAGAGCCTCCATTTTGGTTCCCTCAGTTGACCATTCAACACTAAAATTTCGGATGCAGGGCGGCTTGATGTCTCGGTTTAGTGCAAAATGTGGTTTTGCGGCTGCTCTCGACTCAATCGATGTCGCTCCGAAAAACGTCAGCCTGAATGCCTGCAGCCGCGAATCCGATTTAATGAAACAAGCGCAAGAAAAACAAAAACACAATAAATTCACGTCCAAATGCATCGCACATTCCCCGGTACGCGCCCCATTCGGTGGTCAAACGTGTGTGCAGCGTCGCATCGAAAAAACAATCAAATATCACAGCTCGATGGCTGTGTTCGTGCGTACACAAGTCCGTGCATGTACCACATCATCCGCGCATCCGCCCGTCCGCGCGATGAGGTTTTCATTTTGAACAAAAAGACTGAAGACAAAAAAAAAAGCCAACAAAAACCGAATCAAAACCAGAATTTGTTTTACGTTTATCTGTTCGTCGCGTCGCGTCGGTCGCTGGATGCGTATCTTCTTGCTCTCGCGCTTACATATTGAAAATTGATCGAGATTCTTGTTTTCGTTCGTTCATTTCTGGTCGCGTTTTTTTGATCGCTTTTGTTCGGCTCACTCGACGGAAAAAGTCGTTGATTGGACGGGTTCACGTTCGTGTAGCACATTCAATGGCTGAAGTTGAAACCATTTTTTCTCTTCGTTCTCTGTTTGTTTGTGTTTCGCTTCGTTTTTTTTTTCTCATTTTTTTCTTTCAGAAATTGGATTGTAAGCTCGGCTTATAGATACATTCGGTAAAACAACTAAATAAGTTTTGCCACTTAATTTTTTGGTCGGGGGTATGTTCGCTTGGTAGCCGTCCGGTTGCGGTGCGTGTGTGGGTTTGTTTTTTGGTCCGATTTAATGCGGCTGTTGGCACACAAGCGATGAAGTGTTTTGATTAAGCTTTGATTGGCGGTAATTTATTGTTGGACTTACAGGAGTCGTGTCATGTTTTTAGCGATTTCTCACGGTTCACAAAATGTTTATACTTTTCGACGCTTTCGCGGGTGATTTATGTTTCAATTCACGGCGTGTCGAAAGTTGCCGAACGTGTTCTGTGATGCGTGGATTGATGGGGGGAGGGGGAGGCGTGGAGACTGAAGTTCATATGTTTTATGGGCCATGAAGTTCGAGGAGAGACTATGGAATTTTTTGGGGAATTTTCTACCTTACCGACATTCGAGAGGCAGGCAATCGATGTACCCGTTTGTCGGAAGCTGTCCAAGTAGAAGCGAGTGTATGGGAAGCTGTTGAGAGTTGAGAGAGAGGCAGCGAACGTTGACTTCAAGTGTACATTAATCTCTAGAACAACTGCCCGTGAATTTCTGTTTCACTTGCAAGCTACTTTTGCTGTAAGAGTTAAGAGAGATCACTGATCTGTAAAAGGCACTGAGGAGTGTGAAAAGAGGCGCTCCTTTATTTCAACTCTCCTTTCCAAGTGGGACTTAACGTCTAGAAATGCTGTGTCTGATACGTTTTCATACACAGATTTTAATGCAATTAACCTCAACGCACTCCCAACAGCTGCTGCTTCTTTCCATTGGGAACAATGTTATTCAATGTCTGCTCCCAATGATAAAGTTAATCTACTTCAAGAAAACAGTGTACAATTATTCGATCAATTTGTACCCACGAAAACGGTGAGGATTCTAAATCGAGTTTGTCCCTGGTTTACCAGGAATATAGTCAACTCAATTAAGACTCGGAACAAATTATATAGTAAATGGAAGCACTCCCCAACTAACTATAACTGGTATTTATACAAAACGGCATGTAATACTGCCACCACAACAATGCGCAGATCAAAGAAGCACTTTTTCGCCTCTAAACTTGATTCATCTCTACCGTCAAGAGACTCTGGAGTAGCCTGTGCAAAATTGGTGTAGCCAGTAGTTGTGACACGTCTGAATGCTTTCTCGATCCTAATGATCTAAATAATGCTTGCCTGGGAGATGATCCTCTTTCATGTGACCTTGATATCAATCAGACTGTAGACTCCATTTACACGTTGCCTGGACTAGAAGGTTTTGGAATAGCTACGGAGGAGGAAATTACTCGATGTGTAATGGCAATGAAATCCGATTCCTCTGGTGAAGATGAGATGCCAGTGCGCTTTATTAAACTTATCCTATCACAAATTGCCTCGGTTTTGACTCATGTAGTTAACTGGTAACGTCCACAATTCCGAAGTCATGGAAATCGCACGAGTTATGCCGATCGCTGAGAAAACTCAACATTATCATTTTCCGATTTTAGGCCAGTAAGCATTCTACCCTGCTTGTCGAAAGTCTTAGAGATGATTATAGCAAAACAAATTACGGAGTACGTAATATCTAACAATCTCCTGTTTGATGAGCAATCCGGTTTTAGAGCCAACCATAGTCAGCCTCAGCTAAGGTTAACCTGCTTGAGCTAGACTGTTTGCAAGATTTTTCTTAGGCTTTCGATAAGGTGAACCACGAGATATTGTGCTGGGAAATTAAACACTATTTTGATTTTAGTGATAGTGTGTTAAAATTGTTGGCTAGTCTCCTGTCTGAAAGGTATCAGAGAGTGCTTTCAAATGGACGCACGTCATCTCTCATGTTGATCAAACAAGGAGTTCCTCAAGGGTCTATCTAAGGTCCAATTTTATTTTGTCTATTAATCAACGATCTGCCGTCGGTATTCAAGCATTCATCAGTGCACATTTACGCCGATGATGTACAACTACACCTAGCCAAACCAATTTCAAAAATCGACGAACTGATCGTTCTCCTTAATGATGACCTTAAACGTATTTATAGCTGGTCCGTTTCAAACGGACTGCAACTGAACCCAACTAAAACTCAAGTAATTCCTATATCAAAGAAAAGTTTCAGCCTTGATTTACTGCCAGATATTTTTCTAAATAACTCAAAAGTGAAAGCTGTAGAATCGGTCACTAGTCTTGGATATGCTATTGGTCGAGATTTATCGGGTTATAATCACACTAATATGGGTGGGTCGCCGTGGCGTAGTGGGTAACTGCGCCGACTCCTACGTAGAGGGTGCCAGGTTCGATACCCGAATTTACCATTTTTGATAATTCACGGCTCCACCTCTTTCGAGTCACTGACAATGCTCAAAGAGTACTCCTGTCTAGAAAAAGCTTCTCAAATTCGCCGTTCGGAGTCGGCATTAAACTGTAGGTCCCTTCCACGCGTGAAAGAACAATACCACGCACAACACGAGTGGTTGCTGAGAAGCTAGGCCCAGGTCCGCCTCGGACTGTCGCCCCACCCATATTATTATTATTATTAATCACACTAATATGGTAATAGGTCGTATCTATGGTTGTCTTCGCAAACTCTGGCTAAGTGCCTTCTACACTCCTCTTGAAACGCGACGCAAACTTGTAATGACCTTAATCTTACCTTTAGTTACATATGCCAAGGTAGTCTATTGTAGCCTTGACTCACTGTCCCAAAAAACTAACTACAAATCGCTTTCAATGACGAACACATTTCCTTTTATACAAGGGAATTACTGGGATGCAACTTACAACAATACCTCAATGCCAGGAATTGTCTCTTCCTGCACAAAGTTATTCACAATCGCTGTCCCTCGTATATATCTAACCGGCTCAATTTTACCCGATCATCCTGAACAACTACGCTTATTCCTCTCAATTGGAATTTTCTGAATTCATCCCGTTTATTCTTTATTCACACTGTTAGGTTTTGGAACACATTACCGTCAATTTAAAAGTGCAGTGCTACATAATTTTTACCACACTTCCGCAATAAATATCAATCCCATCCTCATATCAATCCTTATAATTTAAGCATTATATTTATAATATTATTTTTTATAAATATGCAAATCCTAATGTATATGGTATACTAAGTACTAAAAAAGATGTTTATCTTAAGAATGTACCCCAAACACTGCTAGCAGGGAGCCTATGCCAAAAGTGTTTCCATTAGAATATATTTGACGTTATTTGTTACAATATTTTTTAGTGCATTACGATGGGATGTCATTTCGATTTTCAAAATTATTACGGCAGTCATTCTTATGCAATTTGGCTCGATGGTAAGTCATAGCTGTTGAAAGCGACCTCATCTCTGGTAGACAAAACCTGCATTTTTCCCCATGCTATGAATCGGCTGCAATTGTGTCCGCTAGTAAAGTCGGATTGTGCCATAAATTGAAGCCGAAAAGTATGAAAATTACACCGTGTCCAAAACTATGTATTCAATAAGCATTAGTTACACCGATACGTCGATATACCAGTACGTCTAAAACAACACTGCTACGTGGTTATGGGCTTTCGACTACTTTCAGCAAGCCTTGACGGTGTGCTCCCTATGGCGTTGTAAAACTTCACCTTCAAAAATTCCAATACGGATGAAGTCGTAGGTGACTCCTTCCTGGCTTTCCACAAGCTTACAGTTTTTGTTTTATTTTTTTTTTTAAGTTTTTAGTACTTAGTGGAAGGTTTTTTAGGTATGTGACAGATCCCGTTCGAAGAAGTCCACCATCGACATCGATCCTGGAAAAGACACAAGTAATGCAAATCGACACCCACCACCGTTTTGTCGATTTCAAGGCCACATATGACAGCGTGCATAGAGACGAGCTATACAGCGCCATGTCTAGTTTTTGACATTTCTGCACAGCTCGTCAGGTTGTGCAGGATGACGATAGAGAATTCTCGCTGCTCCATCAAGGTCGGTAACGAACTCACCGAGACCTCCAATGCCAAAAAAGATTTTAGACAAGGCCACGCGCTGTCATGTGACTTCCTTAACATCATCCTGGAAAAGATCGTGCAAGACTCACACGCCAACACTAGAGGCACGATCTTCCAAAAGTCCGTACAACTGTTAGCATACGCGGATGACATTGACGTAATTTGCAGAACACAGTGAGTCGCCAATGAGCCGTTTGCTGGTTCAATGCCAGCGGAAGCCTCTAAAATGGGTCAAAACGAAGTATATGCTGTCATCAAGAAAGGACACACAACATCGACGTCTTGGACAGAGCGTCACAATGGGCAGCTATAACTTCGAGGTAGTCAAGGACTTCGTCTACCTCCGCAGTAAACAGTACAAACAACATCAGTACCGAGATCAAATCCAGAGTAACTCTTGCCAACCGCTGTTTCTATGGGCTCAAGAGGCAATTGAGTAATAGAGCCGTCTCTCGAGGGACCAAGCTGACTTTATACAAGACCTTGATCATCCCAGTTCTGCTGTACGGCTCGAAGGCATGGACTATCTCAAAAGCGGATGAAGAAGTCCTTGGTACTTCGAGAGAAAAATTCTGCGTGCGATCATTGGTCCTGTTTGCGTTGACGGTTTCTGGAGGAGAAGTTTCAACCACGAACTGTACGGGCTGTACAGCGACATGAGTCCAGTCAGGCGTCTTCGGATCCAACGCATAAGATGCCTAGGCCATGTAGAGCGTATGGACAACTCAGCTCCGGCCCGTAGAGTCTTCGACTCTGAACATATGGGACAGCGTAACAGAGGATGCCTGCGCTTAAAGTGGCGCACCCGGTGGAGAAGGACCTCAACCAACTTGTTGTGCGACACTGGATACAGCTAGCCAGATACCGTGCTAGCTGGACAGGCTTGTTAGTTGAGGCCAAGGTCCACCCCGAACTGTAGCGCCAAATAAAGAAGAAGAAAACACATAACCGTTAAGTATTCGGTAACCGGATTATCCTTTACAACATCCGGCCGGAGCCAAATGATCTTTTTATATCCGGCAGAATACTCGATAGTCGTTTGTTCAGTAAAAAAAACAGCAGAATATTAAGTTTTATGGTCTGATTATAAGGTCGTTTATCTATTAATTTGGTATTGGAAAATCACTTAAGGGTGAATGAAAACTAGTTTTTCTGCATTCATTCTGCATAATAATTTCTTACATTCGTTCTCGTATACGAAGACTGCTTCAGAAAAGAGTATCTTTGCGTGTACACTGTTACGTGGAGATTAAAGATACGTTTTGGCAAATTTGGACAAAATTGGATACTGTCTTCCATTTACCGACCACCAATATTGAGATGGTACGACGTGCGAGTAAACATGGGTAGGAAAATGTAACGAAACATAATGTGTGAGCGTCAAAATTAAAACGATAATAAAATAGATTGGAAAAATATTTTATTTTGATGTTTGGTTTTTTTCAACGAGATGTTCTTATTTTTTTTTTCAGCAAATTTAAATCGCATTTTTATGAGGACAACAAATTCAATTCGTCCATTTCATACAACACTTTTTCATGTACGATATTCAATTGCGATAAAAGCTTAAGCAACACATCTGTCATCTGTCCAATGTTAACAAGGGACCCTGAGTGACGTGATAAAACAAAACGATGGCGGTTCTGACAAGCTGTCCATCTCACATTATTATCTTTACACCATGGGGTGGAATAATAAGTCAGCAATATATTAAATACGTCTGAATTAGCACTTAAGTTCATCATCTCACAGCTACACAGCTAAAAAGGTTCAACCACTTCTTATTTCTAAATAGAAAAAAAAAAGATCAGTAATCAATTCTGACAGTGGTTATCATTTTGAATTCATTTTAATTTTAAGTTTCACTGGAGTTACAAATTAGATTTCGACTTTTTTTCCGAAGTGATGAATTTGGGTGCGGTGTAAATGTACTATTAGGAGTAGCGCAGAGAGAATGACGGGGAAAGAATGGCCGGAATATACTCAACAACAAGAGTTCATATCTCAGAATCGCTATTTTGGATAGTTTTAATAAAATGTAAATTCAACAACTTTCCGAAAACCAATTCTTTTGTATAACATGCTTAGGAATGTGACAAGGGACAACAACACATACCATTGGTTCAGCGTACTTTATCTTTTGAGCCACAGCAACGCGTGGCCGGGTCAGTTAGTTTTCAAATAAAGGCATTAGTTAAATTAAATCAAATTGCTGTTATCGAGGTACTCCCGTACATCCCTAGCAAACAGCAGAGAGACGAAGAAGAAGTAGGACGAAGAGAAGTAGGGTCCACTTAACATATAGGTTCTGAAAGAATGAATATGTGATGATTTTTTCTAGAGTCGTACCGAATTGTGATTTGGCAGAATACCGGGTACCGAATATTCGGCTGCCGGATGATCTGATACTCAAATGAGACCGATACGAGTAAAACCAACTTAAACATGCTTTTTTTCATTTCACTAAGAAATCGGAGATTAATGGACCTCTGTGATGTGTCAGTCAGAACAGTCTCACAAAAACATGATGAGATTTTGTATTCTGAACAGAACCTCACAGCTAGTGGTGTGTCAACCCGAACGTTTTACAAGCCGAGCTAACCCGGGTTAAAATAGAAACAGACCGAGTTGTAACCCGGGTTGACGAACTTCGATACTGAACCAAAAGCAACGGAATATGGTAAGTCGAGTTGTATTGACCAATTCTATTTTGTTTCGAGTTGGTTTCGGTACTCTATGTGTACCCTAAGATGATTGTCTTGACAAGGGAAGCGATAGGCGCACGGGGTAGCCAAGCCAATACCGGCTGTGTGTGTTCAATTCGTATTTTCTTCAACTTGCACGTCGCAGAGCAACTTATTTGCTTTGACACGTTGGACAAAATAAGAGAGAATATTATGTTTGCATACAAAGCACACGTGATCACCGTGGCGTAGTGGGTAAGTGCGTCGACTCCTACGCAGAGGGTGCCAGGTTCGATACCCGAATTTACCATTTTTGATAATTCACGGCTCCACCTCTTTCGAGTCACTGACAATGCTCAAAGAGTACTCCTGTCTAGAAAAAGCTTCTCAAATTCGCCGTTCGGAGTCGGCATTAAACTGTAGGTCCCTTCCACGCGTGAAAGAACAATACCACGCACAACACGAGTGGTTGCTGAGAAGCTAGGCCCAGGTCCGCCTCGGACTGTAGCGCCACCCATATTATTATTATTATACAAAGCACACAATACGCGAAAAGTTACCGAAATGCTTCAGCCTGCTGTGCTGGCTACGACGCGAACCAATATGGAAGGTGGCAAATCGATTTTTTATTATAAGCGACGGATTCTATGGGTTTTTTCCTTAATTCGATATGGGGCTGATTTAGGTTCGACATATGCTCACAGGCGGTACAACCCGTCTACAGTGTTTTATGTATTCAGTGTGTTTCATAGGCTTTGTCAATTCGGTTTGAAGTTAGTGTTACTCGGCTTAGGTATAGGTGTAACCCGGGTTAATTCGATTTCTTAACCCGGGTTGACACACAACTATTCACAAAATATTTCGGCTTGAAGGGAATACTGTCCATTGGGCTCGGTACTGTAAATGAAAGACAGTACCCAATTTTGTAAAGTTGTCATAACTTATTTTTCAGATCCAGGTAGCAGTGTAAACAGTGAGAGACTTTTTTCTGAAGCGTCTGAAGAATTATTACCCATGAATGCAGAAAAACTAATTATCATTCACCATAATTTGATTTCAAGGAAAATAAATTGTGAGACAGTGAAACCATTTAACCATTCTAAACTAAGTCTTCACAAAAGATTCCGACACCAAAAGACAGTAATTCCGCGTAATTATTCGAAAACGTGATAAAAGATTTGATTAAAAAGAACGACTACTTGCAGAAGGCCCGAAGTAGATATTTGAAAGGTATTGTAATCCATTCATTTCCTCAGTACTCTAAGCTAAGATAAAAATACCATCACTTTTCGTCAGGGTGTTATGCTTTTCTGCTGATATCAATCTCCACCTCCTTGTTGGATGATTTTGCATTTGAGCCAAGAAGGGTCCGCTTTTCTCCTCAGATGAAGCTACAGTAATCTGTTGTGTAAATTATTACTGATGGGGTCACGGGAATGGCCATTTGACACTCAATTCCAATCCATCAATATCGCATATCCAGCGCTCGAGAATCAGTCTCGAAACTTGAACAAGTTGAAATGCTGGTTGTCGAAGTTGAGTTGGCAAAGAATGCACCTCGTGACCTGTGTGTGGTACGCTAAAAATCAGAGGACATCCAACCTGAAGACCTGATCTAATGACTGGCGTGCGGTAAGCTAAAATGCCACGTAGAGCGTCACCGGTCAACCAAGTCCAACGGCAGATACGAGGATTTCCAGCTGCCACCACTTCACCACGCCTCTTTAACACATCCCCGATATTGGTAATTTTTTGCGAATGAGACATCTCTTCGAAGGCGCTTGAAATCAAAATTGAACCACATGCGAGAACGCGGACGTGCCTCTAAGCAAAACCATTTCCGTTCATTAAGCATTCCCTGTTCCAAGCATAGCCTTCTAGACTTGTGAGTGATCTCAATTCACATCCAGTGGAACCTCTCGCGTAGTGACTTCAATGACAAATGACAAAAGCTCCTCATTTCACCTCAAACCACCAACGCCAGTTCCAACTACAGACCTCGGTAAAGGCCACGAGTAAATTGCCAAGTTAATTGGATTTCCTGCACCTCCGCCACAGCGCCGCGACGTCCTGGAAATTGTTTACATTTCGCTTAAGTTTATTGCACCATTTGCTAGCCATCGCCACCACCCTAACGACCGCCGCAAACTGCGCGTGACTGGATAATGGGCAATTTTCTCCAAACTCCACTCACTCGCCGCCGCCCCCAGCACGCCTTCCCCGCAATCACTCCGACAGACGGACCGGTATCGGGAATCATTTTTGCAAATTGCATCTGTTCGAACGCGGTTCATTGTCGCCCCCGGTTGTGGGGCGAGCACTCGAACACGGTCGACGGACGAGGTATCCGCCGTCGCGGTCGATTCGAAAGTATTTACCTCCAGTCTGCGGCGTCGATGTCTAAATTGAAATTCCAAATTGCGACACGTACGTACACACTCCGACTGTGGCGGAGCGGATGACATCACATGACACATGTTCGACTCAGCAGAACTCATTCATCCTCGAGGCGGTGCGGATCAGAGGAGGCTTCCCACTGTGAGCCTGGACTGCAGTCTGCAGACCACCCAAAGAATCTGGCCGCAATCATAGGTCCGATATCGGTTAATTGTCCCTCTGGACGATTTGTGAATTCATTGCCGCCTCGTCGGCTCATTGCAACCGGACTCTAGGGGATGGTGTGCTGTTGTGTGTCCGTGTCCGTGTCTGGGGTAGGTTCCTCCTCCTGTTGTTGTGTCGGTCATTGTTGTCACAATATTGCTGCGATAATTTTCAATTTTGAAACGCAATTGTTTACGGGGGATGACACAAACAAGACGCGGCGCAATAAACTGGGATCAAAGGCGCTGGCCGAGCCTCGGATCGGGGCGATGGGAGCTGCAGCAGCAGGAGCAGCAGTTTACCTGAGTCCCGGCCAAGGACCATGGATGGGTGTCTGGGAGTGAAATGAATAATGATCCTCGAGGATAAATGATTTTGTTTTCGATTTTTAGGTGATAGATGCACCTGTGGGCTGACTTGGGACTCGTAATGGTGTGCCGTGTGAGAGAGATTGCTATCGGGCGACTGGTTCAGCTTCAGGGTCGTGCTTAGGCGGGCAGAGGTGTGTCTTCAGTGTAATGGTTTATCTGGAGTATGTTCTGTTCTTTTTTTTTGCGTCCAAGGCCGTGATTTGTTTCGAACTGTTATAGAAATGGTGCGGGAATGGATGCCCATTGTCTCAAAATGGACTGCAATCCTGTTTAATGATGGCGGCTTTAGGTGGAGGTGGATGGCAGGAACAGAAGTCAGGGGAAGCTGAACGTCGTATCGAATATGGTAAACAAGAATAATTGATTACAGGCTAGGTTGTCGATTTTCAAAAATAGGTCTAGACAAAATCGCCATCGGTTCACTGTCAATGTAAAAAAAAAACAACGGTGTGATGTATAACATTCATTCTACGTTTATTTAGAAGTCAAAATCATGCCTTTGTGTATGGAAAGGCACACCATTCGCTTAGGTGACAGTGCTTCAAGCGCTCGCCCCATATTTACAATGGCGTCTCGAATTGTTTGGACGCATTAAACAGTTGTCGATTAAGTTAGCTCGACTGTGACAAAAATTTGCCTTGTCTGAGAAGATAATTTTATTTGGCCGAAATCTAGATCTCGGGCCAGCACAACTAGCGCCCTATTAACAAATCCACGGCATACTTGCGTCAACACAATCTTATACGAATGAAGGCCCAAATTAAAACGTATAATAAGCCGGATTGAGTCTCTGCCCAATTCAATTGTAAGGTACTCTGTAAGGTACTCTGAGGTAAACTTAAAAGTGTCCTTCTATTATGTTTAATGGTAAACATTAAGACGAAAATGTATAAAATAAGAAAAATTGAAAAAAATGTATGTACTAACTAAAATTTTATTTTAAAATAAAACTAAACTAGGCCTGCAAGCTAGCTAAGCTACCTACACAGACACATGTGTGTGTACATAGTCATGTAAATGTTTTTTTTTTTTTTATTTCATTTTTATTTCATTTCGGGACAACTTACTACTAGACAAAAATGACATAAAAATCTATCTTAATATCTAACAATTCATGTTCTTAATTCTATCTTACTGGCCCTTCGCGGGTACTCTAAAATATTCTATTCTAACTGACTATTTGCCTTTCTGCGTCTAAATTATTAAGTTATTTTTTTTTTTTTTTGTCCTTAGGACAGACTTTATTGTTTAATACTCACTGGCCAAGAAAACTAAGAAAAAAACTTGGCGCTCTATACACTATTATTTTACCTAACCTAAATCTAAATTTAGGTGTCCGTAACATTACGGACGTGTACACAAGGGCTTGTATGTTATGTATATGCGGAACATATATAATCCACAAGCCCTTGTGCACCTTTTTTTTTCATATATATATATATTTTATTATATATTTTATTTTTTTTTTTTTTTTATTTTTTATTTTTTTTTTTTTATTTTTTTTTTACTAAGCTACCTTATAACTAGATAAGTGGGCCGTTATACCAACTAAACGATTTGTATATAGGCAGGAGCCGGCGAAGGCGGAGACTGATTCTGGTGTAACCACCAAAAGAAGTGCCGCTCCTTATCACTCTCTCTCCTATCTCGAGCAGGGATCGCTCTACTGAACCGGAGAAGATCTTCGTGTTCGCGGACGACATCCGGTTCGTAGAGGAGTCGCTTGTCAACTGTTCGGCGCATCGCGTGGTAGATTACAGGACATCCTTCCGTGTCCTGTATCAAGCCGATCGAA
The DNA here is from genome assembly GCA_964034865.1 of Eristalis intricaria. Classification (NCBI taxonomy): domain Eukaryota; kingdom Metazoa; phylum Arthropoda; class Insecta; order Diptera; family Syrphidae; genus Eristalis; species Eristalis intricaria. The sequence goes on from OZ035877.1 coordinate 66,331,456, forward strand.
TCCAAATAGAGGAACGCTTCAGGTGGAACAAAGCCGTTGTGGCGCACCCTCTCATGGTACATATAATTGGGATAGTAAGCCCCGAAGATCAGACTGTTGGTAGAAGTCATACTTCTTGCAATGTGACTTCTTATTAATTTGATGATAAAATTGTCTATCCTTTTCACGTTTGCCCTGTTGTACAGGACCTCGTTAGGATAGTACTTCTTGTACTCAGACTCGGGTGTTCGATACAACCGGAGACAAGTCCTAAGACACCGTCTCTCGAACACCCTCATCTTTTCCATCTGGGAAGGACTCACGTTGAACCACAGAGGACAACAATACACCATGACTGGCCTTATGAGGGCCATATAGCAGATTACCTTCACCCTGGTATCAAGTTGGCTGCTGTAAAACAGCTTACTTGCCACAGCAAAGGCTTTTCTAGCATTGGTCAGAGCTTTCTCTATATGTTTGTCGAAATACAGAAAATGATCCAACCAAATGCCAAGATATCTTACTACAGTTTTCACGGCTAACGGCTGACCCCGGGGGTCAACTATACCGAACTTCTTCCAGTTTACGCGCGTATCCCTTGAGGCCATGGCCAGCGGGGTGCGGAAAAGAACAGTTTCACACTTCTGGAAGTTGATAAGCAGCTTCCAGTCATCGCAATATGTCAAAGTGTTGTCAAAGTCACGTTGCAACAAGGTATTAATAACTTCTACCTTAGGACCTGATCTGTACGCCACTAAGTCATCGGCGTACGCGATTAGGTGCGGCATAGACCTTAGCAGATCTGCAGTGAATATAGCAAACAATATTGGGGAGCCAACAGCCCCCTGTTATAGACCATTATTGATATTAAAGACTGTAGTAGAAGTAACGCCGCCACTTTTTACGACGAACTTTCTACCTGTTATCATATCATATATCATGTATAGCAATGTTTTATGTAAACCAAGTCTGACGAGCTTAAGGAAAAGGCCCTCTAACCAAACGGTGTCGAACGCCTTCTCTAAGTCGATCAGACAGGCACCCGTACAGTCATGTAAATGTTTATGTTCTTACATGCAACTATATAAATTGTTATTTTTGTCCATATAATCCTGAACATAGACATGTACATGAATATTTTTTTTCATCTATTTTTTTTTTTTTAAATTAACACTGCTTTAGACTGCCCGTAGCTATATAAGTCGTCCGTATTTTACTGTAATAGGTTAGATTCGGTTAGGGTGATTGCCACCACTGTAGCAGTTGTAGCCCACTTAGATCCTGGTTGGATCAATTGTGCCATCGATTCCCGGTGCTTAACACCGGCTACCCTACAATTTAAAGGGACTACACTTAAGAAAGTAAAACAAACCTGGAGACTGCCTGATGGTATTCTAGTGGCCTATTTTGACAAATCCACTCCAGTGCTGATTTAAAGTCAATTTGTTTTCCTGATAAACTTAGCTATGTCTTGTATCTTTAAGTGTTACATTTCCTCTAGGTTGCTGAAAAAGTAGTTGCCTAGTATATCATTTCTAGTTTTTGCAAGGGCTGGACAAGTGCCGAGGACGTGAAGCATATTTTATTCCTCCTCCTCGTCTCTAGAACTTCTGCAGTAGTCGTTGTAGGGGGCTCCAATTCTGGCTGTGGCCGCTGATAATGCCCACTACCTTCCCTACACATATACACATACATCCTGTTTAATTTTAGGAGTGCACTTGTTTTGTTTCGATTTAGGGAGGCCCAAATAAGTCCTACCTGTATCTAATACCATCCATCTCCGATTAGCGGAGGCATCTGTAAGTAACATGGTGTTTATTGTGTGTCCTGATTATTTGACAGTGGCAGTGCCACCCCTCTTCTTGCTAACTCGATGGCCCTTACGTTGCTTGGAAAACCACAATGCCCAGGCACCCAGCAAAGGGTTAGGTTGCATCTAACCGCTATCTCCCTAGAAAGACGGCAAAGTCTTACCATCTTCGATTTAATTGATGGTGTATCCAGAGCCTTAATGGCCGCCTAACTATCTATGTAGATGGCAGCCTCTAGCTTAGGACAAGCCAAATCAAATGAGACTAATGTTAAAATGAAAGAATCTTATTTATAAAGACCTTAGATAATTGTCTAATTATGATAATCTGACTGGCGTAAAAAACATTAATAGCCGTTTGCTAACACTCATAATAGATTTAAGTTCTGGACGTGGTAGATAATAAAGTTGGCTAATAAGACTTGTTGAAAGAAGTAGAGTGGACTCTCCCTAAGTCAAATTTGTGCGTAATATAATTCATACATTTCTCTCATTTTTTCAAAGAAAAACATTCCTCACGGCTCCATCTCTTTCGAATCACGGATAGGGATGCCAGACATCCCGCTCAGCGCGGGACCGTCCCGATAAATGGCTTTTGTCCCGCTAGTGTCCAGCTTTGAAAATTGTCTCGATTTCAGCTTCTTCGAAATTTGCTATCAAGCCATAAAATTATTTTTCAACCTACAGAAATGTAAAGTGCCCCTTAGGGTAATGACGATCGTTCAGTGCTTTCCGAAGGTTTGACATTTCACACTGATTTCCATTCAAAATTAAACTGAATTTGAGGCTCGTCGTTGCAAGAAGGTACATGCTTTATATATTTTCTATGGCAGTATTGGAAGCTGAGCTTCTTATAAAATCACATTTTTCGATGACTTGCAGGGATTTTAAGGAGTTTTGCGAAACCGAGTTTGGCAAAAATGGAATTGTTTCAAAAATAACTTCCGCTGATAAGTATTGATAATAATAAATTAATTTTCGTATCATTTTCGTGTAATTAAATAGCGTTGTAAATAAAATTAAATACTATTTAACTTGCGAACAAGTAGCAAAAAAAACGTACATTAGACTGTTAGTCTAGAGTCGCCATGGCGTAGTGGGTTAGTGCGTCGACTCCTACGCAGAGGGTGCCAGGTTCGATACCCGAATTTATTAGCTTTCATATTTCACGGCTCCACCTCTTTCGAGTCACTGACAATGCTCAAAGAGTACTCCTGTCTAGAAAAAGCTTCTCAACTTCGCCGTTCGGAGTCGGCATTAAACTATGGGTCCCTTCCACGCGTGAGATAACAATAGCACGCACAACACGAGTGGTTGCTGAGAAGCTAGGCCCTGGCCCTCTACGGGCTGTAGCGCCACCCATATTATTATTATTAAGACTGTTAATATGTAAGTATGTGCATACAATACAATATAAATAATTGTAAGCATTAATTTTGTAACTCGTACATAAAATGTACAAATATGAATTAAAAGAAAGATTTACCAAATGTTAATTTATTATATATTATTAAATTATTATATTATTATATGCATTAAATAACATTTTACATCCAATGAAATATAAGTATTGTATGCAATCACTTAGTAACTCGCACATAATATGTACAACTATAAATTGAAGAACTTGAATTTGTCAAATGTTAATTTAATAAATTGGTACAAGTATTAAATAAATAATTTAAATGTAATTATAGAGGTTATGAAACGGTTTCTTACGTTTTTTGTTGCTCACAAGTTTATTAAGCTGGTGCCGCGACGCGGAATTTTTTAAATCTTTTAAATCTGCCATCCCTAGGCACGAGCAATGCTCAAAGAGTATTTCTGGTTAGAAGAAGCTTCTCATCTTCGCCGTTCAGAGTCGGCATTAAGCTGTGGGTCCAATTCACTTATGAATGATAGAGCGTTACCAGTTTATTTTGTTCAAACCTGCTAAAAGCTAGGACGCAAAACTACTAAATCGGCCAGACAAGAACGAAAAAAATGCTAAAAAAAACTACGATCGATTTCTCCTTAAAGGCTCCGGCACATTGAATACCTTACATGCGTGAGCGTCAGCAATACTTTGACAGATACATAAAATACATGTGTTCTTATGGGAGGTGACACATAGATTAACGCTGACGTTCACGCGATGGAATAGTTACTCAACTTTTAACTTTTCTCTCTCCTTCAGCGTTGATAACCCACACATTGTGACATTTCAAGAGAATTCGAATTTTATGTTAAAGTTTGATTTTCGTTGAAGCAACGTTCAAATCAGGTATAAATATAAATGAATGTTTATAATTGAGTATTTATATTTTAATACATATTTTAAGTGTGCATAAATAAGCAAAGCAACTTGAATTTCAATTCAAACTTGAAACTGTCAAATGAAATCAGCTATGCGTTGAAGTATTCATTGTGTCATCCCCTTCCTTCAGGTACTTCACCGTGAATGGATACTTTGACGCTACGCAAAGCATTCTATGTGCCAGAGCCTTAAGAAATTCGAAATACGTTTATTTATATTTTTTAGTTTAATTTAAACGCATTTACACAGTTGTTTTAAGTATACATTGCAGCGACAGTGGGGTTGTTGGTCTTTTTGTAGACTTCTTAGCAACTGAACCTAGCTGCCTGGGTTCGATTCCCGGTACCACTAACATCATTTTCACGGACCACTCCACCTTTTTTGAGGCACTGACAATGCTCAAAGAGTGACAACTGTCTTGGAACAACTTCAAAAAGTTGGCCGTTCGTGGTCGGCATAAAACATTAGTTTGTGCATTGTGCATTTGTTATTCGTGTAAATAATTACTGTCATAGAAAATGTGAAATTATAAAGGATGATCATTTCGAATTCATTAAGGATAACATGTGATTTGTTGCAATGTAACAGCTTTAACTTTGAGAAGTCCCCTGAATTACTTGCAAAATTGATGCAATATCTTCGTTACTGAAGCGATAACGGTTTTTAGTTTCAATCAAAATTAAATGTGAAAATATTTTTTGTTCAACTGACAGAATCTCATTGTTGTTAAAACCCGATGTCAAAAGATCTCATGCATATTATTTATCAATTCTTATTGCCTATTTTCGCCGTACATTGTTTTAGTATCGCCAAATGTGGACATTTTAACAATTTTTTCAAAGAAAAACATTCTTCACGGCTCCACCTCTTTCGAGTCACGGATAGGGATACAAGACGTCCCTCTCAGCACGGGACCGTCCCGATAAATGACTTTTGTCCCGCTAGTGTCCAGCTTTGAAAATTGTCCCGCGAAATGTCCCGATTTTAGCCTGTTCGAAATTTGCTAACAAGACATCAAATTATTTTTCCAACCTACAGAAATGTAAAGTGGCCCTTAGGATAATGACGATAGTTCAGTGGTTTCCGAAAGTTTGACCTTTCACACTGATTTCCATTCAAAATTAAATTGATTTTGGAGCTCGTCGTTGCAAGAAGGTACATGCTTTATATATTTTCTATGGCAGTATTGGAAGCTGAGTTTTTTCCTAAGTATTTACGGTTCGGTCTCGAATTAGTAAATTGGCAATGTGTAATCTGGATTGGAATTATATTGAAATTGTAATATTATAAAGTGGTCGCCGTGGTGTAGTGGGTAAGTGCGTCGACTCCTACGCAGAGGGTGCCAGGTTCGATACCCGAATTTACCACCTTTCATATTTCACGGATCCACCTCTTTCGAGTCACCGACAATGCTCAAAGAGTATTCCTGTCTAGAAAAAGCTTCTCAAATTCGCCGTTCGGAGTCGGCATTAAACTGTAGGTCCCTTCCACTCGTGAAAGACCAATAGCACGCACATCACGAGTGGATGCCGAGAAGTTAGGCCCAGGTCCACCTCGGACTGTCGCGCCACCCATATTATTATTATTATAATAAAATATTCACTGAAACATTAAAAATGTTTATACCTTCTATATTCGACGCATGATTGCTGTGTTCTTCGGTACATTGTGTGCTCTAATGTGCCTCGCTACATTAAAACCTTTTCCTTTAAACCCACATTTTTTAAAAACTGCTGAGTTGAGCTTTTTAAGGTCAAATCCTGGAACAATAGAACAACACGAGTGGTTGCTGTAGAATGTATATGTGTATACATGACGATACACGTATACATTGTGTATATTAAGAATATATGCGTATACACGTGTATATAGGGGTATTGACAGGTGTGTATGCATATATACGTAGGTTATCTTAAGTTAGTTTGTAGGTTTTATTTTAAGGTAGATTGTAAGTCTTAATATAAACCGTTCAGTCATTAAGTTTTCAAATTTTTTCTTAATAGTAAGTTGTTCTTTTTAAATTCTCATTTATATTTTACTCCGTAAGATTAGGTCGAAAGACATAGAATAAGGTTAAGTTTAGCTTAGAGTGCCCGCCTAGGGCCAGTAAGTTAGAAGTAGTAACAATGTACGTACAACTAGTTTTAAGCATTTTTGTCTAGTATATAAGTTGTTATGAATTCCACAATAAAAATGAATTAAAATGAAAATGACGAGTGGTTGCTGTTCTTTTTAATTCTTTTTTATTTTAAAAATTCATAACAGATTTTCATTCTTGCCAAAAATGCCGTAAACTAGTTGGACCAACATTTTTACTATTTCTAACTTACTGACCCTCTTCGACTCCGAACCCGTGGGACAACGTAACAGAGGACGCCCGCGTTTAAGGTGGCGCACCCAGGTGGAGAAGGACCTCAACCAACTTGGCGTGCGACACTGGAGACAGCTAGCCAGAGACCGTGCTAGCTGGAGAGGCTTGTTGGTTGAGGCCCAGGTCCACCCCGGACTGTAGCGCCAAATGAAGAAGAAGAACTTACTGACCCTCGGTGGGCACTCTAAGCTAAACTTAATCTTATTCTATGTCATTCGACTTAACCTAACAATGAATATATATATGAAATAAATGAATTTAAATGTAGAGATTGCTATTAAGAAAATTAGGGAAAAACTTAATGACAGAACTGTTCTGTTGGTTGCTGTATAAGCTAGGCCCAGCTGCGCCTCGGACTGTCGCGCCACCCATTTATTATTATTATTAAAACTCTGGAAAGACGGGTGGAAACAAATTTTGAATTCCAAAATAATGTTACGGAGATCGGGTTATTTGAAGTTGATGTGGAAGTGGTTGAATTTTTAGTAGTTGGAGTTCCTCGTTTCAGAAACATTTTCAAAGCTTTGATGAACAGTTTATAAAGTTTTCGGCTGACCAAGGGCATAGTTTTTCAGCACATTTAATGAATTTTGTTCAATTTTTACATGTCTGACATCCCGCACTTACCGGATTGCGAATTTGCTCTTTATGCTGATGATTCTATCATATTTTCGTCGCATAAATTTGGTCTTAACATTGTGACAAATTTACAGTATGCGACAGAAAAATTTATCGAACATCTTAGCAAATGGAGAATTCAAGTAAATGCGGAAAAGATGCAAGCTATCTTTTTTTACAAGAAAAAGAAAGACTTGCTTTCTACCGCCAAACCAATTAATAATAATCGGTCAATGTATAAAATGGGAGTCATATGTGAAGTACCTAGGAGTATATCTTGATAAAAGACTCACATTCAAGGAACATATTTTAAAAAATTTACACAAAGCAGGTGTAGCAATTAAGTTGCTCTACCCCTTTATAAATAGAAGGTTCTTACTGTCAAATGGGAATAAAATGTTGATCCATAAAGTCATTTTTCATGCAATTTTGCTGTATGGTTGTCAAGCATGGGGTTCTTGTGCCAAGAGCCATATAAAAAGACTACAAATACAGCAAAACAAATTGCTAAAAAGGATGCTCAATCTCCCCTGGCACCACTCAACCCATGATCTTCATAAAAAGGCTAACTTTGAATTGATCTCTGATAGAATACGCAAGCTCACTGAAACATTTTTAATCAGATGTAACCACCCTGAAAACCCCTTAATTAATGAACTGAGTGCTATTCATATACGACTAGACTAAACTGGACTCAACATACTTTTGTTAATCCTCTTTTCTGTACATTATATGTACGAATTTTCTTCTCTGTATAAAATTGTGAAATGTTATTAATTATATATAACATACTTCGTTTGTTGTTAATCTTTATGTAAATTGTTCTGTTTGTTATATATGAATCTATTTATAAATTTGTTAGTTATTTATTTCATTGTTTATATATTTATTTATTTATTTCTTTATTTCTTTATTTCTTTATTTCTTTATTTATTTATTTCTTTATTTCTTTATTTATTATTATATATTTATTTATTATTATATATTTATTTATTTACATATTTATTTATTTATTTGCTTATTTACATATTTATTTACTTATTTAATTTTATTATTATTATTATCATTTTTTTTTACATAAATGAAGGGTTTTGTTGTTGTTTCCCTTTGGTAAAATTTTGATTGTTTAACGTTACAATTTATAAATAAATTTATTTCAGTTGTAAGATATACTGATACATATCACATCTCTGAACTGTCAATTGTGTGGTGGCATACCATTGTAATATTTAAGAACAAAATAAAAATCTATTCTACTCTATTGTAATGAAATTTTGACTGTCCTTTCCTTTCAACATGTACGGTGTTCCTTATAATAGATAACTTTGCCTACTTCGAAACCTAAGAGTTCTGCGCTTGGTGGTTTTTTTTTCATGTTGCATTCAGCGGATGGTTCAGCGGGATGCATGAGGACACCCAATAGCCTACGAGTCCACTGTGCCTACGAGTCTTCGTGCCAATAGACGACACAGCAGACGGTCAAATAGAGAACAGAGATCTCTAATATCTTCAATTGCGAAAATTCGAGGCTCCTTCGAAAATAAATTGGGAATGTAGAAGACTGAAACCCAACAATGCTCCCTGAGCCGGTTGTCAGCTCCTACAAGTCGAGACTCACTGCTCGATCGTTTGACGATCACTGAAGATCTCTGGATGTTTCTAAGTCCAAGAGTTTGTCGAATGCTTCGATTGGACTCCAACAACACTTGCATTCCATCCTCCCGCTGACTGTCTTCACGAATGGTTCCTGTCTATCGAAAACATGACACAAGAACATCCTTAATCACACGCCAAGATCCAGAAATCGTTTACCACCCCTAAACCGATAATTGACTTCATGTTGCCCTCGGTGCGCTCGTAATCCGTGAAAATCAACGATGGGAAACACGGATCTCTGATCTCATCAGCTCAGTCCATCTAATCCCATTGACTGTGCAAGAGGAGCATCGATTCGACCGGCCGGCGGCCTTCATCCCCCGTCTTCCAGGAAACAACACCGAGACCAGGGAAGACCATCATTATGGTCGTCACATTACAAACAGAAATCCCCTAATAGCCGATTAGGGGATTACGACGCAACAAACATGCCCTCACTTGTTACCGTGATCGCCCTCGTTCACCATCCAGTCGACCGGCCAACCGACCAACCGACCAACCGGCCGACCATCTAAGCGCTGCCGACCGCCGACTGCTAATCCTCCAATCATACCCACAAAATATTTTGACGTTTAACTGCAACAAACAATGGACACAATGCAGCACCCAACACCGGACCGACCGAACAATGGCCTGACAGATTATAAATAGGACTCTTGAGTGTGTGTCGGGTTCCCTGGGAGTCCTTCTCGGTGCGGATGCGTGTGTGTGTGCGAGTGTGGACCAGAGGGTTATGCTGAGGGAGCCAAGTGGCGGTCTGGTGTGTGATGTGTATCTCGGTGATGGCACTTTACCGGATGATTTGTATCTCGAACAATGATGCGACAGGTCCATTGGTGTATCTAATAGATTGTTTGCGGCCGGGGTGCATGCTTTGAGGATCGCCGCCCGCTCCGGACCACCATCGTTGCCGCAGTGGAATGCGACACAACGGGTGGTGGTGCAAACGAGATCAATTTCGTTGTTGTTTGGCAAACGATTTGTCGGCCATTTCCGGGGGAAAAGTCGATTCGCGCGGCTCAAGCCCCCAGCACCGGGAACCAGCGGCCCGCCACCAAAAGATGGCGTCTTCGTCAACCTGTGGCCCCGATCGCAGGTGCATTACGCCCTTAGATCCCTATCGGCGTATCGGTTGCGTAATAAAATCGAATTTATCGCCGGACTCCATGGTGACAGCGATGGATGTTAATAGGTAATTTAGGGTGAGCATTCGGCGTTTAATGGGCCTGCTGAGCCGACCGGGGCGACAACAGCAGTTGGAGATCGGTTGACGATTGGAGACGACGACGAGAACAGAGGTGGTGGCGGCAGCGACGGAACCTGTTGTTGTGCCCAAGGAGCGGGGGCATTCACCACGCCTACAGTCATGTCGATGCCCGGTTGTTTCCGCTCTGCACAGGGGGATTAGGGTGACAATAATTTATCCGACGATTGTGTGACATGTGGGAGAGGAAATTTGTCGCTTGTGTTATCGGGTGTTTGTTTCTCCTTGAGGGAGTCAGTGCGCATGTTTGACAGGCAATCTGCTTAGCATATGAATGACTTCGAGCGCTGCGACTGCACTGCCACGACAAAGAGTTACAAATCCAGTTTACATGGCAATGGCACTGACACTGGCACTGGCACTTTGGCCGCCGTTAACAATGCGGACATGGGACCGTTTATTCGTTTTTTATGAGCTCGCTATCGACCCATTGTGGCGGTCAAAATTTAAGATTTAGTCTGCTGCTAGCAGTGATTCTTAGTTTTTAATGAGCTTACATGCGGTGGCAGGGGAATGGACCGGACTGAGAGGCAACCCTTGCTCTAATCAAATCACGTCTGCTGACGCACAGAACGGGTGACAAATCTAGCGTTCAATTGGCAGTCGTCCATTGGATGAATCAGACTTTAACTCAATCAAAAGTCACGCCTCATTGACCCCACAGGGCCACCAGCACACTCGGCGTCGACGGCGGTGGCTCATTAGAAAACCATAACTTTAAAGTCTGTCCATTAAGAGGTAATTTCAATCAATAGCCCATCAATTCCCACACCCTGCCGGTCCCCGCCACATCCAGTTTCAATTTAAATTTAATTTCCCTCATGACCTCATCGCGACGCATTCCCCGGGGGTACCTCGGCGTAGATTCTTTCGCTGATCACGGCCCAAGCACTTAACCCCAAATGTTCACATTTATGAGCTGCTTCGTTAGTTCGCACGCAGAAGCAGCCAACAGGAAAAACAAAAAGAAGATGGCTCCTTCCCGGCAAGAGGTCCTTGTAATAAATTTCAAGAAGATTCTGACTCAACACACACACACGACAGAGCGGAGAGAGGGATGACGATGCAGCAATTTTATCGCCAGCGGCAGATGTTTCCAAGTGCTAATAATCTCATGGACGAACCGCAGAGTACACTCATCATCATCGTCGTCGTCGTCGTCGTCGTCCTGTGTGCTCATCATCATCATCACCATCTCCTCCATCGCCATGCTTGGCCGCGTACCAGAGCATGGTGTATGGTGCGAGGCAGAATTTCTCCGCCTCCGGGTTGCAGCAACAACAGCAGCGGCTGTTCGGTTATTGCGAGGACCCTCGCCAAGATAGACCATGGCTAAGGGATGGTGGTTACCACCACTTGTCATATATCATTGCGGCCTTTTTTCCCACCCCTGTGCCCAAGAAGGGAATTCACACACAAGGCCATTAACAGCACATCGCATATGTTACTCCATGTTGACAGCCATTTTGTGTGTGTTCGAGGATTCAGGAGGAACCGCACACAAAACAGCCACATCCGGAAGATGGGTGTTGATGATGTTTCTTCGGGAGATTATCTGGGAGAGTGGCGCAGCGGCGCTGCGACCAATGGATGGATGGCTGAGTGCTGCAACACTTGGTGATAATCACCTGGAATTAGAGTTGCGGTTGAGCCAGAGTCAGGGTTTCGTCTTCTTCTCCGCCCCAGCCGCAGCGGATTAGGACACCCGAACGGTGATGGATGAGATCAATAACAAAAATAACGAACGGAATCCTTGTTAGGGAAACATTTATTAGTTGCTGTCATGGTGTGGTCGTGGATCATGTGGTTATGATTGCGTGTCTTGCTCGCTTGAATGTGCCCATTCATCAGCTTGTTATCCTGATTCGACTGATTTGCTGCTGCTGCTGCTGCTTGCTGGTGGCAGATGGACGAAATGTTTTATTTCACACATCTTCTGAGCGTCCTCTGTCTAGGCTGGTAATGGTGAGGCTGTACTCTTCCTATAAAGTTATGAAGTACGTGAGGATGAATTTTTGCCGGTTTTCTTGTGTCTCCTTGTGACAGCTTGTTGAAATTGTTGTTTCCGAAGTGATTACATGCAGTCGAGGACATTTTCAATTGAAGCGAAGCAGATTAGTGGTGGCCGGTTGGGGGGCGGGGGACAAGCGTGTGATTCGAGGGTGACCGCCATTATGACGGCCGAGAAAATCTTAGTAAATTTGTCATGTAATGTGAAACGGATTTTGTGTCAGCGGTATGTTCCACGTTGGAATGGAGAATGTGTGTGACTAGGACATTTCGGAAAAGGCAATGTAATCAGCGATGTTGTGGAAGGCGGGGGTGTGCCAGCGAAGAACATTTTTCTTAACAGGCATGAATTAAGGACAGGCTACTGAGTCTCATAAGACTGCCGTAATCAGGACCAAGGGGCGAGGCTGTGTTGGAGAATCAGACATTGTGGATGAGGCAGGATAGCGCTGATCAGGAACCTTCGAGTTCTACATAGAGGCCCAGAAGTGGACGTCGAAGTCACGATGCTGATTGGTTGGGAGCTAAATGCGTATCGATCATCGACTTCATGGCAGACCCACCTCGGTAGTGGAAGCTTGGAAACCATGAAACGGGACGAACTGTCGTTAGAGGAAGTCAAATCAGGGGAACTGACCTAAGCAGTCTGTCATGGGACGGCTTCGCCATGAACGTGGAAGAACTGGGAATCTAGCGTTTTGAGGGAGTGTTTCATTGATCTGGCCACAGCATCAGCTGGCTGCATCCAGCCTAATAAGATATCCGGGAATCAAACTTTCGCGTGGGTCACTCTTACGACGCGCTACGGTGATTTGCCTGCACAGTGAAACCATCATGACGACCGGCCAACTGACCAAATTCACATTGCATATTTACAACAGAGCCGGAATGTAGCAAGATGACATTAATTACCACAAGAGCGTGATGAAATCGCAAGCCTTGCAAACATTGACAGCTGGATGTTATTGGCAACTTTGACAGCAACTGAAAGATCATTTTTGGAACTACTATCAATGCTATCTAAGATACGGAGGAAAGCATGCCCGACGAGTGGAACCTCAGTATCGTTTGGCCGATCCACAAGAAAGGAGACCCCTTCAACTCCGCTAACTGAGATAAGATCCTCTCTGCCGCCTTGTGTGAGCGCCTGAAACCATTCGTCAACAACCTGATAGGTCCTTATCAGTGCGGTTTCAGGCCGGGGAAGTCCACCATCGACCAAATCTCCACATTACGGCAGATCCTGGAAAAAAACCAAGAAATGCAGATCGACACCCACCACCTATTCGTCGATTTCAAGGCCGCATATGACAGCATGCATAGGGACGAGCTATACAACGCCATGTCAAGTTTTGACATTCCTGCCAAACTCGTCAGGTTGTGCAGGATGACGATGGAGAATTCTCGCTGCTCCATCAAGGTCGGTAACGAACTGACCGAGACCTTCAATGTCAAAAAAGGTTGTCTAACAAGGCGACGTGCTGTCATGTGATTTCTTTAACATCATACTGGAAAAGATCGTGCAAAACTCACACGCCAACACTAGAGGCACGATTTTTGTTTTTTAATTTGCGCGGGCCCAAGGGATTACTAATACCCTTATGTGTCCGGGGTGAAGACATAGCACGAACCGAAGGTATAGATGGAGAAAGGGAGAAGAGGTACCTGTGCACACTGGTCTTAAATATCTGCGGGTTGTAGCCTGGGGGAAATACGATCCTCCAGAAGTCCGTACAACTGCTAGCCTACGCGAATGTCATTGACGTGATTGGCAGAACACAGCGAGCCGTCAATGAAGCGTTTTCTGGTATTGAAGCGGGGGCGGCCAAAATGGGCTGTCATCGAGAAAGGACGCCCAACATCGACGACTTGGCCAAAACGTCACCATAGGCAGATATAACTTCGAGGTAGTCAAGGACTTCGTCTACCTCGGCTCCGCAGTAAACAGTACAAACAGCATCAGTACCGAAGTCAAACACAGACTTACTCTTGCCAATCGCTGTTTCTTTGGGCTCAAGAGGCAATTGAGAAGTAGGGTCCTCTCTCGAAGGACCAAGCTAACATTATATAACACCTTGATCACCCCTGTCCTGCTCTATGGTGCGGAGGCATGGGCAATCACAAAAGCGGATGAAGAAGCACTTGGTCTTTTCGAGAGAAAAGTTCTGCGTGCGATCTTTGGTCCTGTTTGTGTTGATGGTTATTGGAGAAGAAGATTCAACCACGAATTTTACGGGCTGTACAGCGGTATGAGCCTAGTCAGGCGTCTACGGATTCAACGTCTAAGAAGGATGGGCCATGTAGAGCGCATGGACAACACTGCTCCAGCCCGAAGAGTCTTCGACTCCGAACCAGTGGGACAACGCAATAGAGGACGCCCACTGAACCGATGGCGCACCCAGGTGGAGAAGGACCTCAACCAACATGGTGTGCGCAGTTGGAGACAGCTGGCAAAAGATCGTGCCGGCTGGAGAGGCTTACTGGTTGAGGCCCAGGTAGGACTGTAGCTCCACCAGAAGAAGAAGAAGAAGAAATAGATGAATGAAATCGGGGTTGCCAAGCTCAAGATATACATATTATGGATATGTTTGTCCGTACATGTCTTGAAAGAAATTTTAAATGTGAGAGCATAGTTCGAATTTATCTTACGTGGTACCAACTTGGAAAGAGTTTAATTGGTAATTAGTTAAATCAGCTCATATTGGAGAGGTTAGAGAAAAAAGTTGAACAAAAATATGTACGGTTTTAGGGAAGTGAACTCAATAAACATGTGTTCCGACGATCGCGTGTGCATTCCATTTTTATCAGCTGTTTAACTTATTTTACTTTTATGGCGGGAACTTGTAGTACTTAGTCATCAGTGTTGTGATGGCGAATCTTAAAAACAACATATTCTTCAGCTAAGAAGCATATTTCTCATGTGGTGGATATTCTGAGGACATAACTGTCGAAAGACCACTGGATTCTAGATCAATTAGAGTCATTGCGGCATACTTCCTCAGAAATGTGAAAGATCATACCGCCACCGTCAATTCTCATCGTTATAATCAAGTATCGACACCTGTTCAACGCTGAGTTCCTCCTTCCTGAGTAATTCCCACAACAGCACGAAGAAATCTCATCTCACCAGCTTGTATTCGTGAACTTATTCTTTCGGTCATTATTCAAATTTCGTCAGCATAGATGAGAGTTGAAAACTGCTTACTTGATTTGCACACTAAGCTCGGCCTTCCTGGTTACAGATCTCCCAAGCTGTGTCAAAACTGACCCAACTTGACCAATCCTACAGGAAAGTTCAGTACTACTCCTCCCATCACTCGTGAAGAAGACGCCGAGATAATTAAGCTTCTCCACGTGCTTAAATGGGACTCCACTAACATGTAGGGTGCATTGAACAGGTGTGATTTGTCCACTTTAACCTTCATCCCAGAATCAGCACATACGGCCAGAAACCAATCGAGTGGGCGCTGGAATTCCGTCTGGGAAGATGTGAGGATAACTAAGTCATCCGCAAAAAGAAGATGACTTACCTTCAACTCTCCCAATTTGAAACATTCCCCGCCTGGGCTGCGATGCAACATCCAATCCATATAAACAATGAAAAGAAGAGGTGACAACACGTACCCTTGGCGAAGTCCAACGCTCACGGTGAAAGGTGTGGATTTAGCACCGTTAACCCGAACACAGCTGCTACAGTTTGTGTAAAGAAATTGAATGGCCCTCAAAAGAGGACCCTCAATCCCATGCTCCTGCAGAACACTCGAGTTTACCTCGAGGAACTCAGTCATATGCCTTTTCCAAATCTACAAAACAGCTGTAGATGGGTTTGGCATACTCCCAAGCCATCTCAAGTTCCATTCTTAGGGTGAAAAGCTGGTCGGTTGAACTTCGGTCGGGCGGCACAGTTCATCCCCCATCCTGGGTTGGACAATAGCTCTACGACCTTCCAAAACCTTAGGGTTGGCTTTCCCGGGTAGACTTAAAAGATATATGCCCCTGTTCTTGGAGTAGTCTCTTTTGTCCCCCTTCTTAAAAAGTGTGACAGTCACCTAAGTTTGCCAATCGCCAGGTGTCTTACCGGGTTCCCAGGTCACCTTAATAACACGAGAGGGCCATAAAACTCCCTCTTTGCCCATTGCCTTAAGCATTTCTGGTCGGATTTCATCCATGCCAACTTTAAGCGATTCAATCCCCAAAAAGACTTTCTCCACCGTTGGACTATTCTCCGCCCCACTTAAGACTACTGGTCTGCCATTGCCATTGTCAGTGCCCTGTTCGGGATTGAACAGCTCCAGACTCGCTTACATAAGACGAAGTAATGCATCATCCTAATATATGAGCATACATACGTGATATCTTAAGAATTTGTACCACAGTATACTTAGTCAGAGCGAAACCCATAAGATTTCAAGACAGGGATAAACTTGGGAAGCCTTTTTCCCCTAAGCTGCGCAGTAAACACAAATGATCTTGCCAATGGTTGGTTGCTCTGGGCTCTGGGAACAATTGTGTAGTCGTCTATCGCGGGGGACAAAGTTGACTTTGACTGACTTCAGCTACAGAAGTATGAGCAATGTCAAATCTTGACAAGAGGTTTTTGGTCGATAAGAGAAGAGAACGGTCTGCGGGTCGTGTCTGACTAGATATTGAGTGGACAGTGAAGTGTCGACTTCTTGGTGGCTAGATCACAACTGCCCTGAGATAAGATTGAACATGCACACAAGCAAACAAAGATAAAAGCTAAGGTGCATATCATGCGTAGTATGACATATCGAAGAGCACCTCTCACGCTCTAAAGTAGTATTGCCAATAAACTGCAGGCAAGAATGGGCAGATTTTAGTGGTTAGACCTCTATGGACAGGCTTCCGCGATGAGTCGAAAAGGCTTTAAACCAAGGAACCTTCAATGGGACAACAAAACAGAGGAGAAAAAGTCTGATGATACATTCAAATTGTAGAAAAACTTGGTCACAAACTTGTTGGCGGAGTGAAATAGTCAGTTAGGTCCAAGTTGAAACTCGGGTTCACCTTAAAGTCCGAAAACGGCTTGATTTTAACTGTGCACGACCAATTTGATGGATTTTTTGGTACTTTGCTTCCACAATGCTTCTTATGTTCAAGCGTAGTATAAGGACACCAGAGCGCTAAATCGAGCCGTCCCTTGTCGTCAGTCATTCCCAAAAGTCAACATTCAACGTCGCCCTTTGCCACGCGCTGCCACCTCATGCAAACAAATGTCAGTGTTTCCACACAAATCCGATCCGATTCAAATGAAAGCAAATTCAGTCAAGTGACCAAAGCCTGACATCGTTTGACTTTAAATTATGGATTGCCTCAGTTGAAAGGGCTGCAACTGTCATTAAACTTCACACATGCCCCTTCACAAGATGCCTGCAATTAAATCGCGTGTAATTGCTACTTTCGCGACTCGAGCGCATCCCCACACCCGTGCGGCGGCCAGTGTCCTCTTGAAAATGTTCAACAACGTGTCCACATCACCGCGCCAACACCACAGTTCACAGTCCTGTTTTCGAACGAATCGCTCGTTGAAGGCTAATTAATATCCACGCCGCGCCGCAGCGAGGATCAATTAATTTTCGATTAACATCTCTCACTTCGGTCATTAACATACACACTGGCCGACACACACTGCAGCACACTGCTAGGGTCCTTGTGACATGTTTAATTGCACACAAGAGCACTTGATTGATAATTAATTGTCAAGAGAAACCAATTTTGTGCGGCCACGGCTGTAGGCTGTAGGGGAGTGTATCGGGACGGGACGGGAGGGAACGCACCACACCCCCAACTGGACGTTGGGCGTTGGAATTTTCTTTTCGATCAGAAACCCCGTCTAATTACAACCTTTCGAGGATAATTATCAAATCTCATTCCATTCCCTTAGAGCCTCCCCCCCCCCCGTCGACCCACACAGCGACACCCTGGCTGTGTGACGAATCCTGCTGCTGGCTGGATGCGGCCACCCTCTGGACAGGGCTCGGCGCGGCGGTGGCTAATTAAATAAATGCCACCCTACGGTGGCCCGACAATGAAATGAAATTATAAAAGCCTAATGAATTATTCACAGGTATTAATACTGCCCCCACCCGGCTCTGCTGCCAGTCAACCCCCACTCCATGTCGTCAGTCTCTAGTCGTGGCAGTGGTGGTAGTGGTGGCGGGTAATTGGTGTACTCCTGCCGAGAGAACTTCCAGAAAATGGCCTAGAAAGTGAATTGGAATACTTTCCATTGTCTGCCGAGTTATGTCGGCTTGTGGAGAGGGTGGGGTTGGCGGTAGTTATGAACGGACGCTAGTTGATGTTGAAGTTGTTTAAGAACTCACCCCCACATCGTCGAGCATGTAATGAACTTATTTAATGGGCTAACTAGCGAAATGGGAAACAATGGATTTCCGTGCGTCACGCTAGGTGACTTCGACCTCCTCCGTGCACCCCATCAGTGATAGAGAGTGAGAGGGGCGATGAAGGGGATCCATAAATTATGTTATAGACTCAAACAACTCTTGTTGTTGCGGCTGGGCTTACATAAACCGGAACCAAGTTGGTGACGCTGTTGGCTGGCGGGAGGACCGAGTAAAATGAAACACAAAAATTGCTTTTCTTTTAGAAACTAGACCTCAGGCAGAATGAGCGGCGGCGTACTATGCGGCGAGGGGAAATGTAAATATGGCGCTCAAGCGGTAATATGGTGATTTTTGTGGATGTCATAATACGACGCGAAGGAATTAATTGAACTAATTGCGGGCAATGGTTCCATTTGGGAGATTTGGAGTGGGAATGTGAATTTCAATGGCGTCGAGGATGATGGAGGTTTGACTATGGACTTTATCGGAGATGGAGCACGTCAAAGTGGCTTAGCGAGAGAGGTTTATTTTTGGATGGTGGCAAAAAAAATGTCTTTCATTACTGCTTGGAGACTAAATATAAATAAAATATTGTTATATACCTTGTTGTTTCAAAATGATAAGTGCAGAAATCGACTTCAAATCATTCATAATAATAATAATATGGGTGGCGCGACAGTCCGAGGTGGACCAGGGCCTAGCTTCTCAGCAACCACTTGTGTTGTGCGTGCTATTGTTCTCTCACGCGTGGAAGGGACCTACAGTTTAATTCCGACTCCGAACGGCGAAGTTGAGAAGCTCTTTCTAGACAGGAATACTCTTTGAGCATTGTCATTGACTCGAAAGAGGTGGAGCCGTGAATTATCAAAGGTAATAAATTCGGGGATGCGAACCTGTCACCCTCTGCGTAGGAGTCGACGCACTAACCCACTACGCCACGGCGACCCACTCAAATCATTCATAAGGATCCTTAATCCCTTACCATACTCTCCCAGTAGACTTTTATGATAAAACTACCATTGTATGATAAAACTAAGTATCTTTTTTCCTCAAGTGTATCAAGGCTGCTAGAGTTCAAATATTTTCAGACAGTCAGGCAGCACTTTAGGGACTATACCCAATGGAAATGGAAACCCCGCTAGACACAAAAATGTGAATCTCAAATGCGTCCCTGGACACAAGTGGATTGCAGGTAACGAATTCGCAGATGAGGTTGCTAGGGTTGACTCGGAATCGGCGTTCAAAGTTCCCTGTAATATCAATTAGACCGCAGCTGCAAAGCTAATTATCGAATGGGAAAAGAAACTTCGCCTAGACCACTGGAGCAATGGGGTTGGTCTTAGGCAATCCAAACGTTTAATCATGCCTTGTCCGTATAAGAAATTATCTGCCTCAACAAGAAAAGTATAAAAATGCTAATGAGTCTCCTTACTAGCCACTTTGGCTTGAATTATGTACCACCATACAAAATTAACCTATCCCAGGACAGGGTATGTCAGCTCTGCCTGGAAGAGGTTGAGACATCCGAGCACATTTTATGTGAATGTCCGGGACTACGCTGGTTAAGGAAAGGTATGTTACATAGGAAGTGAGTCGCCGTGGCGTAGTGGGTTAGTGCGTCGACTCCTACGCAGATGGTGCCAGGTTCGAATCCCTAATCTACCAACTTTCATAATTCACGGCTTCCACCTCTTTCCAGTCACCGACAATGCTCAAAGAGTATTCCTGTCTAGAAAAAGCTTCTCAACTTTGCCGTTTGGAGTCGGCATAAAACTGTAGGTCCCTTCCACTCGTGAAAGAACAATAGCAGGTACAACACGAGATAGACACTTACTTCAGTGGAATTCTAGAGATCGACTGCAAAGGACATACTCTCCTTCATAAGGGAAGTAGTACGACTTTTGGATCAACTCCAAGCCTTCGTTGCAATAGATCTCTTCACGGTGTGGTTTCGTTTCGTTAGTCAATTCATCCAAGGCCTTCTCTTTGGCTTTCTTCGATCGTGTCTCATATCACCCTTCTCAAGACCACATGATCGACTTTCTCGTCAAACACAATAAGCTTCGTGCGATCTTCCTCAATTTCCTTTCCTATACAACTCTAGACTGTGCCATGACTCCGCATCATCCGAGCAAAAGACGCACCAAAACTGTTGACAAAATATAGTCTGAACGACACTTAAGCTTTCCTAGAAGCCTGCGCCCCTGAGCTTCAACGACAAAGATCCCCCAGATATCATTTCCATTGTGTCAACCCGATGCTACGGAACTCCCATTAGAGGCATCGCAAATCAGTCGTTCACAGACAGCTGAACAGTTCACAAGTGTTTCGACTTCGTTACATACAATAAAAAAGTTATAAGAAAGTATAGTAGTGCAAAAGACAGTGAGAGTTGTAACAACGGCGCGGCCGAGTGCGTAGAGCTTAAGGCCGTGGAGCGAAAGGTGCTGGGATCGAGACCCAGTGGGGAAAATTACTTTTTTTCGCCAAAACATCCAATCTCACTAGGAAAGTGAGTAGGCGTGGAATGGAGGCGAGCGGGCAGTCCGCTCGCATAGAAGTGGACGGCGAGAGCCAGCAACCGGTGGCTGAAGAATCACGCCACCAACCAACGGTGCCCTTAGAAGGCACAACGAAGAGGAGGAGGAAGAAGCAGGCCTCCAACAGTTCAAAGAGGCGCAATACAAAAGCGTCAAACGATGAACCCGAAGAGGAAAGGAGTACACTGATGACGTCATCAAACGAAACATCAGCCGAAACCGATGCAGAAGATGATGCGTACTCGTATGTATCGGAGGGGAGGGAAGGGCGGTTCGCATTAAGCAGCATCAGCTTTGAATCGATGCCTTCCGATACAGAGGAAGAAGTGGAGGCGATAATTCGCTCCAAAGAATCGAAGGTTTCCGATCTGAAGGAGGAGACGAAAAAACTACTTCACGAGATCAGGGAACTACGAAGAAGTACTCTCGAGAGGAGAAGAAAGGAGGAGGAAGAAAGGCTTCTGCGGCTCGGGCAACTACAACAACAGTTGCCCAGCAATAACGAGCCGAACAAGCAGAGGCAGCAACAACATCAGCAAGCTGAAAAACCACAAGCAGCTCAGCTACAAAAGGAGTCAGCAACACAACAGCGGAAGAAAAAACGCGAGAAAGCAGCTCAACAATCCAAGAAAGCAGCAACACAACAGCCGAAAGAGCAGCAAAATGCAGCAACTCATCAAAAACAACAACTAACAACACAGCAGAAAAAGCAGCAGCAGCATACATCAGCGCAACAACAGCATCTAGCTTGTCACCAGCAACAGCAGCAGCCCAAAAAGAAGGACAAAGTACCACCAATAAACCTGTACAAGCCGGACGTCATAAAAACAGCTAAGGTATGTAAGACGGCCGTAGGTAGTGGTAATTTTTTAATTAAAAAATTGAAAGGTTTTGAAAAATATGCAATCTACTGCCAGACAGTAGAGAATTATAATAAAATCAAAAAGTGTCTAAAGCGTTCGACGATGGAGTTCTTCTCTTTCACGCCTAAAGGAGAAAAACTCCAGTCCAAATTATTAAAGATCTCCGGACCGCTCGAAGCGGAGGAGATCTTCCAACTGCTCAAAGAGCAAGTGTGTGACGGTCTCGAGTTCGTCGGGGTCAAGCCCTTCATCACAGCTAAGGCAAAAAGGGAGGGGCGGAAATTACCGTACTTCCTTGTACAGCTGTCACCCAATAGCAAGGTAGATAAGGTAAACGATATAGATCGTTTGGCTGACTATTTTTGCGCCTGGGATAATATTAGAAGGCGCGATGGCATTCTCCAATGCGCTCGCTGCCAAAGGTTCGGGCACGCCGCGTCGAACTGCCACATGCAGCCTCGATGCGTCAAGTGCAGTGAGAACCACAGTGCGGAGAATTGTCCTCTGGGGCAAAAGGGAGCAGCTGACAAGAGTCAGCTCAAATGCGTACTCTGCGGGAACGCGGGGCACACCGCCAACTATCGGGGTTGCCCTAAATTCCAAGAGCGGAAAGCAAAAATGGCTCTGCAGAAGCAGCCCCCAGTGAAAAATCCACTCGGGGCAGCCATACCCGTAACGCCTCAAATGACGTTCGCCCAAATGGTGTCCGGTCAGGGGAATACGGAAAAGCAGCAACTACCGAAGGTAGTGCCGCAAGTCCCAGTGCCAAAAGCACACGAGCCAGCGCCTGAATGGAAAGCTTCCATTGAAGGGCGTATGGCTCGGTTAGAGGAGCAGGTCGGCCAAATTCTGGCGCTCCTGCAGAACCAACCACGTCAAAAGTCTTAATGGCTGCGCAGACGGAGAGCATTTTTAAGATCCTTGCAGTGAATGCAAATTCATTGATGGGGATCCCACGAAAAAACGAGCTCTATAGATTGTTGGACGATCAAAGCCCAGAGCTGATGCTGATTAGCGAAACCAAGCTAACTCGGAGAGGCATACTGGAGCACAGTAATTATAATGTTGTTAGAAGAGACCGGCCCAATTCCAGTGGTGGAGGCGGTGTTGCGATCTTCATTAAAAATAACATTAAACATAAAGTAGTGTATAGTGGTGAAGTACGAAGGTTTCAGGAGCTGGAGGCCTGCATCGTGTGCATTTCGCTCCGCAGCGGAAGGAGGTTGTATGCGGTGTCAGTCTACTCCTCTGGCAACCCTAGTTCCAGAACAACTATATCAGAGCTCGATTTACTCTTTCGATGTCTGAGGCTGGACTCGGAGGAGAACTATTTTATTTTGGCCGGGGACTTAAATGCCCGACATGGATATTGGGGAAACATAATTTCCAACAATAGAGGGGACCAGCTTTACAGCTGGTTTTGCTTACACAGTGTCGAGTATAGACTCGATTTGAAAGCAACTGAGATCTCGTCCTATCCCAGGACCGGCTCTTATCTGGATCTACTGTTGTTAGACGCAAGACTGCAGCTGACAGACACAAACGCACAGACGGTTAACTGTTTGAACACATTCGTGTATCTCAGTGACCATTGCGGACTCAGTGCCGAAATCAAGATCCCCAACGACATTGCGGAATTAGGAGAGTATGTTCAAACGTACACCTACAACTACAGTAGGGCACGATGGACACGCTTCTCCAGACAAATGACGCGAGCACTCTCTTCGAACGCGCTCCACATACCGTCCAATAGAAACTTGTCAAACGATGAGATTGACATGTATCTAATTCAATTGGACGAGACAATTAAACGAACTATGGACATGACTATACCTCGGTATACACGGACAAACAACGAAAACTTGTACCGCAATGCGACTATCGACGCACTCCACCAACGTAAAAGTAGACTCCTGTCAAGATTAAAAACCTTGTACAGGCGGTTTACTGACAGACGAGACGAGGAAGTTAGGACACTGAAATCGCTCATTAAGAACATTCAGACATTAATTGTCCAGAATTACAGACTTTCTGTCAATTCATATTGGAACGATAAGATTCGGGCGGTTAGATCCAACAATCCGAGCATGTTCCCTAAAATAAACAAATTTTTTAGAAGTAACAAACAAAGCGATCTTCCGTGTCTTAAGCTTCCCAGAACGACGGACAACGAACAAATACTGACTACAGCAGGTATTGATCCAGATAACGCTGTACTAGACGATAACTTCTTCGGGGTCGAAGATCCGCAAGAAAAAATGGAGGTACTAGGCGCGGTTTTCCAAGAAGTGTACAAGGTGAATGAGAGCGTTCGCCCGAACCACGAATTGGATAACCGCGTAATGGCTAGCAACTCTCAACTTCGAGAAGACATTCAACAATGGCGATCTGAGAACACTGGCTTTGTCGTGTTCAATGATGATAACATGGCAGATAATGCCATCGCCGACGAAGGGGTTCATCCCCCGTTCATATCGAAGACAGAACTCCAAGCGGTCTTCGAATCATTAAAGAAGAAAAAGTCTGTTGGAATCGACGGGATCTCCAACATTGTGTTAAGACACCTCCCCCTGGAAGTGGTTAATATGTACACAATCCTGTTTAACAATGCTCTGAATAATGCACATTATCCGGAGCATTGGAAAACTGCGATTGTGCAACCCATATCCAAGAGAGAAAAAGATTCTTCGAATCCTTGCAACCTCCGGTCAATAAGTCTCCTTCCGAACATCAGCAAGGTATTCGAGAAGGTGATCAATAGAGCCTTGATCAACTGGACTAAGGACAAAAATATAATTCCGGATAACCAATTCGGTTTCAAAGCGGGGCATGACACTATCCATGCCGCGTCGAAACTGGTGTCGGATATCCAATGGAACAAGAGCCAGAAACAATGTACGGGTGCCTGCTTGATCGATCTGGAGAAGGCCTTTGACACCGTATGGTTAGAAGGACTTTTCTACAAGCTCAATCGGCTAGGCATTAGCAAACCACTGCTGTACCTACTTTGTAACATGCTTACCGGTAGACGGTTCGTAGTCAAGAATGGCAACGTGACCTCCACAGGCATATTTCAAGTTAAAAATGGTCTCCAACAGGGTGCCGTTAATTCTCCGATCCTGTTCAACATTTACTTGAGCGATCTAATAAGTTCTCTTCCTCACGTAATTGCGTACGCCGATGACTTGATCGTGTACAGATCAGGCAAAAAGATCGAGGAAATCACTACTCTCGCGCAGGGTGACTTCGATTCATTCATGAGAAGTTGCGATGACTGGAAGTTGAGTATCAACTTCCGGAAGTCGGAAACCATTCTGTTCAGAACGCCGTTGTATAAGGCCTCGGCGGATACGAAAAAGAATTGGCGAAAATTCTCAATCGTTGGAAGACACGGAGAGCCACTGGCGCAAAAGACTGTAGTCAGATACCTGGGGATCTGGCTAGATCAGTATCTATATTTTAACAAACATGTAGATGCTGCTCTGGCCAGGGCCCGAGGCGCATTTGCCCTTACAAAGAGACTGTTTTACAACAGCCAACTCGATGCGAGGGTGAAGGTTATCTGCTACATGGCCCTCATTCGGCCAATGCTCACCTATGGCTGTCCCGTGTGGTTCAACGTGAGTGCAAGCTTAATGGAAAAGATTCGGTTGTTCGAGAGGGCTTGTCTTAGGGCTTGCCTTCGCCTTTATCGAACTCCAGAGTCCCAGTACATAAAATACTATTCCAATGAGGTCTTATACAACAGGGCTAACCTGATAAGAGTGGACAATTTTCTATTGAAGTTGATTCGAAGTCATACTGCTAGAGCGATGAACTCGGTCAATAACTTGATCTCGGGGGCTTACTACCCCAATTCACAATACCACGAAAGGGTACGGCACAATGGCTTCATCCCCCCAGAAGCCTTTCTCCATTTAGACAAGAACGGACTGTTACAAAATATAAATGCGGTACCGCTCATATTCCACATCGCCAGATCAACTGTGGATGGGCGACTCAACCACGACCGTTCCGTCGCACAACGAGCTGAGGAGGGTCTCCTCCGGTTCAGTACGGCGGTATCAAGGAGAGATGTTCGGGATGTTGCAATGCAACATCGAAAATTCTGGTGGCTGGGGAGCGAGGGAACTCCCTCGTCGAACCCTTTAGACCCGGGGTAAAAAGGGTAGTACAGATCCCCTTATGGGGAGTAGTCGGCCCTGTCTTGCAGTGGATTGGTGCATACCCATGAGCTGTAACCTACGGCCGACTTACATAGCTTAGGGTAGTATTAAGGTAATTTTTAAGTTGTACATATAAATAATAAAAAAAAAAAAAAAAAGAAAAATAATAATAATAAAAAAAAAAAAAAAAAAAAAAAATAAAAAAAAAAAAAAAAAAAAAAAAAAATTGTATACACAAACGTACACAAAGGGTGTACCCGTGTATACACACTGTACATAGTAAGTACATACATATATATATAAGTCTATACACTCGTATATACATATGTATATATGTATGTTGTTTAGTTTAAGTTAGTTTAGGTTATTTTAAGTTAGTTTGTAAGGTAGTTATAAGTTTTAAGATAACAGTACAGGCATTAAGTTTTTATAAACAAATTTTTTTCTTAATATTAAGTTGTTCAGTATTGAACTCGTTTTTGTTCACATACAAATATAATGTTACTTTAAGTCGAAAGACATGCTAAGATTAAGTTTAGCTTAGAGCGCCCGCTTAGGGCCAGTAAGTTAGAAATAGTAACACTGTTCGTCCAACTAGTTTTAAGCATTTTTGTCTAGTACGTAAGTCTGTTATGAATATAAATTTAAAATAAAAATGAACTAAAAAAAAAAAAAAAAAAAAAAAAAAAAAAAAAAAAAAAAAAAAAAAGAGGCATCGCAACGCCACAATCGGCGGCCACTGAAGCGCTGACAAAACGCAGTGCATAACCCCCTTTAGCGCGGCATCAATCCCCACCGTGGCCGATCTAATGCCTCGATAAAATCCTTTACAAATTATTTAGGACCGCGCTGAACGAACCGAGCCAGCAAAACAAATCCGTACCCGAACCCGAACCCGGCCATTCGGAACGGAACAACATATTACACACAGAAACCATAACATAAACCTCCAGACACCGGGGTACACAGACTCGCCAGTCGATCGCGATGAAGGTGACGGTGACGGTGGCGGTGGCGGATTTCAGTTGGAAGCCTCGGCCCCATCATCAGTATGGGAGCCAATGGAGCTGGACGGCGGACCGAATCGAACCGAAAAACTCGAACCTCATCATCTGATTCCCCATCGAGTTGTTCGCCGTTCCATTTATAGACTTGAACCGATGCAGCGGCATCGGCAACAGCATCCGCTGCCGCAACAGCAGCGGCAGCAACAGCAGCCATCGATTAAGAGGCCACATTAAGGCATTCGCGATATCATTTAATAAGTTCCACCACCACCAAGCGGCCCAGCATCGACATCGCCATCGCCATCGAGCAGCCATAGTCGTCGTCGTCGTCGTCGTCGTTGCTTCGAATGCAATATGCGCGCACGCGCATACACAGCCTCACAGTCGATGGCGATGGTCCACCACCGTCACCGCCACCGCCGCCGCTGCTCCGAACTGCATCCGTCGAGGCAATAAATGTCTGACAAGCAATAAACAACCAAAGAGGATGCCCATGTTCGGAGGTGCATCAGCAACGGCTAAGGACTGCGAAGTAGTACTCCGCGACTGCACATTACTCCCCCCGCAGTGGGGTGGCGGTGGGGGCCACAGTCTTATGCATCCATGCGCATAAGAGGCCTGCGCTCGGCGGAGCAGAGATACTCGTAGATTCCATCGGGCGCGCTTTGCCAAAGCTATCTGCGATCTGGAATCAGCGATGCTGCGCAAGATCGCCGCCTGATCTGGTTTCCCCATGCGCCTCCCAGCCCATGTCGCTGTCGCTGGACTTGTTGCTCCGTTTGTTGCATTAAATGCGCTTCGCATGTAATTTGACAGCAAATGTATTACTCTATCACGTCCTTATTATTATGCTCTCCAGCTGGTCGGGAGATGTCCATTGTTGGTGGTAATACATTAGCCATTACTCCGACAATAGATGTTTAGATGTTTTCGCTGGTCGATGCTGCGCTGCACCGCCGCCGCCGCGCCGCTGTCGCTGCTTCTGCTGGAGAGGAGGTTACTGTGGGACTGTCGAGTGCAGTGCGACGCGGTGGAACAGTCACAGGCGGCAGTGTGCGACTTGCAGTTGGCATAGGCAGTCGTAGGACCGCCGTCTATTGCCGGTACCGAGTTTGGAATGTAATTTAGCGCGCCGAGCTGATGAGATGGCATGGGTTGAGATAGCTCGGTGGAGATGTGGAAATCTGAGTTAATTGGGTTTGTGGTCTCACTGGGGGGTGGGTGGTTGGTGACTTTCGTCAAAATGTCAAGAGTGAGAAATCTCATGCGGGAGTTGCGATGAAATGCCGCAATATGATGGAGCACTGAAATGGCCCACCGCCTGCGCCAGTCACGCGGCAACCAATAGAAGCGAAGCATCAATGAAAAATGATGCAAAATCGGTAAACCTGAGCTACCTCTACAATTTCTAGGTCATTATATGTGTATACATAGTTACTTCAAAAAAAGTAACAAAAACGTTTTAAAAATACTTCTCTTTTTTTCTGCACGCCTTCTGTACCGGCAAAAGGGTGCTAAGCAAAAAACAAAAAAAAGGTGTAAACAGGCGTGGAGATTATATATGTCAAGCAAATAACGTACACGCCCTTATACACACGTCCGCAATGTCACGGACATAGTGTAAGTTAGCTTAAGTTTTATTGGGTTTAGGGTTTAGTGTTAGAGCTTAGTTTAGAGCGCCAAGTTTTTTCTAAGTTTACTTGGCCAGTAAGAACAAACAACAAAGATTGTCCATATGGACTGGAAAAAAAACAGATATTATTAGTAGAAGACGCCGAAAGGCAAAGAGATAAGTAAGTTTAGATTATTTTAGAGTACCTGCGAAGGGTCAGTAGGATAGACTTTAAGAACATGAATTGTTTTGATATTAAGATAGATTTAATCATTTTTGTCTAGCCTTAAGAATGGTGAATTTAAGAATAAAAATGAATTTTAAAGTTAAAAAAATGGTCGCCTCTAAAGAGCAATTTCCTTAATAATATAATAATATGGGTAGCGCGACAGTCTGAGGCGGACCTGGGCCTAGCTTCTCAGCAACCACTCGTGTTGAGCGTGCTATTGTTCTTTCACGAGTGGAAGGGACCTAGAATCTTATGCCGACTGTGAATGGCGAAGTTGAGAAGCTTTTTCTAGACGGGAATACACTTTGAGCATTTTCAGTGACTCGAAAGAGGCGGAACCGTGAATTCTCAAAAGTGGTAAATTCGGTTATCGAACCTGGCACTCTCTGCATAGGAGTCGACGCACTTACCCACTACGCCACGCCGACCTACAATAATTTCCTTCTTCTTCTTCTTTATTTGGCGCCACAGTCCGGGGTGGATCTGGGCCTCAACCAACAAGCCTCTTCAACTAGCACGGTCTCTGGCTAGCTGTCTCCAGTGTCGCACTCCAAGTTGGTTGAGGTCCTTCTCCACCTGGGTGCGCCAAATTAAACTCGGGCGTCCTCTGTTACGTTGTCCCACGGGTTCGCAGTCGAAGACTAATCGGGCCGGAGCTGAGTTGTCCATACGCTCTACATGGCCTTGTCATCTTAGGCGTTGGGTCCGTAGACGCCTGACTAGACTCATGTCGCTGTACAGTTCGTGGTCGAATCTTCTCCTCCAGAAACCGTCAACTCAAAGGACCAGGACCAAAGATCGTACGCAGAGCTTTTCACTCCAAGAGACCAAGGACTTCCTCATCCGCTTTTGAGATTGTCCATGCTTCCGCCCCGTACAGAAGGACTGGGATGATCAAGTTCTTGTATAAAGTCAGCTTGGTCCTTCGAGAGATGGCTCTATTACTCAATTGCCTCTTGGGCCCATAGAAACAGCGGTTGATCTCGGTACTCATGTTGTTCGTACTATTCACTGCTGAGCCGAGGTAGATGAAGACCTTGACTACCTCGAAGTTATGCTGCCCATTGTGACGCTCTGTCCAAGGCGTCGATGCCGTGTGTCCTTTCTTGATGACGGCATATACTTCGTTTTTCCCTCATTCACCGCTAAACCCATTTTGGCCGCCTCCGCTTTAATACCAGCAAACGCTTCATTGACGGCTCGCTGTGTTCTGCCAATCACGTCAATGTCATCCGCGTTTGCTAGCAGTTGTACGGACTTCTGAAAGATAGTGCCTCTAGTGTTGGCGTGTTGTACGGACTTCTGAAAGATATTGCCTCTAGTGTTGGCGTGTGAGTCTTGCACGATCTTTTCCAGGAGGATGTTAAAGAAATCACATGACAGCTCGTCGCCTTGTCTAAAACCTCTTTTGACATTGAAGGTCTCGGTGAGTTCGTTACCAACCTTGATGGAGCAGCGAGAGTTCCTATGCACGCTGTCATATGCCGCCTTGAAATCGACAAAAAGGTGGTGAGTGTCGATCTGCATCTCTTTGGTCTTTTCCAGGATCTGCCGTAGTGTGACAATAATTTCCTTAACATATATAAAAAAATAATGTGCTAAAATTTTGTTTTTCTATATGTACATATTGTTATATTTCTTAATTATTGCATAAACAATCTTTAACTCTAAGTTTGTTCATGTTCTAATATGAGAACGTACGATTTGGCGGTTGTGAGGCTCAAAGTTGTCAGTGCGGAAGAAAAAAAAATTGATTAAATATATTTCGCTGGCAACATCATTATTCAAAATAAACATAGTTCAAAATAATAAATAATTTGCTATGATTGTGAACTTCATTTAAGATTATGTGGAGGAGTCAGGTACGTCAACTTACCAAAAATTAAGAAACTTCAAGCAACAATTGAAAACCAAATGGGCACCTTCTAAACTAACTTCTAAACGAATTTTTACTTACTTCTCAGGCTGGGGACCTATGCAGGGTCCGAGCCTGAGCGATAGCTGCCTTCCATTCTTGACGATCCTGGGCACGCTGCTTCCAGTCATCAAGACCAAACTGTCCTGCATCTGCGATTACTTGGTCTTTATACCGGAGACTCGTTGTTTCTCTCCTTCTCGAACCAGTTGGCTAGGAATCGAAGACCCTCTAAGCTGGTTCAGCACGTATAGTTCGCGGTTGTGTCTTCTCCTCCATTCGCTTTCCTCGCAGACGGGACCATATATCTGACGTAATATGAGTAATAAGAGCTTTGCATGATCTTAGTCCTTCGAATCAGCAGTTTTGATGCCTGTTGTTTGAACAAACCGATATAACACCCGTTGCCAAAGGCGGTTCTCCATCGGCTCTCCACAGTGATGTCATTCGTGGAGTTCACGTTTGCCTCGATGTAGACAAACTCCTTTATTACCTCGAAATTGTAGCTGTCGATTGTGATATTTTGTCCTAGGTGGAGTGTGATGGATCGTTTTTTGGACGACAGAATGTACTTTGTTTTATCCTCGTTGGCCTTAAGCTTCCACTAAGGCACGTTGAGAACGCGCGACGATGACGATGTCGTCTGCATATCCCGAATAAATAGTATATTTTTAACTTCTCAGTCAAACAAACATATTTCTCTTAAAAAATATTCTCCTTTCGTTGGACGCTCATCGCGCAAACGAAACGCTGAACTGAGAAACATGCCCCTAAGAGATGTGAGTTAACTTTTGTTGCTCCAACGAGTTTACGAACTTCTAGTCAGAAATAGGCAGCAAATGTTGTTAATAAAACTGAAAACTTTCTTTCAAAAATAAAAGAGTTTTGTTGAAAAGAGAGAAGTGTCGTATCTAGACGCCTTGTGTAATAAGGAACTAAGGAACTAAGAACGAAATAAAATGTAAATAAAAATTATAGAAGGTTTCTTAAACAAAAAAAAATATACCGCCCCATCAGGCAAACGCCCAGCTTCTTCCTTTCGCATCAGATGTGGTTTCTAAACTGTCATCAGGGCATAGTACTGACTATCAATTTATTTTAAACAATCACAAACCTGACGATCTGTTTACTTTTCATGTTTCTTTACAGCTTTCTGGAAACCAGTATGTTCTTTGAAAAAATGCTCGTCCTTTGTCTCAGGGCTTCTGACATAGAATCTAAACTGATTTTCAATAAGAGGGCGCCGAACTTGTTAGGCTTGAAAAGGACATCACTAAAATACTTCTTTTATATATATTTCGTCTTAACACAGTTAAAAATTATTCTTTTATAGAATCTCTGCACCAATTAAGACTAACTCTTATTTAAAAAACGTACCACATCTCAAAATCATCAATATGACAATACAACTAGTCTGTGCACGGATCTTCCGAAGGGTAACACAGTTTTCCGTTCAAAGTCATATACAGTCGAACTTCGATAACTCGAACCACCTCTTGCCACAAAAAAAATGTCACTTTCAAGTAAAATACAAAATTGATATAAGTATTTATTTATCTGCGATATAACACATAACAGACGTAGAGGAGCATAATTATAATTTAAGATAGTCTGTAATACATAACTAAAAAGCGGATTTTTTTATTTTCGTTTTTGAAAAACCCTTCAATGGAATTTAAACCATTGTATGTACACAGAATGATTTTTTTGTTTCATGAGTCTTTAAATATAAATGCAAAATGAATAATGAATTAGCAACCAACTCGTCTGAATGTGGTTGAATCAAATCATCGTCAATCATTGCCAAGTCTTTCTTTATTACCTCACTGCCGCTGTCATCGTTATTGTCGAGCTAAGAAGATCGACAATATCTACATCTGTGGGACACTCCTCAGTAACAATATTGCCATCCAGCCGCAGAAAATCATCAAGGCCTTATATATATCAGATATTTTAAATAATTTGTTCGAGTTATCAAGACATTCGAGTAATCGAATTTTGACTTATCGAAGCTCGACTGTCCTGTATGTTCGTTTGAGTGAGAAACTAAAAATGTAATATGGCCATTTGGTTTTCAATTGTAGCTTGAAGTTTTTAAGTCTTGGTAAGTTGACGTACTTGACTTTCTCCACATAATGTTTTATAGGAAAGTCTCAACTAGTGATGTGTCAACCCGGGTTAGAAAACCGAATCAACTCGGGTTACACCTAAACCGACTCAAACCGAGTAGCATTTATTTCATACCGAATTGGCAAAACCGATAAAACGAACCGAATACATAAAAATATGTAAAAAAAAAAACTGGTACAACTCGGTGTGAGCATATGATGCCGCAACCAACCCCAAATCGAATTCATGCTCAAACCCATGAAATCTGTCGCGTACAATACAAATCCATTTACCTCATTCCATATTGGTTCGGGTGGAAGCCATATCTTAGCAGGCTTCAGCATTTTGGTTACTTTTCACGGATTGTGTGCTTTGTATGTAAACATAATATTTTCTCGTTTTTTGTGCGTCGTGTCAAGGCAAGTAGGTTGCGTTTGCGGCCACAAATGAAGTATTACAGAGATGTCAGACTGTCTCTTGCCCCTTAACGTTTTTGACAACTGTTTTTTATCTCGTTTTCCAAACCAAGTTGACCAATCAGAGAACGGCATTCATGTTATTTCGTGAATAAGCGTCAAAAATGCATGAATATCCGTCAAAAAAGCACTCAAATTCGTCAATGGAATAGGGGGCAATCAGCTGTGAAGTCGGCTATGTCTGTAATACTTCAATTCTGGTTGCGACGTGCGAGTAGAAGAAAATAAGAAGAGAGAAAAATTGAAACAATTTTCACACACACAGTCGGTATTGGCCTGGCTACCCTTTGCAGCTATCGCTTCCCTTGTCAACACAATCGTCTTACAATACACATAGAACACCGAAACCAACCCGAAACAAAATAGAATTGGACTGTACAACTCGACTTGCCACATTCCATAATCCATATTTTTTGCTTTCGGTTCAGCTACAAACCGAGTTTGTCAACCCGGGTTACAACTCGGTCTGTTTCTATTTCAACCCGGGTTAACTCGGTTTGTAAAACTTTCGGGTTGGCACACCACTAATCTCAGCCTTCGAGAAATTTTTCGCCATAATTTATTTACTATTTACCAACATATTTTTTACATATATATATTTACATTTTACCAACATTTAACTCAATTTTCCATACAAAAACCTCCACCTAAGTCAAACTCTCTCTAACTCGAACAAAGTATGGTATTCCGTGACAATTCGACTTAGAGGGAGTCCACTGTAAAAAAATATTTGCGGCAAAAGTTTAGTACTTCTGTTTTATATTTATGTTAAGGAAATGACTTTTAATCGTCGACCACACTTTTAAAACTTTTAAAAACTGCCCGTTTTGAGATATAGATGATTTTTCAAACTGAAGTCCTCCTTTAAGGGGAAAGTCACCATTTTCGCTCCTATTGGGGGTAGCGGCAAAATTTTGGAATGGAATGTTGCGGCATTATGGCAGGAAAACCGTTTTTGATACATGGGCGATTTTTCAATGGTCAAGTCCAAAAAGTCACCTTTGGCGACACTCTTTCTTGGCTTCTACTGGTCGCAGCGGCATGGTTAGGGCTTAGGAACTGACAACGCCGAAAAAGCGTTGTTTTCGAGATACAGACGATGGCTATTCCTCGCGGTTAGATAAGTAAGTTATATTACTTTCGAACAATTTTTTTTCCCATAAAAAAAAACTTAATTTCTGGAATGTGACCTGGCGAGTCTATATTTCAAACTTCAAACTTGACCATGCTTTTCGTAGCTAATCAGGTATTTTTTACTAACCATTGACTGTGAAGTTTTCATCATCATCAGTTTTCAGTGGCCAACTTTGAATGTGGCTTTGGAAATATGAACAATCTCAAGAGCGAATTAAGGACCATTTGGCATTTTCGAGCGATAAGTTCTGCATTTAATGGTTCGTCCTGCTTACGTTGATGGTATTCGGAGAAGAAGACCTAACCAATTCCAGTCTAGGCTGTAGTTCGAATGAACAACTCTGCTCGAGACTGAAGAATATTGGACTCGCGGAGAAGGACTTGGCATGTGAAATTGGAGGCAACTGAGTAAAGATGGTGCAAGCTGGAGAGATTTTTTCGTTGAGATCGGACTGTAGTGCCATTAAAATAAGTGATACCATCACCAATCGATGAAAAGATGTGGTTTCACGACATATTTTTTTGACTTGAGCGAGTATCCATTTCAGGCATCAAAAGCAACCACGCCTTGCTTGCCAGCACCAGATGGCCAGTCGGCCAAAGTAACTGCTGCTTCCTGGCAGTAACCCACTCTAACCGAAGCTCAGGTGAACAACGGAGCTGCACTTCAGTTACATAGATCCCAGCCCCAAGTCGGAAATCATCGAACTATTCTGCAACTCATTAGACACTATCCTTATGGAGCAGAATGTCTAGCCACAGTCGTGCTCAAATCCACAGAAACGTAAAATTCTTTCCCAAAAGTTTCCGCAACACCCTCCCAATGGAACTCAATTTTTCAATTCGATTTCCACTTCCTCCGCTCCCCTGCTTCACACACCCTTATCCACTGAATATTTATCACCCCACTTCAGGGATACCCCCCAACCACACACCACCCACAGCATGCCTCCCACTCCCCCTGAATAGAGTCACATAATTGTAAGTAAACCATAACTAAAGAGACTCATTAAATCAAATTCACCTCATGAATAACTTTTAATAGAATTTCAATCAACCCCACAATGCACACACACGCGTACATACGCACACCGTCATGTGCAAGTGGAACCATTTTAAATTATTAACCCTCACGGCGCAGCGGAACGCGAACGAACAGACGAAACGCTGTTCCTCTTGCTTAACACCAAATAATACTCCAATTACCAGTGAACACAGCACGTTTGTTATTCCACCCCCTGAACGCGGGGGTATGCGTGTTAAGTCTCCCTCATCCCCCTAGTCGCCCAGAGAACATCCAACAAACACGACCCTTAAACGCTTGTAGTAAACTTTCAATTTGTGTTGAGCTACTTTTATTATCCTTGTTGAGAGCTCACCCACTTTTCCACTTCAACAATGAGTGCTACGGGCCGGGGGCTGAGGGGACAGAGGGTGGTTAAGACAACATCGAAACAACCCTCATTCAATTATCGCTTATTCCCGGGACGACCGACGACGATGGTGAGCAGTGTGTGCGAGGGACTCCACTGTGCAGCCATGATATTATCTTCCGGTGGCAGCCATTGTGTCCTGATTGGGGATGAACTCTCTCGCTCACTCACGCGTTCGTTCACTCTCTCTCGGTCTTGCATGAAATTACCCATTTGCCGATAGTGCTCAAGGGAGTGGTTCTTCTCTCCTTCTCTGGCACCCGCTCGACCCTCGCTGGCGGTTGTTGTGAATGTGGACTTTGTGGTGTTCATCCCTTCCTTTTGTTCTGCTCCCGTTATCTGATGGAATAATAATTTCCCTTCGCTGGGATTTTATGTACTTTACCCTAAGTGGAATCATGAATTGCGGAAACCGTTTTATTTTCCTTTTTTATTCTCCCTTCGTTTCATGCACTTAATCTGCCCTGGCAAGGGGATAAGCTGCCAACGCTTGCTCGGGGTTGTATCGAACGGGAGCAGAGGGGATGATGGAAATTTATTATCCCGTGTTTCAACATGTTTTAGCTAAGCAAACTGAATTATCTCAACAAATCCATGTGCTTGGAGGTGGAAGTGTGGTTGTTTTGATGGCGAAACCACTTCACAGACCGAGATCCAGATCGGCCGAGAGGGTGTCGTTTGCCCTTCGCAAGGATAAATACAGTTGTTCGAGGGTGAACCACCCCCAGACAGCCGGGCCGCACCGGTCGGGTGTGCTCTCGGAATTGATATTCTCTTCTGAGTTAATTAAAATCACTTCATAGATTGTATTAATTTTATTGCTGAAGTGGGGCGGTACTTCTGCTCCGTGGAATGTGGATAATTTATTTTACGACCACTGTAGTAGCGGGGTGGCATTGGATACATTATGATTCAAGAGTGAGGTGGGTGGGGGGACTCTTGCAATCTGATTAGGATAAAGTTATTCCCATGCGCGTTGCCAACGCCTCGAACTGTTGAAGCGGAGGAATAGACGAGAATAGGGACGAAACTTATGTTCCAAAATTAGGGAACCGTGCAAGGGAACATGGTTTTACTCAGACAGCTGGGTGCCTTATTGTAGCGTGTAAACATTCAATAGTTCTCTCTTGATATTAGGTTCGTGGGTCAGGAAGCTTGACAACGAAGACTCTCCTTCTTCTATTAGACATTGGCTAGATTGCTGCTAAAGCCAGTCTTCTGTTAGCTAGCGGTTTGCCTTATTGTGGCGTGTAAACATTCAAATAGTTCTCTCTTGATATTAGGTTCGTGGGTCAGGAAGCTTGACAACGAAGACTCTCCTTCTTCTATTAGACATTGGCTAGATTGCTGCTAAAGCCAGTCTTCTGTTAGCTAGCGGTTTGCCTTATTGTGGCGTGTAAACATTCAAATAGTTCTCTCTTGATATTAGGTTCGTGGGTCAGGAAGCTTGACAACGAAGACTCTCCTTCTTCTATTAGACATTGGCTAGATTGCTGCTAAAGCCAGTCTTCTGTTAGCTAGCGGTTTGCCTTATTGTGGCGTGTAAACATTCAAATAGTTCTCTCTTGATATTAGGTTCGTGGGTCAGGAAGCTTGACAACGAAGACGCTCCTTCTTCTATTAGACATTGGCTAGATTGCTGCGGAAGCCACTCTTCTGTTCCAGCTGGATGATTCAATCCAATTGTTGAAAGAGCCGCAGTTTCGCCATAACAGTTGTTAGTAGTATTTGTTCACTGCGAAAACTCGAAAAAAAAGACTCTTCACTTCGACTTGTTGTTATGGCCCATTTCCAGACGTCCAATATAATGTTTCCCCAGCAACCGCCCAGCGGCCTATGGGCTGACGCACGAACAGCGTGCTTCTCTTTCAAAACAAAGTCTCGTCAGAGCCCCTTAGTCCGCCCAATATACAAAGAAGTCAATTGGAGCCGTTTCCGACTCAAGAATCAAGTCCTTTCCCAAGCAAATCATAAACGTGACACCACTCAAACCACTCCGCGGTTGATTCCCACACAGCTCCAATCCATCTGCACGCGATCTTGCATACAAACGCTTCGTTCCCCCTCTTCGTGGGAAGCCAGGACCGCGCGATGATCCAATGCGAGGTCTCCCCCACACACGCACTGATCTAATTATCCGAATTCGGGATGCATTAGCACACACGCTAATGGACCGCCCCGGAGATGCCATAAAAATCCGATTAAAACCGCAACAGCATCCTGACCGCACGATAAAGTCGTTTCATTATCGTCTGCGACTTTTGGCTGGTCCCAGTGCCGGTCGATCGCAATAAACCATAAAAATTCAAATTAGAGCCCCTTGGACAGGGGCTGCACACGCAAGCAAGTAGCGCCATTAGTACCAGGAAGCATCCTTTCCCACGACCTTCCCCTATTGTCTGCGTCTGCGTGTCGTGACCAGGTACGGCGCGGCTGGTACGGGAGAACACTCGGTGCTCATCCATTTCGAGATGCGGTGGCTTTGAGGGATCTCATCTATCCCTTTGTCAAGGACATCCTTTTTGTCAACCAAGGATCACCGGCTATTCACCGATATGGGTGCGTTTGTAGTTTGTTTATGAATCTCGTTGTCATTGTTGACAAACTTTATCGGTTTGGGTATCCTTTCAAGGTTTGCCGTCCTCGCCATGGCTTACCTGGGGGATTGTCCTTTTCTCCGTTGTTTTGTGCGATTGTCCTTGTTGTTTGTTGCTATCTCCGCTGGCACTGTTGCACCAATTCATTTGGCAGGATAAACACTGTCGTCGGTATCATCGTTGAGCTCCTTTGCTGAAGGGATGTCTCCTCTTTTATTGGATGTAATGACTTTTTGGCTGTGAGTGATGTTAAGACCGCAATGCGATGGTATTGTGTGGTTGGCGTTGGTTGGACGGTGGCTCGGTCAATCGAAGACGGAGTCAGTCTTATCGGGCATGGAGGCATTGTGTGTGCGTCCGCTCGGATGCCAGTGACTTATGCTCGCCTGAATGTGTGGCGGATAATGGCCCAAGCGGGGCTTTGTTTGGCTGAGACTTTGATGCTAGCCGCGATTGTGTTGGATGGAACAGATAGGGATTTGGGTCCTATTGTTGGGCGATGAGGAAGTTAATGATTTGAGTGGCTTATGAGATGACACCGAATGCTGGGTCTTGGCATCGATCGGGTTCATTATGTGTGCCTTAAGGAAGACAAATTGACTTGGGTGACAGTTTGGCAGAGCTGGCTTAAGTTGTTTTGTGGGAGCTCACAGAAGAGCACAGATGCGGGTCCTGGTTGAGAGGAGCCGCTGTTAAGGTGGACACATGGCCCTGAATCAAGGGATAGCTAGTCCTTCGCCGAAGTGTAGCGTCGTTAAGGGGACTTAGGGTGTTACACGAGATCATCGAAGGGCACAGAGATCCCTTAAGTTTGACAGGTGTGGGCCCTGGGTCGGAAGAGCCGCTGTAAAGGTGGAAACTTGGCCTCGACATTAGGAAAAGCTAGCGCTTCGGTAGAGTGTATCGTCGTTAAGAGGACTTAGTATGTTACGCGAGCTCACCGAAGGGCACAGGGATTCCTTAAGTTTGACAGGTGTGGGCCCTGGGTAGGAAGAGCCGCTGTAAAGGTGGAAACTTGGCCTCGACATTAGGAAGAGCTAGCGCTTCGGTAGAGTATATCGTCGTTAAGGGGACTTAGTATGTTACGCGAGCTCGCCGAAGGGCACAGGGATTCCTTAAGTTTGACAGGTGTGGGCCCTGGGTAGGAAGAGCCGCTGTAAAGGTGGAAACTTGGCCTCGACATTAGGAAGAGCTAGCGCTTCGGTAGAGTATATCGTCGTTAAGGGGACTTAGTATGTTACGCGAGCTCGCCGAAGGGCACAGGGATTCCTTAAGTTTGACAGGTGTGGGCCCTGGGTCGGATGTGCCGCTGTAAAGGTGGGAATATGGCCTCTAAATAAGGAAAAGCTTGCGCTCGATAGAGTGTAACGTCGTTAAGAGGACTAAGCATGTTACGCGAGCTCACCGAAGGGCACAGGGATTCCTTAAGTTTGACAGGTGTGGGCCCTGGATTGGAAGAGCCGCTGTAAAGATGGAAACATGGCCCAGGCTCAAGGGAAAGGTAGTCCTTCGGTACTGTGTAGCGTCGTTAAGAAGACTTAGGCAGTTACGCGAGCTCACAGAAGGACAAAGGGATCCCTTTAGTTTGACAGGTATAGGCAGAGAGCCGCTCTAAAGGTGGAAAAATTCACTCAATGTGAATTTCTCTCTATCCACAGACTGAGAATTTTCATTTTCACTAGAGATTCAAAAAACGGAACAACTCAAAGGCGACGCCGCTGTTGGTGCATATTTGTTTGTTGAATGGAACCACAAAGGCGACAGAAACCTGGTATTCCCTGTGTTCAGTGTCTCCACGGCTCACTTCGACTACCACACACGTGACGTCATTTAATTTTCCCTCGAATTTCAATCCAATAACTTCGCGTTTCCCATCAAATGAGATCTCGAAGCAGCAACTCCATGAATTGCCTTTAAATGAATTCTGAGCCAATCACCGATGACACTAAGCTTCTCAAGAATGTCGTCAACACACTTGCCATTAGCCAGCTCTAACCGATCGCAATTGTTCCTCGATTTCACAAGATTTCTCCCCCGTGTCTCGTCGATTAGTGAATGAGCATTTCACACGTCATACAGAGCGGCACAAGATGCCTCAAATGAAACACACGGAAAAAATCCATCAGCGTAAAGTGAACTTCCACGAAATTTCCAACATCATCTCATTACCGCTAAATGCGGCCTCCCATTTCCCGGTTCGAATTCACGACACACAGCCACCCGTGTGATTATTTATTTTTCCGTTTTCCCTTATTTATCTCCGTCTCGAATGACTGTTCACGTAAATTCGAACATACCCTCGGCGATAATTATCTCATAACCGCTGATTGCTTTGAAAACAAAGCAAAAACTCAACGACCACTTCGAACACACTACTGAACGCCGCGCCGCCGCCGCGTCGCTACTGTGCCTCCGTGCGCTTGTCGGCTTACCGCTTTCATCTACAAATATAACAAATTGAATAACTGAATTAAATTAACAATTTAAACAATCACAGAGTGCCCCTTGTGTGAGTTGTGCGGATTTTCACGCATTAGCTCACTTACCGTCGCGTCGTACGCGCCGCCACCACCGACAATTGCAATCGGACCGAGCGGCATTGCATTTTCAATCCTCATTACGCTGCCGCTGCCGTTCTGGTGGTGGGATTTTTCCAAGGAATTCCCCCAGTAGTCGTCGCGCGGTCGTGCCCGTCGTCGTCAGTCGTCAGTCGTCGGTTCGCACTGATGACTGTGCGGATTGGAGTACAGATGGATTGGCTTTGTGCACAGTTAAGATGGAATTTTTATCCGTTTAACGCTTCTTGCAGACGCAACCGCTGTGAACTTAACACTTGTTAACGAGCCACCGCACACCATAGACACCGAGCGCGTTCGCACTCACATTCGCATTCGCATTCACATTTTGCGATGCGTTGCCATCGCGTTCGCATTCGTATTCGAGTTTGGTTTTATCTTTTAATTGTCAGCCATTAAGTGAACGCCATTTTAACGGTCATTTAGTCGATAATCGTGCGAAACTCCTAAGTGAGAGATATCATGCGATGTTCCTATTAACAATGTAACGCCATCACAAGCCATGCAAAGTGGATGACGGACGCGGCGCGGCGCAGCGCGGCTGAGTGCTAGTCGAAATAGGATGGCTTCTGATGTTGAACTCTATTTTTGAATGCACCTAATTTGGGGGGTGTGTTCGAGGGGAAGTCACGGCAGCTGGCTTGAGTTAATGGATAAACGGACTTTTGACTCATTCGCGGCTCAATGAACGGCTAATTGCTTGATGTCAGGGAAAGTGGATGAAGTTGATGTTGGAATTCACGGAATCAGCTAAGTTTGGGTCCCGCGGGCTTGGGTTCAATTTTGGTTGTGGCTTAAAATTTGTAGATTCGCATGTAGTCATGAGTTAACACTCATTGAAGTGACAGCCAGACACGCCAAATGCCACACTGAACAAGTCACTCTACGGTCGGTAATGTAGTGCATGAATGAGCAAATATTGGCTGCTATTGCCAGAAAAAGCTTCAGGTTCGACTTGTGAGAAATGAAAATCACGAAGGATTAGTTACGTAGCATCACCTTGGAATTGTCTATATTGTCCCGACTAGTATCCACCTGGCCACCTAAACGTCTAAGGCACGCAAGCCACCGTACGATGGCGGGTTCTGCCTGTGCAGATCGACCATAGAACAAATAGCGACCGATATAGAACAATAATCGACCATAAAACTCCAGTCTATTGGAGGAGGATAGCGAGTTTCACATCCCACTGTTTATTGTATACGACAGCATTCATGGCAAAACGGGTTAATTCAACTCTTTCTGTAGCGACCCTCTAACACAACACACAACACATTCGATTCGTTTGACTTCCTAACCAGTACAATTTTTGGTCGTTAAGGAGATTGTCCACATGGTCCACAATTCACATCAGGGTAATTGTGAACTCCACATATGTCACCCTAGTGGGTTTTTGGGACATTGTCAATACTCCTGGCTCGAAAGACAAAACTCATGTTATTCTCCTTCTTCTTCTGGAGAAGCCTCAACCAACAAGCCTCTTCAGCTGGCACGATCTTTAGCGTGCCAGCAAATTAGCTGAGGCCATTCTCAACTTGTGGGCTTTTCATGGGTTGTTCCGTTTGGTTCGAAGCCGAAGACTGCTTTGGGGTGGAGCAGTCTATGCGCTCTACATAGGCTCAGGCCCCTCAGGTGCTCAAGTTTCCTGACGCCTGGCTAGACTCATGTCGCTGTAGAACTCGTATAGTTCGTGGTTAAGTCTTCTCCTCCAAATGCCGTCAACGCAAACAGGACCGAAGATTGAAAGCATAACTTTTCCCTCGAAGGGCTTTTTCATCTGAGCAGGATAAGGATGATTAGCGCGTACCCTCAGTACTGGTGGTAGTCGTACTGTTTACTTGGTAGCCGACGTAAATAAGGTCCTTAATTATCTCGAAAGTATATCTGGCTGACAGATGACACGGCTTACCTATACTTCGTTTTGTCATCATTCACCGCTTAACCCACTTTGGCCGCATCCAAATCCATTCGATTGACGGTTCGCTGTGTTCGAGCACTCACTCAAAAGTCAACGGCATATGCAAGAGTGGCGCAAGAAGCAACAATTTTTATTAAAATCGATGCTGCTTCTAGAATTTTCGAGATCAATAAATACAATTTTGATTAGTAGAATTTAAAAAAAAAAACCTCATGTTACAACTTGCCCCGCAGGTTTGGTCCGAAAGTCGGGGTAAGTTGTAACAGAACCTAAAAGTAAATATGGACTCCTTTTTGTCAAAAAAGTACCAAAGCAGTACGAATTTAAATTTAGAGTCGTCTTCCGAATCGTTGTGAATGTAATTTGTGCGGTGTGTACCCACTTTTTGTATGACGAACGCTATCCCCGTTTTTCACCTGGCAACGTTTGAGTAAACGGTATGCAACAGTTTCGGCATGAAGACAGCTCATCTGCGTCCTTGGATCAGGAATCTAAAACCTTTTTTTCTCACTGCCCGTTACTTCTTATACATGTTACAACTAACCCCCCCTACGGACTTCCAGGAGAGTGCTCCTTGTGTTGCCGAGTGATCAACCATCTCAAGAATGATATTGAAAAAAATCACATGACTTCTTGTCACCTTGTCTGAATCTTTTCTTAAGACTGAAGGTCTTGGTGACATCGTATCCAACCTGAGAGAGCGTGAGAAAACTCCATCGTCATCGTGCGTGTCAAACCTTGGCATGGCGGTGTAGATTTTCGGTGTCGATCTGCTTTTATTGGGTCTTTTTTCCAGGATCTGTCGTAGTGTGAAGATTTCGTCGATGGTGGATGTCTCCAGCTTGAAACCGGCCGATCGGTTACTTATGATTTCAAGCGCTGACATAAACCGTTGACAAGATTTGTTTGGCAATGTTTAGAAGACTCAATCCTCGTCAAAGCTCCTTTCTTGTACATTCCTAAATCCTGTATCCCCTCACGGAGCGTAGGGCCTCCACCACTCCTACGCGCCATTGTGTGCGGGTTCTCGCAATGAGTTTCAGCTCTCTCCAACTTTTCCCCAGCTGTCGGGACTCCCCCTCTATTGTTCTGCGCCATGTGCTTCTCGCTCGACCCGCTCTTCGGCCTTTCTTGTGAATCGGGCCTAAGATGTGTACGTGTTGTGCAAAGCCCTCATTTTGCCAAACGAATTCGATTACTCCACTGTTTGAGACGGATCTAATTTGCCTGGTGCAAGGTCCTCACAAAATCCTTGCAATTTCGGTTGTCGGACTAGATATTCCCTCAAACGCGTTGAGTTTCCCCGACAGAGTGCATATCAGAGCCAGATTCCGGAGCTGCTTGTCACTCTCCAGCTCCAGCTACTCAATCGTAATTAA
Organism: Eristalis intricaria; assembly: GCA_964034865.1. NCBI lineage: Eukaryota > Metazoa > Arthropoda > Insecta > Diptera > Syrphidae > Eristalis > Eristalis intricaria. The sequence continues at coordinate 66,375,779 of OZ035877.1, forward strand.
AAACCCCACCCCACCACCTGTGCGTCCATCTACGTGTTATAGAACGCGTGTTTAGTCATTTATCGCGGCACCTGCCATTGAAAACACCTTGTCGCCCATTCAACAAGACTGATTGCCAATCATTTGTTGGCCCCGACGCGTCGGCAACGGGGGGCTAGTGTAGCACAACACCTCAAGTGTTACCAGTCCGATACCAAATCACCCTAAAATATGATCTCATTTGAATTTTTCATCAAAGCCACGCTCAAAGACACCACACTCCCTTCCGCCCCCAACCCCCCTTCGCACTCGTTCACAACACGATACGAATGCGCCCTAATGCAAACATCTATCTCATCGCATATTTATTACGCCATTGACATACGATTAAAGACCCTCGCTGCCAGTGGGTCCCCAGGCCCTCCCCTGGCCCCAGAAACATGGGCGAACCTGTGAAGCTCCATGCCGAGCAGAATTATCATCATGATCATCGTCGTGGTCGTCGTCGTCGTGGTCTTCATCCATTTTGGAGAAAAGCCATCGCAACGAAGACCAGCAACAAAACGAAGAGCAAAGAACACGCCAAAGGGAAGGAGCATCTCATTTCATAAGCTACTCGCGACGCACTCACTCACGAAGACGGGTTCTGCTGGAATAAATTAGCGTTAACGCGCTCTCTCCTCTCATCCAATCAAGGGTGGACGTTGCTCGGTGTTGCCTGTTTCTCCTGGTCGAGCTGCTCTGCGCCGCCGCGGCTGTCACGAACAAGAAATATGCTCTATGCGCAAGCTTCGCGAGGCGGTGGCGCTGGGGGAGGGCAGCCCAAACCGAAAGGGGCCCGAAAAAGGGAGAAACCACCGAAAAAACGCCGACAAACTAATCAAAATCCCCAAGACGTACGGCCATTGCGGACGAACGAGCGAGCGAGTGAGAAGGAGGCACTCGAGCATTCGGGCATTCCTCCGATATGTGTGTCCGAATGCCTCGACCAGGTATAAAATCATTAAAGGCCAAGATGAAGGGAAATAACCATGCCCATTCGTGTCCCTGTTGCTGGACTGCTGGACGGCTGGAGTGCTGGGCAGCTCCATCGGTGGGCGCATTAAGGACCGCCATGCTGAATTCCATTGACTGCCGTGTGTGCGGTTGTGAGGCTTTGCGAAGGGCTCCTCCAGCGCAGAACGCAGAAGCATCGCCATCATCGCACGGACGACAACGGCACTGACAAACGACGCGCAGAGCGGATGAACCCATCGAGTTGGCAAGAATCCTGTTGGCAAGTTGTGTATGATCGTCCATCGGCGGCGGCGGTGGCGGCGAGGGCCTTGATTGGATCTTTACAGTGTGCTGTGTGTTGTGCGCTCGTATGACGAGACCCAACGTTAATTAAGATTATGAAGTCATAAGAACCTCGGGTCCAGGTCTAATAGGCTCCGTTCCATTCCATTCCCCCAGAGAGAACTCTGCGCCAGTGAGAGGGACTTAAGTGCTTTCGGCCGCAGCCAACCCAAGGATACTCCGACCCGACTGCGGCCGAATGCCAGAGCCTGTTTCGACTCGACAACTTGATTTTCCAGCATTAACAAGATTAAATTATATTCTCCCTCCCTCCGCCCTGATCACCACCGCCACCGTCGCATGTGTGTATTTCTCAATTTAATACGTTTTTGCTGATGCCCTGCCCCCCGCTCCGCCATCCACGATCGCGATGGCTGCAATTATAATTGATCCTAGCTGCGAGACAGACAGGCTGGGGGGCTGCTGTGGCCGGAGTTGTTTGAGTGCACGAGATGGGGTTGTGATTACCGACGAGGGGATTATGGAATTTTTTTTCTTCCTTCAGACTCCTGCAATTAACCGGCCTAATCAGAGGCTCGGCTTGCGAGTAGCTCCTGGTGGACGGGCGGTCGGGGAGCGTGCTGTTGGTTTAGACGACATCAAGGTGGGACATCAAATTTGAATGCTTTCCACTGTCGAATGGTGGTTACATTGACCTGTGCCGCTAATTGATCTGCACGCAGACGCCGGATAGAGGTTGAGGCAACAATTTGACGGCGGTAAGTGGGGAGGCTTGCGAGTTGAGTAGTTATTGGGCCGTTTGAGAGTTGCATATGAGGTACGGGCTGATGGGGTTTCAGAGGATTAGGTGCGACGTGTTTATGAAATTGCCTGGAATTTTGTTGTTTCTTCAGTTTCAGGGAGTCTTTAAAGTTTGCAGCGAGGAGTGGAAGCTTCAGTGAGTGCAATTACTTTAAGGCGGTCAACGCCAAAAGACGATTCACTCGAGACCGATCCTAAGACTGAACTTGATGTTGTAGCTGCATGCGCTCAGTCGTTTTTTGTGTCTTTTCGTCCAATTATCTAAGACTTGACAATCAACTGCCCATTTTCGTGTGACTTTGAACAGACCAGAAGTAACTATTAGCAGCAGCACTTTTAGAATCTTCAAAAAAAGAAAAAAGAAAGACTCAAATTGTTTATGGCGAGATCCAACAACAAAAGGGAAGATGAACCAATAACCGAGGTGTTTGACTGAATGACAGATGTCAGATGGCTATGTTCAAAGTTGTTAAATCACCACATTAAATATACCTAAATTAAGCTAGTTTTAGCATTACAGTCTAGCTTGCCTAAAATACAAAACCAAGATCTTCTGAGTCTTAGACAAACCAGCCTTAAATCGACTTGTAAGGACTTGTTTCTATCATTGTCAGAAGCCACCTTTGGACGTTCTATTAGTCGCTGCTAACATCATTTACCCCCCAAACGACGGGATCAATGATGACGGATAGTGTTTTTCTCCTCGACACAGCAAGTACCTCGTCATCTCATCGTAGCGTGCCATTGAACCAATGTCACCAGTAAGAGCAGGCTGTCTCTTACATTTGACAAGCGAAGTACAGTCGACTCCGCTTATTTGCGACGCGAAAAAAATCCACAAAATGTGTTAAAACTAAGCGGAGTTTTCATATAACCGATATTCGGATACACGCAACTTTGTTGTACCGTGATAAATTTCTTATTGCATATAACCAAAAGTTTCGTTTAAGCGAAGTGCATACAAGCGGAGGCGACTCTATAGGGTCTTCCAACTTGTGGTCAGGATTTGCCATCCATGTTCCAACTAAATTGGTCAAACCCAACTGCCATCCGAGACGGTATACAGGTTAGGTTAGGGTGATTGCCACCACTGTAGCAGTTGTAGCCCACTTAGATCCTGGTTGGATCAATTGTGCCATCGATTCCCGTTGCTTAACACCGGCTACCCTATAATTTAAAGGGACTACACTAAAGAAAGAGACTTTCTGATGGTATTCTAGTGGCCTATTTTGACAAATCCACTCCAGTGCTGATTTACAGCTAATTTGTTTTCCTGATAAACTTAGCTATGTCTTGTATCTTTAAGTGTGACATTTCCTCTAGGTTACTGAAAATTAGTTGCCTAGTATATCATTTCTAGTTTTTGCAAGGGCTGGACAAGTGCCGAGGAGGTGAAGCGTATTTTCTTCCTCCTCCTCTTCTCTACTGCTTCTGCATTAGTCGTTGTGGGGGCCTCCAATTCTGGCAGTGGCCGGTGATAATGCCCACTACGTTCCTTATTATATTCCTGTTTAGTTTTAGAAGTGTATTTGTTTTGTTTGGATATAGTGACACATACCTAATTCGATCCATCTTCGATTAAGGAAGTCGAAGGCATCTGTAAATAACATGGTGTTTATTACTTGAAGAGAGGGGTATGGGGTGTCTTGATTACTTGCCATTGGCAAACCCACTCCTGTTCTAGCCAGTTCGTCGGCCATTTCGTTACCTGGAAAACCACTATGCCCAGGTACCCAGCATAGGGTTAGGTTGCATCTAATCGCTATCTCCCTAAGAGGTAGACGGAAAAGTCTTAGCATCTTCGATTTAATTGATGGTGGATCCAGAACCTTGATGGTCGCCTGATTATGTATGAGATGGCGATAGATAGCCCGTCGATCGGGTTCATTGACAGTAAGCGGGCAGCCTATTGGATAGCTTTAACTTCTGTCTGGAATACACTACAATGGTCGGGCAGTCGAAGAGACAGGGAAAAGCATATGTCCGGCGACACCGCGAATACTCCTAGTCCGGTGCCCTCGTCTGTTTTTGAGCCATCTGTTTAGATCTCCAGGATGAAGATCCGCATTCGATCGAATTTTTGACGATATTCTTTTTTACAGATCCCTTCTAAAATGTGACCATATAACAAATATTGAGTATTTTCCTTAACAATTATAAGCTCTTGTATAAAATTAGATAAACCAAAGAAATTACTTACATTTATTTTATATTTCTTATAATAAAATTAAATTATTATTAAATTGGGAATCTTCAAAGATTATTTTGCGTTTGGATTTAGGACGACCATAGACAACGCTGGCTGGCGACGCTTGTCGGTTAAGGCCCAAATCCACCCCGGACTGTAGCGCCACCTTAAGTGAATAAGTATAGGCAACCCCGTGAGTTCGCTAATTGGGGGCTGCTAATGTTAACTAAAGATCCGGATTTTGGCCAAAAAAATTACCTTCTCGGACGAAGATCATTCCTCTGGCACAACGGCAATGTCTAGAAGAAAAATTGATGAAGCAAAGATAAGTCATAAGAGTTCGACCAAGCGTCAATGCAGCTGCCGTTACCCTCAATGGCCTCAGGTATTGAGTGATATTTCAGTGGCCAGAACTCGTTAGCATCGATATAACCGAGCTATGTTTCCAACAAGACCGAAGGAGAATTTTGGCGTATGGGTCACATCACCGCAAGCCGCAGCTATCATGTGACATGACACCTCTCGATTATATTATCCAGGGCTAAGTTAATTCCTTTATCTATGCTCAACCAACCACATTCTTTGAATGAGTTTGTGGCCAACATTCGATATACCTACTATTGCTAGATTATTGCCGCAGATATTAGACCGAGGACCGAGTATCATAAATTGGATCGACTCTGCTATTCCATAACATTAATTTGAAAAAGATGCAGTACAAGCAAACAACAATGGTAGTGTAAATTCAAATTTTGAATCGCACCGTGATCCATCTGTTGAATTTTTGACGCAATATTTGGCGAAAGAAGTCATTGCTTTTTCACTTTTGTTGGTGATGCATGCTTTGAATGGGACGAAAAGTACCTATCACCAATAAACGTGTCAAAAATTCGATTTAAGGAGGTACAGAGAGTCGTCTGGAGTGTAAAATATATAAAAATTTAAGACTTGCGCTGAAAAATTGCGAAATTTCTTCGTCTTATGGATGTCCAAATACAAGGAAATGCTAAATCGTAAGCAAAAACATATACACTTACTTTTCGTATTCCTCTGACTGACGAACAGTGGTTCCATTGCAAGAGAGCGGCGGTAATAATTCTGTAAAATCCAAACCACGTTACCGGTTTTAATGAAATTTGAAACATAGTACAAATGGGAGTATCACGATCAAAATGTTAACAATTGTTTATGTACCTGAACAAATTAAAGTATAAGATACATTAAACATTATTTTTTAATAAGAAAAGAAAAACCATTTTTGTTTGAACGGAAAATATTCTTTTATCTCATTTATGATGTTGAATTAAGTCTTCAAAATGATAAAAGTACATATATAATCAACAACAAAAGGGAAGATGAACCAATAACCGAGGTGTTTGACTGACTGACAGATGTCAGATGGCTATGTTCAAAGTTGTTAAATCACCACATTAAATATACCTAAATTAAGCTCGTTTTAGCATTACAGTCTAGCTTGCCTAACAGTACAAAACCAAGATCTTCTGAGTCTTAGACAAACCAGCCTTAAATCGACTTGTAAGGACCTGTTTCTATCATTGGCGGAAGCCACCTTTGGGACGTTCTATTAGTCGCTGCTAACATCATTTACGCAAACCATGGGATCTGCATTTTACATAAATTGTGTATATATTTCAATAAATTTATTTTATATTAGTTGGGTCTAATAAGGCATGCGCTTCATTGCTCAGAGGAAGTGAATCCTTTCTCCTTAAATTTGTAATCCAGTGATCTGATGATAACATTAAACGGCTTAATTCCGAAAACTTGTTAATTCGGAAAAACATTTTTTTTTCTCAATAAATGAGAGTCGGTATTCAATTAAAAAATAAAAACAAATAAATAACGTAATGATTGAATAGAATGACGTAGAAAAGCGATTTGAAATATTTAGAAATATAAATAATAAAAAAATTGTATTCCGGAATCCCCAATTTATTTATTGTTTATAACTTGCAATCTTTTGTATTAATAACATAATTCTTCGTTTCAAGTTCTTGCAATTTTTCACCAATAGAAACGCGTTTTAGTGCATTAAAAAATTGCTCATTAATGCGGAAAAATTATTTTATTCAGATCTACCAACCATTTTGAATTAACGAGCTTTTACTGTATATATATACTACCCTCACGCAGGGTGATTTCGATTCATTCATGAGAAGTTGCGATGACTGGAAGTTGAGTATCAACTTCCGGAAGTCGGAAACCATTCTGTTCAGGACGCCGTTGTATAAGGCCTCGGCGGATACGAAAAAGAATTGGCGAAAATTCACAATCGTTGGACGACACGGGGAACCACTGGCACAAAAGACTGTAGTCAGATGCCTGGGGATTTTGCTAGATCAGTATCTATATTTTAACAAACATCTAGATGCTGCTCTGGCCAGGGCCCGAGGCGCTTTTGCACTCACAAAGAGACTGTTTTATAACAGCCAACTCGATGCGAGGGTGAAGGTTATCTGCTACATGGCCCTCATCCGGCCAATGCTCACCTATGGGTGTCCCGTGTGGTTCAACGTGAGTGCAGGCTTAATGGGAGAGATTCGGTTGTTTGAGAGGGCTTGTCTTAGGGCTTGCCTTCGTCTTTATCGAACTCCAGAGTCCCAGTACATAAAATTCTATTCCAATGAGGTTTTATACAACAGGGCTAACCTGATAAGAGTGGACAATTTCCTGTTGAAATTGATTCGAGGTCATACTGCTAGAGCGATGAACTCGTCCAATAACTTGATCTCAGGGGCTTACTACCCCAATCCAGAATACCACGAAAGGGTACGGCACAATGGCTTTGTCCCCCGAGAAGCCTTTCTCCATTTAGACAAGAACGGACTGTTACAGAATATAAATGCGGTACCGCTCATCTTCCACATAGCCCGTTCAACTGTGCATGGGCGACTCAACCACGACCGTTCCGTCGCACAACGAGCTGAGGAGGGTCTCCTCCGGTTCAGTACTGCGGTATCAAGGAGAGATGTTCGGGATGTTGCATTGCAACATCGAAAATTCTGGTGGCTGGGGAGAGAGGGAACTCCCTCGTCGAACCCTTTAGACCCGGGGTAGAAAGGCTAGAACGTATCCCCGAATGGGGGACCAGTCGGTCAATGTCTTGCAGCAGTTAGATGCAAATCTATAAGCTGCAACCTATGGCCGGCCTACATAGCCTAGGGTGGTTTTTAAGGTATATGTAAGCTGTAAATAACGAAAAAAAAAAATAATAATAATAATAACAAACAAAAAAAAAAAAGTGAGTATTCACATACGTACACCACTGTGTACCTATGTGTATACATTGTATATATCTATACATATACAGTCTATATATTCATATATACACATGTATATGCATGTAGTTTAGCTTAAGTTAGTTTAAGTTATTTTTAAGGTAGTGTGTAAGTTAGTATATAAGTTTTAAGTATATCCAGTTCTGTTATTAAGTTTTTTCCAAATTTTTCTTAATATTAAGTTGTACAGTTAAAGCAAGTTTTCTTTAAATGCATAGATCCTTAGTTTAAGTCGAAAGACATAGAAATAAGATTATGTTTAGCTTAGAGTGCCTGCCGAGGGCCAGTAAGTTAGAAATCGTAAAAATGTTCGTCCAACTAGTTTTAACCATTTTTGTCTAGTATGTAAGTCTTCATGAATTCCGAAAATAAAAATGAATTAAAAAAAAAAACTGTATATATAGCTGGAATAAGAAAAAATGAGGAAAATAGTCTTTTACTTTCGGTTTAAGTATTGCCATTTGGGCAAATAAGTCGCATTCATTCGTAAAAAGGAAAGATAACTTTAAATTATTGCATTTAAATTATCCTGGAATTTTATGGGAATTTGATGTTTCGGCGCTTCAAAAAAGCACGAAATATGAAAAAAAAACAAAGAACACAACTTGTGCACTATAATCAACCCTTTTGATGATAGTTCCACCCTTTGTTTTTTTCCGAAGTGAAAAGCACAGGATCAGTATGTGAGACTTCTTCCTAAAAAATGCGTTAAATTTCTGCAAGGTCTGTTTAATAGCTGTTTCGAGCTTACTTATTTTCTGGAGATTGGAAATCTTTCAAAGTTATCCCAATCTTTAAAGCGGGTGTTAAAAATGCTGCCTTACCTGAAAGCTGTAGACCGATAAGCTTACTTAGCTCCTTGAGTAAATGCTTCCAGAAAGTAATTAGTGACATTCATGAATTTATATAATATCTTGCCTGACCAATTTGGATTTAGGGCACACCATAACACAACCCAATAGGTTCGCGGGGCCTCGAATCACGGTAAAAAAACATGAAGGTAGAAGTACTTAATTGAAGGTCTTACTTGACTGGCAACGGTTTGCTGAATGACGAATTTTCATGCGAGTTCTCTCTCAATCGTTGCAGGCGTTCCTCAAGGATCTGTGCTTGGTCCTATCTTATACACTATTTATTCTTCTGACTTCCCAGTACTTAATAATTGTCAATCAGCTATTTTTTGCTGATGATACCTGCAATCTCTCTGCAGACGCTTTCGGTTGCAACATTATAACCAATTTGTAATTTATTTTTGCAAATCTTTGGTCTAACGTATCTCAGTAACAATAAAATTAAAATAAATGCTTCAAAGACTCAAGCTGTCTATTTTACTAGAAAAAGAAAATCCTTTTTCTTACCAATCAACAAATTTCAAATAAACGGAATTCAGACTGAGTGCAAAGACATTGCCAAGTATTATTTATTTTTTACTGTACATATATGATGTTATCTATATCAAGTTTATTAGTTAATTGTGATGGAAAAGAAATAGTTGAGAAAGTCGGCCATCGTCTTCCCTAGTATCTAGAAGTTAAATTATTTTGTTTTTTCATGAAGGTTTCTTGGTAGCTTCCAATTATAAAGTCTTAATTTTAAATATTAATATGTTTTCTTGCAATTTATAATAAGATTTCAGTAATTATGTATCTTAACGGGCCCGACTAGGAGAGAGTGATAGGGTATCAAGAAATCCCAAGTCCAGTCGATGAAGTAGCCCTCCCACCTAGCTTTGAAGAAGTCCGCACAGTCATTAAAAGGCTGAAGAACAACAAAGCCGCAGGCTCAGATGGCTTACAGAGCCCATCAAGGCTGGTGGCGATGTTCTGGTAGGGAACATGCACCAGATCATCTGTAGAATTTAGGAGGACGAAAGCATGCCTGACGACTGGAATATCAGCTCCACATGCCCCATCTACAATAAAGACGATCCTACCTCTTGCAACAACTAAAGAGGAATATCCCTGCTCTACGTCGCCTACAAAATCCTGTCTAGCGTACTGTGTGAACGTCTAAAACCATTTTGCACCGCACTAATTGGCACGTACCAGTGCATCTTCCTGCCCGGCAAAGCGACAATAGACCAAATCTTCACACTGAGGCAAAACCTGGAAAAGACCAGCGAGTTTCAAATCGATACGCACCACCTCTTTATCGATTTTAAAGCCGCATGCGACAGCATTCATCGCAAAGAGTTATTTGGTGCGATGGCCGAAAAGCTGATCCTGTTGTGTTGCACTAAGCTAACAAACGTGATGCACCGTGCTTTCGGCTCGAGGACTTCCGAGCCGTTTGAAACCTGCACCGGGTTTCGGCAACGAGATGCGCTGTCTTGTGATTTATTCAATTTGGTACTGGAGAAGATAGTGCGGGGGGGAGCTGTAAACACGGAAGCCACTATCTTCTACAAGTCAGTCCAACTGCTGGGATATGCAGACGATATTGACATGGTCGCGCGTTCCCAACGTGCCGTAGTTTAAGCATTTACGGCAATTGAAGAAGAGGCGAAGCGAGCTGGTCTTAAGGTCAATAAGGATAAAGATAAGTGCATGATGTCGACCAAAAAACGATCCGTCACAGTCACACAACACCTAGGACAAAATATTACATCGACAGCTATAATTTCGAGGTAGTAAAGGAGTTTGTCTACCTAAACGTGAACTCCACGAATGACATCACTGTGGAGATATGACTTAGAACCGCCTTTGACAACCGGTGTTACATCGATTTGTTCAAACAACTGGTATCAAAACTCCTGATTCGAAGGACTCAGATCATGCTCTACAAAACTCTTATTATGCCAGTCCTACTATAGAGTCGAAAGCTGGACGATAAGCAAAACTGCGGAGCTGATTCTTGGTGTCTTCGAAAGAAAAATTCTACGTCGGATATATGGTCCCGTATGCGAAGAAAGCGAATGGAGGAGAAGCCAATTCTACGAGCTGTACCAGGATGTGGATGTAGTCCGGAAGGCAAAAGTTCGTCGACTGCACTGGCTCGGCCACAACATCGAGCGCATGGACAACAATGCTCCAGCTATGTGGGTCTTTGAATCCGAGCGAGGAGATTAAGACCGAATCTCCGGTATAAAGACCAAGTAATCGCTGATGCTGTGTAGCCGTGGCGTAGTGGGTTAGTGCGTCGACTCCTACGCAGAGGGTGCCAGGTTCGAAACCCGAATTTACCACCTTTCATATTTCACGGCTCCACCTCTTTCGAGTCACTGACAATGCTCAAAGAGTATTCCTGTCTAGAAAGAGCTTCTCAACTGCGCCGTTCGGAGTCGGCATTAAACTGTAGGTCCCTTTTACGCGTGAGAGAACAATAGCACGCACAGCACGAGTGGTTGCTGAGACGCTAGGCGCCACCCATATTATTATATTATTATTATAATCGCTGATGCAAGACAGCTTGCTCTTGATGACTGGAAGCAGCGTCTTCAGGACTGTCAGGAATGGACAGCAGCTATCGCTCAGGCTCGGACCTTGTATGGGTCGTCAGCCTGATAAGTAAGTAAGATTCAGTAGTAAGGTAGTGTATACCATATCTCTGGAAATTGTGAGATATGGTTTTAAGGAAAATGTACTAAGAAAAATAATCAATAATAAAATGTGTTTTTTTTCATAAGAAAATTATTTAAAAGCCTTCGTTAAATGTTATCTTACTATCGAAATCTCATTTTTTTTTCAAAATAAACTTTCAATAGTTTGCAATGTCGTATTTTCAGATTAACGATTTTTATAACACTCAACTTCGTGACGTGACTGACTGCCCAAGACTAATTTAAGATTTTTTTAGATATTATTTCTTGCTTTATGAGTTACAATGTGCTGTCGCACAATTTACAGAAAAATTAAGCTTTTAGAGATATGACATATTTCTGTCTTTCAACTGATCATTATCTAATATTTTTTAGAAGTTTAGGAATAGAAAAAAATTTGACATTGAGGAAAAATCATGAGAAAAAAAGCCTCAAATAAGTATGAATAGATGAAATAAACTAAGGTACAAAATAATTTAATAAATAAATAAATAGATAAATATATGTATATAATCAAATAAATAAATAAACATATAAGTAAATAAATAAAAAATAGTTATATAATATATAAAATGAATAAAGAAATATGTAAAGAAAGGAATACAAAAATAAATAAACAAATATATAATGTATAAATAAATATATAAATAAATAAATAAACATATAAGATAAACCAGCAAAATATACGAACAAATAACTAAATAAATTATTGTGTATATGTGTTTAAATTATTTTATGATCACAAGCAAAATGCACTACTATAGACAAATACTTTATAGCAACGATTAGATACAATACTTCGAACAATTCTACAGAGAAATTGAGGAAAACTGTTATTCAACATTTTATAGATAAGCCCATCATGCCAGACGGAGTCAAATGCTTTTTCAATATCCAGCAAGACCATTCCGGTTGATTTGGCTAATGAACGATTGCTCTCTATAATATTGCATACTCTCTCAAAGCTTAGTGTGAAGTTGATTACGTTTAAAACGAATCTGCTCATCGGGATATATTTTCTGTTGTTCAATAAAATTAGCAATTTTAAATAATTTAAAGAATTAAATTTTGCTCAAATTGCTTATTGCCACTTTATTCTCCCGTCATTATAGATGCCTTAAAAGAAAACAGTACTTTTTTACTTTTGGCCTATGGGAGAGACCACTGTGTGGCGTAACCAACATCGGAATATCTTCTCCTTTTCGATGCCCTTTCATCAAATGGCTGTCGTGATGTCTAGGTCCCTGATAATTCTCCACCAGCTTATCCATAACTTCAAATTCAAGTTAAGTTTCGTTCCAAAAATTGTATGTAAATTCCCCCTCTCTCCGATCCAGGATTCCTTCATTCGTCCTTGCAGTGCCAAAGTTCTCCGAAGAAACTGACAAATTCCGAAGTGGGTTCCAAAGTCCTAGCACAATCAAAATCAGGCTCCTGTCCGAACCATGTCATTCCTTGCCATCCCCTCGCAATGAATCTTTCGAAAATCATCGCCAACAACGGCAACATCAACCTAGGTGACAGGAGATCCTAGTTCCCAAGGCTCAATCCAATTCCAACAAGTTGTCGCAGAAATTACATCCACACCGCATCACAGCCGCAGTAATATAGTCTTCCATCTCCGAGTTTGTACCAGCAGACGACAACCGTACAAAGTACAGGGCACTCCTCGTGCATCCCGCCGCGCAAGAAGACAAAAACCCGCCCAACAATCGGCCGAACAACAACGGTCACAACAGCAACCGCGACCGCAGGAAACAAAAACCAAACGGCGACCCTTCTTTGTTCTCCCTTTGGAGCGCGCTGAGGACAATGGATAATCACATCCAACAATTTTATTTCATGTGCCATGTTCACCGGGAGACCGGCCAACTGCGATCAGGGCCATCGATTCGCAGTCGCATCCGCCGATGCGGCCCGTCCATACAAATGTGATTTTAATGAATTCCACTCCGGGCCGGCGAATTGGGAGCAGGGCAACAGCTCGAAATGTAGAAATTCACTCCTCCCGGAGACATGTCGGCAAAAAATGGACGGATCCACAAGGATGGAGCACACACACTCAGTCCAGGCCACAAGCACACACGGCCGAGCCGCTGTTGGAGCCCTTACATGTTTTATCGCTTTGCGCGAAGGACCGGAGAATACTCCCGGAGATGCTGTAAATTAGAGATGGGCACGAAGCACCTCTAGAGCTGTGGGCCTCCTCGGTCTGCCATTTCGTGGCATGTTGACGCGCGAACATCACATCGTACATGATTCCGGCGAGTCGTACCTTTAACCACTTACTTTGGCTGCCTCCTCCGGATCACGAAGCGAAGGCAAAAAGCGGAGGAGACGAAATTAAATGGAAATAAAATGCCCCGAGATGTAATGGAGTCTGGGCTCAGGGCGGCGGCTGCGGGGCCGCGGGACGACAAGGAGATCTTATTAGTTAAGTTGTCCTTCAGCCAGCTAGGCAGGCGAGGCCCATCTAGCCGGAGAACCGACCGAGAGAGCAAGCGAGAGAACGAGTGCCTAGTTGTGTCGTCGTGATGGCATCATCATTGTCCCCCGGCCTTATCGGTCGTTCCTGATCGCGCCAGCACTCCCCTGCGGCCGCAGCGCAGCCAGGCTTTGCATGATGGAATCATCATTTGGTGGCTTGTCAGCCAGTTTGTCGACCGCAAGCCCTGAGCCTGAGCCGATGCCAGGCCAGGCCAGGCCAGACCACATGGGGGCTGGGAATGCTGCAATTGGCCCGAAATGTATAATGAGCCCGAGAGGCCATTATATCATTAGGAGTCACGATCCCCAGTGCACCCAAGCTGGCTGGTGGCTGGTGCCTGCTGCCTGAAGCGCATCCTCGCCTGATGATGATCGTAATTACTTTCAGCCGAACTGGTTGTCCATTGGTCCGGGCGCGCCGTGCCACATATGCATACAGCCACGAGATGAGAGCGATTTTAATTATCACGCAATCGGAGAGGCCTTATACTCAGAGCCAGACCCAGACGGATAAACACACACACACGGAGTGAGTGACCACCACTTTAAGGCTTAATTGACGAGTGAGCGAGCGCAAGAGCGGGAGACCTGTGGTCGGTGTGATGTCTTTTGCGGTTAGCTGCTCCTGCTGCTCCGAGGAAGCCTCTGTGGTCTGGTCGGTGGGCAATTATTTTGCCACTTAAACTCTTGGACGATAACCACTTTCAGAGGAACAGCAGCCCAGCACAGGCGATGGTGCTGGACTGACGACGACGACGACGACGACGACGGCGATGGAGTAACGAAAGACCAATCGACAGGAGATGTCGATGTCGGCCGTCAATCGGTCGGGAGATAACTTATTTGCACAAGGTCCAAGGTACAAGATTACGGACGGCCGCCTCACAGCGCAGGGCTTTCGTGATGACATGCCAGGTCTTGGGTAATTAATGCAAGAATATCGCAATCAGGGGATAAATTGATTTCTTAGTTGTGAGCGACATCGCGGGACGGTGTCCATCGCGGAGCAGTGAGATCTGGAGTGACGGTCGTGTCCACTGTCAACGCCTTTTCTGGGAGACGGTGCGATGTAGTTGCACTGAGCCGCCCTGGAGCTGGGGTTCACTTTGAAGTGGCGAGCGATGGGATCTGGTGGTGTACCTGGAGAGGTGGACATGTCTGACGACGGAACCGACGAAGGAAGGCATGTCCAACGAAAGGCGAAATCCAAAGACGTGTGGTCAAGTATTTGGACGTACGTAGAAGCGGTGGACGAAATCCCAGACGAAGGACCAAACTGCGGTCGACTTCGGCCCACGTAGCTGTCGAGCCGTGAGACAAACTGACCGATGTCGTTGCTCCGAGGACTTGGCTAAGAGCGTGTACCTAAAAATGCAGCAACGTACCCGTCGACGCGGTGGAAATGACGCCCCGTCAGACGAGGCACATGTGTCGGAAGGCAAGTGAATTCCCTTCAAGCAGTGAAGAGATTAGTTGCAGCATCCTCGTCACTTTCCCAAGAAAGACCAATTGGCACAGAGCAAAGATCAAGACCGTTCCCCCACCCCTCGTGGCCCACCGAGGCCCACCACCAACCACTCAACAAGATCGCATCGAGAATCAAATTCAATCAACGAGCTTCTCACCTGGACAATTGTGAACGCCCAACGACATTCCATCTAATCCCACACCTGCCGACCATATCCACCCAATCATCGTCCCGTTGATCCTCGCAACCAATCGAGCGGAATTAATTGCAACCCCAACCCACGCCATGTTTTCGATCAAGTTTCACCCACACACGCACGCACACACTGCCGGCCCTTGAGGGGCCAAAGTTGAAACCACATGCGATTCCGTTTAACGAACCACACACACACACACCCGGCCATCCACAAGAAGACATTAAGCCCCCATTCTCCCAGAACGACCGACGACGCTGTGCTGTTCTGCGCGCTCGATCCCAAGCCTCTCGTGATCGCCGCACTCGGCCATGGCAACGCAAGGAACAGCCCTTCCGGCGGCTGCGCAGGAATGGTTCTCTCGCGACGCCCGCCGCCCGCCTGCCCACCCGCATCCGCCATCGTGGTAATAACGTAATAACGCGAATATATTGATTTCATCGCAAACACATAAATTAGTGGCCAAAGTAAGAGTCCGGACGGGGCTCACAGGCTCAGAGGCGCAGAGGCTCCAATCCCAAGATGGGCGGTTGCGAGCGAGCCCATCTCTTGCCGGGCCCTTGCTCTCGCTGGCCAGCGCAATGCAGCGCACCAGCACAAGGATGTGTTGCACGACGTTGCACCGACCGGCCGCCGGGGGTGGTTTGCGGCCGCTCCCCGCCGCCGTTCCCTAAGTGCAACGACGTGCACACCGGCCTCTGGGGCGCGCATAAGTAAGTTATAAATAATAACTGGCGTGTTGTAAATCAAAATTATCAGTTTTGATGGCCGAGTGGTTGCCTGCAGTTGAACCCTGGCAGCGAAGATGCACTGGCAGCCGTGGTCGCGGTGGAATGGTTGCCGGCTGGGTGCTCTGATTGGAGGACCTCGGCGAAGTTTATTCGATAAACACATGCGAGTGAGCTGGCTGCCCTCGATGAGTGTGTGTGTGTGTGTGAGAAAAAGCGTCTGTTTGGATGCGTACGATCCCAGTGAACTCGACTCAAGTCAAACGACCAACCGGCCAAACGGCGCGGCGATAGTGTATAATTAGGTGGAGCTGCACCAGCGCGCTAGTCGGACGTTCCCACCTCGGTGTGGCGTATAATTTATCAGTTATATGCCGAGTGCATAATCAAGTGATTTTCTTAAATGGAAACGTTTATTTATGCGAGTGCTGGCCGCGGACCGTAATAGAGATGCACGGGATGGAAACCGGAGGAGCGCAGGAGGACTGCGTGCGCAGTTTCGTTGCGAAAAGTACACAGCAATTGGGAATGATGGCCGTTTAACGCTCTCTTTGGGGGTGAAAGTGTGACGACTGGTCATCACGTGATGGGTGGTTGTGGATTGATGAGTGACTTGGCGGATTGCAGCTCAAGTGATGGTTGCACTCAACCTGCATCAGGCAATATGTGTAGTTGGTGTTGGGCCCCCAGCAAGGATTTCCACAAAACAGTGTTCGCCCTTTACATCGGGCAGTAGAAGTTCACTGGACCGTATTGTAAGAGAATCACACCACAGAGTGGCCAGAAGTTCACTGCACCGCAATGTGAGAGGATCACACCACAGGGTGACAATTGTGGAAGACTGCTGTCCTTTAACCATTCGTCCGATCCGGAAGTATGATCTGTGGGTCTAGACGGAATGTAATCAAATTTCTCTCCAACTTGAAAACCGCTGTCCGAATTTTTTTTAATTAAAGATTTTAGCAATATTTAGAAGCATACGCAATTTCTCTTCTGGATAAACACAGGGTGACCACATAAGAACGATAGGAAAATAAATCTACACAAAAAAAAAAACAACGGTCTCAGATGTAAAATGTATTTTGACTTTTTTTTTGAAGCTACGCCCATGTCATTATTTGTAGAAAAACATGTTGCATAGATGAACTCCACGGCTTCAATGGACGTGCTTTAACCACTTTTCAGGACTTGGTAAAATATGCATTTCCTGTTCCGGTTTTGGCGTCTCAAATGTTCGAGTTTCGAGTTCGTTAAAAGTTGGTCTGACTAAGACTTGACCTAGAGCCAGCGAAAGTGTCAAGTCGCATGATGGCGGCGGCAAATTGGTGAAAGCTCGCCGTGAGATGATCCAGTCGCTTAAGTTCTGCTTCGCAACTTCGAGTGGAGTATCGCTTGTAATATCATGAGGCACCCTCTTGCTGGAACGACGGATATTTTCATGTTGTCGAGCTCTGACCGCAGAGAGTTGGTTAATATCTCCGAGACCATTGACGATAACGGTGTCACCTTTCTCATTTCAAAACAAAAAAGGTCCGATGTTGCAGCCATGCCATAATCCGCATCAAGCAGTCAATTTTTAAGGATGCATTGATGCCTTGTAGAACACTTGTGACTTATGTATGTTCGCTTCGAAAACGGTAAGACATGGCAGCTGTGCCAAAAAATTAGCCTTTTCGGAGTAGAAGATCTTTTGGCCAAGTTCCAGAACTCACGGCGTTGTCCTTGGCCGTCGATCATCAATTTCTCCTGTCCTCCTGTTTATGTCACCACAATCGTCAGCCTAAATCTAACTCTCTGGCGATTTCTTTGTCTTATTCTATACTTGCTTGCGACGATTTTCTTTGTCTTATTCTATACTTGCTACTACGGCGTACAGTGGTCCCCTTTGTATGGGAGTGGCGAAAAAAAATCTGTAAAATCTAAACTGCTGATCTTAATGAAATTTGAAACATTGTTAGAAATTGTGAGCCCGTCCCATGGCCCAAACATTTTAGAGGTAGTTTAAAAAATTCCGATATAAGATCTATAAAATTGAATTAAAAAAAAAAATAACAAACAATTTTTTTACTTTAATGCTTTTTTATTTCATTCATGATTAGGTCTAGGAATTGAAATAAATGTATTTATTATTTACATTTTAAATATATTATTTATTTACTTATCAATAAAACTTTTTTATATACAGTGGTATCTCCCTAAGGCGAAACTCCTTCTAACTCGAACTTGTTTGCCATATTTTACATAGATTTCCCTTAATTTTCCACACAAAACCTCTCTCTAAGTCAAACTCTCTCTAACTCAAACAAATTATGGTATCCCGTAACAATTTGGAGAGCCCACTGTATATTTAATTTTACTTACTTATCAGGCTGACGACCCATGCAGGGTCCGAGCCTGAACGATAGCTGCTTTCCATTCCTGACGGTCCTGGGCACGCTGCTTCCTTCGCTACTTGGTATTTATACCGGAGATTCGGTCTTCCTCTCCTTCTCGAACCAGGAGGCTCGGATTCGAAAACCCTTTTAGCTGGAGCACTGTTGTTCATGCGCTCGATGTGGCCGAGCCATTGCTGTCGACGGATCTTTGCCTTCCGGACTACATCCACATCCTGGTACAGCTCGTAGAATTGGCGGCCATATATCCGACGTAGAATTTTTCTTACGAAGGCACCAAGGATCAGCTCCGCAGTTTTGCTTATCGTCCAGCTTTCGGCTCCATATAGCAGGACTGGCAAAATAAGGGTTTTGTAGAGCATGATCTTCGAGACAGGAGTTTTTTATATTTAATTTTATTTTATAATATTACAGTCGAATAAGCCGTGCATTTCATTGCTTAATGCAAGTGAATTCTTTTGCTTTTGGGTCAGGCCTTAAGTATGTAATCTTCTTCTTTATTTGGTGCTACAGTAAGGAGTGGACCTGAGACCCAATCAACAAAGCCTCTTCAACTAGCACGGTCCCTGGATAGCTGCCTCTATTGTTGAAAGTCAAGTTGGTTGAAGTTCTTCTCCACCTGGGTGCACCACCTTAAACGCGGGCGTCCTCTGTTACGTTGTTCCACTGGTTCGGAGTTCAATATAACGTACACGCCCTTATACACACGTCCGCAATGTCACGGACATAGTGTAAGTTAGTTTAGAGGGGGGGGGGGGGGCTTAGTTTAGAGCGCCAAGTTTTTTCTAAGTTTACTTGGCCAGTAAGAACAAACAACAAAGATTGTCCATATGGACTGGAAAAAAAAAACAGATATTTTCAGTAGTAGACGCCGAAAGGCAAAGAGATAAGTAAGTTTAGATTATTTTAGGGTCAGTAGGATAGTCTTTAAGAACATAAATTGCTTAGATATTAAGATAGATTTAATCATTTTTGTCTAGCTTTAAGAATCATGAATTTAAAAATAAAGTTAAAAAATGGTCGCCTCTAAGGAGCAATTTCCTTAATAATATAATAATATGGGTAGCGCGACAGTCTGAGGCGGACCTGGGCCTAGCTTCTCAGCAACCACTCGTGTTGAGCGTGCTTTTGTTCTTTCGCGAGTGGAAGGGACCTACAATTTTAAGCCGACTGTGAATGGCGAAGTTGAGAAGCTTTTTCTAGACGGGAATACACTTTGAGCATTTTCAGTGACTCGAAAGAGGCGGAACCGTGAATTCTCAAAAGTGGTAAATTCGGTTATCGAACCTGGCACTCTCTGCGTAGGAGTCGACGCACTTACCCACTACGCCACGCCGACCCACAATAATTTCCTTCTTCTTCTTCTTTATTTGGCGCCACAGTCCGGGGTGGATCTGGGCCTCAACCAACAAGCCTCTCCAGCTAGCACGGTCTCTGGCTAGCTGTCTCCAGTGTCGCACTCCAAGTTGGTTGAGGTCCTTCTCCACCTGAGTGCACCACCTCAAACGCGGGCGTCCTCTGTTACGTTGTCCCACGTGTTCGCAGTCGAAGACTCTTCGGGCCGCAGCTGAGTTGTCCATACGCTTTACATAGTCTAGCCATCTTAGGCGTTGGATCCGAAGACGACTGACTAGAGTCATGTCGCTGTACAGCCCGTACCGTTCGTGGTTGAACCTTCTCCTCCAAAAACCGTCAACGCAAACAGGACCACAGATCGCACGCAGAGCTTTTCTCTCGAAGAGACCAAGGGCTTCCTCATCCGCTTTTGAGATTGTCCATGCTTCCGCCCCGTACAGAAGGACTGGGATGATCAAGGTCTTGTATAAAGTCAGCTTGGTCCTTCGAGAGATGGCTCTATTCTTAATTGCCTCTTGGGCCCATAGAAACAGCGAATGATGTCGGTACTGATGTTGTTCGTACCATTCTCTGCTGAGCTGAGGTAGACGAAGTCCTTGACTACCTCGAAGTTATACTGCCCATTGTGACGCTCTGTCCAAGGCGTCGATGCCGTGTGTCCTTTCTTGATGACAGCATATACTTCGTTTTGCCCTCATTCATCGCTAGACCCATTTTAGCCACTTCCGTCTCAATGCCAGCAAGAGCCTCATTGACTGGCAATCGCTGTGTTCTGCCAATGACGTGAATGTCATCCGCGTATGCTAGCATTTGTACGGACTTCTGAAAGATCGTGCCTCTAGTGTTGCCGTGTGAGAATATATATAGTCTTCAGAAATGCGTCTTTGAGATGAACTTTCTGAATCCGTGCAGAATTTTAATACTTCCGACATACACGGCTTATCAAAATCACTTGTACCCGTAAGGCTATATCACGTTATGCTCCCAGAGTCATAAGCAAACCCAAGATATTCGTGACTAAATTTGAGATAATCTTTGGTTCCACTCTCGTCTCGTCCTCACGAGCAACTATCAACGTTTTCTGGCTGAGTCTCGAGCGAGCGACAGTGGCGCCAAAGCTATCTCAACCTGGACTCGGATTAACACTTTTCTTTAAAGACTTGGAATCGAAATCAAATTACACGTTTAAATGCGTAACTGGGGGCAACTTATAGAGGCTCACTAGATGGTTGCGGTCTGCAGCGGGAATATCTTGATATCGTTCAAAAAATGAAATTAAAAAGGGCCATTTTGTTGGCAGCAGGACTACAAACGGGGTGATTCCTAAGAGCTTTCACAGCAGTCACCCAAGCGATTCTTTCCCAAGGCAATGGCTGCGGTTATTATTACAACTCCTTCTAGGAATCACAGAAAACAGTTTAGATGGAATCCATTTGACTGCGGGGCACCATGAAGTCATGAACTCCCCGAGTGAGCACCTCTCATCACGCCCATTACTCATCGCGCATTCCAACCGTCCAACCGTCGCGTCATCCTCTGGTCGCTCTCAGCAAAGTGCACGACTTTCAAATTAATTTCAACTGAATTCGTCGAGAGTCCATTTTCCAGACATTAAACTCCACTAAAAGACGACTTCCTATTCCGCGCCAGTTGATTTCCCCGTCATCTTCGGACGCGTTTACGATCGAAAACTGGTGCGCTCTCTCCCACCGCGCCACCGCCAGTCCAGTTCATTTGGCCATTTTACAGCCCGCGCCCACTAAAATTATTTTTAATTGCTTTATGAACCTGGATCGTGGGCCCACTCCGCTCCCCGCCGGCGGAAGACTTCCCAAGAAAGACATAAACCGCTCGCCGTCATCATCACGATTTGCGCCATTGTTGATGGCTCTTTACACTCCGCGTCGCCAGTAGCCGGTAGCCGGCAATAAAGAAGCCATTTTTGTTTTCGGTACAATTCCACATAATAACTCTTCCGCTACCGTTCTGAGGTGTGTGTAACCATGACTTTAATTGGGGTGAAGCGCAACTGGCAACTGGGAAAAAAACGCACTTTTTCGGTGGCTAATGAGTCCGCCGGGTACGATGGTGGCCCTAGGAATTATGCTTTAATGTGGAAATGGTTGGCAAATGGCTTCGCGGCTCTCTGCGGGCCGGTGCGTCGGCTGGGGTCGTCCATCTTCTCTGGAGGGCAGTGCGCGCACCCCCTCCACGTTCGGAAATTAAATGCCATTCAATTCGGCGTTTTTCAAAGGTACGACCACCTCTTGATGTAATTTGAATTTTTTTTCCTCTCTCTTCTCGTTTTTTTTTTTTTTTTTGGAACTAAACTCATTTGGGATGCGCCATTAAACTCATTTCGATTTAATTAGCTTCGCTGGGTCTTCGTCTATGCGCGCCTGATGGCGGGGAGCTGCGTTTGGGAATGCATCTTGTTTCGGTTGATTTGACGCGCAATGACTGGCCGAGTCGTTGCAATCGGTAATGAAATGGTGTTCGGGTGGGATGACGGAGGAGGAGGGGAGCTTCGACTCGATTAAGTGGTTGGTAATGTGTTTGACTGGCATTTATTCGATTTGAAGTGGAGATGAAGTGACAGTTGCCGTGTAACGACAATTGAAGTAGATAACGTTGGAAGCGTTTGTTTTGTCAATTGTTAGGCTGCCGTCAAAAATGACAATAAACTAGATTCGATTGATCGACTTTTACAATCGATTTAAGGTTCATGCTTGACTTACCTGACAAGAGCGACTTTTTCTTTTCTTCTCTGGACTTGATGTGGATGGATTCGTTTCTAGGAGCAGTTTCTTAAGGGAGCCATGAATTTCCGTATTAAGTAATAACTGTGAAGGGTCACCTTGCAAAAGACACAAAACGAATCTGCCTTTGATACGATGCACCGAAGATTACTCCTTTAAAAGCTGTCGTCTACGAGAATGTCGTTGAAGTTCAAGAGATTCATGCAACATGCTTTGCAGCTATGTGCAGAGGCGAGGAGCTCGCAACATGACAAATCAACCATTGCCTGTAAAGAGACATTGAGGCTTGCTGAGCACGAATTTATTTGCGACAGGCATTGGGAATATTCGACACTGTGTCTGGTGGTCGGGTTCAAAGCCCTAAGGTTTGTGGATGGCATTGTGTTTCACTTCTCCTTCTTCTTTAATTGGCTCTACAGTCCGGGGTGGACCTGGGCCTCAACCAACAAGCCTCTTCAACTAGCACGGTCTCTGGCTAGCTGTCTCCAGTGTCGCACGTCAAGTTGGTTGAGGTCCTTCTCCACCTGGGTGCGCCAAATTAAACTCGGGCGTCCTCTGTTGCGTTGTCTCACGGGTTCGCAGTCGAAGACTCTTCGGGCCGCAGCTGAGTTGTCCATACACTCTACATGGCCTAGCCATCTTAGGCGTTGGATCCGAAGACGCCTGACTAGACTCATGTCGCTGTACAGCCCTTACAGTTCGTGGTTGAATCTTCTCCTCCAGAAACCGTCAATGCAAACAGGACCAAAGATCGCACACAGAGCTTTTCTCTCGAAGAGACCAAGGACTTAATAATATCCGTCAGTCCAAGGGGGATCTGGGTCTAGATTCTCAGCAACCACTCATGTTGTGCGTGCTATTGTTCTTTCACGAGTGGAAGGGACCTACAGTTTAATGCCGACTCCGAACGGCGATGTTGAGAAGCTCCTCAGGAATACTCCTTGAGCATTGTCAGTGATTTTGGTAAGCTCTTTCGAACAGTCAATAGGATGCCAAATTCCAAGAAATACGGCCCATTTAATTCAATGCGGCTGAGACGTTTTTCTAGCTCTCATTCCATGTTGAACCACCTGTACTCAAACGAGTAAAGCGAATAGAACAGGCAAAGGTGAACCAACGAAGGATTTTCCCGTCATCGTCGAATGGAATAAAATGTACAAGCGTATTCTGGAAGAGAAATAATGTCTGCACCAGCAAGCTTTAGAGGAAGTCGGTAAATAATTTCCTTTATCTTGAATTTCTAAGTTCCGAAGAACAGCCTGCCTCGGCTACATAGGGTTTTTCCCTAATAGCCTAGCTCTGTTTTTAATGCACTGCTAAATCTAATCCCCCCCCCCCAACCTGGCAGTACAAAGGACCAGTTTCGGAGTTTGAGTGGTCGAGTGTAGTGTTAAAAACCGGACACTGTATTTGCCAAATCCTGGAACCACAAGCTGCTGGCCACATTGCTGAGCAGGATTGTAGCCAACTCCAGACGTATTAAAGTTCATCCGCCTTATCGCCATAGCACCATGTAAGGATGAACTTGCGTCCGGGCAGAATGATTGGCTCGAACAAGATTCCAACACTTGAGGACCTGCTTGGCTATTTTCAATTCACCTTTATACACTCTAGCATCTCCAGGCAATGCTTTCGATCCAATCCTTCCTTCGTCAGCCCTCGGAGTCAATAACGCTGGACTCAGTGTCAAAACTTCTATTAAGGGAGAAACTTTTTCGACATTCTTAAGCTCGTTCAACTGATTATCTGACCAACGATGTAAAAAACAAAAGCAGTGCCTTTGAAGATATCCAAAATGTCGTGAACTTGATTGTGTAAAATATTCTTTATCGTGTCCATTTTCTTGGTCCTGTCGCCAAGTGCCGCGCCTTTCCTCCCGCCGTATTGTCTGTCGTGTCGGGGTCGGTTGTCTGGAGTACGCTTCCGTCCTGTGCTCGTCGCGCTCACTTGGTCTAACTGGTTCACTATAGCGGTGGTTGGAGCTTTTCAGGTTTCCAATCTTGTCCTGTAGGATTTTCATTTGACACTGGTAAGTCTCCATCAGCTGTGTCATGGTGAATCAGAAAAGGTAGACAGCACTTGTGTCTGACTTTTCTCCACCGCTGTAGCTACCATATTCTTAAAATAGCGGTTGACTGCTTCGTCGCCCCTCGTGGATTTTGTCGCTTAAGTTGGCGACATCCTTCTCCCTATTGTCGTTGTTTCGAGGTCCACCTGCTTCGTCTTGTTGGTGTCGACTTGCACTATCAAGACTACCTCTTTCCCCCTTTTCGTCCTTCCGTGTAAGTTCATCCGTCCTATGACCGTAAAAGTCTAGTTGGCATCTTGGAAGGGCTGCTCCCTCCAGCTCCTCATCATCTTCGTTGGGCGGGGTGACCTTCTTTTCTAGTAGTCGGCCCAGATCGGTGGGAGGATAAAGGTCTTCTCTCCGGTGCGCGTCACGTACATAATCCACAGGTGACTCTTCGAACAGGTCCGTTAGATGGTTGAGTCCAGTTCTCACCGACTGTCTGGTCAACCGTCTTGTCGTCGTCATCTCCGGAAAGCCTTTTCTTTCTGTGCCAGGTTAAAAAAAAGGCAAAGTATGCGGTATGTGGGATTTATGCTAAATTATAATTTTCAATGTATGCTAAATCTAACAAATCTGTTTGAATGTTTAAACGTTTACTGTCTTATGAATAAAGGGTGTTTAAAATGTTTTTGTAAAGTTAGTATGTTGTTAAAATGTGAACTTGGTTGTATTAGTGATCTGATCTGATCAACTAGACCTTTATTAACTTACTCTTTATCATTGAAGCTACAACTGCGAATGAATGACAGGAAAAAGCAATGAACTTTCCTTGGAAAAATGGAAATTTTTGTGAAAGAAGACGCTAGATGGCTCTTGCAGACGACACTGGCAGCTCCACCCATGGAGCGTTGTTGACCCACACAATTAGTCTTCCCTTTGAGTGGCATTGAAATAAAATGATGTTCATGATACGACCACGAACTGCTTCATTTATCCTCCCCCTCATTCCGCCCCCAATTCTACCTCAGACAAGGACCGATGGGCATGTTGAACCTCGCGGTCCACTGCAAACACAATTATTCATGTGCCAAATCGCGCACTAAAACCCGTCATCCTTCCGAGCTGTGCACTCGCAGGAACTTGTACGGAACTCTAAATCAGTGTTTCCAGGTGTACATCCATCGCTGGCATTCCAGAGGCCATCCCAATGTACCCATGTCGCCAAGCACATTCCACTCCACCAGTCAGACACTCTGCGAGACTCCCTGCGAGGCTCTTCCCGGCAATCTTCCATCTCTTTTTGAATTCACATTAACACCACGTCATGCCAAAGGATAATTTACGACAGGACACCGAACACAGCCGTACACCACGGCTGTATAATTGACCTCCAATTATTTTTTGTCTCTGTCATAATATTTATGTATGATCCGCAATCTTGTTGACAACACACAGCTAGTCAAACATAATTTACCGCTGTTCGCTGTTCCCCAGAATTAGGAATGCCTTGGCACCTCAACCCGCCAAACCTCAGCCGCACACAGCCATTTGCCGAGCCATGCCACGCCATCACAGCTCACCCCCCATGCAGTCCCGATTCCCAATTCCCAATTAAATGCCATCGAGACATTTGTTCATGCTACTTTCTCGCACGTGGACATAAATCAAAAAGATTAATCGAACATAGCTCAATTGGAAATAGCATAGCGCTTGGATGGGGGGATACACGGCACTCTTGCAGGGAACTGCTGCGACATGAAATACACGATTCATGGCCCGAAAATTGTCTTGCCGCGGCTACGAATATCCGCTCAGCTCCGATCCGAGAGTCCATGGTGTTGGTGCTTCGGTGCTCTGGTACTCTGGTACTCTGGTACTCTGGTGCTTTAGTACTCGCGGCGCAAATGTCTGCTTAATTCCCATGTAATAATGTAAATTGTGCTCATTTGTCACTGCCTCTTGCGCGATAGATGGAGCTGTGGCGGTCGGGTGGTCGGGTGGCGGGGCAAGGGTTGGACGACGACGGTACACCGCGCCGTCGTCGTCGTCGTCGGTCGGTCTATTTAGTGTGCGCGGCAATGGCAACGGCGAATGAGAGCCGCCACAGCAGCACCCTCTATCCAAGTGGAAATCGTGTCAAGAGGCAATCAGTGTTTGTTGCAGTGATGTATAGCAGCCGCCTTGGGGCGCGCATGTATTCAAATATTTGGATCATAAAACCCTCTCTCTGGCGCGCGCTATGGCTGTGGCACTGCGGAACGAACGTTTCGGCTTGAATAACACCAGGCCGCCATTGTATCTGCAATCAGCATCGATCTTCTCGAGTCCGCTGCTGCTGCTCCCTCCAAAGGGGAGGGCTGGGAAATCGCTTAATTATATGGCCGCCATCGTCATTTTCGTTCAGTTCAGTTCCGTAAGTTTTGAAATACGTTCGGCTGTGGATCGAGATCTGAACGGCCCGATAGGGATTCGGTCGTGTTGTCAATGGATTTGTGAGGAAGACGCGCTTGTAATTGGTGCAAGCACATGCTTATCGGCCGCGAGATTGAGAGAGAGTTGGGATCGATTCCTTTTGTGAATGCGGTCATCACGAAGCAGCGCAGCGCCATCGAGCCGAAAAGAAAGTGTAAGATGGAGTCTGTCAAGCGATGGCAAATGAAGGAGGGGCTTGTTTTGGGGAACTCTGGAAGCTTTGCATTTGGGATTTGATCAGTTTGTGGGTTTGTTGAGGGCAGTGGTGTTTGGCTGTCGATGACCACATTTGGATGGGTTGTCATGGTGTAGCATGAAGTTTCAGGAGTTATTGTGTGATGTAATCACCAATCAAGCCTCAGATATTTTTCCAAAGGCGACAGATGTCAGGAACTACTAAACCAGAATGAAAGGGACGATGTAGATCAACAACCCGACCCGAATGAAGACAGTCATATCTAAACTGAAATCCAACACGGCTGCCGTAGCTGACGGCCTAGTGGTCGAGTTTTTCAAAGCGTCAGGTGGTTTCTTGGAAAGGAGCATGCACCAAATCAACTGTAAAATATGTTTGGAAGAAAGTATGCCCTATGAATGGGCACCTTGGTCGCCGTGGCGTAGTGGGTAAGTGCGTCGACTCATTCGCCAGGTTCGATACCCGAATTTTCCACCTTTCATATTTCACGGCACCACCTCTTTCGAGTCACTGACAATGCTCAGAGTATTCCTGTCTAGAAAGAGCTTCTCAACTTCGCCGTTCGAAGTCGGCATTAAACTGTAGGTGCCTTCCACTCGTGAAAGAATAATAGAACGCACAACACGAGTAGTTGCTGAGAAGCTAGGCCCAGGTCCGCCTCGGACTGTCGCGCCACCCATTATTATTATGATTGGGCACCTCCGCTTTGTTTGTCCGATCCACAAAATAGCAGACCCTCTAAATTGGGTCCCCGCCAGTCATCTGAAGATCTTATCGGCCGTGTGTCTTGAACCCTAAAGCTGTTTGGCCATACTAGTGTTTCTTAAGGCCAGGAAGATCCACCATCGACCATTTACTTACACTGCGGCAAATTTTGGACACAAGACCCAGGCTGAACAAATCAATAACCACCCCTCTATTCATCGATTTCAAGGCCGCGTAAAGAGCAATGCCTAACTTTGGCATCCATACTGAAGTAATAAATAAATAAAAGTAAATAATAAAATGGAATTAACTTTCCGTACCCACTGTACTCTGTCAAAATCAATAACAATTCTTTTTGAATCACCCGTTAGATTTTACTCATCTAGCATCACTCTCTTTTGTAGGCTAAAGAACATTGTAAGTGTAACCGAATGAAGAAAGGACAGAATAAAGTGAATCGTCGAAAGGATCAGACGTGTTGTTTTTAATTAATTCTTCCAAAATGTAGTTTACACTACGAAACTCGTTGACCAGCGCTGAAATCAAAATAAAGAAACACTCTTCAAAATCATTGCTTCTTTGGGCTAAGAAGACAATTGATAAACAAATGCCTCACTTGAGCAGCCAAAGTAACACTCTGTAAGACCTTGGCTCTAATCACGTAAGGCCACAATCGTCTCGCGCTAGAATTTCGACGATAGTTTCGCTTCATGCAAGCATAAAAAAACGCTAGCGTCTGAGATATATCGTTTTGCCAGCTTCGCGTAGACTGAAAACTGTCACTAATTATCTTCTCGACAACTGTTTTCTGGCGATACCTATTTCCGTATCGTCTCCTGTTAAATGAGAACAAATTTTGTATACATATCTCGTTCTGCACTTTTGAGACGTTTTTAGTTTTGTTCGCAAACTGAAATGAGAATGTGTTGGTATCTAAACTGCCGACCGAAAACTAGCCGACTTCACAGCTGATTGCCCCCTAGTCCATCGACGAATTCGAGTGCCTTTTTGACGGATATTCATGAATTTTTTGACGGTTATTCACGAAATAACGTAAATGCCGTCGTCGGATTGGTCAATTTGGTTTATGAGCACGTTAAAAAAAACAGTTGTCAAGAATCCTAAGGGGAAAGAGAGGTAGAAGTCGGGCACCTCTGTGATACTTCATTTCTGGTAATTAGAGCACAAATGTCATTTTTACTTGAGAGTTATTATTTTCATAGCACTCAAACTGTAAAGGCTCCGGCACATAGAGCGTCAGCAATACTTTGACAGACAGATGGGACACATAGACTAACGCTGACGTTCGCGCGACGGATATAGTCACTCAACTTCTAACTTTTCTCTCTCCTTCAGCGTTGACAATCCTCACATTGTGACATTTCAAGAGAATTCGAATTTTATGTTAAAGTTTGAAAGTTGGTTCTCGTTGAAGCAACGTTCAAATCAGGTAAAAATATAAATGAATGTTTATAATTGAGTATTTATATTAAAATACATATTTTAAGTGTGCATAAATAAGCAAAACAACTTTGAATTTTCAATTCAAACTTGAAACTGTCAAATGCAATCAGCTGTGCGTTGAAGTATTCGTTGTGTCATTCCCTTGCGTCAGATAATTCAGCATGTACGTGTGCTCTGACGCTACGCAAGTAAAGTATTCTATGTGCCGGAGCCTGAAGGATAGTCGAGGCTATAGTGATGGTCTTACATCTTAGAAGCAAATCATCGACGATATCATCAAAATTAATCAAAAGGAAAGTTACGCAATGAGAGCCTTTAATTGTCCCAGTCTTGCTGTATGGCGCAGAGGCATGAACTTTATCATGTACCAGCTGTTCAGCAACATCGACTTAGCCAGAAACCAATGTTCTGGCCCGGAAAATCGGCGAATGCCTCCTAGAGGGAGGAAAACCGCGACTCAGGTTAGGAATTTTATTTTGTCTTAATAATTCACACAATGAAACACTTAGTTACAAAATATACTTGAACTTTATTTATGCAATTTAAATATATATTACATGTACAGTGGACTCTCCCTAAGTCGCTCTCTCCTTAAGTGGAAACTCTCCCTTACTCGAACTTTTCCGCCATATTTTACATACATTTCCCTCAACTTTCCATACAAAAACCTCTCTTTAAGTCAAACTCTCACTCACAAAGAACACATTTTGTTATCCCGTGACAATTCGACTTAGGGGGAGTCCACTGTATTTGTACTTCACTGTGTATCGCGTGTATCTATCTTTAGAATTCCGCACTGCTTGAGGTCTATCTTAAGACTTCTGTTCGGTTTGAGATCCTTCTTAAGACTGGCTTATGCTACATGATTGCTTCATAATGAAACTTAACCTACGGTACAATATTCTCTTATCATTTGCACAGGCGATCATTTATTATTTCGGTGTTTATTGAGGAAGTGACCTCAATGAACATATGTGTATGTATTTAAAAGGATCGCGACGATCGCGTGTGCATTACATTACTGTGGGTTTTTATTTCCTGTGCTACATTTATGGCAGGATTCTGTAACAGTTAGGCACGCAATTAAAAAGTGGCATCAATCAACTATGCGTTCGAAACTGGAGGCAGTTACCCAAAGATCGGACTGGCGGGAATCGTTTGGTGGTTGAGGCCCAGGTCCATCCCGAACAGCGTTCAAAATATTTACTGTAACGGTAAAAGAGAAAATGACAAGAAAAAAAGGAAAAAATATGGCAACTGACAAGTGGAATAGTCTTACTAATATTTTATTTTTAAAACGACTGCATAGCGCAGTGGGATAAGTGACTGCCCTTGGTTGGTGGGGTTCCCGGTTCGAATCCCATTGAAAGCATAGCTAATACGCTTTTATCCGGTTTTCAAATAACAATAGGCTGTATCTAGGACTGAATTCAATGGAAATTTGGTCCAAATGAACTCTTACAACCACCCCAAGCATAGTGTGCGTGGGGATTCAGTTAAAGCCTGATTCAGTTGGACGGGGGACCGCAGTAACAACTTCCGTCAGTTTCGTTGATTTTTAATTTTCGTTCGAAGCCTATGTAGTAGCTGTAGTTAAATCAATCTTTTTCGACATACGTATGTAATCGCAGTTGGTATTGGAATATTTATGGACTCTCTATACATTGACGATTCTTCTTGATTTTACATTTCGTTAGGTTTTAAAATAAGCTTAAGTCTACATACCCACGCCTGTCTTGGGACATTAGACAGACACCATCATAGTTGCTCCATTTCTCACAGAATATTTTGCAAACAATTACAAGACCCTGCTGGGAGGGACAGTATTATTTGATCAAACTACAAAACAAGAACACATTATAGCTCAATGCTCATACCCCAAATTGACCAGACACTCCCTTTATCTCGAGCGCTCTAAAAAGCTGCCTTCTGTTAACAGATTACACATAAGCCTTGTGCGTCATTACAGGGTACTAGAGAGATCACACCCAGACACACTAGATGTCATCACCAACGACTTCTGTAAGAGTTTCACCGATAGAAGACCCTGCCCTTGTCCAGGATGTCACGGTATTAATGTTAGTCCTTTTCAAGTGATTTAACTATTGTACATATGGACTTGATAACTTAGGTTAGGTTAGGTTAGGTTTACGTGATTGCCACAACTGAAGCAGTTCTGGCCCACTTAGATCCTGATTGGATCCGTTGGACCCTCTTTGGGTACTAACTAAAACACCTGAAGATACCTACTGGTATCCTAGTGACATACCCTGTACTCCTCTGCTGGGTTACAGCCAATTAGTATTTTTGATCAATTTTGCTATGTCCAGAATTTTAATGGCAGACATTTCCCCAAGCCTGCCTTGCCGCCTAGAATAGCTGCCTAGCGTGCTTTTCCTTGTCGTTACAAGTGCTGGGCAATTGCCGAGGTAGTGAAGTGTAGTTTCTTCTTTCTCTTCGTCCCAACAGCTCCTACAAAAATCATTGTAGGGGGTACCCATTCTCCTTGCGTGTGTGCCGAATAGGCAATGACCAGTAATAATGCCAACAACATTGCTGATTTCCTTTCCACTGTGTTAGGTGAGGTTTCGTAGGGGGCTGCTAGTGCATTCACCAGCACACTAAGACCACATTGGTCCATTGTGATACCCCTAGTCAGACTACTACCACAGATTGACTACTCCAGTGATAGTGCCGATGATTTGATCCCAACGGCAAATGGTGGCTGGACCAGATTCGAAAACCAGATAAAAGCGTATTAACTTTGCTTTCATTGGGATTCGAACCGGGGACCTCGTTAACCAGGGACAGGCACTCTACCAAATGCGCCATCCAGTCGTTCGTTGACTTAGTTCCCAGCACCATTAAAGGCCTCAGAAATGGTTCGACGGATGAATCAGCATATTTCCAAGTTTGAGAAAAGTCACAGAAATCACAAGCCACAATCATCCTCAACTGTCAGTTCGAGAAAATATCGCTCCACTCGGGTGAAAACTCCCCACCTTCATGGCCAAAATGTCCCATAACTCTTCTTAGTCTGCCCAAATAGTCCAAGACCCATCAGCATTTCCACGAAACCGCTTCCATCAGTCTCAGCGCCTAACCCAGTTCGAGCCGAGTCCTCGCCGAGTCTCGTTCCCTCGCTCCCAAGATCAACAGATCGCCGGTAAATTACAACAAAATAATTCCAACTCATAATTGATGACGCCCCAATCGTATGCTAATAAAGATTTTTACTCGCTCCGTTGCCCCTTCGAGGCCTATCCGAGCTCCCATCAGCGCGTCCGAGAGTGTATTCGAATGACATTTCGCTTAATCAAAAGTCCCCGCGATGACATCTGGAATATGATCTGTCTTCGGGGCGTCTCTCTCGCTCTTCCCATCCGCCCGGTGCCCAATCACAGATTCCCGGAGCGGTGGGGCTGAGGGGAAGAAGTTAAATGTGGAAAATCTACGGAAACAAAATTTACGACTTAATGTTTACGAGAGTAGATGACGCGAACGACGAACGGCGGCGCGGCGGACAACGCGAGAACCATTCCGAATCCAAATCACATCTCGGCACAGGATCTTAATAGCATTTTAAATGCCGGCCTTCTTCGGGATGTGACTGGAATCCAAACGGCATCCCAGGCGATGGCACTGCTGCAGCGGACCTAAACGCGGCGCGTACATTAGCCGAGAGCGATGAAGGAAGAAATTTCATGTTTCATCAGAGACTTACGATCATAATAAGCTTACTTCTTACCCTCCCCCGGGTGAGGCCCACCCCTTCGGCACGTCTCTCTCTCTCTTTCTCGCTCTCACTCGATCTCTCGGTCGGTCGGGCGCTTTTGGACCCTCGCCTCGGTTGGGTCGGATTGTTCGTTTTTCGGATGCATTCCGAAAACGGAACCCAGTGCGCGTTGAGATTGTGGGTTTTGTTTTTTCTCTGTTTTCGCCCTTCTGCTCTGTTCCCAACCAACGGGCCAACGGATGCGAACGGAGGCTGCGACTGGTTTTCCAATTGATTGTGTGGTTTTATTGTGTCCCTATCGGGCGTCCCGGGTCGCCGGTCCCATTGGACAGTCGTATAAATTTATTATCTCTAAGACGGCACAGATTTAGTGGCGTGCATTATAGGAGCGCATCGCTAGACGCATCTGCATATGCTCGACCGGTCGCCGATTGAACACAGCGGCGCGGCGAGGCGGCGCGGTGGATTGGTTTCGAGTTTCTAAGACCAAATGGAATGTTTAGCATTTATTTTGGTTTTATTTGATTTTTGTGAGAACCTGAAGGGTTCTCGAAATACCTGGCACTGGGTAGGAAGCGGAGGTGATTGGGCATCGTGTACATAGTGCTGGGCCGGTCGTTTCGGGGTCCCTATACCTGGGCAATTTAGATGTTGCCCATCCATTTAACCGGTTGGGATTGGATTCAATAAAAATGGAGTCTTCGTGTTGTGGGCTGGATGCGATCATGCGAGCCCTTGGAATGAGAATGAACACAAAAACACCAAAAAGGGATAATCAATTCCGATGGCCATCGTATAGTCGTGAGAAAGTGTATCATTGGTGCGGACACTGGTTCGCAGGTACGTACGTGTCTTTCGGGTGAAATTGATTCTGAAATATGATGTAATTTTTCCGGGCTGCGATGCGACGACACGACGTTGCATAACGACCATTAGGAGCCCCAGCAACAGGTATCTGATTAAGAGGAGTTTAATGGATGCCAATCGCTTGGATGGTCGTTAATATTCTCGGAACAAGTTGTAGTCGAATCCAATTAACTTTTTCGAATGGATATGCATACATATGTTCTGTTGGCCGAAACCTTGAGGGTATCGTCTTGTATCTTAATGCGTCTCAGCACTTCGACCGACAGGAACTTATCCGGACAGAGAGACGGAGCGTTCCTGACAAACGGCCATTGATTGGGATTTCGAATTGAATAAACAGTATTTATGGTATAGCCTGCAAGCGGTCATCGAACAGTTTGCAATGAAAACTGTGGAGGCAGTGTTTTCAATGGAGATGGAATTCTGTATGTGACTTCATGTATTTTTTTGTGGAAATCGTGTCCTTTTTTGGGAAACCGGTGAAGAGAATTCCATTCTGAAAGTGATCTTCCTGCAAAGTGGAATGCAATTCAGATTTATATCACAGAGCTGATGACATGTCGCAGCTCATGCCATGAAATGAAAAAAGAACAACATTTTGTCCGTAAGCCTCAATTTGAGTCACAATCGATCGGAAAATATCGTTGAAGAGAAGATAGTAGAGTATGTTTCCAGAGAACGAAACCGCGAGGTTCCTTAAATTCTCACCGAGCCTACCAGGTTCCGCCATACATTTCGGGGTCTGGAAACCTCTTAGTTTCTGATAAACAACGTTGCAGCCTCCCTGAATTCATCCGTTCAGAAGAGGTCGCCAAACTGAACAAGCCTACAGAATGAACTTCAGTTTATTTTGGTAATCAGTTTCTCATTCCATCTCTTTCTATCTGCTGGTGTTCTCACACAATCATTTCCTGTCAACAGACAACTGTTCTGGCGGCCATTTAAAAATTGAGAGCGATTGATATTTGCTTTGGCGGGCACTTATTTTTAGATTGAGAGCGAATGAACAGAAAATTGAGAGCGAAACCACTTCGACCTCTGTGGGAACGCCCTACTGAGGTTTCAGTAAAAGATCAGCCGAACCCTGCGGTTTCGGTTCGGTGGAAACGTAGCATAATATTACATTTACAACGCAGCTGGAACTTTGACATTTCAAATGACATCTTGTGTCAGAATTAATTACTGATATTTTTTTCTGATTGGAAATCAAAGTGATTGAACTTTTTTAGTTAGCTATATTGATTTATATTGATTTAATGATGAATTTAAGCGCTAATTAAACAAAACCCACAATCTCAATGCGAACTGGGTCCCATTTTCGGAATGCATCCGAAAAACGAACAATCCGACCCAACCGAGGCGAGGGTCCAAAAGCGCCCGACCGACCGAGAGATCGAGTGAGAGCGAGAAAGAGAGAGAGAGAGAGAGACGTGCCGAGGGGGTGGGCCTCACCCGGGGGAGGGTAAGAAGTAAGCTTATTATGATCGTAAGTCTCTGATGAAACATGAAATTTCTTCCTTCATCGCTCTCGGCTAATGTACGCGCCGCGTTTAGGTCCGCTGCAGCAGTGCCATCGCCTGGGATGCCGTTTGGATTCCAGTCACATCTCGAAGAAGGCCGGCATTTAAAATGCTATTAAGATCATGTGCCGAGATGTGACATATTAAAATGTTTGCTTACTTAATACCTGCTTAATACATTGTAATTATCACTTGAAGTTATTGTTTGTATTGTTCACAGCTGTTTTTGTGATTGTTATTGTTTGTTATTGTCAGCGAGCTGAAAAGTCATTAAGTTTGTTCGATTTGACGAACTTACAAATGCAGCGACAAAATTCAACATCCCGCTGGAATCCATTATTTCGAAATGTTAGAAAATGTAGTGCGGAATGCTGAACACTTGTTCTGAAATGTTGAAACTAGCCGATATGTTGGATTTAGGTGCGGTGTAAATGTACTATAAGTTAAAAATGAAATTCGGCTTAAAATAAGACGTTTCTTTTGGCTTTCATAAGAATTTTTAAGAACTTGATTGTTGACAGTACAGCTCTTCTTCTGTGATTCATCGATTGTCTGACTGGAAACATTTGGGGAGTTGAATATTTCTGATCACGATCAATAGTCGACAAAAACGAATCCTTAAAATTAAAAATGAGTTCTTATTGGATTACATGTTTTTGTAGAGCGTCTCTAGGTATACAAGTTTGACAAAAGCGAGTTGAGCGACAAGCAAGTTTCATGTTACAGTCACGTCCACGTAATTAGAAACATCAACATTTTTTTAAGCACCAATTTTTTCTTACTTTTTTTTTTTACTGTAGAATAGAGTACACTTATTGAAAAGTCCAGGCTAACATGTTCTATAAAGAGAGTCCTAAATGATATACAATATTTTAAAAGGAATAGTGCTGCGGAAAGAGTTTGGTTTGTGTCTCGCCCCAAAATGACTACCCCCGAGATGACCAACTCTGTGAAGTTATAAATTCCCTCATGCAGCCCAAAAGAAAATTCGCACAAAAGAGTTTGGTGACGATGATAGCGGACCTTCAGTAGATACAGTAAAGTAAAGGTTGGGCGACCATGTATAGCAAGTAAGACGCACTTTTAATTGAGTGACATCGCAAGAAAATGTAAGAGAGCTTCGTCTGACTAATCTTCAAACTTTCACTGACCCACCCTCAGACTCTATATAAGAATATAATACTTGGTATTCTAGTTTGTAATTAGATTCACTTGACTTTATATTTAATTAAGACTAGCTCCTAAGAATTTCCCACTTGAAAATGAAATTTCACAAGAAGAAAAATTCATTGCCTGGAAAATCTTAGAATCTCAGCGTATATTTATGATATGACACGTGCGTGTTACTTCGTGTTACTTCTCTTGCTTTGCGTCCCACTCGATGGACCTGGATCTCAACCAACGTCTATAGCGATCTTTGGCTCACTGCACTACGAGTTGATTTAGGTCCTCCTGTACTTGTACGCTCTGCCTTAAGGCCGAAATCACAATATCGCATTCGCGCGGTCGGGCTTTAGTAGGCTTCGGTGCGCGTCTTATCGAGCTTGCGAGAATATTATATCAAAGCACGGCAACATCAGTTTTCCAAATCACAATTGAAAGCGCTCACCAAAAATTGACACAAATGTCAAAAGTCCGAGTTTACTGAAGAAGCTCTTCCTAAAAATGTGTGCTCCCGCTTGAGATATATCGGTCTGTGAATTATCAAAGCGCTACCACAGCATAACAGGTCCGTTGGCTCAATAGATCGGTGCGTTGCTCATGTTTTAAAGAAAATCGCTGCATTGTAACTTGCTTAATGGAATTGCGTGTATCCTTCTTAAAATTACCGAGTCAGAACGCTCGAATGCCTGATTTGCATTGTCCCACACGTCCGGAGTCGAAGACACACATGTTAAGCTACTTCACATTCACGAGATCATTCTAAATATACATTCTATTAAACTCCGGCAGCTGGCAAATTACCCAGCAAACAAATTCCACTAATTAACACTCGCTCTCTCCCACCACCTTAACTGTCGAAAGCTTACCTGCCACACTTGCATGAGATGACACTGCAACATGAAAGGCATGACAGTTCTTTCAATATGTCAAACTTTATCTAGCCATTTATTTAATGTAAACATTTTCGCATGCATATTTGTCTTAAGTCACGAAAGTTAACCAATCAAGACTCACCACCACCACGACCCGGTGAATTACTTGACGTGGCAAGTTTTATCAAAGTCTAATGTGCCTTGGGAAATCGGTGTCATAAAAAACATCTGTTTCTGAATAGAAGAGAAAAAAAAAACGAAAGATGTCCACAAATTGAAAAAGTTTCATTGGCGCAGCAGAGGGATGGACGGCAGGGCATATTGAATGTCAGTTTGGGGTGATTTTTGATTAAAGACATTTTGTTGTGGCAGCACATTGGTTTTTGTCTGGCAAGTGTCAACGTTGCACGCTCGAGTGTGAGTGACTGTTTGCGGCGAATACTTGGGGGGACTGTAATGCCTGAAACACAATAGTGCGCTGCGCCAGCCGACTTCATGCTACGGAGAGAGTGCGATGACGCACTGCGTTGAAATAAATACTGAATTTATCAGCTGTTCTCTCTCTCATCTACTAGATGAAAAATTTTGCCGCCTTTCTGCATACATTCATTTGAAATGACTTTTGTCACTAGCAGAAATGAAGTATTACAGAGATACCCGACTTCTACCTCTCATTCCCCTTAAGATTTTTGACAACTGTTTTTTATAACGTGTTCATAAACCAAATTGACCAATCATTTCGTGAATAACCGTCAAAAATTCAGGAATATCTGTCAAAAGGGTACT
Organism: Eristalis intricaria; assembly: GCA_964034865.1. NCBI lineage: Eukaryota > Metazoa > Arthropoda > Insecta > Diptera > Syrphidae > Eristalis > Eristalis intricaria. The sequence goes on from OZ035877.1 coordinate 66,414,060, forward strand.
CAAATTCGTCGATGGACTAGGGGGCATTCAGCTGTGAAGTCGGCTTTCTCTGTAATACTTCATTTCTGGTCACTAGATTATTTTTAATCAGCTGTTTTCATTGCTCAAATGACAGTTGACACAAAATACTCTCAATTTGGAAGGAAACTCGCAATCTGGGAGAAAATCTCTCTCACAGCCCATCCCTCTGTCAAAAAATATCCAACATGTTGAATAATGACGTGCGATGGACTTACGTTTTACGTTTTATCACGAGCCTCTCATCTCTCTCAATTTTTACTAACGCAAGTCGACGCTGTATTTTGTGCTTGACCATTGATTTGTGTGCGTTGAAAGCCAACGACAACGCAAACGCACTATTGTGTTTCAGGCATAATGGATTGACAATGTGAGCTGTGTTCCAAAGGATTTTAAATTTGACAGATTTTGACAGTGCTGCCAAGGCGAAGGAAACACGTACGTTGCGTGCGCAATCCACTCTTGCATAAATTTATGAATTGTTCAAAAACAATTTTAAATAAAACAAAATTTATAAATTCATAAAGATTCATTCATAAAGTACCGTAAAAACAATCACATCAAGAGCACATGAATGAATTTCCATGGAAACATCTGTCAAACGCACAGAAAGTTAAAAGTTGACCAATTCCAGCCGTTGTCGGTCGTGATGAATTTCACTTGTTGGCTGCATTTGCTGTCTCTCTCCCTCTCATAAAGCCATATCAGTTGTCAGTTTTTTTTTACAGAACGCAACGTATGCAATGGATTCTATGGGTTCAGGCCTTTAATCTTTGTAGTCGATGAAACATAGGTTACGCCTTTAAATTTCCAATGACAATTCATCAAGAATTTATCTTGAAGTTGTCAGTTAAACTTCAGTCATCATCTTTGACATTCTGCTTGTCAAAGTCTAAGTCTAAACAGACTGACCCTCAAACGATGCTTATGATCCTCTCGTTAACTCAGTAAATTGCATCACTTTGACTAATGATTCAACAAATTAGATTCCTCTGGAAGTGGCAGCAGTGTGGATGAATAAAACGGCGGCACGTTTGCAGTTGCTCTGTCAAGCCGGTTAGCGTTTGTCATTCCACTGACATACAACTCCTCTCCCTGGCCAAGCTCTTTGTAGATAAAAAAATAGAATAACCCGCGCATTTCCAACATGATTCCACGCCATTGGCAGAATTGTCAAAACCTGATTCGAAAGATCAACAGTCACGAGTTGATTGCGCTACCACAAGTCATTGAACGGACTCAAAGAACATTCACTGGACGTGTTCGTATTCACCTCCCCTCCATTTTTTTTTTTTTTTTTGAAGAACACATAAAACCCGTCCATTTGCAGAGTTAATTAGACTTATCTCATAACACTGATCGCAAATGACGATCTCCTTGTGCGGCAACAGACACATCAACCGAACCCTGCCGCCGCGCCCCTCCTCCCGTTACCCCCTATCTGTCACGTTGCACACGATAGTCGGGCAACATTTCATCAGCAACAAATAAATAATTTTTATTAATCAAAAGAATTCTTTGACTCTAATTAGGAACAACTTCATTCATGCACAACCCGGCCAAGTATGGCGGCCATTTAGCAATGTCACATTTTGACAGAAGTGTCATTATGAAGTCAGCGCACAGTGACTGCGGTTGCTCCGCGCACATTCCCCACCTCTCGGTGGCTGCTGGCCGCTTGTATCTTGATTGAGTGTGTCGCCAAGTTGGATTCGTGATTGGTTAAATCTCTAATCGAATGAACGGTCGTTTGAGATTTATTAGGAGATACATATTTTTTTGCTTTCTATGATTTATTGAGAAACTCATCGGAATTGCTAAACTGTCATCGATGGCTGACCAAATATGGCGGACATGTGTGTGTTTTGCGGGCTTAATTGGAGATGTGACTTAGGAGTAATTGAGGAAGTTGAAGCTGTTGATAATGTGATGAAGCTGGTGTCGGTACTCTGGGGACTTAATGGACTCGCCGTTAGAACGGTTGGATTTGGTTGTCAAAATGGACTTGTGCATTAACGTGTGGTTTGGGTAAAGCTTTGACATCGAAAAGTGTGTGGAATTCGAAGGAAAGTCAAGTCTTGAGGGGATCTGTTCTCTCTCTATGTTTGCTTACGTCACCTGAATGGTTGTGAAAGCAGCTGTCAGAACGATGGTGACAAGAAGTTGACATGACATATGGAAAATAAACAAAGATCCTTAAATTAAATACGATATAACCTGAAGATTATTCAGGAAATCGACTTCAAAAGAAATTTTCAACATGTTTTGGAGAAGACAAGAACATAAATTAAGATCTATGAACATCACGTCTTTCCAAGGTGTACACCGCCATCCAGTTTTGACATTCTTTTATGCATTCCCTGTAATAGATATAACAGCGAACTCTATGAAGTGTACCAAGATGTGAATTTATCCCGGGGGGTGAAATCAAGTCAATGTGCCTCAAAGCTCCAGTTTTTTCTTCTTTATTTGGCGCTGCAGTCCGGGGAGGACCTGTATCTGTGCGCAGTGCTTAACGTCGATGGTCGACGGTTCATTGATCTAGGGACCGTCATGTCCCTTTATTGATGTTAAGGTGTGGGAACCGCGTGCCAGCTACAGAAAGATTACGTCCGGTGACAGAGTCCACCAGCCTGAGTCCGTTATCGCCCGGATGTGGTATCGTGCAGGCTATGTTTCCCGATAACTCTAGCAAAGATATCTCCCTCATCCAGCTTTGCGTTGAAATCCCCTACGATCTTGGTTTCGAAGCTGGTGCATTGATCGTATGTCCTTTTTAGTAGATCATAAAAGTCATCCTTTATATCATTATCTTTATCCTCCATTAGGGCGTGGGCGCAAATCAAGCTGATGTTCCCGAATTTAGCCTGATGCGGATTGTTATAAGGCGCTTGCTTATGTATTCAAGACTTCCTGCTTATGTCTCAAAACAAGAGCTGTTTGTAGCAATCGCAGCAATAAATTCCGCAGTTTTTCATCTTTTTTTTTGCTCGGCCCAACCCACCGCACCTACCGTATGGCGGTGATGTCTGCCTTATATGCTTCTAGGACCTCCTCAAGTTCATCGGCTGAACGTGGTCTGTTAAGGGACCTCATATTCCACGTGCAGAAGCGAAAATCGTTATTTCGTTGTCAATGGTCGTCAATAGTAGGGGCATCAGTATCCAAGGTTTGTTGTCCTTTCGAAACAATTTTTTTTCACGGTGGAGAAGTTTGCCTCAACCAGGAGTACCGGGTTCTGTTTTAAACCCCTGGATAAGGGCCACTTCATACATTGGTTCACCTCTAAGCGGTTAAACTATAAGGGCGCCTCCTTGTGGCGCTGTGTGTCAACTTGAGCTGTGTATTTACAGTACAGAGATCGTTGCTGGCATCTCCGCAAGTTGAGACCAATCAACAACTGTGCCCTGGACAGGCCCATATACTTTTTCTGTCAGTTCAACTCCATTTAAATTGTCCAACTCTGTGACGATGTGCTTACCTAGGAATAGCCCACATTTCTTTACTAGGGCTGGCCTATCGGAGAGCAGATGTTAAATAGATTCTGTCTCTTCCTCAGCTTGTGTAAGAGTCGTTTTACGGTATATTGAGACATACACAGCGTTGCTGTATACCTTTGACACAGTTCCCGGTAAGGATTTCTATTATATATATATATGGGTGGCGCTACAGTCCGAGGTGGACCTGGACCTAGCTTCTCAGCAACCACTCGTGTTGTGCGTGCTATTGTTCTTTCACGAGTGGAAGGGGCCTACAGTTTAATGCCGACTCCGAACGGCGAAGTTGAGAAGCTTTTTCTAGACAGGAATACTCTTTGAGCATTGTCAGTGACTCGAAAGAGGTGGACCCGGGGTTCGGGTATCGAACCTGGCACCCTCTGCGTAGGAGTAGACGCACTAACCCACTACGCCATGAATTTCTATTATCATCCGTAAATACTTGTGACTGAAACTCAATGATGTTTCTTTCTGCACTTCTTATTTCTGGGCCCTTGACAAAGTGTCCGTCTTTTCGACAACGCTTAACAAACTGTACCTAGACTTATCTAAGATGATTGTGTTCACGAATTGTTCAGTGATGTGACAAACTAAATTTCTCGGTTCGGCGCCATACCCAAATTGAAGCGCAATCGGATCTGGAGACTCTTTGTTCCAAGTTCCGTACATCGCACGACTTTATCTCCTCCGCCGAGAAACAATGGTCAGGCATTTTCACAAAATAAGTCTTAGCTTGTTGCAGTCCCTTAAGCCCTGCTTCGATCTCTTTGAATTTCTAAGGCAAGGGATTACATTCTTTGACTCAATTAAGCCCGAACACCTGTGTCCTGACGACAGGAACACACTCCTGTGAGAATATGAGACTGATCTGCCAACAAAAATGTTCTGCCAAGAGAAAAAAACTCCATACAAAGTTGCAGCAAGCCAATTACCCATCTCAAAGTGAAAGCCCTTAAGTGCGGTATCGGTGATTAGCGAGTGATCCTCTGCCAGACACCAAACAACCTCCCAGATAATTCACATTCTCTTTCCGAAACACCTGGTGAACGAGAACACAAAAGCACATCGCTCCACTCCTCCAGTGGCACCCAACCTGACCACAACTGCACAACTCCATTACCAGCACGAACTCAAATATTAGAGGCTAATTCCACAGTTAGCCACCGACCGACCGCATGATTGCGCCACAGTAGCCCACATCTTCAAGTGATCATCATAATCACGGACCCGATCGGAACAGTGCACTTGCAAATTACTACCAGGGTCCACCCACCCACCGTGTCCACAAATGAATATGTTTCCCCATGTGCAGTCGGCGGCTGGTGCAATCGGGCGCGCGTATCATTAGGTCTCGATCTCGCCAAGTGGGATCGTGCCATGAGTTCTCGATGCGCTTCCACGAGCCATAATGCAAACCAGCCTGTGGCCGCAGGCCGGACGAGCTCTGCCCAATCATCATTCCATCATCAGTCGGCAATTATCGATTGCAAATTGATGCCGATTGTGTGCGCGCCCTCTCCAAAACTGATCGGCGGTGATCGTGTGACTAGGCGATCCAGTGATCAAATGATCGTCTGATCCGATGATGAGATGATCGATCGGATTGATGCCGTTCGTGGACACTGCTTTGACGTGAAGACGCGCTTGTGTGTGGCGTATGCCCTTGGGGTTCGTTACTGGGTGATACGGATTGCTCCTGACATGTGCCATAACGGGAGATTTACTGGAGATGGATTGGAAAACACTGCGAAGAGTGGCCGATCGAAAAGTGGGTTGTTGCGTGCGAAGGAAGGCAGACATATGTTTGGCAAATTATTTACGAGTGGAATTAGTGCCCTTCTTCGGAAGACGAGATGATTGTTTGCCTGACTGGTGACACACTTTTACGATTTGAAAGCGATCGAGAGCAATTTCGGAACGCGATCGAAGGGATCGTTGCGTTTTGAAACCAATTTCGTTGACAAAGTGTTTGTGAAGGAATCGACGTTGATGTTCATGCCTGGTGGAAGTATATGTATGAATATGTACATATATATATACCCATGATTATGTCAGCTTTTTGCACTGATTATAGGGTGCTTGCTTTGCATTGGCTGTGACTCATCACTGGATTAGAAACAACTTTGGTAAATTTTGCGGCCACAGCTTTAATTTCCCTGAGTTTGTCCTAGAACTCCTCCAGATGAAGTTTCTCCATTGTAGTTGCTTTCTCTGCCATATGTGAACAATCGAATAGCAAACCTGAAAGGACCCAAGAAGTGGAGATCAACTTTAACCATTTATTCATCGATTTCAAGGCCGCATAAGACAGCGCACAAAGAGACAAGCTGTAATATGGAACATTAACATTCCAGTTAAATTTGTACGGTTTTGTATGAAGACACTTTAATATTATATATGTGTATGGACAAAGCGACACTTTTCGACGCTCCTTCAAACGCTAAACTAGAGTCATACTTTTTCCAAAGTCCCTAACATAGATTACAGAGAGAGATGATTGGCTGGTAGCAACAAACCGTCGTTGAGGTACATTCTGGCACCGTCTAAAAGATTGCCTCCCGAAAAGACACACAGCTTCGGACGGTCTTGGAAGAAGAATCACAATAGGTAGGTATAACTTCGAGGTAGTTTTGGACTTCGTCTTCCTTCACTCTGGTCATCTCAGTACTGCTTACTGCGCAGGGCGCTTTCACAAACGGGCGTGGAATCGCACTGGCCTTCGAGAGAATAATTCCGTTGGCGACCTCTGGTCCTCGTTGAGTGCATCGAAAGAAGAAGATTCAACTGCACGGTCTGCACAAGAACTTGAGACGAATCAGATGGATCGAATGCCTAGGTTGGCTGGGTAATGTAGAGCACAGGAACGAATTGACTACGAGCTGAAAAGTCTTCGACTTTGATGCATTGTGACGTGTAAAATGGGACGCCTGCGTCTAAGGTGGCGCAAGCAGATTGAGAAGGCGCGTATAGAACTTGGTGTACGCAACTCAAGGCAGCTAGCAAGTACATTGGTTGAGACCAAGGTCCATCCCAGATTGCAGCGCAACACGACGGCATTCATCTGAATAATGAAGAAAGCCCATAGCCCCACCTCTTTCGAGTCTCAAAAACTATTTCTTAATAGAAAATTTGAAAATACACCTCAAGCTTAGCCGCTCGGAGTCGGCATAAAACTGTAGCTCCCTACCACTTGTGAGAGAACAAAAGCACGCACAACACAAGTGGTTAGTGTAGCAGATAGGTCCTGGCCCTCTACGGAATGTAGCGCCACCCATATTATTAAATTAACTTTCAAAGGAACAACTTTTTTATTTTCTTTTACAGTAGAACCTCAGAAACATGGACGGTTCTATAAAATGAACGATTCGGATCATCTTTCTAAGATTCTACTGTAATTCCTTTTTTTTCTCGTTGCAGGTTATAATTTTCCGGTTTATGTACGCATGGACTGCTAAATCAGTGCTGGCTTGGTCTAATTCTCACACAAACATCAGTAACACCCATATCAAGTTTGCCCTGTTGTATAACACCTCATTGGAATAGAATTTTGTGTACTGGGACTCTGGATTTCGATAAAGACGAAACAAGCCCTGAGACAAACCCTCTCAAAAAACCGAATCTTTTCCATCAAGCTTGCACTCACCTTGAACCACACAGGACAGCCATAGATGAGCATTGGCCGGCCATGTAGCAGATAATACTTCACCCTCGCATCGAGTTGGCTGTTGTAAAACATTCTCTTTGTAAGGACAAAAGCGCCTCGGTCACTGGCCAGAGCAGCATCTACATGTTTGTTAAAATATAGATATTGATCTAAACACATCCCCAGGTATCTACATCTACAGTCCTTTACGCCAGTGGTTCCCCGTGTCGTCCAACAATTGAGAACTTCCGCCAATTCTTTTCCGTATCCGCCGAGGCCTTATACAACGGTGTCCTGAAGAGAATGGTTTCCGACTTTCGGAAGTTGATACACAGCTTCCATTCGTCGCAACTTTTCATGAAAGTGATTTCCTCGATCTCTTTACCTGATCTGTACACGATCAAATTATCGACATACGCAATTACGTGAGGACAACAACTTAACACATCGCTCAAGTAAATGTTGAACAGGATCGGCGAATTAACGGCGTCCTGTTGGAGAACATTTTTAACGTGAAATATACCTGTCGAGATCACGTTGCCATTTTTGACGACAAATCGTCTACCGATAAGCAGTTACACAATAGCTACAGCAGTGGTTTGCTAATCTTTATCCGATTGATCTTACAAAAAATGCCTTCTAACCATACGGTGTCAAAGGCCTATTCGAGGTCAATCAGCAGGCACCTAGGTACACCCTGTTACTGTATTCAATGCTTAATACAATGTAGAGGTTCGCGTTTCCTCACAACAGCTTCGACACTCGAAAAAATATCACTTATCGAAAGCCCTGCCAACTCCTACCAACTTTGGCTGATTACTGCGTTTTCCGCATCATCCAATGGTCGTGACTCGTGAGTACACATTTTACAAATTTTTGAAAGCAGACGCATAAGAGTGTATTATTATCTCTGTTAGTTTTCAGTTCACGATGTATGCCTCTTCGGACAGAAAACAATTCAACTACATAACTGGAAACGAAGGGTCTTCTTTTCCTGATGTTGAACATTCCAAATTATATCTTCTTGTTCTTCCCGCATGACCCACTACATGTGTCACAGCGATAAAGCAGGAAAAAAAGATCTCCAGGTCATCCTTCGCCTCGACTCCAACCGATCTGGAGAAATGTCTAACCCCAGTCGAGTTTTTGGACCTGGTTCAATAGCTTCGTCGTGGGTCCGCCAAGCTGTCGCCTGCGTGATACAATCGCATTCAATTCAATGACAGCCTCTGAAGTTGTGATGATGGTGACATTCCTGCCACGAGACCAAACCATCGAAGCATATCCCTCTCCGTTCGAAGAAGCAGCTGCTCAAAATTCAATTCCGAGCTAAACTTAAGCAAGAATCTTAGATTCTCCGCAATCGATTGTAAATTTACAGAGGGAGCAACTTTTCAGTTAGAACGTAGCAAAGGATAAGGACCCTGAAACCTTCTTTGTTTTTGGGCCTTCAATACCAATGCGTCTTGTACATTTGTGAGCTTCATGGAACAAGCTCGATTCAGTTTCTCAGATAAAGAAGGTTAATCCTGATATCATTTCATTTTTAATGCACTTATACTTAACCTCAATCATGAATTCAATCGCCTGCGTCCACCGCTTCAGTGAAAAACTCAACAGGATCAGTCTTATTCAAATATTCCGTCGTTACATAGAATTCCAGAATACCGTGAATGTTTTTTTGTTTCTGAATTAAAGCTTCTTTGTTCCAATCTTCGCTCATCAATTATTAAACTCCACATAAACGGCCCAATGACAGAACCCTGTAGAACTCCACATACTGTATCCTTCGCAACACTTTTCATTCCAAGTACATAGCAACTTATGCTACAAGAAAATGCATCACCAGTCGATTATATTCATCCTAAAAAATGTTCCATTTTTCCTCGATTACAACAACTCAAAACTCTGCAGCCACTACCGAGAATGCACTTCCAGCGAAAGCAAACAATACCAGTTGCCAGCTGCGATTATCACTTCCAGCTAACTGGCCGGCAGGCAGTGAGATGCTTCATCACACAGTGCCATGCCCAACTCAAGCTAAACAGGTGACAATCAATTAACCCGTCCACCTCGTCCACACTGCACACAATGCGGTCCAATTTCAACACTCCGCACCGACCACGGCGGCGCGGCGATCCGCAATTCCATCACTCACCGATCATCGGTCGACGACGTGTCGGTCGCCGTTGCAGTCGCTCCAGCTATCGGGGACAGAGAACATAGTGCTGGCATCTGTGGTGGCTAACAGTAATAACCACGTAATGCTCATGAAATCAGATCCACCCTCCTTCGGCTCCTTCTTCTCCTCCTCCTCCACGGTCTTGCGGGCAACAAGTGCCTCATTTGTTGCATCGAGATGTTCGTCTCGGTGTCCGTGTGTAGCCCACGGAATCCAAGACAAGTCCGAGTACATAATCATGATCATGACGACAACAGCGGCAACCACAGTGCGACAACCAGTGCGACAACAGAAACGGAGGCAAGTGATCTCATGGCCATTTTCGTAAAACTAGAGCTGCTGGACTCCTGTGCGCGTGTTAGACAATTGGGAATGCTGGCCAAACCGTAGATGGCCAAAGTGGCTGATCATCAGCAGCCAACGGTGGTGCAGATTTGAAGTGCAATTGGTCAGATTGGAATGATTACAAATTTTTCCCGGCCATTTGTGAGTTTTGTGAGATTTATGCGATGAATGGCGTTAAGATCATTTGGAGGAAGAACCAAAACCTGGGCGAAGGGGGGAAGCGTTTGAACAGGAGTTCAGAAGGAATGGGGAAACTTGCAAAGACTTGAGTGGAAATGTGGACGGGTGACATCTCCTCGATGCCAGAAATTGTACAGTTTCCGAAATGACACCTCTACCAAGAAGAAGAACACTCATCGAGTTGAAACCAGAATCCAGAGATCAACGACTGCCATGCACGCACTGAGCAGAACAAATAAAATGCATCGATCAAACAGAACTTTGTTTTGACAAGCAAACGTCACTCGCCAAATGCGAACTGTCAAAACTTCATTCACACTCAGTGCTCCCGTCCTCCGTTTCGTGGGAACTCTTCATTAAGTCTCCAAAATTTGGCATACCCCCCACAGTCCCCCTCCCTTTCCTGGCCAACTGGGAGCAGCCATTCATTGTTAAGCAATTTGGTGAGAATTTCAAACTCTTATGCTTCACCCAGAGACAACGGAGCATCATCGTTAAGCATTCGTTTACCAGGAAAACAGTCGGATGGTGTCTTTTGTGCTCGAATAATGTGAGAAGTTCTGACATCTTGCGCCCGCACAGATTCAATCAGCCTGCACGGTTGGTGATTTACTGGTCCTGCTCCCCACCCGTTCGCGGCACGATCATCCGTTCGGTGTTTTATAGCGGCGGAGCGGCGGCCCTCCATCAAGACGTCAGATGACTGATTGCTCATAAATCTCGACGGTATCTCGGCGGTGGTGCCGGCCCAAGACCGACAAATTTATAAAAAAGCGTTAATTGAATTTTTTTGTTCGATTTTAACGGTCTTGTGGCATTAATAGGAAATATTTTGACATTCGAAATCAATCCCCGAGTCCAGCGGGTGTCTGTTAATTTATTTTTCCTTTCGTTTGTTTCGTTTACTGCTTAACGCCTGGGAGTGTGGAAGATGAGTTAATCGGTGGATAATTTTATTGCACACTGAATTTGGTTATCTGGGTGGGATTCGGTGGAACCACGGCGTTGGGGCATGCGTGGGAAATGTGGTAAATGATTGTCTACTGAAGTGGCATGGATTTGCTGGATTTGAAGTGGATAGAGTGCCTTTTGGCGATAACTGAAGCTGAGAAGATTACTACGAAACATCACACACAGGGTGTTGAGGATCTGAACATTTGGTTGGAAATTCTTAAAAATAAGATGATACAAAAGCAAAGCAGCGGGTTAGTTTGGGTTGGTTTAGGAAATGGCGGCTGAGCCTCAACAGAGTAAACCTAGTTGTAGTCCACTGTAGTCTTAATGATAATAATATGGATGGCGTGCGTGCTTATTCTTCTTCTTCTGCTACTGGTGGAGCTACAGTCTGGGGTGAACCTGGGCCTCATCCAGTAAGCCTCACCAGCCGGCACGATCTTTAGCCGAGAGAGGGCTCTACTACTTGAGTCCACAGCGATTGGCAAGAGTTATTCTCCGTTTGATCTCGGTACTGATGTTGTTTGTACTGTTAGATCCAAGGTTAGATGAAGTCATTCACTTCCTCAATGTTATAGGTAGCTACAGTGACTTTCTGGCCGAGTCGTCCATGTTGTGCGTGCTTTCTTGATGGCAGCATATATGTACTTTGTCTTGCCCTCGTTTACCGCCCGACTTACTTTTGCCGCTTCCGTTTCAATGCCATCACGTCAATATCATCCGCGTATGCCAGCAATTGTACGGACTTTAGGAATATCGCGGCTACTGGGTTGGACTGTAAGTTTTGCACGATCTTCTCAAGGATTATATTGAAGAAGTCACACGACCGCGCGTCGCCTTGTCTAAAATCCTTTTTGAAAGGTCTCGGTGGTTACCGAACTCGATGGAGCAGCGAGAGTTCTTCATCGCCATTCTCCTCAGTTTTACAACCTAGGCAGAAATGTCAAAACTAGACATAACCTTGTATAGCTCGTCCCCATGCACGCTATCATATGCGGCCCTGAGATTGACGAATAGATGGTGTGTTTCGATTTGCATTTCTTGCGTCTTTTCTAGGATCTGTCGTAGTGTGAAGATTTGGGCGACGGTGGATTTCTTCGGCCTGAAACCGCTCTGATAAGGACTAATCAGGTTGTTTACGAATGGTTTCAGGCGCTCACACAAAGCGGCAGACAGGATCTTATAGGCGATGTTTAGGAGACTTATCCCTCGGTAGTTGGCGCAGTTGAAGTGGTATCCTTTCCTGTGGATCGTGCGTGCTATTGTTCTCAATAAGAACAATCAAAGAAACACTCTACAAATCAAAAGTGGGGGACCTACAGTTTTATACCAACTCCGAACGGCCAAGTTTGAGAAGCATTTTCTAAACAGTTATTAAATAATAATAATTGTTCTTTATTTCATCTACCGAATTTGGTTTCTACAGACCAATACAGTACAAATACAGTACAATTGATATATAATGTGTCTTCGCAAAGTACATCAATTCACAATTAGTGCTTTTTTAAGAAAATAAGATTTTTATGTAAACAGTTTAACAATAATAGTTAAGTAATATCTACAAGAACAATTACAATTACAGTTGGAGTACAAGAACACATGAATAACAATATAAATAAATAAATTATATAATAAATAAATAATAATCAAAAAGCAGTGAATAAATATTTTAATTGAGATGCACAAAGCATAAGTAACAATATAAATATATATGTAATATAATAAATAAGCAATCAATATAATTTGTCAGAAATCAGGGATTGATTGTTTGAATGTCGATCTGACGTCACATAGATCTACTACTGCACAAACAAAATTGAAATTACGTATGCACCTTGTAATTGGTTCATTTAAACCATAACTGTAGCAATGCCTGGGCTGCTACAGATTTATTGTACGAAGATTTCTGTCTGGTGCATAAAGTTTTACTTGTTGAAGAAGGTCAGGACAGTTTATATGATTCGAGAAAGTATCGTGGATGAACATTATACTTTGAACACTTGGCTGGGTCGTCCTGGTCCGTATCCTCAATTTCTGGCCACAAGAAGTCCGTTATCATCTCGCGATAGCGAACACTATTCACGGTAACTGCTTGGCCGAGCTCATATTCGAATAAGTACGGTAAGATAACGCTCCCAAACCATAAACCGCTTGCTCTTGCGTGGTCAGATCGTAGCTGCTCTGAGACAAGATTTGACATGTACAACAAACAACAGATAAGTATGATTGATTGACGATTGATGACATATCGAAAAAAGTGTCCTTTTGATTCTCTTTTAACTCCACCACTCATTTTTGTCCACAATCTGCTTCGAAAAAAAAATGTCGACTGAATATAGGAGTTGCGTTGCCCCTAAAACAATGCAAGACTTTTGTTATGTTATCATTTTAGTTTCATATAGACATCTGATATTTCCCTGCCAACTATTTTCTATCAGATATTAGCCGTGTTTTTTCCAAAATCTATAAATAGTGAAGTAGGATTTTGCACGTAAAGCACATAGAGCAGTTATATGCACTAGGTTGCCTATAAATGCCCATAACACCGGCAGTGAAATGTGACTGCCGATTAAAATTCGACTTCGAATTTTTTTTCATACATTTTGACATCAATTTCGAACAAATAAATTTCTTTTTCATAAATTTTTACAGATAAAAATCAAAGCCACTGCGAATCGTTTTTTCGCATCTTACTTCACTTTACTACGGATAGCGATGAAAAAAAACACGGCTATTGTTAGCTGTGTTTTTTTGCAAGCGTATATACGCTTTATTTTGAAGTGCACAAAAAAACGATCATCGGCGCTTAATGATTCATCACAAATTCTTGGCAGCACCGACGACATTTATGACATTTGCTAAGCAGTCAAGGGTGTAGTCTTGGAAGGTGATGGTTGATCTTTGATCGTCACAATTATCGGCTTGCGATTTTGTAGCGTGACAAGCACTTTGAAAGCAAAAACACTTAATAATTATAAAATAAAAAAAAATTTCGTTAAATGAAAATAATCGTTTAGGAAGCCAAAACGGAATGTATAGCAGAGACACTCTGAGTATACCAAAAATTGTATACTTATGGACGCCAAAAGAATTAAAAATGATCTAATACATCAACCACACGTGCAGATGTAAGCCACATACATCAACCCAAACAAGGAATGAATAAAATCAGGAATGAACACACAAAAACACACACGGATATAGGACTTGTTGTTAGTGTATTTTACATGCAAATTGAAATTTAGGCGTATATACGCTTGCAAAATAACGCAGCTATTTGTGAAGGATTGAGAAAAAAATCATACCACAGACAAATAGCAAGCAGCAAACCCCTTACTCAAACATAGCCGCCAGAAAATAACACACAACAATCGTAAGAAAAACTACAATTTCTATTTGTATAAAAAATTGTTCGCATAATGTTCGTTTTCAATGTCAAACCAGCCAAATGTCTATTGTATTGAGATACCAACGGACGGCAAGTGTTCAGTTGAAGTTCAACAGCCATTCGAAACTGACCCTTAAGAAGAAATGGATGAAGCCAGAGGACTAATCTGCTGCTCTCAAAGCAGCTTATACGGCCCATCTTAACGTACGGCTTCCCAATATGGCATACCATCTCTAAGACCAGCATGAAGAAGCTAGTCATTTTTGAATGGAAAATACAGCGAATATATACCGGACTAACCTTCGACAGGGATCAAGGTCAAAAGCACCACAGCAACAAGAAGCTTTACGACCAGTCACGAATCATCCCTGTGCAACAGTACATGGTGACACTGTTCAGAAAGCAGCTACTGGACATCAACAACCAAAATCAGGAACTTGAGAAACACAGTCCCCGGACAACGCTACCTCAACTCGCTAAATCTGCTAAACGAGCATAACTTTCCAACGACGTCGAAGAACGATCTGCATGGATTCTACCAGAGCAGCGATAGCAATCACCACCGAGGCTAAATCGGCTACCACACCACCACCCCATCCCAAAAGGACCACCCACACACGGATGTGAAAAACCCGATGTAAGCACTAGACATTGTAGGACATACCGACAATAGTACCAATTGTTAAATTAAATAATGTACATCAGTTAGGACCCTATCGTTGAGCCAACACTCTAACCTTTAGTTCGTAAGCCTAGTTGTAATCTCAATTGTAAATATAATTTTTTTGTTCGATAAATATGTTTAAATCGTTTTAAACCGTGTGTATGCACAAACCATCATTATCCAGGAAATTGTTTGGTTCATGACTTAAATGCGACGTTATCCGCAAGCGTAGCCTACAACCTTATGAGTAAAATTTGTTACACACTGTTGAATCACACACCGAAGACACGACTCTTTCATGTTGAGTGGATAATTTGTTTCAATTCACCATGCGAATCGGTTCAACATGAATGTGGGTACATTGTGGTTTGTGTTTAGGATGCCATCTTAATTACGATATTATTTTGATAAATTTTCGGTATCGAAACTGATGCATCGTCAATTCAAATTGAATTGTGATGTCTATTCAGCAGTGAACGGTAATGGGAAACCTATGGAAACACGTAGAGAATAATATCAAGTTAAAGTCGATGAGAATACCCACCAATTTTTCATCGCGCTAGAAAAAAATTTATTTCTATATATTTATGACGATTAAGTTGGTAGCCACATTGAGAAAAGCATAAATTTCACCAGTGTAACAGAACCAGAAAGTTAGTTGTAATGCTTTTTGTAACTACAGAACAAAAGGAATGCTCTTTGTAAGGCCGCTTTCACACAGAAAAATTTTGTCGGCGATTTGTCCATCTTGTTGGCAAGGGAGGTGAGACGTGCTAGGGGTAGCCCGCGTTTGGTGTGCTCGGGGTTTGCTTTTGAATTTTCTATTCTCTTTTATCTCTCTTCGTTTTTTCTTTGGGTTGCTTTATTCTTATGTTCTCAATATTGGGTATTGGAAGCATGCTGTACATGTGTGACAAAGAGAAGACGCATGTGTGAGAGGGGGTAGGAAACAGAAAAAGTTCAGCATTGAGATCTCAATTGCAGAGACTGAAAGATTTCCTGTGTGAATGTGGCTTGAGATCACAAAAGGGAATTTGAAAAAATCGCCGACGAATCTTAGCGAGTGTGAAAGCGGCCTAAGTTACTCGCCGCCAGCGGTGGTGTATGGCAAAAGGGAGCATTCAATTCACGAATAAATCATGAACACATTTTAAGGTTTATGAGGGTTATACGTTGTGTTCAATTTTGTCTCAGAGCAATTGTGATCTGACTACCGACAAGTTCGGATGTGCTGGTGAGACGACTACAGGCCGTGCCATAGAATCCTGAGATGAATGCTGTCCTATGCGGTTTTAAAATCGGTGAAGAGGTAGTGCGTATCCATTTGAAATTCGCTGGTCTTCTCCAAGATTTGCTTTAGTGAGAAGATTTGGTATATAGTCCCGGACCTGACGTTCACGGCTTTAGACGTTCAGACGTACGCTGGACAGGATCTTCTAGGCAACGTTGAGCAGGGGTATACATCTGTAGTTGTTGCAAGAGGTAGGATCGCCTTTTATGTCGATGAGGCTTGAGGGAGCTGATATTCTAGACGTCGGCCATACTTTCGTCTTCCCAAATTCTACATCGCCACCGACCTTGAAGAGTTCTGATGGTAAAACATCTGAGCCTGCGGCTTTGGGTCTTTTTCAAAACTGTGTTGGATGACTAATTCGTCATATCAATCTCTTCTGGTCAGGCTTGGAAGTGCTGCTGAAACACGTCAACTATTTCTTCGGCTCAGTTACTAGATTACCCGCACAATTTCGGAGAATCTGGGTGCCTTTCCTAAAGCATGTGGGCAGGTTTTCCTTAGAGGGGTGCTTTTCCTTAGAAGTAGATGGTTCTTCTCATCCAGTCATCTAGCACGGTACTAATCTTGCGTTGCTCTTATTGTCCATTGCAGCGGCTTTTGGTATGCCTCGTCGCTTGTATGTTTCTTCTGCTCACGCTCGCCATCATACCACGAGTTTCTTGTCGGGTATCGTCGGTAGGTACAACTAGCCTTTTTTAGCGGCCACTTGTGATCTATACAGCAGATGCGGTGTTTTTCAATTTCTACAATCATGTCATCCTGACTCGAAGACTCTCTTAGCTGGAGTAGTCGTACAACGGAGCACGTGACCGAGACAGTGCCTTAAACCGAGTTGTTTTGACAAACCGCAGAAGCGGGTGTTGCAAAAGCTGTTTGTACGTCGGATCTCCACTGCGATGCCATTTGTGGAGTTTGCTCTGAAAAAATGACGAAGGAGTTCGCCTCGAAATTTGAAGTGACGATCGTGATTCGATTGTATCAAGTGGTGTGTTGTAGTGATAAACGACAACACGCAACTTTGATAGTAGATCGTGGACTGCACTGTTCTCTATTCCATTTTACTCACGCTTGCCAAGAGTCAAAGCAAGCACAACCGGAGGTGATCGCCTGCACATTTCCAAACTCTTGCGAACTACTGATAAGGTTAGTTCCCAAACGCCCAGACAGTGCGGTTTAGATTACGTCTGGAAATTGGGGCCAGACGCAATATGATACATATCACGTTTACTACATGGAACGAATCTTCATCGACCTTTTGATGTTAAGACTACGTGCACTACTTCTTCTGAAATGAATTTCGCCTCATAACCGCCACAGAAATAAAACACAATTTGAGTCAATCTAATTTTTCATAGTTTCATTATTGTATTTACGAATATATTTCTTGCATATCGAACATCGTTTTGTTTTCCTAACATATGAGTTTGTTTTTCTTATTTTTTGTTTTCAAGTGTATATAATATTTGTATATATATATATATTTTTATTTTTTGTTTGTTTATTTTCAAAGAATTTAAAACTTAAACTAGAACAATGCATGGAAAATAAATTAGGAAAATCATAAAAAAAAATAATAA
Source organism: Eristalis intricaria (assembly GCA_964034865.1). Classification (NCBI taxonomy): domain Eukaryota; kingdom Metazoa; phylum Arthropoda; class Insecta; order Diptera; family Syrphidae; genus Eristalis; species Eristalis intricaria. Next base: position 66,431,802 of record OZ035877.1, read on the forward strand.
TTTGTAATTATAAACAAATACACGAAGAGAATTATACAATCTTACGTCACGATAGACAGTTACTTTTTACTCTATAATTATACCAGTTATTACATATAAAATATATTTATAAATATTTTAATACACACATACCGCGCGCGCCTGGTAATCTCATCTCGATTGAAGGAAAACGAAAACCAATACAGCAGGATTCCTTTCATTAAATAAGTACGAACGAACGACCGTGTGTTGTGTTGCGTTGTCTTCTGTCAAACAACAACAACCAAAAAATGCGCACAATGATGATAAATATGATGTCATGTTCCCTGTGAGGGATTATTAATCAATCGACTTAGCAATGCAATCAAAAGAACCGCGCACTTATTCAAAAACAAAACAAAAAAACAAGGAATCTCTCGTCCTTTCTCATTTCAGTGATATTTGCAGCAGTTGCTTAGCCATTGTTGTGTAGATTATTGTTCTCGAGTTAGAAAAGAAAAAACAAACACATAAAATGTATAGATAAAGAATTAGAAAGTCAAGATAAGGTATTTCAAAAAAGATTAAAAAAAAAAACAAAATACTGTCAAGTAAAATCTCTTAAAAGTTTGTACAAGAATTTGTTGAAACGCGTTCTTCTTTTCGGTTATTACTCTCTCTCTCTCTCTCTCGCTCTCTCTGTCTCTCTGCTCTGGTTTTGAGTGAACTAAAATTATTAGGAAAACATTTCTTTTGTGTTGTTGTGTAGCATTTTAGCTTAAAAATTACCAAAAAAAAAAAGATGTATTGTATAATTGTTAAAACTGAACTAAAACTACGTACGGTGTTAAAACTAAAAACGGAAAACGTAAAGCTATTTACAAAACGAGAATTGTTTCAAAGGAAATTAATTATAACTATATACTCATATATTCATATATATATATATTCAAGACTAAATCTGTTCCATACGACTTGGAAATACGGTGTATCTTTTTTTTGTTTTTCATTTGTTTGCTTTGCTTTACATGTTGTAATTGTATTTTTTCTTTCTTGTCTGTTAGTACTAAGTTTAGTTTATAATTTCTATTTCTAAATCTTTTTTTTTGTTGTTTTTTTTTTCATTTTTGCATTTTTTTAATATATTTTTGTGATTTTTTTTTTCTTTTTTTTTTGTTTGTTCTGTTTATAAATACTATTTAAGCTTTCTAATCATTCGAATACTTTAGGTGATGCATTTGATATCATGAATGTTTATTATCAGTCAGTTCAGCCCATCGGACTTCGAAGAATTTTCTCATGCCGTGTCCTGCTTTGCCGACCGGCGAGTCATCTTCGTTAAACATTTCGCAATTGTCAAAGATTTGTCGTACATCCACGCAGAAGTCTTCACGGGTTTTGTAACTGGAAAACAACCATTCGATTAGTTCGCACTTTTATTCTCTCGTCTTGTGTGTATTCGAACTTACCTCAAATCCTGAAGACGTTTTTTGATTGTAGATAAATCCATTGGGTTCTTAATGATCTTACGATACGTTGGGAATTGTTTTGTATTCACAGGTAATAAAAATGGCCATGAGTCTTCGTGCAACTGAAAGAAAGACTCATTAAACACACATCCCTTTCAGAAGACTTCACAGAAAGCTTACCTCCATCTCACCCAACACAGTTTTGCAAACGGCCAAGTCTTTCATCAGCTTCTTGGTGGCATGCTTCTCCTTCTTCTCCTGTTTCAATTTCTCTTTAGCCTCATTCATGACTTGTTGTTGATTGGTTTGTTGCTGCTGCTGTGTGATTAGGGGAGTTGTCTGAGATTGTTGAGATGGTGATGATATCATTTGTTGTGTTGGCTGTGTTATTGGTTGTTGCTGTTGCTGTGATTGTTGTTGCTGCTGCTGCTGCTGCTGTGGTTGTTGTTGTTGCTGTTGCAACATCATTGTTTGTGGCGGAATAACCAGAGTTAGTTGATTGCTCTGAATACCCATGTGCTGCGGTGACAAAGCATGTACCATTTGCTGATGCATCGGTGACATATTTGGTACTGGAGTCGATTGATTGCATACACCAACACTCGCTCCAAGTTGTGTGGCATCCATGCTGATGTCAACATAATCGTTGTTGATTGCCATCGGTGTGGATGGTCGTGTCATTTGGGTTTGGAAACGTGTTGCGTCAACGGAATTATTGTGATGTTCATCGAATGATGTCGATGCTACTGAATGTGCAGGACTGAAAAGAACGATGATGCATTTTTAAACACTCATTCCAGTCAAAGGTGTACCAAGCGATTTCTGAATGGCAAGCCACTCCACATTCGTGCTGGATCAAAAGTTAAAAGATCATAGGTACTCACCTTAGAGGCGCAGCAATTGAGTTCATTGACTCATCGTGTGATGAGTTCAACGATTGCGATGAATTGTGCTGCTTCAATTCTTTGCTGGAAGGCTTCTTACTGGGTCGCTTCTTCGGTGGTGGCGCCTTCGATATACAGCCATGACAATACCATTTACCTCGTGGCACTTTCAACAGAGGCGGTATATAACAATCATGATGATATGCACGTGGACACAATTCACAGAAAATCATTTTGCCCACAGGAGGCGGCCGATGACCACCACAAACGATGCACTTACGCTCATTTGTTGCCTTATTCACGCACTCGTAGCAGTACCTGGACAAAGGAAAAAACAAAAATTAAATGAAATAATGTTTGCTATAAACGAGTCAAAACTTACCAATCTCCTTCTGGGATATTATCCATTTTCGGCTTAAAGCAATATGTATGATAGCCCTTATCGCAACCATCACATAACAACAGTTTATCCTCATTCTCGCCAGATGTGCAGAACTGGCAATTCTGTAAGTAATTGTTTTGGGAAATTGTAGTACGTTTCGTGGTTGGTGTAGTTGTTGTTGAATTTGAAGTTGGTGTGCTAGTTTCAGTGAATAACATCATCATGTTATTATGGTGGTTAGTAGCAGAAGTAGGAGTAGTAGTAGTACACAACATCATTCCAAAGGATGATTCGTCTTCCGGATTAGTCGTCATTGAGGTATTCATCATCGTGTCAATGTGATTACTCTTGTCTGCCGCCTTCGATGATGATGATGATGATTTGTTGGATGTGGACTTGGACGACTTTGATTTACTACTTTTTGAAGATTTTTTCGACTTCTTCGCCGACGATGATGAGGCTTTTTTCACAGCTATTGGTGTTGTTGTCGTACTACTCTCCTTATTGTTAGGGGTGCTAGTGCTAGTGGGCTTACAACTTTCACCATTTTTACTCGATTTAGATTTGGATTTTGATTTTTTCTTTTTACTTTTATTAGGCTAACATTTTGTATGTTTTTTTTTTTTGATTTTTTTTTATGTTTTGTTTTTTTTTCAGACAGTAAAATGTGTTTGTTTTGGTTTTTATTTGTTATTCAAAAGCCACAAGAAGCGTTAACAGAAACAGAAAAGAAGTACCACATACACCAAAGATATAGAAAAAAATTAAAACACCATTTATGTAAGTAAATATAGAACAAAATTTTGTTTTTTTTTTTTGTTCGAATCAATTTTTTGGTTTTTTTTTTTTAGTGTTTTGCGTGTTTTAAGATGTTTTTGTTCATGTTTGGATTTTTTTGTTTTGTTTTTTTTTTTTATATAGCGTGCAGGAAATACACAAATTATGTATGTTTTCATTTAATACGTATTTCGTTTAAGGATATCAGCAGGCAGGCAATTAATATATCATATGTATTTTTATAGCCACGTTAACATTTATAATTTTTTTTTTATTTCCAAATAAATTTACATTAAATGCGGAAAAGAAAGAAAATAAAAAAGAAAAAATGTAATTAGTTAAAACATAGGAATCAGTATCAATTAAATTAAAGTAAAATACGTATAAAACAAATAGATCTACAGGTGCAGGTAGGCAGCAGTAACGCTTATGTAATTAAAATTATGAAAAAAAAATACATAACAACAACAGCAGGTGTGAATACTATATAATTTGTGCTCTGGATTTGTAAAAAATTTGATCTCTGGAAGTGCGATTTGAATGGTTATATGGAAAAACAAAACAAAAACGTACTCGATAAACATATTTCCTTAGGTCCAAACGGAAATTACTATCATCGCCCTAGCTAGAGACAATACACGTCTTAGAAAGGGGTTTTCTCTGAGGAGCGAGCGAAAGCAATAGAGAAACGATTTAAGGCACAAAACTAAAAGCATGCAAGAAAAAAACGGGTGCTTAGGCGTGTAATCACAATGAGAGAGGGAGGCCTCCTCATGTGGAATTTATTTGCAATGATTAAGGAGATGTAAAAAATGTAAATTTTGTTATAATTCTCTTTAGCTCCAATTCCACAAAAGCGAACAAGTTGATACTCAAATAAAACCTAGGAAAACCTCTAGCGGGGCAGAATTGATCTAGACGACAGGTGGAAGTGTGCGAGGTGTGCCAAGGCTCAGATCCTCCACGGATCGGAAGAGAGTAAGTAAAAGATATGCCACCTTGTGGATGTAAGCCGTCTTGAGTTGAAAGCATGCTTGCAAGTATTTCATGAACAGTATTCAAAATTGTGCCATGGCGTGGAGGGTATGTGCGTCGAGTCACTGACAATGCCCAGAGAATGCGCTTGTCTAGAAAAGGTTTGTTTTCATAAACGTCAGACACACAAAACCTGCGTTGCGTTAGACACATTCACTTATGCAGATTGACGATCAGACTAACTTAGGTGAACTGCATTACCTACTGTTTATAAACGTCAACATGTCACCACTGTTGTGCCGTCATTATTTTTTAACTGCCAAAAACAGCGATTGGAAGAAAACATTTACTTAACAAATATTCTGCAGTGTGTGTATGTTCAAAAATGATTGAGAAAATTAATGCAATTGAACTAGGGCAGATTTCCGACGTTTGTGAATACACTCATAGCTTCGAGTTCGGCTAAGGTCGGTTGGTGAACTTCATTCGTGAAATTACAATATAACGTACAACACGCGTGCCTGCAGTAGAAGGTAGGCCCAATAATCCGCGAAAAAAATCAGACTAACAAAGAGACAACTGGCAACTACTCAAAATAAGCAAAAACTTTAATTCGGATGAATAAAAAAAATAGAAAAGAAACAGGACCTGCAATATACTCATCATTTTGGTTCGGTGAAAATGAAAAAGAGAAGGAAATTAACTAGGTTACAACAATTGACAAATGACCATGTGTTGATTCTCCTCTTGCAGTTATCTAAAAAAAAAAAATAAACGACGACAGCTGGAACTATCTAACTACCTTTGAAACCTCTCGAATGCTATGGCCCAAGTTCAATAGTGCAAAAACCAAACAAGTCCTACAACGTAGCAAAAATACTGCTGCGTATCTTCTGAGATATCGTGAACACAAAATGGGACCTTTGCTATGACACCATTTTGCAGAGGCTGTGGGGTCAAAAATAAAGAAAGGACACTCCTAACTACCCGTTGTCAATGCCATTTACTGAGCCATAAAACACTCGCAGAATTATTATTCCACAATCTTTAGAAATACTAAAATCAATTATCAGGTTCGTTGGATGGACTAGCCAGGTTCATCAGGCTTCAACATCATGGACCCATGAATATAAATAGGAATTAGGAGCGAGTTTGACCATCCTCCCCGGGCACCACAATGGGTCTAGCACGACCTAAGTGAGACGTGGCCTCCCAACGTCTACTCACTTACCTAACCTAACAATTGGCAGCATTCACGGGGAGGCCTTACTTAAATAATGCAATCACACTGGTTAGTAAATTATCGATCAGCCTAGTTGGATGATTTCGATATATTCGTTAATAAAACAGTTGTGAACTCCCTTCCCTGTGTTGAGAATCTAATCGTAATCAGTCGAGTCCGAAGAAGTGGTTTAGTTGTCCCAAACTAATAATATCGGCGATTCAAGAGGAGCAGGGCCAGCTTTTACAACAATCAATTGTGTTGTGCGTGCCATTGTTCTCTCATGGGTGGAAGGGACCTAAAGTTTTATGCCGACTACGAACGACCGAGTATGAGAAGTTAAAATAAGTAAAGAGGCCTAAGGAACAGATTGTGTCTGACATAGTTTATCTTATAAAGGCGATTTTGCTCACGAACATTCCCTGTTATTACCGCAATGCCTTAATCAATCACTGCCCTTTTCACTAGATCTCTAGATGATTTCGTGCATGAGTTAAAGGGTTGTCTCCATTGTAGCAAGTCTTTATTTTGAGCTGTCAATCGAAATCCCCAATAACTACGTATTTTCCTACACAGAACCTGGCGTCTTACATAGTCTGACATAGTTTATCTTATAAAGGCGATTTTGCTCACGAACATTCCCTGTTATTACCGCAATGCCTTAATCAATCACTGCCCTTTTCACTAGATCTCTAGATGATTTCGTGCATGAGTTAAAGGGTTGTCTCCATTGTAGCAAGTCTTTATTTTGAGCTGTCAATCGAAATCCCCAATAACTACGTATTTTCCTACACAGAACCTGGCGTCATCCTAAAAACAAGGACAAGGAAGAAATACCTGAAGGACGTTTACAGTACTAGTACCTGTAGGCCCGCATCGTTTCATGTAGCCACTCATGACATTGTCCAACCCTGCAATACATTGACGAACAAACAAAACAAAACATGTACATATACTCTGCACAATACATGATCCACTATATGTGTAGTGGTCACAACCCTTCCAAAAACAAATAAACAAGGATAGTGCCAGGGAATAAACTCAACAAAAGTAAAAAAAAATCCATCAACAGACCTACAAAACACAAACCTAACCTAACCTTGAAAATATGTTTACGAGACCAAAAATTGTCCAATTGGAGGTTTCGAATAACAATTCCACAACTATTCTATTCACACGCTTACAATGAATTTTTTTCTAAAGGAATGAAAAAAAAATTTAAGGAAGCAACTACTACACAATAAAGCAATAAAGCATGATTATCACAAGAAAAAGCATTGCAGCACCCGGCACAAAAACATTGATGAACAAATAATATAATTTCTAAGCAGCAATCTGTTTGATCGGGGATATAGAGTTGAGAAAACCTCATTGCTTACCGCTTTCATGATGCTTTTGTCCCAGGCTACACAAGATTCCAGCACGTACAAGGCCATGGCTAGCTGAGAGGTGGTGTGCGATCGAGCGACGGCTTCACGCCATGACAGCAATCCCTTCGGCACGTTCTCCTGTGGCATGTCCCTTTCACTGTCACACAAGCTGGCCGGTGATGCAGCTGCAGAATTGACGTCGCCTGCACCGCCAGAGCACGCTTGCTGTTGACCGTTGCCATTATCATTGCTATTGCCAATAGCATTCGATCCAGGAGTGCTGTTTTGTGTTTGTTGTTGCTGCACCATAGATGTGCTGTTGTTGTCGGACGACGAAGACGTTGATGATGAAGATTTCTGATTTTGTTGATTTTGCGCGATCACTGCTAAGTGCGCATCGCCTGTCTGGCTGCCGAGTGGGGGCTTCAAGTATCGCCTTTCGATTGCCGCCTCTAAGTTAGCAATACGCTCTCGGATCATGGGAATGATTGTTACAAAGTCTTCTTCGGTGATGTCTTCTTGATCGAGAGAGATTTCGTTTTCGATTCTTGGCGGCAGCACCCAATTTTTCACTTGCATTGATGCACTGGCTATTTTGTCTTCCAGACCCTCGAGTTGCTCGAGCAGAGCCATTTCAACGCGTTTCGCAACCTTCGGATTCCAATCTGTCGGTCCGTCGGGGGGGAATATTTTCTCCTCCTCGGCCTCTAGATCGATTACGTTTCCTGTCAGTGGATATGGTGTCTGAAGCTCAATGTCTTCGGACAGAATGCGATTCAAATTCTGCTTCAATTCGCGTTCGCGAACGCCCTTCTGATTGAGATTGTCTATAACGTTCTGGATCATCTCCAGTGTGTCCACTTTCCACCATCCATGGCGGTACTTGCGAGGCACAAAGTTGTTCTTTAACTTTTTTGGAAACCCCTCGTTTTTTATCTGCTCCAATTGACGGTGCTCGTCCGGTGTCATTGAGAGAGGGGTTGGAATGTCACATGTGATATATGAGCTTATGTTACCCAATGACATGTTGGCTAAATTTTGAAACGATATCCCAGTGGCTTCGTCCAGCTTTAGCTCAATGCGTCCAGACTTTAAATCGATACCTGCTCCGTTTCCATTAATGCCTCCTCCTCCCCCACCTCCGCAGGTATCGTCAAGAAAGGGAAAAAACTTCTGCTCTTTCAAGTCGTAGCTGTCCTCATGTGAAGGGCCAGCATCTTCTTCGGAATCCTTTATGGCATGCGCCCTCACCTTAGACTCTAGCATATTGTCATCCAGTCCAGACAGTGTGAGTAGGCTGGCATTGTCGAAATGTAAATCTACTTTCCCATTGTCTACAGGCACTGTAAAGTATTGTGCATTGTTCGCTATGTCCCAGCGATGACCCTGGATTTGAATGGCACTGCCACAGTCAATGTTTGAATAAACAATCTGGAAATCTGTATTTTCTGCTTGTAACTCGTTTGTTGTCAATGGCATCTCGCGGTTTACAATTGAAAACCATCTATCATTGGCCAGTGAAGCGGCTGCATCGCTCGTCTGACTCGGAAGTGTTGCATTGGCATCGTCTTCCTTCTTCACGCTGGCGTCCGTCTCAGCCTTTACTCCTCGAGAGCTTATATCACAGACATTCTCTTCGTTATCTTCGATTCTGACCGTTTCAATTGTGTCCATGATCACCACATCGTTCGAATCGCCAATTGCGTTCTGTGGAAGTGGTACTGCTAGTGGTGGCGGAGGTGGAGGTGGAGGTGGTGGTGGAGGTGGAAGTAATTCGGAATCGTTTTTAGGACAACTCGTTGTGTTTGGTGGGTTCGATGGTAATGCTTCTTCCATCGTCTCGTTCTGACTCTCGTCTACTTGCATTGATTCGTTTTCATTGCTTTGTTCGACACTGTCTGGATTTGCGTCTTCGCTATTCTCCGGATTGTTTTCAACAACTTCATCTTCATCCATTTTCTCTGTATTTTCATACACATCGTCGTTCTTCTCCGGTTCCTCTTCCGCTTTGACTTCGTCTTGCTTCTTCAGTTCTGCCTCGCTTTCCAGTATTTCATTGTACTGGAAGATATCGTTCTGCGCAGACTCGAGTGCCTCAATAAATATACCACCTGCCTTAGGCAGTTTCCAGTACCTTCGCCAAAAACGATCCTGACCGAAGCAGGATGCTCTCAGTTGATTCGTGCTCTTCTCTAGAGCCTCTTTGCAGTTCATTGAGCCTCTAATCATTTTTTCCAACTTTTTCAGAACTTCATCGGCGGACATGCGATTGTCTTCGTCTTCCTCGATGTTTGTTATCTCGCTCTCTACATCGCTCAACTCGTCATCCATGCCAACGTCTGTGGACGCATCATCGCAGCGCGAGTTGTTCTTCTTGTTGATCAGTTGGCTTAAATCTGATGGAACCGTGGCTCCATTCTGATACGTCACGCATTCTTCCAGTTTGGACTTGATTGGAGTGTCTACACTGCTCTTGGATGGACTGTCGAATGAAATTTTCTCTCCCGGTGTGGATGGTGGCACGAGGAGATCTGGCTTGATAGCAGCATCCACTCCATCGATTGCTGTTTCAGGCTCTGGTTCTTTGGCCGCATTTGGCTCGATTGGGGCTGCAACTTGACCCTCGTCCACTTCCATTTTCTCTGTTTCCTCCTTGCTGCTGCTGTTATTGTTTGCTTCACCATCAACAACCGCATTGGAAACATCTTCCGCTGCCGTGGTTTCCTCCTGCTTACGTGCCAACTCAGCTTGCGCCTGCTGTTCTTCCTCCTGTTGCTGTTGCAGCAGAATTTGTTGCTGCTGCTGTTGTTGTTGCGCAGCCAATGCGGCAATGGCAGCTTCTCTTTCAATCTGAGCCTTCTCATACGCCTCCAAACGTGTCTTCCTCATATGCAATGATTTATACTTGCGGATTTTCATGTCAGTCATGTACTTTTCCTTCTTGATTTGTGCGCAAGACTCAAGACTGCCTTCGATTTGCTTGAGAACAGCCTTATTCATCAGCAAATCATTGCACAGATGAGCCAGAATCTGGGCCTTTTTCGTTGGATTCAATGCCACGAATGGGCGATCCTTCAAACACACCGACAGCCTCCACGTCTCGTTTTCGTGCAGCAACTCGTAGTATTGCTGATTCTTCCCGGTGGTCGTAGTTAGACAGTCGATATCGACTTGATGGTGGTCCGGTATGCGTTTCTCCTTCTCACGGTCGAGCGTGATTCCGAACATCTGACGTATTTCACCCGTTGCCGTTGCGTACAAATATATTCGTAAGATTTCCGATACATTCGAGTTGGTTATGTCCGCATTGCGCAGCGATTGACCAAGGAGAGTTGTGTGACGACCTGGATTCGGTATACCCGGATCTTCAATGGCACACACGAGTAAGTGCGTCATAACCGAGAGAAGTTCTTCTTCCGCTTCAACATTACTCTCCGCAACTAAAGCGTCATGCAGATTCTGAAGTGTGGGCAGGGATTCCATATCTGCAAACATAAACATGGGGTATTTGTTTATATCATTTCGCACGTGAGATTCAGTTTGGGGAACTTACCAAAACCAAGTGTTTCACCGAAATTGTGCAGAAATTCAAACACCATCAAGAGATCAGCCATCGCTTGTCCCGGCAGACGACAGCCAGCTATTCTCTTCAGCTCTGGCAATTCCAATTGATCTGAGATTTCAGAATCCTCTTGTGGTTTTCTGTAAAGAAAATTAATTTAATTATACATTAAGGCGCTCAAATAGAATGTTAGGAAAGTGAAATAATAAATGGATCAAGTTTGTGCGTGGGAAGACTGCTGGTTTGTGACCACAACTTTAATGTGCCAACATTAGGGGGGGTCGGTGTCAGAGTTCTTAGCGATGCATCGTAAACTGGCCAGTTGGTCGATTGTTATTCTTTTGTTCTAAGCAACTTACCCTTTGACACGAATGATATCATTTGCCTCGCCATGGCAGTTGTCACCAATGCAAACGGGGCAAAAGGTCGCAAGCAGAACACTTCTCTGAAAAAGACCAAAGCCTTCATAATTTGCTTGCGAGCGAAATTGCCCGTGCCACTGCAATGTATAGGAAGGAGGATGATCACTGTCTTGTACATAGCGATACAGCGGTTGGCAAGAGCCACTCAGTGTTTGACTTCGATATTGAATTTGTCCTAATGCTGTCCATTGGGACGCTTTGCCCAAAACATGAACGTTTGTTTGTGTCCTTCCTTGAGGAGAGCAAAAACGTGTTCTCCTCTTTTGCCGACATAGCCCCTTCTATCCCAGTTATAATGAACATAGCAATGTCGGACAGTTGTGCCGCTAGCTAAGCACTAGACTCCTATATCACTAAATCCAAACTTGTATGGGAATGCCTAAAGAAGCTTAAAGACTTGAGCAGGATGAACAGAGGAAAACTCAGCTAGATACCTGGCCGTACAGGGGGAAAGAAGGCGATGAAATTGCCGACTCCCTACATAGGAAAGATACGTCGGAACCTTTCACAGGCCCCTAACCATTTTGCGCTGTAGGAGACCATGTCCACAGAGAAGAATTCAGGGAATTAGAAAGAAGGAACCGGGTGAAGCCTGGAATAATGGTCATGATGGAGTTGAGATAAAAATCACTAACGGCTACTTTTTCACAAAAATTGCAATCACAGTCTGTGATAAGTTCCAAACAGTGAATATATTGCACACAGTTATTGTGTTCCACACAGTGAATACGTTCCACACAGTGAATACGTTCCACACAGTGAATACGTTCCAAATAGTTATTACGTTCACAACTGATATTCTCTCGCAATCTCAATCATAATTTGGGATCATACACACGCCTTGGCGGCTACTTTGCACAACCACCACAACTATTTGAATTCATACACACGCCGTAGCTACTAGTTAGCACAACCCTATTCACACTGTGACTGAAAAATCGCAATCACAGTTATACCTCTTAATACAAAATCCCATCTTACTCCTACTCTAGCTCATGGCATGAAGTAGGGCAAGAAACTCTAGGGTCAACATAAGCGAATAAGATTTGAGGCATGTATCAAGAGGAGACAGAACAACCTCCGTAACCTAAAAGCACTGCATACTCAGGGAACACCTAAGAAAACTGGGAGTAACCTAGGAGCAAACGAGGAGTCAGAAGAAGATTTCTGCAGATTCTGTGGAGAATCTAATCAAATTCCAGAACTAACCCATAAAAGACAAACATATCTGGACAAGCACATATTATTAGAAGCAGAATTGAAGTCACTAGATCCATCCCTCATTCGCAGGGAAACCGGTTTAAAAATAATACTCCCTCGTTCAACTCTGAGAAGAACTGCATGTGAGGGGAACTCTTAAAAGAACAAAGGTATGAAAAGGGGACAAAATAGATTAATGGCGGCGGTGCAATATACCCTCAAAATAATAATATTCATTAGAATTGAATAAGTAGTCTCCTTAAAAGCAGCCCATGTGAAATATAACCTCAACCAAATTGGTATACAGCCCTAAAGCTTTACCTACAGCCCTGAAGCTGAAGGCAAACAAACTGATGGAGAGGATGACGCTGCGTTCCAAGTCGAAATTCAAACTACTCTGAACTGTCTCTCAGCTAGCAATTCGACGCCCTCTGCTCTTAAAGCAAACCCACTTCAAGAATCCCATAAAGTATCAAAAGAAAAGTACGTAGAATCTGTGCTTCAGTGAGAACATAATTAGCACTCCGGACCGTTTTAATGTCACACCTCTGTCCCTTATTTTTATTTTGAGACATCTCTCAATCCAACCTGAAGTATTTAAGAAGGACATAAGTTCCTTAGTATCCTTCGCAGAAATTTCATCAAGTGAGTGAATGAAGGGTCTACTGCAAAAGAAACGTGTTAAGGTCTCCTGTTCAGCTGTGTTTGTTCAGCTGGGACAATGTGAGTTGTGTGAGCATGATCTCCTATGGCCCAGTGTACAGACCGCCACTACTCTACCAATATCATGACGAGCTCGTCGAAGGACATCTTTTTTTTTTAGAGTTGTTTGTACTCAGGCAATATTTCCCTAGATTTGTACTGTTTGGCAATCAGGCTAAGGTTTGCTGTTTCAAGAATGTGTATGAAGGGACCCCATGGGATTAATGAACGCCGCTGACTAGAATTGTGTCATGGACGTGTATAGCTATCGTTCCGTAAACACAACCTAAATATGTCCATGTCGTCTACGCAAGATGTCCACAATTTGTTTAGAAAAATTCCAAGCAAGCATACAAAATATAACACATGACACAGTTACCTGTGTCGGAACTATGTGCGGACATATACATGTATCATACGTCCATACACGCATTCACATGTCAAATACCAATATAGCCATCAATCTATCCTTTCTATCAACGGAGATATATGAATGGAACTGCATAGTGCCGCGGACATGTATCCTGGAACCAGTTTCGACCGCGAAAAGAATCGTTCCATGTTCGTTCCGTCGTCCGAAATGTTTTTTAGCACAATTCAACCGCCGATCAATTCATTATCAAACCCGATTGACCATAATCAATTCTTACCTGATTTGATTTAAGATTTCAGCGTCTCGCTTCCGTGCAGCTACCCGCTTCTCACGCAAGATCAATCTATCCAGCACGAGTTGATGCTTCTTCTTTTCTCGCTCCTCAAACTTCCGTCTTATTTCAAGCTGCCGTATAAGCGTCATATGTTGTCGTCGACGTTCACGTTCCTATATTTCACGAAAACAAAAGAATAAAAACCAAATCAGTGCTTGCTCAAAACTCTTTCGAAATTTAGTTGTTAAATGTCTAGGGATGTGTGTGTGTGTCAGAAATTAACTGTGCATGCACTAAGATATCAGAAAGTTAGCTTTTTTGTTTTGTTTTTCTTGAAATAAAGAAGTATTTTGTTATGAGGAGGAAAAAAATAGAGAGATAGAGAGAGAGAGAGAAAGTTGTGTATTTCAATGTTTAAGTGTAGTTCCTCATGCGTTGTGTGGATTAGTTTGATCATTAGAAAACCAAGCCGATTAATTGAGATGTGTTAGCAAAACTGTTTCGTTGAATTATTTATGTATTTGTTTTTTTCCATACCAGTTCGACGGCGTAGAGCAACTCCTTCTGCTTGTTGAGTTCCTACAGATAAATCGACGTGTCAGTTAAAGTATTTTTGTTTTGTTTTAAGAAAAAAAAGTAAATATGTAAGAAAAAGTAAGAGAAAATCATGTTTAGAAAAAGAGGCTAACAATGTCTTTCTTTGAGTCCGTTTAATAGAATGTATGAGTATGACAAAGTACTGAAGAGGTTATAAAATTGATTTTAATACTTTAAAAAGAACTGCATTTCTATTTGCAATGGTAAATACATTTGTTACATTTCTGAAATAAATCTGAGTGGTTGTTACCAAACAGTCTCCCACTAATTTACAGAGGAAGTGTCACACAGAACATAGATGAGAAGTCTGGGACACAGACAGCGAACTGTTGCCCTAACCTAAACTCATAGCCTTGCAGTTCCTCTAGTTCACCGTGATTGAGTTTGCTCACGAATGAAGTTTAAATTCTGATAAATTAACAAGTTGTTTTCATACGTAAAACACTACACTACACTCAGCACTCACTCTAATCTTGACCAAGATGAAATGCATTCATCCGATGGCTAGGTGTAGCCCTGTTTTTGCTCACGTATCATTTGCACATAGTAGATAGATCTTGGGACATGAAGCATCCCTCAATCAAATCTGTTGATTCTTGTTCAATTTTAATCCACGCCACATTTACAACTGGGCGACCATCTCATCTCTTCTGTCGAATTCATTCATTTAGTGTGGGGTAGGGGGTTCATTGCAACGGAATGAATTCATTCCAATCCAATCCGTTGTCCGTACCCCCTGTGTCTCGCGTGTAGATGGTTTATTCGAGACACGGCTAGACTGAAGGTTGATGATTCAACGAGTGATGCATCTATAAACAAACGTTTACAGTTTTCAAGGTGTAATGATGTGAAGATAAATGACACTTTGAAAGGGAGATCATGGACATGTGTTTCACAACAAAAGGAAATACCTTGAGCATTAAAAAAAAAAAAGAACAAATTACTTCTCTTGATCGGTCGAACTAAAATCTCTACAAAAAAAACAAGAACCAGCACACATAACAACTACTACTAGGAAGGTTTTCCTCTTCAAATACATACACTGATGGATGCTAAGGTCTATGAAGGTGGTGTGTCTAAGAACTAGATTCATTTGGACTCTCATTGATACACGTGGTCAGTTGCAATTCACATTCATTAATCATAGTTTGCAAATCAATCAATTGCCACTGACCAATTATCATAACAGATAAGTTCAACATGTAATTAGAATAAAGTCTAGAGACTGTACCTGTTCTTTAGCTAAAATAGCTTCTTGCCTTTTCTTTTCTTTTTCCTATAAAACAATAACAAACAGAACAATATTAGAATTGTTTTCAAAATGAAACAACTTAAATCACTGCCAATACGATATGAACGCAACGAACTAGCTCACCTGTTGCTTTTTCAGTATTTCCTCCTGCTTGATACGTTCGAGTTCTTCCTGGCGCTTCTTACGAGCCTGTAACACACACAGAGTGAGAGAGAGAGAGCAAGAAAGATGATTCGTGTGAGTGAGAGAATTCAAATGGAAATTTATTGGAAGTTATTAGAATTAGAAAAAGAGCCACACCGCTCACCTCAATCGCCTGCTGATTTTTCAGCTCTTTCTCTTTTCTTTGCTGTTCTAGCTTCTCGTTTTTTTCTTGACGAGCTTTTTCTTTGTTCCTTGCCAACTCTTCTTTGGCCAGTTTCTTTGCCTCACGCATTGCTTGCTGTTGCTTTGCAATTTCAATACGCTGCTCGACATTCAGGGTTTGCCGCGTGAACATTTTCAAATCCTCCAGTCGCTTTGCTACATCGGCGTCCGACATGCGAATGTACTCGCCATCGTTTGCATATGGTGCAGGTGCAGGCTGAAGGAATGATCCGACTATTGCGCGTGATGAGAAACTGAAATTATCTCGTACCAGCTTGGATGGGTTTTTCTCCAAGTACTGCAAGAAAAGATGAAGATTAAAAGAAGCTCCAACACTGGCTGAATCGTACTTACGGCAAAAATTTGTCCAATTGTCTTCAGTTTTGTTGTACTTCCTGGTGCATAGTAGCAGACGTCACCACGAATTTGTCCAGCCTTTGTCAGGCCTTTGATGACGGTCTCCCGCTTCCATCCCAACTCGAGTGGTGCTCGCAATTCAGTTATGTTAATGATTTGGGAGTCTTCACCTTCGGACTCAGAGAGACCGCTCTCAGCGGCAACACTCTCGGAGTCTGTGGATACATCCAGTTGAGCATTAGCTTCTGTAAGTGCTTGGCGTATTTTCTCCTGCAAATCAAAGAACTCATTTCGTTAAATACACACTCTCACACCGATCTATCCCCATTACTCACAAAATCGGCACCCTGTTGCAATAGCTGCTGAGTGGAGAGCATTGGCTTCATGCCGACAGCTCGACTCTGGGCCAGCAATGATGCGACTGTGTTCTTTTTCGGTTTCGAAACACCCCGTCCTAAGTTTCTGGGGCGTCCTTCCTTGTACTGAGGTTGTGATCGATCGCTTCCTCCGCTTCCGCTTGAGCTACCCGAACCCAAAGCTGCCGTAATCGAGCTTAAACTTTGCAAACTGTTTGATGCACCGGCAGCTGTTGATCCTCCACCTCCTCCACCGCTACTGCCGCCACCACCGCCACCACCACTTCCGCTACTGCTGCTAGTGGTTAAGTTTAAACCTCCGCCGCCGCCAGATCCTGAACCCATTCCACTGGAGCTGTTGTAGTCATTGTTTGCTGCTTTATTGTCTGGCTTCATGGACAGATTCAATGGTGCGTCGAAGTCCTCCACAACGGGCATTGCGGAGGCGGCAGACTTCATACTGAGATTCACTCCAGTGCCGGCCATTCCCAAGTGGTCCGTATCATGTGGGTCTTTATTTTTACTAGACAAGTTGTATGCGCCGTTGGATGTTATGGTTGGTGGAAGCTTAATGACCTCCACACGGTCTGCGTTTCCAGATAGGTCTGTGGCCATTCCACTATTTCCACGGCCGGACGATAGAGATGCTGACAAAGATGAGCCTCCTCCGCCACCTCCAATACCAGAATTCGATGACGCTGATGGAATACTTAGATGACCTCCCAAGGATGTCGCGGATGAACCAGAATTCGATAGCGACTGACCCGATCCACCAAGAGAGAGCATTCCTGCGCCACCGCTTCCACTATTGCCAGACGACTGCTGCTGCTGTTGCTGTTGTTGTTGGGCTGCATTAGCGGCGGCAGCCATCGCCGCATACTCCATCTCGAGTCGTGCCCGCTTTGCTGGACTTAAGCCTGGAAATGCAAGGAGAGGATTTGATGGATCGAGAGATATTGTCTTTTTGCGACCACGATTTGTTGTACCAGGAATTTTCGGGCCAACTATAGATGATGTGTATTTGATGATTTCTGTATCGGGTGGCAATCGGACTCCCAGCAAGGATGGATGTTCACTGAAGATGAGACGTGACAAAGAAAAGAAACAAGAGAGAGAAATACAATTTTATGAAACAAGCATCATTCCGAAATCGAAATACAGTTCGTATACGGAAAAGGACACACACAGACAAAAGAAAGAGAGACACAGACAGGAAACAGAGGAGAGATAGTACATAAAATCAACATCAATGTGAACATCAAAGGAAGCTTACTTTCCTTCCAGTGCAGCACTTTGTTTATTTCAACAAACGGCAAAGAAAAGTATACAAAAAAAATCACATAATGAACAATGAATGCAACAAATGTAAGAATGTGATTCATACTTCGCCGTTAAATCCATATCGAACATAACATTGTTTGCTAAAGAACTCACCTCAAGATCCCGGTCGGCATGTAGTCCTTCACTTTGCCAGCGTTAGCGGCCACGCAGGCATTCATTATCGCTTGCGCATTCTGCCGAGAATTCAGGCCGAGGTTGCCTAATTGCGACAGCGAGTTGAGTGCATTCAATGAGTTATTTTTATCACGATCCTTGGATGAATTACCACCACCAAGACTACCGCCGCCACCACTGTTTCCACTGCCACCGACGCCACCGCCAGAATGCGATGACATCATGGAACTGTGATGACCACCTCCCGAGCTGGTGTTTGTCGAATTTCCACCCATGTGATGATGGGAAAGAGATCCACTGGATGGCGACGATTTATTACCGGATAACATTTGATGTGACTGAGATGAGTGATGTGACGAAGACGAAGATTTTTTCGATGATGACGAAGCTGCTTGCGATGATGCTGCTGCCGAGGCCGCAACCGCTTGCATAGCCAAAAGTTCTTTGTGCAATGTAACTGGATCGTAGGCAGACGATGATGCAGGCTGCATATTCGAGGCCATTGATGATTTTCCATATACAGACTATAAAGAGAGAGATCAAATATACTGAATCAATAAAATGCTGTCTAAGGCGGAAATGTTTGATTGGAGTTCTGAGTCAAAAATTAACAAAGATAGGCCTGGACTTGACAAAATACTTATGAGGTTCGATTAAGAGGTTTGTGATGTTTTCGAGTCAGTTGAGCATTGGTGCATGGATTAAAAGAGGAGGGAATGCAAACACAAATGGGCTGAGGAAGTTAATGCCATCGTTAACTGGCCTCATATCCACAAGAAAGGAGAGGCCTTATACTGCGAGGGAGAAGTCTCCTGAACATCACTCGTAAGATCTTCCGTTTTGGGGAGCGCGTGAATAATCTGGTAGGTTCTTATCAGTGCGGTTTCAGGCTGGGGATTTCCACCGTCGCCCAAATCTTCGCACTACGACAAATACTGGAATCAAAATGCAAATCGATACACAGCATCTATTCGTCGATTTCAGGGACGCATATGACAGCGTGCATGGGGATGAGATATTTCTGCCAAGATCGTCAAACTGAGCAGGATGACGATGGAGAACTCTCGCTGCTCCATCAAGGTCGGTAAAGAACTTACTGAGACCTTCAATGTCAAATAGAGGTTTTAGACAAAGCGACGTGCTGTCATGTGACTTCTTTAATATCATCCTTGAGAAGATCAGTCCAATACAATAGCCACGATATTCCAACAATTGCTGGCATACGCGGATGATATTGACGTGAGCGGCAGAACACAGGGAGCCGTCAATGAGGCGTTTGCTGGCATTGAAACGGAAGCGACAAAAGTAGGACTGGGGAAAAAACGAGGGCAAAACAAAGTACATATATGCTGTCATCAAGAAAGAATGGACAACATGGACGACTCGGCCAGAACGTCACTGTAGGCAGCTATAGCTTTGAGGTAGTGAATGATTTCATCTAACCTCGGCTACAACAGTACAAACAAAATCAGAACCGAGATCAGATGGAGAATAACTCTTGACAATCGCTGTTCCTATGGGCTCAAGAGGCAATTGAGTAATAGAGCCCTCTCTCGGAAGACTAAGTTGACTCTGTATACGATTTTGATGGAGGCCTGGACTATACCCAAAGCGGATGAAGAGGCCTTGGTCTTTTCGAGAGTAAAGTTCTGCTCGCGATCTTTAATCCTGTTTGCGTTGATGACATTGTGAGAAGGAGGTTCAATCACGAACTGTATAGGCTGTACAGCGACATGAGTCTATCCAGGCTTATACGGATCGAACGCTTAAGACGACTAGGCCATGTAGTGCGCAGGGACAACATTGATTTAGCCCGAAGAATCTTCGACTCCGAACCAGTGGGACAAAGCAAAAGAGGACGCCCATGGAACCGATGGACTAGAACTAGGTGGACTAGAACCTCAATCAACTTGGCGTACGCAATTGGAGACAGCTGGTTAAAGATCGTTCCAGCTGGAGAGGCTTGTTGGTTGAGGCCCAAGTCCACCCCGAAGTTTAGTCACCAGAAGAAGAAAAAGAACAGTGAAAGTGAAAGTCCATATACAGTGAAAGCTCCTATTACAGACACTCTCTTAGGCGAACAATCCCCTTGACGGGACAATTTTTCAGAATCGGGGATCTTGACTTGAAGCTCCATACATTGACGATGGACGGACAACCCCCGGGCAAAAGTGCTACGACCGTCGCTGGTTTCAGATGATCTGTCTTCATCCTTTTTACTGGGGTTGCCGTTTAAATACTTATATAACTTTGAAAGCAATAAGGTAAAAAGGTTTATTCTTGATTTTGTTTAGTAGATTGGTGGCTCCCAGAAACAAGCCTTAAATCTACGCGCTAACCTCAGGCACTTCTGGTTTGAATTGGAATAGTTCATTGTGCTGGATAGTTCATTCATCGAGGAAGGCTTTAGGGTTTATAACATCACGCTCGATCCAATAGGAGCGAAGGATCAATGAAAAATTGAGAACGGGAAAAAAATGTTTCCTTATTGAGAGCTTTCGTTGCGTAAACGGTTTAAGTTACGCAAAAGTCATGTGCGATAGAATTGTTCCTCTTTAAAAGGTCTTAAAAAAGCCCGTGACACATATGCCTGTCTTATAAGATTGACTCACTATAACCTTTTTATGGTAATCAAATTTGTTCAAAGGTAATATTATTTATTCAACCGCGATAACTGATATTCACGCGGACGAAGTCGCGCGGAACAGCTAGCGTAATCATAAATTCCAAATTCACACGAAAGAAAACATTGAATCCCCTCATGAGCCTGACAAATCTGATGAGAACAAAACATAAAAACAATTACGGGGAAACAGCGCCGACAACGATTGTGGTTTTACATTCAGATTTTAAAATATGCACATAGAACGCCAACGTGAATATTTTATTTTCGAATATTTCAACTAAATCAAATACAAATGCAATAATCCAGTAATTAAATATCCACGGAAACTGTCCAAAAAGCGCAACGCAACTTCTAGATAACCGATTCGACACCCCACAAGCGCGCATCTAAACAAATACAAAATATTGCACCGCAAATAATAAAATAATTGGATATTCTGTGCATCGCGGTACGTGCCAAATTAAATGAAAATATGAGAGAGAACGAACAACAACCTTTTTTTTCACCACCCCTCACCCACAGACAATCCCCCACTCCCGTGACAGTCATATGCCAATCGTAACAAAATATTTGTTGCTGGACAGAGGGGACAGGGGACTTGTTTAATTATTGCATATGATATCCATATTCTAAGAGAAAACATAGACGATTTTAATGAAACATTCGAGAGGTGCGCCGCCGGCGACGAGGGCCAGTCGCAATCGCGAACATGTAAGTTTTCGGTTCATCAAACATTTTAAAATTGCCAGACCCCCACATTATAATTTCGACAAGCATATGCGTAAATGGTTGCATTTAATAATTGCGAGTGCTGGGTGTGGGACGGCAGAACCAGCATTTACGAGGGATTATCAACCCTTTTCGCAGAATCCTCTTGCCGCTGTGATGTGGCTTTTTGATCTATGTGATTCATACGAGAAGAGTCGGGTGTACATAAACAGGGGTGGATGTGCAGCAGCAATATTGATCCAAAGAGCATTATTCTTTGTGGAATTGGGAGTTGTAAATTGTTTTTTTTTAACTTGTTACTGTAATGTAAGAGGGTGGGAGTCCTCGTTCAAAGTTGCTTTTCGAGTGGATACATGTTGAGAGCAATTGTTTCATGTTTTTGAAACAGTCCTCAAGTTTGAGCTTTTTGCTCTTAATTAGCTGCAAAGGAATGGTATTGGGGCGTCTACGGATTCAATGCCTAAGATGGCTAGGCCATGTAGAGCACATGGACAATACAACACTCTTCGACTCCGAACCAGTGGGACAACGCAAATGGAAGACGCCCACGGAACCAATGGTGAACACAAGAGGGGAAGGACCTCAATCAACTTGGCGTGCGTAATTGGAGGCAGCTGGCTCCTCAACCAAGTCCAGGTCGCCGGACCAGGACTGTACCACCACCAGAAGAAGAGTATTGAACATTCTTAAAACAGAATAAAAAGCACGCAGATATCTCCTGCTCTTAAATTAAATGGTTTTGAAGATTTTGTTTCTTTGAATCTCTTAAAATTGAATAAAAAAGCAAGCAGAAATCTCTTTTTAAATTGACAACGAAATAATACAATGATCTCGACCACGTGCAAATTCCTCCACAATGGACATTCACCTCACCCATCCATATGCATAAAGCACACATGAGCTACCTCAAGCCGTCACTCTGTCACTGTAAACTCCCAAATAATGAGACTTGAGTCAGAAAAGGTGACAAAAAGATTTAAAACTCATGATTAAAAAATAAAGTCATGTCCACACTTGTAGACCACCAACAAACGATCGAAAGGACTTGATTGGGATTGGGACTGAAAACTGGATAATTGGAGTGGATAACATATTCATCGCAGATATACAGATAAATCGCATGACTTTGGCTTATATAGAAGAAACATTTATCCAGTCCAGAAGTTTGGTGTAAAACCCCACTCGCTGTGCATTACCTCCGTGGTATACTTCAGCCCCCCCTCATGCGTGTTACCAATCCTACATGCTTCACACCAGAGTGAGATAGAGAGGGTTAAGTGGTAAACGCTAACGGATGATGCATCGTTTTGAATTTGCTTTGGCCGTTTAAATAAAACTTAACAGTTAAGTGTGCGTATGCAAATGTTGCCAAATAAAAATACATGTGCATAAGAGGAAAGGTACTTGTGTAACAAAAAGGATAGTCAGTCGAGTTTCAACTTCATCCGCGAGCAGTTTTTTTTTTCTTTTGGTTTCTGATGATTTTTGAATGGGAGTTGTTGTTTACGTTTCGTTAGACTGTAGCAGTGGAAATATTCGTTTTTTCAGATGGTTCATCACCAACGAAGTTTTATTCAAATGAAATTAAGTCAGTGTATAGACAGAGTTGGCAATTTCAATCTCCAGAGAGGTGGAGAGAGGAGAAAAATGAAACATGAAAAGCGCAGCAACTCCATAAAGGTTCATCGTTCAACAAAATGTTATGTGACCACTGAGAAAATAAACACCAAAAGATTGTATACGTATTTAAAATCAATAATTAAATGATGAACAATAGACCAAATCTCCGCGCTAAGGCCAATCCTGGAAAAGACCAGCGTCACACACCACCTAGGACAAAATATCACAATCGACAGCTACAATTTTGAGGTGATAAAGGAGTTTGTCTACCTCGGGGCAAACGTGAAGTCCACGAATGACAACACTGTGGAGATCCGACGTAGAACCGCCCTTGGAAACCGGTGTTACTTCTGTTTGTCGAAACAACTGGCGTCAAAATTCCTGACTGGAAGGACTAAGATAATGCTCTACAAAACTCTTATTTTGACAGTCCTGCCATACGGAGCCAAAAGCTGGGCGATAAGCAAAACTGCGGAGCTGATTCTTGGTGCCTTCGAAAGAAACATTCTACGTCGGATATACTGTCCCGTCTGCGAGGAAGGCGGAGGGAAGGAGCTGTACCAGGATGTGGATGTGGATATAGTCCGTCGACTGCACTGACTCGGCCACATCGAGCGCATGGACAACAATGCTCCAGCTAAGAGGATTTTCGAATCCGAGCCTCCTGGTTAGAGAAGGAGGGGAGTACCTTATCTCAGGTATAAAGACCAAGTAATCGCGAATGCAAGTCAGCTTGGCTTGATGACTGGAAACAGCGTGCCCAGGACCGTCAACAATGGAAACACCTAACGCTCAGGATCGGACGCTGAATGGGTCGCCATAAGTAAGTAAGTAAGAATCGAACTTGTGCCTTAGAAACTTGTCCTTATGGATACTGACTAATGAGTAAGACATTCACGTAAAGTCGGCAAGTTAGAATAGGTTTGGTTCTAGTGGTTGGTTGTGCCATCTGGCAGTCACAATATAAAACCATTGTAAATCATTCACTTAATAGAAATTACGGCTGTTGCAATAAACGAGGTTTTTCCACTTAGCGGGTCACATTTGATTAATCGCGAATTTGTATTCAAATGGTGTTGTTTCTATATATAAAATGGCAATATATTAAACACATCACTGAAAAGAAAACATACTTATTGCTGAACACCCTTTTTTAAAATCTTAAAACGAAAGGTTAGGTTAGGTTGTAGTACCTTACTGGCAATTGAGGCAGTTAGGAGACCTGCCATCCATGCCTATCGCTACTGCAAAGCATCTACTGAAGCTTGAAACAAACACTAAAATGGGTACATGCTTTAGCGGCTCTGGGTACCTCATTACACAACACTTTTGGTCAACTCTCGATCTAAAACAAACATGTAGCCTCTTCAGAATATGTAGAACCATTATCGGTGTCATAACCGGACAATGTGCCTTTGGAACACAGGCGTCAAGGATAGGCCTCCTCTACATTGACTTCGGCAGAAGTTGGAGAGACGAGGCAGAAACCATTTCTGTGCATTTGCAGCAATTTTGCAAAGTCACTTAGATGACATATACTATGTTTCCACCAAACAAAACGGTGAAGTTTCGTCAAAATTTCTCCAAACCTAGTAGGTCTTCGTACGTTTTAGTTTAATTTACCACGAGGTTTCCGTGAAAACGAGTTCAAAGGAGTTCATCCGTCCATTAGAGGTTGTCAAACCGAGCAAGCCTACAGCGTGTACTTCAATTTATTTAGCTCATTTCGATGTGCATTTTCTCATTTTCTGGTGTTCTCAACACTGTCAGCCAGCCACTTCAAAATTGAAAGCTATGGCATTTGAAAATATTTCTAACTCGATAAGAACCACCTATTGAGGTTTCAGTAAAAGTTCATCCAAACCTCGCGGTTTCGTGTGAACATAGCATTAGCCTTTAACAATCTGGCGAAACTAGGTAGTATTAGTATCAGACATCTCCACCACTTTATCAAAGGAATCAGCGGAAACCAAATAATCCGTGTTCCAGCAGTCAGCAACTCTTACCTAACCTAAGCTTACCTAGATCACCCACAAGTTTGTGTTTCGATGGACAGTGAGGGCACTACACGAACAGAGGTCTTCTCCTATTCTTATTCATACAGTTTCCAAAGAAATCGTTGTAGGGAGTCTCATGGCTAGTGCGCTTGACTTACTTAATCTAAACATAAAAGTTACCGTTTGAGATTAAGTATCGGCCATATCTACCTTGTTTTAAGACACGTATTGTGTATTGTATCCAAGATTCATCATCCTATCGTGAATGTATCTAACTTTAAAATGTGGTTAGCTTTAGCGAGAGCCATCGATGATGTTTTTTTTTTTTTTGGGTGAGAAACTTTGGAATTACCCGATGTGTCACAATGTCTGGCACCCACATGAAGTGTATATTGACATTTCCAGCCACGTCATGAGGTCAAAATCTTGAATGACTAAAATTTAACAATACACATTCTTAATCGGTACGGAGAAGAATCAAACAGGGGACTTTCCTCCCAATAGACATCACAATGGGTCCAGTGGGACGCCCCTTTACCCACAACAATTGCCTCTTTTCTCGCTTCGGTTTCTGGGCAACTACAATTAGTGAAATGCGAAGATACAGTATCTATATTTAGTTCGTTGAAGTACATCTTCCAACTTTTATCCGCCTATGAATTCGCTAATGAAAGCCCAGCTTCTTGTTAGACTTCCAAAACAAGTGGAAGAAATCTGGTTTCTCGAAGAGAGATTGACATAACCGAGCTAAGTCATGACTAATCATGCATAAATGTCAGAAATAAATGTGAACAAAATGTCAAATTTGTCACACTCAAAATTAAAAAGCTTTCATCTAAAATTAGTCTGTCGTCGACTGTCATTCATCTGCACAAAGTGACTACACTCCGATCAACACTCCTGTCATTGGTTGAACAGAAAAGATTCTGTGTAAACTTTGCGACACAGTTATTATTATTTTTCTCAAATACTGCCATGACCTACAAGCCACAACTGAATGAACCCATAATCGCATTTCTACCCCTTCACATCACAAGAGAACAGGCAACAAAAGTTAACAACTAAAATGACTTACCTTGTATGAGCCACCACCACTCGAACCAGACACTGATGTCGGAGTAATGGTTGTGCCGGATCCAAGGCCATGCATACCGGAACCAGAATTGCCACCACCACCACTGTTCATATTATTTGACATGTTTTGTTGTTGCTGTTGCTGTTGTTGCTGCTGCTGCTGTTGCTGACGTTTTTCCTTGCGACTTTTACTCGAACTTGATTTATTATTTGATGATGATGAACCACCTCCACCGCCCGATACACCGCCTGAATTACTATTCCCACTACCACCAGCACCGCCAAGGCCTAGGGCAGATGGAAATGCAGACGCTAAGTCTGGATGAGGAAATGGTGATAGTCCGGACGCCTGGAGGCGGCTAAAGTAATCTTGTGCTGCAAGTTGTGCTACCGACCACCAACCTGAGGAGGAGACAAGAGCACGTGTCAAGGTTTATGGAAATTCCATTTGTGAGAAAAATAATCAGATCTTCAGATGTTCTTAAAAAAACATTGGGAATGTATCAGGTTGATAAGAACATTTTAACCGGACAGAAAATCCAACCATGACTTGGCCACAGAGAGGGGCGACATAAAAGCACAAGCTTGAGTTGAAGAATTTGACAGTACCGGCTTTTATATGTTCGTCTTCAAGATGAGAGAGACATTCTGATACATTCCCAAAAAAGCCGTTTCTCATGTGTTGTACAAACTCACTTGCTGGATGCAGACCTGCTAAACTTGCAGCTTGTGATGCAGCAACAGCCATTGTATTTTGATGATGATGTCCGGCAGCAGCCGCAGCTGCCGCCGCCGCCATTGAGTAACGATCATTTGATGAACTCGGACTTGGTAGCAAACCAAGGCCAGCGGCTGCAGCCGCATTAAATTGTGAGCTGAAGAGTGGATTTGATGCTGCTGCAGCAGCGGCGGCTGGATCTCGGCCCCAGTAAGCTGGAAAAGGACAAAACAAACAAATATTCAAATTTTGAATGTCGAAAAGGAAAAGTTATATGCTACATACCAAATAATGAGGCCGCGTCAAGAAGAGACTGATCATGACCAGCACCAGAACCGCCACCACCCGATGAACCGGATTTGCCACCGCCGGATTTACCATCCCCGCCGTCAATGTTCTTATCCATGTTCTTCATTTGAAATGTTTTATGTTTTTTGTTTCTGCTTTATGCTTGATATTAATCAATCTGCACGTACGTGTGCTTACAAAAATTCTGAAATAATTGTGCGATTTTTCACTAAAAAAAGTTATGTTCGTATATTTGTCTCCATAATGAGTATTTAGTTTACATGGTGACATTGATTTTTCTTTAGTGATCAGCTGCGATGCGTCTTAATCATCTGGAAAAGAGGGAAACAAAACAAAATTAAAAGATTAAATAATCGGCTTTTGTTGAATAAAATGGATTATTGTTATGTATTTGCTATAAATATTAAATAAACATAAATTAAGTAATCAAACACTATTCTTTATTGTGTTCTCTTTCGTAGCAATCGGCGCACTCGGCAGCAAAGACCAAAGTCGCTATTAAATCACTCACACTCTACTCTACATGCCATACGCGTGTGAGTGAGTGAAATAACTGTATAAGCCGGCTCCCGTTCAAAATGGATTAAGAGAACGCCGAGCATGTATGTTTGGCTGTTTGGCTTTGGCGCCTATTTTATTTTATTTTGATTAACTAAGGTGGTTTCTCTTCGGTTTCAAATTCCAGTTCGTTTCACATTTCGAAGAGATGCCTCTCTCTTTCCAAACAAAAGAAAGTGAGAGTGATTTCTCTTTGCGCATTTCTGGTTTGAGTTGAGTTTGAGACCGACCATTTTTGTGACTCTTCACTTCTTCGTAATCACTACAATATTTCCCCACGTTCGCTACACATTTTTCATTCATACTTTTTGCACAATCCCCATACACAGCCACACGTGCACACAGTGATACAGTGGAGAGCATTGCGCCTCACTTTTTTATTATGTAAAACAAGGGGAGACCGACCGATGACTGAGCAAAAAAGAAATAAACGTATAACACGGTTGTATTTATTTTTATTGTTGTTATTAAGCGTGGTTGCTTTTTACACTTACAAATTGTTGTTGTTTCGTTTTTGTTTTTTTTTTATGGTTTGATGAGGCTATGTTGGGGGGCGAGACGGTGTTAATTTAAGTCAACAAGTTGATATTGTATTTTATTTGAATCGGAAATTATTATGATACATAAATATTTTGTCAGTGCGGTTTCCTGACCAAAAGACATTTTCAGATGAAACCACATCGTTGACTCGTACTGTGCATAAAATAATTTATGACATTGGGATGAAATGTCAAATTTATGTCTGTTTGTCAAAGAAAAAAAAGGTGGGTTATGAAGCCGCAATCGAAACAAATTTGTGTAGAAATTGTGAGGGGTTCAATTGGGATATTTGGGTCAATCGATAAGGTATTCTTCGGGAGAAAATGCAAGTTTGGAAATCGGAACCACTCGGGGTTCAAAAGAGTGCGTCGGTTGTCCTTACTCAGGAGTAGCTGTTGTATTGGATAAAAAAAACTTCAGCATATCTTCTCTGAAGCGGCAAGTTTTCGTGTATGACTCCTGAAAGGATTGATCTGTATTTAGCACAGGACCATGTACCCCTCTCTTTTCAGTAGGGGGGGATTTTAGGAAATTTATTGTGCATGCACTGTTCTTCATTATGCTGTGGTGAGTAATAATCTCGAGGAATTTCATTAAGGCGCTTTGCGAGGTGGCAATGTGAGATGTTAACGATGAAAAGTTTTCTAAGAGTTCAGCTGTTTAAGGAAAAGAAACAGCCTGTTCACGGTTTAGGTAGGTGCTAGTGCAATAACGTGAGCCAACGACTTTCTGAAGACAGGCAGACGATCTTCAGATATGGGTATATGTGAGTTTGTGAGGCAAGGCTGGAGCCTTCATGATGCTGACCGAGCTAGAATGTCATCTCAGTGTGTTGTAAGAAATAGAGAAACTAACCAGATATGAAATAGAAAATAGGGACTATTGTGAACAGTTCAAAATGTGGAGCTTGGCGGCTGTGTTTTTATTTTAAGAACTTGTCGACTCAGAATATGTTCAACTTCCTTCATATTTGGCGTCACAGTCCGAGGTGGACTTTCTGGGCCTCAACCAACAAGCTTCTCCAACTAGTACGTTCTCTGGATTGCTACCTCCAGTGGTGAGGTCTGGTACGCGGGTGTCCTCTGTTGAGTTGTTCCATGGGTTCGGAGTCGAAGACTCTTCGGGCCGGAGCTGTGTTGTTCATACGCTCTACACGGCCCAGCCATTTTAGGCGTTGGATCCGCCGACGCTTGGATAGACTAGGCTCATGTCGCTGTACAGTACAGTTCGTAGAATCTTAGAATCTTCTCCTTCACAAACCGTCAACGCAAACAGAACTAAAAGTCGCACCAGGAAATTTCAATGACTTCCTCATCCGCTCTAGAGATTGTACGTGCCTCCGCGCCGTAGAACAAGGTCTTGTATAAAGTCAGCTTGGTCCTTCGAGATGGCTCTATTACACTAGTACCTCTTGAGCGCGTGGAAACAGCGGTTGGCAATCTGCATAATGGTACTGCGGAGCCAAGGTAGACGTAGTCATTGACTACGTCGAAGTTATAGCTGCCCAATGTGACGCTCCGTCCTAAACGTCCTAAACGATGTTGTATGATCTTTCTTGACGACAGCATATACCTGGTACTTATTGTGCGTTCATCGGTAAATAATAACTCGCATTCAAGGTTATGTTAGGTTAGGTTAGGGTTAGGTAGGGGGCTGCTAGTGCATTCACCAGCATTCTTAGAGCATATTGGTCCATTGTGATACCCATAGTCAGACTACTACCACTGATTGACTACTCCAGTGATAGTGCTGTGATAGTGCTTCATCCCAATGGCAAATGGTGACCGGAAAAGATTTGAAAACCAGATAAAAGCTTTCACATCCAGTCGTCTTTAGTTTAGGTTTGGTTGAAGTGGCTGTACGGAATGAAAGCAGCCACACTAAATGCCTGCAAAGGCCCATTGTGCTACCACACGGATCAATGAGTACATATTCCACAAACCAGTTGATGCTATTAAAAAACGATGAAGATGGCTGACTTTTAAGCTGCTTAGATCAGCCAGGCTATCAAATTAGTAGGCCCCCGAAAGTCTAAATCTACGGGACAAGAGAACAACTGCAGATAGTTGCATAGCAAGGTTACAGCGTTTTCTTCCTCATCTTCGTCCCTCCAGCTTCTGCAGAAGTCGTTGTGTTGGAGACCAAGTCGGAAGCCGCAATGACCTGTTATAACGCCAATGAGAGTTATAGACTTCTATGATTCGGCCTCCCAGTTTAAACAGACGCTTAGGGTCGATCGATGGCTAGAATTGTTTGCTAATGGGGCATCCTGTGCCAGTTGACCATCTACAATTCATTTCAACTCGTATTCAAACTTCTCCAGAAGTATGAAAGCAGCGGGGATCTGTAAAGATAATTAAACCAGAGGCGAAAAACCCAATCTAACTGACAAACGTAAGCCCCTTCAAGATAAGATCAGGGAGGTCAAAAACCTTTCGTCAGCAATTTGCGCATCTCAATAACAGACATCTCACAGGCGGCACAGACATCGTTCCTATGGATGCTTTCCCTTCCCCACCATATTGTAGCCACCATCACATGTGTTTGCCTACGCACTGATGTTAGACGATGACTATTTAAATATCGATCGCTAGTGACTATAAAATTCCCACAATCAAGGTCACCTTGAGCAAATAAGACGCGAACCAACTGAGACAAACAATCAACAAGCCATCTGCCGCAGGGGCTGGCATTATGCAAATCGCACATGTAAGACACTATCCCAGCTTATATCGAATAAACAAACACCATCGCACGCACATAGTGTCAAAGTTGTCCCATTTCAAAAATCGCCAGTCGATTTGTGAGGACCTAATGGCGGGGCCAGCGAGAATGATGAAAATCAATTGAAAACGACATAACTCATGTCCAGCGTGACTCATGTCTTCGAATACCGACGACGACGACAACTGATAAATGAAAAATAATCAAATAGATGGAAAATTATTGCGAGTTACTTTCAACTAGACATACGATTGATTTCATTTTCTTTGTTTGTTCTTCTTTCGCTCCGAAATGATTGTCAGACGCTTGTGCATGAGCAATCGGGGGATGTCGATGTGAAAACTGAGTTGTCGGTAAATGAATAAAATATTTTCAAAGTAACCGGAAAATCTTCCGTCCGGGAAAAAATCTCAGGCGTGGGGCATTTTAAAATATGGAAACGGAAATTCTGACGGCTGTTCATCATGTTTCCCCCGGACTTTTGGATTCATGTGTACTCGTCGTCGCACAAGCTGAACAGATTCACGAGATACTCGTGCGCATTAATAGACCATGAATGTATGTGCATGTGAAATGCTTACTCATGTATGTACATGGCGTGTCTCATCGTAAATGAGGAGAGTTCATATTGAAATTGACCAAAACAACAATTGTTGCTCATCATCTGATTGTGAAGTAATCGATGCAAGTCTATAATCGATAGAAATCAACAACGAGGAATCCGGATGAAACACTTTGCAGGACGATGAGGCCCCATAGCATCTTATCGTATTGCTACTACATACTTGACTTCGACAGTCAAGTGTCGGGAGCACTTAAGCCGAATCTTTATGTTTGTCTCTTACCACAAGTGGTCAAACATGAATCTGAAGAACTTTCCATGTTATAAAACATGATTGGTGCACGTTCCTAAGTCTGCAACTACGACTCCGCATGAGGACTAGCTCAATTTAATGATATCTTGGATTAAAGATAGATTCAACACAGATATTCCCAACAAGCAGGTCAAGTTTCTATTTGAATGATTGCAGAATCAAATTGTGGCGTGCTGGTTTGTTTATATCAGTGGTAGTGAAGTTCCTCTTTCTTTCAACAGACACGGTGGAACGTTTCAGTGCTTGTCCTTATCTAATGTAGCACACGCATGTGAAAGGAAATCGATTTAAGGTGCAACATCATGTAGGTATGTGCTTGATTAACTAAATTGATTACTTTAACGTTCATTTGATGGCTTGAACGGTTTTTCATTCTCCTCAGAAGATCGCAATCCGATGTGATATATACAATCAATACATTTTGGAAGCAAATCGATCAAAACCGAGTCCACAAATAATGGCAAAACTCCTGCATAATTGGACAAGATGTTTTAATAGTTAAAGAGTGATTCAGAGTGTCAACCGTCTCCACATCATCGTCCGATGGGTTCCATCACACAAATTGGTTGGTTTCATTATCGCATTAACCCGTGATTCTGACTAGGAACATACTAATTACTAGTATGGTTAACCCTTGTAGTGAGTCATATTCGCTTTACACAAAATTGTCCAACTATTAGTGGCCCTTTACACGAGTGATTAACAAAACCAAGTGACTCACATTACCCAGAATGTTGCCGTTAGAGCATAACAATCCAAAAAATAGGTCAAAAGAACAAATTCCACTTTTGTCAAAGTACCTATTCTTGTCTAGACAAGCGGAATTGTACACGCGTTAAGCAATCATACCGAACAACACATTACGCACACACTCGTTGTCTTCGTCGACAATAAATCCAATTGAAAAATCGATCTTGACGATGATGGATCATGTATAGCAACTTTTAATCTTCACACAATCCAAGCCAACAAGTTATAAATTGTCTCATATTCCAGCGAATCAATTAGTTACCAGAGAACAAAACATACAATCCCCTCACACACAGTAACTGTCACGGAAAAATTGTTGTTCACTAGGCTGCTACACCGCTATTCACTATTTACACTTAATTATTTGTGTATCAGTTTTATGTAAACACAAATTCATTTTTATTGCATTTATTATTAGCTGGCGATTAATTTTAATTGCATTCATCAATGAGCGGCTTTACAAACACGAAGAGTTAAAATTCATTTCAACAACTATTACTCACAAACAATGTCGTTTTTCATGGAAAACCCCCATAGAAGGTCATTCGAAATCGAAAACAACAACAAAACAATGCAAGTGTCAACCAACTTATTCCACTTATCCCACACTCTCGTTATCTCCCTCTCTTCATCTGACAGTCCCACTCGTTCTCATCTTCTGTCGTAGTCTACGAAGAATGGGGGTAACAAAAATCAATTTATGTTTGACATTTTCTTTTATTCTCCTTATATTTTTTGTTTGTTTTTTTGATTTGTTTTATTTTCTCTCTTCTTCGCTACACTTCTTATAATCGTGTCGTGACTCTCTTCACGCGGACTCTTCAAAGAGAACTGCCTCTGCCATGCCTGCGAGCAAACATTTAAGAGAACATCAAAGGGAGAGCGAAACATTTGCTTTACATATTCGGCTTTGCGTTTGCACCTCCAACTTCAACAGAAACACAAAAGAAAAACAAAACTGACACTTACACACTCATACACACAGCCCGCAGCCGTTTACTCACGCATATTTCTGTTTCTGTTCCCACACACACACTTCTCACTGACGCACACGAACACACTCACAATCGTCGTACTTTTTTTTTCCTCATTCCCTTCATCAATTTTCACAGAATTTTGTTGCAGCACTTTTTTTTTCTTTTCACCTCAACATTGAGCACATTTTTTTTTGGTACGTTTATCCTTTCGTTTTTATTGAATGTGTGTTTTATTCGCGACCACACTAAACACTATTCTTTTTTGATGTTTTTGGTGGAAAATAAATAAATTATCATGGGAAAAACTGCACAAAAGCTTTTCAGAAATTTTTCGAACGAATTCATCACGCCGATGGTGTGTGGTGAGACTGAGAGTCGCGATTCAAATTGCTATTTCATTGTTTTATGAAGTTTTTTAAAGTGTTCTCGTTGAAAATATCCAATGCCCGATGGCGGGATCACCTGGTGAATGTGTTTTTTATGTTTTCTACTTATATTTGTTATTATTTACCAAGAATTTAATAATTTTCTGGCCGCGGAATTGATTTGCAGACCATCGTCTTTCAAGATGGCGACGAAGTTGCTGGCTGGCTGGCGAGCAGCAGC
This sequence comes from Eristalis intricaria, assembly GCA_964034865.1. Taxonomy (NCBI): domain Eukaryota; kingdom Metazoa; phylum Arthropoda; class Insecta; order Diptera; family Syrphidae; genus Eristalis; species Eristalis intricaria. Next base: position 66,465,858 of record OZ035877.1, read on the forward strand.
AGCGCGAGAGTGGTGGTGGATTTGTAGTTTTCGTTTTCGCACAGAATTGTTTTATTTTTCTTCTCCTCTCTGTGCTCGGTGATGGTTTCTCGTCGTTGTCGTTTTCCTTTTTTTTGTTTTTGTGCTGTTCAGCCGAGTTGAGTTGGTCGTTTTCTTGGTGGTTATGTGTCGTTCGTTCATCCGTTGTGTTGTTGATGGCGAGAGTGCACGAAGGTGGTATTGGTTGATGATGATGATGGTGGTGGTGGTGGTTTTTTTAAAGGGAATCTCACTGAGGAGTTTTATTTTATTTTTTTTTTTCTTATTCTCTCATTTTATTACTCGAAGGCTTATATTTTATCAGGGCATATTGTTTAATAGCCGTCTCAATGTTTATATAAACCGGCAGATATTCGTCATATTTCCCAAGTGCAACGATCCCATTAAGCACAATCCGGCGGACATTTGATTGGTTTTAAATGACATTTATAGCCGCAACTGTCACTGTGACAAAGATTTCTTTAATTTTTTTGTTTATTGGGGATCACAAGAACACATTTTGGAAATTGTTGCTATTAAATTCAGAGGGAGGAACTTTAACACACTAATCATTCTTTAAAATTATACCATTTATGGCGTAAATGCAGAGGCAGCACCAAAAGGCTGGGGGACATGATAAAATTGGAAAATCGAAAAACACACCAACGACTACGAGAGGGAACACAAACTTCTGCTGCTGCTGGTGCTGCTTGCTCACTCAAGTAAAATTCAGAGAAACACCACGAACGGGGCGGCCGGAATGGATGTCATTATGATGGCAGAGGTAAAAAGGACACAAAAGTTGAATATAAAAAAAAAAAAGAAGAAGTAGAATCTCCTTGGGAGAGGGAATCAAAATTGTGTGTATCTATCTCTTGCGGAGCAGTAGCAGCACCCGTCGGGATTTCAATTGTTGCGGTGGTGAGACACAATCCCAACCATATACACACGGATAGTTGTTCGTCGTTCTTGGAGTCATGGGAGCGGGAAGTAAAGGAAGCCCTAGAGTAAAGGTGCTACACATATAACTGCTAGAGACAAAAAATTGCATGTATCTGGTGGATTTATATTTTTTTTTTTGTGACATGGCATTGTATGCTGGGAGGGGTGAAGGATTCGATTTTGGTTAATTTTTCAAATTGTCACAAAGTATATACTGGACTAAAGAGGAAGGAGGGGGACAAAGTCAAAAGCAATTTCATTGCGAATCCGTAAAGAATGCTCAAACGCAGACCAAGCCCACTTAAATGAACACGAATGGAAATTTACCTCAAGTGCTTGTGCTTCACTCTATACGTGTGTGTGTGCAACGCAATGCAAATATTTGACAAAGTATGGAAATATAAAAAAAAAAATGTGGAAAAACGGAAATGGTCAGGCGGTCAGTGCGCGTTCTGTTCATTTATTATAGAAGCGTTTTAACATTCAATCAAGGGGTGTTAAAACAGCAAAGTTCATTTTTTTGCACGCGAAACATGAAAGCTATTAAGTAACACTCTACCCTATCACCCAGTCTATTCCTAGGGAGGAAATGTTCGTGGGTAATGCGTTGTAAATGTTTAAAATGACGCGATGTGTGAACAGCCAATTTCTTTATGTAAGTCAAATTCACACACCGGTTTTTGGTGCGTTGGTTGACTTTTCCAGATTAAATCAATCAATTAAGTGGTTGTTGTCGAAAACAAGAGCTCTAGGGATCTTTCTTGAAAAAATCACTAATAGTCATGAGTTTGAATAAACATTCAAGAGCGCCACAAAAAGAAACGTAATGTCATACCGCAATAAGTCCACGCCTGAGTACTTAGTGCGGCATGCGCTACGATAAGACATTTCATGCTGCTGACAAATTCTTGTTCGTCATCAAAAGCCTCAATTTTGAGATAGGAAATATATCTGTCCACGGAATAAATGCTAACTCCAGAATAGAGTCGCCACTGGTAATCGCTGCTCGGCTTCTACTTCGGCTTGTCGACGGAATTGAGGTCAGGACTGACTGAATAGAAATACCAAAATCATGGTCTTAATTTGTTAGTGCTGCTGCAAGGGATCCGAAAGCCGGACGATAAGCAAAACCCACATTGCGGATTACTTTTCCAATCAAAAGAAAAATTCGATGGTCTCATCTGTCAGAAAGGTGGGTGGAAGAGACACCACCAGGATGTAGTCTGTCCGAAAATACGTCGACAACACTCGGCCAAAGCGAGCACATGGACATCAATGCTTCAGTTAAAAGGGTCTACGAAGTCAAGCCTGCTGGTTTCCGAAGGAGAGGAAGATTGAAGATTGAAACGCGGAAGCAAGACTGAAGGCAGTAGTTGGCACTCAGGCTCAGTGCCTACGCTCAGTTATATAGATCTTACTCACTTACTTATAAGGCCAGCGACCTTTGTATGGTCAGGGCCTGATCAATCGCTGACAGTCCTGAGCACGCTGCTTCCACTCATCAAGACCAAGCTGTCATGCATCCGCGGGGACTTAGTGTCTGCACAAGAGATTCGGTCTGCCTCTTCTTCTCGAATTAGGAGGTTCAGATCCGAAGACCCTCCTAGCTGGAGCGTTGGTGTCCATGCGCTCGATGTGGCCGAGCCGGTGTAGATCCTGGTACAGCGCGTGGAGATCGCGGTTGTGTTTTCTCCTCAATTCACCTTCCTCGCAGACGGGACCATATATCCGACGTAGAATTTTTCTTACGAAGGCACCAAGAATAAGCTCTGCCGTTTTGCTTATAGCTTTCGACTTCATATAGCAGAGCTGGCAAAATTAGAGTTTTGTAGAGCATAATCTTGGTCCTCCGAGTCAGGAATTTTGAGCCCAGGTGCCATACCAGACAAACTGAAGTAAGAACGGTTGCCAAAGGCGGTTCTACGTCTGATCTCCACTGTGATGTCGTTTGCCCCAAGGTAGACAAACTCCTTTTCTATACCTCGAAATTGTTGCTGTCGATCGTCACATTTTATCCCAGATGGTATGCGACGGAAAGTTTGTTTCTTAGTCGACAGTATATATATTGTTTTGCCCTTATTGATTTTAAGACCAGCTGGCTTCGCCTCTTCTTCAATTGCCGTGAAAGTCTTCACTATGGCACGTTGGGAACGCGAAACGATGTCGATGTCATCTGCGTATCCCAACAGTTGGACTGACTTGCAAGAGATAGTGCCTTCCGTATTTACAGCTGCCCGCCGCACTATATTCTCCACTAGCAAATCGAAGATGTCACACGACAGTGCAAACTCTTGCGGAAAAAAATTCGGTGCAGGTTTCAAACGGCTGAGAAGTCCTTGAGCCGAACTGCACGGTGCGTCACGTGTGTGTTGGCGTCATCGATTTCCCCGTGATCCCGAATACAGCCATTTGTCCCTAGACTCTATGATATCCTTGAGCTGTGAGGTTATGAGAGACCTTTCCTTCAGGTGTAGAAGCTTTTTCTTCTCGTTGGCGTTGGTGTTCGACGTAGGCATACCGGCGTCAGCCGGACGCACGTTGAAGAAACCTGGACGAGTGCTGTCGTACTCAAGTGCAGCAACTGATGACTTAAACCACCCCGTGCTCTTAACGAATTTTAGAAGATCGGATATATCTCCATTCGCGAAGTCTGCAATCTGTGGGAAGAATCTTTAGCCCCGCGAAGCTAGGCTCCGATTCTGGCCAGCTAGGCAATGACAAAGCAGATGTTGGATTCCATGCGTTTGAGTTTTCATTCAGTTTGAGGTTAAACTTCCTTCTGCAAGGGGAAATAAAAATAACGCGCATACTTTTTCGTTCGAACACATTAAGCACTTCTTCATCCAAGCAGTGGTGGAGTGAGTCATAAATCAGGTTTCCAGTGTTCTGTCTCTTGAGGGATTGAGTCCAAAGAAACAATGGTCGCCAAGAGTAGTTCTGCATTGGCTCCGTCTACTTCTTAACAAATAACTACACGTTGCGTGATGATAAGCCGATCAGGGTGCGTCAGTTATTGTCAACAATGTGCTCCACTAACACGCCTACGTCGTTTTCTGGACGGTTCTTTAACGATCTGGAATGTCACCTCAAAATGACGGGAGATGGTGAGATCAAAGATTTCCATCAAAATGCCTCTCCAGATTTTCATTTTTAGCTTGGCTGTCATATGCATGCGGTTGGCAAGGTTCGAATATCACGAATCTGTGAGCGATGCGTGGCGTAAATAGTAATGCCGTACGCCTTATGGGTACGTTCATAGACTTTTGCCTTGTCGTACACATATTCATCACAGTCATTCCATCATCTCCGATATTTCTGGCTTCTTTCTCGAATCGCGATGAACACCAAGTTGTTGAACCCTTCTGTTAAGATCTCAGTTTGATTAAGAGACGACACTCTGAGTGACCGATCAATCATAACGGAAGATACATTCACACACAGATAAACCCCCCCAGGGAGTCGAGTGGGAAGGGGGGCACAATATCATTTCGATTTCCAAAGCACACGCACAGGCACTCGCATCACAAGCTGGCCAGTTGATGGTGCCAATATTTATAACAACATTTATGCTCACACGAAAGTTATGCGTTATGTATTCCATGAAAAACAACACACGGAATGGTATTCAAAAGATTCACACTCGTTCGCTCTTTTGTCTTTCATTTGCATAATCTGTCAACGGATTCATTTGTTATTTCTCTTTCGGATTATTCCATGAAACAGCCGCTTAGAAATACTATGTACCATACCACGTCGGTTGTTGTTTTTCCCCCCTTTTTTTTGTTGTTGTCTTTCTTTTTTATTTTATTATTTTCTCCTTAAACACAATTGATCAACAGACGAAGGCGAGCGTTTCTTTGTGACGGAATCACACACAAACCCGACCTCGATACTGCTCCACTACTTTTTGCTGTGTGGCTGTGTTTTGCTCTGCACTGTCCACCCGACCTTTCGTAATCATAATTTAGTGAAGCAATCAAATAATTTCACACTCTACTTCGCGTCTTCTTTAACGTTTTATTTTTTTCTACAATTGCTGCTTGCTTTCCTTACTTCTGTTGAGAGTTCGAGAGTATGAGACGAGCTAGGTTGTTGACCCCAAAGGGGGGGAAGAAGTGTGCTCATGTCTGTATGGATCGGGGTGTGCTTGCGCGTATGTAAATAGACTCACGTCAGCAAGCATCTATTATAGACCGTGTACTTCGTAATTATTTAGATGGCGTATCTTTTTGGAACACTGTCAGATATTGTACATCAAACGTGATTAATAGCTGTGCGATGAAGATTTCTTTTCTTCTATTCTTCTTCCTTTTTTATTTCTGACCTCATGAGATGATCAGTTTTGTAAGGCATAACTTTTATTAAATTGTATTCTGATCACTCATATTTAACCGTTAGATTACAAAGCACTGGAAGTCGAGTATGTAGAACGAATGGTCATAAATTGTAAGTCCAGGAATTGGAATTGGTATTTCAAGTCTATTGAATAACGAGCGATGAAATCTGTACTGTAACGAATGCACTTCAATTTCAAGCAAGAGTCAAGGCACAACATGATATCTAATTGTTATGTACAAAATGACATTCACATCTCTACCAGTCAAACTAAATGGTCAGTCTTTGGCGCATTGGCGATGGTATGTGCTTTATCGAGTATACGAGAATGTTATGAAAAAGGCGGCACCCTCACTATCAGCTTTCCATTTCGAAAAAGAATCCGCGCTTTTGACAAGCACGACACATTCATTCCTAAACATTATTGAAGATGACGTCTCATTGACAGATATTTTGAAAGATGAGGAAATGGCATTCACGTCTCAAAATTGTAAAAAAAATAATTACATTTTTTTCAGAGATAAAGTTTCTAATTTTATCATGCTAAACAAAACATTGTAACATTGAAATTATTATTAAGTCATCGTTAATTTTGAAGAATAGCTGACGATACGAGAATAATCAGCATCAACGGCGATCAATTTGAAGATGAAGACACATCGACTGATGGTCGATTTCAAAGAAAATCCCACCAAAAACGAACGAAATTCCTTCAAAACATCAATTCTACTGCAGAAAGGGCCTTTGCGCGCTGTATGATTAAATTAAAGTATTAAGATAGACAAACATTAAAGACTTTCTTATCAAAGTTGGTCCAATAAAAGTAATTTAAAAAAGTTTTTAACTGGTCACATAATTGTATTTTATTGTTTGTAGTCCTTCTTGGTCAAATAAACTGGACAAATTAGCTGATCATTATATTTATAATATTTTTTACTATATTTAGATAATCGCTGTAAAATATATAATAGGCGTGGTTCTTGTAAAATCAGTCAATCTTTGGCGTGTTGACGATGGTATGTGCGTTATCGAGTATATGAGAATGTTATGTCAACGCCGCGGCACACCTACTTGCAGCGAATCCTATTCTCAGCCCATACGGGTGTAGCGTTAAATGCTCGCGGGTATACAAACCCGCGTCACAAAGTCACAAGTGTTGACTTTACAAAGGCCAATGCCAACTTGGTGTTGTTGGCTGAAATCGCGCTTATACCACAAAAGCAATTTAATCTTGTTGACGAACAGAACAATTAAAAAACAAGAGAACATTCAGATGTAAGCTGTCAATTTTGACATGGCCTAATCATTTCATTGCATCTCATCTTCAATGGCACGCATGAACCACTAGAGTTCGCGGGTGACAAGCACGCACGAGATATCTCAAAGCCATTCGATCCTCCGCCATCAAATCAAATTCATCATGAGTAAGGTATGTCTAAGAGCAACCAGGACAAATTTTTGGACTTGGTCCAACCACATCGTCCTTGGTCTGCAAATCAGTTACCTATCTGACGAAATCGTCCTAATCATGGAGTTTATAATCTAAAGATTAAAAAATCTGTGAATACAAAACAAAGATTGATGAAGTTCTGTCGATTCAGCTTTAACATTTTCGCGAACAGAGCGTCATATGCCGCTGAATTTTGTAGTTTTTATCGGAACAAAGTGGCATATCCCGACCAAGTTTGCTGTCCTCTAAAACACAGTGCGTTTAAGAGTGTAAAATTTTGATTAGGTGGGACAGAGTGACATTTGTAACCTTCGCTTTTTTTTAATAACACTTGAATTGTTATGGTCATCATTTTGGTGAGTATTTCGTTTATTTAATTCAATTGGTTCAGGTTCCCAAGGGAACTTGGGTCTCTGTCTTAAATTTGTGACTTGCCGTGAAAGTGTTAATAGTTTTCGTTTACGAAACAGCTTTAATACTTCAACACATGAAAACGAAATCTATTCTTACAAAAAAACAAACTAACCTATGATCTGAAGACACAAATTCATTGGCCGACTTATTTGTGCAGGAGTTTCGAGTCATCCAATTTGTCCAATTTGTAATCGAAAGTGGTTGCAGGGGAAGGGCCTTAAAGGGATTATACCTACTATTACACTCTCTTTATACAAAACACTGTCTACATGCCCCAGGCATCTTTGGTAAATCCCTACAACTTAAATCTTAGACATCTGAGATTAAGCAACCATGCCAATTCATGATTGATCAAGAGCAATTGATGAAGCATATTTTGGTTTCCTTTGAAAAAAGCTGTTTCAATAAAGGATTCTCATTACTTTCAATCTATTGTTGCCGCATATTGAAATGAGCAAGCCATTCGGATTAATCTTTGGATATTATGTCCTTCAAATTGCTGCAACGGCTTATCATGTGAATACGGGAATGAAGGCATTTTCGTGAACATCGTAATTCAACCCTAAGCATTTACAAGCCGTCTTAGGGACCGCCCCGATTTTTATCAGTCGTCGAATTCTAGATTCTTATGCATTTTAAGAATATAACGTAATGTATCATTAGTTTATGTTTTTTTTTTTTTTGAATTTTGAAAATAAGACTTATTGTAAGAGTATTAACAACAATTAATTTTTTTTTAATATCTGAAATCTCAAACTGATTGTCATAATAATCTGTGAGCGGTCTCCAGGACAGCAGGTAGGCGGATAAGTGGCTGAAATAGGTGATATGTGGCTAAGGGAGTCTGTGAAACAATTCGACTATTAATACATGTTCTTTTATTTTTTGACATTCCTAAAACAAGTTCTATACATGCATGTGCTTATTCGTTTGCTATGACTCCAAGATGCTGAGTACAAACTAATGCCCCATCTATTTTGTGCGTCCAAATGTTGGTACATATAGTAATTATTTATGCAAGCCCATCCCTCCCAAAATTGTGTGTTTAAAGTTCAATAAAAATGGTGATTTATTTGAATAAAATATTACCCGCTTAAGGACTCTTTTTTTGGCGCTACAGATCGACGGCTTATGCATCAACAATAGATGCAACAACAGACAAACTTCTGTAAGTCGAACAATCCATAAATCCAACACGTTCCAATAACTATTCGACTTATGGATTTGACTGCAGTGGTCTTTAAGTAAGACACGATATAAAAAGTAAGCGTTGTTTTGAGTCGGATCTTATGACGAACCTACGATAGTTTTGCATGCATTCTACGTGACTTAGACATCCCAGCCATTGGTTGCGTCTGATTCAATTCATGTCTCTTTACAGCCTGTACAGTTTGAAACTTCTCTCCCAATAACTATCGATGTAAGAGCAGAGAAACAAAACCGTTCGCTCACAAAATACCAAAAGTGTAAACTTACTCCCGCTTTTGATAAACTACGAAGGCGTTGTAGAAATCCAACTTCGTTTGTCGATATATGATCCTTCTATTCGGTTGCTTTTAGATTTGCCTCTTAGAGTTACCTCTGGTCTATAACTGCCCATAAAGTCATTGAGGTTAAACCCGATACTGTAAAAGCATTAACGTAAGTCTTTTGCAAACAATTCCAAGATCGACGATCAGCCGCAGCAATGCTGGAATTCGAAGTTCCGATGTTTCCAAACTAGGTGGCTGGCCGAAACACTTTTAAGGGAAGTTCCTCTTAAAGATGATCACAACAACAGATTGGCTCCTCTGTTCCTAGCATCTACGTATCAAATTCAGAACTGCATAGGATCTGGAGCTCGGAATTATGCCATTTGTACAATCCTCCAGTGAATTTGCCATTTACACCTCAAAAACAAGCAAATTCCAGTAAAACCTGGCATTCTTTTGAAGGAGATAAAGAAGTAGACAGGGCATGGTTGCAGAGCCTGCACACATCACATCGCTCTCCTCTTGCGGTTTCACCAACTTCCATTTGAACCTCTGGTGCTGGGTGCTGATGAATAAAACAAATTTAAATGGAAATCACACAGAATTGCATTTATCAAAAGTTGATTTTGTATGTGCCCGTCCGCCGATGGACAGCAACTCCACCCGAACCATTGGAGTTACACAGGACTTTGGGGACACACCGATACACACACTTGTGTGCATATGTGCAACCTAAACCCGCACCAGAACATGCATTGATGGAAAAAAGCCCACGGAAAATCACAGTAATCCATTTATGTGTTTAGATACGAACATTTCGGGGAAAGCGGATGCGGATGCGTTTCATTTGCTGCACGGACGTCGGGTGTTTCCAAAAAACCGAAACCGCATCAGTGAAATGGGGGTGCGCGTACTTTGCAACAGAACCGAAATATTTGAAATACGTTTATTAATTAAAATCCCACCGCCCTGTGTTATGCCAATCAAAATTATCCACCATCTTTAGCGCCCTCTCTCTATTCACAGCCAGCGCTGCACAGACAGATCCCGATGGGCCAACACCACATACACACACGTGTAAGTATCTCTGTAGGTATTGTATTTCCGATACAGAAATTTAATAAATTTGTGAAAACGCAGGAGCACTCATACAATCCAGCCAAACAGGCAAACAACCCCAAACAGCCAGTCAGCCCAGCCAAGCAGGGACACTTCGCTCGCTCAACACCACCAATTCAAGAGGAATTCGCCGCATACACTATTATTCCGCTGCTATGTGTTACAACAATAAAAAGGGAACAGGAACACGGGGACACGACACACGAATCCGAATTCATTCCAAATGCGGATCTTTTTTTTTTCGAATTCGGTTGCTTTCGTTTTTTTTTCGCCCAGTGTTTTCGGTGTCTCACATTTACCCAACGTTCTCTCGCTCTCAGTTTATAATCTACACAAACACAAACATAAGAGAAAACTATACAACCGCAGGGGAAAACAGGCACACACAGCAGTCCCAGTCATCCTTAGCTAAAGGACCGAGGACCGAGGACCGAGGACCATGAGGTAAGGTGGGTAATCCTATTCCCATTCCGATTCACATCTCATGAATGCACACAACGATATGACGGGTGTGCGCTGGCGATGGGATGGAAGGAGAGGAGATAAACAGGAGACCATGTAACCGAAGCAACAACAACAATAACTCAACACGGGAACGACACCAATATCGAAATATAGGGACTCAAGTGTACATCTGCTATTTGGACTTGGACACGTTCCACAAGAGCAACGAAATGGCAGCAGCACAGCACACAGCACACACCACCACCACTGCCGAGTATGGGTAACGAGGCGACAGCAGCACCAGGAGCAGCAAAGTGATTCCATGAAATATTACTGCACACCAATGCAATAGGGTTGTGCACCGCACAGAACACAAGAACAAAAAAAAACCATACGAAAACAAAAACGGAAGAAAACACGAAATAAAGTGTGTCCTTCCTGTCACATGCTACGGCTGTGTGCGGCGAGTGCATCACAGGGGTGGCAACAGATATTCGGCCATGTGGAATCCATGTGGGCTCTGGTGCCTATTCAATATTGTGTCATAGAGTGACGGCCAGATGGATTATTTTGGATCAACACAAATTTCATTGATAACACACTAAAATGGACCTGGTCATGGTCGAGTCCTGCTGCATCGGTGCTCGACACGAGATAGATGGGCGTAAACTGGTTTTCTGAAGCTTTCAGTGAGTTTAGCTTCTTTTCATGCGGCCACATGGTTTTGTGGGTGATGGAGAGATCGCTTTGGTCGGGATTTGTGGAAATGAACGAAATTTGCGTTCAACCAACTTTTTTTCTTTGTTATGATGAGATTGCAGTTTGAAATGGGCGAGTGAATTTGATTGCAGTCTAATCTGCACTGCATTGACCTTATTCCGCGTTCCAAATGAGAGGTGGAGTGTACTGCATTACCGTCTACATCGTTACAGCGGGTAATGCAGCGCCCTCCATGACATAATGTTTGTTCTGCAATGTAATACGAAGGAAGCATGGCATGGAGAGCGGGTAGCATTAGTGTGCATTTAATGGGTATTTACAATAATTTGGCTATGGTTATATCACGACGTTTTTCAGATGTTCCTTTATGATATGAGAAATCGGCAAATTAGGTTCTCTTCACAAGGAACACTGAACCTTTAACTCTTTCAATTCGTTTTTTTTCCTTTTCAGTCTGTGTCCGTGGAACAATATTTGGCTACCTGACGCCGTTCGAGGCAGGGAACAGGGGAACGCGCAGGTTGATTTCGCCTCCAGCTTATAGGCACACACTGGTGGTCATCCTGAACTACATTATCTCACTAGCTCGTAATTCGACGATACGGTTAGCGACTTTTCGTAAGTTCTAGTTTAAGTATACTTAATTCCATTGTGGTTGGATCTTCAGTCTGCGAGAGATGAAACAATGCTAGTTTTTCTCTGGGCTGATGTTGTTTGGGGTGTTTTCAGCGGCCCCTGGTCCCTTTACAACCCATGCCAACGAACACATCGTTGACAGCTCCCGTCATTCGGCAATCACGTCAATCTGGTCAAGATTACAAAATTTCAACAAATGCCTTTAGTTAGATGTAAATTGAGAAATACTCGAGGACCTTGCTGAAACTTAACCGTGTCTACTTAGGAACAATATATGCGACATTCGATTTGCGTCACACTTAAGGCGTTAAAAGTGGCACCACCGCTAATCATCCTGGGTGCGTTCCCCTTCAATGAACGTCGACCACGATAACCTACCAACCTGAGGCTGATAAGGCCGTGGAACAACATAGAAGACCACGATAACGGTTGTGATGCGTAGTGAAGGTTAATTGAGGGCTGAGTGATTGAGCTCATCTAAGAAGTGGCGAAGATCAAGAACTTGGACAGTTCTAACCTCGTTTGCCATCTTCCAATTAACGATGATTTGATGAAATGCTTGCAAGCAGGAGAATCTTGACATATTCATAGAGCGTTACTCACCGACGCATGGTAAGGACTTTTAGTGCAAAGAAAATCAATAGAAACTTGTTGAACGAGTTCCACAACCAAAAATTCAGTTTGATTCGATTGAAGGACAAAGTTAAATTTGAAAACATCCAAAATCGGATACAATGTTTTTTATAAAAGCCGACATATTCTGCTTTTGTATTGGCCATTGATTGTCGTTACTGACCCTCAAACTAATGCACATTTTTTTAGAGTCCTTAGACCATGTTGGTCCATTGTGATACCCACAGTCAGACTACTATCACTGATTGACCACTACAGTGATGGTGCCGTTAACTTGAAAACCAGATAAAAGCCTATTAACTTTGCATTCACTGGGATTCGAAGCGGGGACCCCGCTAACCAGAGGCAGACACTTAACGAACTGCGCCATCCTGTCGCTGAACGTTAAATTGGCCACATTGTTTTATGTACGTGACAACTCATTTGACAGTTCCCAGTTGCTTTGAGGTTAGTTTGTTTATTTTACCAAGTGGGATTTTTTTAGAACCGGAGAACTTTAAATTTGCAAAATTGCCTTCTATGACAGCTCATTTGACAGTTCCCGATTACTTTGGGGTTAGTGTGGTTTGACAATTCATCATGATTAGACTCACTCCGGAGCAACGTATACAAATTGGCGAAACAATTTTGTGGAGAAAAGTTGTCATAAAAGCCGTAACTTTGGTTTACGATACGAATATAAAAATAGGCCGACAATTTTTGAGAGTATGTTAAATAAATCCGTTCTGAGCTTTACAGAAGCAACCGACCCGATTCAGCCAATGCATGGGATGGATAAAGTTCATATAAAGGCAATGCATGGGATGGATAAAGTTCAAATAACGGCAATACAAAGGTGCCCTTCGATAAACCTAAGCAATGATTACGACGAAGGTTAGTGATGTCTTTGGGTGTCATAACCAAATCCTAAAATAACTATCCCTTATTGATTGTTCCGATGAAAAACGAAATGAAGCCCATCTCGAGTCGACTTCAACAATCCGGGAGCGGAAGAAGTCGAAAGTGATGAGGAAAATGCAGATAGTGAATCCTCACGTCAAAAGTTAAAGCAGCTACTCAAGCGCTAAGCATTTGCCTTCAATGAGCTGAAGAAAATGCTGATTCACTGAGTAACATTGTAGCAAAATTTACGAGCGTTAGCTGTGGGAAAGACTGCGTCCAAAAGACAACCAAAATTTAAAATTTTGGTGTTTTGTAATATTGATTAAATTATCAGTTTTAGTCTGTTCAGCAGTACAAGCCACGTTTTTTACTATCTTAACTTTTTGTCCCATGTTTAGCTGCTACAATTTTTCGACTCGATTATTGCAAAAAAAAGCAACATAAGTAACTGCCCACATTTCTATTAGCTGCTTTTATTGAGGTGGCACTGTACTTCCTTGCCGACTGACATTTTACACTTTATCCTCAAAGTGCAGTGGATCGTGATCCACAAATATTCGAATAAAACCGGAACATTTAAACGTCATTATTTTGATCTGTAGAGAAACCGAGGCTAAGTTGTTGCAAAATATATGATTTTAACAATTAAAGATCGTGGCTGACACTTTAGTCATGTCTTTCCAATCACAGCACACCACAACTGGGGTGGGGTCCCACATGAAATCCACCTCGATTCTCACATCATTGAGATTATCAATTTTAAAGAAACGAGCTTCTTTAAATCCGCACTGAATTAATAGTGAATTGTATAACGACAAGAATACGAAATGTATCCTAGCTTCGCGCCACTACTAGACTGTTCCCAGCAATCAATACGTTTAGGTGTTGACTGACAGCGTGTTATCTTTTCCGAGAACGAATAGGCCACAAGTGCGCCACACCTATCCACCGGCTGATTGTTTGTTTATCAAAATAAGCGATAACTATGTTATTTCTTGTTGGAGTTGTCGTCAGTCGAAGGCGATAAGCGGGTGCTTGTCATTTAAAGAATACGACAAGCAGATACATGTAAATTAGTCCGAGCCCCAAATGGGGTTTTGCTTGACTTAATTTATACCTCGCCTCGTTGTCGTTATCTCAAATTGAATTTAGACAAAGAGCCCAGTGTGTCGCAGTTCTAACGCCTTGAGTGGGGATGAACGAACATACGATGGTGGCGGTGAGTCACACAAATATAATTTTTGACTGATTGAAGACTCTTGTGCGGAGGCAGACAAAGGAGGCAGAGTGTAGCAGATTTTGTTTGATTGGAATTAATGCTCGGTTCGGGCCAAGGTCATTGGATCTGATGATGTCGGTTGTGATTGATTTTCATAAAGACACGGGAATCGGGTTTTTCAAGGCGATTAGGCTGGTGCTGTTCTGTTTGACGGATTATGCAAACCGTGTTTGAAACACAAAAGCCATGACAGCCGACAAGAGAAGAAAAAAAAATGCTGTGGCGAATAGAAATCATGGAAAAGGGGTGTGGCTAGGTTAACTAAGACCACAGAAGAGTCTTTGATGAAGCACTCGTGTGTGTCGTTTATGAAAACAAGTAAATCCTTTGAACACTTCGGAGGTATCTGATGACTGATATAGCCCATGTCTAGCAGTCGAGCACTCCTTAAAATGTGTGATTTCGGTGAAATGCAGGGAATGTAATCGCTCGCGGGTTTCGGCAGCAGTTGCACTAGAGCTTGTGGATCTTACCAAGACATCCAGATGTAGCATCACTGACAAGGAATACCTTTTATCTTCTCCGGAATCGAGTGTCAAAACAACGTACCACTTACTTAACTAAGAACTTTCTCAGTAAACACACCTAGTTTGCACACGTTGTAAATGTGTCAGGTCATTGTGAACAGGTGACATGCCTGTTTATGCAGGAAAAGTGCTCACAGACAGCAGCGCCCCTACCTTGTGCGGCTTTCGAAATAGTCCGCAGACAATATTTCCTTGAATTTAGTCGGCAGGTAGCAACGGATACCAGGAAATGTGATGTATAATATTGAACTTGCTTGGCCATGTTCAGAGGACACCTTCTCCGTGCCGGAAACTGCATCAACAGCGATCCATTCGTGACTGGAATTTCTTACACACACACACGCACTGTTTCAAAGAAATTTCGGCTCCGAAGGAGCGGTGTATTTCTGCTAATCGCCAGGTCCATTGTTTTACCAAGGACGACCACGTGATGAGCTCTGTTGGAAAAAGGACGGCGATGCGATAAGAGAGTCCTAGGGTTCACTAAACAGGTTTAGGACTAAAAAACGGATAAATAATTCCATTGGCAAAGACTGGGTCGACTTGCCTGACTTGTAACTTAAACTGGAATCCAGTCATAGCGCATACGGAGTCCTGGAGAACCAGATGCCAGGGGACAACTGGATAAACAACTGCAGGCAAATTAAGTTGCGAAAAGGATCCCCAAGATTCGGGTATTATTATTCGACAGTCTATTGGGAATATCAGGAGACTTGTCCGACTGGCTATCATGAAGACGGACACTTAAACAATGATATAAGAAAAACTACTGAATAAGAATAAGAGCTACATGCAAATTTGAATTCCTGCTGAACGAAATAATGGCCAGCTATGGAAAGGACGATACAATCCAAAGAAAATAATGATAATAAATGCAGTGAAGTAATGGACTACTGGATGAAAGGTAGGTAAATGTCCGACGAATGTGGACGGGAGCGTTAAGGGAAACAAACAAGTAATTCCCAACTAGTCTGCCGTTCCCTAAGGTATATTTTGTACACGACACTTTTCTATTCTATTTAGCAAAAAAAATAGTCCATCAAAATTGATAGAAACAGAGTAAATAAGTCTCCGTATTACTATCAGTGGGAACTCCTTATTCGCCAGGGACGCGATATTCGTGGTACTGTCAGCAACATGTTTTTGAACGGAATTTTAATAAATGATTTCCTCTTATCCATGTATACAAAAGTTCTCAGCTTTTAAACAAAACACTTAACTTATATTGTAGTGTATTTCATCCACTTCATGTAAGTAATGTAGATTATCCGAACTATCAAAAAATGTGAGCTGCAGAAATGATACAATACACACTTGTAAAATGTGGACTTGTGGCCATTTATTTCTATCCGCAAATGTGAATTTTTTTATCTCATCTTTTTTCCTTTTCTTGTTTGCTTAATAGTTTTAAAATAGGAAGATGCCACAGCAAAAAGTGATTTTGGCGCCATCCCAGACTCATTCGATAATACATATTGTCACGGCAGAGAAGACAAACATCGATAGAAAGTTCTGTTTTTCCACCACCCGTTAATGCCCCAATCCGACATTTGAACCAAATTTTAATTAATCCTTTCAAATTAGATTACCTAGGTAAACACAAGAGAAGAATGCTGTGTGAAAATGTTGACAAGACAAGGAAAATGACTTAAATTTAGTTTTAAAAAATTCAATTTACGATAAGGTGTAAGAAGAAAACGCTCAAGATTTAACGACTTCTTTCATCCGGTTATAGTGTAAATTTTGCACAATTTTTCAGTTTTAATTGCATGCAATTTTACTATTTTCCATTACTTGGACAGAAAATGTTGCGTGAATGAGGAAATCGTTTGATTTTTGTTAAAGGTAACACCCAATTCACTACCAGATGTTTTTAGTAATCTCTGCACAAAATTTCCCAAATACGTTGTACAGTGTAAAATGTTCACTATATGACATACCGTATATTGATCCTTTATTGCTAATTGTTACGCGTTGTTTTTTTGTTATTAGAATAGTTTTAGCTTGTCATTTGTTTTAAGTGTATTTCGTTTCATGTCATTGATTCCAAACAAGTTATAAAAAATGTTAGTTGAGTTTCCAAGTAATGAAATATGAATGCGATGAAGACAATGTACCAGATGAAAATGAACCAAATACTGAATACGATTATTTGAGCGATGATTCAGATGATTTTTTGAAGAAGAGATAACAAGAGCAACATAAGCCCTCTGTCATATGTTCCCAAAAACCGTAATTTTTGTGACACTGCCATTCAGACGTTCATATTGTTACCGGCGATGGAGAAAAAAAACCAGGTATCATAAGTTTATATAACAAATGAAAGGCCGGTGTTGATGTTTCGGATAAGTTGGTGGCAGCATATTGCTGCAAAAGAAAAGTAAATATGTCGCAAATGGTTCTCTTTTGCAGTATTTTGTGTATTTCTGACAGCAATGTTTTTATCATTTTCAAGAAAATTAAAAAAAAAAAATATACAGTGGACTCTCCATAACTCGAACTCTCCCTAAGTCGAAACTCTCTCTAACTCGAACTTTTTCGCCATATTTTACATACATTTCCCCCAATTTCCCATACAAAAACCTCTCTCTAAGTCAAACTCTCTATAACTCGAAACGATTATGGTATCCCGTGACAATTCGACTTAGGGAGAGTTCACTGTACATATACATGTATATATATGTATACCTTGAGATGGTTTTTGAAAAATAACTTGAGAAGATTGTTTTTGATCGAAGAGTAATACAGTAGTGTCTGGCTAGCGTGAACCCCTGATTGCGTACTCTATACCGTGAACAAAAGAAACCTCGATAACGTGAACCATGGCAGGTTTGCCAATAAAGGCTGTTCTACTCCTGGATATTTGACCATGTCATCCCTCCGAGCTTTTATTATATCATATTCTCACAGTATACATGCCATTAAACCAGATTTAATAGAGGAGCGCGAGGAAATCAACGTTGAGAAGCTGCTTCTCCAAACGGAAAGAGCTATGCTTTGTTGGTTTGATCACGTAGCACGTATGTCCCCACCATCACGACTTCCGAGGCGGGCCTTGAATGCGATTCCATCAGGCAGGCGACCACTTGGCAAACCCAGGACAAAATGGTTGGACCAAGTCCATAAGCTCGCCTGGTTACGCTTGGGCATAACCCCTGATGAGTTACAGTCGATGGCGGAGGATCGAGTTGCCTGGAGATCTCTAGTGCGTGGTTTACCCCCGCGACCCCTTTAGTGGATCATGCGGGTCATAAGATGATGATGAAGAGATATGCGCAACTTCGGAAAGTCTGTTAAGATAAGCTGTTGGAAAAACGGATGTTTTGGATCATTTATGGTCCTTAACAATAAAAGACGCAGTTTTCTAGTTCCAAGCAGACATATAGACACAGAAAAGTGTGTGCGAAATATGTTGCCTAAAATTTGCGGAGGCAAAGGGGATAGTTCATATGAAGAAGAAAATATTCCTTTTAACTTGATACGGGGTAAATTGAGGCAGGAGCGACATGAATTGCAACATTTGCTACAAATTATTATCCCATAAGTTAGTCGTATGTGATTACGAATATCATGCAAGCCATAGCTAGATACTACTTGATTTTGATTAGGTTATACATTCTGGAACAGATATCAACATAAGGAATGCAATTGAAAACACAGTACTTCAAGTGCCAGACGAAGCTGAATGCGAAGATTATTTCTGATGAAGGTGAATTGTTGGAAAAATCGGCAGATCAACTTGGATAAACGATAATAGTGGCTGAAGCTATTCAAATTTTTCATAACATAATATAATGGGGTGAATGAAGCTATTGTCACGGAGAATACCGACAGACTAGTTAAAAAAAAAATAGCAAACTGTATGAGAGAGAGCAACTGTGAGCAACTGTGCAGAGAGAATAAACGAGTCGATTTAAGAATTTTGTTAACAAATAAGAGTATAGAAATTAAATTTTAATAAAATTACTGTCCGCGTGTATCTATTTTATGGGTAAAAAAACACAATTGGATAACGTGAATAACCTCGTTTGCGTGAACGGCCTGTGCAATAATCAGTTCACGCTATCCAGACAGCACTGTATTGAGCAACGAAACAAATAAGCCGCATGCTCCAAGTGCTACTGCAGCAGTTGAAAGTGTCAAAAATACAGGACCACAACCATTAACATAATCACAAAAGTCGCCAACATCAAAAACACTTGAAACAGCTCGTTGGCAAATACCTATGCCCTTATCGGTTAAATGACAAAATTAGATTTACTCTTCCATTTTCCATTCCTTTCTATGAATTTTAAGTACCTGCATGTATAATGCATTTTTTATTTAAACTCATTTGAATTGTTTTCAGTTTTGGTTTTTGTTGCAAACAGTAAAGTCTTTATAACAAAAACAACCGCATTTGCATAATTAAATGATGAAAGTCACACAAAAATCAAACAGTTTAAAATTTGCACTACAAGAAGGAATTAGTAATTAAAAATAAAATCCGGATGAGGATTCATTATATTCTTCAACAATTATGTAAATTCATATAATCGACTGCTAATGACTTACTATTCTATTTATTATTATTATTCTACTATTTCATAGCTGTAAAGGATCAATGTGTCCTAAACCTCTAAAATGAGTCTTAATCTATCATTTGTAATAATTCCATCTACTTGAAAACAAATAAATAAGTAAATAATAAAAATAAATAGAAACAAAAAAAGTTGTTTTCTTTTTTTATTCAATAACGTGAATCTCTCTAAAATATGAACATTCCATGTTTTATTTAGTTCACATTATCTAAATTCTACTGTGAATTCCAATATAGAACAAAATAGAGTTGCGCGACATGTTTCCCCCCATTTTTTCCAGCCTCGAATAACTCAATCACACGAACTGGAGCAGACAAAGTGTAAAGGCGACTAACCCACGCACCGCAACAATGGTCTTGAAGGGGCTTGACCATTGTTGACAAGTTCACCACCTTAGGAGAAAAGAAAATAATGATTTCAACCACCCACGAAACAAAAAATGTTGGACAAACATCGCCTCCAATCAGATGCGTCGAGATCATTTTTACTACAGTTCAAAATTCCGCCATATGCCGCCTCAGATATTCACATAAAATCACTTTAAGTGTCTCTGACTCATGACTTTAGAGTGTCCACCATACCAGCTGGCCCACAATCAGAATAAATTCCCCAGCAAGCAACCGCACACGAGCTTATTCCTTTCCTCTAGATAAAGCAAGTTCTCTAACAAATAATAAATGCCTCATGACGAATGACTAACATACCTATTCCCACCGTAGCCACTCGACTCAATACGATTAATAAAAACAAAAAAAAAAAGTTCACTGAATCTAATCGGAATCAAATGTTGTTCATGGTGTCGGTGGGGGTTGGGGGAGAGGAGCTAGTGGTTCATGTAAAAAATCATAAAATTTATACCCCAAAATATACTTCTCCAAATGATTCATAGACCCTCCTCACGCACCTTAGCACTTCATGTACACACACCACACACACATACACATCCTATACTCACATACCCGTTTGAGTATCCATGGCCTAGGTGTGAACGTTAGTATCCAATCCACAGGCCAAAAGCCCGAACTGCAACTTCAGGTTGTCACAGTTTACAAAATAGCAGCACACTCAGCTCAGCACTCCCTCTGTGACCTGTATCCGTGTGGAAAATACATTTTTCAAAATCGCCTACCCCCACCCAGATACAGTATCTCGATCGTTCACACGCTTTATTTCATCACAATTATGCACTGACATAAACAATATTTTATTTTACTTCAATTGAATGCCGTTCTGTCACAACAAAAAAAAAAACAGAGAGAAAAAAGACCTGACGCACATCGTACAGATACACTTTGGATTGGTTTAGCTAGGGGACCGGACTACACATCCACATGGGATCTATGCGCGAGTTTTAATATTTATCCACTTTGAGGGGCGACCGTATGGATCATTTGAAAACGCGTTCTCGCGAAATAGTCGCAAAAATGGCACAAAACAACACAACTCAAATTCGAGATACAGATTCAAGTGAAAAACCAAATAGATACTATGTATGTAGGTGCATGAAAAGCTACTACTATGTGTACTGGATATATCTCACTCGGATTGCGCGTCTAAGAAGTACGAAATTCTAAAGATTTCTGTTGTGCAGCACACAGCATTTGGCTCAACCCGTGTGCTACCCCATGTACACCCGCGACCCGCCCGCTCTAAATTGTGGACTTCCAGAGTGACTAGTGAGTGTCGACGAGGAGTGTATGTGACACACACCGCGCCGACCGTGGTCGTGTAATCCCTTGGTCTCGCTCTAGCTCGCGTTCTTCTTCGTCGTCTTCTTCTTGTTCGTTCCCCTGCGCTTTATTGCTTCTCTTTAATTTATTCGGTTTTCTTTTGCACTCTCACACATGACGATTACGAGACAATATATACAAAACTGAATCTTTTTTTTTTCCTTTCTTTTTCGTTGCCCTGCTCCTCCTTTCGTCGCTCTTCGGTTCTTTTAATTATCGATTCGAGAAAGTACAAAGATACTTCGGGTATCTTTAACCGGAAATTGTTTTCAGTTTTCTTTGTTTTTTTTTGTAAGTTTGCTCGGTTTGGTTTTTCGTTCACTTAAGGGGTATTCCCCCTACACACACTCACATCACTCCCCCGCTAACGGTATGCCATGATTGATGATTACGGTGACTACGACGGCTGATTTTGGGAGACTCGTTGTATCACTAATTTCCTCCCGTTTGTCTGGGAATTATCAGCGAATTGAAGAACCCAACGAGCGACGACGACGACAATCTCCGTTCAGCCAACCCGCCGAATACACAGAGAGACACTGGGTAACGACTGCGGCGGCGGCGACGACGACGGCGACGTTGACAACGTTGACGACGAAGCAGTGCCACCACTATTATCGCCAAGCGGCGGTGGCTGCTGCTGCTGCTGAGTGCTGTCCTGCCTGTTTCTCTCTTTCTCACGCGCGTACTCCTGGCCTAAGCAAACCACTTTTATATTATCATCATAATTTTGTGTTTTTCCTTTTTTTATTTTGTTTTTGTGTTCGTCTGTGTTATTGTTCCGATTCCAATTCGATGGTGGTGACTCTCTGCTGTACACACGAGAGCACACAAAATGACGACGACGACGAGTTCACGGATACAAAACTCACAAAAGGTACAAAAACAGGGCACATACCAACCAACCAAACGAACGCGAGCACAAGCAGCAGCACCCCGAATCCAATGTATGAATGCACATGTGCCTGCCTGCGCCCTATCCAACGAATCATCCTCATCATCATTTGGTTTTCCTTCATAGACCATGCACCGAATGCGGTGGTGATGTGCTCTCTCTCCCCTGTGTGTGCTGCTGCCCACTCCGCGTCCTTCCTCCCATCCATCCAGCCAGCCATCCGACCCCCGCCCGTTCGCTATGTAGAGCGCTGCTGTTTCTACTTCTGCTGCTGTTGCGGGCCCGATCTCTGGATGATGCATGCATTAAGGTACCCACCACCACCACCTATGCTGGTTCATGTGTAATTTATGCTCGAAGGAGGGCTAACGCGCGCTCGCTCGCTGGCCGGACGTACGGACGAGCTTCAGCTGAGCAGCACGAGTGCACAGAGTGCAAGTTGTAGGTATTTATGCTCTTAAGACTTTGTTGTCTTTGGCTTCCTTTATTTTTAATTTTCATTCGTTCCCTCTCTTTTCAATCGAGCAAATAGTTTCGTTTCTCGCTCTCGTATTCGCCGCAAATACACACACACACACCCTTCCACAGACGGCACGAGCAGTGCAGCGAAAGGACGAGAATGAATTTTGTTGAGTCCTTTCCACTTTGCATTAATTTCATGTGCACATTGAATTCCAGGAAGCATCATCGATCCAGCAACAGCACTTCCATTGTGAAGTGACAGTGGTCGAGTGGACTTGGAACGGCCTTAGAGGCACACAATTAATTTGTAAATTTGCTTTCGCCGGATCTACGCGCAATTGGCGGTTATGTACTGGTTGCGTTTATTGAATTCAATTTCATTGAACGGTTTCACTCTGTATTTAGGAAATGAAACTTTTTTTTGTGGCTGATGAGTGATGAGTTGCGGACAGGACTCGAGAGAGTTGGGCTGGAAAGCGTCCGAACTTTGATATCAGACAGTGATACAATCACTTGGATCAACAGCCTCTTCTTACTATGCGGGCTCTTTGAGTTCTTTTAAACTTTGAGAGGCTGCAATTATGAACAAAAAATCACGGTAAGGATCGTAGTTAGATGTTCTTGCGGTCTTGTCCGCCTGTACTTAACCTTTGTCGAAGTGACATTTCTCTATACGAACACCACCGTGATCCCTCAAGAAAGGTCTAATTTTCTCAATTCTATGTGGAGTCTGGTGAAGCAGTGGAGTTGACAGGAGTTATTTCGATGTTATTGTTTATTATGTGTTGCTCCAAAAAATTGCAAAATGATGCTTCAAACAAGAAACATTCCTCTCCGATGAACAGTAACTATTCGAGCACAGCCGAAACTGGTTGATTTTATCATGGCGCTGGACGGAGTCGTGAGCACAAGCTTCCATTTGTAAACATACTTATGTTTCAAACACTTAATAATCTTAATATAGTCAATCCATTGTATGCAGTCACTGGGTGTAAGTGCATGAAAGCAAGATTGAACGAAGCTCAACGAAACTCGGCAAAGAAGTTGATTTCTCGATTGTTTATTCTCCTCCTTAAATCACCATAGCCATAAGATGTTCAGAGGGAAGACAGGCTTGCTTCTATACAAATGTTCCACATCGGCCAGTAAGCAATGTGAATTTGGCAGCACTCATTTTTCGGCGTTGTGCTTCTTCAACAGATTTCCAAAATAAACACGTCCGCGTGAACATCATAAAAAATTTCGTTGGTGTACAACAAATCACCATTCGAACACACCCAAGCTGTCATAACTCCACTGCATTATCGGCACAAACACCATTTCGCAGACGATTTCATTTTTTTTCCCACAAACTCGCAGCCCATTGCGAGACGCGTCTTTTTCGTGCCATGCAACCCTAACTGACGTGAAAAAACAACAATAAACGACAAACAACAAACAGAAACAATCGAATTAATTAATATCGAAATCAGGCAAAGAAGTACTGTTGCTCTGTCTAGACAGAGCTCGTTGACTTGCATTTACCAGCCCATTAGACGGGGTTGAACGGAGAAACTAGTCAATTTGTCATGTCATGCATCAGACATATCTATTAGACTAATTTCTGACAGACCCCAGCCCCTTGAGGTGAAAGCTCAATTTTTTCTTTCTTTTTGGTTTTCACGTTCCGCTTCGAAGCGATGGCCATCAATTTCTCAGAAGTACAACCACTCAGGGCCAACGCATTAAGTGAGTCACTGGAGAAAGAGATCGCATAACTGATTTAATGATCCGCCCACAATTACACAATGTCACAGTGTGACATCATCCTTTTGGTCGAACATAAAACAAAACAACTTCGCTACGCACAAAAAATTAATTTATTCATCTGATTTGTCAACGTTTGATGATTCGGTTGGCAAGTTGCTGTGGTATCTCGACTTAAAGTGAAGTAAATCAGATCGGAGATGGTGACATTTCCAACAAGTTCATTGATCCCAATTGGTAGCAACTTTTGTGATCATGTAGTGTTAAAAAAAAAAAAACTTAAAGCAAGCAGGAGCAGGACTTTCCTCTCAAATCAACAATCGCTGGATGAAAATCGACAGCAGTTGTTAGAGACTTTCATTCTTAAATGTGTTGTCCATGAGTGATTGATGCCGAGAACTTCTGACCACGATGTGTAACTTAAGACCAAGTTTCCTGAAGTTTCAAAATCGAAAAGAATCCACCCTTGACCTTATACTAGTGACAATGGATTGAGCTATCCGTAGTATTTCGAGCTACTTCAGGACAGTAAACTGATGCGTTCTTGAATGGGAATGCGTAGACTTGTGGCAGTATACTTTTCAAAAGCTAAGGAACAAGTTATGGTGTAAGCGCCGGTGTATAACTGAAATCATTGAAGAGTGATCAAGTGTCAAGGGTGGATTCTGCCTCACTTATAAGTTAGACGCCGTCACTTACACCGTGACTTGAGCTGCGGCCTTTGAACAGTCAATTGCTTGCACCAACTACCTTTGCTTTATTGCCTTCAATCTAAAGGAATGACTTAACGCAGCTTTGGGGATTTTTAACTCCAAATTGACCATCACTTAACCGAGTGAATCGCAGGTAATGTAACATATACCTCTACATAATGAATACATTTGTCAGAAACCTCTTTTCGATCATTGCAAAATATATATGTTCACATATATTGAAAAAATTTTATAAACCTCACATAACGAATCTTATCTTCGTTTATTCACACTCAATTCCACAATAATTCATCTCTTAGTTTCGGACACGTTAAGGGTCATTTTGCTCACCAAAAGTTGAACACAACTTTGGGATTTTCCTCTTCAACTTCCGAATTGGCTTTCATTCACTCAAATTTTATGGTTTAAAGTTTTAAATTACAACCCATGACTCATTCTTTTCTCAACGGATTTAGCAGAAGTTAAGGGATAAAATATGCTCTCTCTCTCTCTTTTCTTCCATTGGCGTAGTAGCCTGCTCACGTGTATATACAAGATAGGATCATTGTGTGTGTCATCGTCTCAAAGCGGACGCAAATAATGGTTCGAACAAATACAGGATTCATTGCCGTGAAACGACAGAAGATACTACGGCCCTAACTATTTGATTGACTTGACTTGATTTTGACTTCTTCATGACACACTGACCAATCGTCAATATTATGCATAATCGCTTGTACATGCCGGCTATAACATGCCTGCAACAACTGAAAACTATTAATCTAGATAGGATAGAGATATGTATACAACCATTATCTCTGCTGAAAACGTTCGCTTTCAATTGTCCTTCTCAGCGCACACGAACAGCACACACTGTAAATTCAAAATAGAAAATGATATTAAGTGTCTGAATTGTCAAAAATATCCCAGGGGGAATTTAAGCAGAGAAAGTTGGACAACTTCTGGATTTTAAATTTCCAACTGTGAGTTGAAATAGTGAACAAAATCAATTTTCAACTCGCCGATTTAATAACGAGTTGAGACCAATCAGAAGTTGACCAACTCCCGGTTTTCCGGGAAGTTGAACAATTGTGAACAAAACGACCGTAAAATATTCGTATAACGATCGTTGTTGTTTGATGCTTAGTAACATAAAAAAAAAACTATTTGTTTTCCGTTAAAAAGTTTAAGTACTCTGAAAGCTCCTACACTCCTATTACGGACACTCTCTTAGGTGGACAATCCCCGTGAGCGGACAATCTCTCCCGACCGAACTGAAGTTCAATACATTCCCATGGACAGAAAACTCCCTTAACCTATGAGAGGTTTCACTGTAGATGAGTACCTACGTAAGATGAGTACCTACGTAATGTTGAGGTAAACTTGTTATAACAAATCGTAGTCGAACACAAACTGTAAATAGGAAGCCTCATAATAACGAATTACTTGGTACAGTGAAATTTCTGGTTACGGGAATCGCTCTATAGAGAGGTCGTGGTTCCGGTATTAAGATATTCGTGTATTTCAACCCCTTTAGAATGGACAACCCTACATAAAGGACAATTTTGAAGGTCCCATTGATGTCCGCTTTAGAGAAGTTTCACTGTATAACTTGACAAGCGAGGGCAGCGAGTGCCTTGAGCTTATGTAGAGAATGAAATTAAGTTGTATAAATCTGATTTTTTAATTCTACAATATAGACGTTTTTTAAGCAGGGACCCGACAGTAGATCTGTGTGTGTAATGTCCAAAAATAGCTGAGTTCTGATATAACTAAAGTGAGGGCAGTTGTTGATTATATGAGAGAGATGGAAATTGAGGATAAATTCAGAATGGGCATTGTGAAATTATATTCTTGTCCAAATAGTGTTGGTGAGAAAGTTTAGTGTGTCTATGTGAGATAGTAGATAAGTTTTTTTAGTAGACGTTAGTTCTTGCATGTTGATGTAATCTTTTAGATGAATTTCGTTTATGTTTGAAAGTCTATACAAATCGGAAGAACAGTATAAGCTTTTTAATGTCCTTTTAGTTGTTATTAGGTGTAAGTATTTGAAAAAATTCAAGACGCATAAGTCCTATTGTGGAAGAAAAACAGCTCATACCACATCACCAATTTGGTTTTAGAAGTAAACACTCAACTATTGACCAAGTACATCGTATAACTGATGATATAGAAAATGGATTTGAACAAAAGCTCGTTTGTTCACCCACATTTCTTGATGTTTCTCAAACGTTTGGCAAGAAGGCCTGAAATATAAACTATGCCGATCTCTACCGGGGAAACTGTGTAGTATTTTAGCGAACTACCTCTCTGATAGGATCTTCCTTGTGAAGCATGGAAATGAAAACACTGCTTTTAAAAACATAAATGCTGGTGTACCGCAAGGGAGTGGTTCTTGGTTCTCTGCTATACCTACTGTATACTAGTGTTTTACCACAAGAAGAACACACTGTTCTAGGCACATTTTGGTAACAGCCAAAACGGTTGAAGAGTCTACAGCAAAATTACAACGTTCACTAGATCGGATACACGAATGGATAAGTTCATCCATTCGTGTATCCGATCTAGTGAATTGTTCCTAATGAAAGCAAATCAGTCCATATTAACTTCATTTATAGGCACGTTAATAACTTGCCAGTTTACATAAATCGTGTCCAAATACCTTTAGACAATGAAGCTAAATACGTCGCGATGACTCTTGTCGTGAAACTCAAGTGGAAGGAACGCGTTCAGAAGAAACGTGCAGAACTTGACATGAAATATAAAGATCTGTACTGGCTTATTAGTAAACATTGACAACAAACTGCAAATCCTAAAACCTATTTGGACGTATGGCGTACAACTTTGGGGTTGTAGTTAAGGTTGAAGTTAAGAACTTTTCTTATAAACATAAGCGCCGCCTAGAAGAGCACATTAACTTTGCAGTCTACCCGATCCTTGAGGAAACTAATGTCTTGTGCCGACTACAAAGGACTAGACCCCTTGATCTCGTGCTATAGATTACACCCGCGCATGATTGCGGTGTTAGCAGGAACTCTCATTGGAGAGTAACCTGCCCGTCAGTACCCAAATCATGAAATACAAACTACTGGCTAGGTGCTTCACTTAATTGTAGCCTTAATAAATTCAGGGCAATGGGTTTAGTCAGTAAAATTCTCACACTTCTATATGCGAACGTTCGACATAGAGTCTTGTCGAAGATTTCCAACAACCCACAAAAAAAAAAATAAAAATTAGGTGTATACATCTAGGGTAAATTAGAAGCATCTTTAGCCACTTTATCAGCGAGATCGTTTCCTGGTATTTGCATATGACAAGGTATCCAAATTAATTTAATACGGTTACAATTGTTGATCAGTATATTTCTTATAGAACTTAGGTAGTAGTCACTGTTGTGGATCAGTGCATATTCCATATTTTCTGTTGCGGTTTAGATGAGTTTGAAAGCCGAAAATATTGCAATTAATTCAGCTGAGAGTACTGAGCTGTATGTTGGCAATGGTG
The DNA here is from genome assembly GCA_964034865.1 of Eristalis intricaria. NCBI lineage: Eukaryota > Metazoa > Arthropoda > Insecta > Diptera > Syrphidae > Eristalis > Eristalis intricaria. Next base: position 66,494,338 of record OZ035877.1, read on the forward strand.
CAATCTTAATAACTTTGTCTCAAGATGTTATACTGAACGAGGTTCAATTATATATGTATCTGTGTAGATCAATGTATGATATTTTAATCTCTAAGAACTTTGTTTGAAATACTATTGGAGGTGTTGATGGTTTAGAATGATTCAAGACTGATGTGATGATCTTTTTGTGGTTAAATGAATATTTTCTAATTCACTTCAGTTATATAGAGATTGTACTGTATGCACTTCCGACCCCGAAGTTACGATTTTGAGAACATTACCCCTCAGGAATCATCGACATTCATGTTAATGGCGTGGAGAAGTACGGTTATGGTTAGTTGGTGGAAATGTTATCTCTTGATGGTTAATCGTAATTTGTGTTCAAACGCCAGTCAAGTGAATACTATTATCCCGTCTCGCACGACGGAACAAGTATTTTATACGGATTTGATCGTCCAAGCTCTAATCGCATTACCTCTCTTGAAGGGACACTCTGTTATGTGGACAAAAATCTCCGGGTCGTTGGGTATCCACTTAAGAGGGCTTACATTGTACGCTACTTCTTTTTCGTTGATAATAAAGAATCATAACATAAAACTAAGCGTTTGGTTTCATTTTTCAGCGCAATTTTCAGTCATAACTTGTTTTCTTTATTCTGACATTTTTCAAGTGGTGAACTAGGAAGCTTAATTTACAGCCCACTTAAAAAAATTGGAAAAGCCTTGTTAGCTACTACCTACTTCCTCGAATCTGTTCTGTACCAGCGTTGAGGACACCAGATTTCTACGAAATGTGTAGGTGCGATTATATTCCACTCTGTATTTATAAATTGCAACAGGCTGTCGTCTCAGCTTTTTTCTAATACAACCGACTTTTTGTTATTAAAGCCCATAAGTCTTTTCTGCGGTGGAGGGCTGAACTTAGCTGTGGTCAATCCAAACCGAGGACACTGCCAACCACAAGCTTATGATCCACGAAGCGTTCGCGATAGCTGTCGTACACATTCCAAGGCAATGGTAAACAATATCACTATATAATAATGTGTGTCCAAAAGGTTTTTGGATACTTTTCCTGTCATCTGGCCATTAATCTCCGACATCCCACGTCACGACTAAACCCCTTGCATCTTTTTTGTTTTGTACTTAAGCTCCAATTCTTTTTCATTTTACGAGTTGGTTTGGCACTTATTTAACTTAACTTGCCCGCTTCAAACAATCAAATCCTCAGATCATGTGTTCTGTTTCAACATGTTTACATTTCCATGAGTAACAACATTTAATATCGCTGGACATTGTTTCTGACTCATTCGATTTAATGGTTTGTTTAAATTATTTTCCTTTAGACGTGCACGCTTGTGATGACACTTCCACATCCAAATTGTTTCCAAATTGTCCTGACTTTCGGTGATGTCTAGAATGAATCAACCTTGATTAAACGAACAAGTTTGTCTTCAGGTCGCTACTGCATTATTCAAGAAAGAAAATCCTAAACTTTTGTTTTTGCAGTTCCATATCCATAAGATTTTTCTTTCCCACAAGTAAGCAGAAGAGTGGTACCCACTATAACTCACGTGTGTCACGAAAATGCTAAGTAAAAATACCATTTGACTAATCTGAGTCTAATCTGTGAATCACATTTTTAAATTAGAAATAAAGTATTACAGAGATGCCAGAATTCTACCTCTCTTGCCCCTTAAAATGTTTGACAACTGTTTTTTATATCGTTTTTTTAAACTAAATTGACCAATCAGAACGACATTCACGTTACTTCGTAAATAACCTTCGAAAATGCATTAATATCTGAGAAAAATGCACTCAAATTTGTTGATGGACTAGGGGGCAATCAGCTGTGAAGTCGGCTGCCTCTGTAATACTCTATTTCTGTCATAAACCATTCACATGAATGTATCTTACAATCTTTATAAAAAATCACTGTCTGCCGATCGAGTCGGAATATTATTGTTCGTTAAAACCTTGTATTCATACAAGTCACCGCGAAGGCATTTCTTCATTCACGGTGTACTCTGGAATCATCTTGCTTCACAGGTACGGTCCAAGACCAAGTATAGGCAACTTTCTTCAGATTGTTTCTCTTCCAGCACCAACTGAAATTCTAATATTGCAGAATTATCCACTCACTTTTATAATTTCAATAATTCTAATTCGAAACATAAGGCTGTACAGTTAGTTCCTTAACTTGTTCGACGAAAGGAAGTTTCGCAACCACGAAAAAGTGGAAACACTTTCAACCAACAGCTGATTTGCTTTATTGGATGCAATCAGACGGCTGTAAACTTGAACTTTTCGGAGAATTAATCGTTCTTCGCACCGTCCTAACTGCTTGTGTTGACTTTATTGCTTTTATAAATACCCACAATTTAATTCGAAATCCAATTTTGCGTTCCCACTGAAACTTCAGCATTTCAAATGACAACTTGTGTCACAATTTATTACTGATGCTTTCGAACAAAGGTTCAGAAGTGACAGAACCTTTGTAGTTAGCTGTATTAATTTAAAGATAAATGTGAGTGCTAATTTGGTAAGTTTCATTTGTAATACTTGACGTGATTGACTGTTTTTTTGTTTTTATCAGCAGACTCAAAACTTATTAAACGACGTGCGGAATTTAATAAGAGGTTTGTTTGATTTTACGAACTTACAAATCGCATCGCATCGACATTTGGAAAATATAGCTCGAAATGCTGAACATTTGGCTAGAAATGTTGATTTTAGATACGGTGTAAATGTATTATTAGACATTCGGACGATTTTCCACAAACTACTAACAGAATATGGATGATCATTTCAAACTGTTTGAGAATAGAGTTCAACGATTTAAACCGTAGAAGTGTAATTTAAAAACCGAACATTTGAATGTATAGTTCTGTCATAGTTTTTCAAGTAAATTAAATATCTCGTGGTAATGGTAACTGATTTTTGTTTAAAAAAAATTGATAAATTTAAAGAAAATTAAGATAGTTTGGTTTTAATGTGTAGCTATATAAATACTCCCCCAAAAGTCCAATTGTCACGGGATACCAAGATAAGTTCGAGTTAGAGAGAGTTTGACTTAAGGAGAGTTCACTATATAGTTTCTAATATATGTATTCAAGTAAAAAACCTAATGACACTCACTGCACCATGTCACTTTCACTCTTATTCATCCAATGTACATTTAAAGCTTTACTTAAGGGAGTAGAATATTCACAGTGTACAGCGGCTTCGAACAAGGAGGAGCAAATATGCACTTCCTTATCGTCTCTGTGGCTTAGATGTCCAATCAATTAGGTTTGAGCACGAGTCCACACTCGTTCCTGGTTCATGGTTTTCCATCACAATTTGGGATTTCAATCTCATCAGTCTACAATAATATATGGTTTTCCTTATATCCAAACTAGGATATTATTTATTCACCGCAACTGTATGCATTCTTGACATTTAGCCTGAATTGCATCCAGTTTCGGAATCAATAACAATTCGAAAATCCTCACAACATTCTGTCAGCGAATGGGAGGGACAGAGAACCCTTCAAGTCACCCCAATCAATTAGGTTTGACCGAGTCATTTTTGTATATCCAATATCTTCAAGTACCCCGCAAGTAAATTTTCATTTGGACGCACACATATTTCTAAATAAAAAAATTTTAAATAGAATCCCACCAGCAGAACACAAGCCAAATGCATGCATGTCTGTACAGAGCGATGTAGGGAGTCAGTTTATTGGCCCATTAACATGCAAAATCCATCAGAGCACACCGAAAGATGTGACGTTGCACTTACCGATGCCCAGTGCGTTCTCGGCTCGTTGTAGCCAGGCCAGCACACAGTGCACAATTCTCCTGTGCACCAGTAGTGCAGTGCATAGGTGGGCACAATCCATTGGATTGGTAAGTAATACACACCACCAGACAGCAACTCCACATCTGCAATCAACCAAGAGATACGAGGGTATGCTCATGGATGCATGCCATTCACTTATGTATGAGGGTCCGTTCATCACATGGATGTACGACGTATCTCATTTGATAGACTTTACATTTTACACATCACCACCGCGCACACCGTCGTCGCGGCGCGGCTCGTCGTGGCCATCGCGTGGACGCGGATGGCATGGGGGATAAAATAGCGCCATCTATCGATTTGCACTGCTCAACGGGGATTGCTCCTCTTTGCTCGCAATTTCATGTTGATGAGTTCAACTGTTTTATTAGTTGTTTTTGTTCGTTTCGGTGTTATCTGCCTCTGTGTAGTGGTGACCCCAAGCCAGATGTACGCTGTGGTGTGCAGGGGGCGCGATAGTCGTTAGTATAGGAGTCACCACCATCACTGTGTGTAGGGCATCGCCGAATCGGCCAACGGCGGCGGTGGCGGCGATGGTGGAAACGAACTAAGCGACTCATCGGCCATTACACACCTCAAGTCAGAGAGCGAGCACACCACCAGCGCGCATTCCTCAATTCGTCTTCGAAATTCCCATCACCGCGACGCCTTCGTCTTCGATGTCGACTTCTTCGTCGTGGTCGCCACCGCCGCCGCCGCTTAGTATTGTTGTCGTCATTTTCAATTTTATCTTCCATGACAAGGAACGCCAGAATGGAACATACAATTCAGCGGCCAAGCAGCGGGGTGGAAGAAAGGCACAAAACCGAAGAGTAGAAGCCACCGGCAGAAGCACCACCATCAGCAGCAGCTCCAGCAGGACAACGACGACGACGTAGATGATGATGATGGCGAATCACATTGATGAGGAGCATGCCGCACAGGGGGCGACCGTCGAGCAAACTGAATGTATTCTTTTTCTTCTTCTTTAATTTATTTCCTCTGTACACTCACTCACTCTCTTTGTCTGTATATCTCTCCCGTTCGCTCGGTTGGTCTCCCTCTTTTTCTCGCCGGTTTAGGAATATGCCTTTGCAAGTGTGTGTGTGTACGTGCTTGTGTTTAACTTGGTGTTGCGCGCGCTATGTGCTTGCCTTCGAGATGTGTCCATAACCTCCAAGATTTATTTCCTTTACGACATCGCGATGCTGGATGTATCATACCACAGTTTAGGGTAAAATTTTCCAGCCAATTCAGCGGTGCTGCTGCCTTCCGAATCTACCAACGGGATGAACACCTTTTGAGGTGATTTTCCGAGCAGCGAAGCGTATCATGGTGACCATCAGTGTGAGGAACTTGAAAACATCGCCAGTTGAACGCTCTGAGAGCTTTAGAGCAATGGTATCCCAGTTTCCCTGCGGTATTCTTCGATTTATTACAGCCGTGCACTTATGAACTCGATATTCGCTGCTGGACACATCCCCATTTAAAGTTACTCGTTCCATCTTGTGTTTCTGCCGTTTTCGCCAGAGTTGGTTCGTTCCTCTCTTGCAGGCATGCATTCTGTGTGCATATTCACAAGAAGAATATGAAAAACCCATGCACAGAGGCGCACAGGCCACCGCCGCGCGGCCATCATCCACTACTCTGTTACACAGAAGGGGTTTCCACACAATACACCAGGCACAAGGAGACGGGCAACCAACAACGACACGACGGCACAGAGAGCAAGACCCAAACACACAAAATGTAATTCAGTTGACAATCCCATCGAATTGTGTATGTAATCCATTTCTATGTAAGGAATAACTACCCACCACCATGGGATACATCTCATCTACCTCGCTACACCTCGGACTGCGGACACACAGCCGAACCGAGCCGATCCGAATAGTGTGCTGCACACACAGAGAGGGGAAAATGATGAAAAATGAATTCAATGAAAAATTTCCAAGGAAAAATGTGACATTCTCCTTCCATTTTATCGACTTACCGCATTTTATTTGTTTATTCATCAACTGCACAGGTAATCCCATCACACCAGCATATTCATCATCAACATCATCGTTTCAAATTTGAATAAATTAATCCACTAGATCCAAATTCAACACTGAACAAATGCGAATTGCGTATCGCGAAGAAGATACGATACGATTGTTGTTCGCTGGCCTAACTAACGCTAAATAAAATGAGGAATAGCACTAGTAGTTGGTGTGTAGTAGTTGGGATGGTGGCTTGAGAGCGCGACGACAGTAACAACGGCAACAACAACGCATCCGTGACAAGAAACGCGGCGAAGGCGAATCAATTCAAAAAAAAAAAAAAATTGAAATAAAAATAATTCAACCGACAAACAACCACGATGACGATGACGGACAGACGCACACATACACACGCGCAATCATACAGGCGGGCACAAAACACCCCGCTGCCGCACAGACAATTTATGGAAACCTTTTTTTTTTTTTTTGTTGCCTTCTTTAATTGTATATAATATATGTATATCTATATATCTGTAGCACTAGAGCGCTACTTTTCACCCGTCTTCCACCACTTTTGCGCTTTGTATCTTTGAATCCGAAGAAAGAAAAAAAAACACGAATTACACAAAAATTCCCACTGTACTGTTCGTTTGTTTTTGTTGTTTTGTTTTATACCGTGCTCACGATTGAATTGAAAAAGAACTTAAAACAGAAACGTTTCTCGTCTTCTGTGTAGTACTGTTGTTGCTGTATTTTATCCGGCGGCGTCACACCGATCACACGAGCGACGACTAAACGTCCAAATGACAACGACAACGACGGCGACGACGATGGCAGCGGCAGCAGCAACGACAAATGGACGTCGATTGTGTTCACGTCTCTGTCGCGTTATGAGAGCAGCAGCAGCAGCAATGAGTAAACCAGCCACACAGCGGCGCACACAAAAAAAAAAAAAAAAAAAAACAACACAAAAAATTGTATCTATAACTGTGTTTCGTAAAGATATAATGGATTCGATTAGGTTTATTGGTTTTTCTTCAAATTGAAATCCGCTTCAACTCGACTCGACACCCGCCGCCGTGTATCGACTTCAGTTTCTCCTCAGAAATCCATCAAGAAACAGACAAGAAAAAAAAACCCCCCTCCTTTCACACGCAATTTCACTGATAAACTAGCAGTCGATCAATTGGATGCATTTATCGTGGATTAATTAAAGCTAGCCAAAAAACACACACTAAACTGATGAAACAAACAAAAAAAAAGAACTAAACACCTGACCGTAATCCAAAAGTTCACTCCTCACCATTACGAGATAAAATTTCAACTGAGAGGTCGAAGTGCTCTTCTCTGCGGCAAAACTCTATATACATATGCATACGCGGCTGAGCTGTGATATGATGAGGGAGGGAGAGAGAGAGGTTAAATACAATCATACAACGATACAACGATGACGATGGCTACGCGACGATGATGATGACGACGATACGACCGACACAAGCGAATGAACAAACGAACCGAATACACGACAAATAAAACGTTGAGAGAATCGTACTCGGGCTCGGCGGACTCGGACTCATCGCACTCGTCGTAGCTTACGTTCACCGCACCGAGGAGAGATGACAAGGTACTACACACACATACAGCCACACCAGTCAATTTACACAGATACTCGATTTTATTTAATTCTTTTTATTTTTTCTTTTTTTTCAAACAAAAGAAATACACAATCGCTCTCTTTAGAGAGAAATATGCGGTGCGGCAAACGAACGGTGAATGTGTCAGATACATGGTTATAGGTTGCGTTGCGTCCTGTTTTGGGCGAGTTTTGTTCATCCACCCCGTTCCCGTTCGTTCCGTTCGATCTGTATCTTAAGTTCTTCGGCTGTGCGTACCCACATTGTCTTGGGGGTATTCTGCTCCCTCAAAGTCAATATATTACATGCAGTCAAAGATATCAATCCAAACTCGTGGATGTGGAATGTGTTGTTGTATGGCTTTGCGTTGGCAGCGCTGCAAAAGCAGTGAACGCGACCTGAGAGCATACATTCAACACACATTCATATAATGTATTCAGTCCTCTGTTCCAGGCGTAATTAAATACTGAAATATCTGTGAGGTTGTGAAGTGACAGGTGCAGCGAGTTGCTCACAAACAAAACGAAGACGTTTATCGATAGTCGATTATCTGTCTTGGCAAGCGGCGGCGTCCACCCGAGAGGGACAGATATAGAGGACTCCAGGCAGTCCGCTTCGGTTCGCTCTCGTGTCCTGCAAAATTGAGTTTTGTATTCGTCGTCCGCCGCCTCTTGTTGCCATTTTAGATGTTCCCTCTTTCCGCCGATGAAGTGTCCAAAGCTTGATGTTGTGACACTTATGAGAGTCTCGACAAGAGGGGGCCCTTCAGCGTCGCCACAAGTAGTCTCTGAAGAACATCAAGATCAGATCATCGACACTCGTTGTTTGAAGATGTCAGCAACACAAGTTGAAGCTGCATGCCGTGATCCAAGTCCATTTTCGATGACAAGTCCATTTTTGACTTGGCACGTGTTACTGTTCGGTGTCAGGGATAACCCACGCGGAAAGGCTGTCGGCTAATCACTTATTCGTTCTGTTAATGAACAACTGCTCTAGATTATAAGTCCATGGGGTACAATTTGAACCCCACTCAAATTGAATTTAGAAACATGAAGGCTAAGTACTGTTTGCGGTTAACCCAAATTATGTGTCAAACATTACGATTTAATGCGGTGAACCACAGAGATCCTCTTGTAGTGCAGTCGACACTGAATGAACAGAGTCAAGCCAGTAAGCTTTCTGGTCATAATTAAATGGCTATTTAATATCACTCGCCCCCAAGCCTGCAGGGTGGTCACTCTGTCCCGTATACTGATTTCTGCAGAAGCTGTATGGATGAAGAGAAAATAGAGACCACACATCACTTCCTCTGCTCCTACAGTTCTTTGACAGAAGAAAGGGTAAGGAAGACCATTAAGGCATTATACAGGGTGCGCCATCTAATGTTTTTTTTAAATCAAAAGTTATTTTGACACTGACAGCTCTTTCCCGATCGAAATCCTGACGAAATGTATCGCTTTACGCTTGAACAACACTGAAAAATAATGAAAACTTATTTCCAAAGTGAGTACTGTTTTTTGAAAAGAAGTTTTGACCGAAATAAAGCAACCACCGCGACTACGTGAAACCAGTCTTCAATAACGTGATAGCTCCTTCTCAGTGTGGTTTTAGTCCAGATAAGTTCATCGTCGACCAAATGTTCATATTAAGGCAGATCCTGAAAGAAAACCAAAGAGATGCAGATCGAGACATGTCATCTCATCGATTTCAAGGCCCAAAATGACAGTGAGCATAGAGACGAGCTATACAAGCTATACTAAGTTTGTGATCCTTGTCAAACCTGCAAATTGCAATTCTCGGTGCTCTATCCAAAAAAAAAAAAACTCACCGAGACCTTGAATGTCAAAAAATGTCTTAGACAAGGCGACGCCCTGTCATGTGACTTCTTTAACGTCATCCTAGAGAAGATCGTGCAAGACTCGTACGCCAACACTCGAGACACGATCTTCCAGAAGCCCGTACTAATAGCATACGCGGATGACATTGAGTTGATTAGCAGCACACATCGATCTGTCAATGAGTCTTTTGCTGGCATTCAGACTAAAGCGTCTAAAATGGGTCATGCGGTGATTGAGGCCAAAACGAAGTATATACTGCCCTCAAGAATGAACATACAACATCGAGGAAGTCAAGGAATTCGTCTACCTCGGCGCCGCAGTAATCAGTACGAAAAGTATCGGTGCCAAGATCAAACGCAGAGTAACTCTTGGCAACCGCTGTTTTTATGGGCTCAAGGGATAATTGATGAATAGATCCATCTTTCGAAGAACAAAGCTGACTTTATATAGGATCTTGAAAGTATCAGCCGTGCTGTACGGTGCGGAGGCATTGACGATCTCAAGAGGATTAAGATCTTGGTCTCTTCGAGAGAAAAGTTCTGAGTGCGATCTTTGGTCCTGTTTGTAGAAGAAGTCCGGCGAAGACATGGCGTCTACGGATATAATGCTTTACATGGCTGGGCCATGTAGAGTATATGAACAATTCAGCTCCGGCCCGAAAGTCTTCGACTTCGAACCTGTAGGATAGAGGACGCCCGCGTCTGAGATCGCGCAGCCATGTGGAGAAGGACCTCGATCGACTTGGAGCGCGAAACTGGAGACAGCTTGAGGCCCATGTCCACCCCGGGCCGGGACTGTAGTGCCAAATAAAGGAAATTAAAAGAATTTGTTATTCAACTATAGTATGAGAATAATGGCTTCTCCTAAATCGAGGTGAGAGAGTCGGGTTCAATTCCAGAATTCAGAAAATGTTTGATTCACTGCTCCACCTCTTTAGTCACTGACAATGCACAAAGAGTACTCCTGTCTAAAAAAAAGTCTTCTCAAACTTCTCTGTTCGAAGTTAAGATTGAGATATAAAGTTGTAGGGGCCGTCCACTCGTATGCAACAACTTGAGTGTATGTGGTACACGCTAGGCTTCGGACTGTCGCATCACCTTGGAAGATCTTGTAGGCGATGTTACAGAAACTTATCCCTCGATAGTTGGTGCAGCCAGAGGGGTCTCCTTTCTTGTGGATCAGGCATGTGATTAACTGAGCATCTGTGAATTGAGGTTATGTCCACCTTTTTGCAAACAATTGTCAATCGTATTTTTAAATTACCTGGAAAATCATAATTATCAACAACCATTGAGTTCTGCGAACCAGCAATTTCTGATTTTCTGGGAGCAATTGATAAGAATTATAGGAGCGCCATCTATATCGCGTACAAGGTCTTCTTTCCCTTATTATGCCCTCACTTGAAGACATTCCTTCTGCAGGTCCGGATCAGTGTTGCTTGAAGCCCTCAAGGGGCCCACAAGTAAAGAAAGCCATGACCACCATGAGAAGTATGTAGCCGAATCGCCAGAAGTGTGGCTTAGTTCCACCCCGGATTGAAGAAAAATAAGGAAATGCCTTGTGTTCACTAGAACCTTGAAGTAAACACCAACTCTCGCTTCTTCACCCGCCTTCTATAAGTTTGTTGCAGGTGACTGTATATTATACCGCGGCCTTATATAATTACACACGAGGACCAAGTTGATATCAGCAACTGTGGATTCCATTGATCTCTGAGAAAGCATTTAGTTGTTATTTCAGCTATGAACAGTCTGTAATTATAGGAAACACTGATTTAAATGAGGATCCATACTTCTACAGTCGAACCCGAATAATTGCACATCGCTTAATAGCACAAACCGCTTAATATCACATAAAAATATGGCGAAACAAAGAACTCTCGTCCAATCTTGCCCGCTTATTATCATATCCTACGCAAGTCCTTAATTCATGTGACTTCCTAGGAAAAAGCTTTTTTTTTTCTGAAATTGAGTTAATATGTGTGGGTTATACTTTACACTGCATTTGACATCCCACCATTTTTTTTGTGTACATATATGCGAGCTTGCTGGAATTTGTATTGTCTTTTTTTCGCATTTTCAAACTGTTTGTATGTAAGATCGGTTAAAGGCAAAACCCGGTTAATGGCACAATATTTCGTTGCACGATCGATGTGCTATTATCCGGGTTCGACTATACTTTGTTTTTAAATGCATAATAATAATAATATGTGTGGCGCTACAGCCCGTAGAGGGCCACGGCCCAGCTTTTCAGCAACCACGTGTGTTGTGCGTGCTACTGTTCTCTCACAAGTGCAAGGGACGTACATCTTTATGCCGACTCAAAACGCCCGAGTTTGAGGAGCATTTTTCTAGACAGTTATTAATCTTTGTGTATTGTCAGAAGAGGTGGGACCGTAAAAATTATTTTTGGTCTCAGAAACGAACCCAGGCAGCGAGGTTAAGTTGCGTATGGCGTCGACGCACATACCCACAAAGTCAGGACCACCACAATTTTAACCAATTACATCTTCTACATTTAATGCGATAACCTTCCGCCGTCTTTTTGGTGATTTCATAATCCTGTGCTCATAAATCTGCCAGCCCTTATCAGCACAGAACTGAATAAATGTTATTTCTGTTTTCTGGAATGGAATTTCGCAATACCGATTCTGATGAGTGCGTTCTGTTGAGAAGTCAACAACCGTTCACCTATTTGGGCAATCTGGATGGCGCAGTTGGTTAAGTGCTTGTTCTTGGTTAGCGGGGTGCCCGTTTCGAATCTCAGTGAAAGCAAAGTTAATACGCTTGTAACGCAAATCAAAACAAATGGCAACACGGAAGAAGAGAGAGAGCCAAGTAGAGAAAACGAAAAAGAGCTGGGATTCTGATGGTGACTGTGTTGTGTGTGAAGGCAGTGTTGGGACTTAAACTTTACAAAATATGTGATAGATCCCGAAGAAAATGATTGGTCGATTTGAAAAAAAGCGTGGTAGATCTCGTTTACCCAATCAATTTCCAAGAAATTTCACATACTACGTTAACGCTTTCAGGAATGGAATGAAACATCTGCTTACTTTCCTATGGGAATAGATTTTGAAACACAGTCGTTACTAATAACACTTCTTTGCACTTTTTTGCACATATTTTGGTTTGAAATTGTGTTTTGACAATAGTTTCAAAAACAAAAAGCAACAACAAATGGCATTAAAAAGATGAATATCAATATGTAGTAGATTTTGCACTTTGGGTAGTAGATGTGGTGGACTTCAAAATTTCAAAAAATAGTGGTAGATCTATCACAATTTTGGTGAAGTCCCAAAAATTATCGTAATTATAATAAAAATTATAGTAAAGTCAGCAGTCGAGGTTTACCTGGTTTTCAAATCTGGTCCAGTCACCTTTTGCCGTTAGGATCAACTTAACGACACTGTCATTGGAGTGGGTGGGTCGCCGTGGCGTAGTGGGTAAGTGCGTCGACTCCTACGCAGCGGGTGCCAGGTTCGATACCCGAATTTACCACCTTTCATATTTCACGGATCCACCTCTTTCGAGTCACTGACAATGCTTAAAGAATATTCCTGTCTAGAAAAAGCTTCTCAAATTCGCCGTTCGGAGTCGGCATTAAACTGTAGGTCCCTTCCACGCGTGAAAGAACAATAGCCTGCACAACACACGTGGTTGCTGAGAAGCTAGGCCCAAGTCCACCTCGGACCGTCGCACCACACATATTATTATTATTATTATCATTGGAGTGGTAGTAGTCGGACTGTGGGTATCACATGGACCAACATAGTCTGGTGAATTCACAAGCATCTTACCTATCTCCGATGTAATTATTTACTGGGACAAGCAGTGATGCATTTATCCACTTATCCCGTTTGAAACGTCTTACTTATTAAGGTCAACGTACACACCGTCAATTTGAGCAAAAAATCTAAAAATTCACACCACTATATTTACAAACATAATTTCAAGTCGTCAATATTAACCCCAAATCTGGATAATTAAATTAGCACTTGCGACGCGTTGCGTCTGTGCGACAATATGAGTGTAGATGTCTTCAGTGAGCATTGTGATTGATTCGGATAGCGAACCGGTGTCATCTGGGTTAGTATTCAAGATTCGAGCGATGGGTGAGTTGGTCAGGAGCTTACAGAGGCCTCTCTTTCTGGTTTAATCATTTTTTTTTTCCATTTCGATACAATTCTTATTCCAGTATATTCTTTCTAAAGGGTGGCCCAACCAATGCACGATGTTAATTGTGAGTCACAACTCATGTCAAGTTTTCTTGCCCAACTTAATTTGACATTTCTTTACTCCATTTGACAAATTCAACCATGGAGATTCACACAATTTAGCAGCGCGTTAAGATTATTGAATCCTTTTACGAAAATAGGTATTCAAATCAAAATGCATTTCGTGCACTTTGTGATTTTTTTTGGTCAGCATAATCGACCAAATGTGTCCACAATCGGTAGAATTGTGCGCAAAATTCAGTAACCGCGTCTGTAGGAAATGTAAAAACACATGTGCATGCTCGCCCAGTTCGTTCTGTTGTTGGCCATAATGAGGCAGAAGAGCCGTGCCCAAAAATTGAACATCTCAAGAACGACATTGATGCGCATTTTAAATTAAGAGTTGAGCTACATGGTTCAATTGACTGAAGAGGTGAAACCTACTGACCATTTCAAGCATCGTCAATGCGCCGAATGGTTAGTTGAACGGAAGAAGAATTCAAGGGACGTGTTATTTCACGTCGTGGTGATGTTAATTGGCCGCCACGATCATGTGATTTGACACCGTTTCTTTGTAAAAGCGTACGTCAATAAGCCAAGAACAATTCAAGAGCTAAAGGATGAGATAATTCGGTACATTAACGATATTGCACCTCAATTATGCCTAAGAGTTATTGAAAATATGGACCATCGGATAGAGGTATGCCACCGAAGCCGTGGCGAGCATTTAACCGATATTTTATTCCACACATAATTGTCATAGCTGCTTCTATCAAAATAAAAAATCTTAAGAAAATTCTATGAAAACATTTTGCTTTATTTACAATTATCATCATGCGTTTTCGTTGGACCACCCTTTATCTTGCCATTATGAATTGAATATGAAATCACTCAAATGTCCTCAATCGGAATTCTAGCAGGACACGATTTAAGCATGACAAAACTTGATTAACATTCGTTTTAAAGTCTTCAAAAGTTTGTGCATTGTGTGCATAAACACGATATTTTTTGCAATAAAGCCACAACTGGTAGTGTTGTAAAAGATTTGTAGCTTCGTGGTGAAACTACATGCCATCCGCCACTATATCTTCGATTTGAGTTTACCCAGGTTTCAAACTGCTCAGAAGTCCTCGAACCGAACCGAACGGTCCATCGCGTTTGTGTTTGATTGGTGCTGCTACACAGCATGATCAATTTACCCGGGATCCATAATTCGGCCATCGCATCGAACAGTTTCCATGCATGCCTCTTCGAAATCCATAGAACGATAGTCTTCTCCAGGATTTAACTAAGTGTGAATATTTGATCTCTAGTTTATTTGCAGGCCAGGAAGGCACATTGGTACGTACCGATTGCAAAATGGCATTAAACGTTCACACTAGCTGGACAGGATACTTATAGGCGATGTTGAGCAGGGACAGACATCTGTAGTTGTTGCAAGAGATAAGATCGTGTCTACTCAAAGTTTGAGTACATAATAGCCGTGGTTTTTTCATCGCTATCGATTGTGAACTGAAGTAAGATTCAGAATTACGATTCGAAGTGGCTTTGATATAAAAATTATTATATATGAACAAGAAACTAACGTTCTATACAAACTCCAACAATGGATTTAACTTATATTAAATTTAGATTTCTCAAGGTTTATGTCAAATATTTTATAGTTAAGAAATAAAAATATAACTATCTGTTTATTTTCTTTGTTTTTCAAGTTATCCCCGGAGAACATTCAATGAAGCCTCCTCATAAAAAGAAAGTGTTAATTGATCATTTGCCTGAGGCTCTAAGATTCGGTACCCATTTTGAAATGTATTAAATGGTGATGTATATTACTGGCCATAATTTAGATTTCGATCCCATAGAGTTTTTATGATGGGATTTGGATGGTTTGTAGTAGATTATAATCTAGTTTTTGGTAAAGATGCTTCGTTAAATTATACAGAGTGTAGTTATACAACCATTTTTCGTTCGGTCGGCGAAATTTTTCACAGCAATGCCGCAAGATTGTGTGCTTTGCAATTTTGACAGCCAAAGTTAACGCATGTGTCTGCATTAAAATAGCGGTGTGTATACAAATATCTATTGTCTTTATTAAAACAGGTTGATCGGAAGGTTTTACTAACCCAAATCCGTACCATTTAATTTTAAGAGACAGAGTCTCAAAAAAGGCAGAGACAAAAAAAGTGGATAACAGCCTAAATAAACTTCAAAACAGTGCTCCACACTCCGCTCTGGAGCACTTGTCTCATTTAAGTTCTCCCTATACCAACCTTAGTGTCGGAACAGTGTTTAATAAAACATATATTATATCTCAATCCATTAAGTTAGACTGTAACAATGTGACAAACGCGATATAGTTTTGGCAGCGCAAGTACTGAAATGAGAATCGAAGGCGATGATGTGTCGGTGACAGCAAACAATTGGTCAAATGTGATAACAAACTTAAAACTTTCTGCCAAGCAATTTGGCAAAAAACGAAAATTAATTGACGGTAACATTGAGTGTCATATTCAACCAAACTCAATCAACTAGAGAATGCCTCCAAAATACCCGCTCCAACGAGAAGAAATGGTGGCGCGAAAGCAACCAAACAGCCAAACGACAACGAAGGAAATAACAAAAAGGGAGACAACAACAATCCATCAACAGAAACACCAAATCAATTGCACCCTTCTAACACTACTGTAAGCAATAAAAACTTCTGTCCGCCAATTTATATGTTTAGTGCAAATTATAGTTTAGTTTCAGATCTTTTAAAACTTGAATGCAAGGTAAATAGTCTGCAAGTCTGTTAACTTAGGTTATAGAAAAACTAAGGTTTATATAGATAACGTAGAAGTTCACAAATTAGTTATTGAAAAACTCAGGGGGCAGGCATTCGTGCCTTTACTTTTTCACCAAAACAAACGAAGCGGGCATCCATTCTGTTGAAAGGCATTGATGGTGATACTCATCCAGATTTAATCAGGAAGGCTTTGAACGAAGCAATACTTAACGCAAACTTAGTAAGGTCACGCAATTTACCACAGAAAAAACAAAAGAAAAAGGTCTTAAGCTTAATATTTTCATTGTGCAAGTAGAAGTTGGAGAATCTCTCAAAGATTCAACGAAAATAAGATATCTGCTCCACCAGAAAGTATTCTCGGAAAAAATAGGAACAGGCCTAATTCGATGTTATCGATGCCAAAGATTTGGTCACACTGGTGATTGTTGTTCGTATAACAGCCGCTTTATTTTGTGCAGCGAAGCCGAAGTTCACTCTGTATGCTTGTTCGGTTTGACAACCTCTTATGGACGGATGAATTCAAAGTGGCTGCAACGAGGTTCATCAGAAACCTTGTAGTTTGGGAGGAAATTGGTAAAACTTTGTGATGGAAGCGTGGTATAACTTGTTCGGACAGCCTATTGAGGTTTCAGTAAAATCCAAACCACTTCTCACAAAGTGAAACACACACACTTTAAATGATTGAAAGCCTTCTGTCACCCACTCACCAAAAAATTGACATAAAATCCCTCAAAAAAGGCAAAGGTAATCCCTCGAATATCTGGTAACACTAACCGCTTAAGTGACTTCAAATAAGGCGTCTTTAATCGCCTATAGATTGATGTAGATAAGGGAACCAACTGAAACGAGTATCATGGCCTGACTACCTGCGAGGGTGCCGACGACCACGACGACAACGAAGGTGCTCTTATCCAGTAGAATGATGTTCGAATTAAAAATAGAGCACTCACTAGCCGGGCTTATCAGCACATGCTTTTGAGTTTATTTACTCCAACGCCACCGACGCAGATAGCCCCACAAAGCCGTCATGCCACATGGGAATTCTTAGATTAGATGCCTATCCAGTGGTGGTGGTTCTGTGAAACAAAGCTTTGATAAGAGGATTCATAATTTACATGTTATGGCTTCGAATTGAAATTGGAATTAGAAGCGATTCGATTGGATCTTTGTTGTTGATGGCCGACAAGCGATAATGAATGTCTTTGTGGTTTTGGATGAAGATAAATTAGGCGTTGTGATTGTGGAAGAATAAGTGGTTAGCTTATCTTTAAGAAGTTAGTCATTCGTTGTTGATTGTAAGGGTTCGGTAAGAATGGCGGGGACTTTGGGGATGTTTTCATTTCGGGAAGTACCCATCTGGCAGTCTAATCGAGCCGTGGAGCAAACAAGCCTAATCTGATATCCATGATAGTTCTGCACTCCTTCTGTTTTCAAGACCTGGTTGATTTGCATCCGCAATCACTGGATCAGTTGGTTTCGAAAGCCCTTTTTCTTTCGAATGCCGATTGCTCAATTAACTCAGTCGACAGAGGGTGCTTTCAATAATTCAACCGAGTACTGGAAGCTCCAGTAGTTGCTGAAATGACTCCTTCAACAATCAGAGTTGGAGACAGCGCGATACAGACCCAGGTGCAAATACTGAGACAGATGCTGCAGCCCTGCTGATTTTTAGCAAATTTATCTCTCTTTTGCTCTGGATGCACGTTCGTTGACTATTCCCAACGCCAAATCCCCCTGTGCATGATTAAATTGTCGTGGGAAAGCGAGCAAAATCAGAGAAACAGGGCGTTGTAAGAGTTAAAGGGATATGGTCGATTGAAGTTGTGACACTTTAATTTTCTTCACTATTCCTCCATGCAGCATTCCAAGCTTTCCCATCACCTTCTACAGCTCGGAGAGCTTGGAGATACGTCTCCGCCTTTAATTAAACTCACATAGGAACTGGAAATCAGCCTTGTTGCTTATCGTTCAGCTTTTTTATATTAAAATGCCGGCAGGATACGAGTTTTGCAGACCATAATATCGGTTCTTCGAGTCATTAATGCTTGAAAGCAGTACGCAAGGCCTATGCACTGAATTATTAGCACAGCTTTCCAGAAGCGCAGTCAATGTGTCAAAATAAAACAAGCATCAAATATAAAACGATTCTAATCTGTTCACTCTCCCCTGTAGGCACTTACCCGTCTCAAGACACCCTTGCCCTTTTCACCGACATATCAAAAATCCACACAGGTACTGGAGCCGGATTATAGTCGCACACCTTGCACAAAAGGGAATCATCTTATCTCCCTGATATGTGCAAACAAGAGAAAGCAAGCCAAACACATGCAAGCAACCGATATCCCAACATCAGATATCACCATCTTTGATGGCAGCCAGGCTCCACTAAAGTCAATAGGATGCTTTACGATTAGATCAAGGGCCCTTATGAACTGCCGCGACTCACTAAGGTCCATCAGTCACCACAAGGTCAAACTCTGCTGGCTCTGACCTGGTCCAGTGCCACAGCCCAATAGCAGGGAACGACATAGCTGGCGAAACAAAGAAGCTCGTCGAAGTGATCACAGGACACTGCAATGCTTCGGAAAAGGAATGCGGAATCCAGCGATCACTGCCGAAGGAAGAGACCAAGATGATCCAACATCTGCTTTGCCACTGCCCAGCTCTCCAGATTCCGCGCCTAGCTTCGCTGGTTCAAAAATTCTTCACAGAGATTGCGGACGTGGCGAATGCATACATGTCGGATCTTTTAGGATTCGTAAAGAGCACGGGGCGGTTTAAGCTATCACGTGACACAGGGGTGGCTAAATCAGAATGTGTGCTCCACAAATGAAGGCTTCACAATGCAGCCTAAGGCCGCCGAATGGAAGTGATGTTCTATCATCAAACTCCCCTTCCAAAACCTAACCTAGCCTAGCCTAGAATATGACGTTCAATACATCAACATGTTGTGAAGGAATGACTACCTTTGTCGAGAATCTTTTTAAGTGTGATTAGATCTCAATGGCGTCAATTCCTGGCAATAAGTCTCAGCCCTTGCTTACTAGTTTGCAATTTTTAGCATGGTATATTGTCTCCGGCTCGAAGGACCAGTTTATCATAATTGTACTTAGGAAAAAAATGAGATCTTTTTTACCTTTGTATATTATATATAAAACGCGGTGGTTTAAAAACGTTATAAAATAAATGGGGATGTTTTATTTCAACTCTTCACAATGACTGTTTGGCAAGAAGTGTCTTTCAATGATTGACATTTGACATTTAGTCTTAGTTTTAGTTTCGTTAAATTAAGTTGAGTTTAGTACACTAGGTGATAAGGTAGTGACATGATAATGTAGAAGAAATCAATCGTTGATTTTCATAAATCATTCAAAACAGTCCATTATTCAATGATTGTTTTATTCATTCTCCAACAATGATTCTATGAATTGATTCATAAAATGAATTGCGGAGTATTGATGAGTGTTAAATCCTCTCTCGTTCTTATGTTCTTATGACTCTGCACGATGTTGGGGTCAAGTTACATCTATTACGTGGAAGTCAGTCAACACATACTATGCATTGAAGTGCCTTTAAATACATATACCAACACTTTGTGCAAGTAGCCCTGCACCGAACTTTCGATAATATTTAAAAGAAAATAATCATTGATCCCTGGAACTGAGTGGATCTTCTTTTTTCTTCTCTTATTCATTCAACAACAGTCAAGGTGTTGAAAGCTTCCAGAGAATACAATTCAATGTTATCGTTGCGACCCGGAATGCACACAGCACAGACCAACCGTTAGATAATGAAAACAGCTCCGGACCCACATTTTCGCACAACACCCCCGATTTATGCAAATGCACGCAAATACTGTCTGCTGAGGCTGATGTACGACCAGAGTGTCTCATAATAAATTCATCTGTTTATCTTATGAAGTCCCGCACAATTGTGGCCACCGTCACTCAGTTTCGGTCGACTTTGGGGTTCCCACGTTTGTGTCGCCGTAGAAGGGGCTTGTGGGTCAATAAAAAAAAAACTCCTTTTCATCAACTCAGCGTGATGCGATTGAGTCAAGCAATCATTTCAATAGCCACTAAATCTACAAAGATCTACAATCATTGTGCAGGTTTGCTTACCTTTTCAAATAAAATCTAATTCCTCTTGTGGACGCATAGCCGCTTGATTGGCTTCACTCGAATTCATGTGTTTTTGTATCTTGCACAACGCTGCGCCTCACTCACTGTGCTGCGGCGTTGTATCGTTTTTCATTTATCACTTAAAAGTCACACCGCCAACTCTCAGCGACACTAGCCACTACAAGTAGATATAAATCCTCCAATGAATTTCATCAAGCAAGAGCGAGAAAAAAAAAGCCCAACTAAGGAAAAAAAATACATAGTTGAAAATCAACTTTTTCACTTTTATTTCATGTTTTTTTGTTGTTGTACTGCTGCGGCCGAACTCTATCCAACTGTACCCTCCGGCCGCTCAACCATCATCGCCAGCACCAGCACCACCACTTGACTCAGTAATTGGTGAAACAGAAACGCCACTGCCACCGCGCTACCGCCACCGCCACCGCACTACCGCGCTACCGTCACCAACAACGCCACGCCAGTATGCCAGTATGGCGTAGAGCCACCACCGATTCGCGAGCGACACAAAGACAAAACTCAAAACCGGAGAACTGGAATCGCTGAAATATAGATACACTCAACAACCGGAACTATCCCACTATACCAAGGGGCACATTTGAGCAGACGGCGGCAAGCAAGCAAACGGAAAACGGCAAACGACAAACGACAAACGAAAAATTGAAGGCGAAATGGAAATGTGTACCGAAAATGGGGCGAAGCACTAGTGTATCGATTTTTCCCACTCAGGCCACCACACCAAGGGGCAGCCCCCAGACAGCGGCTTCTTCACTCGAATCCTCGAAATTTCACTGAACACAAAGTATCTGTCGGATTAATGAAATTCAACCACCGAATCAGAGTATCTCGACGTTCGATTCACGGCGAAAACAATTAAAATTTTCAATGTTTCACTTTATCATCGGTAAAACAAGACAAGATAAAGGCAAAATAAACGGCCAAACGTTCAATTGCTGGGAGCACACACTGTGTGCCTTGGCCGGGGCCTGATCTGCTTGGGCTTCTTTGTGTTCGTGGTGTTCTCTTCTTGAAACTTGGGTACATATATCCAGTTTTTGACTTCAACGAGACTGAAACTGACTTCCTCTGCCCGCTGCTGGGTACAATGTACAACACTCAAAGCAATGCAGCAGAGGGAGACCGTCATCGTACGTACGTGAACCGGAGATTGCTGGAATGGAGACGAAAACGACGACAACGCCAACGACAACGACAACGACTACGACGATGCCGCCGATGTCGACGAGGAGGGAGAAGCAGCCGACGAGCTAAAGAGCGAGCGCACACACAGCAAATAATAATAAAATAATAATAAAAAGGAAAAAGATAAATAAAACGAAGAAAACCCGCACACGGTTCGAATCAAACAATTACAAAAGTCGAAATAAGAGACCCAGACCCAGACCCATAGCCATACTCGTTGGGGCACTTGGCGCGCTGTAGTCTGTTCTGTGCTGTGTGCATGGCTGCCTCTCTTTCCGTCGTCGGCCGACACGCACAGTACAGTACAGAGGCGGCCGAATCCGAATCCGAATTGGAATCGGAATCCAAGAGAAATATCCGAAGTAAACTGTCGCTGTGTGACTTCGAATGTGTAAGAGTGTGTATCTAACCTGACTGCCAGTGGATGCATGGATGGGGCTGTTGCTCTGCCGTTCCACTGTTCTCGTGTTCTTCTGTTCTGGTGTTCTGGTGCTCTGTTGCTCCGTTGCTGTTGGCATCGTTTTATGTTCTCCTCTTGCTGCGCTGGCTGTCTACTTTGGCAAAGGAATGTGAATGGAGTGCAGCTCCAGAATACTCGTACATCGCCAAGGTGTCTCCCGTTAACTACTGCTCTCCTGAAGGTGACAACTGTGACCGTTATTGTGCAGATAACCCATGCAACCTCCTTCGAGGTGCCTGCATTTTTTTAAACGCTCTTCCTGTGCATTTCCGAATGGGCACATGTCCTCTCTGTTGGCCTGTATTCAAATTACCTTCAATTGGGGCCGGGATAATGCAGTGGGTGCGACGCTAAAACGAATCTGGTCAGGCGTTTAATTCTCTAGGCTCTGCGATTTGAAAATCCTTCGCTCAGCTGTTGCCGGTGATTGAGTTTTCCAGGCACACAAACAACTCAACTTGCCAGATGCAGATTATCCAGTGTTCGCAATCGGCGCCGGAGGAAACTCCACGGCGAATCAACGGAGTCGATGCTCTGGTCAGGGTTGTGCCATGCGACTCTCTCAACTGGACGCTTAATAATTGGGGTCAAGCGACATGCTAAGGTCATTTCTAAGCCATTTGTTGTGACAACATTGTCGTCTCTGTCGGTCAAACAGGCTGTCGGTGCTTTTTGCTTTTTGGTTCTTTAAGTTCAATAGGCGTGACTCTGTCAGCTTTAAGTTTATGGTTCTGTTGGTGAAGGAGACAATCGTTCCACACTCCAAGACTTAATGGTCATCGACGAGGCAGAGGGGAAAGAATTTGCCGACCGTGAACTCCATGACCGTGAACGAGTCTCTGCGTGATGAGTTCAATATCTGACATCTTGGCGTTGACTCACATTCAAAAGGGCTTGAGGGAAACAGCAGATGTCGATGCTTAAAGTATTCTAATGCTTCTGGCATTCCAATGATATGCTTGCGGGTCACAAGCCACTGAATACCGACAGTCCTTGGTCTCTGCTCTTTAAGCCTCAATGACGTTCAAAAATGCAATCCTTCGAGCTTTTGTACGACTGCAGCGAAAGGAGAATGCTTAAAGGCGTATGTCTGCAGAGAAAAGATACAATTTAAGGCGATTATTGACAACCTTTCTCTCCACCATTCACCTGGAATTTCTGCAGCAATTTCAGGCAAACCATTTGAAGGACCTGAAGTAAGGTTAGGTTTTTGTGACGGAAAGGAAATGTGATTTGCGATTCGGTTAAAGAAGAATTATGCAGTAACTAGACGGCATTGTTAGTATTTTCAAATTGTTATGATTCAATAGCTTACAGTTACTAATAATATCCTGCATGAAACATATTCCGGGAATCAGATATCAAAGGTGATCGCTGGAATGAATCTTGTCGAAAAAGTTGGTAAAATCGTCGAGTCTGACTGGCATGTCAGCACTATTTCGATTGTCCATGAGCTAAACATTGTGCAATAAACAGTTTGCAATCATTGCTCGATGTGTGGGCACCACACGAGTCAACGCGAAAGAACCTCATGTACCGAATTTCCATCTGCAAATTATTGCTGATTAGCAGCAACATCGACTCATTTTTGAAGCGGATGGTGACTGGTGACGAAAAATTGAACACTTACGACAAAGTCAAGCGAACTTAGTCGTGGTCGAATCGCAATGGGATTGGCAGGGTCTCATCTACTATGATTTATTGTTAACAATTGGTCCGTCTGAAGGAAGAAACCGCCCAGAAGTGGTCTGCTTTGGTCCAGGTCCATCAGGACAACGACAAGCCACACACATCGATAGCCACTCCCCAAAAGCCCCGGGAGCTTGGTTGGTCTTGGAAGTCCCTATACCTTATAGTCCACCACCTAGCACCAAGTGATTACCACCTGTTGTGAAAAGTTGGCCTTAGGAGAGGCCTGTGAAACAAGGCTCTCGTAATTTTTCGCCAGAGGGCACTAGGGCTCTTAGGAAAGAGCGATAACAGCATTACCATTTTCAAATAATTTAAATAAATGACAATAAAAAATGTCAATCGGGCCTAATTCGAGCAAATTTTTTAAAGTAAATAATAATATAATATGGGCCGCTCTACAGCCCATAGAGGGCTAGGGTCTAGCTTCTCCAGCAGCCACTCATATTGTGCATACTATTGTTCACTCACGAGTGGAAGGGACCTGCAGTCTTATGCCGACTCTGAACGGTCAATTTTGAGAAGCTTTTTCTAGACTGTTATTTTTTTCTTCTTATTTCCTTCGCTTTTAATCTCGTCCGCTGATGGTATTCCTTTTGTTTACTTGGGAACCGAACACCTCCTGCCAATCACCGTTTCCTTGCAATCAAGAGGCAATTGAGTAGTTAAACCCTTTCTTGAGAGACCAATTTGACATTATAAAACACTGTCCCGGCACCGGTCCGACCGATGTTTAAAGAACGTCCTTATAGCTGGTAATTGAGGCGCCGTGTCCAATTCGACGACAACATACGCTCTGTTCTACCCTCACTTACCGCCAGAACGATTTAGCCGCTACCGATTAAAATACCAACGAACACATCGTTGACGACCCGGTCTGTGTAACAAACATTCGCTTAATTTGATGCGAAGCCTTATGGCAACATTTCCATTCCGCAAATGACCCATCAACATGCGAGTATCTGTGGAATAAGCACAAATCAAAATGAGATTTTTTTTATTGTTGAATCATAAAATTCCTGCCAAAATTCATAAAAAATATGAATTCCGTCTGACCTTCTTTATTCCTGGTTACATTGGGTTCGGACTTGCGTTAGGTCATGGGGCTTAGTCTTCAAGAATTATTGCGTTAATGTGGTTTTATTCTGAAACGTTTGTATTATGTTTTTGCTTCTTGTTGTACTACAAACCTAGAGTTGTAAACCATACGTCCAGACAGTTGGTGGCGCTTGCATATACAACTTGGCCAGATAAGGACGATAGGAAAAGAATTTTCAATAAAAGGAGTGAGGGTGTGAGGTATAAAATTGATTCATTCTTTAGTCGGAAGGTCTAACTTTGAATGACTCGGCCTAATAATAAATATGCAACTTTGTTCCGGCAATGGGGTCTCGAATGTTGTTCTTCCAAAGTGGTCGACTGGTTAGCCAAGACCAAGTGCTTGACTGACAAAGAAAATACTAGAGTCTTGTCATCTTGCATGATCTCGGCGCCAATTAATGAACGCTCGTCGTGAGATGACTCAGTCACTAAAATGTTTCCTTCACAATATAGTGCGTAGCTACATTTGTACGAAATGTAGCGCCGTCTTGTCGAAACCACTGACCGGATATAGCGGTGTTGCCAAGCTCTGGCCACTAAAAGTCGGTGCGGTCTATACCTGCGAAGATCGATGGTCTTCTTCCTCTTCTAGAAAGAAATACGGTCCGACGTTGGATTGATGCGATGATGGTTGAACACTTGTAGAATACGTTCGTTTCAATAACAATTGTGTTGTTTGTTCACATAGCCACTGAGCGGAAAATGGGATATGTTCGTGATGTTTTTTTGGACAAAAAACTGGATCTCTAGCCAACATGCCAGGGCCAGGGCCAAACATTTCCAGGGCTTAATAATGAACGACCTTGTCAATGGTCGTCCGGAAGTTAAATTCCTGCTTTAACACAATCTTATACGAATTAAGGCCAATCGCCAAAGAAGCCGGGTTGACTCACCGACGATCCCTAGTTCAGCTGATCGACACCGAATCCACATTTCTTGACCGGCCAATGCACATAACTAGTTCCAAACTCTCTTTTGTTAGTAGCTTAAGAGCCAAAAGAGTGTACTCAAGCTCAACAGTGTGACAGTGTGACGAAATGCCTAAAATTCCTTCTGAAATCGCACTGCATTACCCGACACACTGAAGTTACGACGTCCGTTTTCACGATGAAATTCACGGAATTTCGTCAATAATTCAAAATTATTTTCGAAAATTCGGAAAACACGAAACGATGCATGACGAAATGGGAAACTTTACTGAATATAAGATTTAGTAAAAAGCAAATAATGGATTTCTTAATTGACACACTCTCAATAATATTGTGCAACGCGACTTCGTCCGCGTGAATATCAACCGCAGTTAGGTAGTTAATACTGATTTCGGACTAATTTGAGGACAATAAAAAAGGTTTTAGTGAGTTAATCTTAAAAGATAGATATATTAAGTCCGAACTTTTAACGAGGAATAATTCCATCATACATGATTTTTGCGTAACTTGGACTTTTTACGCAGCGCACGCAACGGAAGCTCTCAAAAATGAATAATTTTATTCCCGTTTTTGCAACATTTTTCATTGGTCGCAGCATTATGTTATAAATATTAAACCCTTCCTCGATAAATGAACTATCCAACACAAAGAATTTTTTAATTCAACCAGAAGTTCCTGAGGTTATAGCGTTCAACCAAACAAACTCTTATGCTTTATAATATTAGTGTGGATATCGATAGTATAGACACCTATAGGTGTTGATAGTGTGAATTGCCCTTTAAATGTGCGACTTAGTGTCAGAACTTTGGGAACAGCTCGTCGTTCAACCGGCGAGTACCTAGTCTTCGCTGGGTCTTGGAATGTAACTTTGTACCAGTGCAGTGCCTCAATAATGAGCTTGGCTTGGTCACATTTGTATAATGTCGGTAAAGTAGACCAAATGTAAGTAAAGTAAGTGAGTGAAAATTTACTGAAATAAGGATGAGTGTTTGTTGGATACCATATTGCTTTTGTGCGATGTCTGTAATATTCAGTGCAACGTTCACAAAAACATGGTTGAGGTCATCTAGTCAGTTTTTTAACACATTGGCTTCTATGGCTATGAACTATGATAGCGACCTAAAATTCCATTCGAGGCTCTGGTTGCAAAACTTAAAGGCACTACGCACAAATTGGGTATGGGGTGATTTTGTCTAACACCCTACGATTGTATGAATGATTGTAGAATGATAGGCAGGCACTATCTCGCCTTGTGGGACCATGGCTTTCCTTTTTAACTAAATTCGTCCTGGACGTCCAGGTTAAGTTGCAAATATATTTATTGTCGATCTTTTGCAGTTTTTGTGATGAAAAGTATAAATTTTTTTTGCGAGTGTAGGTGAAGATCATCAAAGGACACAATCTCACATAGCGACAGGGATTTTTACCCAGTAAAACACCTCCATTCAAATAAAATATATTTCTACAACAACTTAGTCTTACACTTATCCAGGAGTTTTACTTTCTTAATTAATACGCGTTTGACAAGAGTTTCTCCACAGAGAGTTCCTTGCTAATACAGCAACTAAACGCGAACACGGTGTTAAGTCAAGAGGCTTATTCGTTTGAAGGAGGCGGAAAACATTACTTTCGCCGAGAATTGGAATGACAACAGAGTTTATGTGCTCTTCCAGATGACACTTATGATTATGAGGAAAATTCTTTATTTCATCTTGGATTGGTGGAATTCTAAGATTTCTGTTGATATCGTCGTTTCGTATGTACCAGGGTGCGTTGACGATGGTTCTTAGTACTTTAATTTGAAAAAGTTTGTAGAATGTTTTTATTACTTTCTTTGATACAAACTCACAGTTATATGCAGGGTGGCCGCTATGCGACTTTAGTCGCAATTTTACCCTTTTTCACTCTCAGAGACAGTGACACGACCGCCGAATACCTCCATTTTGTGACTTTTGAAGACTTTTTTTCCATGTAACAGTTTCGGAGTTGGGGCAGAATCAGATCAGTATCCATTATGGATTCTGATGAAGAGCCACACTGTGTTTTAAATTAGTTTGAAAAGGAATTATTTCAAAGAACAGGAAATGTGATTTCCATGGATAAGCCAAGATCTGGACACAAAGCAACCATCCCGTAATGTATGTGCTAAAAATTATTTCCGAGCTTAAGGTTCTTTTTAAAGAACAAAAGACATTTGGAAACAATTTAACTTGTCCAAGAAAATAAGAAGATGCAACTAAAGGGCTTCACTACTCCTCAGCCTAACAAAACGTAGAGAATGCAGAAGTCAATCTGAAGAATATAATATAATATATATATATCTGGGTGGCGCTACAGCCTGAGGCAGACCTGGGCCTAGCTTCTCAGTAACCACTCGTGTTGCGCGTGCTATTGTTCTTTCACGAGTGGAAGAGACCTACAATTTAATGCCTACTCCGAACGGCGAAGTTGAGAAACTTTTTCTAGACATGAATACTCTTTGAGCATTGTCAGTGACTCGAAAGAGGTGGACTCGTGAATTATCAATGGTGGTAAATTCGGGTATCGAACCACCCTCTGCGTAGGAGTCGACGCACTTACCCACTATGCCACGGCGACCCAGAAGTCAAACTGAAGAAACCATATATTTAATTGAATGTCGAAGATGGCAAGGTCATGTGTAACCATATATCCGGACTTGAAAATTGCTCAACCTGTATGTTCAACTCGTATGGTCGATTTATTCTTTAAACATTTCGCTGAAATGCAACTATTTGATGGGTTCACAATTCAAGTGTGAGCAGATCTAGTTGGACGTTATTTTTTTCTGCTTTAGGGAACCGTGGCAAGATCAAGGCGTTGGAAATTACATTCTTTCTTTATTCATTGTTTTTATTGGTACCTTTTTTGCTCTGTGACACTTTTCTTTGCGACTTGCCTGCAACCCAGACGGGTTTTAGCACTAAGGGTTTTCCAATAAGTACTTTTTTTTTTAAATAAAACGCAAACCATTTGAGATATTTCAAAAACTTTATTATCATCTTGAAGTACAATCAAAACATTTATAAATGGAACTCGTCTTGTTCATATGGCCACCGCGGGCACCTTTCCAGCGGTCCATTCGTTGGAGACAATTTTCAACGACCTGGCCACACATTTCGGCTGAAACGGATGCTGTTGGCTCTGAGTTATTCGAACGTCGTTGGCTTGTTGGCATAAGCCAATGACTTAACGTAACCCCACAGAAATAGTCATGCCTTAAATCGCATGAACGAAGCGGCCAATCGACTGGCCTTTTTCTTGAGATAACACGCTTAACATACTTACTCTTCAATTAATCGATTGTAACGTGTACTGTGTGGCTTGTGACACCAACATGTTGAAACCACATGTCGTCTGAGTCAAAAAATAATCGGTAATCATGGCGTGATAACGCTGACCATTCACAGTCGACGAAAAAATACGGCCTAATAACTCCGCCGGCATACAAACTGCACCAAACAGATAGTTTTTGTGGATGAAGTGGTGACTCATGAAGGACATGTGAATTTCCACCCGACCAATAGGGCATATTTTGCTTATTGACGAATCCATTGAGCCAAAAATGAGCTTCGTCGAAAATTGGAGTTAAAATTTGTATAATTCGTAGACGTTGCTTGTTCGTGAACTTTACCATGATGAAAATGTTGAGTTTACTGAATACATTGACAGTGACAGTTTGATTAGTGCAAGAGGGCGTTCACAAATTAAATTCAAAGTTGTCAAGTCCCTTTATATAGGCAATTTGTTTTCTGTACTTAGCTTGGATTTTATTTTCTAATGAGCCAGTACATGTCTTTGGAGTTTGCTGGCTTTGAGGCGGAGGCGGCTAAAATGGGTCTAGTGGTGAATGAGAGAAAAAAGGAAGTATATTCTGTCATCAAGAAAGGACACACAACATCGACGTCTTGGACAGAGCTTCACAATGGGCAGCATAACTTCGAGGTAGTCAAGGACTTCATCTACCTCGGCTCAGCAGTGAATAGTATGAACAACATGAGTACCGAGATCAACCGCTGTTTCTATGGGCCCAAGAGGCAATTGAGTAGTAGAGCCATCTCTCGAAGGACCAAGCTGACTTTATACAAGAACTTGATCATCCCAGTCCTTCTGTACGGGGCGGAAGCATGGACAATCTCAAAAGCGGATGAGGAAGTCCTTGGTCTCTTCGAGAGAAAAGCTCTGCGTGTGATCTTTGGTCCGGTTTGCATTGACGGTTTCTGGAGGAGAAGATTCAACCACCGGGCTGTACAGCGACATGAGTCTAGTCAGCCGTCTTCGGATCCAACGCCTAAGATGGCCAGACCATGTAGAGCGTATGGACAACTCAGCTCCGGCCCGGAGAGTCTTCGACTCCGAACCCGTGGAACAACGCAACAGAGGACGCCCGCGTTTAAGGTGGCGCACCCAGGTGGAGAAGGACCTCAACCAACTTGGCGTGCGACACTGGAGACAGCCAGAGACCGTGATAGCTGGAGAGGCTTGTTGGGTGAGGCCCAGGTCCACCTCGGACTGTAGCGCCAAATAAAGAAGAAGTACATGTCTTTATATCTTTATTGAAGCTCTTTACGTTTTTTCTTTAAGGCCCAAACCAACACAATCCGTTGCGTGATTTGCGTTTTGAATCCACAGCAATTGTAGTTGCCGGATTGCAAAGTGGTGCCAAATGAGTACGATCCGTGCACAATCCACTCAAATCTAAGAAATACGAAATTTTAAGGTTCCTGAATTATTAGGAGTTATTCAAAAACTATTATAAATAAAACAAAAAATATTCTTTCATTCATAAATTATCGTAAAAACAATAATATCAGGACCACCTCAATGAATTTCCACGGAAACATCTGTCAAACGCACAGAAAGCTAAAAGTAAATGTAAAAGTGTATGTGTAGTAAAAGTGATGAATTTCACTTGTGGGCTGCATTTGCTGTATCTCTACCTTTCATAAGGCGTTATGAGTTGTCAATTTTTTGCAACGCAATCAAAGGATTCTATGGGTTTGGGCCTTTACATCGAGACTCATGCCGAGGTACTTCGTTTCATTACCGAAGGGTATTTGATCATTATTTCTCAAAACGGTCAACTTATTCACATTCTTATATGTAACATAATTATGAACGGATTTAGCTTCGTTAAGCTCAATACTCTGACTGTTCGTCCATTCGTGTACCCGGTCTGAAGCACATTGAAATTTTCTAGTTGACACTTCTACCGTTTTGGTAGTTACCAAAATGGCGGTGTCATCAGCAAATGTGGCTACTTCCTGCGGTATCTCGCTGCTATAGTAAAAGAGAGGACCAAGAACACTTCCCTGTGGTACTAGCTTGTATAGTTTGAAATAAAGAGCATTCTTTCCCATATTTCACACGGCTATCAGATAGATAGTTTGATAAAATTGAGTAAGTTTTCTCGGGAGGAATTGTCGAATTTTGTGTTTCAACCCTTCATGCCACAGCTTTTCAAAGGCTTGCGAAAGTTTTTTAACGAAATTTTTTGTATTAAATTTTCACAAATTTGACTTGGTAGCCAATGTGTCAAAGGACCGTTCGGAGTCTGAGGCCCCATTTCCCACTCTATTCTGGGGGTAGAGCT
The DNA here is from genome assembly GCA_964034865.1 of Eristalis intricaria. Lineage (NCBI taxonomy): Eukaryota > Metazoa > Arthropoda > Insecta > Diptera > Syrphidae > Eristalis > Eristalis intricaria. Next base: position 66,525,722 of record OZ035877.1, read on the forward strand.
GACCATAAACTTGTTATAAAATCGTCTGCACACGAAATTGCGGAGCGTCCGCAGTCTGCAGACTGCAGACACCCGACAGGCAACCCTAAAGCAATTTTCTGTTGTTTTTTTTTTTGCAAACCCCTTGCAATTTTGAAGGGATCAACGTTATTGAGTGCAATCGTCGACTTGTCGCCACAGGAAACATCAGTACATACCTACCTGCAAGCATCACCACGCGAGTAATCAACTGATTTTGATTTGATTAGTTCATCATACATGGCCAAATATGCTACAACAAAAAGGGGTGACACCCGACGAGCTCAAATCATCCCTTAAATGTGTACATACGCGTTGTCATGTAAAACAAATCTGTCTGCAACGTACTTCGTTGAAGCTCGGTGCATGTCTCGCACAGACTCGGATATGATTGCAAGATTTGTCTTTTTTTAGTTTTGACCTAATTAGGGTCAGTTTTTCTTGTGATATGGAGAGCATTTATAACAGGACGGCTTTCTAACTAAAAGCGCGCTGCAATCAACAATAATTTAATCGCCCTTCAGATGCACTCCAGTCTGGTAATTACTTTTCTCGCTGAAAACCGGTTGTGTATGGGTGCACACAGCATACCATTATCCACCTCATTCCACGCACATTCCAGCGACTTGTGATTGTATTCCCAATTATCAATTCCGCCGGACAGACAGAAAATTTATTGAAAATACACATACGAGTACAAGCCGCTCATCGATGACTGCTGTGGGGCCTGTGGGGACCCGGTGGCGGGTGGGAGAAGGCAACATCGTCATCCGTGGTGGTGTTCTCCTGAAATCCATAGCCAATCACCACCACCAGTCCCTGATCAGCCCCCGCGGGGGAACATTGCTGCCGCTGCCGCCACCGTCACTGCTGCTCCTACTGCTGCTGCTAAACTGAAGAGCAATCACTCTTCATGTAGAAGGTGTATCTTCAACTCCACCAAAGCCATAACCACACACCATCAGCAGGAGGAGGACGACTACTGCTGGCGGTGATGGAGATGGTGCTGGTGCTGGTGCTGGCGCTGGTGCTAGTGCTGGTGATGGTGATGGTGTGTCTCCATTTCGTGTGTCGCTGTCGCGCGAGACTACTCCATAAATTCGGAAAATGCTGAAAATGAGTGAGTGCATGAGTGAGTGTTGCAGGGAAGACCTAACACTGAACCGAACACCGAACCGGTGCGGGGTTGAATCGACCTGTGTCTGGTAGCGCTGCGCGCTAATTCCACCCGACGACGACACAGTAGTGTTGTGTCGCGGGAGTGTGTTTTCTCTTTGGATGTACCTAATACAAGTCTAACTACCTCCTGCGCACTCTATGCTACGGGAATCGTATTTAAATTTGGGTTGGTCCACATTGTGATTTGTCCTTTTGTTGTTTTCCATTTTGCCTTTTTTCTCTCCTCACATACATCCTAATTCCATCGGCATCGCCATAGCCACCGCCACCGTCACCTCCGCCGTCCTGCTGGCATTTCTGTCGCACCGTTGCCGAGCTGCTTCCACGGTTTCATTTTTATTTTCTTTTGTGTTTTGTTTGTTACTCCTTCTCATTTATATATGTACGATGTGGACAGTGGCGCGGCGCGAGAACGAGGACACAAACGAGAATGAGGACGGACGGGTGGAATTGGGTGGAGAAGGGGTGAAGGCTGCTCGCTGGGATGAGACCAAACCAAACCAAAGGTGGTGGAGGAGGAAGTTTGCAAGAGGAGCAGAAAAGTAGGAAGAGGAAGAGGATATTTGAAAACGTTTCGGTTTGTGTATTGATTTTTCACATTTATCCGGAGGTGGAAGAACGAACTTTTGGTGTTGAATTGATACGGAATTGAAGTTCCATTGAAGGATAAGGGCGTCCTGTTTTGAATTCATCCCTTGAATGTGAATGCTTTTGAGCGCCTGCCTGGTAGATATTGTGGCAGCAAAGTAATCCTCGTCACCGTTTTGAATTGACGTGTTAATTTCGGTATGAGTTCCCATCTCATATTACATAGGGACGCATGTATGCAGGTACACTCACTCACTCATTCATACATACACATATTCATACAGAGTTCCATAAAATGTAATATTTCGCAAATGGATTACGAAATGAGGATGGGACTTAGAAACGATATTCAGCCGGATTTGTGAGCTTTAATCGATGGAAGGAGCATGTCTTTGGGCATTAAGGCATGATGCCCGACATGCAGGTAGCCATGGGCTGGTGGATCATTTAAGAGACAAGCCAGGACTAGGGTTTATGGAACCATTGGCTTAAGAAATAATTTATCCCTTTTTTGCATTCGGTCACAGTCAGACAATGCCTGGACGTCGTTGTGGGACAAGTGAACCGTTTTGGCATGCATATCGGATTTTCTAAAGGATAAAACAATTCATTCCAATTGAATTCAATTAAATAGACAATCCTCATTTAATGAATACGAGCGGGAGGGCGTAGTGAATTTCTTGAAATTTCTGGCGCTTGCTGAATTTTAAAATTAGGTGTGCGAGTTGTCTCATCAATTGCAAAAAGACCTTCGGCAAAAAATGGGGCTTGCAACCGTACATCATTCATTTGATGTCTACAGCAATCATCAGACCCATTAGAACTTATTTGGCCCAAATCCGGTGGACTGCCAACAACACAAAAAGCTCTACGAGCATGCACAACAAAGCACAAAGGTCAGCCGGTGTTTGTAAAACTGCACCTATAAGGAGCACGCCGCAAACAGGGTTGGACATGATACTTCATTTCCTGCCTCGGGACCTATTCATAAAATGCGCTCTCAGACTAAGGGAGTCCTCTTTGTAGACACAAGCCAACTATGGGCATGCCAACTATAGTCAAAATAATAAATGACCTAGGAAAGAGACATGGTTCCAGAAGCTTCGCATCTGCAATCAACTATAAGAGATATACACTATAGATATATACTATAATAGTAATGACTTCCTCATCAAACTACCAATTCTGTACCCCGACAGGGACAAGTGGCTTTCAAATGGGCATAGGTACTGGGGCTGGAATCTACTCGGACACCTTGCACAAACAGCAATAATTTAGACCCCCTGCTATGTGCAGTGTCTTCCAAGCAGAGATGCTGGCAATTAGAGAAAGCAGCATCTTATCATTCTCATCTTTGATAACAGCCAAGCTCCACTAAAGTCTGTACGATTAGATCAAGGACTGGTATGAACTGGCGCGATTCACTAAGGTCCATCAGTCACCACAAGGTCAAACTCTGCTGGGTCCGGGGCCCCAGCTCAATAGCTCGGAACGACAGAAGGAACGAATTGGCAAGACAAGGGTCTGAAATGGACATCAGCGAAGCGGACACATCACTGAAATCAATGATCAGTGCACTATTCCGGACCATAAGCGATATAATACTAAAAGAACCGCGTCTTGGCTCTGGCCACATGACAAGTTCAACGTGGTCAGAGCTGAACAACGGCAAAACAAAGAAAATTCTAGCGTTGGACCGTAACTCGAACTGTGTGCTCGCCGAAGTTATCACAGGACACTGCACTACTACTGCTACCAGCGATCTCTGCCAGTCTTGAGGCAAGGGACCAAGATCTGCATTGCCACTGCCCACCTCTCCACAATCGGCACTTAGCTTCGCCGGGCTAAAGATTCGGAGCAAATGCTGGTACAGTGGACTCTCCCTAAGTCGAACTCTCCTTAAGTCGAAACCCTCCCTTACTCGAACTTTTTCGCCATATTTTACTTTACAACTTTCCATACAAAAACCTCTCTCTAAGTCAAACTCTCTCTAACTCGAACAAATTTTGGTATCCCGTGACAATTCGACTTAGGGGGAGTCCACTGTATATCTGATCTTTTAAGATTCGTAAAGATCATGTGACACGTGATAGTGTAGGTTAATAGAATGTGTACTCCACAAAGACAGGGACTCACAATACCGAGTGGAAATGATGTTTGAACTCTCCTTCCTTCTAAAACCTAACCTAACCTGTCTCAGCAATACGACATTTCTAGTTTCCGCCTCAGAGTCATTAATACTCACATATGTCTTCGTGGTAAATCTCTCACGTGGTGGATGCAAGATGTTTTATACCAAAAAAAATGTATAATTTTTGTGCCCTCCAGGGATTACTATTATCTACCCTTAAGTGTCCAGAGTAGAGTGAGAAAGGGAGAGGACCGGTGCACATTCGTCTTAAATATCTGCAGATTGTTGTCTGTGGTAGGGATGTTCGATGTTAGCGATATTTTTCGAACTTGGACATCGATAACAAAACATAGATATTTGATCACTCAACATCGATGTTTTGCCAACATCGATGAACATCGAACATCTCTAGTCTGTGGGAATAATTATGCCGAGAAGAGCATTCCATATTCGTGTAGTGCGGCTGGACGAGTCTCTAAATTTAACAATGCGCACGAAAGTAGGCTTAATGGTAAACTGGAGCATTCCAGGAATGCAATTGGATAGCTCACTTGAGAATCGTTTGTTGAAATAGCGATGAAACGGTGACAAAGAAGTACCGTTTTTTTGTTCGAGCCTTGTCGGCGTTCGAGCGAATCTAATGACTCTGCGATATTGTTGTCTCCTATTAGTTTTATCGCATTTCGCGCCATTTTAGGAACCGCAAATATGTGATCGTTCCAACTAAGTGTGGTGGAACCACACAGGATGGAATGTTTTCCGGTGTTATCGACACAGGCGGCTTATTGTCAAAGGTTCGTTTGAGTGACAGCACACAGCATTTAGGATTGAAGCATTGGCTTCCACTCTAATGGTCTTTGCCCAGTTAATTCTGCTGGGAAGATCGTAGTTCAATGTGGTTAACTACGCTGCCGTTCCAATTCTACGATCGAAGGGAGCGATCGTGAGTCTTTGAACGAATATTGAAAGCTGAGGGTGCTGTAGGAATGGAATGAATTGGATTAGAAGTAGCAGACAAGAGATCATTTATAAAGATGAGAAAGAGTGTTAGAGACAAAACAGACCCTTGAGGAACACCAGCATTTATTTGGTAGATATCAGACTAGAACTCATCCAAAACGACTTGAATTGACTAATCCATAGAAGAAGAGAGAAATTCATCGATACGATAAGCCCGAATTTCTAAATTTCGATTGATGCCAAACTCTGTCAAAATCTTTAGAAATATCGAGCGAAACAATCTAACTTTCGCCTGCATTATGCAAAGACTGGTTCCACTTTTCGGTGAGATACGCTATCAGATCTCCAGTGGATCTGTTGCTGCGGAATCCATACTGTCGGTCGTTAAGAAGCTTCCTCGATTCACAATACTTCACAAGCTGATGATTTACCAGCGTTTCCACGACCTTAACAGGAAGGAATGTATGTAAGTACTACGGGTCGGCACGGCACGTTGCGGCACTGTTTGTGGTTATAAATGTATTAAGAAATATTTTGTGCATTGCAACAATGTTGGAATTATGAACTCAACCATATTATGAATCGGGCAGTGTTGAGCTAGCTGGTAATAGTAACTGGATAAAGCGTATTAAGTTCCCTAGGATTCGAACCGGAGACCCCTTAACCAACTGCGCCATCCAGCCAAAGGTAGAAGGATTACTGCGGAAAAATTATGACTGCATTTCCCTGTAAAGCACAGTCTGAGAATTGGGCGAACAATCTTTTACAGAACGGCGAAGGCATCGAGTTGTTCCTAACCGATTGACTAAGGATAAATTCAGGTTTTACGGACGGACGATCGCATCGATCTCCGGTTTCGGGTACAAGCGTTCATTCCAATCTAAGTCTCGTAGCTCGACAAGAAAAGGAAGGTCGAACTTCTGATCAAGGGACGGCGGTTGTGATACCATTCGGTTTTGACAAGTGGAAGCCGCTTACCTGTAAAGCTCAGGTTCAGGCTCTCTATGGGTTTCTAATCGTATAAAGAATGAAGGCCGAGAAATTGTGTCCACAGCCCCACCATCAGACTTGAATTGTATGCTTTCAATACTTCTTCCATTTTGAATGTGTTTAGTGTGTGCAGTGATTGACTTAGCGAATTTAAATAAGAGCTAATAAGTCTATGAAAGTCAAATTCCGACCACACTCCAAGAAACTGCCTCATCTCTGAATCCAGAGTTCTCCGAAGAAAACCTAATCACAGATCTCAGTTTCGAACCATGACCAAACTTCTGATACAGTTATTTAACGAAAAGGAAAAAAAACAAACATTTGTACTAAGCCATAGTCACGATGTGTTTTTCTTAATGATTTCCCTTTTGCATAAAACAAAATCTCGAGATCAACGGAAACCTACTCAAAGTGACGTCGTGAAGATTTTCTAAACATGTTCCCACTCAACAGTAGACACTTTCGATTTTAGTTCGTTCATTAGGAAAGCAGAACCATAAAAAAAAACGTAATCCCAATCTCCATAAAGCCGAGAGGGAGAAGAGAAGAAGAAGGAAAAAAAACACACGAAGAAGAAAGAACTTCCTCTAGCAACAGCATCCAGCGTCGTCATTCCCCCTCTCAGTGCACAATTTCCACAAGACATAAGACAGGTCATTTATCTTTAAGTGACGGAGAGCAAGAGAAGTCAAAGCTAAGATTCCTCACATATGCATTCCTTCAATATGTACATAACGACCGACGTACATAGATACACGTTCAAATTACGAAGAACTGGTTCGCGGTTTCGCACAGGACGTCGTCGTCGGTCGCCGTGCCGCGTCGTTTCTTTAAGTCGTTGCAACTGACGCAAAATGCCGCGTCGAAGAGAACTGAATCCGTCGTCCGGCGTTGTCGTCTGGTCAGTACGGTGATGCCCTTCAGCCAAGCAAAAATGTATTATACATTTGTGTGTGTATTAAACTGACGCACCTCATGGCTTTAGTTTGGATATCCGCCAGCCAGGCCAGATACACAGCGATAGATATTTTATCGTGCGATGACTGGAAGATATGAATACGAGCGAATTTAAATACGAATACACGCTCGCAATCGCCCAATCGATTAGACGCGTTTAAAGATGCTTTCGTTGGGGAACGATCCGCTAACAAGGTTCATACTCGAAACGGATAGAAATGTGATGCTCTTTGATGGCATGCGGAAGGAATGCACTGGTTTGGGGACATTTGCATGCGGATTCCGAGAGTGCATCGTTTGTTGCATCGCGCGCCGCCGCTCGTCTCGTTTGGTGGGATTGTGGTTATGAAACAGTTGAACAAGATTTTTTCTGAAATTATTTGACTACCTGCTAGGAATGTGCTTGTACGCTGGATTGGTTTTGAAACTAAGGCAATTTAGGAATCTGTCAAGTGATGGTTTGTGTCATGTTTGTCTGAAGGCTAAACGTAGCAATAATACGAGAGAATTTCACAAAGTTTGTCGTATTTGCCATCAAGTTGATTGGCAATGAGGTTAGTGGTAGAAATGTGCTTATTCTTCTTTTTTGTGCGTCGCTACAGTACGGGGCAGACCTGAATCACAACCAACAAGCCGCTTCACTTAGCGCGATCTCAGGTTGACTGCTTCTAATTGCGGACTCCAAGCTGTTTGAGGTCTATCTTCTTGTGGAGAAGGATATTAAGTCTATTCACTTGTGCGGTTCGTCAAAGACGCAGGCGTCCCCTACTGCTTTGTCTCATAGGCTAGGGGTCGAAGGCTCTTCGGACAGGAGCCAACATGTCACATGACAGTACGCCACCCTTCGTGGTTGAATCCTCTCCTCAAGATTCCGTCAGCGCAAAGAAGAACTAAGAACGCACCAAAGGCTTCTTTCTCCTCTTTCGAAATTGTCCTGGGTTCTGCATCGTAGAGCAGGACTGGGATGAGCAGTACCTGTCAGTTACTTCTTGAGATCAAAGACACAACGATTGCCAAGAGTTAAGCTTAATTTGAACTCGGTTCTCATGTAGAATGTTCTACTTATGTGATGTGAGGTTCTCATGTAGAATGTTCTACTTATGTGATGTGCCTGACCGCCTCGCTCATTGTGAAGCCTTGTACAAGACGTCAGAGTTGTTGTTCCTTTGTTTCAGTCGCATTCGGCACAATGCTAGAAAACGCCTTATTGACGGATCTTTGAGATCGGACAATCACGTAGCTACCGGATGAACGTATTGCCGGAAGGAATCGCATCTAGTGTTCGTCAGTTGAAGAAGCCACATGACAGTGCTTCGGTTTGGCTAAAATCTTTTATGACAGTTGTAATAGATTTCTTGCCAATGTAAAAAAAAAATTGTTATGATAATCTGGTAATGCCAATAAAATTCATAACGTTTAAATGTACCGTTCTTTTCCTAAGGAGAACGAAAACGAAGAGAAGAAATGAAATAACAGCATTTCTTACGACAAATGTCAAAGAGAGCGAACGGTAATTGTGAAGTTGAACCAAATTCTGAAAATTAAAAAAATTAGGTGTTAGGGTAACTCGTCAGGGTGTGCAGGATGACGATGGAGTATCCTCGCTGCTCCATCAAGGTCGGTAGCGAACTCACCGAGATCTTAAATGCCAAAAAAGGTTTTAGACAACGCCACGCGCTGTCATGTGACTTTTTTAAGATCACGGTTTTCCAGAAGCCTGTACTATTAGCATATGCGGATGACACTGATGTAATTGGCAGAACACAGCGAGCCGTCAATGAGGCGTTTGCTGGCATTGAAACGGAAGCGGATAAAGTTGGTTCAGCGGTTAACGAGGGCAAAAAGAAGTATATGCTGTACTCTTGCTAAGCGTTTTTCTTTTTTTTTAGCCATCTCTCGAAGGACCAAGTTGACCTTATCATCCAAGTCCTGCTGTACTGCGCGGAGGCGTGGACAGTCTCTAAAGCGGATGAGGAAGTCCTTGGTCTCTTCAAGAGAAAAGTTTTGCCTGCGATCTTTACTCCTGTGTGCGTTGACGGTTTTTGGAGAAGATTCAAACGTGAACTGTACGGAAAATCAGCGGCATGAGCTTAGGCAGGCGTCTATGGATTCCAAGGGGGAGGGGGCGTTCAGTTCGTATGGACAACTTAGCTCCGGCCCGATGAGTCGTCGTCTGTGTGAAAACGCAACACCAGACACCAGCGTTTAAGGTGGCTAACCCAGGTGGAGAAGGGCCTCAATCAATTTGGCTTGAGGCAATGGAGGCATCTAGCCCGAGACCGTGCTAGTTGGAGAGTGTTGTTAGTTGAGGCTCAGGTTCACCAAGGGCTGGAGCGCCAGCCAAAGAAGAAGAAAAAGCACTTCTCGGACCACCCTCGTAAATGAAAATGATGTTATATTTATGAGCGCTGTTGAGAAGTGCTCATCATGGCTGAATCCTGAATTCCAAACCTCAATTGGAAAATACCGATCAGGTTGTGGAAATATCTTAACCCTCGATAGTTGCGAAAGTCAGAGTGGGAGTATGCTTCCCAGTGAAACAGCAAAGAGAGGTTTCAATCATCTGAAAGATTTTCCTCATTTTCTATTTCAACGTCGCATATTATATTGTGCGTAAGGGCGAGCGCTGTATCTAGTTTCCTACGTCCCCTTTCATCTCGTAAGGTTGTGCAAGAAGACGACGGTGAATTCATTATGTTGCAACGATGTCAGTAAATAACTAACTGAGACTTTTAATGTCTCTAACATTGTTAATGTGAAGATGATGCGAAATTTAATGGCCACTAGTGACATGGCCATGCACATGGCTGAAAAGTAATTGCATGAAAACGGCCGCCGTTAATGTCACCATTGCTTGTATTGGGCGTAAGTGATGAAATTTCTGGTGGCAGTTGAATTATCGAAGCTTCTCCTTGTAAGCGACGAACCTAACTCTCATCGTGGACCGAGATATCATAGTCCCTCTGATCATAGTAGATGCGGTGACAGCGAAGGAGTCGATTATTGGTTGGATTATGAAGCAAACACTGATTTTTGCTTGTAAGACACCACACTTCTCTCGAGTCTATGATGACACTCAGAGAGTATAACTGACACGTATACAATCTTGACTGTTAAGCTCCACATAACCTTCACCCCAGGATTAGGTTAGGTTTTGGAAGGAGAGTGTGATGATTGAACATCGCTTCCACTAGGAGGCCTGAGTACCCATTATGAATCTCTTCATTCGTGGATTATACATTATGTCAACCTATCTCGTCACGTGTTCTTTACGAATCTTAGAAGATGCGATGTACAGTAATGTATCGCTAATCCGAATCGCCTTTAATCCGAATATCGCATTAATGCGAACCTCCATTTTTTCTGACTACAATCCGAACCTAACCCGATTTTTGTACGCTGTAATCCGAATTCCAACTAAAAAACGTACGAATATATTGGTTTTCACAGTAATCGTAGTTATAACCGTAATTTCGTTCAGCCGTTACTCTTTGTTCGCCTTCTGGGAGCGTATTACATTCTTGCGACGCGTTTAACTCAGCGAACTGGTCCTGCATTACGATAGCCTTGAAACGAGTACTTAAAGAGGATAATCGTCAGCTTCCATTTTACCAGCAGGAAACTGAAATACCAGGCTGAACTGAATACCAGACTGGTATTAAACATTACGACGTCTCATCAGGCGTTCTACAGGGTTCAGTCCTTGGACCCCTCTTGTGGAACTTAATGTACGACGGAGTACTGAGCCTAACGCTACCACATGGAGTCAAGGCCATTGGTTTTGCTGACGACATTACGGTCGTGACGGTGGCCAATCGCATCCATGACGTCGAATCCGCCACAAACGAAGCAATCTCCAGGAAAAAAATTGTCTGAAATCTTCCGACCTCGAACTAGTTGATCACAAGACAAATGCTGTCTTAGTAACCAGTCGAAAGACGGTGGAATATGCAAACTGCCGGGGTGGTTCCCAGCTACTTAAATCCAAGGAAACCCTGTCAGAGACATCTTAGGACCCGGATACCCGACAAGGGTTCTGCTTTCCAGGTAAGTTCAACTCTCCTAAATGCTGCGCCAGGCTGGTCGGGTGCTCTCTCCATAAAGGAGACACCAAGGAAGCTTTCGTCAACATACAGGCTCCCGGACAATTTCTGACGAAGCAGCCTCTGTGTAAGCGGGTATGGTCACCATTAACATTCTCGCCAATTAGATGCATAGGGGTTACCTAAGGCAATCGACAAACCGCCCAGAGACTGGAGTAAATAGGATAAAGAAGGAAGAAAGACCAACCAACAATGTGGCAAGCCAGATGGGACACCACAAGCAAAGGTAGATGGACTCACAAACTGATTCCAATAGTAGAAACGTGGTCAAAAAGGGAAGCTGTAATTTCCACCTTACGCAGTTCCTTTCGGGCCACGGTCTCTGTCGGAAATATCTTTATAGGTTCGGGCACGACGGCTCTCCCCTTTGTCCAGAATGTGAGGACATTCGTGAAGACGTAGAACACACGACTCTCTACTGCAGGCGATTTGAAGGGACAAGAATAAAATTAACAACCCCGGAGCTCCTAGTTCGTCCTATGACGGAGTCAGCCGAGAAGTGGGAGGAAATCATCAAATATGCAGACCGAGCTAAGTGAAAGGGTAAGGCAGGCAAACACAGTTCATTTAGCTTGAGTTCCGCGGTGACAGTGATAGAACAGTCAAGGGTGTGGTTAGTACGTAGGCGTATTCCAGAAATCGAGAGCTTGGGCTTATCTAGTATCTTTCGAAGATTGTCACATCCTTGTACGTAACCAAAAAAAAACATTCTCATTATTCATCCGCAGTCTCTGTGAAGAATCTTTGGTCCAGCGAAGCTAGGTGCCGATTCTGGAGAGCTGGGCAGTTCCTCGTCGCCGCAGGACCGGCAGAGATCGTTGGATTCTGCATTACATTTTCGGAGCATGGGACATTGTCCTGTGATCACTCCGAGGAGCACACGGTTCGAGTTTCGGTCCAATGACAGAAGATTCTTTGTTTTAACGTTAAGCTCTGACAACGTTGATCTTTTCGTGTGACAGTCATTTCTTGCGAGCCAAGATTTTGTTGGCGGATTATTCTGGCTCTGTCTCCGAGTGAATTCGATTAGAGCAGATCAAACGATGAGCCGAAAATTGTTGTAAGAACCTGGCTCAACCAAAGTGACTATTTTTTCCTAAGGCACCTACCCGATCGGAATATCGTTTCACCGAGCCATCTGGGCTCAGTCGAATTTGCGCAGCAGGGTATTGTAAGCTGACGAGGGTCTTAGATCCATCTTCGACTGATTCTCTTATGAATTCCATATAATCGTCGTTAGAGGCGTACCAAGAGTTATCTTTCTCACGAAAGTCGCATATAAGGTCCAGACACGGGGAAACACTTGACGTAATAGTTTCAAATTCTCCATCTCTGTTGCCAAAGACTACTCCCAGCCATTCCTCTGGGACTTATCTGTGATTGTGCGAACATACATATATACACAAACAGTGCTTACAGAAGTCTCGCCATGTGCTCTAACGTACTTGTTTTGCTGATAATTTGAACAAATGTTTTCTCCTGCACGTTGTTTCTTCTCAAACTGGACACACACGTCCCATCATATGTATGACTTCGAGGGATATTTCCCAAATATGAAAACAAAAATACTCAAGCTCACAGCTTGCGCCAACGTTACCTCAAGTCGGAACAGCTTTTCCCAGAAATATGGATGCACACTCACGAACAAATATTTGAATTTGTTTTCTGCAGTTCTGGCAAACTCAAAAAGTACTTCCTCCATCGAGAGAGATGTGTGATGATGGTTCGTACAAAAATATCACCTAAACGCATAACTGCAACCCTTTACCTTGTTCCGTTCCATCTATTTATCAGAAAAGAAAAAAAAAATACATTGTATTCCAACTCGCTGTGGCCCAACAATCACTTTAACCAGTGTTCCATCTCCACTCCACTTCGTACTGCAGTTCCACATCACAAAAAAGACACCACCGCCGCCGATGCGGTCAAGTGGAATGAAAGAACATGAATAATAAAAAGCAACACAAACTCCAACCAAAAAAGGGGAATACAGCCAACAACAACAACTTCAATAACCAAAAAAAAAAAAAATAGCAAAAATAAAAATAAAATAAAACGATATAAAAGAAGGCAACCAACACCAATCCAGAACAGAGGAAGAAGGAAGAAGAAGGTTGCACAAATCAGCGCCGCAAGGCACCTTTTTCGATTTATCGCCCTAAAGAGCGCGAATTTCAGACTCAAAGCGCGATGCGTTTCATTGAATCTAGTGTCTCTTGGAGCCCGCAGAGACTTCAGGAAGCGAAAAAAAAGACAAAAAGGAACGCTCAGCTCAAAGAACAGATCAAACAAAGAGGGCTTCATAGGAAAAGTATCTCTTTCTTCATTTGTTCACTCCTGGCCATCGGGGGGATACGAATTTTTTGTCTTTCTCAGATTAATGTGTGATTCGAATGGGCTTTCGACTTACACGGCACACTGCGACAAGACCTCATGCTCTGTGACTGTTCTGTGCTGGACAAGAGAGCGCACCCAGCCGTGTATAAGAGAATTTGACTTCACTTCAGTTCGGTCACAGACAAAGAGACGCATCGAGAGCGAGTGAGAGAGTTCCTATTCCTAATAATAATTCTGTTTCATGGATTATGAAGCAGGATTTGTGACACGAAATGAATTTCACCATCACCACTCGTCCCCCTTAGAATACACCCTCTTCGCGCTGTGGCTCATCACTGAATAGGCGAAGGAGAGGAAAGTCACAAGTTGGACTTTTGCAATGTGTAGTGCCGGGAGCCGCTGGCGGTACTACTAAGTTGTTCTGGTCATGTTCATTGCGCGTTATTTGGAGACTCGCTCTCTCCGATGTGGATTTGGTGGCGTTTTAACGTTAGTGTATCTCATGTGCCGGAGGGTTTATTGAACCCTCTATTCTTGGGTCGAATGAAACGAATGGATATGGAGCATGGCGTTCTCGAATGTACCGACATGTCTCACCGCTCCCACGAGTACTAATCCAGCAGAGTTCACCGTAATTGCTTGCTTGCTTGCGTTTGTGAAGAGAATGTTGTAACACCTTTCCAGTTTTTGTTGTTTTTGTGTGTATGCCAAAGGTGCTGAATAAGGAATGTGGAAAGTGGTGAGAAAAGTATCTTCCACGCAATGAACGCCGAAAAGAACCGGTGACTGTGTACAGCGACGGTGATTGAAAGGTAGGAGAGGAGAGCAAACAATTGTCATGAAGATACGACTGCATTACGCATTCGAAACTGGTAACAATGAGCGCATGGTATAATGCACATACTTATCAACGCTCGGAGATGCATTGACATTTTCTAAGCTACCAGTAGTAAAATCTGTAAAATCAAAGAGGAACGCACACCCGACAGACAACAGGCAACAACCAATGACCCAAAGAAATAAAACACCCATAAACATTTCATAAATAAAATTTTTCACTTTTATTCGAAACGAAAGCGAAATAACACGAATCACGCCGCCGGTCTTGGTGCGGGTTTCCTTCTCCATTTCTTCCTGGCCAGAAGTTCCTTCGCCTTTTCCTTCTTCAAGTCCTTGTCGTAGAATTTTCCGCTTTTTGTGAAGGATTTCTGCTCGTTCCTCATTTCAGCCAACTTGCGATTCTTTTGCTTCAAGATGTTCTTTTTGTTGGCCGATTTCTTTTTGCCACCTTCAGATATTTGCACTTTTATTTTGCGTCCTTGCAACTCGGTATTGTGCAATTGAAAGCCCTTTTGATATCCATCCACTTCGGCCATCTCAACGAATGCAAACCCCCCACGACGTTTCTTTGGAATGCGTACACTTTTAACTTCACCCACTTGACTAAAGTAGTTCTCCAAGTCATCTTTTTGTGTCTCGAAATTCAAATTGGTCACATACAAGACGAAACGATTTGCTTTACTGGCACCACGCATTAAAGATGCCAATTGTTCAGTTGATAAATGTGTTGTGGGACCTTCAGTCTTAGATTTGTCTGTATCTTCAGCATCGTCGTCACCATTTGCTGATTCAACATCAGATGGACCACTGAAGTCTCTTACTTCTTCATCGTCATCACTGGGATTTGTGTTCTTCTCCACATAGGTACCCTCGAAGATTTCCTTCCTTTTGACATCGTCAAAATTTCCCAGCAAATCGGCACTGTCATCGTTTATTGGCTTCCTCACTTTGTCCGGTCGCACAAAGCATTCAACTTCGTAGTCACTGCCGCTGGAAACTGTGTCTGCGTCCATTTGTTGATCACTTGTGAACTAGTTTTATTTATTTTACAATTCGATGCTTGAGCATTTACTAAACAATTTTTCTTTGTTGAGAATGAAATGTCAAAACAATCGAATGACAGTCGACAGCACGTGGTTTTTATTTTGGTTTATATACCGGCTTGCGGCTAAAAGTGTGGTGATGACTAATATCTTCTTACTGATTTCAGCGACATCTATGTGACAGAATGAGTAACGTGATGAATATCCCCCGCATTGGAAGATTTCACAGCGAAACTGTAGTCAACGCAATTAAATCTCAGTAGGCCGCTTTCACACTCGTTGAATTGATCGCAGGCTTATAGATTTTGGTGGCAAAGGCGGTAAGCAACTCGAATTTGGCGAGTGTGAGAACTGCCTTACGACCCAAATGTTGATCTCGGATTTTTTGGGACATTCAACGTTAAATAAGGTCACTACACGACGCAACAAAGCTGTATGTTGGCAAGGGTGGTGGGGCTTCTGACCACTGAAGATTTTCGAGGCGTCTTCATATGAATGCTTTTATCTCTTAAAAGAGACCTACGCGAAGCAAATCTCATTTCGATTGAGTTGGTCACATTCAAGATGAAGCTTAATTTCACATTTCGTCACACCACCTTGTACAGACCTGCATGTGATTAAATAAATCATTCTGTGCTACTTTTTATTATCCTATCCAATCCCAGAGTAATCGTTCATTTTTGTTCTTGGGGAACACCAGAAAGTTGGTGTCAATTCGTAGTCAAACAACGTGGCCACATCTCGCGTAGGCAACACTGTTCCCATCTGGTTTTGACATATTTTTATCTTTATCAGAAAAACATCCATCAGCGCTTACTGCAGAAAGAACGAGACAACTCTACTGCCGAGAAAGTAATCAAACAGCTGACAGCGTATTTTCATTGCGTGTACCAATCCAATTGAAAAACGTTATTTATATATCTATACATATATCCAACTGGCTGATAAAAATTACAGCCGTGCTTGAATCAAGCGCTTCAAGTCGCCTCCAATTTTATCAGAGGAAGTCCCAGCACATTGCCTGAAACGCATACGCCAGTCAGTAGGTCGACGAAGAAGAAATTCACGAAAGAATCTCTCCAAACAGCCGGCAAAGTGGAAACGAAAATCCGAAACAACAAGCACCTTGCGCCAGAAAGAAACAATATATCAGCTTCAGTGCTGTTTGTCGCTCTCTACTCCATACTCGAGCCCATCGTAATCACGTAGAGTACAGATATCTCGTTTGTGGACTTCATCAGGTTGGACCCAACGTGAGTTCTAGAAAAAACTACTCCACGCAAGAGGAATAACGTACACCTTGTGCCCAGAAAAACTACGTCAAGCAATCACATCAAAGTCGTTCATATCCGATTTCTGATTGTTTTCCAAACAAAAGTTTGATCAATATTACATCAGGCAACGGAAACACGGCGTTTCCCATCGAGTCGTATTAAAAAACAAACGAACAAAAAAAGAAACTGTAAAAGAAAAACATTCTAACCGGTTTGTGAAAAAGTAAAAATATATGTACATACCCAACATTTCTATATCCCTGTAATCACGCCCCGGCAGAAGAAGAAAAAAAAGACGTAGAATCTACCCACAAGAAGAAAATAGCTGTGGAAATTTTCCATCTCGAGGAAAACTTGAATTTCCGCCGACTGCGACGACCCACAATCTACACCCAAGACGTTGCGCAATTATTGATATACACGTCGAAAACAAGAGCACCCCATACTCGGGCCCGCGATAACATTTGTTTTTATTATTGTTTTTGAATCATAGTCTGTGTTTTTTATTTTTCGATTCTGTTGTGGTGTGCGTTGGAAAAGATTGCGGAAAAAATAGAGCAACACTCTGTGAAATCAGTGAGAATAGTGTGACATGTCCGCTAATAAACTTTTCGATAATCCAGACATTACCCATGAGGAGTTCGATCGAATCAAGACCGCGTTTAAAAAGGAGGAATTCCGTAAGTTGTTCGTTGAGTATTGTGAAGAAATTCAAGACCCGGAAAATCGTAAGAAATTCGAGGCAGAAATCACGCAATTAGAGGCGGAACGTGGTGTTGATGTGACCTTCCTTAACCCTGAAGCTGGTTTTGTTGTGAAGACCTCTGGCAACGGGGAGTTTAAGTGTTTCCTGAATATATCCAAGTGCGATAAGGTCAGTGCACCGAGTAGTGTTGCGTCTGTGAATCAGGCCAACGGCGAGAAGGGCCTGAATTGGAGTATACCGCATTGTATACCACCGCCACGGGATGATTTCGATAATAAGGGAGCACGTTGCAAGGTGTTCGATGTAATCTTTCATCCAGATGCATTGCATCTGGGACAGAAAAATCCGAAATTCAGGCGATGCCTCATCGACACAGCCTGCGATGGAGTCGAGAGGGAGTACAAGATTCGTTTGGATCGAACAAACTTGAAATTTCCAAAACTGAAATTCAAAGGACTTCAGCGGGCGTCTGTGCTGAGAAAGTTATCGGAAAATCCGCCAACAGAATGTGGCGAACCAAATCCCCTGGAGGGCATGTATCCACCAAAGCCAGAGGCGAATGCAAAACCGAAGAATGTTCAATCTAATCTTCATGTGCGTGACGAGTACTGCAAACCCAAGTACGTGATCAAACATCGGCGACCGGTGGACTTGTCCGAAATGACATATGAGTTGGACGCCAAGGTGAACTTAACCATTCCAAAGGAACTGGTCGTTGAAGTGGAACTGCCACTACTTAAGTCAAGTGCAGATTGCACGCTGGACGTCACCGAGCGTATGGTCTATTTGATAAGCGAAAAACCTGCTAAGTACAAACTAAACATAGAGCTCCCTTATGCTGTGAACGATAAGGAGGGTTCGGCGAAATTCGATGCGGACAAGCGGAAGCTTGTTATCACCCTGCCAGTGCATGCGGCGGGCAGGGAGCGAGGCCTCAAAGATTTCTACCGAGAAGACAGCGGCGTGGAGAGTGACGTCCGTGAAGAAATGCACTCTAGCGGAGGAGACTCCCCAGTCACAGAATTAATCCAGGAGATGGAAGCAAAAGTAACCCTGACCGAAGGTGAGTTTTTTACAACTGAATGCATTTTTATTTATTACTCCCTGAATCTGTTCCCCCTTTATCCACATGTTCAGAGTTTTCCCCTTCTGTAGGATCGTTTAGTATCGTTTTGCAGATGCATTGGCAATGACTTGAGCGTTTTGTTCTTTTCTCACAGATTCGAAGCCGTCACAGTCAACCACCGAGTTCAAGCATCCCACGATTTTCCTTAAAAACTCCATTCAGTATACGTTTCCGCAGCACTTTGACTGTAACGTACTCGATGAGGTAATCGCACTTGTTCTCCACGTACGCAACGTTGAAAAGGAATCAATTGAACTCGTAAAGGATGACAAATTTTTCCACGTGAAATTCATCTCGATCGGAGCTGGCTACTATCCCATTCACTATGCCTTCTACTTTGAGTTCCCAGAAGAATGCGAGGTTAAGATTGACTCCATCGAGGCCGAAGCATGGGACAACAATGTTGTTCTCAGTTTGAATCTTAAAGAATTCGATTCAATCGACACATACTACGCTGGCTTGGAGAAGACTGATCTGAAGGAATACAAGATCCAGGAGAAGTTCACGACAAAAACCCAAAAGCATTTGAAGTCCCACGACGATCGCTCGCAGTTGGAAGTTTCGGTTGAACGCTCGGAAGATGAGAAATCCGTGGAAATTGAAATCAAACCGAAAGTTCCTAACGGCTACGCCTACGCGGAAGAAGGAGACGAGGACGAATCCAAGAAGCATGCTTCCGTAGGCGCCGGCAAAAAGCATAAAAAGAAGAACAAGAAACGACGATCACTCTCCGAGTCTGTTTGCGATGACATCAAACAGCATCAGAAGGCGGCAGCGGCTGCTTCAAAGAAAAATGTACAAATCAATAAAATTGAAGAAAACAAAAACAAGAGCGCTAATGAGAAGAATATTAATAACGATGTCGGCGCGAAAAACTCGTCGGACTCATCGCCAGAGCGAACGAATTCTGAAGGTGCCGGTGGCAATAACATTCAGATACCAGTCGGCCGAAAGCAGAGAAGCTACTCGGAGTCACGTGAGCATAGTGCTCCATCGTTTAAGGGTATCCTTAAGCACTACAGCAGATATGTACGTACAATATCTGATAGCTGTTCGTCGATTGACGAGCACAGTTCGTATTCATGCTCAATCGACGGAGGATTGCGTTTTGCGCAGTCATTTAGTGATATTCCGGAGGAAAATTCTCCCGATCAAGGTCTCTCGGAGAGCTGCAAGAAGACTGTTAGATTTAGTGATGTCATAAAGAAACAAGTATTCCGGTAAGTACTCCTGATAACCGCCACTTGTCGCTCTTGAGATATCACAATCAATTGCCTGCTATTTGAATGATGCAAGAGCACACCGCATTTAGCCAGTTTATTCGTTGGTGTGCTCATGTTTGTGTCTGACCACTATGCCAACTCATTCCTGTGCCGGTCTGGCACGGTCGCATAATAATAATAAAAGTCACCCCAGACCATATCAACTGAGCACCGCAGTGTGCGTTTATATTTGTGAAATCAAAAACTTAGAGAGACAAAAACAATTCTGTTATGCGAATGATAAATTGAACTAATTTTCACACATTTGCGATTCTATTTGTAGCTTGGACTCGAGCATCTTGGGTCAGCGGAAGAAGAATCAGAAGAAGAAGAACAAGAAACGTGCTCTACAGCGCCGTCATAGTGAGGGTGATTCTGCTGATTACGAAGATAATAAGGTAAGTGCCCAATACTGTTTTGCTGGTGACGACACAGACCGACACAAACCGACAGAGCGCATGAAACACGTTGTAGCCAAATTCTATAAATACACAAATTGTGTACGGGTTCTGGGAGCACAAACAAATGCTCGATATGAGCACAATGAATTTGCTTCCGTTAGAAATTAGAAGGAACGAATAGTTCCATTAAACCTAGTCGATGTTAATTAGATTAGATCGAAATCAAGGTCTGATGGGGGAAATGTAACACGAAAAATAATAATCGTGGTGCGTCCATATCGTGGTTTCCTTGGACCAGATCTGATTATCGCTGCCTGCACGGTTGGGAATGTCATATAGCCGTGAAAATTTACACCAATGGAACGGCTGAATGTTTCTGTGAAGGTTTCGCTTCAGTTCGTCTGAAGCTTTGAAGGCATATTTTGACCGTAAATACTTCTGCTTCACCCTGAATGACGCATTTGGTCTTGGGTTTATTCTTTGGTTCGAATCGGTGCCTGACATTAGCTTTTTCAAGCAAGTCATAAAAGTCAAGCGGTCTTCATAAAAAAGAAACAAACACATTAAATGCGTCTATCGTGAAACGTCCACTGATGTTCTAAAAGTATCCCACGAGGGCATCAGAAGAGCTTTTAGAGAACAAAACGACATTTGATCCCTCGCATAGTCACAATTTGAACCCCCTTTAAGACGCCAGTAAGCAACCAAATTAATCTAGCTTCGGGTCTGAAATCTGATTTAATCCATTCATTTGGCGGATTGTAAATAAATAACATAAGCAATTAAATTTAACTTTGCGTTCAAAAGTAGACGCTGATAAGCTTTTCTGTCAATTGATTGTTCGATTAATTTATCAGGCCATCGGGAAGTTCTGCTGCTGATAAATAAAATCATTTTGAAGTGTGAAGTGATTTCACAAAACTTGATGTTTGGTTAGATAACGACAATTGACCCCATTTCAAAAAGAACATATCAAGGACTACAATTTATGTTTGCGTTGCTTTCGGGGACATTGGTGTCAGAGTCAGGGTAATATTCCGGCACTGGAACAAACAAGAAGTACAGGGTGACCAGATAAGAACGATAGGAATATCATTTCAAATAAAATGACAGAGGTGTGATATATACAATTGAGTCCGGCTTTATTTCAAAGCTACATTCCTGCCATTATGTATGCTCAATTGGCCGGTTGGGCTTTGTTGGCAGTGTCTCAGGCGGTAGGTTCAACATTTGATTACTCAGGCCAATAAGTTCAGCATTGCTTTTTCGAATACTGGCTTCGAGATCGTTGAAAGTGGTCGTTAGCGTAGACTATCGAGGAGGACTATCCCCAGACAAAATAATTGAGTGCTGTCATGTAGTGTGATCTAAATTAATCCCTACCATGAGACGCCACAGTGGCCAAATTTCTCTTTTATAACTTCGAGCGTTGCATGGCTTGTAGCGCTTAGCTTAGCGACTTAGCCACAGCTTCGATATTTCCCTCTTGTCGCGCTCTGGCCACAGAAAGTCGGTTAACATCGCTCTAAACCTGAGACTATTCCCGGCAACCATGTCTCTTAGCTCATTTCGAAAGGAATAAATCCCGACGAAGCTCCCATGCCATAGACCGTGGACGCATTGATACTTAGTTGAACACTTGTGGAGTGTCTTCTTTTGACTGCTGAGTCAAAAATGGGCCTCGTCTGAGAAGATGATCCAAAATCCGTACCTCTGCACAACATTTCCAGTGGCCAATAAGCGAACTGGCCAGTATAATCTTTTACGGTTCGCTGCTCATAGTCGGCTTTAAACTTTAGGTCCCATCGACTCGTGAATGAACGCACAACACGAGTGGTTGCTGTAGAATCTAGACCCGGGTAAGCCGCTGAGTGTCGCGCCACCTTTATTATTATAATAATATTTTATGGATGAAGGCACAAATGCAAACAAACTTCCAACAGACGTACCAACTCGGATGATCTTAGGCATTCCAGACCATGTGCCTAATTCCAATAAGAAAATCCACAGCCTTGACAAGGAAAGTATAAGAATGCTCACGAGCTTTCCTACTGAACACTGTGGCCTTAATTACCCCCTTAGTAAAATGAACCTGTGTCAAGCCAAGGAATGTTGGCTCTGCCTAAAAGTGGATGACTCATCCAAGCGCATTTGATGTGAATGCCCGTCATTACTCTGGTTTAGGAAATGCATTTTCCATTGGGAGATAGTTACTCACTTCAGTGGAATTAAAGAATTCCACTGTTTCATAAGGGAAGTGCAGTGAAACCTGCTAAAGTTGACCACCTGCGTTGGAAGCATTTTGGGGCAAGTTATAAGGGTGTTTGTTTGTTGCTCCACGAAAGTCAGAGAAGAACTGTAGTCGTTCACAAACTGCAGAAATGAAGTAATTTTCGTACATTTACAAACATATATCCCCACAAGATTTAACACGAAAATTTGACATCTATTTTTGGCTGAATGTTTTGTTCTGTACATGCCTATATACACAAAACCAGAAATGAAGTATCACAGAGATGCCCGACTTCTACCTCTCTTTCCCCTTAACATTTTTGACAACTGTTTTTTATAACGTGTTCATAAACCTACCTGAGTCTTCGGATTAAGCTCTGAACGTTCTGGAAATTACCTGCAATAACTCACGGTTGCACATAGTTAGCATAGTTAGCATAGAACTACTTCGATAATGGGTGAAACAAGTGCCTTAGAATCGACGGTACATGCTGTAGCTTTAATACACATGGAATTAGCCGTGTGTTAACCCTCTCTCACCTCTTAAAATGTTTGACAACATTTTTTAACGTTTTCTGGAACCAATTGATCAGAGGTCGCCATTTAAGTTATTTCGTGAATAACCGTCACGAAACTCATGAATATCTGTCAAAATGGCACTCGAATTCTTCGATGGACTAGGGGGCAATCAGATGTTCAGTCGGCTACCTCTGTTAAACTTCATTCCTGCACAACACAATGCAAACGCCACAATGGCGACAAGACGACTATGGTTATATAGTACGAAAGACCATATAGTACATCAAACAGTGTCGTCAAGTTCCAAGATAGACAGTTGGCGAAAATACAGAGGTGCTTGGAGGAATACTTGTATGGACTTTTTTTTGGTGCTCCTATAATATAGTGACCAACTTCGGCAGGTGGCCAACTTACAAGGGTAACCAACTTCACCGGATTCACTGCAGTACAACTTTTCGTTTAACTCCAAACATTTGATATAATAGATCTCTTCAGGTAGCAGTGTCGTTGCATTTACGCCATTTTTTGTACTAGATAAAAAAAAGGCCCAATTACAGCAGTAAAATAACGCTGATCTGGTCCCCATGGCCAGGAGTCTTCAACGCCTGGGTGTTTAGACTCGATTCCCGACATAGACTACTTTAAAAATGTCCAGCACTACCTCTTCCGAGTCACTGACCATGTGCATCTGTTCAGAAATATATTCTTAACCCTTTTGGTACATCAGACTTTAACGCCACCTACAATTTGAATTAGTTATTTCTTCTTACTTATACCATTTCATTTGTTTGCATTTCCTTTTCTAGTCACCAAACAATCATGATCAGTACCTGAAACAACGTGGTGGAGGAGAGAGGAAATCATCCAAACACGACAGTGGATTAGATCTGTCCACACAAGACAAAAATGGAAACTCCACTCAAGCACGATTGCGCATTGAGTCAGAATCCTCTGATGTCGATTCAAAGAACACCCTCATGTTCGACATGGACATGTAGAGGGTGCTGTTCCCACAAGTGTACCCACCTAAAATTGGAATTTTTGAAATGTATGCGGTGCAAGCGTCTCATTCATTCATGATTTATATTTCATTCAATAAATCCAAATCACTTTTAGAATTAATTCAGTGTTAGTTTGTAGTTTAAACATACATATGCCTTATGTCGAGAACAAATTTTGTAAATTTGAACATAAACTGTGTGCTCATGAGATTTGCACGGAACAACGCCTTTAAACAAAACAACAATTTAATTATTTGTTTATCGTGAAAACGGAGATACTCCGAAATAGGATACCACTTAAAAAGAAACAGAAGCTGAGAAAGAAGAGGAATAACAAGAAAAACAACAAATCTTAAATCGATCCAATACAAACAAAAAAATATCATTTTAACGGAATAACCTAAAAGCGATTGATAGCCACTAGGAGTGAATTTTTCGCTCTACACTTGAATTATTTTTGAATGATCTTGTGTGTCGATTTTGTAACAAATAAAACATTGTAACGTCTCACAGCCAACAAAAGCAATTAGGATTATTGTGTACGAGATTTTTTCGAGGTATTTGTATAACAATTGTATCTTATTCTCATATTGTATTAGCATGTCATTTATAATGATGGATTTTTAAAATAAAATGTAAAAAAGAAATACTATAAAATGTCTCCTTGTTTTACTGAGAGTTAATGTTGATTCCTGAAAAGGTATTCGTTTTTTCGCACTTGACACAACAATCGATCCGTTGCCTGGTGCTTGATGTTGGGGTTGGGTTGGGTTGTGAGACCTGATGAGTAAGTAAATCAATTCAGTTTCTCAAAGTGAAGAGTACTTGTTCATCGTCTTTCTCCCTTGACCTAAAAAGTTCCAGCCACTTGCATTTCGTGAATTTTTGGGCCTAGCTGTTTCGATTTCATTTATTCTACGTATGTTTTCTGTTCTTAGTGCAGGACTGTACACCGACATCAGCCTAGGCAGACATCTACGGATCCAATGCCAAGGGGGGTTGGGCAATGCGCATGAAAAATTTAGCGCCGGACCTGTAGGACAGTGCAGCAGAGGAAGCTCGCGTCTAAGGTGACGCACAAAATGGCAAAAGAAGGGACAGGTGATTAGGAAATTCAACTTCCAAAAGAATTTCACAATTAAGCTGAGGACAAAGGCCGCTTTCACACAGGTAACTTCTGTCGGCGATTTTCCATCTTGTGGACAAGACGACGTTATAATCCATGTCGAAATTCAGAAGTGCAAACATCTGGACAGTCTTGCTTCCCACTGTAGTTCCGCGGACATGTCGCCGAGAACAAGTTCCGGCTGCGAACAAAATCGTTGCATGTGCTTTCCGTCGTCCGAACTGTTTAGCACAACTTTACCGCCGACCAATTCATTAGCAAGCCGATAAGCAATTTTTACCTTATTCGATTTAAGATTTCAGCGTCTCGCTTATCGGTTTCTCATGTTAAATCTGGAGATTCCTTGTAAGAGCTTTCTTATTGTTTGTGACACTTTTCATCGAATCATGCAGCCTAACAAGTGTCAATGCCATGTGTTGGTACATGGCATTGACATTGTATTTGGTGCAGATTGTCCCAACTATTGTGGCTAAGATGCGTCGTTCTAGCCATTGTATCGTTCTGCATTGAATTTCATCGTTCCATTAGAGTACATCTCCTAATGGGAACGTTTTAGACAAACATACATACGTGTGGTGTGTTTGATAAAAGCCACCAAATGTACAGAAACTTTTTCAACCACATTTGAACACATGCATAATAGAATTTTGTCATCGACTCTGTTTATTTTACAAAGCAATTTCAAACAAATATCCTCTTGATTTAAAGCGTCTCCTTTCTTCCTCAACCTACTGTTTCTTCGTTGGCTTCGAGCAAAGCTTAGGATCCCATAACTTTTTGTTTCCCATATTCATCAAGATCTCGTAAGCCTTCAAAATATCCCTGCAATCAAACCACGACAATAAGCCCACGAGACCACCTCAGTCAGTCACAGACTAACCTTGGCATCGGTTCCAGAAAGCTAGCCTCGGGAAATATCGCTACCATCAGTTTCAGGGTTGGAATGACCCTTGTCTTTAAGTGCTTCACTTCAAAATCGCACATCATGTGCCGCTGGGTTGAGTCTTGGTAGTGGGGTATGTTTATTCCACGTGCCCTTCCATAATCTCCCAGAGCCATGGCGTGTTCGTAAAAATTATCCCTCAACTCTTTGGCCACACTGAACGTCTGCATGTGACGTCCGAGGACGCCTATGCGGAGGATACTAGCAAGTGCATAGTTTGAATGCGTCCTCATCGCGAGATTAAATGTCCCCGTTTCCAGCATGGCCTGGACTTTCGCAAGGAATGCTTCGGAAGTATACTTTCGTTGATTGAGTAGCAACGACTTTATCGTCGAGGAAATTAGGTCCGCCTCTGCGATGCCATCCAAGAGCTGAGTTTCTTCCATTAACAGACCCAAGAGCCAAATTCTGTGGTTTTCCTTCATGAAGGTTCTGTAGAGGAGAGTGAGGGGGTTCCCCACTTTCACGATTGTCCGGTTGTCCAGACCGTTGTGACCGCAGCTGTAGCCGATCGCAGCAATCAACAGTGATGCCTTCTCAAATGGCTTCAATCTTGCGTCGAGCTGCGAAATGATGCAGTAAACAGTGCGGGCAATGTGGAACGTGGTTCTTATGTTGTGGTAAGGAAGGTCATTGTGAGCTATTTGGACGCTGAGCAGGAACTGCTTAAGTCGTTCTGCGTCGAAGCTATAAGCTGCATTGAACATTCGGCAGATGTAAGTCAATTGGAGGGGATCTGTTTTGTTTTCAAGTTCCCATGTAATCCTGGAAGAAACAAATGTAAATTTGCAAGTGTTTGTGTCGCGTGAGATGCTTACTGATCAATCTGAGGAGGTAGACCCACATTATTGTGAATGTTGAACTGATCCCTCATTCTGGCCTTGATCAGGTCAATCAGAGTTTGTCGTTGAATTTGTATGCGTGCAGCCTGAAAGAAGAACAAAGAATAGGTTTTCCGGAAATAACAACAACCAATGATTTTTAAACGGCGACACAAGAATGCTTCACTAAATGTGAAGTCACACAAAACTGCTGATGGCGGGGAGTCCTCTGCAGTTTGGTATGAAATAGCTTCTTAAACATCTGTGTCATATAACGTAACATACTGCATGATGCTCAGTCTGGTTTCAGAACCAACCAAAGTAGTTCAGTGGCAGTAGCAGTGGAAGCACTGCTATGGGTAACATCCTGGAGGTTATTAGGAGGGTTTTTGATAAAACACAAGTCTCACTTCTTTGTCTACTTGACTTCTCTAAGGCTTTTGACAAAGTGAATCACAAGTTTGAAATTGAGAAATCTCTTCTCATTTTTTCACAATACAGTGACAATGCCTGACAGATTTCAGATTTCACACTTTTACCAGTCATCCATGAGGTACCAAAAGGTTAAATTCTGGGACCTATTCTGTCTTGCTTGTTTATCAATGATCCTTCGTCTGTGTGAACATTTCACATTCCACCTACAAAACATTTGCTATTCGAAGTGAAACCACGCCATTTCTTAAAAACCAAAAAATTGTTCACTCAAATGTATGACAAGATGTATATATTTCAAAATATCTGTATTTCAGGAAGACACAAGTATCCACTCCGACATTTGCAGCTTTCAATTCCAGTCCAAAAAAAAACTGAACAAAATCAATATTTTGAGGCGAACACAACATTTTGATTCAAATAAACTGTTTATAATATTCAACGGAATTTGATTTGAAACCTCCACAATTTTTGCAAAGAAATCTAACGCACTTTTAATATTTTCCCTATCACATTTTCGCTTGTAGATCAACCAAAGCATGTCTATGGGATTCAAACCGGTTGACTGAGGTGGGCTATCTACAACACTTATATTGCGGTCACTGCGCCTGGTTTTAACGAGTCTAGATGTGTGCTTTGCTTCATTGTCCTGCTGGAAGACCGAACACAAAGGAATTTCCCATTCAGTAAAGCGGGCACCATTATATCTTTCAAAATGTTTTTGTATCACCACTTGTTAATTATTCCGTTTATGTGATACAACAGAAGCAAACCAGTAGCAGAAAAACAACCTCCCACCACCACACTCTTCCCGCCATTCTTAGCAATTTTTATACAACACGTTACTGTAATAGTGGTTAAAAATATAATAAATATAATTATAGTAAGTTCATTAACAGGTGCTATTCTACGTCTACGTCGCTGATATTAATTTTTTATTCATCTTCTTCATTTCTGAGTGTCTTACAAAATAGAAAATAGAATAATAGTTGCTCTTTGCTCTTTCTAGCAAGTCTTAGATCAATATTTTCATGTCTAGCCAACATAGCGTCCGGTCGAAACTGGTGGCCGCATGTGTTGATGCTAGGATGGTTAACCTTCATCGTGGATTCAAATCAGAGGTTATGGTAATTTCCAGAGCACCTGTTCAATGCACTCTACATGTTAGTGGATTCCCATTGAAGCAGGTGGAGAAGTTTAGGTATTTCGGGGTCTTTTTCACGAGTGATGGGAGGAGTAATGCTGAGCTTTGTTGTAGGGTTGATCAAGCTGGGTTAGTCTTGAAACAGCTTAGCAGATCTGTAAACAGGAAGGCCGAGCTAGGTGTCAAAGCAAAGTTCCAACTCTATGGGAATGGACCTATGGTCATGAAATTTGTGTAATGCCCGGAAGAATAAGATCGCGAATACATGCTTCCGAGATTTCTTCGTGCTGTTGTGGGATTTACTCGCCGGGATACGGTAAGAAGCACGGCAGTGCTCGAGTAACTCAACATTGAGCAGCTGCTTCTTTGTACGGAAAGAATTATGCTTCGATGGTTTGGTCACATGGCTCGAATGTCCCGATGAATTATAGCCGACGGCGAAGGATCAACTTGCCTGGAGATCTCTCGTGCGGACTTTACCTCCAAGAACCATTCAATTGATCATGCCGGCAAGAAGATAAAGAGTTCTTACCTGTCTATCCATTTCTTGCATGATGAACCTAATTGCAAGAGCATTGGCCAATAGTGAGGATATCCGAAAAGCGTCACGGACTTCTTCATCGGAGAATTTGCAAACCGTATCACCGCTTTTAGTTTTCCCAAATGCGACAATGCCAATGTATCTATCCCCAAATAAAAGGGGAGAGAATATTATGTGCCGCAAGGGAGCCGCAGGATCCTGTTTGATTTCTTTGTCCAGACACTCACAGCCATCTTCGACTTTCACAACAATTGGCTTTCTTTTGTCGCGAACTTGATCACAAAAAGAACCGACCCTGAAAAACCTAAAAGGAGAGAAACATACACACTGTCCGCAGACTAGAGAAGAAGACAAGCGCTTACTTGAGTCGTGTGGCCGTTCTAGCAAGCTGTCCATCAACATCTTCATAGAAGTCCGAGAAGTTGGTGCTTATGTCGTAATCATACAAGTAAACCTTGTCCGCTTGCAGGTGCTCCTTGGAGTTTTTCTAGATTCAATCAGGATTGGATGGGTGTGGTGTGAGGAGCTCGAAGTACCTACCAAAAAGCGTTTGAGAAAGTTCTCATACGATGAACTTTTATTGACATATTCCAGCAGATGGGACTGAAGGACATCGTGACAATTCGCCATTCGTGCTTCCTCATTGCATTTGCAGCGTTGCGCAAGCCATATCGCAAACCACTTGACGAATTCCTGAATGTACACGAGCACGTTCTAAAGGAAAGAGAAACTTTAAATCGAATAAACCTCTTTTTCAGCGGCTCCATTACTTCGGTCATTTGAACACCATCCGTTCTGTATAGCTCCATGACAACCAACACCTTTCGTTCCGAGTTCATAATTGGAATGTACAGTGCTGATTTGGCATTGAAAGATGGCTTAATGTTCAGTGCATTCAGATCATCCATGTATCTTGTGAATATCATTTGTTTCCGCTGAGCCGCCATTTTGACACACATTCTTTCGTCATCTGAAGAGAGGATGATTGTTGAAGTCGGACAGGGATGTGTGGATGTTCTGTTAGTTACGTGCGTCCATATCGATTTCCCTGTATGTTCTATGGTTGGATTGCTTGTGCATTTTCTGGGGATTATTTTTATCAGTCCAATATAGATGGAGGTCTGTAAGAAGAATTAAAACGCAGTACGTGTAAAGTCTCTTCCCGGGTGAGAAGAAAAGGGATGTAATCTTCGAGTTCTCAAAGAAAGGCAAGCTAATCCAGTGCGAAAACTGGAGAGGCATACGTGTTCCCAGCTGTGGCTAAGGTTATATGGAGAGAATCAAAGAACACCTCGACGCCGAAAAAGCAATGTCGACCACATCAACACCTTGCGGATCATCACCGAACAGTGAGCCGAATATCGAATGCGACTTCACCGGCTTTTTATTGACTTTGAAAAAGTTATAATCGGGAATCGGAAGCGTATATTCCAGGTAACAATAATCAAGGCTATGTACAATGGGTCCACATGTCACGTATGGCATAGACGAAGGGTGTCTAAGGAATTCTAAGTAAAACGTGGGGTTCAACAAGCATTTTCGCACCAATATTGTTTTTATGGCTGGTAAGCGATGTATCTAATACGCAGTTTCCACTAGACATGAACCATGCCCTGTTCGTGAACCTAATATGAAAAAATCTAGTGGAGATACAAAATCCATGTCGACACAATAAACATGGCATGAGCACTGTTCAAAAGTTGGCTATTAGATTTCACGTTTTGCTATATGTGCTAGTTTTGTTTGAATGGAGTGGTAAATAATGAGGTTAGGGTTAGGGTTAGGTAAGGGGGCTGCTGGTAGTGCCCCCCAGCACACTCAGCACACTTAAAACATATTGGTGCATTGTGACACCCATAGTCAGACTACTCCAGTGATAGTGTCGTTAATTTGATCGCAACGACAAATAACGACTGGACCAGATTGGAAAACCGTATAAATGCGTATTAGCTTTATCTTCCACTGGGATTTTGGATTTGAACCGGAGACTCCACTAACTAACTTAATAAACGGCGCCATCCAGTAGTCTTCGAAACGGACAATCATGATGGTCCTGTTGCTCTCCGTTTTGGGGATGTTTCACTGTAATACGTTTGATATTGCTCCGAAGGGGAAGAGGGTACCAGAACATGAAGATCCATATGCCACACCTATTCAACAGTATCGTACATGCACTAGAGGGAGATTCTTTCGACAGAAGAATAGCGAAAGTGTAATGTTGTCCAAGTGTTCGGAAGAAAGCGACAAAACATTTTAAACTGCATTCCTAAAAATTTAATTATTTTTCCAAGCTGTCTTCCTTCGACATGATCTTCCTCTTCTTCTCGAAACAGGAGACCCAGATTCGACCACCCTCTTTGCTGTAGCATTGGTGTTCAAGCGTTCGATGTGGCCGATGCCTTGCGGACTACATCCACATCTTGGCTACAGCTCGTAGAGTTCCCAACTGTGTCTTCTCCTCCATTCACTTTCCTCGTAAACGGACTATATATCGGACGTAGAATTTCGAAGGCACCAAGAATAAGCTCTGCAGTTTCCAGCTTTCGGCTCCATATAGCAGGACTAGCAAAATTAGTTTTTTATAGAGGCTAATTTTGGTCCTTCGAGTCAGGAGTTTAGAGCCCTGATGTTTCGACAAAACGAAGTAGCACCGGTTGCCAATGGCGATTCTACGTCGGATCTCCTCGGTGATGTCGTTTGTGGAGTTCACGTTTGTTCAGAGGATGATAAACTCCTTTACTTCCTAAAAATGTGTTGCTCCTGTATTGTCGATAACCCAGGTGGTGTGTGACAGGTCGGATCTTGCTCACCAGTATATATTTCGTCTTTTCCTCATTAACCTTGAGACCACCTCATTTCGTTTATGTTTCAATCGCCGTGAAAGCTTCCACTGCTGCTCGTTGGAACACGTGACGATGTCGATGTCATCTGCATAGCCCAACAG
The DNA here is from genome assembly GCA_964034865.1 of Eristalis intricaria. Taxonomy (NCBI): domain Eukaryota; kingdom Metazoa; phylum Arthropoda; class Insecta; order Diptera; family Syrphidae; genus Eristalis; species Eristalis intricaria. Next base: position 66,557,340 of record OZ035877.1, read on the forward strand.
TTGGACTGATTTGAGATGACTTTCCTGTTTACAGCAGCCCACCGCACGTGGTACTTTTCCAGTACCAAATTAAAAAAATCACACGACAGCGCATCTTGTTGCCGAAATCCGGTGCAGGTTTCAAGCAGCTAGGTAGTTTTCGAGCAATCCAAGCAAACCACAACCACTCCTAAAATTACTCGGACGATTCGGCCAAAGTTCAACAGTGCTACCAACAAACCTTAGAGCGACAAAGTTACCAGAGTGCTTAATGTTACACTCGCCGCAAGTATGATACGATATGAAAATGAGGCTTGCCTTCATTCTGGCGATCAAGATAAAATAAGAGGACTAACTCTGCCATTATCACAGTCGTTGTCAGTTGAGACTCCTCCCAAGATCAAAAAGACAAATATTTTAAAGTCTTCACTCTGTCTTATCAGATTTGACATAACATCGGGATGGCTGAAGATCACTCAGAAATAAATGGTACAACGAAGTTAGGTTCCAAAATGACTTTCTGTACCGACTTTCCTCACATCAGGACGTAAGGCCCGCTTACTCACTGAAAGACTTGACTTATGTACCATCATTTGTCTCACCACCATTTAGTAATTCGAAATAGGAGCTGCCTTCCATGAGGGAATAAGTTATCACTCATTTCGGTCTCAGGGAATATCACTTACCTGTGACTGGCATTATATCTTTGAGCTCTTGGATATTTTCATACACTTCATCTCTCCAATTGTGAACATCCCTTAAAGTAAATGAGGATACAGATTTGACTTCAACTCAAGCACCAATACCAACATTTTTGCGTGATTCGTTTCCTTTTTATTCAATTCTACAAAAAATATGAGATACAACACTTTAGCAAAAGCATGCTACACTCGTACTGACGAGTGCCTTTTCAAATTCGGACACATTTCACATCAGGAAAACGTTCTTCAATAAGGTTCTCCATGTGCGAGGTCTGCGACAGATCTCGACGCTTCACCTCAAGGACATACAAAACAGGACAATCCAGCGACGAACAACGTGTAAGATTCGAGCGACCACAGCAGGCTTGACAAATCTAATTGAAGTGTTCAGTTAATGTGGGACGCATGATTTGGCGTACGTCGAATACTTACCATTTGTGTGAGGTGGTAGCCTCTCTCCAGTTTCGAAATTTTCTGTTGCAGATCAGTCACACTTCTCGATATGTCCTGCGAACAGTGTGAGCAGATGCCTTGCTTTGTCTGACGCCCGCAGTCCGTAATGCAGTTCGTAGATGAGAAATACTGCGATATGGTGCTCTTTTTTGCTGTTGTTGCTGAAATAATTTCATTCGCAGTTGAGAGCGTCGGCGTGAATAGGATTTTCCGGGGAAGATTTGTAAACCTGCAAGTGAATGGTTGTATTTATGTGCCCTCGATTCAATGCATTCTGCTCCTTCTTACCATTCATTTACATCGGCCCCGATTAACAGCAAGCATCGATTCAAGGGTGGGATTATGGCCTTGGTTATGTAGTATATAGCGTTGATTTTAAGGCCTTCATCTGCTAGCACATCATGCGGACTGCGTATTAATTTGATGAGCGGAACCCCGGGTGGGCCATTGGTTATGATGAATGGCACTCGCTCCCCACGGCGTGGTATTTTGCGGGGATCTGTTTGAAGCCATTTCCTGGAACAAAATCAATCAGTTGGATTAAACAAACAATATCGAACAAAATCCCCCACCTGGTGAGTTCCAGTGCGGGAACGCATGCCTTCGGCTTGTAGCCATTCAGGCCACGAAATTCCTTCGCGAATATCAAGTCCTGTATGTTTGCCTTTCCCGACAGTATCTTTGTGAACTGTCGACACACGTAACTTTTCACTTGACTAACGTCGGCTGAATCGAAAAGGATTTTCAAACATTTTTCCAGCATTTTCGCTGAAGCTGGGCAGCCATCTCTGCGTACTGTCTCGATGCCTTTAGCCTCGAACACTGGTTCCGCTTGATCGGGAGTCTCGTACATGTAGCCAACATATCGCTTTTTGGTCTGAAAAAGGCAACGATGTGGATAACAGGCCAATCATGTGAACTTTGAGATTACTTGGAGAATACACGGCTGATAGATTTTTTCTAGCTTCAACTTCACTGGCTGTGGATTGTCTTGGGTCACGAGTTCTGCAATTTCTGCTCCAATCCGAAACGCCTCCGCCCTGTCTCTGCCAGGAACTTGGACAAACAAAGAATCAGTGTCCCCGTAGACAACTTTCACGTTCCATTTCTCATTGGCTTCCACCAGCTTGATAGCACGTTCCAGGGTCTCACGGCCCTTAGCTACCACACTATCGCCCACTTCCACACAAGGCATGCGACCACTAAAGTTAGCCGCTGTGTAACCATATGTCACGTTCGCCATCAACTTCAGACATAGCTGCCGTGAATGCAAGATCCTCTGAAGGGCAGTGCTGCTCTTGTGCAACTTCATTGATTGCTTCACCATTTGCCGAGTGTCAAGTACCTCGGATAACATGCGCGGTAGGATACCTTCACGAACCTCCCGTTTAACAAATACCACTCCACAAGGTGATATGTTGACCAGATCATGTTCAAGAAGTTTTCTCAGCAACGTAGCTGACACGCGGAGTTGTGAAGCTCCAAATTCGAATGGCGTTGAGCTGAAAATAAATAGGCAAACGTCAAAAATGACAAAAGCTGTCATTTGCTTCTAAATGAGTGCGCTTACGTTCCCAAATGCTCTACCCTACCAAGGCAAGAGGAGAAGCAGTAGTTGTAAGCCATTATCATGCTCGGGTAAAGACTCTGAAAGTCCAGCACGATGACTGGATCGGGATAGAATCTCGATTGGGGCTCTAAAATGAGAGGCAGGTACTCGGGTGCGCGCATGTGTGCACGCTGTTGGACACTGGGCGAGAGTGGGACCAAGTTCTTCGGCTTAGCGATTCTACAACGAGAAATGGATTGAAGACAACTGTCATTAGACTTGGGAAAGAGGTCCTTACCGTAACATCATGCTTTCCACACGAAATTGAGAGCCTCGCGAGAACACTTCATAGAATTGAATGCCAATCAGTTTAGCCATTTCACTCGTCTGTCCAATCAAATCCAACTGGTCCAGCAGTTCCAACGTTCCATTAACTCGTTCCATAAAGTATTCCAGAACTATCCACCGTGTCTGTGGAGCGGCAAACCATTGCGTGAGATCTTTGTGCGCGTGCCTAGGACACCGTCGATGCATGATGTGATACATAACGTTTTCAAATGTATACGACGTCAATGCAATCTCCGAGCGCATCAGTCGCCAGACATCCAAAAGAATTCTCCCGCAAAGTTTTGTCTGCAATTGCATTTTGGAGATCAAAGAGAACATTGTGCGTGACACTTTACCTCAATATCAAGATCTGTAAACTGATCTCTATCTTCGTCGATGAAATCTCTCATTTTTTGCGACGGAACCCTGGACAGCAGTGGCCCGATGTTTAAGTTCAAATGCTTAGCTCTCTCCATCACGTATCCCCACGAAGACATTTCAATTTCATAGCCCACGAATATATCGGGGTCCCAGCGGCCACACAACTCCAAGAACTTGCACAAACCTTCTAGTTCGTTTGCGACAACATAAATTTTCAAGTTCGGATCCATTCCATTGAATTTCATTGTATCCTCGGCGACAATGATGAATCCCGAAGTCTTCTGTTCGCCATCTCCAGATGGAATACTGTTGCTTATCGCGTAGAAGATGCATTGGATTGAGTCGAATTGTGGGTTAGGGAGTAAATCTTCTCGTGACGGCGCGAAAATTTCAAGGGAAAATGTTGTCAAGTAGTTGTGCTATAAGTAGTTGGACAGGGAATCAATGGCAACACTTTTTAAATGCTTCCCTGACTTACTTCAACATCTGCCTTTGCTTGCTGAAGATTCTCCAAGTTCACTTTGAAGCCGAACGTGTTGTTCAAGGTTGCCATACTCAATCCGAAACTTGTTTCCAGGGATCCCTGTGAACTCTGCAGATCTTTAACAAAAGATGATCTTTCCAGCTCAGCTAGAACCTGCGAAGGTGAAGGAAGAGAGTTCCAATGGATGAGGAATCATTTACGAATCTTGAGGAAGAGACACATTTTATTAACTTGGTTAAACTTGGTACTTGCTCCATTCACTACAGTGACTATGTTCACAGGGATGTTCTCTGCGTGCAAGAGTCGCAGATTTCCCATCTCAGCATCAACAACGCGTCAATCGGAAAACATACGGTCTTGCTCGGATAGCCTGTGTGCCCACCGTCAATGCATAACTTCAAGTCTTTTAGGAAGTCGCCAATTCCAACACTACACATTTGAATTCATATACTCACCAATTCACTCGTGACACTCTCATTGGATTGCAAACTCTCCTGACTGGCAGCCACTCGATCAACTTCAGCACCATCAAACTTTCCGTTAACATCCTCCGCACAGCCTTTCTCCAGAGCGTTCGATATACAAATATCCTTAAGTTTCTGTGACAAAGACACTCTAGCTTTCAGAGATCGGACGCTCCTTCCAGACTTTTTCGAACAACTCTGACCCGTAAGTGGTGTGCGATCTACAGAATCTTTCACTTTCAAGCCATCAGTTCTTGTGACATTCGCCGGAGTTAAGGGAGTCAAGGACAGACTACATCTTGAGCTATCCATATCATCCCCACTCCCACCGGATTCATTGTCCAAAAACATGGCCACTTTTTGTCGGCGAATCTTGATGGGACTGTCCTCCAAGGTGTCCACATTCGCTTGGTCTTCGCGACTTTTTGCCTTGAGGATCTGTCTTGCCTTGAGCCAGACTTTAGCATCTCGTTTTGTTGGTGGCAATAAACTGGGAGTAATAACCACCGGCTTCTCACTGGCAAAGTACTCTCTGATCTGGTCTTCGCTGCGGAAGTGTATTCCCAAATCTTGCACGAATTTTCTCCTCCAGCAAGAGAGTCCTTGCAGGTCGTGTATAGAGCTCTTGAATTCTTCAAGATCGTTCAACGTGTTGCCCGGTATCGAGAGTACTGTCGGTCCCACTTCTTTTCTGTGCGTTACATCCGCGTAGTTGCTATAAAATGGTTGTTGATTTATCACCTCTGGAATATTGTAGAGTCTACAGCCTTGGCGAATTTCTTCGCGAGTCTCGCGTGGCAGATCTGCACTGATGATCACTGGTCCGTCAACTGACGGCGACAGTGAGTGCTCAACCTGAGCATTTGCCACCGGACTGGGGACTGAAATTTCACTGAAAACTGGACTGTCAACTATGAAGGAACTCTCGTAGAAACTGTGCACCAATTGATCATCATCCGCCTCCAGATCGTGATCGTCATAGGAGTGCATCGGTGTGCGCGGTGTGGCTAGGTTTGCCATTTTGAATTTATCTACCTGCGTCGAATATCTTCGCTTCTGGCTGTTACTCTCTGGGGTTCCAGCGATGATTGGGGTTTTTGGGGAGTGTGTGGGTGTTTTCTCTGGAGTACTATCTACTTCCATTTTGATCTTCTTCAGTTCCACTCTAACATTTTTCTTTTTGCTTGAGCAACCGCCGGGAGATTTGTTTTCACTTTCTAGATCTGGATGAGGACCATTGCAGGGATTGACATCTGGTGTTTTGGGAATGTGCGGCTCTACTTCGGGTTTGGTTAGCTTTTGTTTTCTCAGTCTTACTCTCAGCTTTCGGCAGAATTTGATACCATTCTCCTTGATTTCAGCGATCTCTTCACGTAACGTTTCATTTTGAGTTCGCCTTGATCTTCTTTCTCGAATCTTTTTGTGCGATTTGAGAGACAGTCTACATGTCTTTTTGGGAGCTTTCAACTCAGTTTCGATTTCGCTTTCTGTAAGCATTTTATGGATTAGCGGGGATTTACTCAGCCGAACTCTGGGAGTGGTTGGAGGTTTCTTGTCGGAGTTATTTTCTTTGGCTGCTGACATGTTTTGCGTAGATTCAGAATTTGTCGCCTTTGATAGTTGTTTCTGGACGTCATTGGAGCTATTTGTGGTATTTGGGATTAGAGGCGAGTTTAGTGAGTCGGTTGCTGGGGTCTCCTTAAATTCGTAGACCGTTAAGCGTCTCTCACCCCTTCGACGAGGAGTACGCAAGCTACATGTTATGTGTGTCTTATCCAGGTCAATAACTTTCTTCCGTTTTGAGCTGAAAGGAAACCTAAGCAAAATTATCGTCATTTGACACGCACTCAAGTTTGAAGATTTGAAGGTATGCAAACATCTTGCTGTTGGGATGTGAATTTTAAGCTATGTGCGTCCGCAGTCGGAGGCGGCTAGCGAAAAATTGGACAGCTGGATTGAGCTGTGTCAAACGTGATTGATTCGTTCCTTTTGACCCGTTCATTCAAACGTATTGGTGATTGCAATTACACAAATACAAACCAATAAATCACACAGTCAATACTTTTATTGATTGGTTTGGAGCTATATGAACGAACGAAACGATATGAGTGGTCGAAATGTAACGAATGGCCGAAACGATGTGAACAAACGAAACCATTCAATATTTTTGTTTCGTTCGTTGTATTGGCTTCAGTCTTTCTTATTTAATTGTTTCGTTCGTTCGTATTGTTCCGAGCTAAATGAACGAGATGATTTCCTCTCGTTATCCTTTCCTTCGGTCGATGCATACTAGCAGTAGCAGTAGTATCTCTCCCAATTCGTTTGTTCAAGAGTGGGCCGATAGGCATGTATGTAGTGAAAATCATTTGTTTACAGACAATGTCTTAAATTTTTCAAATAAGTTTCCAATTGTAAATTAGACGAATATACACATTCTACATCAAATAATGACCTACCTGAGTCTTCGGATTAAGCTGTGAACGTTCTGGAAATTACCTGCACTAACTAACGGTTGCACAACATTAGCATCGACTATGAAAATAAGAACTACTTCCATAATGGATGAAACAAGATCCTAAGATCCTATGAACCGCTGCCGAAACAAGAGCCTAAGATTCTATGGTACATGCTGTCGCTTAAATACACACGGAATTAGTGGTGTGTCAACGCGGGTTAAAAATCGAGTTAACTCGGGTTAAAAACCGAATTAACCCGGGTTAAAAAACCGAGCTAACCCGGGTTGAAAACCGAATTAACCCGGGTTAAAAACCGAGTTAACCTGGGTTAAGAAACGGAGTTAACCCGGGTTTAAAAACCGAATTAACCCGGGTTAAGAAACCGAATTGACCCGGGTTAAGAAATCGAGTTAAACCGTGTTAAAAACCGAGTTAACCCGTGTTGCACCTAGACCGACTCAAACCGAATTGGCAAAACCGATGAAACGAACCGAATACATAAAAAAACAAAAAAAGCTGTAGACGGTACAACGCTGTGATACCGAACCGAAACCAACCCCAAATCGAATTAGACAATACAAATCGATATGCCTCATTCCATATTGGTTCCGATCGTAGCCAATGCAGCAGGCTGCAGCATTTCGGTAACTCTTGTATTGTGTGCTTTGAGTCAAGTAAGTTGTGTTGCGACCAGAAATGAAGAGATGCCGGAGTTCTACCTCTCTCACCTCTTAAAATGTTTGACTACAGTTTTTATAAAGACTAATCATAGGTCGGCATTTACTTTATTTCGTGTATAACCGTCAAAAATTCATGAATATTTGTCAAAAAAGCACTCAAATTCGTCGATGGATTAGGGGGCAATCAGCTGTGAAGTCTGCTAACTCTGTAATACTTCATTTCTGGTTGCGACGTGCGAGTAGAAGGAAATACGAGGAGAGAAAAATTTAAACAATTTGCACAAAAATAGCCGCTATTGGCTTGGTTACCCCGTGGGCCTATCGCTTCCCTTGCTAACACAATCGTCTTAGAATACACATAGTAGAATGGACAATACAACTCGACTTGCCCATTCCATAATCCACATTTTTTGCTTTCGGTTCATCATTACCAGAGTTCGTTAACCCGGGTTACAACTCGGTCTGTTTCTATTTTAACCCGGGTTAACTCGGTTTGTAAAACGTTCAGGTTGGCACACCACTACATGGAATTAGCCAAAACGTATGCAAGTATACAAAGGCTGTTCAAGTGCACGCGCTTGTTGAACTTATTACATGTACATTTCGGGGGGACACCACACATTACAGGAGAATACTCAAGACTTGAACCGCTGCCGAAAGCGTTAGAATCGTTAAGTTACTTAACACCTACTTACTTTGTATAATTTGAATTTTCTGCATGTGGTTCGGTGTCAGTGGAGATGCTATGCCTTCTCATTTCAGTTAGTGCCAGTTTCTTTCGCAAGCACAGTAACCTCCTAGGAAACACAAACAATTAATATCCAGGCATCATTCAGAATGGGGATACCTTACTTCGTTGTAGGCGTCTCGTCTTCCAAGTTGCTTCCTCTTTTATCCAGATTGTCAATCATGGGAAACATTTGATTATGATTTGATGCCAAAGGATTTTCTACAAGAAAGTGAAAACAGTCAAAATGTGGAAGAACTAGATAAAGCTCTGAGCGTACTTTTCAAAGACCGCGATTGAATTATTAACGGAAGTGGAGCGTATTTTTTAGCTACACTCTTTGGTGTCCTTGGTGACCCATCGCCAACAGTGGTATTTCTCTTCGGAGTGACGGGAGTCTTTGGAGTTGTGGGCAATTTCCGTTGTTTATTCTTCTTCGGCGTTGTCATTATGTCATCGGCTCCATCTATTTGAGCCACTGCAAGAGGTGATTCGCTTGGCTGTCTAGAGAACAAAACTACTAGACTTGATATGCAATTGGAAGGAATTTGCTTACGAATTTTGACTCAATTTAAGCAAGAGTTCGTCCATATCGTCAAGGGCGATAGAAAAGTCATTGATGTCCTCATTGTCTGAAACATCTTTTCCTGAGTCGTCAGGTAAGGCATCACTTAGTATGGTACTATCCAGTCTGGCCGCCGACGTGTTGACTGCAAGAGAAACCATTACATTATATTGTCACCTTTTAGGAAAGCAATATTACGATCTATGCTTTGTGAAAGTGGAGCCAGGGTACTGTCTGGATCAATTTCGTTTTCACCATCTCTATCATCTAGCTGCTGCATCACATCCAATAGTTCCATATCTTCTTCGCGCACTTTAAGGATATTTGTTTTGTAAGCTACTTTTATCGCATTTCGAAGATTCAGAGAGCTTACACGTTTGATTTCTTACGTCTGCTTGGGTGAGACTTAGCACTAGTTCTTCATCGACTACAGTATCGTCCAGAAACACTTCATCTGGATTGGAGCTGGTCAGTGTTTCGGAAAGCTTCATCGAGGTATGGAAAATACTGCGATTGGAGAGATGATCTTCAATGCATGACGCATTCGTAAGGACGTCATCGTGTGCACATTCGTCTGGATAAACTGAATTCGCAATCAGTTTCTGTAGATTGAATGTTCTTTTCTAAGGAGGTTAGGTTAGTTATGAGCTGTTAGGATTATTTTTGGAATATGATTATTTGTAGATGCTTAAAAGGAAGAAATAATGTCAGATGTTAATCTGGCACTAAAGAATCGTAACAATTGCAGCTCACTTCGAACTGCGTCTCGACAGCCAGTCGTCTCAGTCTGCTAACCCTTCAACAGAACAACTTCAACACGTTTATTTTCATGCCGAAAGTCAACAAGTTTGTATTCCGATTCGATGAAGAACGCGTCTTACTATAATCTTTTCTGATTTATAGTAGATCCTTCAGTAAACCCTGGTACACATATTCATACCAAATTACCTTTTCCTTAATACTCTGCTCAGGAACAGCCATAGAAGTCTGCATCGTCGTGTTGATAGTGTCATTCAATGACGTCTCAATCTTATGCAATCTGTCGATCAAGCCTGTTCGATAAAAATATTCGCTCTCCGTTGGTTTAACGTCTGGTCGCTCTTGGGAGATAGGAATTTCTAACGGCGGAACCTAAATCAATCATGAATCATCGAGTTGCCACAAAAGCCTTTTCGTCCAAGTCAAACCTGATCACAATCTTTAGCTAGCTTCTCTCGACGGACTCGCTCGTCGTGCCAAATCGATTCTATGCCAGGATTTGAATGTGAACTCGCTTTGGTGACAAGCTGGAATCGGTTCAAGATAAACCCAGATGCAATGTCCACTTCAAGTTGAGATACCGACTGCCTCTCAGCGTAGTTGCAGTCCAATATCTGTTCTTTCTTTACATCGTATGGAATAACTGAAACAAAAATACATAGTCTTAGACGTTTTCACACGACCATGCCATGTTTTACCATCATTATCATTTTTCTGCCGAAATTTGAGAATGTCCTTGGGCACATGGAGAAAACTCATTCCGTACAAATTGTAGTCAATGAAGAACTGCAGAATATAGGGTACATGTGACTCGTGTGGTTGGAAGTTTCTCGCCATAATCGCTCCACTTTGCAATAGATTCGCTGTTCTTCTGATGAATCGCGGATTGAGCATGTATATCTTGAGAAACTGATGCTCTTTCTTATGGTATCCATAGAATGGGCTGTAAGCAGACAACAACCGGAATAATTACCCGAAAGACTGTTAAACTGTTTGCCAACTTACATTCCCTTGACAAGCTGAACTTTGAAAACGTGTATACTGGGAGAGCTGCCTTGTCCTAAGGATATATTGATTGCTTTATCAATGCCTGAAGCTATTGTATAGACTGCCTTGTCGATTGATTCCAAGTCCTTCTTGTCGTATGGAATGTAGAGGTATGGAAAGATTCCGTGCACATGCATGCACGTTTTTTTACCATCTTTGCTTGAGCCAAAGATTCGAATGATAGGCACCTGCCAGTCAAGCACAATCAGTATAAAAAACTGCCCTTAAATAATCGAAGTAGTTACTTGCCTTTTTTATTTCTTTCGCTCGAAATTCAGAAAAACAAGGATCCAGCCCTTCCTTGGGTTTTTCCATATAGAAATCAACAGTGACTATCCGCAACGAGAATATATCTTCGACAGCCGGCATAGTGGTTTATGTTGTTAGTCTTGAACTTGTTGGAACAAGATAATACAAGTCTTGGCACGAGGTGCGTTGTTAATATGAAGGGAATGACTATTCAGAATAATGGGCAAATATGTAAAGAAAAAGATGCTAATAATATTGTTCTTAGAACTTTTAAAATATTTAGTCTATATATATTTAATCTTAGTTTAAAAAATAAATTTAAATAAAAATGTATAACTTCGTTGATTTGTTTATATTTTGAAATAGTCAAATTGGCCAACTGTCAGATTTCCGAAACAGCTGGTAAGTTTTCGTACGAGCGAACTTCTTGTTGTGTTAGGAAATAAAGCATTGCCAAGTGTGAGTTCTAAGTTCTAAGGAACTAAGTCTATTTGGATTTCAAGACTCTCATCATCGTAAGGATTAAATTTGTAGTGTGTTTTATACACACAAGATGACCAATTGTTACCATTTATTGGTGGTTTCTTTGCTCTTGTACAACCCATATCGTGTAGGCAACGGCACTGCAACCACCTTGATTCTTCTTCTTCTGTCGTTGCAGTCCTCAATAGCCAAGATAGTATAGGTGACACGATCACTTGTGTGCGACATGGACACATTTGCAGACTGTTAACTGAAACTCGCATTGGAGTGTGCGTTTGTCACGCACTGGAGTAGGTTGTTTTTGTCCAAAGGCAGTTTCGGCGCACTTTGGCTACACGCGTTTGAACAGATGGAACCTAATGAAGTTGGTTAACTCCTTTTCCGACCGTGGGCCAGTTTCTCGAAGGCTTGATCACAGAAATCCTTGAGATCGGACACAAGAGAAATCTGTAAAAATTAAATAAATAAAAAAGTGTTTCGACAAGAAATTGATCTGCCAAACAAGCAAATTAATCCCCCTAGTCTTTCCAATCTGCTTAGAGTCTTGCCAGAAGCTCCTTCAAATGGTGGACGAGGACGAAACCATGCTAAGCTCCATTTTCATGTTGGATGATGCCAACTTCGACTTAAACGGTTATAGCAGCGTTCACACTCAACAATTTCAGTCAATGTGAACGCCCGTTAAAACAAAACTGCAGACTTGTTTTGCGGTAGACAAAGCATTTTGACTTTTCAGCTTGAACAAATTGATGTGTAATGTCAGTAAGTTCAATCGTCGATTATGGAATGATCAGTCAGAACTTCTTCATGAGACGGAACTTTGTCCAGCTCGAGTCACAGTGTGTGGTTTCTTTAAGTTCAATTTTCGGGACATAATTTTTCAAGGAAAAGGGCCACACAACGGGAACTTTTTTCCAGAATACACCCGAAGAGAATAACTTTCAACTCCGTGTGGTTGCAACAAGATGGTTCAAGTTCACACATAACTAGGACTGTTATAGTAGAGTCGCAACGGAAATTTGCCAATACGGTAAATTCAAGCACCTGCTTTTGTTTGTGGCTTCATTGAAAACAGGAAGCTTACAACACAAAAGCAACAGATTTGAGTGGTTCGAATCAATCCATTAAATTGATGCAATTCCCATTTCAAATCTTCAGGCAGTCATTGTCTGATGCCACAGATGCGTCAATCAGCGCGGAGGACATTTAAACTCATAATTTAAATTGAATTATCTTTTGAATGAAATGAAATGAAATAAATTATATGAACAACAAAATAAGTTAAAAAGTAAGCAAAATTCATTAGCCACCCTACTGCGTATTCTGTTGCCGCTGGTTGGGCTGGAGCAGTGTCGTTCATACGCTATACATGAGCTAGCTGCATTGAGTGTTGGATTCGTAGAGGCCCAGACAGCGTGTTCAGTTCGTGATTGAATTGTCTACTCCAAATACGTTCAACATAAGCAGGACTAAAGATTGAATGCAATCTTTGTTCTCGAAATTTTATTGGGCCTCTTCATCTGCTCTTGAGGTTGTCCCTGTTTCTGCTTGATAGAGTTGGGCAGCGATGATCAATGTGTAATATGTTAAATAATGTCAGCTTGGGGAAGTCGCTACTCTTCAGTTGTCTTTTGGGCCCAAAGAAACAGTGATTGACAAGAGTTATTCTGCATTTAATCTCGGTGCTGTTGGTCTACGCACTGCTCTCTTGGAAACCGGGGTAGGAGTAGTCCGTGACTATCCCAAAAGGAAAGTTCCTATGGTGAGGTTTTGGCCAAATCGTCGATGGTTCCCTGAAGGCAGAATCGTTTTGTGCTCATTCACCGCTTTACCCAACTTGGTTCTTACGCCCTTATATATTCTTAAAATTTTTCGTTGCGCATATTAAAGACAAGAAATGTACCGCTACGTACTCACCCATATTCCGCATGTCGATACTCCTGTCCTTAGTTACAAGTTGCACGAGTTACAAAAGATGACTACTCGCATAAACAACTCTCGAAGAATATAATTAAAACCAAAGACCATTGAAATAAAATATAAATAAAATTTATTTTTGTTCATTTTTTATTGCTGTTGATTTTAAAATTAATGAATTGTGTCGTGTTTGTTTGTTTTCATGTTGGAGATGTTTGCACAACAAGGAAGGATGTCGTCTTTTTTGTATTGTTTGTTTTTTTCTTTCTTTTTTTTTTATTAAATAAAATCAAGAATATGGCGTTTTCTTTGTTTGTCTTTTTAATTTCACGTCTTGCCCACAACGTGTCAATATTCTGTTCACTTTTCTTTCTTATATTTTTTATCAAACAAACTTTTGGATTTACAATCAATTCTTTTGTTTACTTTTTTTTTCAAAATTTATGTTTAATTTAAGTGATAATTAGTATTTTATAAAATATATGTCCGTGCTGATAGAGAAAGTTTCATTAGTAGTGCATATTTATATGTTTCATTTTTTTGTTTTTGTTTTACTTGCCCAAATATATCATGGTTTTGTATGCAGACAATTGAAATTTATTAGATTTTTTGTTTTGTTTTCCTATAATCCGTCATCAATTTTAATTTAACTATATAATTTGTTAGCATTTTAAATTTGTTACTTTTTCTTTCATAAATTTGTTAAATTACACAATGATTCTGCTTTGTTTCGATTTTCAAAATTACCATTCCACCATTTGAGATTATTACAAATTATTTAAAAATTAGACGAAAAAAAAAACAAGAAAGGAGAAAACATTTCTTTGAAAGAGACATTTCGTATAGTAATTTAAATATGTATACTATGTAAGTACGATTAATGCTTATTGCAAAAAGATTGTTTGGATTTTTTTATTTTTTAAATTAATATACATATAATATGTATATATATAATTTTCATCTTCTTAAATATTCATATATCTTTGAGTATATAAATGCTTTTATATACATTATAATAATAATCTTTATCATCTTTATGTATATATATAAAAGGTGTTTACATACAAAAATCATTATAAAAAGTGAAATTCTTGCAAATGAAATACTTCTTAAATTCTCATTCAAGTACAACGCTATATAGTTCAATAGAAAATACTCTTTTATCATTATCGAATTCATTCAATTTATTTATTTGTTTTTTCTCTTTGTCATAAATATACAATAAGTTTGGCATAGTGTGTGTGTGGTGTGTGTTAAAAAAAAGAAATGTTAAATGTTTCTTACTCGCATGATAGCTGATTACATACGTAAATTCGTTTGAATTCTATAACACAATATCATCAGTGGTTCATGAAGATATGGTTTATTGTAAAACAAAATAAAAACACATGAACACATGGATGCTTGAAAAACCATGCGAAACAAAATGATAAAACGAAGAATAAATAACGCCTGTCATACATTTTCATTCACAGACTAGAACGATTTGAATTTGTTTTATTTCTACGTTGATAGTAAAAATGCTAATTAGATATTAGTTAGTTATTATAATAAAGTAGCTGACACTTAAATTTTTAGCAAACCAGACACACGCTTGTATGGACTGAAGGCGTTGGATCACTTTCAGAAGCATAAATGTTCTTTATTCCTTTAGAATTCATAAATGGTTAAGTGAAAAATAATGAAGAGCAAGTATTCACTGTTCAAAGAGGCATTTTGAACATTAAAGCCGTGAGATTTGGGATAAGTCTCTACACAAGAACTGCATACATTCAAATGTGATGGAAATTGACTTATGTACAACTTAAAATACAAACGTAGACTGAATTGGATTTAATGGCAGCTTCGAAGTAAGACAACTGCCTTTCGTTTCGTATGATCGTTCCTTAAAAGTTGCAAACCCTTCTTCAGAACTCAAGACAGAATCACCAGCTTTACATACATCATCCTATCGGTTGCAACTACTTCTTTGGACACAAATAAACTCTAGTAAATTTCGAAACAACTAAAATCAATCATTTGGGTCAATTCTACTTTTTCTCTTTTCACCTTGCCTAATCCACATTCCATATCTTCGATCGTACATAATCGCAGTTACAAAATAACACTTCCAGATTACTGTAGCCTCTTCCAGGCAGAAATAACGGCTATTCGTGAAGCCGCTGAATGGCTGTTAATGAATCGAACATCGTCATTTATCAAGCCGCACTCTTATGTCATTAGAATCACCATTTTTAAGATCAAAATTGGTAAGACTCTCTAGGATGTCTCTTAACGAGATATCAAGACATTGCAGCCAAACGGTGTACTGGGTGCCTGAAAATAGAGATATCCCAGGAAACTGTGATGCAGACGAGCTAGCCAGACACGGAATAATAATCATAAGGTTGAAAACATCTGGGTACCAATAGAAACTAGCAGTGCCCGTGGAACATAGAATAATCTCAACACGTGCCTACATGAGAAACCAGTATGACCAAACATTGACCTGCAATGAACCACGGTCATCCACACTCTAGGCAGAAAAAACCTAAGTAACCTTGGAGTCCTTACGAGACACACCGCAAGACTAGGATTACGATACAACGACTTCTGTAGCAGATGCATGGATGAGGAAGAAGAGGAAAATCCCTCACATCTACTTATGGAACTGCAGTGCTCTCTCGCCTAGCGGATTCAGACATCTGGGAGCCGATTACTTTCATAACTTGGCTAAACTAAGCAGTCATCTTTTTCGCTTACTGTTTTGCGGAATAGGTATTCACAGATTCCGTGGTAGCACAATGGACTTATGCTTGCCTTAATGTGGCAGCAGTCCGCTACTTCAACATAACCTAACTAGGTTTTAACGGCCTAAAAGAAGTGACTAATGACAAGGCATCCTCAAATTTCTATTCTAACAAATTTCAAGTAATCAAAACTCTTATCCAATTGTAAAGTTCTTGAATGGCATATGAGAAGCCAACGTTCTCATGTAATTCTGACAGTACTATGGACCAAAGCTAGGATCTAACTGAAGAACCCGTAGTGGTCACTCCTACCTACCTACCTACCTAAGTAAACAACTTTTGATTGATTGATTCTACTTAGGGCGAATTCGTAAGCATAACAAATGAGGACCAGTGCATGTCATGCACAGCAGCAACAGGTTGTCAAAGAAAAATGTCTTCGTGTTTTATTTTATGCAATTTTTCAAAAGAGAAGACAAATGTGACAGGATTCCCAACAGGTTTTCAGCCATAAAATATCTCAAAGCTTTATCACTACCAAATGTCTAAAATTTCAAAATACCGGGTATGTTAATTTGCATTGTTTACCTCTTCGGATTCACACATGAGCGTACGGAGGTAGTCATCATAAAACGAATCTAGGAAATATACGTCTCCGTCGTCTTTGCTGTTGTTGGTTTTCTTTTAGTTGTGTAAACACATAAAATGACGAACTACCAATTGATGAGATTGTCCGCGTCGACAGTGACAGCCAACAAGAAATGACAAATCGGTCTTGACAGCACTACTGATTTGTGTGTGTGTGTGTGAATATTTACCAGTCTCTTTCTCCACGGGGCTCCATCGATCAATGCTTTCAGCACGTTTTAAATTCTGATCATGAAAAATGGTGCAATAGAATTCAAAACACTGGTCAATGGAGAACGTCAACGATTGAAGACAGAATAAATATTGAGTATCTCTGCACCAACAACTAGTGCGAAAAGAAGGTGATGTTTCAACAGCTTCACTTCAAATGGTGACCTGATTTTTGAGATCACCCATTTAATATGCATACAAATGATGTGGACTACAGTTCACTGCCATGTGATTCGGATGTTAAAATGTGAACATGGAATAAATGAATGTGACTTCTTGTAACTGCGAGCTTAGCTATCAACTGACCTCTTTATGGTTTTGAATGGGATACTTAGTCTTTACGGAATACTCTTCAAAGAATATGATGTGAATGTTTTACAAAGAACCCACAGGCAAACAAAATGTCGCACATCTCGCATACAAACGAATTCAACTGAAACAAAACAATTTCAAAGTCTTACATCAACAGACAGATTGCTTAAATTGCTGTACACAAAACGAAAATAAAACAAACAAAAAGAAATGAATAAAAACAAAAAACATTTCCATTCCTTTTCTTTTTTTTTTGATTAAAAACCAAGTATACATATGTAAATATATTTATTCTTTTTGTTTTTCTCTACAACATTATTTCTATATATGGCAAATAAAATAAAAAAAAATAATAATCAAGAAATAAAAAAATTCTTATGACAGTATAAAGGATTACAAAAATTCACATTGACTAGAGTTTACATACAAAATAATATTTTTTACTCTTTTTCTCATTTTATACAATTTACACAAAAATGCAAGAAATATACATTCATATCAATCAATATGAAAAAAAGCAAGAAATAAAATAAAGAAAACAGAACCAAACTCAAAAAGAAAATAAATGAGAGGAAATAGGACCGAATAATAAGGGGGTATTAGGGGGGATATGAAGACGAACTAGGAAAGAGCGTTAAACAGTAGAGATTAGAGAGGAGGGGACAGGAAACTATAGAAAGATGTTAATTTGTTTAAGATTTAAGATATACATGATTTTCGTTTTTTTTTTTTCATTTGTTTATGTTTATTAGAGAATACACAAAAAAGGCAATATTTCGTGTTAGTTTTATTTCTTTTCTTTTTTTTTTCTACACTACAATAATTAATTTACTCCTTAATGTCATTCATTTAATGATCCTAATGTTGTTGCTTTATTCAATTAAATATTTAAATTTATTTATTAAGTTTGAAGTAGAAAAATGTTTGCTCTTTTTGTTTTTTTTTTATTTTTATTTATGTATTATATATATATATATCTTTTGTTTTTTTTTTTGTTAGAAATGAGAAACGATTTTGTTTTGTTTTGTTAGATATTATTAAAGATTAATTCTTAATGCTTGATTTGTTGTGTTAATTAAAATGTCTTACTTATTAGTTAAATTTGTTATTTATAAATATTTTCTTCTTCTTGATTTTGTTTTCCTCAATTTCATACTCAAATTGGTATTTTGTGTTTGTTTTTGTTGAAAAATGTTCTTTTAAATATTTTATCATTAATTATAGGGCTATAAACAAAATGCGAAGAGATTTTTTTAGATTTTTTGTGAATGATCCGCCATAGAAAATTTTACTCTTTTGTTTTTATTTTAGACTTTTTCTTCTTCTTTTAGTGTTCTTTTTAGTTCACATAATTTTTTTAATTTACGCCACATATATATGTATAATCTAGTAAAATTATCCAATAAAATTTGTTTATGTATATATATAATTTGTTTTAAGTATATATATATAGATCTTTATTTAAATAGAAGGAAAACACTTTCATTTTTTATTTATTCTTTTCACTTGAAGATAATAATTAAAAATAAACATATGAAACAGGAGAATTAATTTGAGAAATAAAAAAAAATAAAGGAAAAACAAAATTAAAAAAAAACTTGATCTAAACATACAAAAATATGATAATAATGACGTATGTATATATAAAAAAGAAATTAAAAAGAAAAAAAAAGTGTAAGCTTTGCATAAATTAACTTAAACATCAACAACCATTTTTTTGTGAATATCTGTATTACCGACGACCGAACAAAATTCGTCAAATGATATTTTACCGTCCTCGTCTTTATCGGCGAAACAAATAGTTTTATCTACAATTTGTTGTAATTGTGTATCCTTAAGATTATTTCCTACCATCATTTTAAGCACCTGGAAATGAAGAAAAATAAATGATGAAAAATCTAATCCATTCCCTTCAACGTCTCATCATCATTATCATTCTCATCGTTATCGTTATTGTTTGTCATAAACACTTTCGATTGTTTTACAAAAGAAAATGAAAATATATGTTAAACGTGCCACAAATTGGTATTGAAAACAATTAAGAATGGCAAACAAACAGAAGAAGCAAGACAAAAAAAAAGGAAAATACAAGTGTATGGCATGTAATTAAGACACTCTAATATTTTATAAATAGAATTGACAGGAGAAGACAAGAAAATCTTGAGAAATCATTCATTATGTACAAATGTATGTGCACATGCGGTATACTTAGCAGTCTGGTGATTCAGATCCCCACCCGGTCACATGCACTGGGGCACTTGTTGATTTTGTTTTTCTACTACCTACAAGCATTTTCCTTCGTGAGCGACGGAATCTAGTCGAGATCTGAAGGAGAGAACCACCAGAAGGCAATAGATGTCACTCTAAGGCTGATGCATAAATGTTTCATCGAATTTCATTAACTTATAGGGGCACAGGTAGCGTTATGACGGTGTTTTTGAGAAAGACCGGTGTGATGCATATTTGCTGAGATTTGTGATATTCAATTCCGTCTGCGAGTATTTACAGGACGACTAGGAGTCTTCACGACTCGTGGCGCAAAGGCCTGATGGTCAAGAGGGGCTAATTGGTATTTTTATTACAGAAGCGTATTGGATATGTGCGTTGAATTCCACGCAGGGACTCTACGTTCGACTCTCGAGACGAACGACTTTCACAACTCACGGCTACACATCTCTCGAATCACAGATGATGTTCTGAGAGTATAACTGTCTAGATCAAGCTTCTCAAATTTTTGTTGTGCAGATTCGGCGGAAAATTGTATGTTCACCACTGTGAAATAACATAGGACGCACAGCACGAGTTGTAAGCCTACGTCTGTGCACCTGGGACTGTAGCGTTACAGACCTTATTTTTCATGCCGATAATGGAAAAATGGGGATTGACTGCGTAGGGACCTCCGATCCACAGTTCAACACTATTATAGAAACCGATGGACGGACCACATTATCTGTCCGGAAACCCACCTTATCGGATTGGAAACGTCACAAAATGTATGGAGCGCGATTGATTGCGGGTTCATTTTCCATTTTTTGTACACTACTCTACCGACATACGCACACTTTCTCGATTGTAATTTACATAATTGGAAAACAAACGGATGCCAAAATATTCGCTCCACAATCAATCCGATGATGTCCATCAAAATTATGGTTCTTGGAGAAGAAGATTTAACCATGAACTGCACGGACTGTATAGCGAAATGAACCTAGCCAGGCGTCTACGCATTCAACGGCTAAGATGGCCATGGACAACACTGCTCCAGCCCAAAGAGTCTTTGACACCGAACTAGTGGAACAACGCAATAGAGGACGTCCACAGGACCGATGGCGCACTCAGGTGGAGAAGGACTTCAACCAACTTGGCGTGCGCAATTAGATACAGCTGGCTAAAGATCGTGCTAGCTGGTGAGACTTGTTGGTTGAGGCCCATGTCCACCCGGACTTCAGCGCCACTAGAAGAGGAAGAATAATCAATCCGCCGTTTTCTATAAACGGCATGATTATCGTTACCCTGACAGACGTCATCCTTAAATCCCGACGATTGATTAGATCAGCGAAGGATCGCTTCTCAATCTCTCTCATCCTTTAAGGTGAGATATAGAATAATTAACAAACTTAACCAAAAATGCTTTCGTAAAGTCGACGTCAAGTTGTGGAAAGGAAAACAATCAAGAAAATTACTGTAAATTCTTAGTCATAGGTCATAAATTCATAAAACGTATCAGTTCTCAAGTGTTTAAATATCTGGCATGCGAGCAGAACAATAAAAATATGCATGTGATTCTGATTTGACCGACAAAATACTGTGACATTGCAGATCAAAAACATCAAACTGACAAAAATATTTCCTCAAAATTTGGTGTCATTTCGCAAAAAAAATATACCGAAAATAGTGAGAACTACTGATCAAGCAGAGCGCATGAAATGTCAGCAAAACAAAATTAAGAAATCGACAAATGCACTCGAGCACAACGAATGTCGATAAATGTGCAAAAATTTTGTAACTGCATTTATTTGTTTTCCTATCTACACTGCCGTATTTACTAAGAGCCACCTGAGTACACAAGCTGACAAATGGAGAGATCTTCCAAAAGAAATGTGCAATGCAAAGAATATGGGAGCAATTAGCAAAAGTAAACACATTATCATGGATTGTCGTTGCCAAGTATGATTTTTGAAGAAATTTTTGAGCGGATATTTATGCAAAGAATGACAATATTTTCTTGTCAGAAAATCGAGTTCAAGAAAATGGCTTAGTTTTTTTTTTTTGTAAACCATTTGACATTGAATGCAACAGAGAATTAGGGTACTTTATCAACGAGCAGGCTACGAAATGTGCATGATTAATTTAATGCAGTGTCTGTGGATGCTATTATCTACTTAAGCCTGATCATCTGCAAGTTGTACTCGCATTACGAAGTTTATTTACAATACAAATATTTAGAGATTTGATTCTGAAACAATCAATCCGTCATAAGGAAAAATAAATGATTGATGAAAAACCACAAAAATTGAAATGAAAACAATGTGCCACACTGAATGTGATACACACATCTTTTTCACGATCGATACCATTTTCATCAAGCGTAGGTAACTCAGCCCTCTGTGTCTGAGAGTTGGTGTTGCGTTCTTAGGGGATGACATTAATGTGGTCGAGCCCACTGAGGCTGTATGGAGTTAACCTATTTTTTAAAGTACTTGCAGAGATCTAAAAAAAATGCGTTTTTTGAATTTCATTTTCTCCAAAACTATTAGTACCAGCATGCTCATAAGAATCTCGAATGAATGTAGCCTCTGAAGCCCTTTGTTCACGATTTTTATTCCAATTGACACAGACATGGACTGGTACCCTTTTATTCATTGCACATGCCATCCTGCTGTCAAAATATTTAGTAAGGCATGCCATTTCATCAGGCTTGTCGAACGTGTGGAAAGCATTAAAAAAAATTATCGAAATTCGAGCTCAGTTGAAAATGCGCAACGTGAATTTAGTCGTAAAGTAGGTCGTCATCGGGGATTAAGGTGGATACAATTCGTTGCACCATGTAAAAGAATAAGCGTGAGTACACTCTTTTGGATTTAAAGCCACCAACCAGAGAGAGATAGATGCGAAGAAAACATAGCCGCCGTCAATATCATCACGACGTGTCGATCAACTAAAATGGGCATTTACCTTATTTGAGTCAACTTGGCTTATTTTGTGTTTGTATTTGGGCCTACATTCGAAAAATATTGTGCTTAAGCAAAAATTTAAGCACCGGACGACCGTATACAAGGACGTGGAGATTTATTGGCCGGTGATCAGGGTTATGGCCAAGAAACCGTCTTTTTAGGGACGTTGTTAGCTATAAATGCATCCACAAAGATTGAACGTTTTGGTAAAGTTTATGGCATGGCTGCATAATCGAAGGTTAATCTTTTCGAAATGAGGCAAGAGATCGGCAAAGGTCTCAGGAGAGCGACGTTAATCAACTTTCCGTTTAAGCTGCCACAGCTCGACAACTCGATATGTCCGAGCTGGACAAGGCTACGATACAAGCTGCCGTACAAGCGACGCTACGATCGAAATTGTGAAGGAGAAAATTTAGCGACTGTGTTTTATGCGACTTTCTACGAGACGGTTACATCAACTTCTAGTCTATGCTAACAATTCAACTACTTTGAATGAGAGCTCGAGGAAGATTCGAGACTCTATTGGTGCAAAAACGCCACTCATATTGTATAGTCATCAAAAACTGAACTGAGTGCTTGAAATGACCATTGAAAGATTTCAGATATAATGGCATGAATGTAGCCTCAAAATAAAGTAAACAACAGTCCTATACCTCACACCCTTGTTATTTTAATTTAAATGTCATTTGCTCTCGTTCTTATCTGGGCACAGAGTACGTGCTCTGGAACAAGCTCAGGCATTGTGTAGAAAACATAATCTTTTAAAGGAATCCCTCTTGATTCTTATAAAAATGCGTTAAATCACATGTAAACATTCTGGAAAGTCTGCACAGTATTTCTTAGTACATCCGCCATTAAACGACGTCCACGACGTATGACTCAATCACTCAAAATAAGAAACTTTTTTATGACAAAGGTGCCGCAATTCATGCATGTGATTGCGTACAAGTATCACCAACAACAGCGTGTTCCTCGAAAGCATTGTAAGATAAATTCACCCACGCCTTGTGCGCACTGCTATCGAGAAATGGAATTATGTTCCCTCTCATTTCGGACAAAGCACGATTAGTTATCAACGGAACAAACATGGAAATATGAGACTCATACCGCTCCACGCAGTTAATTAGGTTCGATTATGTGTTACTTGAGCTGAAAATACCAAAACGATGCGGGGGCGGGACAATATAAATATCATTTCGGGCACAAACTCTCTCGGGGTCAAGGCAAGTGAGCAAAGAAGCCTTGCATTTACCTTCCGGTCAACGGAGCATACATATCGCTGCTGTAACACAATATCCTCGCCCTACAATGTGCGGAATGGCTAAGCGATAAACATTGTAAATCGCGTATAGGTATTTGTTGACACAAATTGTCTATATCATGCTGGCCATGGTACGTAGACAAACGAGCAAAATAAACGGCGAACATTGAATAAGAAGCAGCAAGCACATGCTCCTCCATCGCCCTCACATAATGAACGTTTTAACGCTGATATTATCGTGACTCTGTCGAATCAATATAAAAATCTTTTCAACAAAAATATTCCGACGAAGCGGCGAGCAGAACCACCAGCACCAGCAACAGCAAAAAGAAAATATCAACAAACTATTTTGCAATTTAAATTCCCCCGCCTCTTTTCGACGAATTTATTTATTATGCAGATCAGAATGAAATCAAAAATAGATATTTTAAGGTATTAAAACAAAATGCGAATCAAAAAAATGAAAATAAAAACGACAAACGAATATTAATGCCCGCGGCATTGGACTAGACGACTAGAAAGTCTGTGGCGGCAAGCGTGTGTGGCGTACGGGACTTACCTGAAACAGTTCACCATTCGATATGTACCCATCATTGTCCATATCGTATATACGAAATGCGAACCGTAATTTTGATAATTTATCTCCTTTGACACTAAACTGTGAAACACCTTGAATGAATTCCTTAAAGTCTACTTCACCATTGCCGTCCGCGTCGAATATATCGATGACACGCTGTACCAGGGGGTTCTGTTGCAATTCTGGCAGAGACATGAATTCATCAACACTCAGTGCACCTGAATTGTCCAGATCAAGTTTTCGAAAGCGTTTTCCCAAGCGACGGATTTCATCTGCGTCAACTGCAAGAACAAACAAAAAATCAAGCAATCATTAGTTTATTTGTAAATCGAGTGAATTTTATTATTTGAAAAATATAATGTCTCGTCTAGCTGTAGTGGCCCCCCCTTAAGTTGCAAATTAGGTCTAATCATTCGGTTGACACAAGAGGTTAGGTATTGTTTATTGTACACTCGCAGGATCGTAAAAGTATTCACAAGTAATGTGAACTTTATTTACGTTAAGAGGCGCAGGTGTGTAAAATCGCCTTTGTTTGCATTGTACGCTCAGGCGTCGCAATTGTAAAAGCTTCAAAAGAATGACAGTCGTGGATACACTGTTGATTTATGCCAGTTTTTTTATGAGGAGCAGCACAATAGGGCTTGATCTGTTGTTGGATAGAAGTTGTTTGGGGGACCAAGACACCTCAAGTAGAATTTCGAATTTTGTTTGATGTGGGGTAAGAAAACAAAATTTGTGGCGGAGGTGGGTGTCATAGTTCAATTCCCGCCACGAGCAAGATTCATTGTTTATAGCGGTACCTCCATCGAGTCGCTAGTATTGATCAGAGAGAACAGGGTGGGCCATCTCGTGGGCTTTTTTTTAAATCATAGCTTATTTTGACACTGACAACTGTTTCCCACTCGAAATTTTGATAGAAAGTCAGTATCCATGGTGCAAAGATAATAAAGTGTGCTGGACTGTTCTTTTGTATCCCTGTGTGTCGTCATCGCGGGAATTTGTTTGTCAACAGAAACTTAAAGGTGCAAATAAATGAACAATTTCCCCACGCGTAAAAACAAAAACGGACAACAATTCACTGCACATAATGACATTTTCCTATACATTTATAAAAAGGGTTTTTCAATAAGGACTTGACAACTTTTTTTTTAAAACAAAACGCAAACCGTTTGAGATATTTCAAAAATGTATTGTCGGCTTGAAATACAATCAAAACATTTATGAATGGAACTCGACTTCGTTCATATAACCACCGCGGGCACGTTACAGCGGTCGATTCGTTGGACGCAATTTTCAAACGACTCGGCCACCCATTCAGGGCTGAAACGGTCGCTGTTGGCTCTGAGTTCTTCCAACGTCGTCGGCTTGTTGGCATAAACAAATGACTTAACGTAGTCCCACAGAAAATAGTCAAGCGGCGCTAAGTCTCACAAACGAGCTGGCCAATCGACTGGCCCATTTCTTGAGATAACATGCTCATCATACTTTCTATTCAATAAATCGATTGAAACGTGTACAGTGCGCCTTGTGGCACCAACATGTTGAAACCTCATGTCGTTCAAGTTCAAAAATAAACGGTAATCATATCACGATACCGCTGACCATTCACAGTAACGTGACAATAATTATCATCGACGAAAAAATATGGCCCGCCGGCATGCAAACCGCACCAAACAGTTATTTTTTGTGGATGAAGTGTTGATTCTCGAAGCGCATTTATTTTCATCCGACCAATAACGCGTATTTTGCTTATTGACGAACCCATTGAGCCAAAAATGAGCTTCGTCGAAAATTGTAGCGCTCTTAAAGTTGCGGTCACCGACCCCGACAGTTCCCGATTTTGGTAGAAAATTGTTATAAGCAGACGTTGCTCGTTCGTGTGCTTTACCATGATGAAAATGTTGAGTTTACTGAATAAATTGACAGTAACATTTTGATGATTGGTGAAAGAGTGCGTTCACAAATTAAATTGTCAAGTCCCCATTGGAAAACCTGGAAATTGTCTTTTTTACATCAATTTGCAATTCAATTTGTGTTTTTTATACATTTTGAATTGTGGTGTATGCGTAAGCAACAGATCTGTCCAATGTCAAAAACGGACCCTAAGTGACGTCATAGAACAAAAAGATGGCGACTTGACACGCTGTCCAGCGTAGTCCATGTCAATCTCATGCATCCGCGAAACGAAATGAGTTGTTTTACGCTTGAACAACATTGGGAAATATTGAAAACTTATTTCCATATTGAGAGCGGTGAAGCCCAAGCAGTGCGTTTTTTAAAATTAAGTTTTGGCCGAAATGAGGCACCAACAGCAACTGCAAGCAAGTTCGTGCAAAACATTCGTGAGACTGGTACGCAAGTGGACAATACTCGTGGTCCTCGTCGTCTACTGTGCGCACAGATGAGAATGTGGCGGCTGTGCCCGAGGGCATCATTGTTGCTGGGAACAACGTGTCTGTTTTTTGGCTAATTGGCTGTCTTCAATTTCAGTCAACCGACTGAAATTGAAGACAGCCCATGCACCAATCCATCTTTTGCGCACTATATTCAAAAATTGTGTTATCAGCTGTCTTGGCTGCAGCGATTGGACGAACCAGTGTTTATCGTCTCAAAAATCTGTATTTTTTTGTTTTTAATGTCTTGCGGTGAATCCACGATGAATTATAGTTTCATTTGATCACTTTATACATAAATTTACATTCGTACCACGACCGTCATTATCATTATGTGCCATTATTGATTGATAGCAATTTTACTTTTTCCTAATTGTGACCTGTGACATATTAATTAGTCTAGAATGAAGACGGACAGATTGGGCTAACTTTTGAGTTTTCCTCACAATTACTGATGAACTAAGGAATAAAACGGAATATACATTTTGACAGCGACAAACGGCGCTAACAGTTAAGTCTTTGCCTAAACATTAAACACAAAGGATTTCAGAAATAATTATTACTTTCTCAATGGATTTTAATAAGACATTATTTTTTTTAGAAACTAGACTTTATACGGTTTTATTTCTAAAATGTATAACACTTGTATTTACATTTGCAGTTATAGAGAAAGAAGATGTTAAAAAGTTTTCTTTTTTCTCTTGAAAATCTTAGGCATATTTTTACAGTTGGGTGCAAATGATCAAAATCTATTAAAACAAATTATTTGGCCATCAATCTAAACGTGCTCATTAATATAATTATTGAAATCCAAATTGTAAAATAAACATTTTTGAAACGATAATCGCTGTTTCGTCCCATAGTGTGGACCCCTTTGGATTTTTTTGTGGGGAACCATTAAGGACCGACGTTCTGGCATCGACTCTTAAGGCCAATATTATCGAACTAATCCGGGAGCTATAGCTCGAAAACATCAAAAAGGTCTTGGAAAATTGGGGTGACAAAATGCGCGACTGCGAAGCCTGACGAGGCAGCCATTTCAGCGACGTTGTATTTCATAATTCATGGGAATGATTGGTTTTAATATTAAAGCCATAATACATGGAACAAATTTAATATTGTTAATTTTTAAAAAGAAACTTGTATTTAGCCCACGCTGTGTAAGGTCGCATTTACACGGTCAAATTTCGTCGCATCGGCAGCAGGGTAACTAAAAACTGCGGGTCGTTCCCGCTTAGCCTCTGTGCAGAAATCGTATCACCTTTTTCACTTTTCTTCTTTCTTCTATCCTCAGCGTTGAGTATCGAAAGCATGTAAAGCGGGTGTAGGAAAGAGACTGCTATCAAAATTGAATAGTTTGACGCTAAATGGTGGTACTTCATGCGACGAAGTTTGTCCGTGTAAAAGAGCCCTAAGTGTCTACAAAAGGCATCTCGTCGGCATAACACTCTAGGTCACTCGTGGTTGCTGTAGAAACCAGACCCAAGTTCAACTCGTAGTGAAACACAAGTCACTGCTCAATTCCATAACACAACCATACCCAGTTACTGAACAATCTTCAGAATTCATAACTTAAGCCGCACAATTAATTGCACAGTCACCGATCTGCCAGATGAAGATATCGCATGCATCGAAGGGCAAATCGTGGGCACGTCTTCAAAAAGGCAAACTCTGAGCGTCTCAGTTCAAATGAGAAGTGATCAGTTGAACAAATTTGTGGTCGCTGCGGTCGATTGGTTGAGCATCGTACACTGTCAAAGATATCAACATACATTCACGTGCAGGCATGTCAAAAACACACATTCTTCGCGCTGTCATGCCGTGCGACTTGATGACAATAGTCGGACCGTAAAACTGCCAAGAGAGCACGTAAACAAATTTTTGATCTTTCCACTTGTGTAAATAATCCGTGAAACAGAAATTAATGTAAGAAGCCGATGAAAAGCCTCAAATGACCAAATATTTATTTATTAATTGTGTGATAAATTCCGTCACATAACAGATGCGGCGTGGCGGTAAATTGCTGGCCGACGGAGTCACTTCATTTTGGAGACAAGGTGATGGTGACGAACTTCATGGTAATTATCATAACATTTTGGTTAATAAAGGGTTAAGGTTAAGGTGGTGGTAATTACAAATACGACTCAATGCGATACAGTCAGTCGCAAAAGTGAGTATACAGGTTACTTGAAAAATTTCAATATCATCCTGGGAATGGCTCTGACTGTCTGCGAAGAAGGTGATTGGAGGAGACGACATTTTTTCGCATTTGTAAGGGAGCTTTCGAAAGGCGACCGGATGAATAACTAAAGGCGAATACTCAGCCGATGCAAGAAGAAGGTAAAATTAGGCCAAATTTCTAGCAATATGCGACTGAGAATCAATGAGTGAAACAATGTGTGCGATCTTGCTTATAAACAATGAGCTTTACAAAATGTGAATGCAGTCTGGAGGGTTTAAATATAGTCGAACTTCGATAACTCGAATTGCCACTTGCCGCAAAAAGTTAGAGTTATCAAGTAAAATACAAAATTGATATAAATATTTATTTACCATTTAACACATAAAAAGTAGAGGAAAACAGATAATAAATTGAAAAAATAATTCCTTGGAATTTAAACCAGATGAGAAATTACTCAAAATGAGTAATGAAATTGCAAACAACTCTGAGGGTGGTTGAATAAAATCATCTTCAATTACCCCAAGTCTTTACCTAAAACATCACTGCTGATGTCATCTTTATTGTCCAGCTGAAAAGATTCGGATTCACATATAAATATCTCGACAATATTTTCATCTGTGGGAAACTACTAAGTTACAATATCGCCATCCAGCTGCAGAAAATCATCATACGCGACCGACATCTTGTATATTTTTGGTATTTTTTAAAGCTTCAAATTCCATCCGAAGTTGTATTCCTTCTTCATTCCTCCAGTTCTGAAAATCAAAGGAATTTTATCCTTTTCCCCCACTCAACAAAGTAACAGTACAAACTCAGTACCCCGAATGCGATTCCTTATAAATAATTTCCCTCCATAATTCGACTCATCGAAGGTGACGCCAAATAATCTGTTCGAGTTAGCAAGACATTCGAGTTATCGAAGTTAGACTGTATGTCCACTACTGTAATGTATTGGTAACACAATTCTAGAGCGTGAGAGATTGCCTTTGATGTATCATAATAGTCAATACATGCATCTTAGCTTTTATGTTTGTTTCAATTGTGAGCTGACCGCTAAGAAGTGCGGATGTACATACTCGTAAGTCGACCTTACAGCTACACAATCTCGGCCATTTTCCGGAAGAGGTTTCCGGAAGAGGAGCGACGCCGAATCGCTTATACAAAATCAACATAGTTTGGTCCTGGCTCAAAGCAGTGACTGACTGAATGATGGAATCGCTATCAATTATTCGGGATCAGACCTTTCAAGAGTCTTATGCTTATGCGTGAGCAAAGTCTTATGCGCAGCCGGAACACATTTTTCCTCAATAGCACCGATGTGTACACAAATTGTGACCTACCTTAATCTCGAATAAGCTTTTTGAACCATTCATAAACAATTTATGGCGTATTTAGTCGAGATAAAATATATCAACAAACTTATTCTTCGTCAAGAATAATTTACTGCCGCCTGTAATCCGCTGCCTAAATCATCGATGAGTTTTATTAAAATTTAAGATTTCAGTGATCAAAATTGGTCACATGTCATTAACTTGCGATATCTGTGTAACTAAAGTCCACAACTGAGTACTTCAAAGTTAAGAAGATAAGAGCAAAGATTTTGGTTAAGAACATGAATATGCAGCCGACACAACGGGCAGCTTGTCGCGGGTGGCACGTGACCACATTGATTAATGCAAAGTAAAGACATTTAATAATGAATGAAGGAATGTGCAATTTGAAGCTTTCTCCAGCAGTCATTTATGTATCGCCAATAACTCGCTTTACGTGCATTTTGTCGCCCACACAAGACGATGAAATTATGAGTTCGTATGCAGACCGAAGACGTCGTGACTGCGGGTTTTGTTGGCACTGTTCACGTAGCACTTTCAATGTCTTCCAATGGGGTTGCATTTCTGTATTCAATGCAATGACCGTAACCTATCCTTCCCTGTTTGAGTATGTCGCACAATTTGAACTTTTTGAAGTCAACGTCCACACCCAAGTCAAATGAATCACTCAAAGTACGCTAGTGTCATGCAAGCAATGAAATCGAATCTAGGTTGCGATATGGCGACTAGCAAGAATGATGACATGAGGAGGGACGCACAAAAGAAGTTGACGAATGATAAATGTTTATGAGCGAGGTCACACACGAAAAGTGGTTTATTATTTGCTTGTTGCTGGGTGTTGGCATCACTTATAAACCAAACCAGAATGGCAGCATCTAGCGGAAAAGATGAAAAAACATGACAACGGGAGGGATGGCTCCAAGGATCATTCCATTCTAAAGACCTAATTGGTCCTTTGCATTTTCTACGTTTTCTACGAAAATACCTTAGCTTTGTTTTCTGAACGTAAAACTGTTTAAATTGTTTTTTATTGGACTGTTTGACTTTTTCAATACTGTGAATTTCAGCAGCACCGTGAAACCGTCAAACAGTCACCTTCTTTTAGACACTTGTATCGGCTGAATATTCGCATTGTCTACTTAGTTGTTCGACATGCTTGCAGAGACTGAAACATTTGAATTGATGAAAATGGGGAGAGATATAGGACTGGTACTTGAAGTGATATATGCAATCTTCTTTGATCCAGGACTCTAGACTAGAGCTACCTTTAGAAGTTTGACTATCTCTTCAGATGGAATATCCTGATAATTCGTTTCTGTTAAGTTGACTCTGTTCTTTGTTTAATATCTGCTTGATGTCGTCAGATTTGGACTCTAGATGAGTAGTTTTTTCACTGTTTCGGTTGATTGTCCACAGTGTGTACAGTTTTCTGAGGCCCATTTTCAGCATGTGATGGTTGAATGAAAAATGGGCACTAGGTATCCTTACGCCAACCTTGTTCAGACTTATGTCATCCTTGGTTCTTCTGGCATCGGCTCTGGATTGTACAAGTCCAAGAATTGGATGCGGCATTTATTTGACCAGTTGTGTGTCAAAATCCATGAAGAGGGAAATGCCCCGTAAAAGGAGTTCTTGCACACTGCTTTCCTTGGACGTCTGTCTTTTGAATGCCCTCGTAATTTTCAAGTCTAGCCACATCAGTTTTAACAAGTTTTTTTTTGCCAGCGTGTTTTATGTCGTCTATCTGTCAGCTGTAAGATGCAACCTCACTATATGCGGGGTCCATGGGAAGCGGTTTTCCAGGCAACCAAAGGACCGACGAGTCACCAAGATTAGGGGTGGGACTGCCACTGGCAAATAATCAGGACACCCACATCCCTCACTTCAACCAATAAACACCTTGTCACCTACAGATGCCATCAACACCGCTAATCGGGGTATAGGCACTTGTAGGACTTAGATGCTTATTTGGCCTTCAATAAATCCAAACAAAACAAATACGTTCCCAAAATTAAATAGGAGTGAAATAAGAAATGTTTTGGGCATTATCCCCGAACACTGCCTTCTGGGTATGCACGCCAGATGATTGTGTCTTCTGAAGAAGCTGTAGAGAGGAAGAGGAAGAAGAAACTACGCTTCACTTTCTTGATACCTGTCCAGACCTTGCGAGAACAAGAAATGATATATGTACTAGGCAATTTCTTCTTTAGCAGCCTAGAAGAAATGTCATACTTTTCGATTCAGGACATAGCTAAGTCTATCAAGAGAACAAATTGGTTGTAAACCAGAACATGAGTGAATTATTCGAGATAGCACTAGGTAGCTATCACGTGTTAGTGTAGTCCTTTTGAATAAAAGAGGAGCCGGTTTAAAGGATCCAAGTGGGATCTAAGTGGGTCACAACTGTTACAGTCACCTTAACCTAACCTAACCCAAGTGTTTTATGAAATTTCCCACACAGCTCGGGAGTCCAATGTGAAGCTGTTTAGGGCTCTAAGTACCGCCTGGTTATCTGGGAGTATCGAATTTTTTGATTAAATACAAAAGATGTCTACTGTCGATGCAATGAACTGCTTCATTTACGTCGAAGATCTTCAGCGTGAAAGATTTTGGACTCTTTGAGGAGAGGCATGTACAGGTGACATCTAGGTCCACAATGCCGGTTCCTACTCCACTTCCTGACTTGGATCCGCCTGTGAATCATTTTTCGGCGTCGTAATCCATACGAGGGAGGGCTTTTGGTCCATTTTGCTATTTAAGGTATAATGATTTTGTTTTGTTGTTGAAGTCTAAGACTGGGGGCCATGGGATCAATGACATTTGTTAGTTCATTAACGTGATTGACTTTTCTCAGAGTCTCTAGGTGCCCCAGGACTGACACAAACTTCGTCTCCTTCTCCATTAGCCTCTATTGCAAACAGGGCTGGAAAAGTAGGGACTTTGAATAGAGCAAGATGTCCTCTCTCGGAATACCAAGCTGACTCTGTATAAGACCCTGATCATTCCCGTCGTCCTCTACAGTGCCGAGGCATGAACTATACCCAAAGCGTATGAAGAGGATCTTGGTATTTGTGAGACACGGTGATGACATTTGGAGTAGAAGGCTCAACCACGAACTGTTTGGGCTGTACAGCGACATGTAGAACGGATGTCCATACTTAGCTCCATAACGAGGAAATTTCGACTCTGACCCTGTGAGACAACGCAACAGATTGCCTTGGCGAGAAATCGTGCTTGCTGGAGAGGCATATCGGATGAGGCCCAGATCCGTCTCGTTCTCAACTTGCTCAACTTCGGCAGCGTACGTCTAACGTCAACGTCTACGTCTAATGCCGTCTTGCACCGCACAAATTGACACGTAACAGTGCGCATTCCGGTCTGGCAAATCGACTATAAACTAAATATTCACAGTAAGGCAAATCCTGGAGGAGACCAGAGAGTTTCTTATTGACACACACAACCTTTTCATTGATTTTAAAGCCGTATGCAACAGCAATCATCGCAAGGAACTACGGAACGATGGCTCAATTCGGGATCCCGGGCAAATTTATCCGGATGTGTCGGAGCACGCCAATACGTATGCTATGCGCCGAGCAGTTCGGCTCGACAACCTCCGACACGTTTGGAACCTGCACCCGATTTCGGTAATGAGATGCGATTTCGTGTGTTTCTTCACTTTTCTACTGATGAGAATAATGCGGCAAATTGTTGTAAACACGGAAGGCACTATTTTCCACAAGTCAATCCAATTGTTAGATTAAGCAGATTGTGTTGACATCGACGCAGGTGGTGTGGGAGGAATCGTTTCTTGCTCTACAGCGTATATTTAGTCTTTCGGTTACTAACCTTAAGACCAGTTCACGTTGGCAACGCGCGCCGCGGTATAAGAATAGGCGAAACGAGCTGGTCATATGTTTAGTAAGGGAAAGACGAAATATATGCTGTAGAACAAGAACCGATTCGTCACACACCACAAGCGTCGACGACATAATCAACCGCTTAAATTTCAAGGTAGAAAAGGAGTTTTTCTATCTCCTGACAAACGACTGCACTGGATCAGGCACGTCGCAACGCAAAGACAGTCATTGAATCCGAGCCTTTTGGTTCGAGAAGGGGAGGAATTCAGAATCTCTCGTATGAAGACCAAGACATCCCGGATGCAAGAGCACTTGGTCTTGATGCCTGGAAGCAGTGCGTGCCCAGGACTGTGCACGATGGAAAGCAGTGATTTCCAAGGTTCGGACACTCTTTGTGTGGTAGACACCTGAGAACTGAAGAGAGGCCGTAACGCCTTGTCATTGGTGGCGAAGCATGGATGGTTATCAAATGCGGACACCACAACGCGTAACTAAGTACAAGTCAACGATTATTCTAACTGGACTTGTAAATGTGAAACCTAAAAACGAAAAAAAAACACCCATCACGCAAGTGAAGTCATTTCCTTCATACGTAAATATTGACTCCGCATGACCCTTGTTCACTTCTGATTTCCATACACTGTCAATTAAGGTTAATCGATAATCTTTAGCCGGAAATATATGTACATATGCTAGAGCCTTCGACAGGCCCAACTGACAGCTGTAAATATTTGTGTTCGTTTGTCTAAAGTGGCCTTTAAACACAATTTTCGAATACTCTTGATTCTCTTGATCTGCTTCGTTAATTAGTTCTTAAAACGTTCCAAAGTGCCAACAAATACACTTTTACTACATAAAATTTTATATATGTCATCTTTTATGTGACTTTTCTTTCGTTTTTTTTTTTTTTTTTGAAATGTGTACGAACATAAATAAAGAAAATGAAGAATAAAAAGAAAACGTAACGAAACGAAACGAAATGAAGCATTGCAAAGTTATTCGAATATTATTGTCAGAAAGTTTTCCTTTTGTTGTGTGTACTTTTGAAAAACGATGGACACATTTTATTCTATTGATGAAGTTGTTTTTTTTTTCTTCTTCTTTTGTCTCGTTTGCAGTTTTGTTTTTGCAAGGAACCCCGTACGATTTTCATATGAAGAAATGAAATGAAAACAGAAGAACTGAAGAGAAGCAGAGCAGAGAAAAAGGCGACCGACCAGGCCATTCACTCGTGCCGGTGTATGGGTGGGATGCCTAGACGAAAATACTTGTGTCAGCACTCATGTAGCATCCGTAAGTCTATACCAAGTCAGTTTTCCTTTTTTGCTTTACGTTTAATTAGTTGTGGCCTATTTTTAGTTGAACAAGTTCCTACACCTAGTAAAGTGATTAGCGGCGAGTAGGTAAGTTTAAGTTCATAAGCTTTAAAAATAAATGTGTGCCTCGCTTTGAAATCGGTTTCAAAAATATACGTACAGCTAGCTAGCTATACACGCATCGGGGCACATCGTTTTGTGTCTCCTTGGATGCGTCTTTCGAGAGGCCAGGGACGAGAGACGATATAGAGAGGGAGAGTCAGTAATTAATTATGAAATTAAAATTGATGTTTGTACGGTTCGAATATATGATGTATGAAAGATAAAAACTGACATTTTTCAAGGTTTGATGCGACAACTGGGCGAAGAGTTGGCTGACATTTTCAAAGTTTCTTTGAACGTAGCCGACCGCGACGCGATGTGTGTGTGTGCCGGACTGTGTGTTATTGAGTTTCGAATCATTTATTATTATCCCGCCACCACGAGATGTGGTCCTGCTATTTATTCTTCAACAGAAACATAAATTCGGCTGCAAGAGACGGATGAGACTGCTGCTGGAATCATTCTCGATTTGTACAATTATTCTGTATTCTCGTGGGAAGTAGTTTTCAGGGATAGAATTGAATGTTGTATTTTACCGTTTTTTTGCTTTTAGATGTCGTCGCCTAACGGTGTTAGCATTCACTATATTCACTACATATATTGTCAGTTCGAACATGATCACAATTGTGTTAACCCTTGCGTCAACACACGCACACTCGGTAAAATTTAGAAATTCTAAGCGAACTACAGTGGACTCTGCTAAGTCGATTTTTCACCATGATTTGTTCGACTTGAAGGGAGTTTGACTTACAGAGGATGTTTTTGTTTGGATAGTTGAGGGAATTTTTGAGTCTTTTTTGACAAGGTTTTTGAACATTTACTCGCATTTTCTCTGCCTTCTGTCAAATATTCCTCAAATTCGGTCGGTAGAATGAGTCGACGATTAGATGTGAAATCGGCTGACTTATGAATACAATCGACTCTCGATGGTTCGAAACTCTCGGAAATTCGAACTGATTGTTCTGTCCTTTTGAAAACCCTTGAAAAACTAGTTACCTCCCTGTAACATGATTTTGTATTGTGTTCTCTGTAGTTGGCCCAGCTGATAATATAACGTAAATAACACATTAAACGCATGCGACGTTCAGTTTATATTTCCACAAAAATGTGTGTTTATCTATGGTGAGAAAGAAATTATTGATGCCGTGGAAAGTGGAGTAAAAAATAAAAGGATGTAACCCGTAAAATTTCGTTCTACCATTAGAAAGCAAAAAGATAACTCCATACAATGTCGACGAAAAGACAATTCGTTCATAGTGTGAACACTTTGGGCAATTTTGATATGGCGATGCCCATATTCTGCAATATCGCTCAACAAAAATAATTTTCACGGCCGAACTCATTTGAGTCACTGACAATGCTCTTTTTTTTGTCTTTCTAGGCGGAGCTTCTCAAAATTGTATAGGAGTCAGTATAAAACTGTATGTTTCTTTCAATTTGAGAGAACTGTAGCACGCATTGGAAAAACCCAAGAAATGCAGATCGACACCCACCACCTATTCGTCAATTTCAAGGCTGCATATGACTGCGTGCATAGGGCCGAGCTATACAACGCCATGTCCAGTTTTGACATTCCTACCAAGCAATACACACACGCCAACAATAGAGGCACGAACTTCCAGAAGTCCGTACAACTGCTAGCACACGCGGATGACTTTGACGTGTTTGGCAGAACACAGCGAGCCGTCAATGAAGCGTGTGCTGGTATTGAAGCGGAGGCGGCCTAAATGGGTTTAGCGGTGAACGAGGACAAAACGAAGTATATCTGTCATCGAGAAAGGACGCACAACATCGACGACTTGGCCAAAACGTCACCATAGGCAGCTCTAACTTCGAGGTAGTGAAGGACTTCGTCTACCTCGGCTCGCAAGTGAACAGTACGAACAACACCAGTACCGAGATTAAACGCAGAATTACTCTTGCCAATCGCTGTTTCTTTGGGCTCAAGAGGCAATTGAGTAGTAGAGTCCTCTATATAACACCTTAATCATCCCTGTCCTGCTCTATGACGTGGAGGCATGGACAATCACAAAAGCGGATGAAGAAGCACTTGGTCTTTTCGAGAGAAAAGTTCTGCGTTCAATCTTTGGTCCTGTCTGCGTTGATGGTTATTGGAGAAGAAGATTCAACCACGAATTGTACAGCGGCATGAGCCTAGTCAGGCGTCTACGGATTCTACGTCTAAGATGGCTGGGCCATGTAGAGCGCATGGACAATACTGCTCCAGCCCGAAGAGTCTTCGACTCCGAACAAGTGGGACAACGCAATAGAGGACGCCCACGGAACCGATGACGCATCCAGGTGGAGAAGGACCTCAATCAACTTGGTGTGCGCAGTTGGAGACAGCTGGCTAAAGATCGTGCCGGCTGGAGAGGCTTACTGGTTGAGGCCCAGGTTCACCCCGGACTGTAGCGCCACCAGAAGAAGAAGTAGCACGCACTACAAGAGTGATCGTTGTAAGAGTTAGGCATGTAAGAGTATAGCATGGACCCCTACGATCTGTAGCGCCAATATATGTAGAATACGTTTGGTAATGTGTATACTGCACCTCTGACTTCGAGGTAGTTAAGAACTTCGCCTGCCTCGGGTCCGATGAAAACCGTACGAATAACAGCAGTACCGAGAAAACGCTGAATAACTCTTGGCAAACTCTGTTTATTTGCGTTTAAGGGACATATGAGAAATAGTTCGGTTTCTCAATGGACTAAACTTATAGAAGACTTTGAGTTCACGAGGGATAACTGCGGAGAGTCTTCGTGGTTCAACGCAGCAGAGGTCGCTCACTCTGGTGGACGAGTTCAAACAACTCCGCGTGCCAAACTGGAGGCAGCTAGCTAGAGATCGCGCTAGTTGAAGAAGCTTGTGAGTCGCGGCCCAGGTCCAACCCGGACTGAAGCGCCAAATAAAGATGAAGACTAACGGAGGAAAAGAAATTCAATGAAAAGCAGTGGTAGTTTGAATTGCTTTAGTTTTGGCGAGCACTAGGTATCCAGCCTAGGAGTTGACGCACAAATTATATACGCCACGGGGGTCCGATCAGCATTCAAATCCCGATCAAACAAAGGTTATCTCCAGTCTGCAGGACCACACAAAGAATAACTAATAAAATGCCATTAGTGACTAAAGTGTTCTTATTTTACAGCAGCAAAGAATGGCCCAGTATTCTGAAAAGATCTTCAAACAACAAGCGGTTTCTGAACACTTTTCGTTTCTCAGGTGTTCATAACAACCACGGCCACTCTGTAAAACATGGTTCGTTGTCTCAATTTCGACTAGTCTCGTTGATGCTTGTAAAGTGGGAGGGTTACACGACATAACACTCAAGTGCTAATTATGCATGGTCACCCAGACGCGCCAAGTATGTATGAACAGCGAGCGAACAGAACACCTGTTGAAGCCGAATGTGTGCCAGCATATGTCAGGACAGTGACTTCTGAAAATCCTTAAAAACAATTCACAGTTCATCACACACAAATAAATCACATTATACCCAATTAGGTGAAGTCCTACATCAGTGCGATGTGAACTCATTGCTGTGCATATCCCATTCGTTTGATATGATTCTCCCAGTCACAATTGAATTGATGTTTTATGTCTCTTTGACATGTTCGACTTCATTGATTTATTCACACCCGCGCCCGAGCTGTCTGAGTAAGAAGTTACTCCTCCGAAGACATTCCCAAAAGAAGACATGTAAAAGCATTCGTCATGAACGCGCTGTTAGTTGAAAATTTGAGCATAACAATCGGGAATGAATGCGTCATTCGCAAGCAATATGTACTTTCTTTTGGAATAGATCCAATCCAGTGTAAGGACTTTATGAACTCTTCGGTAAATGTGAGCTCAGGAAATAATTGAATCAGTCGGTGGAACAGACACATGCACACACTCACACCACGAACCGAAAGGCAACCAGGTTAAGGCCAAAAGGAACTGAATTATTTTTCGCTAGCATAGCAACTTTTCATTCGATTTGCGCATTCAGTGCATTTAGACTTTTCTTTTTGGGACTTTTAAGTAGAGACTGAAAAACGGCTTGCAGCGCGATGAAGAGTTTGATTTATCATCACTAACTGGCTGTGTGTGGGTTTTTCTAGTCGTTTGAGGGACATTTTATTGACTTCGTGAAAGATATATCAGCCACATGCATAAATCGCGGCGGATACTGTAAAAAAGATTGCAGACAACTCGTCTGCGACAGCAGTTTTGTTTGAATCCGACCTGGTCGGCGCACAGCGGACCGACTGCATACACTTAGCAGAGACAAATTATTTTTAATAAGAACACAGAAATAAATTAGTATTCAGAAGATGCATTACAAGGTTTTGCAAAGGCGTTCTAGAGATATAGTCGTGCCGAGGATGGGGGATGCACAGTGCGGTAGAAGTACAACCGACCAGCTTTTCACTTTAAGACGGATACTTCAGAAGGCTTGGGAGTATGCCAAACCCATCTGCAGCTGTTTAGTAGATTTGGAAAATGCATATGATCGAGTTCCTCGTGGTAAACTCTGGAGTGTTCTGCAGGAGTCTGGGCTTGATGGTCCTCTTTTGAGATCCATTCAGTCTCTATACACAAACTGTAGCAGCCGTGTTCGGGATAAAGGTGCTAAATCGATAACTTTCACCGTACTCGTTGGACTTCGCCAAGGGTCCGTATTGTCCCCTCCGGAACTCCAGCGCGCACTCGATAGGTTTGTGGCCGTATCTGCTGATGCTGGGATGAAGGTTAACGTGGACAAATCAGAGATTATTCAATGCACTCTACATGTTAGTGGAATCCCAGCTGGAGAGGTTTAATTATCTCGGGGTCTTCTTCACGAGTGATGGGAGGAGTAATGCTGAGCTTTCCTACATTAAAGCTGGCCAAGGTAGATCAGTTTTGAAACAACTTGGCAGATCTACAATCATGAAGGACGAGCTTTGATCAAGTCCCCGAAAACAGTTTTAAACTCAGTATTTATTCCAACTCCACCTACGGTCATGAAATTGGGATAATGACCGAAAGAAAAAGATGTATTTACGGCTGAGATGAGATTTCTTCGTGCTGTTGTGGGAGTTCCTCGCCGGGATAGGGTGAGAAACACGGCAGTGCGAGAACATTAAGCAGCTGCTTCTTTGTACGGAAAGGGCTATGATTCGATGGTTTGGTCACGTGAAACGAATGTCCCCACCATCACGAGTTCCGAGGCGTGCCATGAATACGATTCCATCAGACCCAGGATGAGATGGTTGACCAAGTCCATAAACTCAGTTAGAGTCGATGGCGGAGGATTAAGTTGCCTGGGCTCTAATCGCGTAGGGCGACAATCGTCTCGCGCTAAAGTTTCGACGATAGTTTCGCTTCATGTAAGCATAAAAAAAACCATAGCGTCTGAGAGATATCGTTTTGCCCACTTCGCGTAGACTGAAAACTGTCATTAACTATCGTCTCGACGACTGATTTTTGGCGATAGCTATTTCAGTATCGTCTCCTATTAAATGAGAACAAATTGTGTATACATATCTTGTTTTACACTTTTGAGACATATTTAGAGCATTTGTATTAGTTTTGTTCGTAAACTGAAATGAGAATCGGTTAGTGAAATTTGAAAGGAATTAGAGCATAGATGTCATTTTAACGTGAGAGATGTAATTTTCAGAGCCCTCAAACTGTAACGATAGGCGAGACGATAGTGATGGTCCTACATGAAGCAAATCATCGATGATATCAAGTGAATCAAAAGGAAGATATTCGTCTGAAAAGTTGCGCGATGATGATTTGATGTGAGTGCTTAACGCCCGCGACCGCTTTTTGTATCATGCAGGTCAGAAGATGCATTACGTAATAAACGTATGAGAAAGTGCTTTCTTAATCTTCGTTTTTCCATGGTCCGTGTAATTCTTACTTACCGTCGGAAGCTCTACTTGAATAGAGTCTAATCCTGGTACTAAACATGTCAAGTATTCTGGATAGGTTGATCTCTGATTATTTAGCAATTTCGAAATGAATTGAAAGTGATTAATAGCATATTTTGCAAATACCTGGGGCCTATTTCACAGATCATACATCAAATACAATTTCATACAACATACAAAACTGTCAAACATCATACACATCATACAACTCTGTTTCTCAGATTCGACTGGACGTTTCTTCTTTGCTGTATGATGTGTATTATTTTGACGTTTAATATTGAAACACAAATTTCATTGAAAACTAAAAAGTACCGAGAAAGAAAACCAGACACCATATAAGTGGATTGCAAACACACAAAAAACAAATGAATGGAGTTCCCCAGTAATGAAGAGAGATTCAACTGTGTTTCCAAATAGAAAATCATTTTTAATAAAAATTTCTTGAAGAACTAGCATTCGATGTTCCTTACATGTTTAATTTACATGCCTATAAAAGAAGATAAACAAAAAATCGTTTTCAAAATCATAAACCCAAACATTTTTAATTTTTAGGATTTTCTCTTTTGAAAACCCATTCTTTTAGTGGCTACAGCAGTTTGAAGTGCTGTATGAAATGTATGATAAATTAGTAATAACTGTTGTACCTACGATGTGTATGATATTTTTTTGTGAAACAGAGTCATACAACTTTCCCAAATTTCCAGTGTAATCTTTAGGTGATACATGTTGTATTACAGCGGTTCATACAACAAGCCTGAGAAACAGAAATCATACAGCAGAACTGTCAGAATCATACAACGTATGTGATGTATGATTTCTGAAATAGACCCCTGTCTGAACTGATTCTACCACACTTTCGCTTCGCATACGCGAAAAGACGAACACGCTTATAATCTTTGTTTCAAGCTTCCTCGCCTTGCGATCACGAGAATGACGGTATTCTGTGAATGGTTATTGGCATAGGGTACCAAGTTCTTCGACTTTATTACTTTCCTAAAAGAAAAAAGCTCAAAACTGGGAAAGTCTTTTGATTTTATAACGACCCAAGATGTGCTAGTTAAAATTATATAAAATTGTTAATCTTTGTCTTCTCCAATTAGTTGTGGGCTTTGTTGATGGTGTAATTGCACCGCTTAGCATCCTTAACCTAGCACGGTTACCCTTATTTTACACACACTGAGGTTACTCACTCGGACAGGATTAACATGTTTTCCACGGTCGTCAACATTTTTCTTTGTCTACGGGACCGCAATGATTGTAGGTATTTTTGTTTTCCAAGCCTCCATGCTCTGATTCCTCAACATTTACTTCAGAATGCTCACTGTCTTGGGGCCTGTTTTTATAATTCAGCATAAACATCTCTGCGCGCATATCCGCTGACCTATATTTGGAAGACAAATTTGCCGCTTTTATACTAATCATGCTCTTAAACTACCTAACCACTTTTATCGCTATTTTCATGCGATAACTTCAATTTATTTAAAGCATATTCCTACACATTCCTTTTACGCGTCTTCTTGGAATTTATTAACTAAACCTCGAAAAGTTGTATGAGTCTAAGCTATATCGCGCTTCTGAAAAAACTTTACATACGAAATACGCGTCCACAGCTATCTAAAACAGCACATTTTATGATAAAGCACCGTTAAGGACATTGCATATGACCTAGCAACTGGTCCGCAGCAGTGTTTAACAAAGTTAATATGTACCTTCACAACTTGCTGCGATTTTTTGTATACAAAATCACACTTTATTTAAATTGAATGATGGCAACTGCAATGCTCTAGTAGCCAATTTCAACTGTGAACAATTCACCCACTAACTTTTCGATCCACAGTTATCCGTTATAGAAAGCAAAAAATTCAAATTCATCTTTTCTAACTCCTAAATGTATGCGATCGTTCCACTGTGCGACATTGCTATGTTCTTTTCGCTTTCGACACGAGTAGCTCATCAGGATCGGTGGTTAGGGTTAGGGTTAGATTTTACATGAGTAAGGTCTTCATCAGGGAATAAGGGTGCAGTGAACCAATTCAGCTCTTGAACTCTATGATTGTTTTATTAGGTTACAATACAGTGCTCTAATCGCGTAAGGCGACATTCGTCTCGCGCTAGCGTTTCGACGATAGTTTCGCTTCATGCAAGCATAAAAAAGCATAAAAAAAAACGGCGACTCACGATAGTGATGGTCTTAAATGAAGCAAATCATCGAAGTGAATCGAAAGGACGACAGTCGTCTGAAAGGTTACGCGATGAGAGCCCAGGTCTTGAGGTAAGACGTGGCTTCCAGTTTTGGCCATAAAAAAAAACAAATATCATCACCTTGCGCAGAGATCCCGCTAGCTGCTCCAAACCACGCATTCCAAATTGGATAAGGCCTTCCCCCACAAGTGCGTTTACCCACAGGCTCGGAGTCGAAGACGGGCTTTTGCGAATATGTCTAAAATCAACACTCTGGCAGTTAACACGGCTGAAAACACAACGAGGACCTCAACCATACTGTCAGTCATCAAACACAAGTTACAAAGATCGCACTCATGAGGAACAGACATCAGTGACCGGTGTACTTTCCATTAACTCAGAGTCTTTCACAGATGATGGATTGGGAATTGGCCATCCAGAAAGAGGCTAAAATAATGAAAAACAAATATACGCTGCAAATTAAAGCTACGTTGTCAGAGAATAGCATGTGTAATGCAAGCACATTTCAGCACATACATAATGTATGTATGCATTATGCGTTAAGCGTGTTTGATGCTTGGCTGCATTTATTCACGATTAGTTTCTTATGAGTCACGTTCTTTCCAACCGTGTACGCCGTAGAGTTGCTCAGTTCGTACCACGGACGATACCTGGAGGCGCACTCTGTTTCCAAGAGGCATTACGTGTATAAGAAGGAATGCCTGTAAGGAATCGTGACTGGGATTCCTGCAAAGGGAGCCTATGCCCAATTCCCGATATGATGAAAAATTGTCACAATTGACGGCCCTATCACTCTCGACTCACTGAAATTGTTAAGAGAATATAACTGCTCAGAAAAAGTTCCTCAAATTTAAACCGGCATAAATCTACAGGTCGTTTTCACTCGTGAATCAGTCAGGACAACGTCTGGCAACTTACATTGATAGACATTGACAGACGACTCACCAGAAACTCAGCATCCACCTGATAGCCCGGACCTAGCACCAAGTGACGCTTGTGAAACAACAAAACAAACAACTCTCTGTTTTGCCAGTATGAGCAACACCTTTTACGAGAGGCATTACCATCAAAATAGGAACAAAACGGCACATATTTGACCTAAATCTATCCATTTTTACTAGGGCAGGAATAATAAACTTCTTTTTTACCATACTTGATACTCTAACGAGTTTTTTAAGACGGCGAATTTTAAATTTGGCAACATTGTTTTCTGTGTCAGCTAAATTGACAGTTCTCGGTTGATTTAATGCAAGAATGATGGGCTTGAGGTTAGTTTGGTTTGATAACGACAGTGAAAGGTATGCAAATTTAGTTAAACTTCCTAACTAGGGCATTCTTTAATTGGGGCACTTTCGGAATGAATCGCATTTCGTACATACACATGGTTTTTTTTTCATAGAAATGAAAACCTGTCAACCTTCTGTCAGGTCCCCCGAATTGAATCGTGGGCAAACGATTTCGATCGAAAGACTTTTCGTCGTCTGAAAACCGACCTCAAAATTGGGA
Organism: Eristalis intricaria; assembly: GCA_964034865.1. Classification (NCBI taxonomy): domain Eukaryota; kingdom Metazoa; phylum Arthropoda; class Insecta; order Diptera; family Syrphidae; genus Eristalis; species Eristalis intricaria. Next base: position 66,602,258 of record OZ035877.1, read on the forward strand.
CAGAAATCAAAGATAGGTAGAAATTACAATACTGCTTGTTGTGGGTCTCTGTGGCGTAGTGGGTAAGTGCGTCGACTCCTACGCAGAGGGTGCTAGGTTCGGTACCCGAATTTACCACCTTTGATAATTCACGGCTCCACCGCTTTCGAGTCACTGGCAATGCTCAATGCTCAAAGAGTATTCCTGTCTAGAAAAAGCTTCTCAAGTTCGCCGTTCGGAGTCGGCATTGAACTGTAGGTCCCTTCCACTCGTGAGAGAGCAATAGCACGCAAAAAATGGGGCAATTTTCCCGGAATGTCGCAAATGCGTTTGTATAAAAAAATCCTTGCTCTTGTTCTGTTGTTACCACAAAGAACTCACTCATTGAAATTGAACAGTATGTAGGTGGGTATGTATAATTTTAACAGAATGATATTTTAGCAGATTTAGAAGTCCTTTTAAGCCGGGGCACCTCCAATTTTGTTCGTCCCTTGGATTGCCCCATTTATTTTCATTGTATTTCACATTTCTTTGGTAAAGCATGTTTCAAAACAAGAAACTCAAACTTACAGCATTGTCGAGATCCTCTTACATCAAGAAAAGGGTATCGTTTAGTTTGCTTTACGAGCCGGTGGAATAATGATGGTTCAATGATGGTCAAAAGGTTACAATGAAGAGTGAGCTGTGCCGAGACAAGTTTACTGAGTTCTTCGAGCAACACTTGAACTTGGAAACCAACATTGAAAATTGGCCCAGCAGATTACGCTCTGTAGGCGCCAGCCTCGGCGGTCACATGTCCGAAATCGTAATCAAACATTAATGCCATCAAATGATCTGTCAAATAAATTCAATTTCATGAATATTGAATACATTTCCTCTGGTTTATATTTAATTCAATCGTTTGTAAGTTCAGGTCCACCATAAATGCACTCGGCGCCTCTTTTGAGGCAAACGCATGAGTTCCTCTTCCATCGTCACACAATAAACGGCGTAGTCATAGAAAAAGACAAAAATGTCACCTTTGACAAACAAATTTATTAATTGTCACTTACGTAATTATAATCAATGCGTTTGCTTATGCCACCTGTTTGAATGCGAATATCAGGCGATCTCATGACTTATCCAAGAGTGTGGAAAACATTTTTCACACGGCCGTCAATTCAGTTTTCAATTTTTCTCCACTTTCCTCTTTCGAATGAATACACTTTAATGGAAACTTTTCATAGAATAAACCTCACATTGACACAGAATTATTCTTGTTCTCTCGAAGTCAAGGTGACGACATTGTCTCTACACCATTGTTGTTCCCACATGTGGTACAATTAAATTTCACTTATAATTATATTTGTGAGCACATTTATTTATCATTTTGTATCCGCTTAATGTTTAACGACTTTCAGCGAAGTAATAAGAGCATTTTTAGAACATCTGCAAAAATGTATTTAAGTACGCTTATGATGATGGAAGGTAGTTGTTTCATTAATTTGCCACCCCACTGGCCGTTCATTTGGTTTAATGTGTCAAAAACAAGGCATTAGGATATTTTTAAATATTTTATGGACATCGTCTTGTTTTAGACTTTGGGGTCAATGACAGATCATGTGGTTTTGTGCTCGTTGTTTTAGCACTATTCTGATGATCTACTACAGGGGATGTGGTCAAGGTCGTGAGTATTCTTTTTTAATGTTAAATTAGAGTAGTTCTCATGTGCGTTTTTGTCACATTTCATCTGTGGCGAATCTCAGAACGCACTGGAGTCCGGAAGATCTAATTAAGGCCCTCTTAGCATTAAGTGCTTTCATTTATTCCTTTGATGTGCTTGACTCAGTTGTTGACGTGACGAAGCATTTTCAACAGTCTGTCTTTTAAAATGTCAACATGTCTATTTTGAATCAATGATCTCTGGTTGTGTAGGTGTCAATAGGCAGAGTTTTTATTTCTGTTCGGGAAAAACTGAATGTTACGAGAGTTCATGGACAACCAACTGAAGTGACGTTCTTGTTTCCTCGTTATAATGACGGAATCATTGAAATACAAGAGAGAGACGTTCTGAGGGACCCCTTAATATTTTCTAATTTATTCACATGTCGTTGGTCTAAATAAAAATTCGATGGAGGCGATTATTTTCGAAGGCGCTGTTTTCTAAGAACGATCAACAATTTTTCAGGGAAGTAGCGTATTTCTATTCTGTAAATTAAGGTCGCCTTGCGTCTATATTAGGTCAAACGAAAGACATAAAGTTGTCGGACAGGAATCGACTCTACTCATGTAGGTATCCTCCTAGGCGTGACAATAGCATTGAAACGACGAAATTATTCAACCCACTGTGATTCCAGTTGAACCTATAGCATTATGTTACGTCTTACCCAGTCCCGGCAGATTGACACACATTTGTCCTTCATTTCTGCAGTTACCCTCCTTCTATGCCGACCCAACAAGAAGAAGCAAGTCATCGAACTATTGCAGAGAATGATCCTCTCAAACCAGTCATCCTTCGTGTGCATCCCTCATTAACGCCAGTACCGAATCATTAAACTCTTAGTACGACCCAATAAGAGAAAACAGAATGGAACAGTAAAAACGTCCAGCGATACCCGCAAAACAGTGCCCTGACCTACCATCAGTTGCAAATGTGTTTTTGGTACGCTGTGCCAAGGTTCCACAATGTAAAAGAAATGGATTTATCGATTGAAAAGCTTAAACTGCGAAGATTCTTTATTTGCTAGTCATTTCAACCTCGCTCCTCGCTTTGAGAACGTGTGTTAGTTATACCGCCCTCTTCTCAAACCATGCCTAACCTAACACAGCAAACGAAATACAAAATGCTCAGACCTAGATTGTTCCTTCAATCAAAATCAACCATAAACCACCACCAGTCAAAGGCGTCAGAAAATCTCGTCATGCATGTTGTAGCTTATCCCACCACGAGACCGAGCCATTTAAAATGTTGACATCATTTTGGTACCACTAATGGTAATGCGACCGACTTTGTGTGACCCAATTTTTCGTACAGATTACACATCTCTCACATTTGCTGTTGCCGCCTCCCAGGCAACCATTTCGCCGCAAGGACAAGCAAAGACGATGAAAAATTGTAGGAAATGAGAAGTGAGAGAGCGAAAGACAGAGAGGGGGCAGAGAAATGAAAAAAAGAAAATAAAAAAAAACAAAAACACACTTAATGAGAAGTAATTAACTCCAATTAATAACCATAGTAAACAACGGTTTAATAGTGCACCAATTTACCACCCACCCACACAACACCACACCACCGATGCGATTCCCTGGGCAAACAGCATAACCCCCTTGAGTTCTCGGACGCATACAACCGAGCCATAAGAGGACAAGCTATCCGGCGACCTGCACGCATTCAAGTGCGAGATGGAGTGTGGCAGAAAAAGAGGGGTGCGCACAGCGCACAGACTGAGCAAAGAAACGGGGGCACAAAGGAATTGCAAAAGGGTTAAATTTTCATTAGCACATGCTAATATGAATACAAACGTGTAAACACTCGTTTTTTTGATAATTAAAAAAAAATCAAACATCTAAAAATAGTCCAACATGAAAATAATGCATGCGTGTGTGTGTGTGGTGGGCTTGTAAAATGCCAACCAACCAAACGACCGACCGACCTACCGATCCACCAGGCCAACCATTCAACCACCTCAACAGAACACACAAAAAGGCGGCGCGGCGGCGTGAGGAGGTAAAACCAAGGCAAGGCAAGGCAACAGCAACCGTTTGCTCCCTTCTATGCCTCGCTCCTGCCTCGCAGTTGTCGTTGTCGTCGTCATCATCATTGTCGTTGTCGTAACAGGTGGGTTACATTCTTGGACTACAGTCCTCCTTTTTGTCGTATTCTCTTGTTTCATTGTTGTTGCTTCTGGGGCTTTGCTGTTGTCGTTTGTCGACAAGCCTACAAACTGGACTGTGTATGACCCTTGGATATTGTTTTACACAAAAATAAAAATCTTTTGACTGAATAAACAACACTGCCTCCTTTTGTACACACATAAGGATTCTGCACATACGCACTCTGCTTTGCTTCCGCCACAAAAATCAAAAACTCTGAGCGCGGAGGGAGACGACGACGACTAAAAGTAACCCTCCTCGACCCCATTAAATATTAAAATGTATTGTATGTAGTATGCTCCCATACCGTAAACTCCCTCCACCACCAGCCCCCACCCTCACAGCACTGAATCGTCCTCAAACCACGTTTAAGGCCACCACAATTCGAGAGCACAAAATGTTTGAATATTGAAATATCATTAAAAAAAGAAAGAAATTACGTTCAAAAATATGATTTGCAACAAACACTTACAGTTGGAGCACATCTCCATGGGCAAGGATGTTTCGTTACCCTGAAAAATTCACCAAGAAAATTATACATATCAGCATCACTGCACTTTTTATTTTTATTTTTTTTTTCTTATAAGTGAGGGGATTCGAAAGGAAGGAGAACAGATACAAAAAAAATATTTGTGAAACAATATTGAAAGAAAAATATTTTAATCGGAGATTATTTCATTTGATTTCATTTTTTTTATTCTTTCATTTCATTTCGTGCGTGTAACTCGCAGTTGAGTAATAATCTCTCCTTGTTGGTAGCTGCGACTAGTTGTTGGATAATTAAATGTAGAATTTCATTAGTAGACTGCTTTTGATGGATTATTTTCTCACAAGGATTCTTGGAAAAAGATTTATCATATTTCATTTTCATTCAAATGGGAGGATATCATTTTATTTTACTCGTTCTTTTTTTTTCTTGCTTGTATATATTTCATATGTAAGAGGGGGGATAGAAAGGAGAAACGAAAAAAACACACTTTGCGAAGATTTGAATATTTTCTTATTATTTTTCTTTTCATTTTTTCCTTGAGATTTTTGAGTGTAATTTACCATTTTGAAGTGGAAATGTAATTCACTGAGCAGAAGAAACAATTAATTTGGAAACTGATTATCGTAACAAAGTTGAATGATTTTATTTCATTTGATGGGGATTGTGATTCGATTTTGATTTTGGAAAGTTTTCCTCGACTTTTCCTTGCGGGATTTCTTTTACTAGCTAGAGCAGCAGAATACGGTACACATAAAACTGACCGATAAAAATGGCGAAAAATTACAATTTTTTTTCTTCTTATACTTTGGCATTGCCATTCGTTGGTTCTTTGATGGGGAGCACCTCGGCTGGCAAGACAGTGTGTGATTGCAGATGTCGGCAACGCAGTGTGGTAGAGTAGTGTTTAGAAAATTCAAAATTGATATTTTATTATATTCCTTCCAATACACACTGTTGAATAAGGAAATGCTCGGATTATTTTTTGTAAATCCAATAAATGTTCACCCTTTTCCCCCCGTTTCATCAATGTATGCTCATGTGTTCACTTGCTTAGACTGACACCGGCTGACGTTTATGCCGGCAATGCAGGCCACTGCACCTGCTTCAGCGAAAACAAATCACAATTTTGGCAGGGGGCACGAAAAAAAAAACGAAGAAACAAACTTGTTAATTTTGTTTTTTTTCTGTGCGAAAAAATTGCATACAGAAAAAATATCTTGTGGTAGGTTGCAGGCAGACAAATCGACAGATTTCTCAAAATCTCGACCACGAATTGATATCATGACGACCAGCATGTGTGATAACGAGAAACTCCTTTACGAAATTCATAAATACTCGAGCTATGCGACGTCCTATTTGCCAGAGTAAGTCCAATCCAATTGTGGAAATTTTCAATTTCCAAGCTTGGTGTGTTTTTTTTGTTTTCTGATTTGTTAAGTCACAGACTGCACTGATTTCGACTACAGTTAGAGAGTTGTAACAGTTTGGTGCAATTGTTTCGATTAAACTGTTAGTGAGAGTGTTTATTGCGGTAGGTGCAGGAGTTGCATATTTTATTTTGCATTCACCCGGCATTGAGGCAAAATATTTTTGCTGCACATGTTTTGTTAATTGTTTAAACTGTTTCTTTCAATTTGTATTATCATCAGTGTGTTTGTGAATTTATTTTGTTGAACTGTAGAAACATTTTGGAGGATACACCGGGAAATCAGGCATCCCGCTGGTCATCGAATACTAATCACCCGCCACAGTTTCTCACGTTGAAACTTCGCCGACCGGCTGTTGTGGAGAAGATAAAATTTGGAAAATTTGAAAAGTCCCATGTGTGCAATTTGAAAAAGTTTCGCATATATGGGGGTCTGGACGAAAATCGAATGATCCTGCTGCTCGAAAGGTATGTAATATTAATTGTTCCTTCTTTAAATTTTACAAAGACATTTGTTGGCTGGAAGCCTTGCTTAGAAGGTTGTTTCTGATGCAAGACAAATTCGCTTCGGCATGAAAGTCGAGGATTGCCTCTTGAAATTCTTTCGCTCCTTACTCCTGCTTGGGGTCATCGCGGATTAATGGATATACTCATCCATCTGGATTTGGCATTTGACATAATTTAGTGTCTACTTTCATTTCCTCAAGAGCAGGTGAACTAAGGAGGGATGCGATCATTCGACTCGCCCTTCCCTTCTAAGCAAACCTTGAGATCTCATCCTCATCTACAACAATGCTACTCATTTCGAACACGTGAAACCATTTAAAAAACACCTTACCTCATTTTTTTTCTATTTGTAGTGGTCTGAAGAACGATTCAATTCCTGAAGTATTCAGTCTAAGGTGCCTTACGGAAGAAGGTGATAAACTTCCGATTTTGTATATAAAAATTATGCCATTGCTATCATGGGGGCCGAGCTTCAATTTTAGCATATGGTATGTTGAATTACACGGACAAGACGATCCAATGTTTATGGGTTTGAGCTTGAAAAACTACAACATGGTACGTATCATTGACGTGAAGATTTGTTTGTGAAAACATGTTTGTCCTCCCATTTGTAGTTGAGAGAAATAGAAATCATAAAACTTTGCTTGAAACATTTTCGTCAGCAAGGCTATGACACTGCCTTTAAGGCGCTACAAGAGGAAACATGCGTGCAACTGGAGCATTCCCTGATCAGTACATTGCACGAGTGCTTGGTGAACCATGGTGATTTTGTGAAGGCCGAGGAGATTATTGCGGAATGTGTGAACGAAGGTCTCATGGATGCGTACTTGCTCAAACAGGAGTATAAACATTCGTGGAAGCTGCAGCAGGCGAAGAGCGTCGAACAGCCAGGTTTGTCTATGCCCGAGAAGAGAGTGTTATTCTTTGTTTCTAAAATATACAGAAATCTGCAGGAACTCGCGGCGGTCATCAACTGGTGATGGACACAAGGAAACGTCTCGTCTATTTGTTCGGTGGCTGGGATGGGTTTCAAGACTTAAGTGATCTCTGGGCATTTGATATTGCTACCAGTAAGTGGTCGTTGTTGTTTGAGCACTCCGAACACTTTGGTGGACCGACACCGCGTTCCTGTCACAAGATGATTTTTGATCCCGTCAGTGAGAATATCTTTATGCTGGGACGATACTTGGAGAACTCGATCCGAACGACGGAATACATAAAGAGTGATTTTTACTTGTACGACACCCGTGCGTGCACGTGGCTCCAAATTTGCGATGACACTAGTCAGGTGGGCGGACCTCAATTGGTGTACGACCATCAGATGTGCATTGACGTTGAGAAACGAATGATTTACGTGTTCGGTGGCAAAATACTGACGCCACGAAGCGTACACAACATGAACACCAACGAACCAGATTACTCCGGTCTCTTCTCGTACCACATTGCAACGAACACGTGGACACAGATTCTCGTCGACTGTCATCATGCTTCGGCCAGCCAGCCAGAGGTTATGTCCATAAAATCTCGAATCACTCACTGCATGGTGTTTCACAATGTAAGGCGCTGAGAAAGCATGGGATCCAACAAAAAAGTCAATGAAACCCCTCTTTTTTTGCAGAGAACAAGAAAACTTTACATCTATGGTGGACAACGTGGCAAAGAGGATATCGACGAGTTCATAGCGTACGACGTGGACAGTCAAGTTGTAAGTGTACTGAACAAGGACAACTCCGGTTACGAAAGCAGAAACGAACCCTCGGCAGGATTTACCCTGCGGGCAACGATTGATTGTGATAGAGATGAAATTTATGTGTTTTCTGTAAGACCAAAGCATTGAAATGTTGGCGGGTTTCATGAGTAAATACGAACTTTGTGTTGCAGAGCTTAAGTAAACAAAAGGACCGGAGAGATGTGCAACAAGTCGATTCGTCGAACTCGTTCTGGGTGTACTCGCTGCAGAGCAACGTTTGGTCGCGCATATACACGTGCCGATATGTTCCCGACAACGCACTGGTTCCGGACAAGAACTCAACAGCTTCGATTGAACCATGTCCGCGATTTGCCCATCAGTTAATCTACGATGAGGTCACTAAGGTAACGTGTTGAGAGTTGGAGTGCGTTGGCAATTTTTGGTTTACTTTGTTTACTCGAGCAGATGCACTATTTGTTCGGCGGGAACCCAGGCAAGGTGTTGCGGCCACAATTGAGGCTGGACGACTTCTGGATTTTGGTTTTAAAAAAGTAAGTAAACAGAGGACGAATGGTTTTTTTCTATTGTTTGTTAACAGATTTTTGGAAGGCTTGGTGTTTTGTGGGACAATGAATGCGTGTACATAGACATGCGATAACTGCAGGATAAAACAAAGGACTTAAGAAGACAGGATAAATAGGAGCGCTTCTGGCTCTTTACTGCTTTCGTTAGGGCTCCTTTGAGGGCAGCTAAGGCGTTCCATCTACTTACTAAAGGTCAGGTTAGGTGAGGCTGTTGTGGCTGACTTCAGGAGGCGGTCACACTGGCCTGTTGTGATACCACGCTTATGTTTGAGTTCAGAAGTAAGAATCCATCCATTTCCTGTTGACAACGCCGCATTCAGCAAATCGGTAATCACCAATGGGAAAAGTATTGGTGGAAGTATGCAGCCTTGCGGAACCCCACATTGGAATTGGAATTCCTTAGACAGCCTGGCTCTTTGTAAGACTACTGTGGACCCATCATATTTAGCATATTTAGTGTTTTTTTCAGAAATCTATAAATAGTGAATTAAGATTTTGTTGTGCAGGGTCATAAGTCCACAGGGCATAATTCCTCAATGGACATATGACCCACGTGGGTGGGTTTTAAGTCCACAGATTATGGACTAATAACTCATCCAAGTGGGTCATATGTCCACACGAAATGTCTGTGGATTTATGACCCTTGAATTATGGACAACTGCCCCACAAAGGTGAGGATTTTATAGACCATAGTAGCTCCAAGAGAAATATGACTAAACCAGAATTGTGGCCAAATTTTACAAAACTATTCGTATAAACTCGTTCTATAATTGAAAGAATCTAGCGTTCTGAGGTCCTTCAGTCTGAGAGTCAAAGAGCTTCTTCACATTCCAGAAACCAATCATAGTCCGAGTACGATAGCCAAAGGTCGTGGTCTGATACCATATCCGAGGCATTATTTCGGTTACCGTAGCGGGCTGGTTTTGGTAACGCGGATTGCTGGTCCAGGTTACCAAGTCCAGGCATAAGACCCTAAACAATCTCGCACTTGCAATTTTGGCCTACATGTATAAGGATTTATACAGATGCCCGGGGAGCACCATGAGCAGGTAAAGCAAGCACTACATTACGAAGTTGATTGTTGCGCCACTGATTCAATCCATGTTTTGAACAGTCAGTAGTTTCCCAATCAATGGCCATGCAGGAACCAAAAATGTTGATAATACGTTTAATGGGTGAAGAAAAGTTTAAAGATCTGATGAAAGGGAGAATTGAGTTGAGCAAATTATAGCTTATAATTATAGCTTATAAGATAAGAAAAGTATAGTAAAATGTTAAAGTGATGATCACTTGCTTATGAAGGAAACTTAACGAAACTTAACGAAGCTTAACGAAACTAAACAAAACTTAACGAAACTTAATGAATCTTAATGGAGTTTTAATTTTAGTCAGAGTTAGAAAGAGTAGTATAGACATGACCCACTTCTTTTTTTTGATTCCATTTTTAAATCGTTTTCTCAAAGCGAACGGAGCAATCAGAGAATGTCATTTTCATTATTTCGTGAATAACAACAACTCAAATTCAAATTCGGCCATGGACAAATAGTCCATCCGCTGTGTGTACCATTTCGGTGTCTTCGTCCTTCTCACTATCTTTGGTCTCGTATGTGTAAGAGGAAACTGAACGATGAACTGTTTAAAGTGAGGCCTAGCCCTTCACGGATTGTAGGGATACTTACATTGTCTCCCTAATTAAGCCAATGCGTCTGAGTATGAAAACCCAGATGCAAGCGATTGGAAACGTTGCCACGAGCGATTGACGCATTTAATTTAACTGTTTGATCGTTTTACAGGCCAACACGTGAGGAAGTCTTAAACCATTGCCGATACCTTGTGAGAAAGCTCTACTACGAAGAAATCACAAGATTGGATCCGATTCAAGCACTCCGATACCTCCAGGTACACATCGCCGAAGTAATCGATCACTCCGATCCCATTCAGTTGGCTAACGTGAGTGAAATTTGCATCATTTCTCTATTTCCCATATCTGAGATCATTCCTTTTAATTTTTCAGTTTCATAAGCTGGCAGCGTATCTATTCAGAGCCGAGGAACCCACGCCCAATGAGCAGCCAACACTCGCAACCTTACCGATTGAAAATCGCATGAAGTCAGGAGGTAAGCACATGTCTTCTGATCAAACAAATTAATCATATCTCCGATTCTCTGCAGAAGGTTCGTCAAAATCTGGCGAAATAATTGATGCTGATGCCGAGGAAGAGTCATCTATGGAATCGTTCGACAGTACATCAACACTATCGGACAGCACATCGTTTTTGTTGTATCGAAAGAGGGGTGGCAGAAAGACCCGCCAAGAATACACCTGCGAACTGAAAAGCCGACGTGCGTTCCTGTTTAATAAGATCGCGCAAATCATGCCCTCGAGTATGGTCCAGCCAAAGGGGAATCTCAGTGACTTCGTCTTAACATGATTTTGTGTCGTTTTCTATTCTGTCTATTGTATGTTATGTGTTGTTGTCGGTTCGAAAAATTGAAACAAAAAAAAGAAAAAAATACTTTGTTACGGACATGGAGGAGTCTCGCCTTCACTTGTACTCCCTTTCACAGTGCAGCGGAGTTGAGTATTGTTTTATTAGCTTCTTTCCTATTCGTATTCGTTCGTCGACAAAGTATTATAAGTTAATTGTAATTATGTTTTTGTACATGACTACCGACTGTGGTTAATTTTAGTAATGCCTTAACTGTCTACGGAAGACTGTATTGTAATCGAACAAAAAAAATCTTTAAAAGACATATTTTCTTTAATCTATAAGTATGTAACCAATCAAATCATTTTGCCTTGCAATCTTGTGGCGGCATATTTAACTTGTTTATTTTATTAGCTATGGATCTTGTTTTTTTTTTTACTAGGGGGATAACATTATCAATAAAGATGGTTAACATTTGCGAACAAAAAATAAATTGTATGTGATATGCTTGTTTGTTACTTTTCTTGTGGAAGACATCAAGTAGTTGCTCATGATTTGAGTTTGTCAACCTTGCATGCACGTATTTACCCTTCTTAATTTGGCGCTGTAATCCGGGGTGGACCAGGGCCTCAAACAACAAGCCTCTTCAACTGGAACGGTCTCTGGCTAGTTGCCTCCAGTGACGCTTGCCAAGTTCGTTGAAGTCTTTCTCCACCTGACTGGGACATCTTAAACCGCGGACGTCCTCTGTTGCGTAGTCGCTCAGCACTCAGTCTTGCTTTGGCATTTGGCGGAGGAGATTCAATCACGAACTCTACAGGTTATACAGCGAAAAGACTAAAGCTGGGCGCATACGAATCGAGAGCCTAAGGTGACTGAGCTGTGTTGAGAACATAGACAGCTTTACTGTCTTTAAGAAAGACTAGTCAAGTGTCACAGGAGTGGTGTAACACGAGTATAACATTAGCGTAAGTTCGACTGTGTGTGGGAGTGAGTCGAAAGAAAATAACCTAAAGGGAAAACTAAAGGTACTTAGAAAAACCATGCTCGATCGATTAGTGCTCGCATGATCTAGTGCCTTCAAGGCATATTAATTGTGTGCGACTTGTATGACTATGGAAATTCGATTAGTAAATGTTGGTGGGCACAAAGGCTGAGTGCAGACCTTTGTCCTACTTTCACATCCCATCGGCGAAATCTGGGTGTTGATCAGTTTCGTCAGAAGATGCAATACTCAACCGTGTGACGTCCTTGGTGGCGGCAAACAAGAAAGCGGAAGAGTGATTGTAGATTAGTATTAATTTTTATTGACGGATGGCGGTAAAGGGTTTCCTGTCAGTAGGTGCAATCTGGTGCGCAATCGGTTCCTTTTAAAGCTACCGTAACGTATTTAGAGCTTAGGTCTAAGATGATTCTTCCAAGGCTAAGCCGAGATCTAGGTAAAGAGTCGGCGGCTACCGATATCTATTATATTACGGTCAAGGACGACCCTCACTGCTCTAGCGAGGTTACCGACATAGGATTCATTCATTCATCGGCTGAAAATTAATGAAAGGAGTCTGCCATCCGAGTTGTGCCTGCGTCTAACTTCGTCCACACGTTGAAAACATATTCGTAGTTGTGAACTAACGAACAGCGCCCGCAGGAGGGGTCAAGATGGAACACAATGTTCAGGCGAAGAACTGTCAGTTGCCATGGAGTGCTATAAAGCAGAAATCATCACAATCCTGGAAGTACGATGAAATGAAAAAGGAGGAAAAACTGCGACAACTACTACGGTATTTGCAACAGAAAAAGGGCGATTATTCCAATGTGTTCATCGAGACAGAGTTGTTCAAAAAGAGTACTGCATTAATGTGAAAGCGAACAACCACGAATGAGAGAATTCATCGAAAACAAAAGCAAACACAATCCTTTTTTGACCATTTATTAAACATCTATTGTCTTGTTTTTCTTTTGTTTTCTGGTTTTACAAATACTCATTTACTATCACTTCACTGTGTCCTTCATTGACACACTTTCATAAATATTTTCTTTTTTTTATTTCTGAAATATACGTTTTGTTTTTCTTTTTGTTTTCCAGGTAAAAATATACATTTCTATATAAATAGACATTTTAGACATATATGTATGTTTATAGATGTATATACCTACTGTAATGTATGCGTTTCATTTACTGCAACATATATATAAATATATGTATATGCATTTATATCTTATATAGTATATAATATATTTATTTATTTCTCTATCGATTCTAATTGTAACTCATAATTGTTGCTCTATTCATTCTGTTCTAAAGAGCGTTTATTTATTGTCTTTCAAATTGTTGTATATATAATTCACAAACATTGATTTTATTTATTTATTGTCAATAGTTTTACTAGCATCCGTTTGTTTTTTTATTTTTTTTTCTCATAAACATCTTACAAAAGGAAACAAAATAATTCACATGAACCACCAAAACGAAAGAGTTCCTCAAACAATTGGTTTCCTGAAAAATTGAACCTAACTTCGTTTTGTGCAAGTTTAACAAGTGCAATTGTTCTAACAGCGGCCATTGCATTTTGTTTTTTGTGTGTTTATATTTCCAAAAGTACAAGTAAATATATTTTCAATTTTTCATTAAAAATGTTGTTTTCCTAAAAAATAGTACAATTTTCATTTGTTTCAAAAAATTAGTTCCAATAATATTTGAAACGGGATTAAGCACAGATTTTTGATTTATTTTGATTTTTTTCCAAGGAACAGCAAACACAGACTCGCTGCGTAGTGCTTCGTAACAAATATTGGTTTATTTTTGAACAATTTGTTCTTTGACAAAACAATTTATGACAACGGGATTCAAGTCGATTTCTCCTCAACCTCGAATGAGTTTGGTCTCGGAGAATTCAAAAAATGTGATAAAACAAAAAGTCTAGCTTACAATGTGGGACTGGCCAAACTTAATGTTTGCGATGGTTTTCTAGAAAAGGTCGATGGTCTTCATATGACAAAACTTAGCAAAAAATTAGAAAAATCAACTGCGAAGGCATTTGGTTTTTGAAAATTTAAAAAATGCGTCAATTTGCCAAGGAAATGTAAATTTCTATAAACTAACGTACCTACCCGAGGAACCCACGCCCAATGAGCAGCCAACACTCGCAACCTTACCGATTGAAAATCGCATGAAGTCAGGAGGTAAGCACATGTCTTCTGATCAAACAAATTAATCATATCTCCGATTCTCTGCAGAAGGTTCGTCAAAATCTGGCGAAATAATTGATGCTGATGCCGAGGAAGAGTCATCTATGGAATCGTTCGACAGTACATCAACACTATCGGACAGCACATCGTTTTTGTTGTATCGAAAGAGGGGTGGCAGAAAGACCCGCCAAGAATACACCTGCGAACTGAAAAGCCGACGTGCGTTCCTGTTTAATAAGATCGCGCAAATCATGCCCTCGAGTATGGTCCAGCCAAAGGGGAATCTCAGTGACTTCGTCTTAACATGATTTTGTGTCGTTTTCTATTCTGTCTATTGTATGTTATGTGTTGTTGTCGGTTCGAAAAATTGAAACAAAAAAAAGAAAAAAATACTTTGTTACGGACATGGAGGAGTCTCGCCTTCACTTGTACTCCCTTTCACAGTGCAGCGGAGTTGAGTATTGTTTTATTAGCTTCTTTCCTATTCGTATTCGTTCGTCGACAAAGTATTATAAGTTAATTGTAATTATGTTTTTGTACATGACTACCGACTGTGGTTAATTTTAGTAATGCCTTAACTGTCTACGGAAGACTGTATTGTAATCGAACAAAAAAAATCTTTAAAAGACATATTTTCTTTAATCTATAAGTATGTAACCAATCAAATCATTTTGCCTTGCAATCTTGTGGCGGCATATTTAACTTGTTTATTTTATTAGCTATGGATCTTGTTTTTTTTTTTACTAGGGGGATAACATTATCAATAAAGATGGTTAACATTTGCGAACAAAAAATAAATTGTATGTGATATGCTTGTTTGTTACTTTTCTTGTGGAAGACATCAAGTAGTTGCTCATGATTTGAGTTTGTCAACCTTGCATGCACGTATTTACCCTTCTTAATTTGGCGCTGTAATCCGGGGTGGACCAGGGCCTCAAACAACAAGCCTCTTCAACTGGAACGGTCTCTGGCTAGTTGCCTCCAGTGACGCTTGCCAAGTTCGTTGAAGTCTTTCTCCACCTGACTGGGACATCTTAAACCGCGGACGTCCTCTGTTGCGTAGTCGCTCAGCACTCAGTCTTGCTTTGGCATTTGGCGGAGGAGATTCAATCACGAACTCTACAGGTTATACAGCGAAAAGACTAAAGCTGGGCGCATACGAATCGAGAGCCTAAGGTGACTGAGCTGTGTTGAGAACATAGACAGCTTTACTGTCTTTAAGAAAGACTAGTCAAGTGTCACAGGAGTGGTGTAACACGAGTATAACATTAGCGTAAGTTCGACTGTGTGTGGGAGTGAGTCGAAAGAAAATAACCTAAAGGGAAAACTAAAGGTACTTAGAAAAACCATGCTCGATCGATTAGTGCTCGCATGATCTAGTGCCTTCAAGGCATATTAATTGTGTGCGACTTGTATGACTATGGAAATTCGATTAGTAAATGTTGGTGGGCACAAAGGCTGAGTGCAGACCTTTGTCCTACTTTCACATCCCATCGGCGAAATCTGGGTGTTGATCAGTTTCGTCAGAAGATGCAATACTCAACCGTGTGACGTCCTTGGTGGCGGCAAACAAGAAAGCGGAAGAGTGATTGTAGATTAGTATTAATTTTTATTGACGGATGGCGGTAAAGGGTTTCCTGTCAGTAGGTGCAATCTGGTGCGCAATCGGTTCCTTTTAAAGCTACCGTAACGTATTTAGAGCTTAGGTCTAAGATGATTCTTCCAAGGCTAAGCCGAGATCTAGGTAAAGAGTCGGCGGCTACCGATATCTATTATATTACGGTCAAGGACGACCCTCACTGCTCTAGCGAGGTTACCGACATAGGATTCATTCATTCATCGGCTGAAAATTAATGAAAGGAGTCTGCCATCCGAGTTGTGCCTGCGTCTAACTTCGTCCACACGTTGAAAACATATTCGTAGTTGTGAACTAACGAACAGCGCCCGCAGGAGGGGTCAAGATGGAACACAATGTTCAGGCGAAGAACTGTCAGTTGCCATGGAGTGCTATAAAGCAGAAATCATCACAATCCTGGAAGTACGATGAAATGAAAAAGGAGGAAAAACTGCGACAACTACTACGGTATTTGCAACAGAAAAAGGGCGATTATTCCAATGTGTTCATCGAGACAGAGTTGTTCAAAAAGAGTACTGCATTAATGTGAAAGCGAACAACCACGAATGAGAGAATTCATCGAAAACAAAAGCAAACACAATCCTTTTTTGACCATTTATTAAACATCTATTGTCTTGTTTTTCTTTTGTTTTCTGGTTTTACAAATACTCATTTACTATCACTTCACTGTGTCCTTCATTGACACACTTTCATAAATATTTTCTTTTTTTTATTTCTGAAATATACGTTTTGTTTTTCTTTTTGTTTTCCAGGTAAAAATATACATTTCTATATAAATAGACATTTTAGACATATATGTATGTTTATAGATGTATATACCTACTGTAATGTATGCGTTTCATTTACTGCAACATATATATAAATATATGTATATGCATTTATATCTTATATAGTATATAATATATTTATTTATTTCTCTATCGATTCTAATTGTAACTCATAATTGTTGCTCTATTCATTCTGTTCTAAAGAGCGTTTATTTATTGTCTTTCAAATTGTTGTATATATAATTCACAAACATTGATTTTATTTATTTATTGTCAATAGTTTTACTAGCATCCGTTTGTTTTTTTATTTTTTTTTCTCATAAACATCTTACAAAAGGAAACAAAATAATTCACATGAACCACCAAAACGAAAGAGTTCCTCAAACAATTGGTTTCCTGAAAAATTGAACCTAACTTCGTTTTGTGCAAGTTTAACAAGTGCAATTGTTCTAACAGCGGCCATTGCATTTTGTTTTTTGTGTGTTTATATTTCCAAAAGTACAAGTAAATATATTTTCAATTTTTCATTAAAAATGTTGTTTTCCTAAAAAATAGTACAATTTTCATTTGTTTCAAAAAATTAGTTCCAATAATATTTGAAACGGGATTAAGCACAGATTTTTGATTTATTTTGATTTTTTTCCAAGGAACAGCAAACACAGACTCGCTGCGTAGTGCTTCGTAACAAATATTGGTTTATTTTTGAACAATTTGTTCTTTGACAAAACAATTTATGACAACGGGATTCAAGTCGATTTCTCCTCAACCTCGAATGAGTTTGGTCTCGGAGAATTCAAAAAATGTGATAAAACAAAAAGTCTAGCTTACAATGTGGGACTGGCCAAACTTAATGTTTGCGATGGTTTTCTAGAAAAGGTCGATGGTCTTCATATGACAAAACTTAGCAAAAAATTAGAAAAATCAACTGCGAAGGCATTTGGTTTTTGAAAATTTAAAAAATGCGTCAATTTGCCAAGGAAATGTAAATTTCTATAAACTAACGTACCTACCTTTGTTTTCTGAAAATTTATGAAAAATAAAAAAGGTGTCTCCTTTCAAATATTGAGGAATCTTTTAAAAGCGAGTTGAAAAATAATGAAAACTATGCCCGTTGTCTTTCATCAAATTTGTGACATCATTTTACAGTAAATTGCAGTATTGCGCTCTGGATGGCTTAATGGGGAGATTCAAATCTATGAAAACTACTCAATCGTGTGCGACGGATGGTGTGCATATGTATGAACGGAACGTTAACCACAATCGCCTCCACAGCTTTGAACATATTCCTTAGTCTCCCGCCAATAGTCTTAATTGGCAGACAGATTGTGGCCAGGACGCTGGTTAAAGTTAAGTCGTTAGTATGTGGAAGGAACTCCGTCCTGGACACATTCTGATCATTGACAGATTTATATCCACCCTGAGCTCTTCTTGGAAAAGAACTTCTCAATCACCAGACGCCAAATACTTCTCTGGCAATCTTCACAGATGGATCAAGGGTGGGCGAAAGCGTTTGCACCGGCATCTTCTTTAAGGATCAAAATATCCAATTATCATTTCGATTGCCAAACCATTGTCGCGTTTTTCTGGCAGAAACTATAGCAATCAGATTTTGTCTGACAATGTGACATAAAAAAAAGACAGGCATCGTCCGACGCCCTCTATTGCTAAAAATACAGAAATCGCTGGAATCCAGGAAGTGAGCTGGAGAAGGGAATAACAAAAACTGAAACAGGAACTATGGCGTTCTGATAGTCAGGCTGCCATTAAGTTTCTGGATGCAATCATGTAATCATACTCGAAGACTTCAGCTCATGGAAGCTGGGTTTAAGCATACAAATTATAAGGGTGCCTGGACTCTGAAACATTCCAGAACATTGCGAACCGAATGAACTCGCTGAAAAGGGCACGAGATCAGTACTCTTTCCGGATGGAAAAGTGCGTATTTGGTGTCGATTCACTTGTACAGTGAATAGAGCAGAAGCCAAATCGTAAATTAACACTCGCAAATAGTCAGACATTTCTGCATTAGGGAGAATATAGAGGACTTGCCCTCGAAACATGACCTTGTTTTAGGTTCACCAATCTTAAGGGAAAACCCTGCATTATTCTTCCCATCACTCGTGAGAGAAAATTTTAACACATTACGAATTATCATTGAGCTGCTTTACCTGCTGTTCACTGATTTTGAAAATGCATTTGACAGTGTAAACAGTTAATGTGGAGCGCCCTTTCCAGGAGGCTGATTCCCGGGTAAGATCCAACCGAAATCCAAAGTGGAGTAAGACAAAGTTTCGACTTATCAGCGATCAAAATTTGGTACTTATTTCCTGTCGACTGGCAACGGATTCGATCGACTCTTACAACACAACTGGAACACCTGGACTACACCGACGATATACTCTTATGTATGCATAGACAATGAACCTCCACGAAATGACATCAAATGTGGAGACTTTTCAATATCAGCACAAACCTGTTGAGTGCGCGCTGGAGATCCGTCTGGGAGGGTAACTACGCAAGTCATCTGCAAAAGAAGATGACTTACCCTCAACTGTCCCAATGTGAAATAATCCTCGCCTTAGTCGCGCTGCCACGAGCAGTCCATGTATACAATGAAAATGAGAGGGAACAAGACGCACCCTTTTGTTTGACAATCACATGGGACACACAAAACACTACCTTCTCTGAGTGTTTGCCCTCAGTAGCACTTTACACAACAGATGTTCGTTGCGCGACTAAGGATCATCTAAAGCACTAAACATACTCCCCACCTGCCACCGATAGAACTAATTGGCAGACAGAGAGCAGCAAGTACGGCGATCAGATTCAGATCGCTGAGCAGCTGAAAAGAACTACATTCTGGACATTCAACGATCCTACGCAGGTATGCCTCTACACCCATAGATACAAACCTCACTTTTCCTAAACTCCTCTTCGAGAAAAATGTCTCAACCAGCATACTGCCCAGATCTTATTGGGAGTCTGAACACCAGACGCTGGAAGTTCCACTGCGAATCTTCCTAGATGGATAGAAGATGGATGCAGGTGTGGGTACTGGGTGCCAGCTATCTTTCCGACTACCTAATCACTGTAGCGTCTCTTAGCCTGAAACTATAGCGATTAAGCCCTGACCTGGCTAAAACAATGTAATATCGCGCGCAGATATTGTCATCTGTGCCCATAGCCAAGCAGCGATCAAATCTCTGAATTCAGTCCCTTTTGAAGTTATCAAGACTTCCCTTAATTGCCGCCTATCTCTTAACGATATGGCCAAGTACTTTAACCTCCAACTTATATAGGTGCCGGGACACTGTGACAATCCAGAGAATTGCGAAGCGGACGAACTCGCTAAAAAGGGCAACTGAGCAGCATCAGAATCAGCCTTCTTCTTCGCTTTATGAAAGCACTAATTGGTTTGCGGAATAGGTACCCTTGATCCGCGTGGTAACACAATGGGCCTTCGCTTGGCCTAAGTGTGTCTGCTGTCCTATAGTAATGGCCCATCTTTTTTCCACGCACTTCGTCATGCCCTTGTCTGTCTTAATAACCCAGATAGACAGCAAACCAAGAAGCATCGTCAAGCTCCCCCTTGTCAAATTATTGTTAAGGTAAATATGACAACGCCTCTGTTCAATTTGTTTCCTCAAAAAATGACTTAATTAATGCTTTGACGGAAAGTAGCTGCGGCTATCAATAAATCTGTCAGTAGCCGTTTTGTATTAATTTCAATTGTTTGGTATAGCTCCTGCAACACATTTCTGCCTACTGCGTTTGTCCATTCATACGGACGTCCACATGTAATGGAATGGCTATGGACTGCAGTGATTAGCAGTTCGTTGTGACTGGAATTGTCAGTGAACCCGAACCATGGAAATGTCATAATTTGATTTGTGGGCAGTCAATTCTGACGTTTAGTGGATCGTCGGCAGAGGAATGAAACGCACAGCTGCACACATAATGTACACAGTAAGTGTACTATAATTTCAGTTTATGACAATAAGTAGTCGATAATGAAAGAAAGAATCTCAAAATTGATTAACCGATGACATGGATGACACTTACCGCGACGGGCTGATGTGGAATACCTCTAAGAGTTATTCGATGACTGTCTGTGTTTACTTTGGTGTGCAGACGTAACGCTACTCGGTGTTAAAAATGTATTCCCTCATATTGGAATGGTCTAGGAGGCGTTATGCTCTAACGCCTAAGAAAGGGATATTTTATTCTCTTGATGATTCGTAGAGGGATTAAGACGCGAGGACAATGCCGACGAATTCCGTCTGACTTTAATGAAATTAATGCTTCATCGGGTTCTTGATGTTGTAGACGAACGAGTACTTTGATGTGAAAGGGTTCTTTAGAAAATAAATTTCACATGAATCGATACATTCTGATCGTCAACAATTTCTGGTTATATATTATTATAACTTAACCTAAGGATCATCTACCGCTGTAGCATCTCATAGATTACTTCAATAAACAGAAATATTATTAATCTGAAGTCAATGAAAAAACACTCTTCTTAGATTCCAATCGAGATAAATTAAAATCAATTTCGCTGCAAAGCTTGTTGAATGTTCTATGCACCTAGTTATAGGGTCACTGCAACCAGAAGTTATTCTATGTCTTCTGTCGAAAACTATATTTTTCACCCGAAAAGATCTTTGGAGAGCATAAATATTTATAAGCAAAAAAAATATTTGTAAGCAACCCTTAGTTGTGATGCACTCGAACGTTGACGGGAAAAGTTTTGATTTAGCATCGTTAACCCGAATACAGTTCTTGATAGATACTAAATAGAACAGGACTATCAAGATTGAAATTTCGCATCTGTCAAAGTGGAATCCAACTAGAAGAAATGGTAAATTAGCGTCTAAAAAAAAAGTAGATAATTGAGAAATTGTGCTGTTTAGTGTGCTTAAAGATACATTTTTTCAATTAAAAGTATAACTCGAGTAAGTCCTAGCAGTTAATACTTCTTTTCACAAAGGTCAAAATTAACCTCAATTAATGAACAAAAGAGGACTGAAAGAGACTTCCCCTGATCAATTTCATTTTGAGAAAAGGCAAACACAAGTGACATGACTGCGGAGAATACATCGGGCATCAGTGTAGAGATATTGAGAGAGATTCTGGACGAAAAGAACAGAGAACTCACGAAAGAGCTTGTGTCGAAGTCGGATTTTCAGCTGCTGTATTGTGAATTAACAGGGCTGAAAGCAAACTTAAAACAGATTTCCCCATTAATCTCATACTCCAGCAAAACACTGCAGAGTTTACTTCGATGAAATCGCTAGTATGCCTTTTCCAAATCTAGACTTCCCCGAAGAGACTTAACAGAGGCATGCCCCTGAAGCTAAAGCAATATCTTTCTTATCCCTTCATGAAAAGAGGGACAATCATCCCGGTTTGCCGTCTCTCACCGCATTCCCAACCCACCATAATGAAGCATTATAACAAATAAAATAAGAAAACGCTGTCCGAACAAATATGAAAATATGTATGGGAAAAATACAGGTCCACAAAAAAGTCTGCAGAGAACATAAACACTGGACTACAGGAGACTGGAAACAAGTCAAAATCAACAGGTTCCAGTACGACGGAGACTGCTTGCCACTTCAGTGAAACTAGAATATTGGCCACAGCCTACCGCCTAAGTCGATTTTTTACGAATTTTTATTTTTGCTAGTTTTGCCGAACAAAGCCCCATTAACCTCAATAGTGAACATACTCAGTGGCAAATTTTGTAAAATCCTATTGTTACAAATACGTCTACTAATGTATGTTATTGTTTATGGCACATTTGAAATAGTTTATCTAATTTAACAGTTTCTGGAATATTTTTTTATCGTAATATTAAATTGATCTGCAAGCACTGAAACATAAATTTTCACAGTTTTGTATATAATTTTTGAATTATTCATATTTCCAATAACCGATAAGGTGATACAAGAATATACTATTTATCGCATCGGTTTATTGTGTATAAGCCTCTCCTTAGGTCTTATTTATTGTTTTCTTATTATCTACAAAAGAAAGCGTAGTGTTTTTATTAGCGATTGATTGATTTCCGAGCTCTATGCTAATGTCGTAGTTCAATAAAATAGTTTACGGACAGGAAATGAAT
Organism: Eristalis intricaria; assembly: GCA_964034865.1. Lineage (NCBI taxonomy): Eukaryota > Metazoa > Arthropoda > Insecta > Diptera > Syrphidae > Eristalis > Eristalis intricaria. Next base: position 66,624,930 of record OZ035877.1, read on the forward strand.
AAGATGAAGTTTCGAGGATTAAAATGAAAAGAAGAACATGTTAGTGGGATGAAAACAGAAGAGTTCAGAGAATATTTTCAATTGCATTTCTAAGCACCTACAGTAGGATTTTTTGTTTTGTTTTGTAATTTTCTTTAAATATAGTTTATTTTTTTTATATAATAATTGTATATATTCATAATTCATTTTTTCACACGTGATTTTTTTACTAGTAAATAGTATTTTTTTTTCTTCTTATTTTATTATTTTTTCTTTAGAAATTTATAGATTATTGTTGTTTTTTGTTTTGTTAGAAATACATAAAGCTAAGCGTTTTCTTTGTTATTAATTTATAGGTACTCACTTATTTTCTGAGTAGATTTATATGTATGTGTGTGCGTATAAATTACTATTCACTTACTTTTTTATGAAATATTTGAAAGGAAGAGAAAAACACAAATTAATTTAAATTAAATTCAACATTAACAAAACATATTCTAATTTTTAAATGAACATTAGAAGAAGTAAACCGAGAATAGGAAAAGGAAGGAATGGACTTCGCGGAGGTCCTGGCAGCCAAAATTATATATGTTTTCGAAGTACCACCATCCTAATTGACAGTCTAGTGGGCATTAAAGACATCAACAGACAATCAAATCAAAGATGGCCGCATGCTGCCGCGAAGAGCTTAAGGTTCTTAGTACGCAGCACTCGATTACTCTATGCTTGGTCCCAGAATAAAGGGACATAGCCAGCAATGAGGCAGAAGATAAATTCGCCGGGAAGCGGGCTGAAACCGACCCATCACAGGCAATTCTGTGTATTATTCCACCCCTTGCAGATGTCAATAAGAAAGTGAATTAGAAAATCATAGAGATAGCAACCTAAAGCCAAACTCTCTAACCACCTATGAGACCGCTCGGATCCTCTAGTCCAAGTTGAACAGTGCAAAAACCGACAAACTTCTTCAAAGTGACAAAATGTTGCTCCGGATGATAGTTGTAGCACTAACTGGCTATAATCATCTGAATTATCATGAAATTAACTTACTCCTCACAACCTTTTCCACAGGCCTAGTGTCTGTCAGTTGAGATACAGAACAATCGGAGCGCATTTCTTCCTGGAGGACCAACAAAAAATCCTTTATTTTTATTACAGATTGATACTGACTCGTATCTCGAGGTACTAGGAAAATATGAGAGGAACAATTTCTATTATGGGCATCACAATGGGCGCATCAGAACCTAAATAAGATGTGGTGTGCGCGTCTACTCATTTACCCAACCTAACGTAATGGGAAAGAACTAAAAATTAAACGCCGAAAGACTTAGGAAGAGATTCCATTTCTTAAAAAAATGGAGCAAGGAATCTTTTGTGTTTTTTAACCTATATCCGTACCAGAGAGTGTTTGAACCATCGCACAATGTGAAGATGAATTAAGGAAAGTTGAAAGTTCTCAACGCTGACTTTTTTCCTTCGGAGAACTGATTTGTGCCACTTTATTCCTTCGTAGTATTTCGGCTTTATTTCAAGAGTATATTATTTTTTTTTTTACTTTAATGAATATGTCTATGGGTCGGACTATCCATCTTGTGATTTGTAGAACAGCCGATGAATCTGGAGGGCGCTGACAGGTTCTGGTTACCCACACTGTGCGGTCTCCAGATAGACGTGGTATTATAGACGAAATACAGGAGTGTGAAGGCAACAATCCCGAAATAGCTGTAACTGTAGCTACTAAAGGAAAGGCTAGTGCGGCTAATGTTGGTAGTACGAAGGGGACAAAAAGACGGCCAGATGTATTTAGTACCTGGTTCTTTATCAGACGGCACGGAAAAACAAGGCAGTTGCCAAACCGATATGCAAATTTGTATACAGGCTGGGACACTTACGAACACTCCGTTAAAAAACGGAGCTCCCAAGGAAAAGCCTTCAATACTCCTAAGAAATGGTTAAGCGAACATTCAGTGAAGTAGTCAAGAACAACCTCACTTACTTTCTCCAACCCTTCGTGGGTTCTCAAATCTCAAGAAAATCAAATCTCAAACCCAATTATAACTCTAGTAACTAAAAAGTTATTTGTCTATCTTAGTGGGAAACCAGCAACGACGATACCAACGTTCAGTGCAGCTCATCAAATGTCACAATCACAGCTCATAAGAGTTTCCGAAAGTGACAATCCCAACAATAAAAGATCGCTGGCCCAATCCGATATAAGTGCTTAACCACTGCTCTTAAATTCCTATCAGACCTCGTGCCAGAGCTTGGATACCTCTGGGTCTTGACGATCCCGAGGAAATCATTACAATTGCTAAGCTTATAAAGACTGACAAACAGACTGACCAATCATACGGATCGGATGGGAACGTCATTATTAAGGATATATGACATAATGAGTTTGGTCCAGATTACTCTAAATCACTCTAACGCAACATCTGCCAACATTATTATATGCTATAATCACGAATGGGTCCAAAGTTTTGCACAGCAAATGCAAGACGCAATGTGTTGATGACAGCTATGACAAACGCCCGCTGACATATGGTTTGTAGCGAAGTAAAGTAGAAGCAAGACAAATGAAATACTTAATAGGGAGGACTTGATAGTTGACAAGGGTATACTACTCTCGAAGGCTACACAACTCAAAATGGGGCAAGGGCAGTTCATCGCACTTGAACGAAGCTTAAGATCCTTCGTTCAGTACAGTCAGAGGTGAATTCGTCGAGTAGTGTTATAGCAAAGGGTTGAGAATAACTGGACAAGGAACAACGTTTCATCATTTTGAATAAAAGAAAAAGAAAAATGAAGGTTTCTGTCTGACGAGTTCAATTCCCCTCTTCTGAACTCAAACATTTTTCATTATTAACTGACAGTTTCACAGAAAAATAATCGAGTTAATATTTGTACGTCTCGCAAAATTTGAAACATGAGGGCTGAATCGCAATGGCGCGTCCGCGCGATCGTTCCTTGATAGGCGTTGCTATGCGTTTTATCAAGCAGCAGCCTAAGTTATCTATATCGAAATGCACGCGCGAGATTAACCTAATCAAATGGTTTGACTTATAATTTTCGAGAAAAAATATGAAATTTCTGTAAATAAGATTCCTAGACAAAATTTATTACTTGCGGAAATAATCGCCTCAGTTTAGCTCTACCTAGAAATGTATGCTCTCGCTTACGATATTACGGGCTATGAAAATTAAAGGCGCGACCGCCCCATTTCGACTGAAAATGTCAAAGCCCGAATGCCTGAACGCACCATTGCGATATGGGTATAAAGCTGAAAAATTGTCAGTCTTATGAAGTCTTATAAAAAATACCACGTCAACTATAGTAAACAAAACAATCAGTCGACGTATTTTTCGAACGCAGTCGTATCAAATTGTTGACATACATATGTCCTACGCATACGACTTTCGTCGGTATGTTCTGTTTCGTTCACGTCGTACTATTTATGTCGAATTTTGCTAATCTTTAAATGTCGGACACTGAATGAACGGAAAACACGCCAACGTAAGGAGAGAAGGACACAATTTCTCAACTTCTCTATTTGTGACGGATATTATGTGCTTAATACTAAGTTCGATTGAAGTTTCCAGCTTTTAAACAATCTTCAATGCAATTTTGGAGAATAATATTTTGATACACGAAATGATCTCATTTGATTATAAAAAAGAATTGAGTCAATACGATTGAACCTGCTAATTGACAGGGGACATTTATACATATAAGCCTTGATAATTGAAAAGGGGCTGTGCAGAAGGTGACATGTTTCGGGTGTTACGTCCATTTAACGTCTCAACACAAAAGACAAACTAAAAAGAAGAAACTATGCAATTCGACAATATCTGCTTCGCAACCAGAAGATCATGTCTCGAGAAGCTTGTCCCACACCATAAAACGTGGTTTAGTACTTTGGGCTTACAGCAGACAAAGTAGACGCGTGTTGACTGAACCATTAAACAAAAACGGGTCCAAATGAAATGTCTTCATCGCCAGTACGCGAAAATAATGGTTACAGAGAATTCCTTTTTAGTGATGAGAAAATATGCACCATTTAAGAGTAGTTCAATCAGTTTGATTTGTTGAGTAGCAAGGGTTTAAGACGGTCATGTATAGGTAGTAGTTGTAGTGAAAAGTGTAACGAAGTTTACACTGTTGGCAAAGTGCAGGGCAGTTGAACGCAGTTGTGCGAAGCTCAAGGACGGTGCATACAATTCTTTGAACTAAGCTCAGAGGTGAAGTCGTCGATTATTTTTTTAGAAAAGAGTTGTGTAATAAATGAAGGAGCTTTTAGGCTTAAATATTCTAAAATACATTCTAACGATTTGTAAAAGAACAGAAACTCACAGATAAGTTCTAAGAATTAAAAAAAAGCATTAAATAAAAGAAATAAAAATAAAATAAAACAAAAGAAAAGAAAATTATGAAAGCATGAAAACACGTTGTATATTTTTTAGTTCATCATATATCTAGACATCTCTACAAAAAGCATATCCTTCTCATAAGGCTAATAGTATGTATATATGTATGTATGTATATAGTATATATTTAAGTATGTACAAATATCTAGTTGTGTAACACATTATTCTAAGTCTAACACTAATTCCATTTGTTTTTGATTCAATGTGTAACTCGTTCTCCTCAGATTTGACAAGACTAAGCCAAAACAAAAATCTCCAAGTCTTAAAATCCTATATATTTCTTTGTTTTTTTTTCAAAAATTTCAAAAAAACAAAATCATGAACAAAAAATTATAAGGAGAGAGTTACCTACTATAAAACATTTTTATTATTTTTTTCTCATTTAACTATACGATTGTTCTTAGGTTTTTCTTTGTAATATTTCTTAGTTTGTTTGTTTTTTTTTCTCATCTAATAGATAAACAATTCATCATTAAAGCTGAAACCCATGCATGAGCTCTTACGGGAAGCTTACATATATATATATATATAGTTTGTTTCATTTTTAATTATCTAGGTGTATAATAAATAATATATATATATATTTTTTTTCAATATGTATTGTATATATTCATTTAGGTATATATTTCTGTTTTCTTTTTTCTCTTTAAATATATGAATGTGTATAAGATATTATTTTGTGAAGCATTTTGTTGAGTTTTATTTTCTTTATTGTCACATGAATTATTTATATTTTATTGTGTATATTAATTCCTTATAGTAAATGTATATTTCTTAGTTTCATTTAAGTTTTAATTCACTTTTAATTCTATATATATGCATCTAAAATCGTTTTACTTATCATTTTTTGTTTTTTGTTTTTATTCTCAGTACATTGTCATTTTCACTAAGTTTTAAACGTTCATTCTGTTAAAGTGGCGGTTTTTAAATAAATGTGATCTTGAGCAGTTGTTGTCTTGTGGAGGGGAATTAAAAATGGATCATTGGCTTCAAAATGAAGTGTAATCAAAGACCACTTATAGCCTATCAAAAGAAGAGCAATAACATGGAGCACAATAATCGAAATGAATTGGAATTTCGGACTATGGAGAGATGTCTAGGTTGCGTAGAAGGTTTAAGAATAAATGGGAGATGGATCAAGTTAGCTACTAAGTTGAAGATAAATACTAATTTATGCGGTTCGTGAGGTTTGAACAAAAAGCTTTCTTAAACGAAATTGAAGACATTTTTTTTGATTTTTCATCTTGGAAGGGAAGAAGGGGATCCCTTCGGAAGCATCGCATCGCATACCAAAGAGTACAAAGCCGCGAAAAACAGAAGAAGGGACCATTCATTCGAAAGAGTAGGATCCAGAAAAGTTTATTAGAAGAGGTAACAGTCTCTTGTCTTGCAGTTTTTCCCATCCATGGGCCATCAATAAACATTTTGTGAATGAGTAAATGTGAATTATGATAAAAAAGAAAACATTATTGAAACTAAACCTCAAGTACATCAATGAAGTGTTCTCAAATATCGGACAAAAATCCGCATTATCAGAAATGATGTATTACAAAGATAGGCGACTTCACAGCTGATTTCCCACTAGTCCCACTAGCCATCGACGAATTTGAGTCGATTTTTGACAGATATTCATGAATTTTTTACGGTTATTCACTAAATAATGTAAATGCCGTCCTCTGATTGGTCAATTAGGTTTAAGAAAACATTATAAAAAAACAGTTGTCAAACATTTTAAGGGGTAAGAGAGGTAAAAATCGGCCGTCTCTCCATTTCAACGTATTACTTGCAAGAACTGAAATTGAAATCGGACTAAAGTAAGCCGACTTTGATCTGCTTTGTTCGTCAACGTCAAAAATATATAAAAATAAACTTAAACGAATTCATCGTAGAAAATGACGCTGCAGTATGAAAGGCGGTGGATTTGTTTTTAAAGAGAATATGAGTATTTTGGCGGGGATTTCGAAAAAAGAAAAACTAAACAGCAAAAGGAAACTTGTCATCCGGTGGTTGGGTGTCGCATATGACTGCATTTACGAAGAGATCCAAACTCAGCTTCAATTGCGCAGAAAAAAACCGGGACACAGATAAAACGCGGAGGTATATTTCTGAATTGATATTAATTTGCCACTAAGACTAAACTATTTCAAAATGAAGACGGTGATTAGTCTTGAACTTTTGTGTTCTGTGCCTTGTCAGCGCTATCACGTTTGTCGTTTGATTTATTCGACTGATATCATTTTGCTGTCGTTAAAATGTCTTAAATATATTATGTATAGTTCTGTTGTACAAGGCAAACATTTTCCGCTCCATTTAAAAAAACAAACAAAAACTGTGTGCTCCCTCTTAAAACAGAAAACGGGCGTTACCGTATTTGGTCACATTTAGTTCATAAAATGCTGTAGGAAATGATTTTGAATAAGGTCTGTTACCTCCTCGGCAGGGGATTGTACTGATAGAACTTGTGTGACAAATTATCTCCAACCTGGGTCAGTTGAGACGTGTCCCGATGAAAAGCAAAAGGCACGAAGCTACTTCTTTTCAACGACAGTGGCATCCTCCAGCCTTGAATAACATCTGCTTATGCTGCCGAATCACATACCCAGAGATTGTAGAAGAGGAAATAACTTCGTCAATATAAGGAATACATGATTGAATTTCTTATAATCACGCGTTTATTCGTTCGACTCGCCAGCCGTAATGGGGGCTATAAGATTATTTATGTATTCAGTGATTCAACTAATTTCCACCTCAAAATAGTCGTCAGTAACTATTCAAAACCGAGGTTTTTCATTTCGGAAGTTATTCTTGTAAAATGAATGCCTTGGAAACATGTAACTTCATTGATTCCACTAAGAAATGATTTGTTTAATATTTTTATCCTTCAAGAATTTGACAATCAATTTAATAAGCATTTTTAGCTGAAATGCAAATTTTTAAATGTTTAGTGCTTGTGGTTGAATCTTCAGTAAATTTTTGTCGTTAGTCTCACTAAATCGCTGTAAACATGAGCAGCTAATTTACAAAAGTAAACAAGACGCGGACCGTGAATTCACGACTAAAAAATTCGCGAATCCGATCTACAGATATTTGCGGACAAAGAAAATTACATGTGGATGAATTATCAGAGTTTGTAAGATTCGGAGTTCGTAGTTCATAAGACGCGACTCATATGTGCACCACTTAAAACGACTATGAGTTATATTTTTTGAATAAGGAATATTTCCCATAAGAGATGAATTGCTCATTGTCATTTGCCTACTTAGACGACAACCACAATATGGATCTCACACAGTCGTTAAGTGGCAGGTCGCAGAGCAGTAGGCGTATTAGGGGTGATCACGATCTAAGAACGACTGATCTGATTTAATTTCTCTTGTATGGATCTAAAGTCAGAACTTATGCTCCAAGACATAAAAGCGCATTGAATACTTGTCCAGTCATTGTTTGTTTGAAGCCGAGCCCCTAGAATAGTCATGAATTGAAATTGGCAGAAAGCAGTGATTGTCTCTCTGAAGTTCATCGAGGTGTGTACTCTTTCGTAATAAAAATGCGAAGATATTAAATCACCACCAGACAAAGTTGTTGGGAGCCTATCTTGGGGTTACTAGGGCTGATTGGCATTTAAAATAGGCACTTTAGCCATCAGTTTTATCGATCTCGATCTGATGACGTGTTTGATCACGCTTGTCAAAGCTAGACATTCGTGGAGAATGTGCATGCCAACAAGAATGATCGTTGAAGCTTGCATCGTTGAACGAAAAACAAAAGGGGATTGAAATTTAAATACGAAGTGCGAAAAGGATTGTTGCTTCAATATATTCCTTAAAAGGCGCTGATCATTCTCCCCGTAATAGGTGTCATTTTATTTATTCGAATCGTGTCGTTTTGAGAGTCATGACATTTTGCAGTCGCTTCAGTATCGGTATTATGAAACTTAAACGACTCGACTTCCACTTGATTTATGTGTGGAATACATTCCACAGAAAAAACTGACTGTCAAATTGAAAATTGGATGTTTTCAATCAGAATTTGTTTTGCCAACACGTTGTTTTTTAAGAGCTTTAGTGAAATATAGTAAACTCGTAATGTTGATATTATCGTTAATTTATTAATTTGACAATAATTGAAAATAAGACTTTCTATGTGGATGACATCCTTGTCATGAGGCGACGTTGTCTTCGAGGAATATTGAAGTTTACCCATTTCGGATGACTCCTGTATAAAACCGATCTGTATGCCTTTTTAGTGAGAGTCAGAAGCGGTATAAACCGCAGAGGACAATTAAAATAGTTGATGCGTATGCAATTTTGCCTTTTGCGGCATCTGAGATTAGGCACTTATGCTTTTATTAGAAAAAAGTATTGCTTACAATGATAAGATAACAATCATCTATTAAATGGTGCAAGCCTTTAATTTTATGTTAAATCAATTGGGGTGGGTCATAATGAAAATTTCAGCGATGATAATGTCGCTATAAGTATAACGAAGAACTTTATAGACTCAATTTTATAAACTTCATGTATTGATAAAACAAAAGAAAAGATTTGGTGCATGTGCATCAATTAATTTTGCTGCATCAGCTCCACCAAACGCTTAGTTCGTTTTTGCCTAAATAGTTTTTCCTAGAAATCAACAAAAACGTACATTTTCAGTTCAGTTTCGCTTGGAGTCGTCAACAAAATCCTGAACGCCTGATTCTGTCGTTTAAGAAGTCGTTTTGTGACACTTAATAGACAACCGTAATACCGAATCATGACATGAGTAGGAGAAAAATTACGTTTCACAGAACTAAAATGACTATAGTCGCTTAGTAAAACGACTACTTAAACGACAACCGGAATACCAATTTCTCATAGGCGTTTAGTGACATGTCGTTAAACGACAAGCAAAATAGGGGTGATTGATCCCAATAGAATTAAGCTAAGAGAAGAGAAGAGAAGAGAAGGTTTAGTTCGAGGAGGGAGGTAAGATTGCTTCTGAAACGACAGCAATTTTAAAGCTGAATAGAATAAGATGAAAGCTTTACAACCAAGAACAGAGTCGATTTGTGGTTTCTCTTCAAGAAAATTAAGAGGTACCTTCTTAAGGCTTTGATCCTCTCTGGAAGACAAATCCACATAAGTGCAGGAAACATACTAGATTATACGCAAAGTAGAAAAAGCAATGTGGTTTGCAGTTCAGTACCACAAGGAGAGGACAACTTAAGGTCGGATGAGAAATGCGATTTTGATAATTGACTAATAAATTAAAAGGATCACATTCAACTCTCTGTCTGGATTCTAAATTCAACCTACGCAGGTATTTTAATTATAAATATTAAATATTATTGTATTTTTTCATAAATTTCAAATAAAAAAAATAACTAATCTCCAAAAACAACCTCTATCATTTCATCCACCACTTCACTTCTGGAATTTACTTAATTTTTTTTTTCCTCAATAAACAAAATCATGCAATAATGTCGTTTAGATTTATCTCTTACTTGTGACGCTGCACATTTATGTTTTCGTTTTTTTTTTTTTTGTTAATTGTATAAAAATAATACATTTTATTTTTTTGGTAAAGATTTTTTTCTCCACCATCATACATCATTACGTTTTCTTTTTTTCTTTAAATATCTATGTGTATATAATTTTATTGTATTATAGTATATATTTTTCATGTTTTGTATAAATATGCATTTTTTTAGTTTATCTTCACAACATTTGAACATTTCTATATGTATTAAGTTAGGTTTAATAGTTTCTCTTTATTGTCTAAGAGTTTTTGGCCAGGTCCGGCCTTTAGTATTGTCTTACATTTCATTGGTTATACTATTTTATTTATATATATATTCTTTTTGTGAATTCTAGAAATTCGTATATAATTTATGTGTATAATATATGTACGTGTTGTTGTTTTTTTTTTTTTATAAAAATAATGAACACTACAAAATAATTTGTGTTGCCTCGTGCTGTGAGGCGTCTCCTTTCGTGTACAGTTATTGTCAAGGATTTCACTTATTTTTTTTTCCGAGGGTTCTCTTTCTTCTCCTCGAAGAAAAAGAATTGAACAAAAAAAATGTATCTCAAGTTGATATTGTATCAAAGATATGACGTGGTTAATCGACTGATATTTGTTGTGTTTCTCGTCAGAGAGTGAGTTTCACGTTGATTTTTGTGCAACTCACGGTTTTCGTGTAGCATTTGTTGCATCAGATAAATTCGAAAAATTGACATTGATTGTATCGTCCGGCGTGTGGGGCTTGGATTCAATTGGCTTTCAGGTGGTTGCCGCTTTCAGGGATGTGGACTGCGTACGTGTCGGTAGTTGTTGTCTTTCACCTTTTTCTATGGTTTCTCGTAGTTGTTGTAGTAGTCGATGTCCGTTGGGCTGCGATTGCCGTAGCCGGTGACACGACTTGGACTGCGGTTGCTTCCCCGCGGCTCGTGGATGCGATGCGCTGGCTTGGTGTACTTCTGGATTTCATCGACAATCCATGGGATGTACTTGATGACGTTCGCATAGACGCCCGGTAGCTTTGGATGGGCGCACATAATGCCCCAGGAGACGATGCCGCCGACGAACCACTTGCCCTTCTTGCCAGGGTACGGGCACAGTAGTGGACCGCCAGAGTCACCCTGTGAAGGAGATGGGGAAAGGAGAATTTTCAAAGAACGAGGGCGATGTGGTTGAGGGTTTGTTATACTTGACAGGCATCTTTACCGCCCTCTTCGAAGCCCGCACAGATCATGCCGTCCGAGACGGTGAGATTGTCCAGCCATTCGTCGCACTGCTGCCTGCGTATCACTGGCACTTGAACTTCGTTAACGATCGGCTCGTATGTGGCTTTGGCTGTGAATGGGAAGAGAGAGAGGGAGAGACTGTTGGAGATTAACTTGTTGAGGCTTTCTTCTGATCTTACTCACGATTCTTATCTTCTCGCTTGCCCCATCCAATGACCGTGCAGAGCTCACCTGGCTTCAGTTGCTTGAGTCCTGGCGGTGGCAGGCACACGGGCAGCAAGTGCTCGTGGAAAGACACTCTTGATGAAAGCTGAAAGTTAAGTTTGGTTAAGAACGATCCGCGTTTATGTTTTTTTTTTTAGAGAAACTAGTGCAATTAAAGACCCGGGAGGGACTTGAATGAGAATAAATAAAAGTTTTGCTGTCCACGGCCCACAGTAGACTGTGGTGAAATATGAATCGACTTCCTTCCAAATTCACCACAGTTTGTTACTTGAACTGAAGCAAAAGCAAAATACTCTGAAAAATTGGCAAGAATGACCCGAACTCACCTGAAACAAAGCGATGTCGTTGTCGTGAGCGATCTGCGTGTTGTACAGAGGATGGGGTATAACGTTCTTAACCTTAATTTCCGCCGACTTGAATGTGTATGAGTCCCGTCGCGTTACGCCAAGCTGAATGGTCCAATCGTCTAGGTCGATCAGAGTGTGACTGAAACGAATCAAAAAGAGGTCAGATTCCATTCCAAAATCCATGAACAGAAGATCCCTACTTTCCTATGCAATGCGACGCTGTGAGGACCCACTGATCGGATATAAGTACACCGGCGCAGTAAAAGATCTTCTCCGGCCCGCCGAGGATCGCTGCCAAAAACGGCCAGGAACCTGGACTCGCAGTGGATCCTCCGATGATTCGCCTCGAGGGCTTGTACTTCTCCCTACGGGTTTTGCCACACTCTGAAAGGTGGCACAAGGGATAAGCAACACACAGAGAGAGAGAGAGAGAGAGAGAGAAAATCTGGTTTACCATAATTGACACAAGTCAGCTCCGCAATGGGGTAGTCCTCCTCGGGGGTGCAGCTTGCAAACTCCTTCATTAGGTTGGGCGGCTTGTCCCAGATTTCCGTGGAGACATTCACCGACGTGAGGAGCGTGCGGCGGGTCTTCTGCGTCACAACACTGGTGGCATTCACCGAACTGTAGCCTAGCATCGAGCACACAGCCGTTGGCGAGACGGACCGGTCCCAGTTCTTAACACACGCCGGGGTCCACTTGTGTCCCTTGTGCCGGAACACCTCGAGGACTCCCTTCCCCATGTCACCGTTGCGTTCGCTGAGTCGTACTGAAAAAGAGATTCATCTTAGGTCACGGAGCTGCGGTTGTCAGCACGAGGGTCTTACTGCAGTGTCTCTCGTCCTGACCGTAGGGACAGTCGATGATGCCGTCACACATGTGCTTGGCGCTCATGCAGCGATCCTCTCCGCAGTAAATCGAGTCGGCATCGCATCGGTCGCACTTGTTCTCGTCAGTTTCGTCCATGCAGTCCAAGTGCCCGTCGCACACGTAGTCATTGGGAATGCAGCGCGTCTGATCGCACAGGAATCCGCTGCAAACTGTGTACAAGAACGAAACGCCCGTCAGAACGCTTTGACATTCTCAGACGCCACCACCATTGCTTACCTGGATTCCTTGCGGCGATCATCACATCCCGAACTTGGTGGAGGCCCACGCACTCGTCGGTGTTGTCAAAGTCCTTGAATAGGTTGCAGTTGAGATAGTCGGGCAAGCTGAGGCCGAAGACGTCGAAGAAAAATCCACACCGCCGCATGGTCTCCGTGCAGAGGGTCCTACAGGGCGGCACCGTCGACCCGGTCGAGCCACACTTCGGCACGAACAGTGAACATAGGAACAGTGCCACCAACTCATAGCATCGCACATCGACCAGGGCATCGTACGCGTCCAAGTCCTGGTGTTGATCGGAAAAACAATTGTAAGACACTTTCAGAAACTACGTCTTCAACTGTTATTCATGCTCACCGCTTGTGTTTCCAGCTGTCCAAAGTGCCCGATGTAGTTGGGGAAGACCGTGTAGTTGTACGGGATCAGCGGTCCTTGACAGAACTTCACGATGATGGGCAGGCAAGTGCCTGGTGCTGGATTTTTTCCTAAAATGAATATTTGCATCTCAATTCAGGTATGTGAAGAGGTGGTGATCTCTTACCGAATTCGGAGACTTCCTCCACTCGGATGGTGTTGATTATTGTCTTGTTCACAAATTTTATTGTCGGATATGCGTTGAAGTAAGCAGCTAAGCCACCTGAAAGAAACGAGATCATCGAGAGGCGTGAGGGATTGGTGGCGCATTTCTTTTTTCTTAAATGTTGCAATACGCTGGGGACATTCGTGACCATTCATTAAACAGAAGCAGCGAGAAGTGTCTTCCCAGAGAAAATGAAAAAATTTAATAAACAATCCACCACTACCGCCGTGTTGTCCCGTACAAAATATCACTAGATCCAGCGAAACACACTGTTCTACTAGACTCCGTAATTTGAAGAACACTCTTGTCAATCGTGTTGTCTTTCAGCTTGGAAGATAAAATGATGAATAAGATCATCTTTTGACATTTATCGTCTCAATCCTACACTTAAGCTTAAAAGAATGGAATCGAGCAAAAGCTGACGAACATGTCAATTTTTTTCATCACATTGATAAATTATTCTACGTCAAATTCTTCTACGTCTGAAGTCTTTTTTTTCGAATTTAAATATCTTAAAAATAACGCATGTGTTAACTGCTCAATAACAAACAATGTACTGGAAAGCGTTAATGCGTTTGAGGTGACGCAGCGGTCTCGCCAAAACTTGCAAGTCTGTGTGACTGTGTTTGCACCATTCAATTTACTTATGAGTACTGCAAGACGCAAATGCGGTGACGCTGCGGCACCGCGCGTTAAAATCACGCATGCGTGCACCGGGCCCAAAACTAGGATTATGTCACAGTCGAATCTATTTGTCGCATAGAGTCAAATGAAAAGAAGAAAAAAGCTACTCTTAGGGATAAGAAAATAACTAACGCTATGCTGTCACTTGTCTGTCCTTTGTAGAGATTGTACGTCGAAAAATCGAATGAATGATTCCCACTGAACTGAAATCGTGTGATTTGGATGAATTCTTACTGAATAAGCATTTTCCACCAAGTTTGAAGTGTTTTCAAATGTCATTAGCTCTCTATTTTAAAGTGGCAAGCAAAACGGCTATTTGTGGACAAAAATTAATAATAGGAGAGGGTGAGAAAATGAGAAAATCAACAGCAAAATTAGCAAACTGAACTGAAATTCACGCTTTAGACTTTTTCGGTTTGAAACCTCTCACGAGAAAACCTGGTCGCGAAAGAATGAAATTAGCAGAAATCACTACGAAATATCTTGAGCCGTGGCTGTAAACAAGGGGCACTGGCCCATATATATCCACGCTGCTGGACTTGCGATGCCGTTCAACACACACTGTCACAGATGCCTTGAGATCCACTCAGAGGAAAGTCTGCCTCACTTTCTCTGTGACTGTCCGGCACTAGCCAAATAAAGATATATGGCGTTCGGCAAACCTTTCAGTACTGACTGCTCCGTGATCGCTAATCAATGTATATAGAACATACCTCCTAAACTCCAAAGGTTGGATTTAGCTAATCCAACCAACCCAGGTGTACGAGGTGTGGTATTGAAACGGCGCACAATTGAGGTACTTGTACCCGGATTGAGCCAAATCGGGTAGCCAATTAAACCAACCAACCAACGGCCATGAATCTGCTATTAAATGTTTCATTGTCTGCCTCTTTGGTTTCAGTCATGTTTAATTCAAAGACTTGCTGGAACTGCCGCCGAACGAGTATTTAAACATTCATCTCATGTCAATACCGGGACATTGACATAATTCAGACAATTCCGAACTGGTATCTTAACCCTTACCGATCACATGGTCCGAAAGGGGGAATTCATTTAGAAGTTGCAAATGCCTGGAAGAAAAGGTGGCGCAGCATGTCTTATACAGCCAACCAATTTAGTCGAACCTAACTTAACCAATTCGATTCCAAACATGACAGAACGAGTGTATTGAGTGACAATGCTACAGCTTGTGAAAAATCGCGGTGTTATTTTAAAAAGACCAAAAAAATGGGATTGGCACGTGAGTGAGTTGTGACTCTTCTGTCGTATTTTTTCTTGATTTGCCAAACGGTTAGCCACTTGGAATTACACAGTAACTCGTGAGTTACTGACTTTTTTTTGACAATATTTTCTTTCCTTAATTCCTTCCCTTTCTTAGTCAATTAGTAGATAATCTGGGAAGTAAATTCGTCGACTTGTACACTTTAAGCGAGAAGAAGCTATGCAGAGCTATACGAAAGATTGCACATTAACATGCAAGGCAGATTGACATGCAAGGCGAGTTAAGTCAGTTTAAGAAATAAGCTTAATAATACACTGTGAGCATAAAGAAAGAAACCTAATACTGCGTTGCTTCTGCTGACTTCGCCGTCAACGCACTCATTACAATGACAACTAAATTTATCAGCTGTTTTCATTTCTCAAATGTCAGATGAAGAATGTCGCGTCCTTCCTGCACTCGTTGATATCAGCCTGACACACTTTCGACGTTAAATAAATTTTAGCAGAAATTAAGTATTACATAGATAGCCGACTTCACAGCTGATTGCTCTTTAGTCCATAGACGAATTTGAGTGCCTTTTTGACAGATATTCATGAATTTTTGACGGTTATTCACGAAATAAAGTAAACGCCGTCCTGCGAATGTTCAATTTGTTTAAGAAAACTTAAAAAAAAAAAAAGTTGTCAAAAATTGTAATGGGCATCTCTGTAATACTTAATTTCTTACATTCTTTAGTCACCGGGTTTAATTTTTCAAATGTCAGTTGATACGGTAAAAGCTCAAATTGCAAGGGAAGTGTCATCTGAATGCAGCTCTTTGAGTGTGTACTGTGTCTTACGTTTTATTGTGCTCCTTTGTTATACGTGGCCTGACGCAGTATTTTGGACATTCCCTTTGAGTTACTTGTGATGAAAGAGAACAGTAGCAGCAACGCAACATTGTGTTTTAGCCTTAAGAACCCTTTCGTTCAGTTTCGATAAGTTTCGTTCAATATTGCTGATTGCTAATTTATGCGGAAACAATATCAAACACTTTCTATGTACATAGATAAAGGACAGATGGTGTTGAAATTTTGTTTAACTTCCCAGAAGCAATTATGGTCACTTGAAACTTCACGATGCTTCCGAATACTTTTCGTTCGGTTCTCACATAAGCTTAGGGTTGTTTTATTTGAGCAGTTATTGAGGGATTTCGCACACGATTTACAGACTATTTTTCTCTACCTTTGACCCCTATTCAAGCCTCACCAGTTATCGACTGGATGCTGGTCAATATTCGACACTGGATGTATGGTGTAACTATGGTTTCACTTAGTAAGAAGACAAAAACTTACCTGCGATTGCCAAAAGGGCAAAGGCGTTGAGAAGAATTTGGAAAAGTCGGAATTTCAATCGTCCATTCGTGACATAAGGGTTTGAGCTTTTTCTCCTATTGATTATCTGAAAGAAAAATAAAATAAAATTTACTAATTTGAATGCTCCTCCAAAGGTCTGCTTTAACAAATGTCCAGAATCATGTCACAGAGATGTAAATGAATGAATTGTCTTATCAAACTCTGATCGACTTCCGTACAAGCATACAATTCAAAATCAATTACTTACCCTATGCTGCAAGGACATGTTCGATGTACCGTTCTGGAATCGAACAATTGTCTGTAGACTAGCCGGTGTGGAGATACTCTTTGTAATTGGCGACGTAGGAACGGTTTGTTCGAGTTCTTCGATTGTTTCATTCTGAAAGTTTTTAGTTGGAACTGAAACAAAACAAAAAAAAAAAACAATAGAAAATTGTTAAGACATTAAATGAGAAGAGATTTACACCAACTGAGGCGAGTTCATTTGATGTTCCTCAACGTTAAACCGAAACAATAGTCAGGCGAACTAGCGAAAGTTTCACATTTCTCGTTCTGGCAGCCGCAACCGAGGAGGATACTCATACACTTGCCAATGCCAACCGAAATCCTTTGTTTTCACAAAATAAAAATAGATGGGAAAATTCTTAAATAGCTGCAGGGAGTGAGTGGGGCTGAAGGCAGCTTAAGCAGATTGATCGTTGAGCGCAGGACTACACATCAAACACAGAGGCACCAGATTAGATGACATTTGCAGGCACTGACTTTGCCACCCGGGAAATTGTGAAACACTCAAATTTCAAGTTTCACCGCAATTGGATTAGTGGTTTTGCAGTGAGTTACCGGAAAACTTTCTCCTTTCTTCTTTTTTTTTAAACTTTGTGTGGTTGGTGCGGAGTGTGTTTACCGCTGAGGAGACACGAATTAATGGTGGAAAATGTCTCAAGTCTTTGAGTAGCATTAGTTAGTGCATGATGACAGCACTCTTTTGATAATTAATTAAGAGCTTTCTTGGAATAGTTCTTGATGTTCTACCAGTGCTAGTCTTCAGTGGTTTGAAAGGATGATAGTAGTCGAAGCAGACATTGAAATCAAGAATGAGAGTAGATACACGGGCGAGGGTCTTCTGTGACCTACCCATGTACTCTCATAGCCAGACAGCCGTGATGTCGGACATTTCACCCTCGAAACTTTTCAGAACAATGACAAATATGTGTTTGGTAAATATTGTTGTCTTATGTTGTTCTGGGACATACCAGTTCAAACTCGAGTAATTGCTTTGCTTAATATTAGGCCGTAAAGGTTTGAGTGCAAACGAATCCGCAGCAGAGCTGGCGAGGGCTGGATCAGAATCTGCTTGCATCGGTCCTGAAACGTACTGTACTGTCAATTTGACACATGTAAAATGCCTGATTAACGAATGGGAGAAAACGAACTTCGTGTAGACCAGTGGACATATGGTCGTGGACTTAGGTAATCCAAACGATTAATCAAGACTAACTCATACAATAGCTGTGTATTTTTGCAAGCGTATAAACGCTTAAATTTTAATTTGCATATAAAATACAGTAACAACAAATCCTTTATCCGCTTCAGTTACTCATCATATCTATCGCCGCTTATGAAATAAGCGCGGGTAAAAATAATGCTTCCAAACATTACTTCCTTTGTCTTCATTCCTGAATTCATTCATTCATTGTTTAGGTTGCTGTATGTGGCTTACATCTGCAGGTGTGGTTGATGTATTAGATCAGTTTTAATTATTTTGGCATCCATAAGTATGCAATTTTTGGTATACCCAGAGTGTCTCTGCTATAAATTCCGTTTAGGTTTCGTAAACGATTCTTTTCATTTGATAAACATTTTTTTTATTTTATAATTATGAGGTGTTTTGCTTTTAAAATGATGGTCATGCTACACAGAAACAAAACGAAGATTGTAACCACCAAAGATCAACCATCACCTTTCACGACTACACCCCTGACTGCTTAACAAATGTCATAAATGTCGTCGGTGCTGGCAAGATTTTATGATGAATCATTAAGCGCCGATGATCGTTTTTTTGTGCACTTATAAATTAAGCGTATACACCTAATAGCTGTGTTTTTTTGCAAGCTTAATACGCTTGGATTTCAATTTGTATGTAAAAATACACTAACAACAAATCCTTTATCCGCTTCAGTTACTCATCATATCTATCGCCGCTTATGAAATAATAATAATAATAATAATATAATATGGGTGGCGCTACAGCCCGTAGAGGGCCAGGGCCTAGCTTCTCAGCAACCACTCGTGTTGTGCGAGCTATTGTTCTTTCAGGCGTGGAAGGGACCCACAGTTTAATGCCGACTCCGAACGGCGTAGTTGAGAAGCTTTTTCTAGACGTGGAGCCGTGAATTATCAATGGTGGTAAATTCGGGTATCGAACCTGGCACCCTCTGCGTAGGAGTCGACGCACTAACCCACTACGCCACGGCGACCGCTTATGAAATAAGCGCGGATAAAAACAATGCTTCCAACCATTATTTTCTGTGTTTCAAATATGCATTCCTGAATTTATTCATTCATTTATTGGGCATAATATTATGCGCCTAAAAGCAATATTTCCTGTATTTTTAAACATTTGTAGGGTTGGTGTATTAAGTAATTTTGAAATTATTTTGCATCCATAAGTATTCAACTTTTGGTATAACCAGCGTGTCTGGGCTATACATTCCATTTGTTTCGTAATCGATTCCATTCATTCAATGAAAGTTGTTTTTAAATTGATAATAATTAGGTGTTTTTGTATTTAAAGTGATGGTTACGCTACACAATCGCAAACCGAAGATTGTGCCTCCTAACAATCAACCATCACCTTACAAAATTCCACCCCCTGTCTGTCACAATTGTCATAAATATCGTCGGTGCTGCAGAGATTTAATAATGAATTCTTAAGCGGCGAAGATCGTTTTTTTTACACTTATAACTTATGCGTGTATACACTTGCAAACAAAACACACCTAATAACGTCGGAAAAAAATCAATCTCTATACAATCTGTAGGTAGTGCCCGTTACTTCGCACAAAATTCAAGTTCATAGTATGGAAGTTATCAAAACATGACTTTGCCGATTCGGCAGCTGAAGAAGTCAGAGAAGCACGTCACAAAGATTGGAGTAGGCTTTGTCAGCATCATACTAGAAGCGGATGAACTGGATGACACAGTTGGTTGAGTGCCTGCCTCTGGTTAGCGGAGTCACCGGTTCGAATCCCAGTGAAAGCAAAGTTAATAAGCTTTTATCTGGTTTTCAAATCTGGTGCAGTCACCATTTACTGTTGGGATCAAATAAATGGCACTGTCACTGGAGTGGTCGATCAGTGGTAGTAGTCTGACTGTGGGTATAATAATGGACCAATATGGCCTAAGTGGCTGGTGACTTCACTAGCAGCCCCTTCTACCTACCTACCTACTAGAAGCTTTCACGGACCCTTTGATCTCCAGTTTATGAGAAGTACCTAGAAAACAGTTTGATAATTTTACTCAAGAAGTGCTTAAATTACTAATGCCACCACAAAGTCCATCAAGTACAAGTACAGTACACGTAGACGGTGGTGATTATGACTGAGTACCTAACTAAATTCTAGAAAGTTCAAAGCTTGATGTTTTTTTTTTTTAATGTCTGAAACACACTTTTTTTATTTTGCTCGTTTTTAGAATGAATTTTAATGTCCACGTTTTTTTACGTGAACATTAATTTTTTTTATTAAAAATTTTATTTTTAATAATCGTAGAATATACGTGATTCTTCGATTATTAAAAAATCGAATCGTTAACCCGCGCAGTGGGTTAACAGCGGAAAAAGGCATTTAGAGAAAGTCATCTGTAGCCTTCTTAGTCTTATGTCTAAGTACTTTTAGATGACTCGGGCTTATGATTTCAAAGCCTTTTTTAATATCTATATATTATACACTTATTTACCAGCTCTCAAAGCCAACAAAATATTTATTCAAGTTCCGAGCCATATTTTCAACAAATTTTCAATACATCACTCTATTGGTCTGTTCTCGGCTATTTAAAATAAAAACAGTAATACCGCGGTTGTTGCACGTATGCGGTACTTACACAACTCGAGTCTTGCGACATACATTTTTTTTACATTACGTACTCAGTACTTGCCATACCCAAACAGTTTTGAACTTAGTACTTGTGACAATTTTTATTTTGTTCCTGCAGATGACGTCTCTTTTAGTAGATCCAATTCGGGATCTACTAAAATACCTTATAGATAAATTTTTAAGCGGTCTCTACTTGCACATTTTGCAAAAATAAAATTCGCGGAAGCAGAAGTAAGGTGGTACTGAATAAGCGCTTCTTTACAAAACAAACTAAAATTATAAACTTGATTAATTCCATATAATATGCACATTATATTAAACGTAATTTTGGCAGTATAATGGCTTTTTTTAGACTTATAATGGCTTCATAATTTACATGAAAAGTAAGTATTCGGTATTTGCAACATCCTTCAAACTTGAGCCGAGCCCGGTTTTCCTTGCTAGCAAGAATCGCGGTACTACTGTACTATACACTTATTTCCAAGCCCTCAAAGTCAACAAAATATTTATTCAAGTTGCGAGCAATATTTTCAACAAAAGCTTACATGTCTTTAGCCGAAGCTTCATAAAATAAATTCTATATCTTTATATTGGTCTGTTCTTGGCTATTTAAATGATACAAAATATAAAACTTCAAATATACTTCCGATAAGCAGCTTCAACTGTAGGTTTGATGAATACTCTTTGAGTTTCAAAAAAACCTTCGCCAATCTACTCGAAGCAACTTATATCAACGTGTGCTTCATACTTTCTAGTTGCAGCATGGACAAAATTAGCTGCAACTTCTTGCAATCTTCGGAGTTATATGATTAAATTTGTTTTGGTGTATCGGATTGGTCATGTTAAAAAGTCACACATTCTTGGCTAATAATGGTTCTAATGAGTGCCACTAGGACATTATTTTTAGAAGAAATATAAAGCTTCCTTTAAAAAAATAAGATTAAATGGATCCATGAACGGAGCTCTGTTCAATTTCTTACAGTAGAATCTTAATTTAGCACAAATTTGCTGGGGTGTGTTTTATCGTTTGTTGGACTGTAGACAAAAAGCTCCAAGAGGCTCCAACAGGAGAGCCTGTCTTTTCTGAAAGCTGAAGGCGTGCTCTTTTGATGCTGTAAAAATCATATCCGCCTACACCTACGGGGACCCCGCTAACCAGAGGCAGGCGCTCTACCAAATGCACCATCTAGTCGTTGAGACATAGTACAAGTGCCACGAAATCTTTTTGTGGTTACAAAAAGTGATATTATATATTTTAATTGCTTAACTTTACTTCGTAAATGAGTAATCCGTTTGAGCTACATCAACTAGGGATGTTTGATATTCATAGATGTTGGCAAAACATCGATGTTAATTGACCAAATGTCGATGTTTTGACATCGTTGTCCAATATCACATAATCGAGGTTAAGGACAAAACATCGGTCTTCGATCTTTGGAATAGAAAACCTGCTATCAATTGTAGTTTTAGAATAATTTTCTGGAATTTCATCAAAATCATGTAGGGCATTTCGTAGAAACAACAGTGATCTCGAAAGTTCTTGGAATTGGTTAATGGATTGTTTGGAATTGAGTCCACAACTGACCACATCATTCGTTTTTCCGAGTGTACAGGATGCTTTGAGTTTCTTGGTATTTTATGTATTCTTTCATTCTTGGTTTTTGATGTGAAGTGTGTGGTAACGAACTATGCATGTATGTAGTTTTTTACGCTATTAGTCGAAATTATATAAATTCATTCTATAGCATCGATGTTAACGAACATTGATGTTTTGAGTTCGATTATTATCGGTCATCGATGTTTAGCCAACGATGTTGACATCGAAGTCAACATCGATGTTTTGCGAACATCAAACATCCCTAACATTAACCATTTTCAAGTCACATCTTTCAAATTTCATTAAAATCGATAAGTGTTAAGGGTTCAAAAGTTACATATTTATCTCGGGAGTCCCATACAAAGCGAACCACTGTGCACCGTAGCGGCCGGTATCGGTAAGACTGAAATAGGAATCGCACGAGAGTCAACCTGCCTTATTTTGCGGTTAGGTTTGGCCCTACTCTCCTATAAGATTGTGCTGACACAATAATTGAAGCCAGATGAACATAGACAATGCCAATAGGCACGGGGTGTGTTCGTCGGCGTTTTGGATTTTGGCCAAACAATCATCATATCGGACGAGGCCCATTTTTGGTTCAGTGGCCATGGCGACAATCAAAAGTTGTCATTATTGGAGCGAATACAATCCACAGTCGAGGCATCTGTAAATATTGACTGTTTATGGTAAGGCAACGTCTGACCTTATTTCTTTCGAAATGAGGAAGGGGCCACAATTATCGTCGATCGTCTAAGGCATATAGCGATTTTTTGTAGTCAAAGCTCGACACCTAAAATTGAACCGACCGACCTTTAAGCCCTTCCAATGCAGTAGCTTGCAGCCATTCCCATTAGTGTTCTATTTCATTCATTATAATGGCATGAATGTAGCTTAAAAATGAAGCTAGAGTCAATTTTGTATCTCACACCGTGGTAGATGTATTTGAATTTCTTTTCCTATCGTTTTTATCTGGTCGCCCATGAAAACCGAGCTTAAAAATAAAGGAACACAAACCGTCTGAACGACTTACCATTTATAAATCTCTTCATCGACGGCAAGAGGGGTGCTTCCAGCAGTTTTGTATTGTAGCCAGGGCTTGAGGTCTGACTGAAGCTATCACTGGACAAGCTGGAGTCTTGGCGAGCGTTTATCTTGCAGCCCTGAGCGTTGTTGTAGCGTATTGCGGCCGCAGTCATGCCAAAGCTATCACTTGAATCCTGATGACGCATCGGTGCCGTTTTCTTGGTCTTCGAGGAGGAGCTCTGTATCAACGGGGCCTCCATCAGGCTCTTCGAATTGTAGCCGGGACTGGAGGTCATCGAGAAGCTGTCGCTTGACAAACTGGAGTCCTGTCTCTGATGCAGTTTCGGATACACGATCGGCGGTGGCTTTTGCTTTGTCAGCTTGTTGCGTATTGTCAGCGGTTTGGCCGAGCTGTCGGGCTCCGTGGGCGAGCAGAACTGCTGCAGATGACTTGAAGTTACTGTGCCGTTGTGGTTATGACTGTTGTTGAGCAGATGGCCGGCACTCCTATTGGGAATGTCCCCGTTCATCTGATGGTGCGCACGACTCGGAGGCGTAGGCGGTATGGGACGTGTAGTAGTTGCGGCCGAGGCGGTTCTATTGCCACTCATTTGCGGTACCGGTGGAGGGATTTTCGGAGGTATGGAGTACTGTTTGCGAAGCGGAACGGCCGGCAGCTGCTTGGCCACGCCGGGGCTTGAGTTGACTTTCACGGCGGTTGCGCTGGCGAAGCTGCTGGCATTGTTGCTGCCACACTCGGTCGTCTCGTTGCCGGAATCGATTTTAAAGGAGTCCTTCGACAGTGGCGAGTCGATGGTCTTCTCCGTTAGACAGCTGTCCAGGGATGATTGAGTGTCTACCGAGGAGAACCGACTGCGAAAGTCCGATGGGTTGCGTTCGCTGCCATTGCTGGACATGTAGCCCGTGTCGGATGTGGTCTGGGATTTATTCGAATCGCCCGATGAGCGATTCGCCCGTCGAGTGGAACTGGTTACGGTGCACATGTCGGTGGATGCACTGCACGCGAATCCATTGGGCGGGGTTGGCCCCCCACCCGATGACTTGATGCTGCCGGGGATGCTGCGTGTCGAGCCGGTGCTGTTGCCGCTGCCGCTGCCACTGCCGCTGGATGGGCGGTGACTGATGCTGGCCATGCCACTCGGGGCGAGTGCTTTCGATGCGATTGATATCGATTCGTCGAACACCGAGTTCTCTAGACTCATCCGGTCATCGTCGGAAATTTGTTCATTTGGTGATATACCGTTATAGATGCATTGCTGCGACACATGCGTGGCGTTGTCGTGCTGGTATGCACCGAACACGGGTGTCGGTGAGACGGACAGGGGCTTCTTCAGGAGCGAACAGAAGTGAATTTGATCGGAGCTCTGCCTGGGATTATTCTGCACGTTTCTGGTGTTCGGTGCGTTCGGCTTGCAATTGTCATCGTTGCGGCCCGTATTCCACGACAGTTTGCCACGGAATGTCCGCTTGGGTACGGGCGGCGGTGGGGGAGTGGTTTTGTTCACTTGCTCAATCGTCTGGAAGAGAGAATGAGAAACGTGAGAATTCATTGAATGCTTATGGGAAAGATGGTCGAGAGAAGGGGATCAATGGGAGACGTTTGTTGATTGCCACATCATCGATAAGGAAATGTCAGAAATGATAGGTTAACGAGGTCACATATCAAGTGAGATGACAAGCTGGTGCCTCAGTGGGAATTGTGGTGTTCTCTGAAGTTGTGTCCCGGCCTCTGTGAGATGGTTGGATGGACGTGGCGAGGTGTTGGCTGGCATTGAAACGGAACCGGCTGATGGTCTGACAAAAGAAGACGAAGGTGTCATTGAAAAGGGGTGCTTCGAGGACTTGGTCGAATCGTCGAACGAAGGTTGGGACAAGAGGCGGAGTCTGCCTTCAACGGGCTGCGGTGACTAAGGGCGCCAGGTCATGTTTGGACAGCTGAGCTGAGGGACATCGCAGCAGAAGATGAAATGCCTGTGGATTGCACCCGAGGCCCCCTTTAAACAGAGTCACCCAGAGCGGAGCCCTCTCTGAAGTCTGTCCCACCCAGAGTTCCATTTTCCAACGCAAGTACGACGCTTTGCTGGTCCCACACACCCCACAATCCAGCCCCCTCGAGTGGGCAAACATTTCAACTTGAGGAGGGTGGGGGGCTTAGTCCATAGACAATACCTTCATTGCTACAAATGAATACATTAGAGACCATTGTGGCCCGTCCCACTTGAGCACTCAAGAGGTGACCATTGAATGTCAGGAGCTGCACTCGAACTTTGAGTATAAGCCCGAATGTGGCCATGTAGGGTTCTTGACCAACAACGCCGCACATGAGAGGATGGGGAATGCCAATGGGCGGCTTGCTGCCTTTATTGCCGGCGGCAAATCCATTTAAGTGAGCATTTCAAGTAAACCTTGAACGGCAGCCTCATAAATCGGCAGGAGCATGCCAAAGACGTTGCAAACTTGCGGAAAATCTCCTGATGAGCGACGACGACGACGATGGAGCCCATCATGCCCTCGATGGAGACAGGAATTTGAATATAGCTTAGCTTGGCTTATCCTCCATCCTTTTGTTTCTGTTCATTGTGCCCCCCCGGGGGCGGGGGAACAAATGGCAACAACTTGCAAGCAAGCAAGCACAAGCGGCAGCCGTGAAAAGTGAAAACTTTTGTGTGTCACTGTCAATCGGGGCTTCCGGATAATGCAGTCCTTACACAGGACACAGCTCGTGTTTCAACAAAGGGATCGCTCATCTCAATTTGGGACATAATCTCTTGTGGGATGCCAGGGGGACGGGTGAGGGCTTTATTGGTTCAGCATGGAGACATGAAATGACGAGAGGATTGTCCTTCCAAAACGGGGCTCAACAATTCCGACTGGGTTCCAGAGGTATAAATAAATCCAAACGCGAAGGAGCGAGCAAGCGAGCGGCAGAAAAGGAGCGCCAGAATAATGTGCGTATTTTTAGACAGATTCCGAGAAACCTAATCTACAGTGACGAAGGAGAACGAGAGGATGGTTTTTTTTTTTGAGGAAGAGCGCTTCCCCCCCGGGGGGAGGAGCAAACAAAGTGCATGCATGCGTGATTATATGGGGATTTGGTAGCAATCATTGCGCCATCTGTGGATGGTTACCACCCGGTGTGAGGGTGCCTGTCAACATTGCGAGGAACGGGCAATGCACGTGAATTCTAAACGCAAACATGTCATATGAAAATTGAAAATAATTTCGAAGCTCTAAGTGAAAAGGGGCGGCTGCTCCTTGGAACAATGTGCGGAAGTCTCTGCGGGGAGAGATGTGCGCGCGGGACAGGATAATCCCACATTTGAGGTTATGAGGAATTTTTCGATTGATAGACTCGCAATGCGGGATATACTCCGGACTTTGAAGAGGAAATGTTCATGTGTTCAGGTATCCGAATTTGTCTAATAAGCGCAACCAAGCGAATGAATGCAAATTCCTCAAGGATCTGAATGGGAACTGTGAAGTTGGAGAGACGGAAATCGAATCGTTTGTCATTTTCGTTGGTCTGTATCTTCATCTGTGGCAAAGCAGATGGTTCCTTAGATATTTACACAGCAAGTCTCTGTTTTGTCACCTGACCTGCTTCTGTCTTCTGCCATCTGTCAACTGTTTTCTGTCTTCTGTCTTCTGTCTTCTGTCTTCTGTCTTCTGTCTTCTGTCTTCTGTCTTCTGTCTTCTGTCTTCTGTCTTCTGTCTTCTGTCTTCTGTCTTCTGTCTTCTGTCTTCTGTCTTCTGTCTTCTGTCTTCTGTCTTCTGTCTTCTACCTTCTGTCTTCTGTCTTCTACCTTCTGTCTTCTGTCTTCTACCTTCTGTCTTCTGTCTTCTACCTTCTGTCTTCTGTCTTCTACCTTCTGTCTTCTGTCTTCTACCTTCTGTCTTCTGTCTTCTACCTTCTGTCTTCTGTCTTCTGTCTTCTGTCTTCTGTCTTCTGTCTTCTGTCTTCTGTCTTCTGTCTTCTGTCTTCTGTCTTCTGTCTTCTGTCTTCTGTCTTCTGTCTTCTGTCTTCTGTCTTCTGTCTTCTACCTTCTGTCTTCTGTCTTCTGTCTTCTGTCTTCTGTCTTCTGTCTTCTGTCTTCTGTCTTCTGTCTTCTGTCTTCTGTCTTCTGTCTTCTGTCTTCTGTCTTCTGTCTTCTGTCTTCTGTCTTCTGTCTTCTGTCTTCTGTCTTCTGTCTTCTGTCTTCTGTCTTCTGTCTTCTGTCTTCTGTCTTCTGTCTTCTGTCTTCTGTCTTCTGTCTTCTGTCTTCTGTCTTCTGTCTTCTGTCTTCTGTCTTCTGCCTTCTGTCTTCTGTCTTCTGTCTTCTGTCTTCTGTCTTCTGTCTTCTGTCTTCTACCTTCTGTCTTCTGTCTTCTGTCTTCTGTCTTCTGTCTTCTGTCTTCTGTCTTCTGTCTTCTGTCTTCTGTCTTCTGTCTTCTGTCTTCTGTCTTCTGTCTTCTGTCTTCTGTCTTCTGTCTTCTGTCTTCTGTCTTCTGTCTTCTGTCTTCTGTCTTCTGTCTTCTGTCTTCTGTCTTCTGTCTTCTGTCTTCTGTCTTCTGTCTTCTGTCTTCTGTCTTCTGTCTTCTGTCTTCTGTCTTCTGTCTTCTGTCTTCTGTCTTCTGTCTTCTGTCTTCTGTCTTCTGTCTTCTGTCTTCTGTCTTCTGTCTTCCGTCTTCTGTCTTCTGTCTTCTGTCTTCTGTCTTCTGTCTTCTGTCTTCTGTCTTCTGTCTTCTGTCTTCTGTCTTCTGTCTTCTGTCTTCTGTCTTCTGTCTTCTGTCTTCTGTCTTCTGTCTTCTGTCTTCTGTCTTCTGTCTTCTGTCTTTTGTCTTCTGTCTTCTGTCTTCTGTCTTCTGTCTTCTGTCTTCTGTCTTCTGTCTTCTGTCTTCTGTCTTCTGTCTTCTGTCTTTTGTCTTCTGTCTTCTGTCTTCTGTCTTCTGTCTTCTGTCTTCTGTCTTCTGTCTTCTGTCTTCTGTCTTCTGTCTTCTGTCTTCTGTCTTCTGTCTTCTGTCTTCTGTCTTCTGTCTTCTGTCTTCTGTCTTCTGTCTTTTGTCTTCTGTCTTCTGTCTTCTGTCTTCTGTCATCTTTCACAAATCTTTACTTTAAGGAGATGTATGGAAAGGGGGTATGACTGGGTTTTAACACTGGCTTACCTTCTCCGCACTAGAATGGCTTAACTTATGACTGACTGTCTTCAGGTTAAGGTCCAGTTTACGATTGATCTCCTCCTTTGGTTGATTTGTCCGTGCCGGGGATTTGTCATCTAACATGGGGTAGCAGTGTGAAGAGTGCCGTCGAACGACAACGTTTACATTCGACGGGAGCAGTGCAATGGAACTGCACTGTTCCTGCTCCTTATCGTACAGATCGAGCAGGGAGTTGTTAGGTAACGCAAGGCTTGAAGCTCGCTCTGATCTGTAAAATAAATAAAAACAAACATTCTTGAGGTCTCAGAGCGATATGGACCGGGGTTCGTTCACTTACCTGGGACGGCTTCGATTCAACTGATCGAAACTGCTCCGAGACGTGTCCTCACATACGGTCAAGTGCTTTGGATTCAGTGATAGTGATGTCATTTTTGCTAGTATTGTCATTAAAACGGTTGGAACTGGAATGGAGTGAAGAAGAGGAAGAAGAACATTAGTTTGGTCTTGGACTTCGAAAGGTTGGTTAAAGACATGTTGAAACTGTGGCAGGGTCAGTAGCCTACTTAACTGACAAGGAAGTACCAGGCTTTCAATCACAAACGGAACCGGGAGGGGACTATCAACAGACGCGCCAAAAAATGGGTGAACAAGAAGAAGAAACAAGAGGAAGGACCAAAGATTCTCCAGTTTACCACAAACATTCCAGAGAAAGTGCCCCGCACAGTGACTCAGGCAGTTCACCATCTCCTCACACAGTCGCAACCGATGTGCTCTCTAAGGAGTCGCCCAATCGTCGAGCGAGGCGGACATCATCGCCGTAATCGGATTGAGCCAGCATGTGAACGTAATTACTATTACAGCAACGATCGGACAGCAGACAAGTAATTAATTGCGAAGTAAATACACATTTATCGCTCGTTCGGCTGGCTGTTCGCAGTCGCAGCCCCAGGCCGGGCGTTGTCGTCGTCGCCAGAACAAATTGAATTCCCTCAAACGGCCTAATCTGCAATGAATATCGAGCTTGGAATGCCCTCATGAGCGAGGATATTGTTATTAGTTCGATGATTGATGGACTTTCTGTGGGGAGTCATCATCACTTTCCGATAGATTAGTCCACCGGCGAGCGGCGCGGCGCGGTGGCAAGGGCCGTTGACATTGATGAAACTTTTTTTAATGGTCTCACACTCCCGCTACCCAATCGTCATTTGACTGGGAACGGAAGGAGCTCCTGAATTCAGCATCGAATGGTCGTTATCATGAAATCCTGGCAGAAAATGAAAGAAATTCTCTCCTCTCCATCAACCCCCTCGCCAGAGGTGGAACATTCCAATGCCATTCAAAATCCCTTTCAGAAGTGGCTTTCCTCACGCCAGCGCTGCGCTGATTCCCAACGCCAGCGCCAACTGATTGCAGGTATGTACAGCTTCATTTGGCAGCGGGCGTGGCAGGATGCTGGCAGGAGGAGGAAACAATGCTCTTTGCTCGAAATTGGTTTCCAGCTGTCACCTGATTCTGATTTAAGCTGGTTCGAGGAATGGCTTGTTGAGAGTCTATTACGTCTGTCAGAGTGACAATTCCTCGCGGCTATGGAGGGACGGGATGTATCACCAATGGAGACGTACTTGTTGTTCGTGTTGCGCGTTGTCTTCAATTTGAATTCGGATTATTTCGACGTTGTTTGGCTTTGTTTTCGCCTCAATTTGAGCACCAATTCCCTCTTGGCTTCTCCAGTTTTTTGTTTGTTTCATTCGCGAAACTGTTGGTGTAAAGGGTTGGGAAACGTAATCCTGCGATGTTATTCCAAAAGAGATAGCGAAAGGGAGTGTGTCGGCCAAGGAGTCAATGAACTGAGAAATGCCGTGGTAACTGTGAAGGAAGGAGTGAGTTAAGAAATCACTCTTCTGCTGGGTGGGATGGAACACTTGTTGGACTAGCGGTTGCTGAGGTGCGAAGTGGACAACGATGACTCTGAATATCTGCCTGATGTCTTGCGCTTATTGCCTTTAAGCTTGGTCCTTTACAAAATTTAAACGCGGCGAATTCTGTCACCCTTCTTTAGTAGCGTTTGTATGTCAAAGGCTCTGGAGATGACCGATGTCGACTTATGGTGGATGTTTGAAGATAACCACCGAAGGCTACTGATTCTATTATATGCTCATTTCTCGCGAATACAGTCTGTGAAAGGAATATAATAATAATAATATGGGTGGCGCTACAGCCCGTAGAGGGCCAGGGCCTAGCTTCTCATCAACCACTCGTGTTGTGCGTGCCATTGTTCTTTCACGCGTGGAAGGGACCTACAGTTTAATGCCGACTCCGAACGGCGCAGTTGAGAAGCTTTTTCTAGACAGAAGTAATCTTTGAGCATTGTCAGTGACTCGAAAGAGGTGGAGCCGTGAAAGTATGAAAGGTGGTAAATTCGGATATCGAACCTGGCACCCTCTGCGTAGGAGTCGACGCACTAACCCACTACGCCACGGCGAACATTGAAAGGAAACTCCCCCAATTTCGTGTTGAGATTTGAATCCTTTAGCTCGAGAGTCTATCTGAAATGGTACCTTAAACTGCACGAGGATGCATCGTGGGATTGGCACATTGGGATAAACATTTACAGTACGGGGTGGACCAAATAGACGTTTCTTTTTAACGATACAAAAAAAAGGAACAAAATTAAACTTTTTTCATGTATTATGGCTTTCTTAGTAAGATTTGATAATTATGAAACACAACGTCTTTCAAGTGTCTTCTGGTGCTTTGAGAGCGCCACTGGAGGCGTCGCGACGCCTTGCGAAGGCCAAACTCCTCTTCCATCTCTTCCGATAAAACGAACTCGTTCACTCTCTTGTGGTCGACCTTGTAGATCCATCGCTGGTACAAGAACACGAAGAAGATGATGTCATAGCGGAAGCATTCCAGTCGGTACATGGTCGGTATCTTAATGACAAATGCAAGGATGTCGTCGATGAATGTGTGAAAGAAATTTGTAGGTCATCATTCGCCATGGCATGTGCGCCACGGACTTGCTTGGGTCTAGTCTTACGTGCTTGAATCGTCTCCGGATTGTTGAGAGAGAGGATGTGATGAGGAAGGGCCTAGTATTGCTGTTAAAACATCGGTCTTTCACTGTTGCGCCAATTGACATCATCACGAAAGCTGATGGCACAATTTGGGAATTTGGTGGGAAAAGGTTGATGGTGGCATGGGCTGTGTGACAAGGCGCGCATGCATTGCATGAACCAGATGTCGTCCAAACCCAAGTCTTCAATTTCAGTTTTCAAAAGAATTAAGTCGGTTAACATGGCTCTTGTCCATCGTTGACCCAAATTTTGTTCCCGGACTCATTTTGGAGGAAAAATGGTTCAATCACACTCTTGGTCACAGCACACACATTCTCATCTGTGCGCATGGTACAACCATAGGGACTATGAGTATTGTTCATGTCCACTAGCATACCAGTCTCACGAACTCTTTACAGAAACTGGCATACCACAGTCGCCTTGGATGCTTCGTTTTGGCCCAAACTTTTTTCAAAAAACTCACTGTTTGGACTACACAACAGTCACTTTGGAAATAGGTTTTTAATATTTATCAACGTTGTTTAAGCGAAAAGCGACTCATTACGTTCCGCGGATGATGTACGATGCTTAGTTTCTGTCAAGATTTCGAGCGGTAAACAGTTGTCAGTGTCGAAATAACTTATGATTTACAAAAAACACTAGATGGCGCACCATGTACTTGGTTGAGGATGGGCCTAGTATTCTGCTAAGCTAGTTTTGTGGAACAAATATTCGTTACTTTGTGAAGAGGTGATATACCATATTTTGCGAAGGTAGGTAGGAAGATTTAGGCAGGTAATGCATTATCCTGGAAATCGGATAACTTCAGTGAAATGAAGCGGAGTGAGTTTGCGAATGCCAGAGGAACAGAGGAGGTGTTGCACTCTTTTCATCAGGAAATAAATCTGACTCTCCCTCAATATGTGGGACCTCTTACGGTGAACGGCAGTCCAAGTTTCTAGGTCGAAAGTTAACCTGCCAGCTCAATATCCAGGAACATGCGAAGAAGGCCTCCAAGCTCCTCTAATACTGAAAAATGGCTAAAGGGGGCAAATGGGGACCACGCATGGTCTATTGATGCCATTAATCAGACAAACTCTGCGATCGAAGAGATCATAAACTGCAAACCGCTTGATAGGGGTAGTGGTTGGATGCGTATGTATCAGCGGAGCACTAAGAACAACTCCCTTCGTAGCTCTGAACATACTCCTCAATCTCTCACCCATAGACTTTATTGGTAGACAGGATAGACCGCAGCTAGTTAGGGGATCAGCCTAAGATCGCTACATTTGACATACGCTCAACAACACATTCTTGATAGTCTTCTGCGAATCTTCACAGATGTTGAACACTGAATACATCCTAATTATTACAAAAATTAAATTAATTATGTAATAGTTGGTTTATATAATTCATATAAATTAGTAGGCTACCTTATCATAGCACTGTATAAAACTTAGTTAGACAATTAAACTTAACTTTCTTTTAGTACACTAGGCGATAATACAGTGCTATGATAAGGGTGTGCTCGCACTCATGGGCATACATTAACTGTGTCGTCGGCGTAATTGATCCTTGACGAGGGATGCGTCTTTCTTTGCTGTTGAATCGCTTTATGAGAGGAACCAATTTGGCTGAGGCGGACTTCATTATTTTGAGGGGCGCTGTAATGAGGTTGACATAAGGACCGAAGGCGCGGCGCGGCTCGGCGAGGGATTCACAGAGGAATTAATGCATATAAAGACTGCTAATGGATTGGATGGAATTCGCAACCGCTATGCGATCAAGGTCTGCGAAGTCAGCGGTTGGGAGCAGAGGGGAGGCGCATCTTTTCGAATTCGCAGGCGGCCTGACACTTGTCATTATTAAGCGGATTTAATCCAGTTAAGAACAGATTTTGACAAGCAACAATTAAAAGGCGGATAATTTGAGGAGGAAGCGGCTGCCACCAATTTACGAGTTTTGCTATGGAAACCGGAGATGATAAAAGAATGAAGAATTACATGCCAAATCGATGAGTACTCGAATCTTCACTCAATCTGACGAGAATTCCGCCGTCCGACCTAGACGAGCTCAAGATGCAATATCGAGAATGATGATAACAAAGCTGCTTCTCCGAACAGACGCAACAGTGTGACAATTTGCCTATTTTCTTGGAATTTAATGAGAAAATCGACTTGAGCATATAGAGAAAAAAAAGACCTATCGCTGTAAAAAACTGTATTATAGCCTAGTGTACTAAAGGAAAGTTAAGTTTAATTGTCTAACTAAGTTTCAGTTTCGTTTAATTGTTTAAGTTAAGTTTCGTTTAATTTAAGTTAAGTTTCGTTTAACTGTCTAACTAAATGTCAAAGACAAGTTTGTAAAAGGTCACTTCTTGGAAGGCACTTGTTCTTAGCAGTTTAATCCAAATACACGGAATTTTGTAACGTTTCTAAAAATTTCGCGTTTCTTTTCAAAATATATGTATCTACACACATACATATCTAGGTTTCTGGACAAAGAAACCTCAAACAAAGAACACGTTTGTTCGAATCATAATTATATGATTTTTCAACAGATACACCGACAATGGTTGAAGGCATGGGTGAGAGGGGTCTATTCTAATGATCCGAACATGCAGCAATATTTTCGCTTACAGACTAATTGTAGCGTCATATCGGTAGAAAATTTAGCGATTAAACCAACACAGTCTTCATTAAAAACTTTTAAGTACAGTTGAGGGCCGTGTGCGTCGACTTCTATGCACTTGCCTGGGTTCTATTCCCGGTATGACCAAAAGTAACTTTCAGGGCCCCACCACTTTTGGCCATCAAACCTCAACCATAAGTCTCTCAAGGTTGTCTTTATTGACTTAATTGCGTCCTCATAAAATGTTCTATTAATGAGCTCCGGACAACTCTCTTAGGCGTACATTCACTTTGAGCGGACAATTTCTCACGACAGTGGGTCTTGAATTGAAGTTCCATAGATGATGGATTTCATTTCTGAAATAGTGTATTTTGTTTCTTCTGTCTTCATGTTCAGCTTAGTTTGCTTACAATTTCTTGAAATCATTTGAAAATTAAATTTTGTGTGCGTATTCCGTACGTCTGAGAATAGGACGCTGTCTGTTCGTTAGTGGGAGACTCAGAAAGTTGCATCTTTGTGTTACACTCAAAAATGGTCCGTTTTGAGAAATAATCGCAATGAAATGCCTTTTTAATTGGCATCTCAAGCCCAAAAGATGTTTGTTTGTGGCTTAGATTTTGGCACATTGTGTTTTTCACACGAACAATTATACGTGGCATCTTCTCGCATTGGTAAGCCATCCAGTTTGTTTGTGTAGGCTAAAGATGGGCTCACTTAATGAATCGTCCATTCCATAGCACTAAGAGACTGGTCATTTTTCTTTTTTTTTCATTGTGTTGAGCGATATTACACGAGGAATAAAAATTATCCCTTTTCTCAATCGACTCAACCATCAACATAAACTACTCTCTTGAGTGAAAGAGAGGATGGCCAACGATAGGGTGAATCAGAGAGGACATGCATGGGCAATCGTCTTTGGATCGCGAAAGGGTACGGTCGTTGGTTTACCCGTGGTACCTATATTTCTAACTTAATAATTGTGATATAATTGTAACTGGTGCGATCTCAATGGACTAAGCTTAAATATTACTAAATGTCATTCTTTTTCTGTTTACCATGTATTGTCACCCGTAATATATGACTATTCGATAGGTGGAACTTGTTTTACTAGGAAAACGGAAATAAAAGACCTTGGTGTAATTTTTTCATTTCATATCGACTACATAGTTGCAAAAGCTAATTCAATGCTTGGATTTTTGAAAAGAACATGTGCTGAATTTTCGAATCCATATGCCCTAAAATCTGTCTATATGTCCATTGTACGTCCTCATCTCGTGTATTGCTCAGTAATATGGTGCCCTTTATATAAGAACTCTATAGTGCGCCTAGAAAAAGTTCAAAAGTCATTTACTAGATTTGTTATAAAAAGAATGGGGTGGAATCTTGACATCATGCCACTATATCCTACAAGATGTGCGTTAATAGGTTTAGATAATTTAGAACGAAGACGAGGTGATCATAGCATAATGTTAATTTATGATATTCTTTCGTATTGTGTAATTTGCCCTGAGCTCCTGCAAAATGTAAGGTTTTACGCACCGGAAAGAATTCTTCGAACCCGAAAATTCTTATTACAACTAAAACATTTGTATAATTATGGCTTTAATGAACCGTTAAGTAAATGTATAAGTCAATTTAATTCCGTTTGTGTAGAAGTAGACCTATGTGATGAGAGACAAAAACTTAAACAGTCTATTCCAAGATCTTGGACAATATCCCTTAATTAATCTAATTTAAAATCTATAATTATTTATTACAAAATATATTTATTCAATTTAATGTACTTATTTATTACTAAATCTATTTATTCAAATATTTATTTAATACTTTGTTGTCCTATATTTATTTACTTATAATTATCAAAATGTTCCTATCATGTACTTAGATTATACGAATATTATCATAAGGTTCCGAAATCTGTAAGAGTTAAACTCGGTAGATGGAATAAATACATAAATAAATAAATAATTTTGAAAACTAAAAATTAAATTTATTAGTTAAGATAATAAAAGTACAACGTTTGATGATTTGTTATTTTCATAGGCCGTTATCGTTCACAGCGCTCCATACGTCTTTCAGTCGTAAACACATCCCCTACACCACACACTTACAATAAGTTAGTTATTTTATAGTTGACTATTAAAATATTCACCAGAAATAATTTATATAGAAAAACAAAATCACGCGGGTCAGCTAGTTATTCAATAAGATTCAGTTTATTAAAATAAAATCTAACTTCCAATTAAGCTCTCAAACCGGATCGTCTTATACACGACTTGGACTTTGAATAAATTTTTATTTTTGTTGTTCATGGTCATCATAGGTCTTTTTTTCTATATATGCACAAGTCGATTTTCTCATTAAATTCCAAGAAAATAGGCAAATTGTCACACTGTTGCGTCTGTTCGGAGAAGCAGCTTTGTTATCATCATTCTCGATATTGCATCTTGACCTCGTCTAGGTCGGACGGCGGAATTTTCGTCAGATTGAGTGAAGATTCGAGTAATCATCGATTTGGCATGTAATTCTTACCAGCCGTCTCCGGTTTCCATAGCAAAACTCGTAAATTGGCAGTACCCGATTCCTCCTGAAATGGTCCGCCTTCTAATTGTTGCTTGTCAAAATCTGCTCTTAACTGGATTAAATCCGCTTAATAATGACAAGTGTCAGGCCGCCTGCCAATTCGAAAAGATGCGCCTCCCCTCTGCTCCCAACCGCAGACTTCGCAGACCTTGATCGCATAGCGGTTGCGAATTCCATGAAATCCATTAGCAGTCTTTATATGCATTAATTCCTCTGTGCATCCCCCGCCCAGCCGCGCCGCGCCGTCGGTCCTTATGTCAACCTCATTACAGCGCCCCTCAAAATAATGAAGTCCGCCTTAGCCAAATTGGTTCCTCTCATAAAGCGATTCAACAGCAAAGAAAGACGCATCCCTCGTCAAGGATCAATTACGCCGACGACACGATGAGTTAATGTATGCCCATGAGTTCGAGCACACCCCGGGGGTGGGTGATGGCAGAGTGGTGTTCATGCTCGTTGAAAGCTACATGTGTCGTACACATCTCCTACATAAGTGATTACCTCGGATGCACAATCCTTTTGCAAACCAAACCGAAAAGGGGAAAAAATGTGTGAATGCAAGTTCCGGCTGCTGGCAGCGAGGCATGTCCGCAAACAAACATAAATTATAACAAGACCACGAGAGCAGGCTGCTGCTGCTACTGATGCTGATGCTGCTCGTCTTCCTTTTCTTTTCTTGTCTTCTTTTCGTTTTCAGTTTTTAAGGATTACGTTTGATGGCATGGGAAATTGAAAAGGGCTTCAGCACTGAATGCTAGGCAGCAGCTCCTTTGTCGAAAGCCCCACTCACGACAGCTCCTTACAGAGGATGGGGGTGGTGAGGCGGTGGTGGTGGTGGGTGGCTAACACACCGTCAGTTCGCAGAAGGCCACTCTCCGGAGGTCGC
Source organism: Eristalis intricaria (assembly GCA_964034865.1). Lineage (NCBI taxonomy): Eukaryota > Metazoa > Arthropoda > Insecta > Diptera > Syrphidae > Eristalis > Eristalis intricaria. Next base: position 66,662,604 of record OZ035877.1, read on the forward strand.
CACAGCACTCCAGTGCCGAGATATATCCAACAACGTACGACTGAATTGGATGCCTCTCATGTTTAATGTTGTCACCATTTTGGTTAATATAAAATTACTTGTCGAGGGATACCCCCGAAATGGACGTGCTTGTGACGAGAGTAGGTTCCTTCCTCGGTCTTCGTTCTTCGTTCTTGGTTCTTGGTTGTCGGTCCTTGATGCTGGTGCTGGTGGCAACGGAGTGATCTTTACAGTGCTCTGGCGCCCCTTTATGGGTGGCCGGGATTCTTGCCTCAAAGAGCACTCCTGCTGCTGCCAGCGGATACCATTTCGAACGCAAATTCGTCGGATGGTTTAAGTTCAGATTTTTCGTTTAAGCCTTAATTTAAATTCATGTCATGTCTTTGCTTTTCAATAGAACCATCCGGGAGTGCCCCGGCGGCGGCGGCGGCGGCAGCCATGGGCCTGGGATGCAAGCGGTGGAGGCGAGGAGGAGTGCACAGTGTGCTCTGTGGGCATGCGGCCGTTGAGTCGGGTAGGGTAAATTGATATGGAGCGGATACATGCGGTGTTCCTTGGAGTGTTTCATTAGCATTATTGATTTCTTGTGTGTATCTGTTTGACTGACATCCGTTTTTGTATTTTTTTTTTTGCTCTCTTGGAAGCGAGCAACGAGTGACAAGTTGTGACTCCAACATTTGACCATTTGATTGGATTTGCTTGATCAGGGTTACTGACTTGTTTTCCCTTGGAAACTACACAAAAACATGTGCCCGGGGTAAATTTGTTTGATCTCTCTTAAGGGGGAGGAGCAATTTGCATTTTAAGCAAATAATCCAACAGAATCGAACGAAGGATTGACACAAGTTGATGTGGCAGCTTAACAACAAGATGTAATGAACTCGTCCGTTCTTACTTATTTATCAGGCCAACGATCCTTGGAGGGTCAGAGCTTACCTTCCATCGTTAACGGTGTTGAGCACGCTGCCTTGCCAAGCTGTCTTGCGTCCGCGATGACTTGGCCTTTATACCGGAGGTTCGGTCTTCCTCTCCTTTTCGAACCAGGAGGCTCCGATTCGAGGACCCTCTTAGGTTGTAGCCAAGCCAGTGCAGATTTTCGCCTTCCAGACTACATCCGCATCCTGGTACAGCCCGTAGAGTTCGCGGTTGTGTCTTCTCCTCCATTCACCTTCCTCGCAGACGGGACCATGTGTTCGACGTAAAATTTGTCTCTCGAAGGCACCGAGAATCAGCTCCGCAGTTTTGCTTATCGTCCATCTTTCAGCTCCATATTAAAGGACTGGCAAAATAAGGGTTTTGTAGAGCATAATTTTGGTCGTTCGATTTAAGAGTTTTGAGCCCAGTCAAGGGCCATCCTACGGCGGATCTCCACAGAGATGTCGTTCGTGGACTTCACTCTGCCCCAAGGTGGACAAACTCCCTTACTACCTCAAAATTGTAGCTGCCGATCGTAATGTTTTGACTAAGCTGGTGTGTGACGGAACGTTTCTTGGTCGACAGAATATATTTGTCTTGTCCTTATTGACAATAGGATTCGGCTGTTCATCACTCGCCGTAAAAGCTTCCACTACGGCACGTTGGGGACGCGCGGCGATGTCGATGTCGTCTGCATATCCCAACAGTTGGACTGACTTGTGCACGATAGTGCTATCTTATCCAGTACCAGATTGAAGAAATTGAACACTACAGTGCATCTCCTTGCCGAAATCCGGTGCTGGTTCCAAACGGCTTAGAAGTCCTTGCACGGTGCATAGCGTATTTATTAGCGTAGTGCCACACAACTGGATTAGTTTTTTCCGGGTTCCCGAATTCGACCATCGCAGCAAATAGATCCTTGCCATGAATGCTGTCATATGTGGCTTTGAAATCGATAATCGGTGCTTATGGATTTTAAACTCGCTGGTCTTCTCCAGGATCTTAGTGGATGGTCTATAGTCGATTTGCCGATCCGAAAGCCGCACCTGTACTTGCCGATTAGTGCGGTGCAGAACGGCTTTAGACCTTCACACCATACGCTGTACAGGATCTTGTAGTCGACGTTGAGCACGGATATACCTCTGTAGATGTTGCAATAGGTAGAATCGCCTTTTTGTGTGGATATTGTACACATATTCCAGTCGTCGTCTTCCCAAATTCTGCAGATGATCTGGATGCAGAGACAAGTCTCTAGCACCATCATGCACAACCTGGAAACATTTTTCACTTCACTGTTTCTCTTCCACAAAAGTTAAACACTTCCTTTGACGCACTTGGCATAATTTTCAATTGAATCGCAAATAGAAATGTTGTTGAAAACTTTGAAAAAAGTTCACTAATCTCTGAAACATAGATTCACGATGGGAACGAAGTAAGAGAAAAATGCTAAAGTTTCAGAGCGGTAATCCGGAATGGTTGAATTAGGGAATTGAGTTGCCGGTAGACTTCTATGATCTGGTCCCAACATCACGCATGAAATCGAATCCTGGACGACCTTCGAAAAATAACGAGAACAACGAAAATGCTACGAGTGAAATGGCTACTGTCGAAGAAGTGTCTTTAATTGATTGATGTTGGAGGAGATGCGGAACATCTGAGAGCTTGTTATCTAGTTCTCCTGCAGGGGCTATGAATCTGAAAGACGATCAACAAAGTTAAGACATGATAAAAATATTACTCCGGAGTAGCTTCAAGTAAAGGGTTTTCCAATAGGGACTTGAAAACTTGAAGGCACTCTTTCACTAATCATCAAACTGTCACGGTCAATTTATTCAGTCAACTAAAAATTTCCGTCATGGTGAAGTACACGAACGAGCAACGTCTGAAAATTATAAAAGTTTTCTACCGAAATTCGGAGTTGGTGACCGCAGCTTGAAGAGCGTTGTCTCCAATTTTCGGTAGTATTTCTCACCCTAGTAGATAGGCAATAACAAGTTTAGTACAAAAATTTGATACATACATTTTGGATGTTCTCATCACCCTCCATCGTCGGCAAGTTGATAATTAATCTTATTTTACTACAAAAAGTCCCTTATTCATTTAAAATTATACCTTTATAATGGTAGATCTGTCCGTTCTCTAACTCCATCAAGTCATAAGCTTCGAAATCGGTGAGACAATAGGTTGGTCGAAGTGTTGAAAATATCGCTGCCATTCAGGAATCAGTAGCAAATGATCCAAATCAGTCAATTCCATGGCGTTGTCAAGAGTTGGCATCGCTCAGACCACATTATGGTGTATTTTGATCCAACGGACTCAGGAATTGAAGCCGATGGAACATTTGAAGCGATGTACGTTCTCCGAATGGGTACTGGAGAAGATGCGCCAAGATGATGAATTTCATCTCAAAAAATGGGGCAGTCGATAGGCCGCCTCGTTAGTGCGATTTAACGCCGCTTGACTTGATTTTCTGTGGGCTACGTTAAGTCATTGGTTTATGCGAACAAACCGACGACATTGGAAGAAGTCAGAGCCAACATTGAACCCGAAATAGCGGCCATTTCGGCAAAAATGTGTGGCCAAGTCATTGAAAATTGGGTCCAACGAATGGACCGCTGCAAACGTGCCCGCGGTGGCCATATGAACGAAGTCGAGTTCTATTCATAATTGTTTTGATTCTACTTCAAGTCGATAATACATTTTTTGAGATATCTGAAATGGTTTAATTAAAAAAAAAGTTGTCAAGTCCTTATTGGAAAACACTTCACTTTTCAGTAAAAAAAAAAAACATGAGACAGCAGCTTAGAAACATCGATCCGAATGTGTAGAGATGTCATAGTACCGAGGTCCATAGAAAAAGGAACCACACTTCATCTTTAAAGCTGATCAAATCGAATGTTAGATGTTTTGGTAAAGGACAACCTTTCTAACTTCCTATCAACTCTTAGAAGAGTCCCTCAAGGGTACATTCTTGGCCCACTATTGTTTTCACAACAATATCACTCAATCGGCAGCAAAACCTTAAGGAAGTTCGGCGGCTTATCATCGAATCCATTTGATTCAATTGACTTTCAATAATATGCAACATCAAAACTATTCGGGGACACTTCATCGGCATCACCCACACGATCACAGTGGTACCAAATAAAGGGGTCATTATGCCGAGAAGACTCAGAGCGTTGACTTGTCCATCAAAGAGGAATGCAACAGCCGTTATTTCGCAGTCATCGAGTACGATCATCCACTCGCAGCTGTCCAAGCCGTCTCAATATTGGACCGTCAGATGCAGTTGTAATATCCTGATGGTCGTTCGTTTGGTTCGCACACCCGACAAGAGCGAAGGTGGAAAATTACCGGAAGGTTTGCGTGGAGTTGGTCTGGGACTCGGACCGAATGGCGAACCCCTGCAGGTGGTTGCGCACAAAGTGCGAAGCATTAGTCAACGCGAGTGGAGGCCGAGGAAGGGGATATTCAGCGAAGCGCAGCCGTAGTCAAGTTCGAGGAGTCCCAGTTGCAGAATACGAAGAAGTTCCATTGGTGCCAACGTCCAACCGGGTACCAGCCAAAAGACCTCGTGCGGATCGAGAACGAGTCAGCAGTCACGGGCGAGTCGGAGAAGCTGGTACCAACGGCAACACTGGGCAAGATGAATCGACGGTGCGAGTTACCGCGTGGAAGTATCGACAGGGACGACGGCCACACGATCACAGTGGTACCAAAAAAAAAGAGGTCACTGGACCAAACGAATTAGAGTTCTGTTTTACTTAACAAATATCAGTGGCCTTAATCCTTGAGAAGAGGAGCAATCTCTGGATCCTTTGCATAACCAAAACCTTTTTGGGATAAAAGGAAGAAGCAATGGTGACGATACAAATTTTTGATTAAACAGATTACCGTCAACACCATCGAGGCTTTCAAGACGGCTATTCAAGATGCAATGATTCTCCTCTGTGTCCTCACATTTCCTCCCACATCAAGGGAAGAAGCGCTTTAACTTTTCGACTTTCTAATTACGGTATCTCTTGGCTTATCCTCTTTCATGGATGCGCATTTTAAGTTATGACTTAATCGCACCTCACTCGCAGCAATGCCGTGAGGTTTCATTTCAAGGAACAATCAATCATGTGTGAATTCACCACACGACGAGCGCACGAGTGATGCAATGAAACATTTGCGTTCCCTTGGAAAACTTAAAAAATAACCTTTCATTGCATGTCACTGTCACCTCTAATCCACAAAAAAAAAAAAATAAGTAAAAAACAATTCAAACAATAATCCGTCAGCAATCAGCAAAAAATCAAGGATTGACTGCACAACATTCCGTTGAAAAAATATCCACCATTCCGGGGATTCAGTTCCGTAATCACAGCCACACCCAGCCACCACCACAGTCGATGCATCGGAAATTGTTTTCGAAACACTTCTAGTGGAATTCATTTGCCAGGATAAAGTAAATACAAATAGCAGGTGCCTTCTCCATGCCAAGGCGACTGCCGCCGCCGCAGCAGCAGCAGATTCCTCACCAAAGCCTGCACTGAAGTGCTCGTGTTCGCTTTAATCCCCAGTGCAAGCAATCGCTGCTGGCTGCTGGCTGGTGGCTGCATCGGAAGCAGTCTCTAAACTGACTATTCATATCCTTGTTACAACTGTTGGCAGGAGGCTTTAACCGAAGCCCGTGATGAGGAAAAGTAAGAAGGAAAAACACTGAGTGAAAAATCGATTTCAATGGATGTCTCTGCCGAAGCGAGGCTCCTGGACTGTTCGGTGCGACTGCCCTGGATCCTCGTGCACGAGCAACGCATTGTATAGCCGCCGCCGAATGCATCTCGTCTGCGCACACCACAATGTAAATGAGTGTATCCTTGGACGGCTGTGTGTAGGTGTGTGTGGTGAGGGCTGAGGGAGCGTGTGGTTTTTGTGCAACTTTTCAAACTTAATTGCCTGTCAAATCTCATCAAAAACCTGTCAGCTTACGGCGTTGGGCGCCCGACGAAAGGTGTGCGTGTGCACATCTGGGCGTGCAAGGCAATTAAAAAGGGAAACAAATGAAAGACATGCTTTCGGGATTAAACCGAACGTAATTCCTTAATTGAGTTACGCAACAGACTAAACAATCCAACGGATTACTTCCACCGACTGGAGCAAATCAATAAGCGATCTGCTTCGGCGGCGGGTTAATCATCGACGATGCCGGAATGAGTTTGACCATTTGGGCGTAAAGTTCATAAGTTTCTGGCAAAGTTTCCCCTGCCTCGGTGGGGGGGACGGGGGAGGGCGCATGGAGTTGATAATCGCAGTCGATGACGGCTCGAGGCTGTGCTCGGGGATGTGATGATGTGAACACAAGTCGAGTGTCACGTCTCTGGCGGAGAGTGTGGCAGGTTCTAATGAACTTGTCTTGCCATGAAGTGACTGTGAGTGTGTGGATGCAATGCAACCAAAGAACGGAAATCGAAAGGACACACGCAGTAATCTCATTTTGGAGGGTGCGTCCCCCGTTGGAGTTCACTGAACACGTAGTTCCTCGCCTTCTCTCACGCTTCCTTCGACTGTACAAAAAAGGACTAAGCATCGACAGGTGACTGTTTGTGTCCCAGACAATCACGAGCGTTCACGTTGCGCAAACATTTGTCGAACACACTCGTATCTCGCGTGGACCCCTTGGCCCGTGTGACATTCACAAAGGACACACCTGCAGACCGAAGGGTCGGTTGACACAAGTCGAACAAATTCCATTCCAAGGAGTGTGTCGTGTGTGGTATTATGCAATAACTTGTTTATTCCTTAACGAGATCATTCAAAGGATATCACTCAATCCGAGACATAAAAGCCGCTTTCAGTCACTGTGCCCCTAACAATCTGTTCAATGAATCCATCACATTATTAGATGAGTCCCCCTCCGCTCCGGGCACAACCCAAGTTGATAGGGAAATTCCGAGAAAAGGACTTGTGGACTGCTGGCCACGACACGCTCCAGCACACATGTGTGCCATTGAATGTCTCTGCGGGGCAGGGAGGCACTGCCGGCTGATTCTTGGACTTTTAACTTTATCCCTTCGCTTATGAAGAAACGACACTGGACTTGGAATGGTGCTGGGGTGGCGTCCCATTTCAAATTATGTTACATCACAGCGTCCACACAATGGGCGGACTGCCTGGCCAAGCCAACTTCGACTCGCTCACTCCGACTAAATACACTACCGCATTCCGACGCAGTCCCTTGGGTCCTCCCTGTGTACCAATCGATTATGTAATAATTAGATTGATATCCTTGAAGGCACGTTCAATGACATTGAAAAATAACTATGCCAAGTCTGGAGCCTCCCCCCGCATGGGTGAGGTGGGGGTTGGGATTTTTCGGATTCCGACTTCATCGGCAGCGGTAATTAAGACTCGGACTGCTTTTACGGGCTATTTCGGTTGTCGCCGAGCACTCACCGTGGACACAGTTTTAAGTTATTTGTTGCGTAAATTGATGATGGTGATTCACCGTCGATGATTGTGCAGCGAATGGATTGTTTTATGGGCGTTCAGTTGTCCTAAAATGATGATTGCTTCGAGGACATCTCGGCGGGGACGCGTTTCCATATCGCGAGGATATCCTTTTTATGGGAGGACATTTTAACGATCACTTTGATGTGTTTCTAATTAGGGAAATTCTTAAAATAAAAAATTCAATTTTTTTTATGCCGTGATAGCGCGTTTAGTTTTTAACTTCGTCGTGGGGCCGGCAATGGTGTGGCGAGGAGGAGGTAGCGCAACCCGCGTGAAAAGGTGAACTTTGTTTTAGGGACCAGTGAGCAATCTAAGCTGCCGTCCACTACGTTTCCCTGTTTTAAGGCCTGAGGGGCTTTCCATGCTTCGTCTCTTTATAATTGTCTTTCTTCCGCTTCGTTTTCGTATTTGACTTTTCCGACCCTTTATTTATCGGGCGACTGCTAATAATAATTATATAATACTAGCGTTACCTCGTCCGCTTCGTTAGGAGTTTCCTTTATTTGTTGCTAAACTGGAAAACATTTGTTTTTTCTTTCAAATGAATTTATTGCTTGGATCTGTGATAACCAATAGAGTAGAAGCTGCGTGGATCAAGCTAGAACACTGCTCGTAATAGTTGAGCAATCTCGGTATCATCGGTGCATAACGTAAACATCAGTGACTCTCTTACAGTAAAGCAAGGATGCCCACTCACTTCTCAACTGTTCTCAATTGTCCTGGATGAAACTATGAAAGAAGCTTCCGCGCAGAGACGTGGAATAACTAGATGTGCCGGATTGGAGATAAATATGCAGAAGACTAAGAGCATGAGAATCAACACCTGCAACAAAGGAGGCATTACCATCGCAGGAAGCCCCATCGAATATGTAGATAGATTCTCCTATCTAGGTAGCATAACAACAACACCAGACACCAGACGGCGCAGAAGCAGATATTGATAACAGGCTTCGAACAGAAAGAGCAGCATTCGGACTACTACGACCTACATGGAGGAGTTCCCAGATTTCCAGAAACACGAAGCTCAGAATATTTAACTCATGTGTTAAAAATTGTAGCGAAATCTGGTTGATTTCGAACATCATACAGAAACCACAGGCGTTCATCAACAAATGTCTCCGTACGAATATTCCAGCCAAACAGCATCAGGAACGTGGATCTGTTAGAAATGACAAGAAAGGAACCAATTGTGACACATGATGGATATACCATCAGCCGAAGCATTGCCAGAATGGCGTTAGAATGGAACCTTCAAGGCAAAAGAAGAGAGATCCTACAAGACGATCGGTACTCCTGGAATCAGGAAAATGCATTCTCATTTGGGATATTGTTACCAATTTGAAAATGCAACCAATTGAGTGAAATGGAGTTGCCAATTGGAACCCGTATCCTCCTTAGAGCCGTGAGGAAAAAAAAGACTTAAGGTATTGTGGCTCTGTGGTCTGCTTGGATAATCGAATTTAACATCATTCGCAATTCACGCTTGACCTCTTTCGAGTCACTGAGAATGCTCAAAGAGTATTCCTATCTAGAAAAAGCTTCTCAACTTCGTCGTTCGGAGTCGGCATAAAGCTATAGGTCTCATCCACTCGTGATAAAACAATAGCACGCACAGCACCAGTGGTTGTTGTTGAAACTACGCCCAGATCCGGATTGTCCCGCCACCCACGCTCTATTCACTTTGGGGTATGTGAGAAATGCTTTTGAGAAAGTTTCTTAGAAAATTCTCAATACTCTGCCGGATTTATTTAGCTGCATCTGAGGAACAAATCGGTAAGGAATGGCAAGTAAACCCTTACGTTAACATATTTGGATCTTCTCTGAAAAAATATCTAACAGAGATCTGACTCCGCCTCAGTACAATTGTTAAACGGTATTGAAAGACCATCGAAGCACTTAGAAATTGCACTTAAAATGGATCAAGCTCAATTTCAATCAAGAAACGAAATTGATCTAAACTTATCTGCATATTTTTTTCTAGTCCTTTAAAAATTTGTAGTACCGTCGCGAAAAGAGGGTACAGTAGTACGGAGGTGTCGAAAGTAGTACATATCCTCTATAGGAGTACTTTCGGCAACGATGGGCTACATACATGTGCGAAAGAGTTATTTTCCAAATTCAAACCACACGATTGTCCCTGCGCCTTATTGCTGGTCATTGCAAAGACCTTTTTTCTATAAAGCTGAAATGACAGCATAACAAAAGTCGTGGACTATTATAAACTACACAAAAAGGGAATTGAAGCTCCAAACGCATAGAATCCGTTGCGTGCGTAGTGTCGTGTCAAAAAGAGTGGGGAGAGGGAGTGAGACAGTCCACAAGTGAAATTCACCACGACGGATGGAATTGGCCAACTCTTAAGGCTGAATCACAAAGGCACGTTCGCGAAGTCGGTCTTTGATAGGCAGCAGCCTCAGTTTTCCATATTGAAATGAACGCGTGCGCTTACCCTACAAATTACTGTAAATAAAATTCCTAGAAACAATTAATTACTTGCGGAGATAATCGTCCTAGTTTGCCAAAAATTCAAATTGAGAAATTAATTTTAAAAAATTGTGAATGACTGGCTAGTAGCTCTACCTAGAAATATGTGCTCGCACTTACGATATTCCGGTCTGTGAAAAATCAACGCGCGACCGCCCCATTCGACTTAAACATAGGATTTATATGTATCCTACTGAAAATGTCAAACATCGAACGCCTGAACGCGTCGTTGCGATATATGTACATACAGTCAATCAAATTCATTTCGTACAGCAGGTGCGAAATTATAATCTTAACTTTGCGAAAGAGCACCAATCCTTCTTCTTCGTCTTCAGGTGACGCTACAGTTCGTGGTGGACCTGGGCCTCAACCAGTAAGCCACTCCAGCTGGCACGATCTTTTGCCAGCTGTCTCCAACTGCGCACACCAAGTTGGTTGAGGTCCTTCTCCACCTGGGTGCGCCATCGAATCCGTGGGCGTCCTCTATTGCGTTGTCCCACTGGTTCGGAGTCGAAGACTCTTCGGGCTGGAGCAGTGTTGTCCATGCGCTCTACATGGCCCAGCCATCTTAGACGTTGAATCCGTAGACGCCTGACTAGGCTCATGCCGCTGTACAGCCCGTACAGTTCGTGGTTGAATCTTCTCCAATAACCATCAACGCAGACAGGACCAAAGGTTGAACGCAGAACTTTTCTCTCGAAAAGACCAAGTGCTTCTTCATCCGCTTTTGTGATTGTCCATGCCACCGCACCATAGAGCAGGACAGGGACGATCAAGGTGTTATATAATGTTAGCTTGGTTCTTCGAGAGAGGACTCTACTACTCAATTGCCTCTTGGGCCCAAAGAAACAGCGATTGGCAAGAGTAATTCTGCGTTTAATCTCGGTACTGGTGTTGTTCGTACTGTTCACTTGCGAGCCGAGGTAGACGAAGTCCTTGACTACCTCGAAGTTATAGCTGCCTATGGTGACGTTTTGGCCAAGTCGTCGATGTTGTGCGTTCTTTCTCAATGACAGCACATACTTCGTTTTGCCCTCGTTCACCGCTAAACCCATTTTGACTGCCTCCGCTTCAATACTAGCACACGCTTCATTGACGGCTCGCTGTGTTCTGTCAATCACGTCAATGTCATCCGCGTATGCTAACAGTTGTATGGACTTCTGGAAGATCGTGCATCTAGTGTCCCTTGGCTGTGGTTTCACTAGATAGTAGATAGGGACAGAAGGAATCTCGTGAATCCATTCATGCGCGTCACTAATTATATGACGAGGCATTTGGCTAAAAGAGCTCCAATCCAAGGAATTTTAATTTTTAAGGAAAACTGTACTTTTTATACATGAATCCAAATTTAATGTCTCAGGATCGGATGGACGGCAAATGGTATGGCGAAAACCAAATACCGACCTTCTACCTGAAAATACCGTCGCAACAGTAGAGCATGGTGGCGGTCGGTGATGGTTTGGGGTTGTTTCTCGGCAGCTGGGGTGGGAAAAACTTCATATTATTGACGGAATAATGGACCACAGGAAATATATTGATATTTTAAAGCTAAATTTGGCAGAAAGGGCACGGAAATTAGCTCTGCGCAACGATATCACTTTTTACCAAGACATTGATCCAAAGCATAAAGCTTACAATACCTGGATGTGGCTGATATACAATCGTCCTAAAGTGATGGAAACTTCACCCCAGTCACCGGATATTATGGAAAATTTATGGGACCATTTAGACCAGCAAATAAGAAAATTACCAATTAGAAATGCAACAGACCTAAAAGAGAAGAAGAGAGAATTGGAACAAATTTCGGTTGAAACTACTAAAAAACTTGTCCAATCCTTGCCAAATAGGCTTAAGAATGTAATTCAAAATAATGGATATGCCACAAAATATTAAAATTTGTTAAATTTCTTGTTTCTTACAAAAAAAAAAGTTATTTGTGCGAATATGAATTTGTTGTCTGTTAATTGGTTTTTTTGGTTTTTGTTATTAAATGGTCTGTTATTGTTGAGTTATTTCATTTATTTTGTGTTTGACAATAGATGTTCACCAGATTTTTGCTTTTACAAACAAATGACATTGGAAATTTTAGTGGTTCTTGCATAAATCAAAAAAGAGTTTTTTTTTCCTACTGTACGAATATGAGTTTGATTGACTGTAGGTACCACAAATTAGGTACATTTTACAGATATGCCCGACTTATATCACTCTTGCCTCTTCAAATATTTGACAACTATTTCTTATAACGTTTTCTTAAGCCAAATTGACCAATCAGAGGACGGCATTCGCGTTATTTCGTGAATAACCGTCAAAAATTCATGAATGTCTGTCAAAAAATCACTCAAATGCGTTGATGGACTAGGGGGAATCAGCTGTGAGGTCTACGTCTGTAGTACTTTTTTATTATGGGTATTAACTTTCAGTGCGTTTGACAGATGTTTCCATGGAAACTCATTTGAAACATTTTTTTGTAAATGAAATAATACTTTTTGTTTTACTTAGAATTGTTTTTTGAAAAACTTCTAATAATTCAGGAACTTTAAAATTTCGAATTTCTTAGATTTAAGCAAGAGTGGGCAACGTACTCATTTGGCACCTCTTTGCAATCCGGCAACAACGATTTTTGTTGATTCCAAACGCAACAAAATCTGTAAAGCCATTCGCAAGTTATCAAGCCAAGGACTCATTTTCATGAAAAAGGGAATAGGTACTGATGGACAAATCTATTCGGCATTTGATTGTAGTCAGCTTCAAGCGTTAATAAAATTCAAAATCAATAAAGCATCCCAACCGATTTAATTAATATTTTTGTTCATTTAAAGCCATGCTTTGTTTAAATTAACTCCATTTCATCCAGCTTTCCCAATCTATTTCAAAAAGGAAAAAATTAGGCGTGTTTTTTGAGATACTCACACAGTTGAGTAGGAAGATTTCAATTCAAAGCAACAACAAGACCGACTCAAACTTTTACTGGAGGATAATTCTGCCTGCAGCCTCTACTTAAGGTTTCGCGTTTAATAATCTCAAGCATAGGTGGTGTTTCATATCCCACAACTGAATCCAAGATGCCGCTGACAAAAATTCTTGAAGATACAGTAGAATTTTAGGCATTGGTCGAAATAAGATTTAAGATACCGTATCTCAGTTTATAATTCATCCTTTGTTTAATATACAAACGCTTCTAGCAAATAAAACCATACTTCTATTAGCATTGGCAACCAACTACTCCTTGTCAATTTGACAAGGATGTAGCAAGGTCAAGAACCAAATTTTGACATAAAAAAGTAAACCTGAGTAAAGAGTGTCTTTTGAGATTTCAATTACTGTGCTGTTTCAGTATCTCCAAGCAAATACAGGCCCATTAACAAACTTTAACTAACCTCAATTTTAAATGGACAAAATTATTCGTCATAAACTAAAAATACCCAATGTGTCTTCAACGTGTGCCGTCTGTTGTAAATATCTGTAATATCCGTAGAAAAATAATTTAAGAATAATGATAAATTTCTGCCAATTTCACTTCATTACAAATTCAAGCCGAATACCGAAAACTTCTGTCTATCAGTGTATATAAGTTTTGTTTGTTTAAATAAAACAGCCTACTGACTTTCTTGCCCAACTTTCTTAATTTTTCTTTCCTGAAGAACCTTCTACAAAATATTAGGAAACCTAAAAAAAACGTTGAGTGAAAATGGTAAATCCGTTCTCAAGTTATAGCGTGACCAAGCGAAATAACGAATAATTTTATTTTTATAAATGGGTGGGGCCACAGCCCGTAGAGAGTCAGGGCTTAGCTTCCTAGCAACCACTCGTGTTGGTCGCGCTAATTCACGAGTGGATGGCACCTACAATTTACTGCCGTCCCCGAACGGCCAATTTGAGAAGCTTTTTCTAGACAGGAGTACTCTTTCAGCATTGACAGTGAAAGAGGTGGGACCGTGAAAAATGATGTTCGTCGTACCGGGAGCCGAACCCAGGCAGCGAGGGTAAGATGCGTAGGGGTCGAGGTACATACCCACAAAGCCACGGCCACCACCTTCTGTAAGATTAGTCACTCGCTTTTAGAATGTGTCTAGGGGATGAACGGAACTTTTGGGAGCACCACACCAAGTAAGAGCGTTATACCTAAGCAAGAGAACATCAAGCCCGATCAGATGGGGTGAAATATTTCCAACATCGTTTGAGAAAACCTACACAGCTCATTGAACAACCTCACAAATGTGATCATTCTACTTAAGCGCTGTTTTGATAAAGATTCTAAGAATGGAATCGACACAAGCATCATTTATGGATAATGAAAGAGAAGAGAGAGACTTAAGCATTCGCCTAGGTACCAGCATACTGGAACGCAAGCAACGCAATGCAACTAAAAACAATTGAGAAAATTAACATTACAAGAATTTCTTGGAAAAGCTCTGCAATCCGACATTCATGGAATAGTAAGCAGAGACCATTGAAAACTATCGCGTTGAGTTCCTCAGAACTTGAGAAGGAGATACTATTCACTAGAGAATACATCAGTGATTGCAAACAGCGTACTTGCGCCACTTGCTTAGCATCTCATCAAATTTCCTTGCAATCCACTCTTTGTCTCTTCGTGGAAACACTCGCAGCTCTCAAACAACTACTTTACTTGTGGCTTCCTTTGGAATTGCCCTCCGCTGCTTAATCTCCCTCCCAGGAGCCTACCACTGCTCAACTGACTTCTCCTTGACGAAGGGACGACTTATGATTAATCCTTGCACAGCAGCCCTTCTTGTTGTGTCGGCTCGATTCGAAGAAATCGTCTCCGTCTCGTCACTTAATCCATCAAAGAAACCGCTCATTAGCTCTGCTTCGCATGCAAAAGCTCTTGGCCTTCAGCCCGAGTCCCGGAACGCCCTTTACTCAAAGTCCTTTCGAACTTCAATCGAGAATAATCCGCGCCCCCTCCCTCCAAATGACGATTGCTTTTGAATGTCTCAACCAACCAGGCACAGCGCACAGAAATTCATATTTATAGAACGACGAACGACAGGGTGACAAAACTACAATCACATGCATGGTGACATGGATCCCCGGCCAGGGAGGGATCCTTGCCAGCTGATATATTGCTGCCGTCGTAAATGCGTCCTAAAAGGAAGCAATCACGGCGGACGTGAAATGCGAGACACTACGGCCGTACCTCTGGGATGTGGCGAATGTGTACATCTGCTGCTCGGCGGGCGGTTGGGCGGGTGGGGGTTTCTGAGACGAAATGAAACCGAAAACAGAATGAACACCATCGACAAAGTATCTAACAAGGGTTTTTCGGGGTTTATTGAGGGTGTGATGTGTTTTCTTTTGGTTCTCATTTTCCGCTCGCTGGTGGTTAGTTTACACGCAAACACACATTCACACACACGCACGCATACCGCTGCACGAGGTGCTGTGATTCCTGGCAGTGATTTTTTTTTTCAAATAAACCTCAAATGGAATAGCTTAATAATAACGGCAAAATTGTTTACCAATAATTCGGGCCGTCCACGCCCCCGATGGCGACGACCGAATGGGTGGACTCTGACCCGAGGCTTGTTTATTCCTAATCGAATGGCCCACACTAATGGCCAATTCGTTGGGTTTCCCGGCCCCGGGTGACACACAGTGTGTGCGTTGTTTGGTCGCCGAAGAGAAGCCGTATGGTCATGTGGCCATTAAGTTTGTGTTTACTGTGGACGGGTCGAATTTGGCGGCACAAGGGAACGCTGACCGACGGCAAATGATGCATCCTCTTGTGTTTAACGAGTGCCAGGGCGTCGTTAACTTTTGCTGCTATGTGATTTCTTTTGAGCTCGATGGTGGAAATCATGAAGCTTTTTCGATCAGAACTCCATCTGCCACATGATGTCTTTGTCAGAATTTGACCATTTGACTGGGCCAACGACAAGCCAAATTTGTCAACACCATTACACTAGTCCAGGGAGCGGAGCTATGTTGGGTCGTTCGGTCTCTTGTAAGCCCAAGGTACTTGGGTTTAGGTGGAGTCTTGACTAACCTATTTAGTTCCAGAGTCACCGTTTATTTACAATATGTGGTCCGTGTGAGAAAGTGGATCGGGATCGAATCTGGGATGTAGGAAGGTAGGACGACCTTCTGGCCGAGGCTCACTGAGACCAACGTGTTGGGTCCATTGCGCCCACGCTAGGGAGTGTAAAGCTACCGTGAGACCTACTCCAGTTCTATGAACATCCAGATTCATGTGCGAATCTTAAGAGGTTTTTCACTTCAAAAGCTCTTAAGCCCTCCGAGTCTAAGAAGAAGCTCATTCTTTGTCTCGGTAGGCCTGGTCATATGCAGAGCAGGTGTTGGATACATTCTGTTTCTTTATCTCTTCTCTACAGCTTATACAAAAATCGTCATGTTCAGTCCCAATGCATGTGTACCTCTGGAACAGTGGCTGGTGAGGACTCGGCCTCTTATTAGCGTGGGTACGACTGAAGCCGATGGATGATGCTGTTCTCTTCTTGCTCAGCATCGGCCATGAGGCAGGTGCTGTGGCTGCAGTATTCAGGCTAAGCCAGCGAGTACTGGCTTTATCCAGGGCTTCGTAAAGCTTTTTCTGAATGAAGTTGAGTGGGCGTGTGCGCACGTCATTGGCAGAGATTCTCTCAGCGGACTTCGTGGAGTTTCCCTTGGTACTTGGTACCAAGCAGAGGGTCCTGAATGCATTCAGGATATCTCTATAAAGGAGCCTGACTGCAAAGTTCAACCAGCTTCGATGTCAGAGTGACTCATGCTTTGGCGTTTATTGCCGCTTGAATATCAGAAAAGATGGTGATCGATTCGTCGGTACCATTCTGGTCATTCACCGCAAGTGGCAGTCATTTCAGCTAGAAAAGGGTTGCAGCCTTTAGTGCCAGAAATTTTCCAAAGCGGTCACAGAAGATCCCAGTCCCTGCACCAGCTCTCATCTTTGAGTCGTCGGTGCATTGGGCTATTTCATCCTCTCCTATTGTCTAGTTGATATAAACTCTTCTCCGGGACATGGAAGGTAGTCAGTTTGTCCTTTATTCTTCTGTTCTATTCCAACTTTTTCGTATGACTGAAACTTGGTTCGACCTTAACTTGATCAGCGTCAAAGGCTTGATCTGCCTTGGAAATGTAGTCCACGTCAGAAATTTAGTCCGATCCACCAGCCTGGTTACAGTCCGAAACATGTCCCGAGTCAGAATTTTGATCAGCGTCAGAAATTATGTCCGTGTTGCAAACTCGGTTCCAGTTGAACTTCGTCTTAGAATTGGTCCGTATCAGAAGCCTGGTCCGTGTCATAAGCTTAGTTCGCGTCAGGAACGTAATCCGGGTCAGAAGTCTATTCAGTGTGAGCAGTTTCCAGTCAGAAACCTAAATAACCTAAGTCCCAGTCAAAAGACTGCGGTTGTCCGAGCAAGAAAGGTTTGAGTCAGGCACTCCATCCGACTAAGAAACGGTGTGGCATGGACTAATCGGAAACTAGTGTTTTAGTCAGCAACTTGGTCAGAGTCAGAAACTGGATCTGCGCAAGAAACTCGGTTCAAATAGTCTGAGTCTGAAATTTAGTCCGAGACGTCAGAAACCTGGTTCGAGTCATACATGCCGATGGTGGAAAATGGCAGATTGACGGCCGAGGGACTTCACCCGACCCGCATCCGCATTCAACCCTTTTATGGAAACTGACGAACGAACCAAACGATCCAAAACCCCTTTATCTATCCCTTTTTTCTGTTTTTCTGTCACTTTTGAATTTTCCTGTTAAGTGTTCTTAAGAATAGTTATGGATGCCATTGGCATGTTTCTGGATTTAGAATGGAACAAAATGATTCCCGAACAATTCGTTAGAAAATAAGAAGTAGGGCGAAGGATGAAGGTGAAATCACCGATACCGCATGATAATTCGTTCATTATTTTACGTAAATTAAAAGAATGCCATTACAAAATCGTTGCTGAATATCCTGCTATCTTTCACCATGGATTACGACAGCGTTTAGAAAAGCTGGTGTGGTTACAGCAAAAAGTAGGTTTAATAGCCGTAGTAGAACAAACAATCGGCGTTTGGAGAAATTGGTACCGATGTTGCCAAGGATCTTAACAGCTTCATTATTCTCCAAAGAGGGCTATACAGATTATCTGCACCTCATAACATACGCATTTATTGCAATGTGAAAGACGAAGACTAAGAAGATCTGTTGCGAAGTTCAATGAAAAAATTCAGGGTCTTCCTTGGTGGAGTTTTAAGCCATATCCGGATGCCGATCTGCAACCAAGAACTCATGGGTTGATTCCTAGAAAGCCAATTTGACCAATTTGGTTCGCAATAGTTGCGTTTTTCATAATAAGATTTTTCTTACACTACTCTACCGACATTCGCTCAACACGAATGCGAACATATTCCCTCCGCACTCAATCCGACGTTTTTCATAATCGGCATTATGGACTTGGCCCGACTTAGAAACAGGGCTGGTCCGAGCCCTGCGCCAAGCGTAGCTCAATTCTTAATCTCTTTTCGCCATAACTTGTTTCCAGATTACACATGAGAGCCTTTTAAAGCACGGCACAAATGTGTCGAATGATCAAATATCCACCATCTCAAAATAAGTAGCTCTGTTCTCTGTTCAGACGGAATCATCTGAGCGAAACTTCCAGAATTTCTTGAACTTGTTGCTTTTGTTTGAATTTTTTTTGTATGAAAAGCGTTTAAAAAAATGCATAGGTAGCTGGTTGGACGGACTTAAATTGGAATAAGGGGAGCTTATAGATGTTTTTTAATTATTTGGGCTTCAGAATGCGCCCTTAAGAGCTTGGCGCCCAGGGGACTTACACATCCTGCACATATGGTGGGTTCGATCCTGCTTAGAAACATGGTCCTATTTAAAAGCTTAGCCCGCATTAAAAAAAGAACTAAGTCCGTGTCAGAAATAAACACTAAGCCGGAAGTATTATTCGAATCAGAGACTTAAGCCCCGTCTTAAAATTGGGTCCACGTCAGAAACTTGTTTCGACCTTAGTCCTGGTCCGAATTGTAAGCTTAAACCTCGTTTTAGACTTGAATATCAGAACTTGGTTCGACTTGATTTGTTCAGAACTTAGTTCGAGTCATAGTCCTTGTTCGAAACAGATTTTTGGCCCGAGTTAAAAGATTTCACCAGAAGCTTAGTCCGTCTCAGAAACTCGGTTCGAGTTGAGACTTGACTCGACTTAGTAACTGGGTCCAAGTCAGAGACTTGAACAACGTGCCAACTGAGCCGAAAACCTATCCCGAGTCAGAATCAGTAATTTGGTTCTAGTTAGTAACCCAGTCCGACTGACAAAAAAAAAAACTAACCTCGAGTCAAAGGACTGCGTCAGAAGATAAGCTCGAGTCAAAGGACTGCGTAAGAAGATAAGCCGAATCGAAAACTGCCCGAATCAGACCAGACCAGAACCTCGTTGTAAACAGCCTCGTCTTGGACTAGATTAGCGTCAGAAACCTGGGTCGAGTTAATAGGCTTGGTCTTAGTGACAAACAAAGATTGCGTTGTAGCCGAAGTCGAAATTTAGTACGCCTCAGAAACTCGGTTCGAGGGGAGAATTGGTTCGACTTCGTCGAAAACTCGAAACGTCCGAGTCAGAAACTTAAACCTGCGCATCAGAAACATGGTCCAAGTCATAAGCTGTCAAAGACCCAGGCAGAGTAAGCTGTTTTATTCTTGTCAGTAACCCGGTAAAACTGAGAAGGTCGGTCCGAGTCAGAAACTTGGTCCGGGTCATAGGCTTGGTTCGAGTCAGAAACTTGATCCGAGTCAAAAAACGGATCTGCGCCAAGAACCCGGTCCAAATCGAAGATTTTCTACGAGTCAGAAACCGAGATTTGATCACCATCAAAAACTTAGTTCGATTCATAGGCTTAATCCGAGTCAAAAATGTGGCCCGGGTCTGGTCAAAGTTAGGAACATGATCCGCATCAAAGGCTTGATCAGGGTCACAGATTTTGTCCGTTCATTAACTTACTGGAAGACAGAAATGTGAACTTTGTGAGCTTGGTTGCCAAGCCTTCTAAATCTGCCCCTTGGGCCAGATGGTAAATGAGTCTACACAGAAAATAAGTCTGGTTCAATTCTGAAACCTCACACAAGTCACAAGATTCAATCACCTGCTGAGCTCTGGTTTCTCAAGGACGACCCAAGAACAAATCGAATTCCCACCACAGTCTACTCCACGAGTGGGGGATCTCAATCACAGGCACCATTCGTTACCCTTCCGTAACATCAACCGTTGCGTGAAATAGAGATGACCAAACAACCGACCGACCCTACACGAACATTCGCTGGATTAAGGCGCTCTCCACCAGTTGATTGCGTTTCATTTACGCTTTGACTGTGTAGCAAAACAAACGTCAAGAGTCCTCTGCCCACCACTTCACATGCAGTCAATCCATCGATCAAAGAACGTCGAGCATCTCCACTTCCTCGTTTTTCCATCAATTCCCCCCACCGCCCCAACAACCGTTAACACAAATTGCTGGAACATGTTGATTCTCATTCGGGTCTCTTTTCTTTTTTTTTTTTTTCTTCCATTGCGTCTTCGATTTCGGTCCCATTGTGGCCGCACCCGTCTTCCTTTCCCAGTTTCGGCAACACGGAATTTCCTCAGCGTACATATTTGCGTTGGGAACGAATCGTGGTACTGCTGTGCCCCCCTCACGCCCTCACATCCACACAAAAACACGGCCGAACAGGAAGGGGGAACATAATTTGAATTCCATGGAAATGTAAGCGCTTCCCGCTGCGGGCGCCCCCGGCCGGGACGCGCTCAAGTATTTCATTTCGAAATCTTATTACAAGTGGCAGTGATTGAAACAAATAATTGTTTTCGAAAGCCCGCGACGAGCGATCAATAATCAGTAATCGGGATGAAAAATTTTCAATTTGGCGCGCAAATACGTCGGCAAACAAATGAGGGTGGCCTCTGCGAAGCGGCTCCGCGCCGTGCGGAGAGTTGCGCCAGAAAAGTGTTATAAGACCGCGACGAACACAGGTAATGTATGGATTCGCAGTGATTCCTCTCCTGATGGTGGGGGACGGCAATTAGGGTTTGTTTACGTTGAGAAAAACAATCTTAAACCCCCTCGTGTAGGGCTTCAAGGGTGCGCGTGATTGAGTTGGATGAGGAGAGGCTGTTTTTCTCATCGGCATTTCATCACTGGTGCGACGGTGAGTGGACTCGAAGGATTCGAGGTGTTCGCTAGGCCGACCAGCCCCACAAACGTCGTTAGAGAGAGGGAGTTCAAGGGCCACTCAATGAAGCCCGCGCCGGGGACGACAGGAGTGATGGCCATTTAATGAACTGTGGATTAATTTGGACGAACTAATCTAGCGATGTCTGCGGGCGCACAAAGTGCTTCGAGGCACAACCGCGTTCTTAATGAACTGCGCACGCTGTCGTGGGTGGGGAGAGTGCAGAGATACGAGTCGGACGGAGCTTAAGTCGAAGCGTAGACATTTCTCTTTGAAATAAACTCTAAGCTGCATGGTATGGCTGCAACGTGTATGGGATTCTGAATGAAGAGATTTTCTTCTCGAAGCTGGTACTGGTTTGGACCAGTAAGTCTCGCTCTCCTCTCAACAAGCCACATGCACTAAATTGGTTTGAGGTTTCCCTCCAACATCCTTTGATGTGGTGTTACATTCCAGTTTTGTACGAGCGATATTCTAAGAATGTTTCCAAGCTTCTGAGAAACACATCGGTTCCTCAGGTTTATGGGAAACTCTACCAACGACACGAAACGGCATCTTAATATTCCACCACCACGGTACAGCCCGTAGAGGGCCAGGGCCTAGCCTCTCAGTAACCGCTCGTGTTTGTCGTGCTTATTCACGAGTGGCACCTACAACTTACTGCCGTCTTCGAACGGCGTAGTTGGAGTACTCTTTTATCGTTGTCAGTGACTCGAAGGAGGTGGACCTGTGAAAAATGACTTTGGTCGTACCGGGAATCGAACCCATAGGGCCCCATAGTTATCACCAATTATTTCATTTAAATTTTGGATAAGACCTCATCCGATTTGAGTAAGAAACCGGCTAGACCTGGACCACTGTGTCAGCTCTGAGGTGATTATATAAATGGTTCTGCTGTACACCTACATATTATAAATTGAGCAGTCAGTTCAGGGGACATCTTGCGCAATTTTCGGAACTGCTCAATCCCGAACAGGGCACTGAGGATGACAGACACTGTGGCGTATACGTAACATCTTACAACGAATCGGCAGTCTTAAGAGTTGTCCTGCAAGGCCACGGTGGCGTATACGTAACATTTTACTCCCGGTCGAGGAGGCAGTCTTAAGAGTTGTCCTGCATGGCCACGGTGGCGTATACGTAATATTTTACACCGGGCCGAGGAGGCAGTCTTGAGAGTTGTCCTGCACGGCCACGGTGGCGTGTATACGTAACATTTTACTCCCGGTCGAGGAGGCAGTCTTAAGAGTTGTCCTGCACGGCCACGGTGGCGTATACGTAACATTTTACACCGGGCCGAGGAGGCAGTCTTGAGAGTTGTCCTGCATGGCCACGGTGGCGTATACGTAATATTTTACACCGGGCCGAGGAGGCAGTCTTGAGAGTTGTCCTGCACGGCCACGGTGGCGTGTATACGTAACATTTTACTCCCGGTCGAGGAGGCAGTCTTAAGAGTTGTCCTGCACGGCCACGGTGGCGTATACGTAACATTTTACACCGGGTCGAGGAGGCAGTCTTGAGAGTTGTCCTGCACGGCCACGGTGGCGTGTATACGTAATATTTTACACCGGGCCGAGGAGGCAGTCTTAAGAGTTGTCCTGCACGGCCACGGTGGCGTATACGTAACATTTTACACCGGGTCGAGGTGGCAGTCTTAAGAGTTGTCCTGCATGGCCACGGTGGCGTATACGTAACATTTTACACCGGGTCGAGGAGGCAGTCTTGAGAGTTGTCCTGCACGGCCACGGTGGCGTGTATACGTAATATTTTACACCGGGCCGAGGAGGCAGTCTTAAGAGTTGTCCTGCACGGCCACGGTGGCGTATACGTAACATTTTAAGCCGGGCTGAGGAGGCAGTCTTTAGAGGTGTCTTGCATGACCACGGTGGCGTATAAGTAACATTTTTCATCTGACATTTTTCATCATCGGCCTACAAGATCGCCTTTGACGGTAATGGCCTGGCGTCGGTGAACGTTGTTTTCACAGAAATATGGACCGATGACGATAAAATGGGCGAACAATCACTTCAATAAAGGCTGTTGTAGTGGTGTTGTCTCTGTGTCCGTCCACAGTACTTTGGCAAAACAGACAGAATAAATGACAGTCAATGTGATGGATGTAGCTTCAACTGTCAGAGCTCGGAAGTCCCAATTGTTGCTCTGTCTGGCATGTCTGGGAACGCGGATGAGAGGTCCCCTTGAACCACAAATTCATTCCTTCAGCATGTACTGATTAGTTCCACGAAAGCCACCACATTCCAGCCCGAAGAACTTCGTCTCTAGGATCCTTGTTGTGGCAGCAGACAAGGTGCAATTTGCGTTGCGTGCAATTTGCTGAGGCGGTAAGGCAAAATGTTCCATTTGATCCTCATAATTATCAATATTCCTTGTGGAAATCATCAATGCTCACCCGCTTCAACCCGCACCCGTCTCACACCATCAAATGACAGTCCATAGATGTGGCTGTAATTGCTTCCAAATCCATAGATATTCCACGCATGCATGCACCTTATTTGCTCTCTCTCAAAGAGAAAGGCCTCATTCCACGCACGCACTGTTGCTCCTTCAGAACTTCTGCTTGAGGACGCAGCCCCTGCCCCTCCTCACATTGAAGTTCTCGGAAAAACGTCTAAAAATACACGCACAACACGGCTCGTCATTTTATCGGTAATCCCTGGCCATGGATTTATTTATACTCCTGCGACCAAGTTCAAACCTTTCCCGCCGACCGTCGTGTCGTCTGCTGAGATAACACAACAAACACACACACTCACCTCCACTGTGCCAAAAATTATGTGGATGAATCGAGTGGTGTTGAAACACCGGCTGTGTCCTGTCTCTGGGAGTCGTTTGACATTGACACACACACAAATCCTTTCATTCACCTCACTCTGCCACTTGTGTGCTTAAGAGCTGTCGATGGCTAGCCCGCAAGGAAGCCGCTTGCCGGAGGAAATGAGTTGGAGGATAAACCAAACAGGATGCTTTCTAATTATTCAAATGGCAAGGAAGTAAGGAAGTCTTGAGCACTCCACTCTAACTGAGAGTCAAGTGAAGTGCTGGCCAAAATTGAATTGAATTCCCGAAAATATGGAGGATGTGTTGGCCGGTTTGTAAAAGGGTTCGAAACGACGTCCGATTACCTTTGGTCGGTGGGTTTGGAAATGAAAACATACCTTTTTTTCACTAAAATGTTTATCTCTCTCTCTGCTTCTCTTCCTCTCACTCTGTGCGCGTGTGGGTGTGTGTGTGTGTATATTTTTCTCTTTGTTTTTATTGACAAAACCATACACATCCTGTGGAATCCTCGGGCCCGCCCGCTTGGTGCACACGCAGGATTGAGCTTTAGTCAATACGTGTCCTCGTGGATACGCACATCCTTACGTTCGTGTATTTTTTGCTCCTTTGCCACCCCAGGCCCACCCACCAGCCTGCCTAATAGAATGTCCTGAGAAGAAAATCATCATTGTATCGCCATCAAATGGAATTGACATCCCTCCTTAACTCATTCACGTGCTCCTACATGGGAAAATTAATTTTTTTTTGTTCTCTCTCTCTCTTTCTCCTCACATCCTCGCAAAAGGCGAGAGCTAAAACGATGACAAACAATAATGACAGGACTCACAGGAGCTGCAACACAATGTCTATCGACAAAGGACTGCCAGCAGGAGGAGCAGAAGAAATAGATTGTGTCGTTATATACGGCTTCACAGTGGTGTACGTTTGTGTCCTGTGTTTCAATCGTCAGGTATGTGTATACACACACACGGACACATGTGCAAGCATACCTCCTTATACGGGCCACATGTCAAGTCATTTTAAAATCCTTTTAATGAAATGTTTTCACTTTTTTTTCAATTACGTGCTATAGAATGAGTCCTTATAAGGGGATTTCACTCATTAAGGACTTATGAACTCTTGTTGTTTGTTTGTTGAATTTTGTTTTCTTCCCCCTTCTCTCTCCTCCTCCCCCCACCTTCTTCTCGACCACGTTTTCTTTTCTGTTGCTAAAGCGTCAGCCTGACAGCGTTGGCTTCATCAGATTCATCAGGATATCCTTGCAAGGTGGCGTTGCGTTGGTTCGCTTTAAGGAAACAAAGTGAATCCTTGTGACGTTTATCGTTCGGCATCTTAAACAAATAAATTATCCTAGATGATTGTTGCTGAATTTGTCTGCAGGGAGTACAGAGCGAGTTGCTCTCTTTCAGAGGGCGGCCAAACTGTCTTCGACTCAAGTGTCAATCATTTTTAAACGAACGACAAAGACAGAGAAAGGATATTTTTGTCGAGGGGATGACTAGGAGAACTGCCATGTGCTTTAGCTTGAGTAGCGTGCCTGAGGACGGGGATGGCCTCAGATATTAGAAGCCAATCTTAAGACACTGAGTCTGAGTGGTCTCTTTGAGTGACACGCTGGAGACGAAAGTAACGAAAAGTTGGTCTCAGCGGGATCAAATTTGTTGCTGCTGGGTTCTAGTCACACTTAGACCTCTTGTCTTCTTTCTCCGGTGAAGTCGCCACTAAGACTAAAGCAGTCCTTGGTGGGTAATGTAACGTCATCCTAGCACATTATTTATGTGGAATATGTTTTTTCTTCTCATTCAATTCATTATCTGAACGAACCCTTTTTTTTTGCACACTTGCTAGTAAGGGGTGATGGGTAGAACCTGCCAGGGATTATATATCAATTCAATAAAAATGTTGTATTAAACGTAAGCATGCAGTAAATTCATATATAAGCAAGGGAGAAATCAAATTCAACAATTTCATTCATCACAATTTTTGTCCGTCGCATACTGTTCATCATTGATCGCATTTTTTCTGGTTGCCGTCTGAGGAATTAAGGTTATACTGTGCATTTTCTTATAAAATGTATAATAGCCGAAAACCTAAGCATTGCGAGGATGGCAGAATCGATCGAGTAGTTTTTATCCTTCGCGGAAAAGTTGGAGGAAAATTATACTCTTGAACAAATGGTTACAATGTTATGGAGACTGGGAGAAACCATGGCAAGAGTCAATGCAAGCAACAGTACAGGCTCGCTAGTCCGGACACTTTTATGCCTGGTCAGAGTATTAAAATTCGAACATATATTCACTCTGTTCAATGTACATACATACGTACGTAAGTCAATAGTCCTAGGACCTATTTCCCAGAACATACATTTCAACATTGTATGATTCTGAAACTTCTGCTGTATGATTTCTGTTTCTCACCTTTTGTTGTATGAGCCGCTGTTATATAGCATGTATCAAATAAAGTTTACACTGAAAATATGAAAAAGTTGTATGATTCTGTTGACAGAAAAATACCATACACATCATACAGCAGTTTTTTTTCAAATTTGAACATACATTTCATACAGCACTCAAAACTGCTGTAGTCACTACAAAAATGAGTTTTCAAATGAAAAAATACAATTAGACATGTAGGAACACTAGTTCGGAAAGAAATGTTTATTAAAAATCATGTACTATTTGGACACACAGTTGAATTAACCTCAATAATTCCGAAAACATATCTTTTTTTCATTTTTGGGCACTCCATTATTTAGTTTTTTTTTTGTTCTTGCATTTCACTTATGTATATGGTGCCTGGGTTTAATTCACGACACTATTTAGATCCTAATGAAATTTGTCATTTAAAATTAAACGTCAAAATAATACACAATAGGCCCCTGGGAATAAATATTTTGATCGATTTACGGAATGCTCGATTTATGGGGTATAAAATATGGGAATTTAAGTCAAAGTTCTGATGCATTAAAAAATGTTGTTCAGTTTTTAGAAAATTCGATTTAAGGATGTTCGACTTACCGAGGTTTTGACTGTATGTTCATACAATTATGGGAATTACCCAACTAGTTGCAGTCGGCTCTTGGGTCTAGACATTGTACCTTTGGTATTTGCAAGATTACCTATATTGCGAAAATATCTCACAGCAAATGCAATAAAATTGCCGGGGCCATTCAGTGGGCAGAACAAAATAATGAATCTCAAATGGATATCCTTCTATTAAAGAGGTTATGCGTAAATGCAGAAAAGAAGTTTGTAGAAAAAGCGACACACCCGACACTTTATGTGTCCGGACTACCGAGTCTGTACTGTAATCTTACTCCCCAGATATAATAGGCAAATTTTGTATACAACTTTCACATGTATGGACTTTGGACGAATAAAAAAAACATCCCCCTCTCCCCTCGGACATGAATTTAATTAATGAATAAATGAAACTATTCGATTGTTGCAATCATTCAGTTAATAACTATCGATAGCCTAATCCATTCGATAGTTCCCGTTGTTAATAGGTGGAGCTGTGAAATATGAAAGGTGGTAAATTCGGGTATCGAACCTGGCACCCTCTGCGTAGGAGTCGACGCACTTACCCACTACGCCACGGCTACCCGACGAGTTGTGAATATACGCTAAATCAAAACAGACTCGTTTCCTTTCCTTCGTTCTCATCTTCTATAGATATTTATTTATTTTTGTGAAATTAAAGTTATGTTATAGAGCCTAAAGCCTTCCTCGATAAATTAACTATTCAACACAAATCACTATCAATTCAAACCAGTAGTTCTTGATATATACCGCGCTCAACCAAACAAACTCTTAAGCTTGATAATACTAGTTTACATTTGTATGTTCTATTCTGAGTTGGGACTGAAGATGCTGTGGTAGATACCGAAAAAAATGAGTGGTAGATTTGAAAAAAAGCGTGGTAGATCTCGTTTACATACACAATTTCTAAGAAATTTCACATTAACGTTTTACTCAATGAAACAAAAAACTTGTTTTCATGATTCAGAATACAGTTGTTACAAATTACACTTCTTTGTAATTTTTTGTACATATTTTAATTTCATATTAGGTCTTGAGAAGAGTTTCATAAGCAAAAGATAGCAATAAAGTGCAAAAAAAAAAAGAAGAATTACAAAGTTTGGTAGATTTCGCACTTTGAGTAGTAGATGTGTTAGCTATGGCAAATTTGCAAGGCAGTGGTAGATCTACCACAATCGTGGTAAAGTCCCACCACCAGTTCTATTATGCTTTTATGTGTTACCGTTATGTGCAGTTTATTTGTTATTGTCTAAATAAAAGGCAGAATTTAGTTTTTGTGCAGCAAGTCGAAAGCGGCGATAAAAAGCCTAAAATGAACAAAGGAAAGTGCTGAAATGCTTCTTCCAGAAGAACTCAATGCTGCTGGTGGAAGTTTTTCATCTCTCTACGATGAAAATGTCGAAGAAAATTAAAAATCGAAGAGAGAGACATTAAGGAGAATACAGCCATTAATGCTTTAATTTCTTTTTTGATTCAATTTATTTACATACGTCTAATAGGGCCGACATGGCAAAGCGACAATGCCGGCTATGCAAAAGTACCCAAAAATTCTGCTAATACACACACAAACACATCACCAAAGGTATTTTTAAGTCGTAGGTACGTCTAATAGTGCCGATATGGCTACTGGAGGATACTGAGACCACACGGCGTATGTGTAATATTCTGCTACCACACGGTGTACGTGGAGTATTCCGAAACCACACGCATATATGCAAAAGTACCCAAAAATTCAGATGTCCTGAAATGCGCTCCAACGCATCGGATTCTGGTAATACACACACAACCTCAGCATATATAATTTTTTTCCGGATTTTCAATACAAATACTCCTACGTGCGGCGCTAGTCTCCGCGCTCAAAATAACTTTGCGAGAAGCATGCAAATGGGAACTTTAAGTATCTTTTGATTTGCAGAGTATGCCAATAAGAGAAAAGAACACACACAACACAATTTTAAGAGTGACCAATCGATGTAGTTTTTTGTCCCACGTGAGTGCATTCGAATGACTATTCAATCCAAACTAGTATTCGAGTGATATTCGATCGACCGTGAGAACATCTCGATTCTCAAAATAATTCGAATGACTAACGAGTAACTACGAACAGAAGAAAACTCGACAAAAGGCATAATTTTTGTCTTCAACGAACAAGAACGAATAACAAACAGTTCTAGAAGGGAACTACTTATTAGTAACATAAGGAGAATGATAGTAAAAGTAGTAAAACGCAAAGGAAAAACCTCAAATATTCTACGGATCATATACGCACGCATAGAGCAATTGATTCCAGTCCCACTTAAGGGATGAAAAATTAACAAAACATAACGAAAGTTATCGAAACTTAATGAAAATCAACGAAGTGGTTATTGTATGTGGTAACAGTGTTTATCATTTATGTCTACTTCCTCGATTGGTTAAGTTATGCTGCTCTCCAACGACTTTTGCAGAAACTGCCTAGACGAAGAGGAGGAACAAAGCATCCAACATGTCCTCTCCAACTGCCTCGCTCCTGCCTCACCTAGGAAAGCCACTACTCGCTCATTCTTCTACGACAATCGAAACGACAAAATACCGGTCAACGCACTAAAAAATATTAGTTGTGAAATCTAGCGTAATTCAAATCAACCCTCTTTAATTTGAAACGCCCACGTTGCGGTGAAATGGGTCTACTTTGGCCGTAGTGCATTAAGCCACCTTCTACCTATCTATCTACCGAAGTAATATTGGATTTATTGTGATAATAGTACGCAGTGACTTGTGAAGTGGAATATGTCGGAATTGACTGCACAATGCTTCACAAAAGTACGCGAACGAAACATGCGATGTAAGCCTGTGTTGTAATTTTGAAGAGTAATATGCACGATTTCGATGACTTTTCGCCTCCGGACCTGTGGTGGCTTACCCAGGTGGAGAAGGACCTCTACCAACTTGGCTTGCGACACTGGAGGCAGTTCGCCAGAAATCTTGCAAGTCGGAGAGGTTTGTTTGTTGAGGCTAAGAATGCTTCCAAATCGCATCCGGGGAGAATGCAATGTTGTTCGGCGACTTACCGTGCAGCCGCATTGAGTGATTTCGTCAAGTTTTGGGAAGAAGAATAATCACAGAGTGCTCTCTGCGCATACCTCTTTCACGTCGCCCGGGAAAGACTACCAAGGTTAGCACATTCTATAGCTATGGTCGAGCACAGTATGAACAGTGCGGCTTTCGTCATTGTATAACAACCGACCAGCTTTTCACTCTCAGAATGATACTTGAAAAGGCTTGGGAGTATGCGAAACCCATATACAGCTTGATGGTCATCTTTTAAGGACTATTCTGTATCTATACACAAATTGTAGCAGCTGTGTTCAGGTTAACGGTGTTAAATCAGCACCTTTCACCGTGGGCGTTGGACTTCGCCAAGGATGCGTCTTGTCACCTGTTCTTTTTATTGTATATATATATTGGTTGCAGTGCAACCGAGGCGGGGAATATTTCACATTGGAAGAGTTCATGGTAAGTCATCTTATTTTTGCAGATGACTTAGATATTCTCACATCATCCCACACAGAACTCCAGTGCGCAAGTGATAGAATTGTGGCCATATTTCCAGATGCTCCGATTCATGTAAACGTAGAATGCTTGCTCTCTCGTTCGTGGTTTACCCCTACAACCCCTTTAGTGGATCATGTGTTTCATGATGACGATGACATATGCAATTTCGGTTGAGTTTAGTTCTATTGGCGGGAAATTGGATAAAAAGGACAATGGTTTCGAGAGCACGATGGCTTTAGTTTTATCAGGATTGAGCTTTAGACAATTTGATATAGAGCACAAATTCTCGTTTTTGAAGCAACTTATTCTTCAACCACACAAAGAGTGGATTGATTGATAAACATTCAGAATAATAACGGACCGAGAATGGAACCTTGAGGAGCACCAAGAAAACGACCACAGCAAGATGACGGTTTTAAATTAAAGAAATATTCACCCCTTCCAGTGCATTAAAACCCTTAAACCCTACCCTGGGGTCGAATGCGATGGCAAACAATCCACATTCTTGTATCATTTTCCAACTACGAATGCAGATTTCAAGGATCATAGAACATCAGTAGGCAACACGTTTTGGGAAATTTTCAAGCGTCAAATGCGTCAAATACACACGTTTTGTGTGATTATGATGGTCCGGGTCTTTTAATGTATAATAATAATGTTTCTCTCGGGATGGGTATGGCTTAAGAGTTAAGACTGCAGCCATTGGTCTTAAAACCAAAACTCTCTTGTTGGTTTGTTTTTCTAGTTCCTTAAGTTGGAGCATTAAATGTTTAACTCCAAAACATGTGTTCCTTATTACTCACTTTCTTTCTTTGCTCATCTGAAAATCGTTGATATGATATCTTCCTGTGGCACGTGTGTCTTCTATCAATGAATCTAATAATCATTCCCCTTTGTAACAATCCAATTATGTTTTAAATAAATAATAAATCATTCCTAGCCATCATAATCATGAGAATAACGAACACAACCTCGTTTCACAGTCAGAATGTGGAATTTGAAATATTTTCCAGACGACGCGACGCACTTGTCGCATTCGCAAATTTATTTCAGCGAAACAATCAAACAACGCTAACAAATTAAATTAACTTTTTGAAAATATTTTAGAGTCTCGCAATTTCTGCTCATTTAATACATTCTGTTTGCATATTTATCGGATGCATGTGTTGCTATTTTGTAGGGAAAGTGAATTAAACTGAAAATGCATGGAATTTTTCTGTTATAGTATCGTTTTTTCGTTTTCTGTTTTATCGATGATGCACAAAAGCAGTTTCTCGCAGGAATTAAGAACTATAAAGCCGACCTTAACCTTAACTTGGTGTGCGCAATTGGAGACAGCTGGCTAAAGATCATCTCCCCGGAATGTAGCGCTACCAGAAGAAGAAGAGATAGCCGACTCTTAAGGTGGCATTCATATGCGCAAGATACGAATTGCCAACTTCCAAGTTCTTCTGCGCAAATTTTTTGGCCGTAAATATGTATGCATGACCACGGCGGCGTATACGTAACATTTTACACCGGTCCGAGGAGGCAGTCTTTAGAGGTGTCTTGCATGGCCGCACCGGTGCGAGGAAGCGGTCTTAGGAGTTGTCTCGCATGGCCTCTGTGGCGTATACGTAACATTTTACACCGGTTCGAGGAGGCAGTCTTCAGAGGTGTCTCGCATGGCCACGGTGGCGTATACGTAACATTTTACACCGGTCCGAGGAAGCAGTCTTTAGAGGTGTCAGGGCAGTCAGATAGAAGGCAGTCAGGGCACCCAATTCCCTACCTACCCTACCCACTGGTCACGATCATATCAACAGTCGATGGCTATGATTTCCACAAGCAGGGTAGGCTGGTCTTTCCAGCGGTCTTCTCTTCAAAGTAACTGAAGGTTGACTTCTACTCTGCAGAAAATGAAAGTGACCTCGAATTTCAGTACGTCCACACATCACGTGACGCAACAGTGCACCACGCAACGTGACCGCCA
Organism: Eristalis intricaria; assembly: GCA_964034865.1. NCBI lineage: Eukaryota > Metazoa > Arthropoda > Insecta > Diptera > Syrphidae > Eristalis > Eristalis intricaria. The sequence continues at coordinate 66,695,048 of OZ035877.1, forward strand.
CCAGAGATTTAAAAGTTCTCGGTTGTCTTCATGGGACGCCTTGCCAAGAGGAATCCTCTATATGTCGAACGACCTCGAAGATTCCGTTTGATGTCAAGGCAACGTGAGTCATCAGGCGGTAAAATGCATCCACGCCTTTAACTGGCCGCCTGATCACACAGAGACAATCTCCTTACTCCAGGCGAGAGATTGTTACGAAATTGCTTGGCACAAATCAACTGCACTTGAAATGTGGAGTAAAAAACTATCGCTTCAGGGGCGAATGCAAATTCCGAACTCGTCGAGAAGAGAGGAAGGAATGACATACCAAACCAACAAGTGCCCTCTTCAAGGGATTAAACGAGTCCTCGTGCACCCATTGCCACCTAGTGGTGTACACATTCCGGAAATGAGTTTTGCCTGCAGATGCTCCAGAGGAGAGTGCTGTGGCTCTTAGTCACAGATGCGTCCGTGTGTTGATGGGATCAGTCCAGTAATCGATTAAATTGAATTCAAGTGCAGCTTGTGCAGTAATTCGATGGAAGGAGTGTTCGACTGAACGATGCAGGATATGCCGAACGTCCTTAACGGGGATTGGTTTGAATTCTTTTCTTCCAGAAAATTCTATTTATCGGGTGGTTTCCAACAGATGCGGACGTCGGATGGAGCTGCTTGAGCCATGGCTGAGGTGGTGTATACGAGTCAACCGCAGCACCTGAACAACCGCCACCAACAGGGGCGGTGCGGTGGCCGGAATGCGTGCAGACAATTTGGTGTGACTTGAAACGACGAACCCTCGTCAACTATTTCAATATTCAAATTAATTTCCAAACTTTCTGACAGTGCGACACTTGCGCATTTCCCTTTCGGAGGGACCTTCGTCCCGAAAGGATGTTGAATTATGAAACCCTGCGGCGCAGTGACGGCGACGACGGCGGTTGGAATTCAAGCTGGAACCCTGTCCCGTGTCTCGCGGAGATAGAGGCGCGGAGCGGCGTGGTGGGTGCCCGAAGTTGAGGACATGAATACGGTTGGCAATAAAATTATGATTTGCAAATCCCAAAACTGGCAAGGATTTGTTAAGGATTTATGCGATAAGTCAACGAGAAGCGAAACAAATTCATTTCGGCATGGAATGGGATGCACTTAATATTGCGATGAGATTCGGAGATTATTTAGCGTTCAGCCACGCCCAGATGTCTCGACGTGCCATGGTCGAGGGAAGGGATAATCTCAGTCCTTATACGCAACAGAGGACTCTTTGTCGGGGCAGGGATCTATGCGTCTTCGACTGCGTCGTGGAGGATAATTGAACACTGATTCTTGTGAAGCGAGATTTAGTTAGGCTGTTTTTCGGAATATGTTCCCCAGACCTTGGCACGAGTGACATGTTGATGAACATGGAATAAATTTGATAAACAAGTCACTAGTCACCTCAAAAATGTGTTAAGCTGCCATCAGTGCCAATTTGATTTGGGAAAACATTGTGGCATCGAAGAGAAGGTGGAGTACCACAAGGAAGTGTACTTGGCCGGTATTTTTAGTAGGCAAGGAATTGATCGTTCTATTCCTGCTCTACGGCGCAATGGCGTGGACACGTGCCAAAGTGAATGAAAATGTTCTGGGCCTTTTCTAAAGAATTCATCCCCCTTTTGGTCCTGTCATGTGGTCTACGGTCCACTGTGATATAAGTCAAGTCAGGAATCGATGAATTCAAAGCCTAATGAAGTAATGCAGAAGACAAGGAACACTTGGTTGAGGCCAAATGATTCTTCGACTAAGGCTCTGTGGGACAGCGTAGCTGAGTTCGAAAAGCACAAACGTGGAAAAAGCAGCAGGCAATGGAGCAAATCTGTAAATGGAGTGAAATAAACCGGGTGATGTAAAACTAAAGTGGAACTTAGGCGCGGTAGACAGAATCGTGAGGAGCGGAGTGATCGGAAAGCACAGCCTCCACGACACAGAGACAACGGCTTCCGACTCACAGAATTTGCGGCAGCACGTAATATGGTCATAAGCAGCACTAGGTTCTCTCGCAAAAGAATCCATACAGAAACCTCGCGATCTCCGGACGGTGCAACAGCCAACCAAATTGACCATGTGCTCATTGATGCAAGGATTGCGTCAAATATCCTGGATGTGCGAACATTCAGGGGACAAACGTCGACTCTGACCATTTCCTCATAGCAGCAAGATTTAGAGCTCGACTGTCCAATTTCAGAAAGCTGCACCAGCCCATAAAGAGGAGTGACATTGGACGCCTGAGTACACCCGGGATTGACAGAGCCTACGAAGAGCAACTGAGTTAGAGACTCTCCGGTATGCCCACGTCATACACCATTGCTGCACGGCCATCAAAAAGGTAACCGAAACCACCTTAGGCTAGCTGCCACCTCCGACGAGGAACCCGTGGTATGATGGCGAGTGTGAGCAGAAGAAACATGCAACTGACGAGGCATATCAAAAGGCCTGCAACGAAAAACTAGGGCAGCGCAGGAGGAGTACCAGGCTAGAAGAAGGGAGGAGAAAAAGCTTGTACGCCTGAAAAAAAGGTCTCTCGCAACCTCCCAGCTCAATGATATCGAAGACTCTACAGACAAGCATAAAATACAGGCCTTCTACAAAAACGCCAAAAGCCTTGCCGATGGCTTTAGGAACGGCACACGGGCTCTTCGAAACTGTGAGGGTAAACTGATTTCTGACAGATTTCTGACCCGCAGGGAATAGTGGATGTGTTTGAGCAGCACTTCCAACAGCTGCTTAACGGGCCTGACCAGGAGAGAGTGATAGGGAATTAAGAAATCCAAACTCCAGTCGATGAAGTAGTCCTTCCATCTAGCTTTGAAGAAGTCGACACAGCCATCAAAAGGCTGAGGAACAACAAAGCCGCGGGTTTAGATGGCTAACCATCAGAGCTCTTCAAGGCCGGTGGCGATGTTCTGGTTATTAGCATGCACCAGATCATCCGTAGAATTTGGGAGGACGAAAGCATGCCCGACGACTGGAATATCAGCTCCATATCAGCTCCACGTGCCACTGTGTGAATGTCTATTGCACCGCACTAATCGGCACGTGCCAGTGCAGTGTACTTCGGTTTGTCAAAACAACTGGCGTCAAAACTCCTGACTCGAAGGACTAAGATTATGCTCTACAAACCTCTTATTTTGCCAGTCCTGCTATATGGAGCCGAAGGCTGGACGATAAGCAAAACTGCGGAGCTGATTCTTGGTGCCTTCGAAAGAAAAATTCTACGTCGGATATATGGTACCGTCTGCGAGGTAGGCGAATGGAGGAGAAGACACAACTGCGAACTCTACGAGCTGTATGCCAGGATGTGGAAGACGAAAATCCGTTGACTACACTGGCTCCTCGGCCACATCGAGCGCATGAACAACAAGGCTCCAGCTAAGAGGGTCTTCGAATCCGAGCCTCCTGGTTCGCAAAGGAGAAGAAGAACGAATCTCCGGTATAAAGACCAAGTAATCGCGGTTGCAAGACAGCTTGGTCTTGATGACTGGAAGCAGCGTGCCCAGGACCGTCAGGAATGGAAAGCAGCTATCGCTCAGGCTCGGACCCTGCATGGGTCGTCACCAGGATAGGTAAGTAAGGTCAATAATTATATTTAGAAAACTGTTAAGCTTCTCATCTATGTCTGAACGCAAACGACAATACAACCAAGGGGTGCGGCGAGCTGCTGATTGAAGAAAATCAATATTGACAGGTTTATAATCCGTTTAAGTAAAAGTTAAAGGAACAGCTGAGCGGGCGAGCTTTATGTTAAAAGTGCAGAAGATGAGGTACAGATGATGGGTCAAATACTAACGTCAGTTAGAGAAGACTTGGATTATCACCTCTAGCCAAACGCGTGGGCTACGTAGTGTTGAAGATTTGAAGTCCATTGCTTGGTACATTTTGCACTTTGGGTAGTGAAAATTTCGCAAAATAGAAGTAAATCTGCCTCTACCATAATTGTAGTGATGTCCCAACTCTGGTCGCGGGACTGTTAAGTAAAAGGATGTAATTCGAGTTAAACACTGGAGTAAGTACCGTGGATTAAAGGAGATTCCTTCTGGAGTCCCGCAAGGGAGTGCCTTAGGTCCTACCTTATTTATGCTTCAGCTGCATGCGGAGGCACATCTGTGGCTACGTTCTCGGATACAGTGGCTATCGTAGGAACAGGGAGAGTTAGTTAAAAACTGCAAAGAGAGTGTAGATAGCGGAAGCTTCAAAGAACAGACCAAAGAGACAACCGTGTATCGTTACCGTGAGCGACGAAATAAAAAAAAATCCCCGTGAGTTCCTCGCCTTTGCCATCATGGCCCCTACAAACTGCGAGCAAAGGAAGTCTTTTACACACGAAAACCAAATATTTTCCGACTAATCCCATGAGGCACTGAGAGCACTTCTGAGGAAAAGCAGATCATATTTGCTAACACGTCCCATGAAGTGCTTCTCAGAAAAGGAGGTTAACAAGCAAGCACGAGGTGTATAATCCCCGAATCGTACGTGCACGGGGCCACTTGTATTTCCAGAAGAGCCCACAGCCTTTGGCAAAAACAGGGTTCCATATGAACCGGCCTGTTGCTTTGATTGCCATTCAACGAAGTTACCCCCGAATTTTGAGAAGAGGCGTCGACCGAACGCAGCATTGCACCACGGCATTAATGTGAATTCCTAAAGCCGTTGCGGGATGTACAGCAACACACCGATGTGAACACAAAATGCTGATGATAAAAACCAGTCCACCAAGGACCTTATTACTAGATCCTGAATTCGAACGAAAACACTTCCTGCATCCATCCATGCGGGCGGCCATCCACCGTTCAGCTGCTCCTCGAGAAGTAATTTCTCACCAGGAATTAAATCAGTCCCATGGTCTGAGTCTAATCCCAAAGGATAAGCGTGGTAAGCAAATGTGATCAATCTCAGGACAAACGTTCCCCTCAGAGCCCCATTTGAGACCTAATCATCTCTAATCAGACCCTCAGCCTCGGTGGGGACCACCGAAAATGAAATAAAAAGAAAACAAATGACAAAAAACCCCTTGATCCTTGAAACTTTTGCATAGTTCCTCCAAACCTCACTCTCTCTCTCTCTCTCGCTCCCATTCGAACACCACTCGCTCTCTCAGCCTCACTGTGGCGTAAACTTACTTTTTTTTGTTTCTGCCTTCGATTTATGTCTTATGGAATTCCCACGTTAACTCTCTGCTCTGCTATCATAACTCAGATGCTGCCTCCTTCTTCGAGTGACTGCTCCTCTGCCGTAGGAACCATCGGCCAAAAGGGTAGGTTGAGCTCGCTGGCTGCTGGTTACTGCTGCTGCTACTGCTGCTGCTGCTGATGCTGCTTTGATGCTGATGAAGAGGATGATGCTTGATTGGGTGGTTGCTTGACAAGCAAGTGTTGTCGGGTTCAGTTCGGGTGGTTGCTTTCGTACCAACAAAAATCAACTTCCAATGTAGCGCCGCTTTCTTTATCGTGACATGCTCTTGTTACTTTGAAATGATGCTTCGATACACACGCACGCACGCACAGACACACACACACATCCACGGTTGCCCCGCAGCACATACACGACGCGGCGCGGTACACACGCACTTGAATCGCAATCGCCTTCAGCACAACAGAAGAGGAAAAAAAAGCATAAAACCACGACAAGTTATCTTCGAAATGTAATTTAAAGCTTTTCTCGTTTTTTTTTCGTATCTTTGGTTTGATTTTTTTTTCTCTCGCTTTCAGCAGTCTCTAGCACGAGCAAAATGATAATTGTTTTGTCATTGCTTTATTCAATTTTCACTTGAGATTGTGGTATTTTTTTTGTCTTCCTTCCACAACACAGAAAAAAGAAGTATCGGAGGAGAGAAACTATTAAAGGATGTGTGTGCTGCAGATTACGGGGCTGGAGCGGTGCGGCCTCCTCTTCGTCGTCCAAAAACAAAATTTCAATTTGAATCATCGATTTTCTTCTCGCCCATCGCCCGAGCAAAATATTCGAAACAATAGACGAACTTCAGCAAAACACAGCACAACAGGATGAAAATTGGAAAATAAAAAAAAATTAAATCACGGTTTCGAAACTAAATGAGGGGAGCGGAGAAGGATTCAGATGAACTGCCTTCTGCCCTGTCGTCTCGTCCTCCTTCGCGATCCTGGCTGGGATTATAATCTCCCACAAAAACACCCGCACACAGAGATAGAGAGTCCTTAAAAATATATATTTTTCCTTAATTATCCTAGTTTTTTTCCCAAATTTTATTGTCGTGAGTTTAAAAGAAACTGTATTTATTCGATTTTTAGTGTTAAATATAAATTATTGTCGTTCGTTATAAAAAGTTGTAAAACAAATGTAAATCTTTTTTTTTTTTTTTGTTTAATATAGAGTAGCAGACAGAGTAGCACGTGGTGGCTACGTCTACGACAACCGCCTACGCACTGCAACTGATTTTACGGCACCAAGGGTACATTTGCCTGGATAGGAAAATATTGAACTTTTCGCTTAACTCCCTAAAGAGCGAGAGAAAGAGCACACACACGCATACAGTGTGAGACGCGAATTTTCCATGTACCCCGTCGTGACAGGGGAGACGATTTGTTTCTTGGTCCCGTGTCTTCGTTTTGCCACAATTGTTACAATATTGAGGACGGATTGTCGCTGGGTTGGCCTGTGTGAAAGTTTGTCTCTTTGGGAGGCCTGCCGCCAATGGGCCAGTGGTGGGTTTTGCGGCTGTGTGAGTTCGTAGTAAAGGCAAGGCAAAATACAAAACACAACTCATTCGCCTACGCTGCTGCCATCCGTAGTTGGTTTGGCGTGTGTGGGTAATAGTAGTTGTAGTATCTGGAGTAAAATCATATTTTGAACTTTTACTCGTTGGAGAATCTAAACACAGAGAGACGAGAGAGAGAGAGCGAGAGAATGCGAGAGGAAAAAGAGAGTGAACACGAATGAAAGTAAAATTCAGAAGACAGTGGTGGCGCTAGACAAAGTTTGTTTTGCTAAAACTGTGCATTGCAGTCCTTTTTTAATTATCACAGGGAATCCTCAAGGGAGTGCTCTTGGACCTACTTTATTTCTATTGTAGGGACAGTCCTCAAACTCAAGGCGTACACTGACTGTTTGGGATGAAAATGGGGTTGGGGAAAAAATGGGTTGAAGAAAAATGTAGTTGCGGTGTTCATGGAAATCTTATCGTCAAAATCAGAAATGAAGTATTACAGAGATGCCCGACTTCTACCTCTCTTGCCCTTAAAATGTTTGGCACTCAGATTCGTCGATGGACTAGTGGGCAATCAGCTGTGAAGTCGGCTATCTCTGTAATACTTCATTTCTGGTCAAAATCTCATGAAAATTGCTTACTATCTCTCGCGCCTCTAATGAATTTGAGCCTGCATTTGTTTCCCCATATTTTATACTTGGAGCCAATCCGAGTTTCGAGTTTGATAACATGGAATGGTTAAGTACTCATTTTCTTTCCGATAGTCCTGAAGAAACCAGTGGTGGTGCCATACCTTTGACTGTTTTTGGTATTTTAATTTAATGGGAAGATTGCTCGTCTTTTTCTTATCGCCTTTTGATTTGACGCGGGCCTTCATGATCATGTGATGTTCAAATTAAACCCATGGATTTTTTTTATTTCTTCTGCCATAGCTTTTAACTCAGATTGCTTTTTATTTGTCATGTCTGGAGTTTGGCTTTTTTTTCAGCAAGCACGGATAAATTGCAAACACTTGATGAAATCGTCATCGTCCATTCCAGATTTCCTTTTCTTTTTTTGAGGATTAATGTTTAATACGTATAATACGTAAGTTAATACGTAAGTCACCTCCTATGCACACTCAACTTCCACAAGTGAGTTCTCCATTCATTCCATCTTTTTTCACACCAAATGGAGGAAAGAATCTGCTGTCAGAATCTGAGCGGAAAGGATCCGTAAACTTAAGGAAATACATTTGCATCCACACCAGATGGAGCATTTACTCCAAAATGCTAAGGAAATGATCACACACTCAGTTTTTATTCACACCACCAATTGTTTATTGATCTGGTTGGTTTTTTCCTCTCAATGTCACTAGCGAACCAGAACTGTTTTCTCATATTTCATTGGGTCGCGAATTTGAGTAAAGAATGCTAACAGAACGCATGAACAGATCAACATCAGCAAAACTATGGTTTGCCGTATGGCAGGCTTGAAGTCGAGCTAAGACGTCGATGGACAGGGGGACGACAAAAAGATATGAAGGCAAAAAATTAATTGTCTACACAATTCAGTTTTCCTAAAAGCTTTGTAGCCTTGGTATAAAATTAGTTCCCGGGAAATCAACTCATCTTAGGGTTGAGCAACTGTTAGCAGCCAATTGCTGACTTTGCCAACTAAACATATCCCTTCTCTTCTTCTTTTGCGCGACCAAAAAATGCTCACAAATTCCACAGCACTACTCAAAGATTCGACAAACACAAAAGCCACTAAGTGCAGAATCAGCAATACGTTCAAATGTTGTTTAAATCTTGTCAAATTGCAAAGGCTCACCCAGAATGGACGTAACGAGACTTAAGGCAGCGATCGGACGAAAATACAGAATTGATACGCTAAGACCGAATTGCCAATTCTTTTAGTTTCGGTAAGCTTCGTTAAGTGTCGTAAAGTTTCGTTGAGTTGCGTCAAGAGTCGTTAAGTTTCATTGAGTTTCGTTAAGTGTCGTTAAGTTTCGTTGAGTTTCATTTACTTTTACTAACCTTCGTGAAATCAGCCGCTCTCTACGCACGTAAATTACAAAATTTTCAAAATGATCGCCTTGTCCTCGGCATCTTGTGTAAGTCCCTTGGCATCTTGTAAAGCTGAAGTTGAAGTCAGTTGTGGTTGGGTGTTAAAATGAGTATCCTTCACTAGGTTCATATCGGCGAGAAGAAGCATCTCTCACCTGCCATCGAGTAAGAGGTACCTTGCCTTCAATCCGCTCCTGCACCACACAGACGCTACGTCAATACTCGCACACCAACCCCCACATACTCTCTGCATTTTATTTGCGCGCATGTGTGTGTATTGGAAATTCCATCAATTTCTCAGAGGCACCAGATTCAGGAAGAGAGCACCAGAGCACGAAACTGAAAGCGAAAGGATTCGCTCGTATTAAGTTCGTTTCCAATAGAATCCCCCATGCGAGCGAGCACTTGTCGGTTGGTTTCTCCTGTTGAGCTTTTCCGTTTCTTCCTTTCGTTTTCATCATCTTCTTCTTGGTTTCCTTGGCTCGATGGACTTCTTGTTCATCTCGGCTCCGCTGCTTGTGCTCTGTGCTTATGCTGGTGCCTGTGCTGGTGCCTATGGCCCGCAAAATGCCCGCGGTATAATGATCCCAACCATCCGTGATTTAGCTGTTTTGCTTTCTGCACGAAATAGCTACAAGTTGCAGGAATACACGCGCGCACACCAGCAGCAGCGCCAGCTTTACGAGTGTGTACAACTTTACAACCGTACAACGCTGCTGTGTGGGAGGCTGGACGGGCAGATGGCTGCTGCTGATGATGATGATGATGAAAAACCCCATTTGGTTGTGCAGCACGGGTCGAGCTGCTGGCGGCGCGGCGGCGGCGACGGCAGCAGCGGTGGCTCCTCTGCAGACGTGGTATAGAGAGTGAAGCTACTTGCACAGTGGAGGATACAGCAGGTCCTTGTCCGGGAGCAGAGGACCTTCAGGGAAAACAAAAATGCAAACATACACACATGCACGGCCAACACATACAGGCAAACACGCACCCATCTAAGGAATGAGGCACCTTCGAGTGTTCGGTGTTTGTTGGCGCGCAGCACAGTCGATTGTTTTGTGCTACTGCAGGATGGCCACATTTGGACGAGGACGAGGGGATGATGTGACATAACAGTTCTTTTCCTTCTCACCCCTCACCACCGCACCGGGCGCCCTGTGTAAACGGATTTTCTCCGATGAAGCGGAAGAGTGGAAAGTAGAAAAGTCCTGTGTGTGGCGTGGCGTGGCGGTGGCGGTGGCCGTGAGCGGTCGCGGGTGTGTGGGCTTTTGACTAGGTCCGCTGCCTCGGACGACGACTAACTTGTTTGTTAGCTTGAATAGGAACGGTATTTGGTTCGTTTTCAGTTTTGTTTTGTTTTTTTGTTTTTTTTTCAGTTTTTTGTTGCTGCTGTGTCGGTGGTGCCTTTTGTATTATTGTTTTCGGAATATTCACGCAGTGTGTGTGGGGGAGGGGGTGGGGGTGAGGCATAATTTTTGTGGCTGTTCTGACCTTGGCTCGGCGCTATGCACGACTGAGTGTGTGTGTGTTTGCATGGGGATGGTTTTAATAAAAAGAAGGGAATTTGATTTATAACAAAAGAGTTCCCAGCCCGAGTCAGCGGAACCAAGCGGAGAGAATGGGATATCGGCGAAGGATCGGTATCGGTATCGATATCGGCACTGCTGCCGTATTGATTTCGTGTGTTCGGCTCTGTGCGCTGGGATAACTAATGCCCCCGGGTTCCGCCGGGGTGGGGGTGGGTGTCGCTTCCGTTTTGCCTAATGCGATTTTAGGTTGGAAGATGAATGATAAGCCGTATTGTATGTGCATGCTCGTGTGTGGGTCTGTGTGCGTCCATGAGGTAGGATAACATCGCAGTGTTGACTGGATGAGCAACCAATTTGAGCTAAAGAATGGATTAGCGGTCGGAGTTATCGCTTTTGTGTGTTTGGACGATGGACTTGTGCCGAGGGGGGAAGGGGGTTCTTGTTTGGTTGATTGGTTTTTTTTTTGTGTGAAAACGTTTGCGTGTGAACAGAAAACAAGCAGGTGTCATTTTGACGGGAGATCAAGTTCAGTTGATGGTTTTTGTTGTCGTTGGTGTCAGTGGTACCTTAGGAAATGCAGTCGTGAGTGGGCAAAATGTCTTTTTTGTGGTCAGTGTCGAAGATGAATCTCCAGTCTTCACACATGGTTCGATGACGTGAGCAGACGTTGGTGCCTACTCTAAGGATCATGTCACCAAGCTAAAATATTCGGAAACCAAGGCTGTTGCCTACGTCGAGGCGTAGAGATAATCATCCGAGGTAAATGTCGCCCTAATCAGTGAGTTAGAAGACAACGCAACGAAAAACCCAATCAGATGGAGGTACTCTTGCGGTCTAGGGATTAACCCGCATTATTTTCCCCAACGAAAGGGTCACTTGAGGGCAGTCTCCTCACTGTCCCCTGACTGATGTGCGAAATACATCGGAATGAACCTAGCCACGAAACTCAATTGGAAAACAAATGTCAAGAATCAAGGCGAAACGAAGTACCTATATGCTGTCCGCAAGAATGGACATACAACATCGACGTCTTGGACAGAGCGTCAGACAGTCAGTCTATCTCGGCTCCGCAGTAAAGCAAACGAGATCAAGGGCAGAGTAGTTCTTGCCAGTCGCTGTTTTAATGGGATGAAGCGGCAATTAAGCCATCTCTCGAAGGACCAAACTGACTTTATAAAAGGCCTGTCCTGCTGTACCTGCATAGACAATCTCAAAAGAGGATCAAGACGTCCTTGGACACTTCGAGAGGAAATTTCTGCGATCTTTGGTCCCGTTTGCGTTGACGTTTTTTGGAGGAGTAGATTCAAGCACCAACTGTCCGAGTGTACAGCGACATGAGCCTAGTCAGGCGTCTACGGGTGCAGTGCCTATGGTAGTTGAGCCATGTAGAGCATGTGGACAACTCAGCTTCGGCCTGAATAGTCTTTGACTCAGAAACTGTGGCAAAACGCAATAGAAGCTGCCCACAAAGCCGATGACGTACACAAGAGATGGACCTCACCCAACTTAGCGTGCGACACTGCAGCCAGCTAGCCGGAGATCGTTCTAGTTGAGGAGGCTTGTTGGTTGAGGCCCAGGTCCATCCCGGACTGCGGAGCCAAAATAAAGAAGAAATTGTCAAAAAAGAGTCCTGATCTCTGAACAACAGGATTTAGTCGCCGAAGACTAAAATATTTTCGCCCCTTCTCAAATATTTTGGCACTAAAAAGCAATCATCTAAGTCGAACCCTCTCTTGATCGAATTAATTTTGATATTCCGTAAAAATTGGACTTAGAGGGAGGCGACAGTATTTGGGGAAAAAATGGGGCTCAAACCTCAAAACAGTCATGTGGATATAAACAGAAAATGGTCAAACCTATGTTGGCATATGTCAACTTAGTCTAGTGGCAGGCTCCCAAGTGACACAGCAGCAGTTAGTCACATTCCTGCGGCCGCAATTTTAAATCTACTACCTCTTGAGCTCTACAAAGAGTAAGAATCAGTCAATGAGTGAGTGAGTGCAAGGATATTAGATCGATTACAAATCGACGGGCAAGTCGATAGCGACTTCCGACCTTCCAATGTTGGTTCCCAACAAAGGAGGAGTACAACAAATATATACGAAGGGATCGAAGGTGCAAAGCACTCATATTCACCGACACTCATATTCACCGACTTGTTAAACATACACGGCTCCATCAGAATTTCTGATCACGACAGTGTTTTTTCAGCGAAGGTCCTGGGGGACAAGGAAGTGGCCAAAATGGAATCTCTGTTGGCAACACCTCCGGCTGATATTACCATTATAATTGACAGTCCGAAATCAAGGCCGATCTGACCGAAGGCTGGTCGCAGGTTGTCGCGAAGAGGGCTAGGTTCTCAGCAAGCAGCACTCGATTACCCTTTTGTGGGTCCCAGATCACAGGACATAATCGGCATTAATAAACAGTAAATAAACTTCTGAGCACATGGTGGCTCGCTATGAAATAATTTTAGTCTACTCTCAGTCCGAGATCACAGAGCATTTTTTAAACTTCTTTAATTTCATTGCTGGCGTTAAATTATGGTTTTGGTGTGTAATTGGACTGCCTTGTTCCACTCAACGCAATTGACGATGATAGACGAAGTCAAGATAGCGATATCGAGACTAAGGTCGAATAAAGCTGCTGGTGCAGACGGACTGTCTGCGGAACTGTTTAAGACAGCTGGAGATGAGCTGGTAAGGTACATGCACCAACTCGTCTGTAAGATATGGTCGGAAAGCATGCCGACGAGTGGAACCTCAGTATCGTTTGCCCGATCCACAAGAAAGGAGACCCCTTCAACTGAACTACCGAGGGATAAGTCTCCTTAACATCGCCTATAAGATCCTCTCTGCCGTTTTGTGTGAGCGCCTGAAACCATTCGTCAACAACCTGACCGGTCCTTATCAGTGCGGTTGCAGGCCGGTAGATCCTGGAAAAAACCCAAGAAATACAGATCGACACCCAAAACAAATATGACAGCGTGCATAGGGACGAGCTGTACAACGCCATGTCTACTTTTGACATTCATGCCAAACTCGTCAGGTTGTGTAGGATGACGGTGGAGAATTCTCGCGCTCCATCAAGGCTGGTAACGAACTCACCGAGACCTTCAATGTCAAAAAAGGTTTTAGACAAGGCGACGCGCTGTCATGTGATTTCTTTAACATCATCCTGGAGAAGATCGTACAAGACTCACACGCCAACACAAGAGGCACGATCTTCCAGAAGTCCGTACAGCTGCTAGCATACGCGGATGACATTGACAGAACACAGCGAGCCGTCAATGAAGCGTTTGCTGGTATTGAAGCGGAGGCGGCCAAAATGGGTTTAGCGGTGAACGAGGGCAAAACGAAGTATATGCTGTCATCGAGAAAGGACACACAACATCGACGACTTGGCCAAAACGTCACCATAGACAGCTATAACTTCGAGGTAGTCAAGGACTTCGTCTGCCTCGGCTCGCAAGTGAACAGTACGAACAACACCAGTACCGAGATTAAACGCAGAATTACTCTTGCCAATCGCTGTTTCTTTGGGCTCAAGAGGCAATTGAGTAGTAGAGTCCTCTCTCGAAGGACCAAGAACATTATATAACACCTTGATCGTCCCTGTCCTGCTCTATGGTGCGGTGGCATGGACAATCTCAAAAGCGGATGAAGAAGCACTTGGTCTTTTCGAGAGAAAAGTTCTGCGTTCAACCTTTGGTCCTGTCTGCGTTAATGGTTATTGGAGAAGAAGATTCAACCACGAACTGTACGTACGTCTACGGATTCAACGTCAAAGATGGCTGGGCCATGTAAAGCGCATGGACAACACTGCTCCAGCCCGAAGAGTCTTCGACTCCGAACCAGTGGGACAACGCAATAGAGATCGCCTACGGAACCGATGGCGCACCCAGGTGGAGAAGGACCTCAATCAACTTGGTGTGCGCAGTTGGAGACAGCTGGCTAAAGATCGTGCCGGCTGGAGAGGCTTACTGGTTAAGGCCCAGGTCCACCCCGGGTTGTAGCGCCACCAGAAGAAGAAGAAAAATTGGACTGCCTTTGTTTTAATAATGTCGTTAGAAATAAGAATATTTTGAGCTCATTGCTTTCGACCTATACAAAGCCTTTTCCATCTGGGGGTATTCAGAAGCCCTAAGCTTAATGCGTTTTTCTTAGTCCAGATGCTGTAGCCACAAGTTGTATCAAAACAAATTGTTTTTGTCTTTGTACGACTTTTTGTGGACTAGTGGACATTCTATTTTAAACAATGTTAGTTCACTGACGCACCTTTATCCGCTTCGGATAAGATTTCACGTCTTTTCTTAATAGATCATTTTATTTTTACATTTTTTTGTGACTAATCCCTAACTAATGATGAAAGTAGTTTGTTTCCAATCACTTGAGTGCACACATATCCAAAATAATTTGTCAAGATGGAAGAAATTTAAATGTAAAATAATGACAGTGACATGTAAACAGACACAAATGAATTTACAGACAGATGCTGAAACAATGCACTAATCGTGGTATCTTTTTTGAAAGTTGCACTTATCTTTATAAGCGATTATTTTTAATCAGCTGTTTTCATTTCTAAAATGACATTTGCCACAGAAAACTCTCAATTTAGGAGAAAATCTCTCTCACAGCGCACCCCTCTGTTAAAAAATATCCAACATGTTGAATAATGACGTGCGATGGACTACGTTTTACGTTTAATTACGATCCTCTCACCTCCCTCAATTTTCACTAACGCAGGTCGACGCTGTATTTTGTACTTGGCCATTGAATTGTGTGCGTTGAAAGCCAACTCCAGCGCAAACGCACTATTGTGTTTTGAGGCACAATATTATAAGAGGTTTTTCAAAATTTCAAGTCGATACGCCACCTGGAATATAAAATACAGTAGTAACGCGATTCTTCCTCGCAATAAAAACCGGACTCGGTGCAAGTTTGAAGGATGTTGCAAGTACCGAATAGTTACTTTTCATTTCCGATGGTTGGTGGACATCTTCGAAAAGACTCTATGGCGAACGTTCGCAAATAGAAGTCTGAGATTTTTACTCACTAAAACCACATCTCTGAATTTTTTTAAGACTACAACTAAGTGAAGCACTTAACCAGTAGTTTGTATTTCATTATTTAGGTACTGACCGGCAGGTTAATCTCCAATGAAAGTTCCTGCTAACACCGCAACCATGCGCGGGTGTAGACTATCGCACGAGATCAAGAGGTCGAATCCTTTGAAGTCGGACATAAGTTTCCTCATAAGTTTCCTCAAGGATCGGGTAAACTGCAGTGGTTGTGTGCTCTTCTAGGCGGCGCTTATGTTTATAAGCAAAGTTCTTAACTTCATCTTGGAGTGGTAATATTCCAAGATCTCTATGGATATCGTCGTTTCTAAAATATAACTTGGTGCATTAACGATGGCCGCCGTGGCGTAGTGGGTAAGTGCGTCGACTCCTACGCAGAGGGTGCCAGGTTCTATACTCGAATTTACCACCTATCAAAATTCAAGTCAGTCACTGACAATGCTCAAAGTGTATTTCTGTCTGGAAAAAGTTTCTGAAATTCGGCATTCGGACTCGGCATTAAACTTTAGGTCCCTTCCACGCAAGTTACAACTACAGGAAATGCTGACATTGAACTTGCCAATGACATGCCAAGTGCATATCAGATTAAACAAAAAGCAAAACCGCTTGCTTGGTAATTTGTAAGAAACAAACGGCGGTCATTCACATGTTCAATTTCCGTTCATTCTGTTTTGTCGAGCAATCGTAATGTAAGTAAGGTAGGTTATAAGTTAGATTGTACCGATTGTAACCGAAAATGAGAAGTTCGGATGATCCTTTACTGAAACCTCTATAGGCCGTTCCCATCGAAACTGCAAAACTGACTGAATGCGTTGGAACAAGGGAACACTTTACAAGAATATCCGTCGGATGGTGTACTCGGTACTGTGGAATTTTCCTTTGCTTAATTCTATTGATAGTCTTTATGACCTCTACATCTCAATGGCAAGTAAGCACAGAACAGAGTATTCCTAATTCTCCATGGTCGGGAATTCAACTGTTTTAAAGACATTGGTGTAAACTCCTAGTTTATATTTATATTGAATTCTGTTCCCATTAACAACTTCAACGATTCCTATATAAACATTTTTCTTCCACTGATAGCTCTTTTACTTCTTCTTTATTTGGTGCTACAGTCCGGGGTTGATCTATGCCTCAACCAACAATTCTCTCCAAATAGCGTGATCTCCGGCTACCTGTCTCCAGTTTTGCAGTCCCACAGCTTTAGAAGACCCTTCTGGCCGAAGATAATTTACCCAAAATGGCCCAGCCACTGGCTAGGTTCTTTTCGTAGTCCGTACAGTTCGTTGAACGTTGTAATTTTGCTGTAGACCGTTTTAGCTGTTACCAAAATAGCGGTGTCGTCAGCAAATGTACCTAGAACAGTGTGTTCTTCTTTCGTTAAGTCACTAGTATACAGCAGATATAGCAGAGGGCCAAGAACACTCCCTTGCGGTACACCAGCATTTATATTTTTAAGACCAGAGTATTCATTTCCATGCTTCACATGGAAGATCCTATCAGAGAGATAGTTCCCTAAAGTACTATTTTTAAGTTTCCCCGGTAGAGATCGGCCTTGTTTATATTTCAGGCCGTCAAAACTTTGTCAAAGGCTTGAGAAACATCGAGAAATGTGGCTGAACAAACGAGCTTTTGTTCAAATGCCTTTTCTTACTTTTCATGTAAATTATAAAGCCATTATAAGTCTAAGAAAGTCATTATATTTTGACTGAGACCGCGCCACGAAAATTTAAACTTCAAACAGAAAATCCACGCAAAATTCAACTAACAACTCAAAATTAACTTCGTGAGCAGCATAAAATATACGGTACTTCCCCGAATTTTGTTTTGCAAAATGTGCAAGAAAAGATGTGACAGCTTAAAAATGTATATACAGTGGACTCTCCCTATATCGAACTCCCCCTAAGTCGGAACTCTCTCTAACTCGAACTTTTTCGACATATTTTACATACATTTCCCTCAATTTTTCTTACAAAAACCTCTCTCTAAGTCAAAGTCCCCCTAACTCGAACAAATTATGTCATCCCGTGACAATTCGACTTAGGGGGAGTCCACTGTATAAAATATTTCCCCGAATTGGATTTCCTAAAAGAGACGTCATCTGCAGGAGCAAAATAAAAATTGTCGCAAGTACTGAGTTCAAATTTTTTTGGGTGTTGCAAATACTGAGTACGTAATGTAAAAAAATGTATGTCGCAAGAATCGAGTTCTGCAATTAAATCTCTGTTTACATCAATAGAACTGTCAAGCACATCTTATTTTCCTTGTCTTAACCATGGTCTCAGACACAAATTAGTTTTAAGCAGTAGTATACATTAAACAAATTAATAAGTTTAATTTTCCAACACACGAATTGCTTCCGCGTTCTGCTCTGTTCTGCTGTTTCGCCTATCGTCCAGCTATCCGCACTGTATTCAAGAACTGGCATTATTAGGGTTTTCTGTGGCTTGATTTTGTCCCATCGTGTGAAGAACTGTTTTGACAAATCCAGGTATCGACGGTTGTGGAGTTGAAATTTGCTTCACAAGCTCCTCAACTACCTCGAGGTTGAATGAGTTCAGAATGAGTGGGCCGACTCTCAGGCCTCCTATCGGCTGCATCACGGGACACCACTTGACTAGAACCCACGCCCTTAGATGGGGTCTGCACTACAGCGACTTTCGCTGCAGAAAGGAGGAAGAGGAAGAAACTATTGTTCACCTCCTGTAAACAATTGCAGCCAATTCTCTCCTACCGAAGCAGGATGTCACCTAGTCCCATCTTCAAAAACCTGGTTGAACTAAGCAAGTGTCAGCCATCTTCACAATCGTCGCTTTGTCAAAACATTTGTTTTGCGGAATCGACATCATCTCCTCAACAAGCACTCACAGGCCTAAATGTGACTACTTCTTGCTGGTATCCGTAACTTAACCTAAACCCAAAGGAAGCCGCTGGCTAATCGCCGTTTCTTTACCCAAAAACACGAAGCTGTGAACTTCCCAGCCTGACTCTTGCCCATCTTCTTCGATAAAGAATAAGCTAGTTGATGTGGAATAAATATTTCCAAAGCATGATCCTATTAGCCTATTAGCGGTCTTCAAACCGTCTTTAATGACTTCCAATTGCCCTCGACCAAATTATTTCGAAGAATGACTTCTCAGAGATCTGTGACCAATCGATACGCCAGCCATCAAATCAGGTCAATAACTTAAGGACTTCCTTGGAAGGCGCTTGTGGGTCATGATTATTCATCAAAGGAACAGCCTGCCCCAACAGTAATTTTCTCAGAATCAACGAATGTAGGGATTTGTGCGGAATCACCGTCTGTCAAAGGAACAGGGGACACACTCCGGCAATTGAAGTGGGATTCCCGCGATCTGGTTTCCTCGGAATGACTAACGGTTCACCCATACCCACCGGAAGTGGTGTCGTTTTCAAGGAAACTCGGGCATAATCCCTGAAAGCTCTTAATAGTAATTTGACCAACTTCGCGGCTGCTCCATGTCCTTCACTCTCGTTATAAGAAAAAAAAAAACAATCAATACGCCGCCACCTAGCCTTTTTCTCTTTATAACTGTCCCAGCCCAGCTGAGGTCTTCGCAAGGATGCACTTGTGCAGAAAGAAAAGAAATGCAATATATCACCCCACAGCCACAGATTGGAAAAGAAGGAAGGGAACGATTGCATCCCAAAAGGTAATCCTTTCGATCGGATTAACTTGCATTCCGCCGAAGGCAACAACAATGATAAACTCCCTTCCGTCCCACATTGCAACTTGAATAACCCGGCATCAGCATCATTCGACAAACTCTCTCCGCACACACAATTCACTCACCCACACTTGCACTGAATCTGCACACCAAGGCTGAAGGTCATAAATTGCACCGAGCTCCTGAGTCCTGACACAAGCGAACGGCGAACAGCTGTCGCGGACACCGGTAGCACAACGAACTAAAGGACGATTATTAATTAACAGGGTGCTGCGTCTGGATGCTGTTCTTATTCCGTTTGGGTTAATCGACTTCCAGACACGGTTTTATAATTTCTTTCGTGTTTCTTTTTTTGCTTTTTTTGAAAATAGTTTTCACAGTTTTGTATTGCTAACGGATTTGCGAGTTACGAGGATAACTGAGCTTCGGTGCTGCAGAAAATGTGTATTTATGAAGTTCGCCACTCCCCCCAACCCCGCCGAGCTGTGTATGAGTGTACAAATCGTACGGGGCGACCGTTGAAGTGTTTTCCCAGAAAAGCCCTCGATAGGGACAGATGTTGGGCGGAGGTAGCACATTTGAGTGGAATGCGAGAGTGCTTTCAAATGGGTACAGTTTATGTCGTGCTTGTGGAATCGGAAGAAGATGATGCTCATCAGGGGCAATCATAATGGACGTAAGAATTGTTAAGTCAACTCTTGCAATTGAGCGAATGCACAGAAATTGGCTCAGTTTCGTTGAGATTCGTTCACTTTTCGTATAAGTTCTCAGAAGATCAATTTCGTTAAGTTTTGTTTACGCAACGAATTCTGTCTCTCACCATGAACGGCATTTTGTTCAAGTTCCCTGAAGCAAGTTCCCTGAAGCAAGCTCCCTGAAGCTCGTTGAGTTTTGTTCACTTTTGCTTACTTAAGCGAAATATGTCGCTCAATACGTATGTCAATGACAGTTGGTTTTGGCATCTTGTTCAGGTTCCCAGAAGCTCAGATTCGTTGAGTTTCGTCCACGAAAATCTGTCAGTCACTACGTACGTTAATGACAGTTGGTGTTGGCATCTTCTCAAACAAATTCTGTCTCACACTACATACGTCAATGACGGTTGGTGTTGGCGTCTTGTTAAATTTTCGTAAAGTTGAGTTTCGTTGAGTTTTGTTCATTCCAGCAAAATCTATATAGTTGGTGTAGGCATTTTGGGTATGTTCCCGGAAGCACAGTTTCGTTGAGTTTCGTCCACTTTTGCTAACTCAAGCGAAATCTGTCTATCACTACATACGTCAATGACAGTTGGTGTTGGCATCTTGTCTAAGTTTCCAGAACCAATCATGGACGGTTTCAAATTTGACGATGCTTTTGACTACTTTTCGTTGAGATCTGATTAAGCTTGAATTGAATCAAGGTTTGGCCTTTACGCTTGCGGATTCCATCTCCAGATTCACTGTTTCAGAAGAGTGAAGGCATTCAACCTTGTGTCCACATAATCTTTTCCGTAACAACTTCACCGTGCCCAACTTCAACAGCACATTGTGAAACCTGAAATGTGATCACGAAGAGTGAAGAAGAAAAAAAACCGACAGGAATTAATGATTCAAAGGGAAATACTAACTGCTAGTGGAAAAAACGGTATAAGAGAAGGAAATTTCATTAGTCTAAGGATATAACCACCACCGTGGCCCTTCTCCCTGCCGCCCTTCGTCCCACCGGCCACCCCTCCGCCGTTTCGTCGTAGGTTACAGGCGGCGAATGGCTTTTGAGTGAAGTGCTTCATAATTGTTTATTGAAAGCACTTGTTGAGCCACTATTCAAAGTAATTTCAACTCATTTGTGGGTGGAGTTTTTTTTTTCCTTTCTCTCGACTGCCAGTTCCCAGTTCGAGGAGTTTCCCTAATTAGGTTGGGAAATGTGAGTAGTTAGGATTTCTCGACACGACGAGACATGAAAGAATTGTGAAATTGAACCGAGTTGATTTTGCGAAAGTTTGCTGAATGGAACGCTGGAATCTTTGATGTATTCATGCATTTGATGTCTTCAACAAAAGGACCGGGACATATTGATGGCAGAGGTAGAGATAATGGGACAGCGACTGTCATGAGCTTCCGTGGAGTTGCAAGAGTGAGACGGGAACAGTGGAACATTTGGAAACAGTGTCTGCAGTTGTTCATTTGAACGCTGTCATGGCGTGTGGAACGAGGACGTTGAAAGGAACTAGGAATCCATCTGGTGTCGTCTGGAGCCCGAATACATGATACCCCGTCCTAGAGCACACGCCATTCACTTGTGGTCTCTCGCTCCAGATATCTGACGCTCCTTCGGGGTTTTCGTGATGATTGATGATGGATTTGTTATGAAAATTATCGTGAGCTGATGATACACATATTGTATGGAATAAATAAATTAAGAAGCAACAAGAGCCCTTTGACTGCCCCAACTATAGAGGGATGATATAACTTGTTTTCTTTGACATTTGTGTGCTCGTCAGGAGCCAGAATCAGTGAAAGGCCACAATCGAACAGCAGATCCTGGAAAACGAGCCGTGAAATGCAGATCGACACTCACCTCCTCCTCGTGAAATAAAAGAGTCCATTGAGATGAGCTATACACCGACATGTCTAGTTTCGATACTCCCGTCAAACTCGTCATGTTGTGCAGCTGTTTGCCGCTCCATCAAAGTTGGTAACGAAATAAGCGAGACCCTCAATGCCAAAAAAGGTTTAAGACAAGCCGACTCGCTGTAATGTGACTTTTTCAATAAAGATGTACGATCTTCCAAGTGTCCGTACAATTGCTAGCATACATGACATTAATGTGATTGGTCAACACAGCGAGCTGTCAATGAACCGTTTTCTGGTATTGAAACGAACCCCGCCAAATGGACGGTGGATGGGCAAAACGAAGTATAATTATGCTGCCACCGCGAACATATGTCAGAATTTCGCCATAGGCAGTTAAAACTTGGCGGCTGTGAAGGACTTCGTTGACCTCGGCTCCCAAGTACAAAGTACGAACATCAGGACCGAGATTAATCACAAACTTAGTCTTACCAATCACTGGTTCTTCTCAAGAGGCAATTAAATAGTCGAGCTGTATCTCGAAGAACCAAGCTAACATTTTATAAGACCTTGATCATCCCTCTCTATGGCACGGGAACGTGGAAAATTTCAAGAGCAGATGAAGAAGCTCGGTTCTTGAAGAAAAATGCTCAACCACGATCTATAGGGCTGTATAGCGTCATAGGCGTCTATGGAGAACAGCCCGACTCCGAAAAAGTGGCACAACGCAATAGAGGAAGCCCACGAAACCGATGGCGCAAACAAGTTGAGAAGGACCAAGCAACTTGCCGTGCGAAATTGGAGGCAGATGGCTAAAGATCGTGTCAGCTGGAGAGGCTTGTTGGCTGAGGCCTAGGTTCACCCGGACTGCAGCGCTACTAGATGAAGAAGAAGGCACGTTGCCATGTGACTTCTTCAACATCGTTCTCAAAAAATATTTTAAAACTCGCAGACCAATGATAGAGGCGCAGTCTTCCAGGAGTGGATTCAGCTCTGACCATGCTTGACATTGTGGAAGAATATGTGGTGGATCTAGAAATACAAGTCGAAGAACAGTTGGGCAGAAAGCACGGAAACTGGGCAAGAGTTGAGGAGAACTGAGGAGCTTTGTCAGAAACCGCCCATGATGGCGGGTTGGCGTTGTAGAAGCATTACACCGCATAAGGACACGATAATGATTCGTTACATTAACGTGATTGACCGAACGAAGCGAGCAGAACCAAAAGAGGCGTTTGCTAACGTTGAGACAGGAGCGGTGAAAATGGAGATGTGCTCAAGAATGGACATACAATATCGACATCTTGGACATAGCGACTCAATGGGCAGCTAACTTGGAGACAGTCGGAGATGAATAACCATTTTCTAAGCAGATATGAAATCCGTATTGTCGAGGGGCCAGTTTTGCGTGCAATCTTTGATTATATCTGCTTTGAATGCATCTGGAGGCTAAGAAACGCATGTCACCGGCGTCACCTCATAGAGAACATGGCTCCGGTCCGAAGTTAAAGAAAATGACAAGAGTTAAAAATAGTTTCGATGATTTTCGATGTTGGTAATGAAAACACGGTAGGTAATAGGTGGCTTTAGGATGCACTTAGGACAAAGTAGGCCGGTTGTGCCGCCACGTGGGTGATTTGGTTGGCGTATTTACTAGGACACTCAACCAGTTTTATCCTTGAAATCCGGTATTGACTTGACCGGAATTTTACTGAGGTCACTTATATTATCAGAAGTAGGTAGGTGTGGTGCTAGTGCATTCACCAGCGCACTTAGACCATATTGGTCCATTGTGATAAGTCAGAAATAAGAGTCCATTATGACTTTCCTGATCGAGGCGAGTGCGCTACAGAGAAGTTATTGTATATATTGGGCACTTACAGTGCAGCTGTTGTACAAGATCAAGCTGTCGGATATTTTTGGATCGGGACAAGGCCAGATTTGTTCGCCGATTCGGCATGTGATCCCTGTTTCCCATATGGCATTGAGATAACGATAAGGTTCAATGACCATGTTGGTCATGAGAACATACACATATCAACGAGCCCCTAAAAAAATGGTCCAGCAACAACAGCACCTCCTATTGATTGAATGAATATACGGACGGTAGAAGGAAACATACGCATTTTGCCATTTAATTTTATACAAATTTAAAAAAAAAAACACTATTTTTTTATTTTGCGGCTCTGCAGGGCAGAGCTTCCCCTTACACGATCAAACTTAAACTCTAACAGAAAAATTCTTAAACTACCTCAAATTCTATCTTGCATTATAGAAGCGTGCAATTGTTCCCACAGGTGTCAGCGATTGCGTGTGCTGTGATGAGGTGCTTTTTGAGGTCGTTGTTTATTCATCATCAAATTCTGGAGTGTAAAGGTTTTTTAGATTTGCAAGATATGAAAAAAAGTGTATAACAGCCAACAGGAGAAGAAATGTTAAGTCGACCTCAGGGCAGCTTGGCCCGTTTAAGGCAAAAAAATAATCGCTTTTAACTCAAATTACAATTCAAAACAGTGTTTTATTTAAAGAATCAAATAGAATCACAATCCTTGTGTTAATCAAAAAATATTACTTTAAAAGTCTACGTTAATAATATTTTAATCTGGTATTCAAAGTAATCTCTTCTAACTCTTCTCCTTTAGCTACGTACGTCCGTCTTCTTTAGATAATGACAATCGAGTGCCTCTTTTGACAGCCGAACCCATTATTCCTTGTTGAGTCGCGTTACCAACCTATTGTTCTTATCTGTCATATTCGATTCTGTTATACGCTAGGGAAGTTCGAAATCACTTAGTCGTCTTCAATTGAATTTCTTTACAGATTTGATAGACATGATAAACAAAATTTACAATAGTGATAATCTAAGAAAGTGTCTTAATTAGTGGGCAAGGAATTGTCGACTTGCCTCAGTCCAACCCCCAACGGAAATGTCATTTTTCACCAGGAAAACCGGAATGCTACCGGCAGAGCTAATACATACATATGTAGCAGAACAGATTACAAGTACTCCCCTCAAAAGCTAGACTTCACATCACGATCAGATGGATGAAGTCTCGTTCTTATCGCAGATGTTGACATTTCACTTACTTTAGTTTTAAAAAAAAAAAATGTAGCTTTCTTAACTATATTAGGGCAGAGTTTTTTGTTACAATGTCAATCTTAGACTAAAATACAATTTCCTTAGAGCTACCTTAAATACTATCTTGCATCGTAGCGGTATGCAATGTTTTCCCACAGGTGTCTTCCGATTACCGTGCTGGATGTGATGGAATGCGCTGGTGTCGTATGGTCCAGACGTTGTGTCAGCGATTGTGTTTGCTGGGAACGGATGAGGTGTCATTTGAACCCGTTGTTTGTTCAACTTTGGGATTTCGGAGTGGAAATATTCGCGGTGTTAACTTACATACATATGCACGATGGATCAAAAATGGACTGTGGTGTCGGAACGGCTATTTACTCAGAAGTTCTTATTCTTCGAGAATTCCAAATTATTCAAGTGGTTTCCACATCAACATACACACATGGTCATACAATTAAGCCACATATGCGATAAGGAAGTATTTTCCGTAGCAATCGCTACTGTTGCAATGAGTGAATGAAGCTGAGATATGTTAAAGCTGCTAAAGAGCAAGAAAATAGTTTATCGATATGTCGAACAGTGGACAGTATAACGTATAATAACCTATATAAACAAACAAAGAATATAAAGCGGAACGGCGAAAGTAGATGTGAGACAGCAGGTACTTTATTATCGCATATGTGGCTTAATTGTTTTTTTCATTACAATTCATTTTTATTGTGGAATTCATTACAACTTATATACTAGACAAAAATGCTTAAAACTAGTTGTACGTACATTGTTACTACTTCTAACTTACTGGCCCTAGGCGGGCACTCTAAGCTAAACTTAACCTTATTCTATGTCTTTCGACCTAATCTTACGGAGTGAAATATAAATGAGAATTTAAAAAGAAGAACTTACTATTAAGAAAAAATTTGAAAAATTAATGACTGAACGGTTTATATTAAAACTTACAAGCTAACTTACAATCTACCTTAAAATAAAACTTACAAACTAACTTAAGCTAACCTACTTATATATGCATATACACCTGTCTATACCCCTATACACATGTGTATACGCATATCTCCTTAATATACACAATGTATACATGTATCGTCATGTATACACATATACATTCTTGCTATTTTTTTTTAATTTTTTTTTTTCTTCACATATATACAACTTAAAAAACTACCTTAAAACTACCCTAAGATATATAAGTCGGCCATAGGTTGCGGCTGATAGATTTCCATCTAATCCGCTGCAAGACAGAGACCGACTGCACCCCTTAAGGGGGAACGCACTACCCTTTCTACCCCGGGTCTAAAGGGTTCGACGCTCGAGTTCCCTTGCTCCCCAGCCACCAGAAATTTTGGTGCTGCCTAGCAACATACCGAATGTCTCGGCTGGATACCGCTGTACTGAACCGGAGGAGACCCTCCTCAGCTCGTTGTGCGACAGAACGGTCGTGGTTGAGTCGCCCATCCACTATTGCTATGTGGCTGGCTATGTGAAAAATGAGCGGTACCGCATTCATATCTTGTAACAGGCCGTGCTTATCTAAATGGAGAAAAGCTTCTGGGGGAACGAAGCCACTGTGGCGTACCTTTTCGTGGTATTCTGGATTGGGGTAGTAAGCCCCTGAGATCAAGTTATTGGACGAGTTCATCGCTCTAGCAGTATGACCTCGAATCAACTTCAACAGGAAATTGTCCACTCTTATCAGGTTTGCCCTGTTGTATAAAACCTCATTGGAATAGAAATTTATGTACTGGAACTCTGGAGTTCGATAAAGGCGAAGGCAAGCCCTAAAACAAGCCCTCTCAAACAACCAAATCTTTTCCATCAAGCTTGCACTCACGTTGAACCACACGGGACAGCCATAGGTGAGCATTGGCCGGATGAGGGCCATGTAGCAGATTACCTTCACCCTCGCATCGAGTTGGCTGTTGTAAAACAGTCTCTTTGTAAGGGCAAAAGCGCCTCGGGCTCTGGCCAGAGCAGCATCTATATGTTTATTAAAATATATATACTGATCTAGCCAAATCCCCAGGTATCTGACTACAGTCTTTTGCGCCAGTGGTTCCCCGTGTCTTCCAACGATTGAGAACTTTCGCCAATTCTTTTTCGTATCCGCCGAGGCCTTATACAACGGCGTCCTGAACAGAATGGTTTCCGACTTCTGGAAGTTGATACTCAACTTCCAGTCATCGCAACTTCTCATGAATGAATCGAAGTCACCCTGCGTGAGAGTACTGATTTCCTCGATCTTTTTGCCTGATCTGTACACGATCAAGTCATTGGCGTACGCAATTGCATGAGGAAGAGAACTTAACAGATCGCTCAAGTAAATGTTGAACAGGATCGGCGAATTAATGGCACCCTGTTGGAGACCATTTTTAATTTGGAATACACTTGTCGAGGTCACGTTGCCATTCTTGACTACGAACCGTCTACCGGTAAGCATGTTACACAGTAGGTACAGCAGTGGTTTGCTTATGCCTAGCCGATTGAGCTTGTAGAAAAGACCTTCTAACCATACGGTGTCAAAGGCCCTCTCCAGATCAATCAAGCAGGCTGTGGCTTAATTGTATGAGCATGAGTGTATGTTGATAGTCAAGTTGCAATTGGGCTGCATTAATCTCAAAGATTGTTTTCGCTGGCGGAACAGCGCCACCTTTGTTTGAATTACAGGACATATCAACATGCTGGGAAATGCGAAAGCTGACGAACTCGCACTTCAAAGTTCGACCGCATTCAACGCATTTCCTGAAGGTGCCCAGCCTTTGATGAACCTAGAACAGCTGTCTTAGAGAACTTGGACTGATGTCGCAAGAATAGTAGGCAACACCACGTGTGACTGGGCATTAGGCGAACACGCATACAAATTGAGAATCCCCCTACAATGACCACTGCTGTAGCTGTGATATGACATCAGAAGGTATCACAGAAGGCCACACATCAAGCTTTAGTGGGACGTTTCATCTAAACTCTTGAAGATATGTGCAAGACGACCATCAAGGGATTAGGGATGTTCCTAGACTCGGTTCTAATCTGGTTATTAGGTAAATAAATTTCAGACCTGTGGTAACAAAACAGCACAGAGTGCTCCTTGGGCTTGATGTGTAGGTATCCAAATGCAGTAAAACTTATTTAAAATGAATCACGTTTAAGTCATGGCTGTCTCAGGGCAGCCTTACGCGCTAAGGGGTTAAATCTTTCAAGGAATCGTTTGACCAGATCCGTTGCATTATTCTGTACAATATCCTCTTTAATGCCGTCATTAACTCCGTTTGCACCTTTTCTGATCGCGATTCGAAGATCATCCTTCTTTAGAATCAATAAATCGTGAACTTGAGTAAGTTAGTTATCTCGGATAAACGAACAGATACTCCGGATAATCGCTGGACACATGCTAATCTCTCCAAACGAACGACAACGTCGGGTACAGTTCATATTCTTCCCATCATCACTTCTCCCATGCCAACACCCGGTCTACTACTTTCCATTTCACAAATCATGCAATAAGCTCTAAGTTGGTTCTCAAAAAACTATAATTCCCCAAATCACATTGGAACCAAAGTGAGAGAATAGCAGATTAGAAGAATCCTTCAAAATTCATTACAGTTTCGAGCCAACGCCAGAAGAATGAGAAAATAGAGCTTCGCAGTCGCCAACCGCTCCAATTACAGTCGCATAATAGATTTAAAGTCCTCCCAGGCAGACTCGGCCACACTCTGTCAGGCTGTCAGCCTGTCACAGCGGCACCCAATTTCTCAGATACCATCTAAAGCGCAGAAAGCCCCAAAATGATTGTTTCAAATGAAAACAACGACTTCCATTTCAATTTGGCTACCGCCCGCCACCCGGCCGCACGGGGAACACACCAAAGGCCGACTGAATGAGACGCTATCCCGCAAAGCGGACACCTGACAAAGCGCTTCCATTGGCCGCGCCAACAGACTCTGCAGTATACGCATAATGATATCGTTTGCCTTTTATCGCTCGAATTCAGGGACCAGACCAAAGCGGCGGAGGCGACGAGCCAGAAACTGCGCGTAAGCCCTGCCGATGTGTCTGGACACCGGGGGAGCCAGCTCCACAAGCGGTTGTCATGTTATGGTAAATTGCCTTCCAAGAATCACATCCGAAATTATGTTCGGGGGAGAGTCAGGATCTGGTTGCCTTGGCAGTGATTGGACAAATAGCACGTTTTATTGTGCGCCGCCGGCACCGCTGGCGTCCTAATTCTCCACGTGGCACGAATGTGTACAGGAATTCGGCGCCTCATTGGGGATGGATGCATTTACTGGCCGGACCGGCGAAGGTAAATCATGGCCTGGAAGCAACACAAGGACGACAAATTAATAATTATGTTATCCAACACCGGTGCGGGGCGGCGGCGGAGGCGCGGCGCAGATGAAGGCATTCAGAGTGGCACCGGGTCGCACATTAATTGAACGGAGGGTGGGTCGGGTTTCTGTCAAATTCAATTGTTAATGGGCTGGCTTGTCGCCGGCACACTCACACGTGGGCAATCCTTCGGCATCCTTGCGACCCACCGGGGGATGAATGCGAGTAAATTGCGGACTTCAGTCGGAAGATTTGATTTATGGCCAAGTCATTAGTAGTGTGTAGGCTATCCTCTGGTGCCGGTTCAAGGTGAAAAATCGAACGGTACATGATATATGATTTCGTGGTGGGATGGTGCAGTGGCTGGTGGCTGGTAGCTGGAGAGAGTCCTGAGCTGGTCTGTCGCACTTGACAGGTTTTGTGTTGATTTTCTTATAATGATCCATGTGTTTTAAGTCATTCACCCGATGGCTTGGTCTGGTTTTCAAATTGGAGATGGGAGTGAATTCCACGAAGCAACGAGAGTCTCAAGACATTAGTGAGACCTGCTATCCTTCGTTGAGGTGCTTAACATCAGCGACTAAAAAGTGTGTGGCTTCTGTGCTGACGGGGGGCGTTAAATGTCAAACGGACTCTTAAAATTCAATGCTAATTCGATGAGGAACCTGGCCGCACTTCTGACGGGGAGTCCGCATTCTGGGATGCCGGAGAAATGAAGAACTTATCTTGTTCAAATAGAGAAACTGCGTTTCAGCTCAACGTTACCTCCGAGCCGTAAGCCGTAAGAGTGCCTCAAGGCGGTGCCGTAAAATAACGTCGAGCGTTATTTCGCTTTCATAAAGTGAACTTTTCGGTCTTATTTCAGGTATTCAAAGTTAGCCAAGTTGGCCTTATTTCACTTTTAAATTATAAAGAAATTTAAACGTAGAGAATTACAGTACCTGGGTTGCCCACTTCGCGAGCTTAACGAATTTAAACTCTCTTTCCGCAGAGGTTCAGTTCACGCAACTTCGTTGCTCCGCTCGGAGTAGGTGCTTTTCGTCTGGATGGCGCCTATATCAACAGTTTTTCCAGCAAGTACGGTTGCTAGACAATATCTCAACAATATCTGCATCTGTGGGAAACTCCTAAGTAACAATATCGCCATCCATCTGCAGAAAATCAAGATACGTATCACCTTGTATATTTCTGGTATTTTTTCAAGCTTCAAATTTCATCTGAAGTTGAATTGCTAGCTCTTGTTATTTATTCATTCGTTTGAGCGTTCAGTTCTGAAAATCAAAGAAATTGCATCCTCATACCTCCTCTCGGAATATTCACCAAAACTACTATGTTTATACTAGGTCGGGAAATACAAACGCAGTGCCCCGAAAGCGATTACTTAAAAAACGAACATGTAGAATACGCAGAATTTGGGAGTTTGTCCTCAGAATTCGACTAAACGAAGGTGGTTAAAGGTTCAATTAATTTGTTTTAGGTATGGATAGGTTTCAAATATCGAGCAAATGCAGCCAAAATTTGATTCCTTAAAAAAAAAAAAACAGGGGGTTGGTCATTTCATCAAATTCCAATATCCAAGCTGGAGGAAAAAGCAATTCAGATGGTTTCCCTTCGTAGTGCTGTGACAGGTAGCAGTTCGAATTGCTATGGTGCGGTCGAAGTGCCGAACAGAGCGAACTGTGAGACGGGTGAAGATGCGAACCAAACATTGGTAGCGACCTCCAGCTAGGACCTCCAAGGTAACGGCAAGTCTAAGGAATATATCTTGACCTCGAGTCGCTCCTTGGGTTTACCGTACAGACGCCTCTCTTGATAAGCAAAAACGTTGAATAAAACTAAAATGCAAAATACAATTTAGCAAGTTTATTGTTCAAAAATAATAATATTTTTTCCTTTTTGTGTAAAAGTGAAAGAGGATCCGATGCATCTCTAAGCGTTCTTGCCTTTCGCAGTAGTCAAACAGAATTTTCACTTTCTTCGTCATCGAAAAACAACACATTGTTATGCCGACGCATTGGTGGTCGCCGTTGCGTAGAGGGTAAGTGCGTCGACTCCTACGCAGAGGGTGCCAGGTTCGATACCCGAACTTACCACCTTTCATATTTCACGGGTTCACCTCTTTCGAGTCACTGACAATGCTCAAAGAGTATTTCTGTCTAGAAAAAGCTTCTCAACTACGCCGTTCGGAGTCGGCATTAAAAACTGTAGGTCCCTTCCACTCGTGAAAGAACAATAGCACGCACAACACTAGTGGTTGCTGAGATGCTAGGCCCAGGTCCACCTCGGACTGTCGCACCACCCATATTATTATATTATTATGCCGACGCATTTTTTCGATTTTTATTAAAAAAATTCAAAAACGAAACTAAACAACAACCAACCACGAAGTATGAATCGATGGTAAAATAGCAATCGTCCAATCACAATCGTTTAATCGTCGACTTTTGACAGTTCAATGAGTTATACCAGAAATGAAGTATTACAGAGATGGCCGACTTCACAGCTGATTGCCCCATAGTCCATCGACGAATTTGAGTGCTTTTTTGACAGAAGTGAAGTTTTGACGGTTATTCGCGAAATAACGTAAATGCCGTCCTCTGATTGGTCAATTGGGCTTATAAAATACGTTATAAAAAACAGTTGTCAACAATCTTAAGGGGCAAGAGAGGTAGAAGTCGAGCATCTCTGTGATACTTAATTTCTGAGTTATACGAAGCAACGGTGAATCGTCGAAAACGACATCGACTAGATGATTCAATAATTTTAGCGTTACACGAAGTAATACAATCGTCAGACGATCGTCATCTTACGCGACGAGAGCGTTGTATTTGTATGTTCAAATTGATATTTCTGATATTAGACCTCAAATAGGAACGTAGTAATGTATGCCGAATGACATCTACTTTTTTTGTTACTTACATAAAACAAACATCACAAAAGTTGGACAAAAATTAACCGTACAAATAACCATAGTTTTTGTTAATAGAACACTTTTCGTTATGCCTACCTCTTGAAAAAGCACAATGGAATTACTCTACTAAATCAAAACAGACATCCACAAGTTATTCGTATTTTCAAGAGCAGCGTATACCAAACAAATGTATAGAAACGTTACTATGCCGCATTGATATCTACCGATACGAGTAATCGCAAAACATAGCAATACGATCGGATTCCACACAAAACATTCTAAATATGTTCTTCGTATTCAAGAGAGTTATATCTCTCATAAACACAGGACGGAAAGGGTTGATGGTATGTCCTTTCACGATATCGATGCGTGATGTGGCACAACACATCAAAAACAGTATAGAGATAATGTGTACTAGAAGAGAAGAAAAGAAAGTGAACGCACAAATGTCGGCAAAAAAGGTAAAGATAGCTTAATAGTAACGATAAACATTGAGGAGTATCGTTTCGTTATAATAATAATAATATGGGTGGTGCTACATCCCATAGAGGGCCAGGGCCTAGCTTCTCAGCAACCAATCGTCTTGTGCGTGCTATTGTTCTCTGAAGCGTGGAAGGGACCTACAGTTTAATGCTGACTCCGAACGGCGTAGTTGAGAAGCTTTTTCTAGACAGGAAATACTCTTAGAGCATTGTCAGTGACTCGAAAGAGGTGAACCCGTGAAATATGAAAGGTGGTAAATTTGGGTATCGAACCTGGCACCCTCTGCGTAGGAGTCGACGCACTAACCCACTACGCCACGGCGACCCGTTAACGTTTCGTTATTTGGTACTTAATTGAATCCTTGTTACTCAGTAATGAATAAACAGATTTTGCTACAGTACTAGACTGCGGTAATGCGATAACACCTGTGGCGGCCACTGTAATACCGCGATGCCCATGGGAACGATTCGCTAGTGGATACTTCGCAGGTTTAGTATCTAAGCTAGAATAGGACAAATTTCTTGAGTTGAATTTTGACTGGCAAGGGGAAACTCTTCGAAAATAAAAAAAATATTTTTTGAACCCTAGAAAGCAGAAATGAAGTATTACAGCAGTATAGCCGACTTCACAGGTAATTTCCCCCTAGTTCATCGACGAATTTGACTACTTTTTTGACAGATATTCATGAATTTTTGACGTTTATTCACCAAATTAAGTAAATGCCGTTTCTCTGATTGGTCAATTTGGTTGAAGAAAACGTTATAAAAAACAGTTGTCAAACATTTTAAGGGGCAATCTGTAATACTTCATTTCTGCTAGAAAGATTGTCTGCGCCAAATTGACACATGTGTTTTTGAAATACTGTTCTCTCTTCGGTTAAGGAAAATTTTATTCAATATTGTGAATATTGCGACACATAGCCAGGAAAAAAAAATATGAATCAATTTGACGCGTGATTTTCTTTACGTACATAAAAATATGATTATCTTTCAAGCAAAAATAGCTTATTCAATTAAGATCTATTGTAGCGAAGGTTTGGAGTTAAATCAAAGGACATGCTACTTCCTTTGGGTGTGATATTTGTTAATTCTTTATGGAAAATACGTTTCACTAGCCAAATTAGTGCCGGATATTCACCCAAAACGTGCTCAGAAGCAGAGATAATGGATGATAGAGACATCCAACTTCGGCCATTTTTACCCCCAGCCCACAACGAAGATGTAGTGGTAATCCCTTGTATTTCACTTATACTTTTACAGCGCTCGTCAATTCATCACAATATGGCGGCCGATTCGTGAATTTTTTGGGAAATAGTGGCACATTCATGAATTTAGTGGGATAATGGCAGCTGATTTGTGAATTTTGTGGGAGAATTGCCCACAATCCATGTACGATATATGTAAAATACATGGGTATGTTGTTCGGAGGGTGTTCAAATGTTGACTCGTATTTTTAAGAGAATTTTCTTTATGGACTTTCATGAATAAAAATGTATTGCAATGCCCATTTAACTTTAACTATTTGACCTAAAATTAATTCTTAAGTATATATACAGTCCATTCATAAACCATATCTGACAAATTAACTCAAAAAATGAAGTTCGCTTTATACGCTTAATTCATAAATTCAATTTAAACAATTTGATAAGAACAATTGCAATATAAATGCAAAATAATGCATAAAAATGATTGTCAAAACTTCTTATTTGTGATTCACGCTTTAATAATATTTTTATTATTGGTTAACTGAACGTGTGAATGTATTATTAATTTGTATTCATATGCAAAAATTCACACTATGTTGTACATTCATTAATTATGTCCTAGTATCTCAGATTGTAACTTCCTCAAAGTTTTAATGAATCGACTTCATGAACATAAGCTATGTTCGTTCGTTTAGCCCTCCATACTGTGTTGAAAATTTAACAACGAAATTTGAAAAAACGTTCAAATAACTACCGAATTTTCAAATAAGAACCCTGATTCACCCAATTACTAAGGTGGGGAAGCGTATCAGCTGTTCTTAAGAGCTCACACGTATTCACAGCCACGGGGCAAAAAGCGTTATAGGTTATTTTTGCCCAGAAGCTCGAATAGAACGAGCCAAAGCCCTCAAACCTTGTCTTGACACCGGTTCAATTTGTTAAGGTGGTAATTCAGGCCGCATAGCTCGTTAGCAATCTTACGCTTTCTTCTTGAAGACGAAGTATTCCCTTATATGAATAAGGCCTGATTAATCGTTTGGATTGCCTACGATCATGACCATATGTCCACTTGTCTAGGCGAAGTTTGTTTTGCCCATTCGTTAATCAGAGTTGTAGCTGCTGTCCAGTTGACTCTATAGTACGATTCGGGACTGATGCATTCAAATGCCGAGACAGCCCTCGAGAGCTCAACTGCGGATTCGTTTCCTGCGATCCCCCTGTGTCCAGGGATTTCACTTTGTGGTGTCTGGCAAGGGTTTGGAAAAGGTCACTGCAACACTTTACTGTTTTGGAGTGTGGAAAGTGCCCTTATTGCTGCTTGACTGTATTATCTAGCGCAGAACTCGATGGCTGCTTTGGAGCCAGCTCACCTTGGAACACTGTATTGGTACGGAAATCCTGCCTCTACCCCAGAATCCATCGTTGATCCGTCCGTCTACCGTACGAGGATCCAGTGTTGGGACCAGCTTTCGCGATCCAATATTCCAATTTCGAAAAGCCTACCGAAATGCTCGCCTGACCATAATGTCTGGCAATGTACAAAACTTGTCTTTTTTAAGGATTCAGCAACCAACGTCGTCTCAAGGCTTGCTCTCAAAGGTGCGATTACACCAAACGGACATGCCAAAATTTGTCACGTACAAAACCTCACCTGGTTACACTTGGATTACACTTCACTCACGACACTACCCAGAATACAACTTTGAAACCCTGATTCCAGACCGAGACCTGTGGTAGGGCACAGCGGCGATACCATACCCTTCGGTAGAGCCATACATTTTTACACAGATGGATCCAAGACGGATGGTGGTGTAGAAAGCGGCGTTTTCTCTGAGTGTCTGAGTGTCTATCTGAACAAATCTGTTCTGTCTACTAAGTCACTGCAGCGTCCTCCAAGCAGAAATATTGGCGCTTAGCGAAGCCCTGTCCTGGCTAAGGTAGAACGTGATAACCGCCCGCGATATCTCTATCCTTACGGATAGT
Source organism: Eristalis intricaria (assembly GCA_964034865.1). NCBI lineage: Eukaryota > Metazoa > Arthropoda > Insecta > Diptera > Syrphidae > Eristalis > Eristalis intricaria. The sequence goes on from OZ035877.1 coordinate 66,730,626, forward strand.
CAGGCAGCAATCCCTGGAATCGTTTTCCGAACGTTATCCAAACAGTTCAACATTCGCCCGTGCTGGGTGCCAGGCCATAGAGGCATCCCGGGAAACGGCAAAGCTGATGAACTCGCTAAACACACCACTAGACAGTTAATGGGCTCTCTTGTAACATAGGTACTACTAGATACAGCAACTTTCCAGTTATAGCTTGACAGGCTTCTCTTGTCAAATCCCATGTTTTCCGCTAATAATAATCGACAGGTCATCAGTCAGATCGTGGTGAAGCCAGTTCATGAAGATCTGCTAATAGTGTGTCGATAACTAATGACCATAGCAAGGGGGCCTAGATACTGCTAGATACGCCATCCCTTGAGGGGATCCCGGTTACAGAAAACGACACTCTTCCAGAAGAGGAGTTTCCAGCATGGCTCTGATACCTCGGTTGGTCGATTCTTCGATACCACGACTGGTGATCTCGCTTGCGGTCTAGTCATCGCCGGTGTTATCGAAAGCTCCCTCGATATGAAGGAACGCTCCTAGGGCAATCTCTGCGATCCTTTAATCTAACCAGATAAATCAAGAACTTGTTTTGTTCAAATGGAGAACAAACTAGGTTTCAGCTCAACGTGTGGTGATTGAAAATGTATTGGAATGCATTTCACATTGTTTGGAGTTCCTTATTAATATCTTGGTCTACTCTGGATTTCTCTGGAACTGTCTGTGTCTATTCAATGAGCGAAACCCTTTCATTGCCATCGCCATCGCATGAATCATCCGCTCCCCACAGTGATGATGAATACCCTTCTTTAGGATTTTCTTCGAGTTCCGTCGTCGTTCAAGAGTCACAAATCACCCATTAACAAAGGCCTGTTGCACTAATCCGTCTGCCTCTCCCTCTCTCTCTCTCTCTCATCCACGACATGAACATCACATCCCACACGTGAAATGTCTTTTTCTTGTATCAAAAGTCCCAATTTGCCACCACCACCACCAGCAAGCTGGCGTTCGTATTTCCCACTTCGTGCTTCGGATTATAGTTGAAAAGGATTTCCATTCGATTGTGTTGCTGTCTGTAATCACGTCCTTGGCGCTTAAGGTGCTTCAGCATTCTCTTGGAAGCAGCGCATGAATGGAATATTTATCCGCTCACGGGGGTTTTCTGTGCAACTATCTCGTCTCGGGGAACATTTGCTGATGAGCGTCAAATTGCTATCGAGAGCCGTCGGCACCGTCTAATTAAACGAGCGACTTTACACAACCTTTCGGTGAAAATGTCTCAAGCAGTTCGCAACCCCGTTTACCTTCGCCGGCTGCTTGGTCAATGGCTAGGCAAGGTCATATTGGGTTAAGCAAGATGCCTGTAGGCAATGTCCCCAAGGATTTCAACAGAAATTCCAGCCAAAAAGCGAAGAGCGTCGAATGAACTTTGACATTTCGATGTCATTTTGTTGACGTTGGTTAGCCATCACAAAAATGGATCGACATTGATTAGATGACTCTGGGGAACAAGAAGCAGTTCTCTCCTCTTCATCGTCTGACCAATTGCACTGATATATCTGATAATCCTGTTTCTCGGAATCTTTAATCTTGGAAACCTCTATGACTGTCTGACGGCTTTACTCACGCGGAAGTGGACCATGCTCGCATCTTTATGGTTATAGCAAAATAGTTGCAATTTTGCATCGGGCATTTGGCAGAGTTTGCCATTAGGGACTTTTGTTGAAAATCCAATGAAAATAATTAGAAACCCTGTCAACCAAGTGATTCTGGACTTCTTCTTCTTCTGGTGGCGCTACAGTCCGGGGTGGACCTGGGCCTGAACCAGTAAGCCTCTCCAGCCGGCACGATCTTTAGCCAGCTGTCTCCAACTGCGCACACCAAGTTGGTTGAGGTCCTTCCCCACCTGGCTGCGCCATCGAATCCGTGGGCGTCCTCTATTGCGTTGTCCCACTGGTTCGGAGTCGAAGACTCTTCGGGCTGGAGCAGTGTTGTCCATGTGCTCTACATGACCCAGCCATCTTAGGCGTTGAATCCGTAGACGCCTGACTAGGCTCATGCCGCTGTACAGCCCGTAAAGTTCGTGGTTGAATCTTCTTCTCCAATAACCATCAACGCAGTCAGGACCAAAGATTGAACGCAGAACTTTTCTCTCGAAAAGACCAAGTGCTTCTTCATCCGCACCATAGAGCAGGGCAGGGATGGATCAAGGTGTTATATAATGTTAGCTTGGTTCTTCGAGAGAGGACTCTACTACTCAATTGCCTCTTGAGCCAAAAGAAACAGCGATTGGCAAGAGTAATTTTGCGTTTAATCTCGGTACTGGTGTTGTTCGTACTGTTCACTTGCGAATTCCTTCAGAACCTCGAAGTTATAGCTACGTTAGTTACGCATTTGCAGTTTAAAAGAAAGTCACCGCAATATATGCCATGTAATACCGGTCTTAGTAAGCGCTTAATTATAGTTTGTGCGACTGTGTCCACCTTAAAACGTTTAGTCTTCAAATAAATATTCTATTTGTAAACTTCATTATTCCCTATATATTTATAAATATATAAGAGCCACTGCTATTGGTGAGACTGTTTATCCGCGAGAAAACCTTTTAAGGTATGTAAATGACTTTTTTAAGATTCCACCAAATCAATTAATACATCAACAATTTCAATGAATTAATGAAAAACACATATTTGCTCAATCTATAAACTGGTTAAAATCAAATAAATTCTCTCAAATAACAAATGCTTACTGCAACTTGGCATCACTAAAAATACCACCATCCACACCCAGATGTCGCATCAGATCAATTTAAATAATTTGCACATTAAATAAAACAACAACAACCATCTCATACAGCGACTGTCAAAACCACAATGGCGCTTGCCTGCAACACAAGTTTTTTGCGGAAAGAATTTTTCATCGAAAATTTTTCATAGAATTCCAAAATAAATCTCTGCATACGTATCATATTTCTATTGTTTTTAATTCAATAAATCATACAGTGAATAAATTTCTAAGATATCTAGTGTATAGTTCGTACAACGTTTGAGGAAACAAATTGTGTGTGTAGGGCAACATCAGCCGGCTGCTTTTCATTGTATCATGGAACACATCAAAACAGATTTTGATAAAATCATGGCACAATTCAATGAAAGTGTGGCACATACTGCACCGAAAAAATTAAGTTTTGAATTTTCTAATGATTCATTCAATGAGACCCGTAAGTAATGATGTGAAGTTTGTTTTCGAAGTGAAATTTCAATGAAACTTGTCTCATTTCAGTGCCAAAAAGGCCGCGTCTATCTAGTGCTATGAATAGTTCATTTGGGAAATCAGCGAATGATAGTTCTCTGCGAAATGATAGTGCTGACACTTCGTTGAATTCATCGCTCCCGGCCAGTCCATGGGAGAGTCGAAGATTGCGTGCGGATTTGATTGAATCCAATGCCAGGGTAAGTTTGGTGTTTCTTTGGTGTGGGGGATCCAAAGAGCTGTGTTGTGACGCAGTTCTACGAGTGTGTGGTTACTGTTTCGAAGGCAACCGTGTGCATTGTTGTGGTGTGTTGATGTGAAACCTGTAGATCATCGGAATAAATTATTGCGTTCCAGTGTAGTAAAGTTGTACTCCCTTTCCAGATCTCGAAGTTCAAGCAAGAAATCGAACGTCAGCACAAAATCCGTCAAGAAATGGAAACAATGTACGACAGCAAAGTGCGTGAACTCACCAAACAGTGTGACTACTCGTCCTCGAAGATCCTGGACTTGGAGAAGCACCTCGTAGTGACGCGCAAGCGCGAGCAGCGTGCAAAAACCGAGCTAGTCCAGGCAAAGAATGAATTGAACGAGCAGAAAACCTCCTATGAAGAGGCAATCTTCAAACTTCAACGCACCAACGCGGAGATCGAAGAGAATTCCCGACTTATTCAGAACGGCATGGCTAATGAGCTTAGTGACTACCGCCGCCACTCGGATAAACTTGAAATGGTAGGACGCGAACATAATTCTCACGCGATGATAATGATAAGTGATCTGTTTTAGGAACTAGAGCTGGCGACAGAGGAGATTGGAAATTTGAAAATGATGCTGGCTGAGTACAAGGAAAAGGCCGGTTCGTTTGATGAGCTCAAGTTGAACCTGGAGAAGGAACGCCAGATTTGTGACGAGGCTAGATCAAGGGTCAAGGAGTTGGAATATGAAATCTCTTCATATGCTGATTGGAAGGAGATCACTAAGGTAAGTTGGACGTGGAGGTGATGAAAATGTGAAATTTAATCTTTGTCCTTTGATTCGGTTTAGAATTCACAAGAGCGCTTGGCCAGCATTCCCAGTATGGACAAGGAAATTGAGCGTTTGAAGACGAACAACAAAAATCTCCACGAGGTGGTGGGAAATAAGCTTTTGTTGGAGGAACAAGTTCACGATCTGACGAGTCGCTTGGAGAAAAGCGAAAATGCCAAGAGTGATGTTGTTGCTTTGCAGGTAAGTGCATGCGTTCGTGGTTATCTCCACTTTCCAAAGCAACTCCTCCCATTTTAGGTGAAACTATCGAACTTGGAACAGGAGCTAAAGGAGTGGGTTAAAGTTGCACAGGATCATTGCTTGCCAAACACATTGGTCAGTCCGATTGCATTGCGCTGCAGAATCGAACAAATTCTACAAAACGACATCATAATGGTGTCCGAGAAGAGCACCAACCAAAATGAGAAGCACTCGATTGAATCACAAATTCACGAGTTGCAGCAGGTAAGCTTGAAACCCTGGGAAAAACGCTACAACTCCTAACACCCTTTTTAACCTGCAGCAACTGGAAACCTACACAAAGAACAATGAAAGTCTTCGATCCGCCCTGAAACACCACAAGAACATCGTGATGCGAGTGCAGAAGAAACTTATGCTGGTGGCCAAGGAGCGTGACTGCTACAAAGCCCTTCTGGAGAACTTCGAATCAGACTTAACAGGTACACATCCAATCCAACCATTTTAAAAGTGTTCTGCTGCAGCTCGTTTGTTTTGTAGTTTCCAACGCGCTTGAGTTGGCAAATCCCGAGTCACAGCTCCGTTGTCGCTTGGAGATGCTGGAAAAGACGCTGGCGGCATACAAGGACATGTGCGGGACATTGGAGAAGGAATTGGCTTCGTTGAAACTCCTTCCGGACTTGTCGATAGAAGCCGGTTTGGGCATTGACGGTTACGACCATTTCAAGAAGGAAATCGAAACGCTGCGCTTGGACAATGACAAGCTGAAACGCCGCAAGGAGGAGCTCGAACTGGAACTGGAGCATCGATGCTTGAAGGGTGACTTTAACATTGGAAAATACAAGGTATTTGACGACGGTCTTTTCTTTTCCGTCTTACGCATGTCTGCGCTTGAAATGCTGGTTCTTCAGTTTCACAGATACTCCTCTTTTTCAGATCGTGCACCTGGCTAACAACCCAGCAGCGGAAGCATACGAAAACGCAAATAATCGCTTTGAAAAGTTGCAGGCGGAGGTAGGTTCCAAGTTTTATTTCAGTTTAACTCGAAATGGAAGTAGCCGGCGAATGTGTTTGTTGGTTCATCTACTCTTCCAAAATATGAAGCTTTTGTTTGTTCACCGGCTTGTGGATGCCTGCCTATGTTGAACAAAGACCACCTCCAATCCAATCCCCATAAAATTGTATTTCAACCCATTTGTAGATTGAACGTCTAAAGCGCCGCAATCAAAAGCTTGAGGAAGACCAAGAAGAAATGACAAGCCGCGTAAATGAAACACAAAACATGACGGTCAACATCAAAGAGATCAACACTCTGCGGGCCGAGCTGGAGTCGATGAACAACAAGGTGAAGAAAATGAAGGACTTCTACAAGTCAGCAAGCTTAGAATTCCGTGAAGTCTGCTACATGCTGTTTGGCTACAAAATCGACAGAATAGGAAGCAACAACAATTACAAGTAAGTATCATCAAACATTAATCCTTTCATTGACTCATGCGTCTCCTGTCTCTCTGTCTCGTCTAGAATATCAAGCATGTATGCCGAAACGCCAAATGATTACCTGAACTTCAGGTTGAACGATTCCGGAATCCTCGATATGCTTGAGACCCCGTACTCGATTTCGCTGAAGGACATGATGCAATCCCAGCTGGTGGCTCACAAATCACTTCCCGCGTTCCTGAGCTCACTCACTCTGGAACTGTTTAACAAGGCCACCATAACAGGCTAAATTCCCAACGTTTAGTTATGTAATTCATTCTCAATAAAAAAATGTACATCTGTGTAAGAGTAAGATTCATATTCCGGCTGGGGAATGTTCGTTTTTGCTCACAGTTCCTTTCCCGTTCAGCTGAGAGTTTGTAAATGTAGGAATCCTAATATTAATGGTAATAAACTAAGTAGTGGTTCAGAATGCATTGAGTTTGTACTCGTTTTGCCGTTATTGGTCGTCTGAGGTAGTAACTCGACTTTGGTCACGAATATTCCGAAAGTTTACTCGGGTGTCTAGTCGTGTCGCGTCTGTTTTGCTTTTCAAGAAGGTTACACACGCTAAAGTTCGTGGTGTACATAAATAGACTCAATAAATGACACTCACGGCAATGTGAATCGAAGGAGTCCGTAGTAATCTCTACCAAACCAAGTCTTTTTTATTAAAGAACTCTAGTCAAAGTTCATACTAACAAAGATTAAAGCGCTTCCTCGAAGTCAAATGATTGTGCTACAAAATAATGAACTCGGAATTTTTTTAAGACAGACCGTTATAAAATGATACATCTTCTCTTTCATTACGGTTTCATAAACTACATAGAACAGGGCGCTCTGAACGGCGCGGTATAAAATTAGTCGAAAGATTGTGCTTAATGATTTCGTGGATGCTTTTGCAAGAAGTATGTCATTTCATTCAAGTAGTGGCTGAATTTGCTATAGTTATGGACGCCAATCTAAGCTGCAAACCCAACATCCAGGAACGCGTCAAAATAGCCTGTACTGCTCTATATTGCTATAAAAAAGCTATAGATTGGAAAAAGGACACAGCCACAGCCGCGAGTGGTTCATTAGCTATTCGTATCAGTAGTCAGACCCGTACTACTGTACGGTGTCGCGATTTGGTACACTGCGTTAGACAATGTAACCAACTGTAAACCGCTCGAAAGGGTGCAGCAGATGGCATGCATTTGCATCAGCGGAGCAACTACCCCTTCCCTAGCTTTAAACACACTCCTCAACCTCCTATCGATCAAAAATGCTCACGTGACCTGATCAGAAGGAGGAGGCCGGGTCTTAGAACTCTCTTTAGTGTCATAACAGGGCATAGTACCATTGGAACTCACCGCTCAATACTAGGTATCTCCTATAACGACTTATGCAGAAGTTGCAAGAATGAAAAGGAAGAAGAAACCATTTCACACCTTTATAATTGCAGTGCCCTCTCATCTCACAGTATCTAGTGAGCGGCCACTAGAGAGTGGCCAACAACTAGGTAGTGGCTATTCACAAGCACCTTTCCCTATCTAGTTTTAGAATTATTTGTTCATACATAGCCAAAACTTCCATTATATATCTGAAGAGTAAAGTGTAACATAGAGTTTAGTGAAGTCGCGGGTTTTCTAAAAGCATCTCTCTTGTTTCGTAGGGTCGGTATCCCTATGCTTGTGCTCTATGTAGAAGAATGGTACTTGCAATTGCACGAATTAATGCTCGCTTAGATGTATGCGAAACGCACTTCTTGTGAATACAACCCCAAACAGAACAGATAACACGCTTGGCATCTACTACTACCATTAACATATGTAACCCATGTGTAGTCTGTATGTTTTTCAGAAAAAAACTTTGAAGCTCTTGCTGTGGAATGACGATTATACAACGCCATACACAGATGGTCCCAAGACAGAAGACGGAGTAGGAACTCTCTTCTAAAAATCTTAATCTTAACAAATCAATTCATTTACCTAATCCCTGCAGTGAAGCCGAAATAATGATGATTAGCGGAGCCCTATCCTCGCTGAGGTGGAACGTGGTATCCGCCCGCGATATTTGTGTCTTTAACATCGTTCTTGAAGAATATTAAATCAATTTAAATTTATTGTATTTTATTGCAGATAAATTCAATTAAGCAAATCAAATATTAATTCATAGAAAAAAGTAAAGGCAAAATGCCGGCCGAAGGACAAAAAAAAGGACGGATCTCCATGAGGTTATGTTCGTCGGCATATCGTTTAGATCGAGAAACTGTTATCGAACTTCTAGGTACACGATTGAACGACGATTATGTTCAGACACAACAGTTCTCGATAAACTTTTAAGTAGTCATAAACTGTCGCACATCTTTTGAAAAGATATCCGAACAGTTCAAGACTCACCTGTACTGGGTGCCAGGTCAGAGAGACATTAAGGCAAACTGTGAAGCTGACAAACTCGCAAAAATCGCCATCACTCTGCCAGACGACGGAACCTTTTGTGACATAGGTACTCCTCTAGCCAGAAATTTTGTATTACGGAGATGCCCGACTTAAACCTCTCTTGCTCCTTAAAATTTTTGACAACTGTTTTGTATATCGGTTTCTGAAACCAAATTGACCAATCAGAGCACGGCATTAAAAATTCGTGAATAACCGTAAAAAATGTGCTCAAATTCGTCGATGGACTAGGGGGCAATCAGCTGTGAAGTCGGCTATCTTTGTAATACTTCATTTCTGCCCCTAGATAGCTTAAGGTTACAACTTAATAATCAATGATGGAATACAGGCAACAAATGCCAAAGCACCAAGGAAATCTAGCCCGATCTAGATCCTAAAATGTCTGATTTGAATTGAGTTTGATCTCCCCAAAAAAATGTAAAATTAGGACCGCAGTGGGAATAATCAACGGACACGGCCTTTTGGGTCCACACACGAAAAGAGTACGACAATTCTCTAATTATTTTTGAAGAAGCTGTCTAGATGAAGAAGACGAGGAAAGTGTGCAACAACTTCTCAGGAGATGCCCTGCACTCGCCTTAGCTAGGAGACCCATTCTAGGCTCCTACTTCTTTGATAACGTAAACGATCTGAGAGAAACACCAATCAAATCGCTACTGGATTACACTGACAATCTGCCTGGCTGTCGTAGTGATCACGCGACCCCCACTCCTCCTTGGTGTAAGCCAACGTAGCAGTTAAACGGGCCAACTTTGGCCTAACAGCACCAAAGTCACTTGCTGCCTATCTACCTGCCTACGCTTGACATCTTCTAGTTTCGCTTGAAGATGTTTTCGCAGCTTTGAGTACGATGAGATCAACCGTCGCCATGGTGTAATGGGATGGTGCGTCGACTCCTATGCAGAGGGTGCCAGGTTCGATACCCGAATTTACCACCTTTCAGAATTCATGGTTTCACCTCTTTCGAGTCACTTATGTGCTCAAACTGTATTCCAGTCTAGAAAAAGCTTTTCAGCTTCGCCGTAGGTATGTCCCATCCACACGTTAAAGACACTTAAATTCGAGTTCTATACGGCAGAGCTTACAGTATCCTTCTAAACTGTTGATCATAAGCTGCATACCTTCAACTGTGTCTGCGAGAAAAACTGTCATCTGAAAATAGTAGGTCTAGTAATTTTCTTCGACACCTTTAACAACATCTGTGATATCATTTATGAAATTGAAGGATCATTAGAGGAGAAAAAGATCTGCTCTACCGTCCAACTTGACGTTTCCCTGGCCTTCGACAAAGTCTGGCATGAAGGCCTAAAATACAAGCTAATCAGGCTTCTACCGATAAGCTTATATAAGACACTAGAATCCTCTCTCGATAACAGGATATTTAGTGTTAAACACGGAACTGAATACACCGGTTTTAAAGAGATCCGAGCAGTAGTCCCTCAAGGGAGTGCCCTTGGCCCTACAGTGTACCTGTGGTACACAAGAGACATACCTCAAACTGAGTGTACACTTCTGGCTACATTTGCGGGTGACACAGCGATCCTGGCAACGTGAACTTCAGTTGAGTCCTGAGAAACTCCAACGAGCTCTAGACAAATGGCGCATTACCCCCAATGAGACCAAATCAACGCATATAAACTTTAACTACAGAAATATTAAAAATCGACCAGTTTTCATTAAATCTGTACAAATACCGCACGCTAATGAAGCAAAATATCTTGGTATGACTCTCAAGTGGAAGGCCCACGTGAAAAAGAAACGGGATGAGCTCAAGAACCGGTATAGGGACATGCACTGGTTGCTTGGAAGGCACGCCAAGCTACTATTAAGTAAGTAAGTAATTAATTTATTTACAATTCTCGTTATACATTAGATATATTTTAATTTGAATTTAGAAGCATTGGCTGTGCCCTCAGCTCAACTGGCAATAATTAATAATGTTTAATATCATACAGTCAGTCTTATGTCTTATATAATATATATTCGATCTCTGTTATTATTAGCATTCTGAACTTCATTATTTCTTTCAGGTAATTTGCAAGGGTTTGTTCGTTTAGTAGTTTGATTGCTTCCTGCATTGAGAGGGAAGCTTTTCCAAAGTCCGCGATTCTTTGATGTCTTAAAATTGGACAAACACTCATAAAATGAAAACAGTCGTCTTTGGATTTGAAGTTACATAACGAGCAAAATTGATTGAAACTCCCATTATATGGCCTTCCGTTAGTGTTTAATATTTCGCATGTCAGTTTGAAAATCAAGCTACTATTATACAAGCAAGAACTGAACCCTATATGAACTTACGGCATACAACTATGGGGTTGTACCAAAAGAAGTAACAGAGGATTTATTCAGTCCTTTCAAAATAAAATTATACGGGCTTTGTCCCTGGCATCTCATGAATTGTGATATACAAAGGGACCTAGGGACAACGAACCGTCCACGAAGAAATAACAAAATCCATTCGAAAGATAAGTATCAGACTTCATGGTCATTGTAACAATCACAACCTCCAAGATTTGGATATGAGAGGTAGCACTCCCACTCGATTGGGCGCAATAATAATAACGATTATTATGGCAGGTGATTTTATTGAAGGTCGAAGTAAACTACAATATAAGGAATCTTAGTTGGAGTACAGAAAACCGAAAGGGAAGCGTGTTTTTAGTCAGTAAAAATTTGACACTACTATGTGGACACGGGTCACATAGTGCCTTGTTGAAGATTTTCACCAACCCAAGCAAAAAATATATTTATAAGTTAAATAGAAGCGTGCTAAGAACGCACCCTTGCTTAACTTCCACTGCTATTCGGAGAGGCATTTTCTGTCGTCAGCTACCAGCTGTATTATGTTAGTGCAAAGCCTTCAAATCATTTATCATTTTTGATGATATTCCAAGCTGATACAATTTGTAGAAGAGTGCTTCACACGGCATGGAGTCGAAGACAGCCTCAAAATCGACAAAGAAAGCATAAAGCTTTTAATATCTATTTCTATACATCTCCGGCTCTGGAAAATTTCCAAAGCACCGAGAGTGTCGTCTGCAAGAAAGTGATACCTATAGCTTGTGAAGATGTGATAAGGCAGGGCACTCAGTTTGAAAAACAGCTCCAACGTTGTGCCACAGACGCACTTCTTGTACAGCGACAGAGTATAATAGTCACAAAGCTGGCTGTTATCTCAACTCATTTTCAATGCGACGACAGATTTTGTGGCGAGGAACTTTAGGGAAATAGAACTTACTCACGTTCGAAGCTATTTCCCCGGATCACAAGAAGAGGTCATGTTATCAAGCTCACGAGATTTATCAGAAGAAAGTTTCCAAGTCATGGGGACTATCAAGTCTTTCCTCATTTCGTACTCCGAGTTTGTTGAAATCCCACTCATCTGCGGTGCGCCACCTTTGATGTGGACGTCCTTTGTTGCTTTGTCCAGGTGTTCACAGGTTCCAAATAAAAAAAAAATAATCCAAATAAAACAAAAAGGCGTTCGAATCGATCACGGACTTCAAAACTGACGTCTTCACAAATATTGGGAGCATTCGGAGTTCACTTTATGCGTCCATTCTTAAACGTCCTGCCTTTAGACTTTCTGTTTATCTAATCGGCATAAACCTGCTCCACTTATGCAACTGTTTTATGTGTTAAGCACAATAAAATTATTTGAATGCCAGAATACACTTGTGTGTTCAGTGACCGAAGTGGTCATTGATCTCTCCAACCATACAGTGCCACAATCTCCCAAATCTGAAGTTTTACAGAGATAGCCGACTGCACAGCTGATTGCAGATATTCATGAATTTTTGACCGTTATTCACGAAATAACGTAAATGGCGTCCTCTGATTGGTCAATTTGGTTCAAGAAAACGTTATAAAAAACAGTTGTTAAACATGTTAAGGCCCAAGAGAGGTAAAAGTCGAGCATATCTGTTATACTTCGTTTTGGTTTTGAATGTATGTTATGTCAATGTCCTGCCTTCGATTGAAGCATGATGTCATTCCTTATGCCTGAAACAAAATAGTGCGTTTGCGCTGGCGTTGGCTTTCAACGCACACAATGTAATGGCCAAGAACAAAATACAGCGTCGATCTGCTTCAGTGAATAATGAGAGAGATGAGAGGATCGTGATAAAACGTAAAACGTAGTCCATCGCACGTCAATATTCAACATGTTGGATATTTTTTTGACAGAGGAGTGCGTTGTAAGAGGGATTTTCTCCCAGATTGAGAGTTTTCTTCCAAATTGAGAGTATTTTGTATCACCTGTCATTTAAGAAACGAAAACAGTTGATCAAAAATAATTTAACGACAAAAGTCATTTCTAATGAGTATATGCAGAAAGGCGGCAATATTTTTCATCTAGTAGATGAGAGAGAGAGAGAACAGCTGATAAATTGAGTATTAATTTGACGCTAGTAACATGAAGTAGGCTAGCGCAGCGCACTATTGTGTTTCAGGCATTACTATGCATCCGTAAACTTTGTCCCACTTTACGTTTTAAAACATACATCTTATGTGAGGACCAGATCAAAGTTGCACGTCGTCGCCACTGGACCGGATTATGGACATGATGTGGAAAAAACCCAGTGGAGGCACATAAATCCATGTCCACACAAGCATCGTGTCGGAAAATCTCGATTTTACGACAAGGCATGAGTGCTGTTCAAAAGTTGGACATGAGATTTGACGTTTTCGTATACGTGCAAGATTTTGTTTGAATGGGGTGGTGAAAAATGAGAGCAAAATAAAGTTATAGTAGAAGTGACTCATTTTAGTGAGATCTGATGATCAGATTGACTCTCTCGCAGCCAACGTTAAAGTGAAGCGACATGATATATCTTGCCCACGAAAAAAAAAAATATTGCGGATGGCAACATTGTGGATGAATATGTCCTGTGAAGGCGGTGTGTTACATTTAAGGTCGAATTTTCGAAGGCTTGATCTAGAAGAAATAACCTTTCGTTAAAACATAAACTCCTTTCGAACTCTTTCGACGGATGTCTTATATTAATTGTATACAAAGACAATACAAGTTGTTTTGCAATGTTGTTATCTTCAAATTGTCGCTTGTTCTGTCAGTTCGTAAACAGCTGCTTGTGCTGCAGCTCTCTAGTAGACGGTTTTGTATTGCACCGACTGCAAACGACGAAGATGAAGGGGTTTCTTCTGGCAGTGGTTTTTGGGAACATTGTCATATGCTGACTGAAGGTAATTATTGTTGAGACTGCAGATGAATATTCATAACCATAATCTTCAGATTTCAGTTTGCAAAGTCTTAGACGTAAAATGAAAAAGATACTTGGTCTACTCCGATTAAAGGCCCAACGATGATGGACGTAGGGAGACTTATCTCAATTTAAAAAATTGAGGGAATACACAGAAATAATAGGGACTACTGTAGTCAGTTTTGGTAAGTTTCGTTAAGTTTCGTTAACTTTCGTTAGGTAGGTAGAAGGGGTTGCTAGTGAAGTCACCAGTACACTTAGACCATACTGGTCCAGTGTCTAAAGTCAAACTACTACCACTGATTGAGCACTTCAGTGACAGTGCTCTTAATTTGATCCCAACGGCAAATGGTGACTGGACCAGTTTTGAAAACCAGATAAAAGCGTATTAACTTTGTTTTCATAGGGATTCGAACCGGGGATCCCACTAATCAAGGGCAGGCACTTAACCAACTGCACCACCCAGTCGTTAAAAAGTTTCGTTAAGTATCGTTCGCTGTTGCTACTTACATGGGGCGATATTAATTCCTCTCGTAAGTCATGCCTGTTGTTATTGGAATTTTAAATTTTTAAATTTTGCGTAAGTTCCCAGAAGCAATTATGGATTATATCATGAAAATTATGCTTATAACTACTTTGCTCTTGGTTCTGGCAAAAGAGCAAGCTTACTTGTATCAGGAATAGTTTTGCCTCGAGACTCTGTATTATTTGGAAAGGGCTTATGATGCTTTGAATGTGGACAGAGGTCCATGAGTGTCTAGGGATCGATAAAAAAATACGATTGACATCGCCAAGTTATCATCTCCGCAGTCAAATTTGTGACTCAACCATGATTGCCTTAAAAATTCTCGCGAACAAAATTCAGCCACCCAAACTTGGCACCAGGGCAGAAACGTGTCCAAAGAGGGTAAATTAAGGTATTTCTCGTATAAATGAAGTAAACTAAACAATGGAAGAGTGAGCCACGGTGACCGCGGCGTTGTGGGTATGTGCGTCGACGCCTACTCAACTAGATCTCGCTGCCTGGGTTGGATTCCCGGCCGGTTTGACCAAAAATACTTTTCACAGTCCCACCTCTTTCCAGTCACTGACAAGGCTCAAGGACTAAGAAAATGTTTAGTAAAAGCTTCTCAAACTGGCCGTTCGGAGTCGGCATAAGACAGTAGGTCCCTTTCACTCGTGAGAGAAAAATAGCACGCACAATACGAATAGTTGCAGAGAAGCTAGGCCCTGGCTCTACGGTCTGTATCGCCACCTATATTACAATCCTTTTAACACCATGCTCCTTGAACATCAGCCGCATTCGAACTCTAAATTCCTTCCACAAGAACCCGACACTTGTCAATAAGACCTAAGCCTCCCTGCAATGCCTAGCAAACAAAGTTATCAGTTCAGAATCAAACGCTTGATAAAACAAGACTCATGTAAGCAAACACCTTGTCAGCGCCGAGCAAACACGCAAATCTGGATGATTAGGGACTTTGAGAAAAAATTCCGGTTACCAAACAGGTGCTAGAAGCGAAAACAAAAATGTATCACAACACAAATACGAGTAAACTCCGCGTTGCCTAATGCCGTTGACAAACAGCGTTTGCTGGTAAACAGCAGCAAATAGTTGAGCGAGTCAGTGGACTTACCTTGAATACTTTGCCATCTTCGTTTTATCCGGTTTCATTGAGTTGCAAGTTGTGCGCCTGTAGTGTGCGCTCTAAATTAAAATCAGCTGTTCCCGTCTGTTCGGCGAATTCACACAACAAAACAATAACAACAGCACTGACATTGACAGGCCCAATTATACAAATTCATTGCCCCACGATGTAAGTACACTGGCAGTGCGCAGGGGGGCCACGGAGACACGTACTAAATCAAGGGAGGCTATTTTAAGAACGCCACCAGAGAAGATCTTCTTATCACGAGTTAACCACTTTTGCTTGGCCACTACACAGTCGCAAATAGATTTTCTTTTTAATCCGGACACCGCACAGGTCATGGGACGGTCGAGGAAAGCTAATAACAAAAATCCATAAGCACCCGTCACTTTGGAGATTCACTTTCTTTGGCGTACGAAACGAATGTACTCGTCGTGTACGTGTCGCGTCTGCCGAAAATCATTTCATTCGAAGACTGAACGATTTAGAAGTGTGAAGTACCTCGTCTGCACTCGGCGCGTCGTAATGATCTGACGCACATGTATCTAGACACTGCTCGGAGCAATCTCATAAGTTTATCTGGGTAGCGTTAAGGAGCAACGAGCGTGGCCGCCACCGAGCGCAGTGCCGACGCGCAGAAAAACGATTCGAAAACATGAAACACACACACACGTATTTTGTTTAATTCTATGCATGCACACATTGAAAGCCCAGCAGATATGCTTCAAGTGAGAAGATTCTACAACAATAGGAGGCAACAATGATACTCGTCACTCTGGGAGGGTGAGAGCGTGAGGGTGTAGCTTGAGAGCAATTCCACCAAGAAGAGAGCGAGAGAGTGCGCTGCCCGAAGAACGCACAATGCAGAGACGCCAATTAGTCTGTGCGCAGCGTCGCGCCGCGGCCGCCGGAAAAGTCAGATCAGTTTTATAAATGTTTATGATTTTTAATTGGCCATGCATAATGTTCGATGACATGAATTAAGAATGTCAAGCTGAAGTGCATGTGACATTTTGAATTGTAGCGAGCTAAACATCTCTATATACCGGTGATCCATAGCGCGGCGGGTCAAGGCAGGAAGAGCTTATCAATTGGCCGTGTGGTTGTGCTTTTACATTCACTGAAATTCTTTCTAAGATCCTAGGAAGATCTGATTCGAGAGAAGCAAGGGAGGCTACTTTGATAAAGTCCAACCATAATCGACGTACGGAGGCTTAAGTCAACTGAAGCAAACTTGCGAATACACAGAAATGGTACAATGTGACCAAAGTAACCACGTTTTGGTTAAGTTAAATTTTGCTTCATTTAACGGCAGCGAAATGAAACATTGCTCGCATGACCATACAATAGTTCGTACATTTTGTTATGTACATTTTGTACGGTTCCGATATAAACTTACTTTTGGAGCTACAGTCCGCAGTGGACCTGGGTCTCAACCAACAAGACTCCCCAACTAACATGGTCTCTGGCTAGCCGATATAGACGAAGTCTTTGACTACCAGTTACAGCTGCCCATTGTGACGCTCCGTCCAAGACGTTGATGTTGTACGTCCTTTTTCGATGACAGCATGTACTTCGTTTTGCCCTGTATGAGGGCTGGACCAATGTATGAGGCAATCCCCTCATTGACGGCTCGCTGTGTTCTGTCAATCACGTCAATGTCATCCGCGTATGCTAACAGTTGTACGGACTTCTTGAAGATCGTGCCTCTAGTGCACGAGATCGTGTGAGTCTTGCACGATCTTCTGAAGGATGACGTTCAAGATGTCACTTGACAGCGCTTAGCCTTGACTAACATTGATGGAGCAGCGAGAATCCTGGAGCATCATCCTACACAACCTGACGAGTTTGGCAGGAATGTCAAGACTAGACATGGCGTTGTACAGCTTGTCTCTATGCACGTTGTCATACGCGGCCTTTTACAAGGTTGGGCTTACTTAAGTCAATTATGGCCCTTCGAAGAATTTGTCCACAATATGAGTATGAAGTCTTTTGAAACATCCTTCAGTTCCTGATCTTCTTGATTGCTTAGCTAGAGCTCTGCATCGTTCCTTGCGATCCCAGAAATGACAATAGTCAGATTTACGAAGAAGGGCTGTGGATAAAGCTCATAAATTTAGTAATTTTCCTGCCAATTTTACTTGATGATTGATTGGACTTGGTTCGTTCATTGCATGCATGGCTTCACAGTATGCAGTGACTCTGGATCCCAACCAAAAAGAGTCCTCAGCTATCGCGACTGTGGAGCGAGAATTTTTGATCGTCGTTCTGGGGAATGTTAAAACTAAGTATGGCGGTGTTTAACTGGTTTCTATGTACACTTACATATGCGGCCTTGCAATTAACGAAATAAATGAAGGACTTACTCCACAACAAACATGCTTCGACAAACATGATTTCGTTGATG
Source organism: Eristalis intricaria (assembly GCA_964034865.1). NCBI lineage: Eukaryota > Metazoa > Arthropoda > Insecta > Diptera > Syrphidae > Eristalis > Eristalis intricaria. The sequence continues at coordinate 66,748,273 of OZ035877.1, forward strand.
ATCAATCCTGAATTGTCCCTTAAACGAAGTTACGAAGGAACTCGTCACTCACGTGATTGCTCTAATTTAGACTTGCATGGCCATGGTTGCAACCTCTAAGGTTGGGTTCTATAAGACTTAACACAGCTGTAAGAAGAATTTAGGTAGCTATTGCATTTTTCTACCAAAGCATTGTGTTCACCCTGTTTCTTAGTTGTTGCAGTTCTGTTTCATCGTTGCATACTTTTAGGATTAACATGAAACTACCACAATTTGAATTCTTAAACGGTCGGATGTGTTGCGGTCGATTTTCGCTAAGTTAACCCACCGTGGAAACCTGTGTAGGGTATAATACATTCATTCAACCTGTAGTTTGATGTCTACCATATATCAGCCAGATGACATCGCTATTCAGGCCATCATCCCACTAAATTAAGAGATCTAATGCAGAGTAGCTTTTCAAAAGCCCAACCATGGTATAAATGCACAGAATAAACAAAAATGTTCCTCCTCCCAGAACGTACAAAATTGATTATCGATCCTCCCGGGTGCAGCGAAATATCTCGCCATCGTTGTTATTGGCAAGCCAATCCAATAGATCGCATAGAGAAAGCGACAATAACTTACTTCTAAATAATATGGAGCTACTGTCTGGGATCCACTTAGACCTCAATCAACGAGAAATGGTCTCTGGATTCACTCTCAGTGGCGTGTTTTCAACGGGTACTAGAAAATCTCAATAGCAACTTACCCAACAGCATTAATGGGCACATGTCCCTGCCAGTAGTAATTTTGAGACTCTGGTAATAGAGAAAGGTCTCTAGGATAACAGTCTCATTCCGTTCAGTAACCCCAGAAATTTATATTAACATCTTCTTTCAACAAATTGATCTTGTAGGACATTGTAGGGCAATATCCGCGCAAGATGTTGACATCTTCTCGTACCCATCACCCTCGCAAAAATCAGTCTCTCGAACTTAAAGCTGAGTCCGTTTGAGCGTCTGCCTTTTTACGTTGTTCTCGTGGTTTTCGGACCCCAAGTTGTGACACTTCCATATAGATTTGAAGCAAATGGAACAGCTCATTAGAGCGTGAAGGACTACCTAAGCACTACAGCCTGCCACACTCCTGCTACAAAGGGAAGTAACCGAGTAAGCCAACGCGAAGAGGGATGATCAAGCATTAAATACCAGATATTCAAATTGATCTGGCCCAGATTAGATCGCCATCGTTCTTAACATACAAGTCGTGTGGATGGTGTATCATCGGAAACTTTCTATTGGGAAAGCACGCCGATAAATCATTGAAAATAACTCCGGCTGGAGCTACATGGATGGACACGAGACAGAAAACACCTCCGTTAGTCCTGCCCTGTCACACAAAATTCCCGAGTGCTGTGGGATACTCATCGCAAACGTACTCCTCCTCATCCTCAGTTCCGAATGGTTACCCACTAGTGGTTAATCGATTTCACCCAAGTGATCAGAGTGACAGTACAGTCGACAGGTTAGGACCAAGTGCATTTCAAGAAGAGTGAATCAACCGAACTCGAAGTGATGTGCGAGTTCGTTCTGAAAGTCAAACGACTGGACTACCTTTTTTGAAATAATCTGTTGCCTACACCCACTATCTCGCTGGTTGAAGTTCTTACATCACACTATTTGATACGCTTTCCTCCTTCTCAACTTAATTTCAAGACTTTTCGAAGCTGAGTCAGGGCTAATCTTTAGAAAAGGCCCTTCACTCGATTGTTGTAAATCGGGATTGAAATGGTTGGCTTTTATATACCAACTTCTCAGTAACAGAGCCTCATGTTGGAAGTTTAAACTGCTACTGACGCTGGGAAGGACTGTGATGTTCCCATTCCGACTAATTCAAAATTCAGCTGTTCGGACAGCCAGGCAGCGATCAAATCTCTGTCAGTAACTTTCAACTCTAAGACTTCGCTTAATTGCCGCCTATCTATTAACGAGATGGCCAAATATTTCAGCATTCAAACAATGTGGGTGCCGGGACACTGTGACATCCCAGAGAACTGCGAAGCAGATGAAGGCGCTAGAAAGGGCACCATCAGGACGGAGAACTGCCGTTCATGCCTATCGTTGCTACAAAACATCTACTTAAGCTTGAAACGCTTACCCACACCGAATGTAGATGGTCTTCTAGCACTGGGTGCCTCATCACAAGGCAATTATGGCCTACTATCGATCCAAAACGTTCATGCGACATAGGCAGAATGAGTGTACCGAATATTACAACTCTCATTGGAGTGGAATTCACGCCTCAAGACTGGGTATCCCCTATAACGACTTCTGCAGAAGTTGAAGGGATGAAGAGGAAGAAGAAACCACGCCATCTTTGTTATTGCAGTACCCTCCATCTCACAGACACATGGACGCCCCACATATCTACGACTTGACAGAACTAAGCTAAATCAGCATCAGTCAATTTCATCGCTTTATTAAAAGTTCCTGCAGACCAGGTTCGCGGATTAGGATCAACTGGAAGCTTGTAACACAACGGGCCTACTCTGATGAAGTGTGGCTGCCACTCATGGCAGGCAGCCATCTTGCACAAGACCGCTGTTTCATCCCAAAATTAATGGAACCCAAATTGCATATCGGGACCAATACATACGATCTTAATCCGATTGATCTAATATCCAACAACTGAGACTACAACTCTGCAGTTGAGGATGGAAAAATCACCGTCAACGATGCCGCTCCTACAGTTTCTCAGAAGACTCTCCGGGAGCAATGCTGACCACAACGGAAGCAATTAAAAAGACCACTTCACTCAAACTAATCGATTCGCCGTATATCATCATTCACAGCGGAAGTTAAAACACCTCTCTTCCCCTGAAGATCGCCATTCATTTATTTCATCACGATCACTTTGCATATCGAGGCGCATCTCAAGTCACTTGGCCAGACTAGAGTGTGGGAGTTTCGCTCGAAAATACGATTAACTGTCTTAACTCTGCCAGATGTGTGTCATGCGCATTTGCATGAGTCTGCTTAACAGAAGCGCTTAAAGGAACGTCACTTGCGCCAAACAGGTTCTGAGACGATCGACGCGTATCCGATTACACTCGGCGTGAATTTTCCTAATTTGGTGAAATTTGCGGAGTCTCCGATGGCAATTTGCGCACGAAAACTCGATCTATAAAGTTGAGGCCGCAGTAAGCGTCGCTGCCGGTGATCAGATCTGAAAATGAGGTGAGTGACTCAGTTTGGCTAAAGATTTGATGTGTCATTTGCTGTTGATGTGGTTTTCGAGGCAGTTTTCGATTCGATGATTCGAGTCAATTTTTACTTGGATTTTATGGTTTTTCATATGAAATCTGAATTGGTTTGAAGTTTTCCTTACGAACTTTACGAGCAGTAGATAGCTTCAGCTGTTCTTGAACTTATTCTCAGACACTGGTAGCGATTGTTTTTCAACTTTGTCGTTATCACCTCCGCAAAGAATTGCGCAATCGTTTAGGGGGCTTTTGAATGACGCGATATTGAAGCACGCGCACGTGCGTTACAGGCCCTGCAGCCTTTACGCATCCAGCTGGAAAGATAAGCACTGGTTGTTGGTTTTTCTGTGTGGTTACTCTACTTTAGTTGTGTTTACCACTTCAACAAGCTGCGGTAACAGACAAATTGTTTCACCTGTGGAGCAAGGGACTCTGCTTATGACGTAAAGTCCGTGAAGGGGAACTTCGAGTCGATAAACGATTGCACGGGCAGCCGGAAAACAATCAAACCAAAGGGGGATTTTATCTTCCCTATAACTGTGTTTATATATTTATTTAACCCTTAAATGCCCACGAGTCCATTTTGGGCGCGCAATCTTTGAACAAGAAGTTTGTTCAACAGTTTTATTACGTTTTGCTATTCAAGCTAAACATCTTGCACCGGTTGCCGCTTGAATCCAAATGCATTTGAATGCGTGGAATGCAATTAAGTTTGCGCTGGACGACGGTACGCATTTTTTGTAAATTTGGATCTTTCATTCATGAATATTTCTGGTAAGTCGGTCCAATCCGACAAATCAAGTGATTAAAATGTTTGTTCGTGCCCAAAATGGCACGCTGGGCATTTACGCCATAAAATATGTTATATTTGAGACTAGTAGAAAAGCCTGTCGTTCTACAGGAAGAATTCCATACGCATTTATGTAGTCTATGTTATTGTAATTTTTGTCTTTATTCAATAATGCATCGCATATACATTAAACCTTAAATAGTGTGAAACTAATGCGTTTATGGAAAATGGCTGTGTTTCTTTAGAAAATATGGCAATAGATGTGTTTTTTTGCAAGCGTATATACGCCTAAATTATAAGTGCACAAAAAACGATCATCGGCGCTTAATGATTCATCATAAAACCTTGGCAGCACCGACGATATATATGTCAGTTGTGACTGTCAGGGGGTGGAATCGTGTAAGGTGATAGTTGATCGTTAATGTCATAATCTTCGGTTTGCGATTGTGTAGCGTGACCATCACTTTAAAAGCAAATACACTTAATAATTATAAAATAATAACAATTTTCATCAAATGAAAAGAATCGATACGATACATATAGCAGAGACACTCTAGTTATACCAACAGTTGCATACTTATGGACGCAAAAACATTTAAAAATGATCTAATACATCAACCACACCTGCAAATGTAAACCACATACAGCAACCTAAGCAATGAATGAATGAATTCAGGAATAAACACACTGAAAATAATGATTGGAAGCATTGTTTTTATTTCTTAAGTGGCGAAAAATATGAAGAGTAAGTTAAGCACATATAGGACTTGTTGTTAAAGTATATTACATGCAAATGGAAATTTAAGCTCATGTACGCTTGCAAAAAAACACAGCTAATAAACAAAGAAAACAAAAATACAAAATCAGAGAATCCATCCCTGAGTATGACCAGTGGAAGGCAAACAATAAAAAAAATGTAAGTAAAAACTACATAGTCTTCTATTGTCCAAAATAAAATAAATAGTGGAAGGAAAAATGAGTTAAGGATGACCGAACATCAGCTGTAAGAGCGAAGCAATAAATATGTAGCTGTGTTGCTGAAATGAGGTTTAAACGGGAGTACAATCTCATTGAACTCAATTCCAAGAAAGAAAGTCACGCTGAACCAAAAGTGGGGTTTAAAGTTGTACTCTTAAACTGTGCATTAGGAAAACAGAATATGAAATGTTTATTCATGGAAAGCAAAGCAAATCAAGCTAAATCAGTTTTATTGCCTACAAAGAACAAAAAATGTATTGATATCACACGGATTCGAACGCACAACCTGCAGAATTGCGAGCAACGCACCATCCCACTCCAGCACTACAGTAGGTTAGGTTAGGTTAAGGTGACTGTCACAGCTGTAAAAGTCGTGGCCCAGTACATCCTGATTGGATCCGTTGTGATATTACTGCCCGGTGCTTTGAACCGGTTACTCTTTCAAAGGGACTACAGTAACCCCTGATTAGCTATCGTAGTGATATCCTAGTGGGCTATCTTGAATAATCCACTCCTGTTATGGTTTATACCACGTTTCCATCGAACGAAACCGCGAGGTTTAACCGAACTTAGCAACCTACCAGACTCCGCCAGACATTTTCAGCTGCTCGCGGTTTCTGATAAGCCTCGTTGCAGCCCCCTTGAATTCATCCTCCATGAGAGGTTGCCAAACCGAACAAGCCTAAAGAGTGAACTTCAGTATACTCACACGATTATTTCCTGTCAATAGACAGCTGTTCTGGCGGCCATTTAAAAATTGAAAACGAGTGACATTTCTTTTGGCAGTCACTTATACATTGAGAGCGAATGACTTGAGAATTGAGAGCGAAGCCACTTCAACCTCGGTGGAAACAGCCTATTGAGGTTTCAGTAAAAGTTCATCCGAACCTCCTGGTTTCGGTTCGGTGAAAACGCAGTACTACACATTCATTTACTTGCAAAAATAACGAATTTGACATTTAAAATCGGAGTGAAGTTGGATGGATTTAATGAAAACAATATCTTAGCTAGGCCCGACTTAAATATTAACGAGCAATGCTGAATAGGTAAAGTTGAACTTAAGGCTTAAGTGTAACTTAGCTATGAAGTAGACTTAAGTGTAGTATGCCCTTAGAGAGAATGTTTTTGTTTGGAAAATTGAGGGGATTGCTAATGTATGGCGAACAAATTTGACTTAGGGACAGTTCGATTTAGGGAGAGTTCACTGTATTTAAAAAATTACCTCGTTCATTACAATATCATGGTTGTCATTCGAACATTGTATGACCTTTCCTATCCTAACTAGGATAACTTATACTTCTCTCTCCACTCAGTGCGTCACCGGAAATGCGGTGAGTGAGTTCGTCAACGATTTAGGGGACTTATTGAATTAGGATTGCAATATACTCGACCCGGGTACTTGTTCAAGTTCAAGACAGCTATGGTTTATGGTCCTCACCTGGTTTGGAGCCAGACTCTTCCTCCACCCAATCTCTCCACAACCCATTCGTCTATTTGCAAGTGTCAACGCAGACTAATTGTCTGACCAAGTTCTTCGTTCCCACGCCTGTCTGCTCGGCCGTCTGCTTTGCGGAACCATTAAATTCCGTGGTCAGTCTGTCGAACAATGGCAAGAGTTTTGTAAGCAGCCGTGTCGGAACCGCCGCCGATGAGGAAGTGTCAGCCAGTCCAAACAGTGGTCATACCAACGTCGCGTTCCACTGTGAGAAAGTGTCGACCGTTTCCCTCGGTCTCTACTTATTCCTAATGGCCATAGTCATGGTAATTTAACGTGTCCAAGCCGGCCAGTGTGGTCCGCGGGTGAATCGGAAAATCTTCCTCTGCAGCTGAACAGCTGAATGACGTCATATGCTAATTGCTGCTGTTGCCGTGGAATGGCTTGACACAAACCGAGTGTGACACAAAGCAGAGTCCACGCTGACGGGACGCGACACATTAAATCAGCGTGCGGCCGTAAATAGTTGTTCCGATGTTCAAACGAATCGCCTTTGTTGACATCGACTGTCGATTGTTTTTGAATATTTAACAAACTGGGCTGGTGACAGGTCAGTGAGTGGCTCTAACCAGCGATTGAAGTGGCACATTGACACATGCGTTGTCTTACGTCGTCTGACAAAACATGGAACAAATGAGCAATTAGAATGGAATAGAAAGTCTTCATTAGGCCGATGAGGTGGCCTCGGCTTGTGAGGTGGTTGCTTTTCTATAGCGACTCCTCGACCATCGAGTACGTCACATGACAACAATGCTTCTCTCAATGGGTTGTAGATAAATTGATGCGGGAAGATAATATCGACGAACGACACTCCGAGTAATCCATCGGCGATTTGTGTACCTACGACTTCTTCAAGTTCTCGAACAACCTCACTCCACTCAGCCAGAGTGATGTACTTTTCCTCAATTAGCCCCCTTAATTGGTGATGGTTTAAGCTCAAGCCACCTCCAACTGGCATTAGGTCTCGCTGTCGATACCGCCGGTCGCTCTGACACGATGTGACGAATTGCAGCCCACGAATAGATGGTGTTTTCAGTTTTTTCTTTTATTAAATTCCAGATCATATCAGCACGTTTCGGACACGTTACGAGTGCGGCGATCACAGTCACAACACACACTCAAAAACGAAGAAACACAGCAGCATAATGTCGGACTATACGAATTTTATGTACTTCCCACAGGTAATTGCTGCACTTTTCGGATGACATGGTTTAGTTTTAAATTGATTGTATTATCATTTGTTGTAGCCTATGCTGGACTCTGCACTGAAGAAAGGTGACATTTTGGATTTTCGGATCGCACTGGGCTTAGGAGGACATGGACAAATTCGAGAAGGCCCTCCAGCCTGGGGGATATTCGAATTTTGTCGAAGAATGCTTGAGATGTGGTTGCAATGCAGCTTACGTATGTGTACATGTTTGAGAAACGAGTCAGTCAGCAGAGGCCGGGTTCAAAAGTGTGACGACATCGAGGAAAAGTAAGGAGCATACGATGCAGCCTAAGAGTATGCAACATAACAAGATATCGAAGATTGGACTCATTGATGAAACAAATATGTAAATGGTAGGCCCGTTATAAAAGCACTGGCCTGCGTGCACTGTGGACCTAAACTTCAAACGGGGACACAATCTGGCAGTCAAAATTTCTCAGTCTGTTGGCGAAACAGGCAATAGGGCGATGAATATTGACTTCCATTCGGTTTTCTGGAAGTTGATGCCCGTAAATGATTTTAGCTTTAAATTTAGATTTATTTTATTATTTCGAATAATGTTCCTTTTACAAAAAATTTAACAAAATCAAAATCAGCATGACTTTGCCGTCGGCCGGATTGACTATAATTTATTGTATACAAGTAATAATTATTAGCTCTCCATTTATAAAAATGCTCATTTCAAAAGTTCCCTGTTAGGATATTATCTCTGTACTTTAGTGATATTTTGCTTGTTTAGGAGTGATAGGATTTCTTGTTTCGATAATTAGTTCTTTCCAAAAAGGGATATCCTAGTTTCCCTTAGGATCGGACACTTGCCTAGGAAATGCTAATATCTTCTCTCTCTTCCATATTACACATACTGCAGAGAATTGGGAGATCCTCTCTATGCGGTACAAAATTCAGTTTAAGAAGTTCGCCTCTAAGTTTGAACATCACAGAAATTTCCTGGATGCTATGGATATCTTTAAAGTAATTTCGATTCCCTAGATTGTGGTTGAGTCGGCTGTATGTAATGCGATGTATTGATCCCGCCGCTTTTTCTAAGAACTGTATTCTTGCCTGCTCATCGACCTGCTTTATTAATTGACATAGTGAGTTACCCCAATTACGTTCAGTACTACCCCACATTCACCAGATAATTTAATTCACTCTTTGAACCATGCAGTTTTATTTCGCACGGTTTGCATAGCCATTATTTTTGGGAGTCTGTTGTCTGCCATGTTCATTACTCGGAGTATGTAATTCATTTGCATCTTTAGTGTTTTTATACCTAGTGGAGATATGCCTGTTTCAACCATGAGCATGTAGTTCGGAGTCTTCGGCGGTTGCTTTAACATTTTTTTAATAATGCCCGTAATGTGATCGGGTAGTTGCACAACACTTGAAACTCAACAGAGTGTCCATCTTAGCTGATGACTTACCCATCCATGCGATTGCTGCCTGACACTCAGTATCTTCCCAGCACGCACAACTACGAATGCATCTAGGCCAAACTGCAAAGATTCTGTAGTATTTTGAACTGATCTCGGTCCAGCAATGAATCCACAACAAATCAAGACCAAACCTATCGAGCTCATACACGTTTCATTTCTATGAACTTGCGGAGGCCCTCGAAGCTTATAAGGTAGATACCACAGCCATTCAGGCGGTGCGGTGGGATATGCCGGGAAAACAGAGGATGAAAAACTGCGACATATACTTCGGCGATAGGTTCAAAGAGCGAAGGCAGCGCTTGTTCGAATGGGGGTTTGGTGTTTGAGGCAGATTTAGGCAAGAAGTTAACAAACCGCATCAAGGCTACATTCGGCAATATCAGCCTAATCTGCGCCCACACCCCAAAGGAGGATAAAGATGACGACAGCGAAGATGACCTTTATGATCTCCTAGAAAGGATATACGACCAATGCCCCAAAAGGAGATTTCAACGCAAAGCTGGGCAAGGAAGACAGCCAGTACGCAGTTCCCACACCTCAACATCCCCAAAGGAACCTGGCGGCCTCCTTATCAATCAACCGTCAACCAGATTGACCTCATTGCGATCGACGTGAGACACTCTTCCAGTATCCAGTATCGGCCGAACATTCCGAGGACCCAACATCGAATCGGATCGTTTCCTTGTGGTAGCCAAGGTAAGAACACCGATATCGATGGAACAAGTAGAGCAAGACCAAAACAGTTTGACGTCGGAAAGCTACGATCGCAAGACCGCTAACAACTTTGCCGATCGAGTCTTCCTGAAACTATCAGAGAGTCCAAGCCTGCCAGGCGAAACAATCGACGATCAATGGAACCTTTGTCAAAACGCCATCCGAGAAGCTGCCTCTTATGTTGTGGGTTCTAAAATGCTGCCTAAAAAAAACCTGGTTTGACAACGAGTGCAGGCAGGCACATTCAACGAAGCAAGTAGCATACAAGGCCACTCTGGACAGAAGACGAGAGCGCTTCGTGAGCTCTAGAAACTTAGAAGAAGGGGAAGAGCACCGGCTTCTCAAAAGGAAAAAGAAAGAGCATGAAAAGCACGAGATCGAGGAAATGGAGAGGTGTGGCTGAAGAAATGACGTCCGAAATGGGTAAAAAAAAATCAAATATTGCCCATGAAAAAAAAAGAGCTCGGACGTCTGCTTCAGATTTCGTATGTGATGTTGGACAGCAATATGTCCTTTGGACAGCGTGTGTTAAGGGAGGGCATGTGCCTGTGTATCCAGGGCAAAGTTGTTGATTGCTGTCAACTTGGCGAGATGCCAGCAACGATCCAACAGGTTAAGTCGAGATACACCCTCCCCCTGAGTAACTTGGCCTACGATCAGCATTTGATGCACTGTACTGGGCAGTGTTTCTAACAACACAAACATGCGCCCAAGCCTAAGTACTCGCGTGATGTTGCTGTGTGCGTGACTAAAGGACGCCACAGTCAAGCTACAACCGAAGCTATCGAGAATGATGTGTAGGCAGTAAATGACGAAAAGGCAGCTGGAAATACTCCTGCAGTACATGGAACCTTAAAGGAACCACATGGGAACGATGGCGGTGAGGTTATGCTATTTCTTGGACTAAAATGGCCAAAATCTGGAAGCGCATTTCGCAACGTGTCGTATTACATCCGATATTTCTAAATTTAATACGGTAATTCAGAGATACAACCCACCGAGTTGGAGTTGTCGAATTCCTTAACGCAGCACTTAATTTCCATAACTAAAGAACGAGGCGTACTCGTATCTGTTATCACACACTAAGTTCATTTTATCGAACCAACTCATCACAAAGTAAAACTTTGCCGTGAATGCCATTTGAAAGTACTCAAAACGAGAAGCGACTCATTTCTTTACCTTTTCAGTGTTTCACAAACTGCCGCTGGGAAGAACTCAACCGCACTCAATGTCGTGGGCATTCAACGCGCTCCACAAGACCGTCCGATCGTGTGGGCAACACAACTCTTGTTTACTTTGCTTCATCCGCGCAACGATGATCACTTGTTGATTCCGGAGACTCAGTTTGAATCTCGAGTCGATGCATTGTGGATCGCCGGAAAACGAACTGTCCCCGTCAACGCGTGTGGATCGCGTACATTCGTCTTAATTGAATAATTCCTGTTCTAATCCAATTAAAATTTATTCGAAACAATTATTCAAGAGGCGCTTATAATTCAGGGCGGTTGTTTCGTGATCAAAAAAGCTAGTGTTTTCAAAAAAGAGAAAAATTCAAATTTTTCAAAAGAAAATCTTAACAGAGTGCGGTGAAAAAGAGAATAGGAAATTACGTCATTGAGCCACGGTTTTGAGACAAGTGTCTGTGCAGAGGGGGTGAGAATAGTGGTTCGGTCCTTAGTTGTGGATAGCAGCGAAGTTTTGAAGTCTGCAGTTGCCGCCGACGCAGTTAAGCAGCAACGCCCGCGCGGTTACAATCCAGTCTTCCAAATTGGGAATGCATGTGAGCGGACTGGGCGAGTCTTGAGGCAAGCACATACAGTCGAATAGGGTGAGTTTCGCTGACACAGCATGTTTGCCTTGGGCGGCGACGGAAGTTCGGTTTTCGACACATCACACATTTCGAAGTGAAATATATCTGTCATTTATCTAGAAGGTGAAGGTTTTTCGATTCCGTAGAACTTTGCATCCTGTTCTCGTTTCTCAACGAGAACGTTTCGTTTTGCTTGTGAAACCGTCGCGCTTTGTTCGGGAAGTTACGTCGACTGAGTGTTGAATTTCCTTCGAGGTTTTCTGATGATTCTGGCACCAAAGGAATTATCCTATGGGACTGGATTTGATTCTTTTGTTTGACGTGACGTGGGTTTGTGCGTAATAATGCAGGACACTTGTTGATTGTTCAAAGGATTCAAAAATGCAGGGGAAGTGTGTGAAGAATGTGTCCACTTTTTGAATCGATTGGAAAGATGCGATGCTCAAGGAGTTGTAAGAATGCAACAAGCTTTATGAATGATTGACTGTTTTAGAAGATGTTAAAGATTAAGTGGAAAGTGTTCGACTCATGGCAAGGACTGTCGGTTTTCGATTCGGTATAAGGAAACATTCGTCAATACTTTTGCTCATAGAAGTCCCGTGTCTTGTTTGCAATCATTTCTGTTTGGTCACTGGTCCTTATTCGATATACAATAAGAATATTTTTCGTGCTGTCGGCTCGCTTCAGAGTTTGTTCCGTGCCAGTCTTCATCAACAACGGTTTTGGCAGCATATTAACTGTGTACAAGTTCATCCCTTATTGTGGTTCCGAAAGTAAATTTCAATGAAATATGCGCATTTCGTCTATCGAATGTATCTTGTCCTTATGAATGGAAAGTAATTGGAATACTAGCATGTAGCAAGTTGTGTTTTTGTGTGCATAGGCCCCATAAAAAGATATCCAACTTCCGTGTCAGTGGCCAGTTCGGATCTCGAAAAATAATTTGTGCAGGAATTGTACTTTTCCTTGGAATGAAGCTAAAACAGAAAATTTTGTGTAGGATGAGGCGTGGTTTTGATCCACTTTATGCACCTCACACATGCCTTCCATATGCAAGCCTTCGATTTAAGGCCGAACAAATTTGTTAACATTTGGCTATAATGAGAATTGGTGGTTCCGGGTACATCTGCATGGACAGTGACACTACCAGAGCGAAGTGAATGGCATACAGTGACACCATGGATGCAATGATCTTTAAGTGAGTGAATTGTCATAGTGAAGAAAACCTTGTTTACAAATTGGTCATCAAAACGGGCGTTGCCGACTCCTGAGCACTTGAGCTGCGATGTCTTGGTTCGATTCCCGGTGTCAGTCACTGAAAATGCTCAAAGAGAGTAGTCCAGGGTTCTCGAAACAGTGTTGCCAGATTGTGGGGAATTCCGGTATGAAATTTGGGAAAAGGGAAAAAGTGGAATCTAGTAGAACAAAATATGGGGAATCTCAAATAAAATCGAACTCATTTGTTTTAAGAAACTTTACTCAGAAATACAATTGTTGTCACTAAAAAATGTTCAATAGAATTTTTAGTTTTGCAATTCATGGTTCAGAATTTTTGTGTCGTCCAGATTTTATTATGATTTTAAAGATCTATTAGGAATACATTGAAAAAGTTTTTAAAATGTTTTGTTTTCTTGTCACGGGATACAGAATTGGAGTGTTTTTTCTTAAAAAAGTTAAAAGAGCTAGAATTCAAGAATTGATTTATTTAATTTAATTTATTTATTTATTTATTCCATCTACCGAGCTTAACTCTTACAGATTTCGGAACCTTATGATAATATTCGTATAATCTAAGTACATGATAGGAACGTTTTGATAATCATAAGTAAATAAATATAGGACAGCAAGGTATCAAATAAATATATGAATAAATAGATTTAGTAATAAATAAGTATGTGAACAGTACATTAAATTGAATAAATATATATTGTAATAAATGATTATAGATATTAAATTAGATTAATTAAGGGAAATTGTCAAAGATTTTGGAATAGACTGTTTACATTTTTGTCTCTCATCACATAGGTCTACTTCTACACAAACGAAATTAAATTGACTTGTACATTTACTTAACGGTTCATTAAAGCCATAATTATACAGGTGTCTTGGTTGTAATAAGAATTTGAAGAATTCTTTCCGGTGCGTAAAACCTTACATTTTGAAGGAGCTCAGGGCAAATTACACGATACGAAAGAATATCATAAATGAACATTATGCTATGATCACCTCGTCTTCGTTCTAAAGTATCTAAACCTATGAATCCACATCTTGTAGGATATGGTGGCATGATGTCAAGATTCCACCCCATTCTTTTTATAACAAATCTAGTAAATGACTTTTGAACTTTTTCTAGACGCACTATAGAGTTCATATATAATGGACACCATATAACTGAGCAATACTCAAGATGAGGACGTACAATGGACATATAGACAGATTTAAGGGCATTTAAGGGCATGAAATTGGCGTGCAAATTATGGATAATCTGCCCGACTTATATTATACCTTTTTTTGCCCAAATCCAGAGTCAACAATACCGTCTGAAATGGTAGAGTGGCTTGTCAGGTTTTGGCTATCGGATATGACAATTTCCTAGTAATATATTCCTAGTAATATAGTAGGTATTCTAGCCAAATTCCTGATACCCAATTGTTTTAGAATATGGTTGACTGAAATCTCGATTTTTGAATCAATCCGGCTTTCGTGTTAATGTAATCCCCTACAATTCAACTGTGATAACCGGCAAGACCGAGTTAATCAAGCCCTATAAAATGGTAAAGCACATACAAAGTTACCATGCAATAGCTATATTGCATTAAAGCAATTGCTGCATCGCTATAATTGATTCAATTTTCAGCAACGAGACCTCTGTTGCCAACGAGAAAAATATTATAACAACTGAATTAATAAAAAATGTACATAATATTAGTTTATAGCTTCAAAACTATCGAAATGGCAAACTTCACAGCTGATTTGACCGATATTGATGAATTTTTGACGGTTCTTCACGAAATAATGTGAATGTCGTTCTTTGTTTTCAATTTGGTTTGAAAAACCGACACAAAAAACAGTTGTCAAAAATTTTAAGGGGGAATAGAGGTAGAAGTCGAGCACATCTGTAATACTTCATTTCTATTTAAAACTATATAATGCTCGTTGATCAGGTCTCATTTAGAATAGTTACTCTTTCATTATTTGGGTTTCCCCACATAGCGTTCAAGGACTTAGTTTCGAAAGAGCAAATTGAACATGTTTGGCAAATGTTCCTCCTTTTGACGAAAGCTGCAAGATCATTGCCTTGCAAACCTTAAGTTTCAAGCGGAAGGTATCAGTCATGTTTGTTCGCAGCATAATTAATTATCATACAAATACTCCACAATTGGTCTCGAATATAAATATGTACGCTCTCCAAAGATCTCTTCGGGTGGGAAATATACTTTTTAATTGAAAACATTGAACAAGTTTTGGTTGCAATAACCTACTTCGACTTGCATAAGAACATTTGAAAGCTTTTGAAAGATTTGAATTTAAAAATTCATGTTTATTCCTTTGTTTAAGATTAGTAGAATTATTGTTTATTGAAATAATCATGCAAAATCGGATGATCCGTGATCTCTTTGATGCCCAGGTCTAACCAGGACTGTAGCGTCACCTTATGTAAGTAAGATCCTCGCAGCAAACATCAGTTACTTAGGTGAGGGCATATTTACACTAAGAGAACGTAGTGTTTTTTAAATTCCCTCTGATGAATGTGATGGACAAATATTATGGGCATTATTTGCTAGGATAGTGTAGCTCTGCATAATATTGACCACCTTGTCCCATTATTAAGAATATATTAGGAAGACCTAGAACTATCTTAAATTGAAACAGACTCCCTTGAAGAAAATCTGCGGATTTCGACTTATTAGTTGTAGTTGATGCAGGTACACGCATTTCGAACCAAAAAAGTGTTTGATATGAAGTTCGAAACATTAATTTTTGTTTAAAATAGAGTAAAAATGTACCTATACTGGCATTGTGAAAAGAAAAATTACAGTGGGGAATTCATGGGGAAACTCATGAGAAGGAAGGGGAAAAAGGGGAATTCCGAGGTCGGAGAAGGGGAATTTATTTATTTATTTATTTATTCTTCCGTCTTTCAAGTACAAAGCTTTTTAAGACTACTCACAATAGTAATAACATTTCATATCTTATTAATAATAATGCCTAGTATAAGCAGAAATTAACATACAATTATAATGTAATTTAGAGTAAAATGTTACTGAAACAATTTAAGATTTCATTTTTACATTTACCTGTACTCATATTAAAGTCTATAACATTTGCAACTAAGTTATATAGTATCCTTTTGCCCATAGTTTGTACTAGGTACGGGGTGTAAACACTGAACATGGAAAGCAGCACCGGACAATCAATGTGAGCAGTAATGACGTCATGAGCGAAAAGAACTGAATAATAAGTCCTTCTTACATGCAATTGCTTTATATCGATAAGCTGACATCTAGCATTATAATATGGCATATTTGAATTCCATGACATCTTTCGAAGAGCAAACCTAGTAAATCTTTTTTGCATTCTCTCAATACGAATAGCGCTATTGTTATATAAAGGATTCACTATTAAACAGCAGTATTCTAATATAGAGCGAATTAACGGAACATACACAGACTTAAGAGTGTAAGGGTCTTGAAAATCTTTTGAATTTCGAAACAAGAATCCTAGCATGGAGTTGGCCTTTGAAATAATATAGTCTATGTGCATAGAAAAAATCAGTTGAACGTCGAATATAACCCCTAGATCTTCATGCGAACATACTCTTGTTAAGATTGTATTATCAATCTTATATTTACAGATTATAGGAGATAAAATCTCTAAAAAATGTCATAGCTGAGCATTTACTAATATTGAAATGTAGTTCATTCAAATCGCACCAATTCTGTACAGACGAGATATCATTTTGCAACTCCATTGCATCGGCCAATGATCGCACTGATTTAAAATTTTTTACATCGTCAGCGTATAAAAGGCAGTTAGAATGGGAAGCATAGGAAGGCAAATCGTTAATAAAAAGAAGAAACAGAAGAGGGCCGAGGTGACTACCTTGAGGTACCCTAGGGAAATTGAAAATTACCCGTGACAGATCATTTCCTATTTTTACAAACTGTCTGCGATTTGTAAGGTAGCTTGTTATCCATTTCAAGATTTTAGAATGAAAACCAATCATCTGTAGCTTTTTTATGAGCACATTATGTTGAATACGGTCAAATGCCTTCGAGAAGTCAGTGTATATGGAGTCAACTTGAAGTCTCGCTTCCATGGAACTTAGACAAAAGTTTGTAAATATAACCAAATTGGTCGAAGTTGATCTTCCACTCACAAAGCCATGTTGAAATGAATGATTTTTATCAAGAACGATTTTATAGCTTAGAAAAGTGAGAAATATTGCCATACTTCATTAAATGAAGCTCCTAGGCGGTAAAATCAACCGCTCGTCGTCAGCAGCAGCCTAAGCGTGGGCTTAATCAACCCTCATCTCATCCTCAATTGTGCGTGGATTTCTACGCATGAGGAATTTTGGTGTGTTTTCCCTGATTTTTTTTAAGCCTGTTGTAGAAGTAAATAGAAAAGAGGATTGTAATGAAGTTAGAAGTGAGTCGCCGTGGCGTAGTGGGTTAGTACGTCAGCTCCTACACAGATGGTGGCAGGTTCGAATCTCCAATTTACCAACTTTCATAATTCACGGCTTCCACCTCTTTCGAGTCACTGACAATGCTCAAGAAAAAGCATCTCAACTTTTGCCGTTCGTAGTCGGCATAAAACTGTAGGTCCCTTCCACTCGTCATAGAACAATAGCACGCACAACACGAGTGGTTGCTGGAAAGCTAGACACTGTTCATAAGAACAGTTAATTTGATTGTTTACATTGACAAATGCAAGCTCCCAGCTCTGCACATAAATATTTTCGTTAAGACCTATTAACTATCGTTATAGGATGTCATGAAATTTAAAAGTTGATAACGAAACGGAATGTGTGAACTTTTCGCTTGTGTAAGAATCATCCGCATCGGCGTGCCGCTTCTCTTGGAAACACTTTTAAAATGTGCACAAGCAACTTTTACAGTTGTGGTTATGTGGTTTATAATAATATGGGTGACGCGACAAGTCCGAGGCGGGCCTGGGCCTAGCTTCTCATCAACCACTCGTATTTAGTCTTTTCTCGGTAGTTCTGCTACCCCTGCCGGTGCCGCAGACTATCATTTTTGACTTTGTGGGGTTAAGGTGCACGGTGTTTAGTTTTCTAGCGTGTTCTCGGCTTCAGAACTTGACATTTTCTCTCTTCCTTTTGTCCGTGACGTCTTTCTGGATGGCTATCCCAGGAAATATGTTTGTAAGGACTTTTTTGTGATGCGAGGGATTACCCGAGCAACAAGATCTCGCCGAGCACGCTTAACAGATATTCAAGTCAATTCGACTGTGAGTTAGATAGCTGAACTGATTTGGGTAGAAGACATAATTTTTTGAAACTCCAACAGTTTCAAAGAGCTCATTGAGAAATGTTCCTTTTAAGAAAAAAAAGAACACCGGCATCAGGTAAATTCTGATGTGGACCTGAGCAAGCCTTTTCACGAGAGGACTTATTTTACTGGAGAAGGGCGCTGTTTCTTCTAGACCGCCTGTCCTTTTGACTGTACACGTGTTGAGAGTTGATCCTAAATACCTAGCGCAGGAATCGGCTCACAACAATTCACTGTGCACTGTGCCCACCTGAAAAATATGCAAAAATAGACGAAAATAGCCTCTGTTCCCAAGAAATTTCATTTGAATTCATGACGGCCATAGGCCTCCCTTCTCGTTTGTCATCATTATCAGTATTGATTGAGTAGAATTCCGATTGTTCAACTCATTTCAAGTCGCGCCCTTAAGGTGTGTACGCCACAATCGATTCCTCTGTTCCTCGCCTCGAAGATCTCTAGCATCACCGCCTTGTGTAAACACTCAGTTCCTTGGTGGCTCCGGCATTTAAGTCCCCTGAGTGTATGTTCAATCTCCTCGGAGTGCGTATTCTTCGAATATCCGCATTCCAGACCATCTGCCATCCGCCGATAAGATTCCCAGACACCTCAGAACTTCCAATGCAAATATACACCAGCTCACCGACACCCTTCCGACACAGCAGTCTCGGTCTCATTCTTAAACAAACGGCCTACATTGCAGCGGAATACTGTAAACTTTTCCCCGAATTATTTACAGAAACTCAGAACAGTCACGATGCTCCCCTCGCTCTCGTTCCGTGGAACTCGTACTTAATTAAAAATTCTATTTAATTAGTTCCTTTATTCGAGAGTAAACTGCTGCATGGCATTTGGCGGTGATCGCTGCCGTTGCTGACCAATTTATTTACTCATCCAGTCGGGAGTGTCAAAATTTTATGACTATTATGTAGTGCCAGCACAGCTCCTTCGGGTTCTCTGGAGCGACCGTTCGGCTCTGTTTATGTAATAAAATATGCTGCCAGGGCGTTATGTTTGCCTTTGCAGACACAAGTTTATGAAATCGAATATGCTCTGTCCAGTCAGCGGATTTTTTGTTCAGTTCCTGGTGGCAAATGTGTTCATTTGTTTGAAAAATTGTGTGATCAAAGCTTATTCCACGCCCTCGTCGTCGGTTTGAAGTCGCTTGTATTGTTTGTCCGCTGGGTGCCGGGGAACGATGGCAAAAGGCGAGTAGGCGAAAACGAGTGCTGTACAGATGCTGGCATTGTGGCGGCTCTTAATTGAATATAGATGCGTACCCTCGTGAGCAATTATGGTTTGTTTGAATGTGCTTACGTCTCGTTTTATTGCATCTTTATCGGCGCATGAATCAGGAGATGGGGGAGGAGAGTTTGTGAATGGTTTGACGCGGAAGAGGGGCGCTTGTGACGCTTGAATCGTTTGGAAAGCGGCGTTCATTGGAATTTGGGCTAAGAAAAATGAGTAGTTTCCAAGCTGGTTATCATTTGTGGCGAGTGAAGCTTGGAGCTTTAGGCGATCAATCCCATCCGAAAGCTTTAGTTGTTCCATCAAATCCAATAGTTTAGGGGGTAGTCTCAATTGGAACGTCAAGAAATAGCAGTTTTTTGTGATAATTTTTTCGTGGTAGAATTGATACCGAATGTTTTTCAACTTGAATAATATGTATTTAAAAATACAGTGGACTCCCCTTAGCCTCTCGAGTATTTTCTAATGAACGTCGGGTAGCTCACTTCAAGATTTTCCAAGGGACTTCCTTAATGATTTGTTGAACAAGTTTTCTGGTGTGTTTCATACCATTCTTCATATTCATACGTGTTCTTATAATTTTTCCACGGTTGACAATTAAGAACTTTCTACATGTACGTCAATAGTGTTATTCGTAAAGCGTCCTATCAGTGATGTGACGCCAAACATAGACGAAGATCTGCGTTTGTGCCACGGTCCATCACCGGACACAGTCATACCAGTATTCTTATTTACATTGTCAGTAGAATTCAAGGTAATCACTTCTCTACAAGCCTTCTTCATTGATATAGATTTTTTACTCGCGTCACAAATATTATCCAGTATTATAAAGTACGTATTTTTGTTTGTTCAAAGGCGGTAAGTCCATCGAACCATTGCCTAAGACACGCATCGCTAATATATAGTCCGTAAAGGGCCAGGGCCTAGCATGTACAGCAACCACTAATGTTGTTGACAGATTGACTCGGTGTTTTGTTTTTCTGATAACTACGGTATTTCACTTGAAGTCTGCATACTTCTTTTTCGTGAGTTGTAAAAAACTTTGGATTCATGCCTTGACTTGCGGTCAAACACTCCACAGTGCATCGCTATTATAAGCTTTCGATTAACTTTATAAGAATGTTTAATAAGGCCGCACGATGGTATATTCTCAGGACTACACGTATCTTACACAACAAACATTTTAAAACCAAGTCCATGTCCGCTTACCTTGCTGGTGCACTTTGTGCATTTCACAAGACTTGTAATAGCCGAAAGAACGGTAACAACATTTATTACAATAATGTGTAAAATATGTAAAACAAACAAATCGAAAATATTCTGTCATAGGTCAGCATTGACATTTGTCGTGTTGAGAAGTGGATGACAGTGGTGGAGGTGAAAATAAAATTAAACAATTCGGAGCGCATTTGCAAATTTTTGTTCTGTTAGATTTTAAAATGTTCTATTCCTATGAAAAATAGAAATTTTGAATACTTTTTGTTTCAGTTATCCGTGTTTTTCGCTTAAGCGAGTCTCACTTTTGACTGTACAGTGAAGTCTCACTTATATGAACTAATGACTGTTGGGCCAGTACAGAACCATGTATAGTATGAAATAAAACATTTTTTTAGGTTAAAAAATTAAATCAAAGTACATATTTATTTAATTCAGTTAATGTACAAAACTTAAAATAATTTATTTGATATTTTTTGAGTTAAACTCGGTTAAAAAAGCTAGATATTTTAGTTTGAAGAGTTTTCGTAAATCCGAGATCGGATTTTTCTCAGCATCAGGAGTTCTTCGTAAGGAAGTTCACTTTCTGAACCCCAATCTATCAGGCTATTAAGAGCTGTCATTGCCTCTGACAGCTGAACTCTTTCCGGTGGTTGATCTTGTGGAGTATCATGGCTGAATGAATCATCATCATCATCCGTATCTTCTATGATAGGCATGGGATCCTCTGCTAGCTCTTGCCATGCGTGATTGCCGACATTTTCACCAGGGACAGCTTCTCTTTTCATCGCTTATGTCTTATGAGCAGCGTCAGCTAGCTCGCGATGAATTGCTTGAAAGTATCGTGATAAAGGCACATCATCTTCTTCTGTGAAGTCTTGATCATCAGGACTGCAAAATATCTCACGCCAGCATTTTGCAATTGTTTCTGCTCTGATTTTCTCCCACGCACTTGCTAAATATGAAACAGCATCTTTCATAGTTATTGCTTTTAGAAGGTCGTATATACTCTCCTCCTGTCTTACTATAATCTTATGCAGCACAAAATTGCGATAGTACAGCTTTGTCAGTCTTATTATATTTTGGTCCATGGGCTGTATATATATAACTGTAACCTGACCATCTTCACTAATGAGTTCATGGGCAGGAGGATGACTGGGAGCATTTTCCAAAAGAAGCAATGCTTTTGGAGGATATCCATTTTCCACGAGATGTTTCTGGACCTAAGCAAAATTGGAAAATGATTAACTTTTTAAGAAGTTTATAAATCTTAACTTCTTAAAAAGTTAAAGTTTTAATTTACCTTTTGCACAAAGAAATTGTGAAACAAATTCTTAAAAATTTAAGCGTTCATCCACGCTGATTTTGAATTATCATAACAAACTGAAATTTCAAAATTTTTTAACGCTTTTGGTTTTTTGGCCTTAAAAGCTTTAATTTATGAGTTCCAGTAGCATTAGTCCATGCTAAGAACGTTATGCGCTCTTTTGGAATCTTCCTCCCGGGGGCAGTTTTTCCATTGACAGACACAAATGTTTTTTGAAGTAGAGTCCAGATTCATCTGCATTATAGATTTGCTCCTTTTCTAGTCCAAGTTGTTGTCATTTTTCGTTCAAGTTCAAGCTTGAATGGAGGAACATATTCAGGCTGAGCCGATAGCTTCTCTCCGCATACAGCCAATAATCGGATGCCAAACCTCTTTTTAAACTTTGTCATCCAGCCGTTACTGGCAGAAAATGTTTTATCTTCTCCGTACTTGAGTTTAAACGAAATTAAAGCTTGATTTCGTAAGATTTCGCTTGAAACGGGCACATTGGCTTCTCTCTGCTTAAGAAACCACTTGTACAAATGTGTTCCCATCTCTGGAAATTCTTCTTGGTGAAACTTTTTTTGCTTTGCGATTCCAAAAACCATTTTAGCTATTCAAGATTTAACTTTCGCACTGTTTTTTGTTAATTCCAACAATGGTGGACTTGGCAATATTGAGTTTATGTGAAAGAGTTTTAGCAGACTGCCCATTTTCTAATGCCATGACAATTTCCCCTTTTTGCACCATATTTAAACACTTACGAATTTTTCGTCGAATTCCGAGCGTGCATCAAGACGTTTTTTTGTATAAATATGTACAACAAACAAATTAACTAACCACACCGAACGATGTTGGCTCTTCGGTAAAAAACATTGTCTTGCACGTGCAAATGCAAACAAAAGAAAACTCACATTTTTTAACACAAAATAACTGTAAAAATTTCAACAGAACTTAAATGACGATTTGTAGTGTACACGAGTCATTTATTAGAGCATTAGTAACTGAATTCCAGTACAAAAATTTGGCGGTTCATATATTGAAATAATCCATATAACTGAAGGTTCATATAAGTGAGACTTCACTGTATTCTGTAATTAACGTTCGTTTTAGGTACACGCTATTCCTCCTGATCTTTTACTTTAGATCCTTAGGCGTGCTTGCTCCACCATCATCAGTCTCCGAATTTTTTGGTTTCAAAACTGTTTTCGTTTCTTGGTTCGTGACTTTTTCGTCTCTCTAGCCACTTTTCTATCCATTTTACTATCAAGAAATTATTTTGAATTTGCAAGTGTTCAGAAAATTCATTCTGATTCTTCTTAACCCAAAATTCCTATGAACGCTGCCTTGCAAACGATTGAAGTGTCCCTCTTCCTCGTCAAACCATTCACAAACTCTCCTCCCCCATCTGATTCATGCGCCGATAAAGATGCAATAAAACGAGACGTAAGCACATTCAAACAAACCATAATTGCTCATGAGGTTACGCATCTATATTCAATTAAGAGCCGCCACAATGCCATCATCTGTACACCACTCGTGTCGACACAAAATAATAATAATATGGATGGCGCGGCAGTCCGAGGTGGACCTGGGCCTAGCTTCTCAGCAACCACTTGTGTTCTGCGTGCTATTGTTCTTTCACGAGTGGAAGGTACCTACAGTTTAATGCCGACTCCGAACGGCGAAATTGGGAAGCTTTTTCTAGACAGGAATACTCTTTGAGCATTGTCAGTGACTCGAAAGAGGCGGAGCCGTGAATTAGGAGGCGTAGGAGTTGACGCACTTACCCACTACGCAACGGCGACCCACACAAAATATCTACCTCAAATACATTTTATTCGCTGGATGCGATTCCACTCAAAGTTATTTATCTTCATAAATAATATTCCGATCTGACTAAAATTTTCAGAGAATACAACAAAGACAGCAAATCGATCGTCTCTGCGTTGCAGCAATACCCACAGGAACCCGATCAATTGACGTTCAATTGGACTACCAAATTACTTACCTCGTCCTTCCTTTCCCTGCCTCCACAAAAACCAAGAGAACACACAAAAAAATAAACCGTCAAGCTCTGACTTCCCGTCATTCCATCTCAATCTTCAACAGCGTCCAGTGTTTCATCTCTTAAATGAATGCCAAACAGATCACGACGAAACCAGCTTCACAATACGATTGCCATCGGCTCTTTTTCTGCTTCGTTTTCCTCCTTCCATCACGTCCCACCACGAGCGAGTCGCAAACAACAACTTCATCCACGTGCAACATTTTGCATCAATATCTGGTCGAGATTAAACGTCTCCGTCCAAGACATGTTGTGTGTGCATTCTGCACACGGTTTCAATGCGATTCCCATTCTGGCTTTGCTTGGTCGGTCGTCTCTCTCGCAGACTGCGCCGGCGAGCGGGGGAACGTGATGGCCAATTTCATAAGCAGACATCCGTTAAAGCAACGCAAATAGATACAAAACTGCAGTTCCTTTCAGAGGAACTTGCTTTAACCGGTCTATCCGCTTACCTCCATGAACCTCGTTCACTTTCATGCCTTCTCCACCGGCACTCGTATTCATTGCGTTTAAGCCGCGTTTTCTGCGGATGGCCGTGTGAATGCAGAGACTTGATATGGGGATATATGACGGTGTTGCGGTTTCGTGCCGTGCCTTCGCTGATTCTAACCGAACTATATCTTGTGGGACATCTTTGGTTTCTGTGTGAACACTGGAAATCTTCTTGGAATGAAATGAAGTACGTTGAGGTTGAGGTAAACGTTGTGAGGTCGTTTTCATTTGCTGATCTCGGGATCAAAGTCCGTCAGGGTTTCCAACCTTGACTTATTCCGTTTTTTTTTTTTTTTTGTGGCCCGACGCTTATCTGCATTGCGAACCGTGCCGCGCCATTTAATAAAAAAATCTTGCGACTAACAGCAAATAACTTGCTCCATCAAGACTCTAATCACTCTTATTATCGAGGCTTCTGGGAATGAGCACCTCGCGACTCAGCCTGACTTCCGTTCGAACCGATTCTCCGGTCCGCAATCATCGCTTGCAAATGTTCGTTCCAAGTAAGTCGATCGTGTGAATGTTGGTTTCGATCGGGCGCCATTATGCAGACACTCTCTTATTTCATTGCAAATTTAGACTTGTGGAGAATTTGAACGGAATTAATGTCGCAACTGCATACACCAAGCCACAACAGACGTGAGTCAACTCAAACAAATAAGCTAACGCTTCTTCTTTCTTCTTTGGCTGTCTCTACAGTCCAGGGTTAACCTGGACATCAGCCAAAAAACCTCTCCATTTAGCATTTTTTTTGTCTTTTTCTGTATGAGGTTATTAAGTACCACATTGGAGCACTCAGACACAACGTTTGGTCCATTCGCCAGCCAGACAGCAACCCCCAGTCAGACTACTACCACCGATCGACCACTCCAGAGATAGTGACGTTAATCTCATCCCAACGTTAAAGAGTGACTAGATCAGATTGAAAAACCAACTTTGATTTCACTGGGATTCCAACCGAGGACCCCCTCGATTGAAGGGCAAGCACTTAACAAACTACACCATCCAGTCGTTTGCTTCAATTTACCCACGTTCATCCGTTTGAGGTCCCTTTGCAGCTGGGAAGGCCACCAGAAACGGTCCGTGTTGTTCCCCAAGGATAAAGTCGAAGTTCATCGAGTGTCCATTCGTTTGTCATCCGAGACGAGAGACTCCAACTCGTTTCACCAAATCGATGTCGCTGAACAGCCTAAACAATTCGTCGTCCAGTTTCCTGTTCCAAACACCCTCCGCTCATACGAGACCAAAGATAGTGAGAAGCACACGGAAATGATACTCATTGCCGATTGACTCATTGTCCATCAACGAATTTGAGAAAATTTTTGAAAGTTATTCATGAATTTTTCAAGGTTGTTCACGAAATATGACATTCTCTGCATTGGTCCGTGCAGTTTGAGAAAATGCAGTCGAAAAATTCTAAGGGCCAAGAGGTAAACATCTCTATACTACCTTAAATCTAAATCTGACTAAAATTAAGACTTCGTTCAGTTTCGTTAAGTTTCGTTAAGCTTCGTTAAGTTTCGTTCAAAGGCTGCCATGGTCACTCTGACATTTTACTATGCTTCTGTCTACTTTTCACTCGATTCTGACATAAGCTAGAATTTCTTCAGCTCAATTATGCTTTTCATGCGGTCCTTAAACTCTTCACCACCAATTAATTGTATTATCAACCATTTTCGGTCAATGATTCCTGTGACATCTGTTATGGATCTGTATCTATCGCCCCAAAAAACTATTTTATCTCCCCACCATCTTCCTCTCTCTAGACGCCGCAAGAGCATTTCTTATTGTCTCGAATGTGATTGTTTCTTCAGATGCGGTCGTGATGTTCAACGTTCCGCTGCTGATGTCACTCCAAGGCCAGATGCATCCTTAGGATGAATTGCTCAAGCTTCGCTGGTGTGCTCATGAGTATTTTTGCAGATCTGAAAGAAATACTGTTAAGTTAATGCACACATTTGTCAGCATCTGTAAAGCTAGCGCATACCTCTCTAATTACGCCTCTTGCTCGTCGTCCAATGACGTCAATGTTATCCACCCTACCATCTTTACGAATCGAGCAATTCGCCACGCCGCCGTATGGATAAAATCCAGATTATTTATTTTACATATGTAAATGTGCGACTCTACGAACAAGCATCATTCAGTCGGATTGCAAGCAATAACTTCGTATCCGCAGCTTGCTGACCCTGAATTAGCGTTGCCATACGCCGAATGACATCAGTGTTCTTCTGCGTCAGCTGGCAGCCATCTTGATTACTCATTTGACACATCAAACACCGTTAGATATTTCTGATGACAGTTCACAGCTCATCATCAATTGCCGAGTACTTTCATCTAATCAAACGTGGCACAACGGCTTTGTTGACAGAATGTGTGTGCCTCTAGGGCAACCCCACACGTTTTCTCTGTCCGAGAATGTCTCGCATTGTCTCTGTCGCTCTGGCTGGAGCTGGAGACTCAGATGTCAATTACCTAATCAGTACAGAGTGTCACACTGACAGGAGGGGAGCCAAGCGATGACAATGCATTCCGTTCATCTTCTCTGACTCAGAATCGAGGTGTGGCCACAAGGCACAGCATCTCGCAACGAATATTCTTCGGTTATCCATTTGATTAATGAGCATTCATACTCGTAACAAATTAGCTTTCGATTTGTTATTCCCTAAGTACTGGTGTGAGCGAAGAAACGAAGACTCATTCGTTTTGATTGGGCGTTGATTGAGATACATTTCATAAACATACTGCTGCTCACAGATACATCGGCGAGTCGGTGTGGCCCGCCTTAGCGCACAACCGGAAAGCTTTTGTGACGTTTCGTCACGCAACAGTGAGTCTGAAAGCAAAGCTCCGAGGCGAAGCGAATGCGATGCACGTCACCTGCCACCGGAAGTTCAGTGGTTTATCGATGGCTCTGCACGCCTCGTTCGGATATGGTAGACGAGTTGACAATAATCACCCGCTGCTGGTTCCACTCTCAATTGGGTCACCGAGCCGGGGGTCGGTTGCGGGCGTCAAATGCGCCATGGAACAGCTCGGAGACAGGAAGCAACCGGCTTGATGTGTAAGTCTCTGATTTTGGCCTTCGTTATCAGAATGCTAATTTGTGCGCAAGAGCTTCTCCGATCTAATGTCGGCTATGACACGAGCGCGTGAGTTGAGGTTGACGGTGGGTTTAAATTGTATCGCTTGGTGATTAATTGACGAGGTTTATTGTTTTATATTCGTCGCACGAATCTCGACGCACAGTCTTCGTGAAGTCGGATGATTAATTAACGAATTCGTGTGAGATTGTGGGATCGGATGGAATTAGTCACGGGAAGGTCATGTTCGACGAGCATGGGCATGGTCTGGCTTTGCTCTGGAACGCTGTGCGTCAGATTGTGATTTGC
Organism: Eristalis intricaria; assembly: GCA_964034865.1. Lineage (NCBI taxonomy): Eukaryota > Metazoa > Arthropoda > Insecta > Diptera > Syrphidae > Eristalis > Eristalis intricaria. Next base: position 66,776,165 of record OZ035877.1, read on the forward strand.
TATGACCCTTGGAGGCGGTTTCGCGTGAGGAGATTTTCTGGGAAATTACTGGTCGGGTTTTCTGCCATTTGAGATACTTATCTTACGCTTTGCACAGAAGTGAGGGATTGGTGGGTTTTGTTTATCTCGGAGCTCAGGGAATCGGTCAATTTGGGCGTTTCTTTTGAAATTCCTTCCATTCGTCATATGAAAGCTTTCTGGGTGAGATGCGACGTTAAGGGTGGAATATGAGGAATGATTCAATTGTAGGTTCCTTTTGAATTCTTGACTCCTGAAGTTGGAAGGGAGGTACAAGGTCTCGATTTGGTCGAATTGAGAGCAAAGTGCCAAAGTGTTGGCCTCCTTCCATTTTTATGTTTAGTTGGCACTTTCAGGCGGAGCTAGAGTTCCTTCACGGAATCATTTTCCCTTAACCCCAAAGAAACGAATGCGATCAGTGATCTTTCTGCCTTTTAGCCTTAATCGAGCCATTGCATGGCCAACGTTTATAATAATAATAATATAATATGGGTGGTACGACAGTCCGGGGTGGACCTAGCTTCTCAGCAACCACTCGTGTTGTGCGTGCTATTGTTCTTTCACGAGTGGAGGGGACCTACAGTTTAATGCCGACTCCGAACAGCGAACTTGAGAAGCTTTTTTTTTAAAGACAGGAATACTCTTTGAGCATTCTCAGTGACTCGAAAGAGGTAGAGCCGTGAATTATCAAACGTGGTAAATTCTGGTATCGAACCTGGCATCCTCTGCGTAGGAGTCGACGCACTTACCCACTACGCCACGTCGACCCACAGTTTTTAATTTAGACCTAAAATAAAATGATATTTAAGAGCTGTTTTTTTGAACTAGTTCGTTCATGAGGTACACGGGCCTGCCCAGGCTTCATTGACTTTAATCCTTCAATGCATGCTGGTTGTAGCCGTAAATTCGAACACTTGCGGACATGTCAACCAATGTGCGAATCGTTCCATTTGTCATTTTACCTCTCTCATAGAACCAGCGAGCTATTGAACACAGATTAAGTTTCCAGGACAATGACACTTTTCTAAATGAATACGGGTAAGCTTCCTCTCAAGGAAGTGTAAAGAGCCCAAAGCGCTGCGTTCAAGTGTGGAGTGATGCCACTAAAACCAGAATCCAACAATGGTGATGTCGCCCCATAGCATTCTGCTGACAACAGCGACGATAAGGAAAGGACATCGCACCGTCTTGGTGTCTATCCACAAATGTACGTGCCCGATGCCCAGTGTCTATCCAAGTCTATTGATGAGACAATTGCACACCTTGCAGTTCGTTCGAAGTCTCCCTCCCGACGACGGTGTCCCACTCCCAGACAAAGGAGCCAAACGCATTCATCCATCGATTCATTAAAATTCATGGATGCATGTTCTATAAGCGAGTGGCGCCAAATGAAGTAAAATTCACATTCGTTCGAGTGCAACAAACCAAAGCACACACACTGCCATCCGATGCCCAGTGAACTGCCGCTGATCTCTCGATCCCTTCCCAAATGTAACCAGCTATCCGGACACGTATGAACGGGCACGAATGATGAATAAGGCAGTCCATTAAAACATTTTAGGGGGGCCATGATGAGCGTTCATAAATCATACCCAAAATTTGTTGCTTGAAACACCGCGAGCAGCTAGGTCAAGTGCTGTTCAAACAATGCGCCACACGGTGGTCTGGATAGGGTACCAGCCATCTGTTGCTCTCTCGCACGCCTCCGCCCGCACATGGGTGATGGACGCCAGCAATCAGCCTCTCGAGTGGGAGTGCGGGCTGAACGCTTGAGATTTTATCTTGCGTTTCATTTCATCCCGCAAGCATACAATTTGGCGTACGATTTACGATTAATAAAGTCAAGTCGACGTGTCAGGCAGAGGCTCGAGACGGGCTAACTGCGGGCCAGTGGACTGTAAGCACGCCCGGGTTGGATGTGCTCGCACTTGGGTATGCCGAGCACGATTTGATTACTTCACATAGTGACTAGAGAATGCCTACGACGACAACATACGCTTCGTGAGGGACGTGTAGCAGATAATTGGAACCACTTATGGACGGATGACTTGACTGCAAACCAGTCGTGGAGTGCATGATGGGGGTGGAATGCAGTTCACTGCGAATGGTGGTGGAGCGGTGGCAAGGTACGACGACAATAGACAGATATGTCTCAAGTCAATTGCCTTTGTACAGAATGACCAGATAAGAACGATGGGAAAAGACATTTGAATGAAACAACAATGGTGTGAGGTATGAACTTGATTTTGGTTTTATTTTGAAACTGCATTCGTGTCATTATGTCTGAAATAGCACGTCATTCAAATAGATTCGCTGGGAGTGCTGGATTTGCTCCGAGAAGTATGTGCGGCGTTATTCCGGCAATTTCGATTTGAGTTCTAGTCTCGTATTTGACAAAGTCTCAAAGTAGCCTCAGAAAAAATAATCGAGTTGTGTCAAGTCCCAAGATCGCGGTTGATGCATGATCGCTGTGAGATGACAGTCGCACCTTCAAGTGTTGCGGCGCTTGCTTGGCAATGAGCGCCAGCCAAGCAAACGCCGAGCAAGCTAGCTGGAACTACAGCTCGGACAAAGCGATGTTGTCAGGCTCTGTTCACAGAAACTGAGCTTGTAACAGCATTCCATACCGGAGACCATTGAGGACAAGAGTGACTCCTTCATCGTTTCGAAAGAGATAAGGTCCGACGATGTCGCCGTGCCATAAGCCGAATCGAACAGTCCATCTTTGTGGATGCATTGAGACTTGTGGATTGTGTTCAGTCCAATAACCGCAATTTTGCTTGTTGACTTAGGCGCTGAGGCAAACATCATCCTCGTCCGAGAAGATGATTTTTTGGCTTCTATCCGGATCTCCGTTAATTATATCCAGCGCCCAATTAGATAACTCAGGGCCGTCCGACTGCAAAATAAGCCTTCTTTACCCTCTGGCGATGCCTGATTCAGCTTTTCGGCGTCGAGTCAACATATTTGGGTCTTCTTGGATGTTTCCTCATTTCACATCAATCTCTTCCTTGTTGGTGGCTTCAGGTCCAAAAGAGTGTACTCACGCTAAAACTTTTCCTCGGTGCGTTGAATTGTCTGTCATGACAGACCTCACACCAACTGAGTTGGAATTTCGATAATATTTTGGTAAAAATGTCCGCTCACCGTGAAATGATGCGCGATGAAATGGCAGACATTTCCGAATATTTTGACAGGTGCATGTCATTGGTAACTTTGACAGCTAATGATATAATTATAACAAGTGGCATTCTAGAAGCTTCTTGGTTGAGGCAGGAGCAGAAATGAAGTATTACAGAGATGCCCGACCTCTACCTCTCTTTCCCCTTAAGATGTTTGACAACTGTTTTTTATAACGTGTTCATAAACCAAATTGACCAATAGAGGGACGGCATTTACGTTATTTCGTGAATAACCATCAAAAATGCATGAATATCCGTGAAAAAGGCACTCAAATTCGTCGATGGACTAGGGGCAATCAGCTGTGAAGTCGACTATCTCTGTAATACTTCATTTCTGGACAGGAGTATATACCATTCCAAGGTGGAGGCAAAGATTTGACTTTGACACTTGCCACCAGACCAGAGATAATTGAGCATAGAGATATCGAACTTCTACCTCTGTTGCACTTTGATTCCATCTGACAGCGTTTTTCATACGTTTTTTGGCCCGTGTCTGTGAATACGTGTGAGCTCTTGTGAAGTCCTTCTCCGACCTTAGTAGTGGGGTGAATTGAAATTCATAGAGATTAATGCCTGAAACACAATAGTGCGTTTCCGCTGGCGTTGGCTTTCAACACACATAATTCAATGGCGAAGCACAAAATACAGCGTCGACCTGCGTCAGTGAATAATGAGAGGATCGTAATACAACGCAAAACGTAGTCCATCGCACGTCATTATTCAACATGTCGGATATTTTTTGACAGAGGTATACGCTCTGAGAGAGATTTTTTTCCCAGATTGAGAGATTTCTTCCAAATTGAGAGTATTTTGTGTCAACTATCATTTTAGAAGTGAAAACAGCAGATTAAAAATAATTTAACGACAAAAGTCATTACAAATGAGTGTATGCAGAAAGGCGGCAATATTTTTCATCTAGTAGATGAGAGAGAGAACAGCTGATAAATTGAGTACTTATTTCAACGCAGTACGTCATCGTAACATGAAGTCGGCTGGCGCAGCCCACTATTGTGTTCCACGCATAAAAGTGTACATCATTTTTTGAATTCATCTGTCAGGCATGAATTATATAAGAATTAAATTGAGATTAAATAGTTCCAGTTAAGTGGACATTTACATTTTTATTCACGAAAGTCCATAGTACGATAGTAGTATATACTTTTAAAAATATGAGTCAACTTTTGAACACCCTCCGAACAACATGCAGGAATGCCTCAACTTACGTCACTAATTCCTTCCGGGAAAACGCGTCGAAAGTCGAAATCGACTTAAGTCGAAGCAAAAGAATAATGACCTTTTTCTAACTATGACGTTTAAGGGTATATCGTGAAGGCGCGTTCGCGCGGTCGATCTGTGATAGGCGTTGCAACGCGTTTTATCGAGCTCACGACAATTTTGTGTCAGAAAGCGCGTTTATTTTACTGAAATTTTTGAAATATAACTTTCAAGACAAATATGTATGTTATTGTTATAAATTCTCTATTTTATTGTAAATAAAATTCCTAGAAAAAAATAATTAATTGCGGAAATAATCGTCGTTCCGCACTTTCTTAGGACTCTGAGTTCCATCTGTGATCGTCTCACTGCCCGATCTGTGGTCCTTGGACGACAATCGACTACGCAGTCTTTTTTTTTATTTCATCTCAGCCTCGGTAGCTCAGCCAATTTATCGTGCACTTTTCGCATGTTCGAAGTCATCGATGTCAGGAATGCCCCTACGTAGCTATTCAAATAATCACCAAATGTTCGAATCAATCAACGAAAGTTTTGCTTTAAAAATGCTTATTTATTGAATTCTTACTTCAATACAACAAATGAGAATAAAATGGACTAAATTATATGCTAAATTATAATTATGTTCCGATTTGCACGCGGGAGAAAAGAAATGTAAGGCGTAACCTTTATGTAAGGTGACTGCGTTTAGGTATTACTTCGCGTCTTTCTGTGCTTAGGCAGAACTTCATACGAGCAGATCTACGGCCAGTGTTGCTCCGATTGCAACATGTTCACTGGACTTGCCAGGTCTGTCCTGTCCTCCACAAATTGTCTACAGTGGGCATCACGTGCTCGGCATACTCTTCCGTGCTTTGTCATTCCGCGCAGTAAGGCGACTTGTGGTGCCCACATTTGAATACGTTAGGTTAGGTCTTAGAAGGGGAGTGTGATAATCGAACATCACTTCCATTCGTCGGAAGCCTTAGGGCCCATTGTGAGTCCCTTCAGTTGTGGAGTACACATGGCTAATGACAGCTTAAAGCCCCCCGTGCTTTTTAAAAATCTTAGACGATCCGATAACTATGATTTTGGATCTGCATTTGCTAGGCCATGTAGAGCGTATGGACAACTCACCGCCGGCCCGAAGAGTCTTCGACTCCGAACCCGTGGCACAATGCAACAGAGGACGCCCGCGTAGAGAAAGACTCAGATAGAGAAAGACCTCAACCAACTTGGCGTGCGGCGCTGGGGACAGGTACCTAGAGACTGTGGTAGCTGGAGAGGCTTTTTGGTTGAGGCCCAGGTCCACCCCGGACTGTAGCGCCAAATAAAGAAGAACAAAAAGACGATCCGATATATCTGCATTCGCTAAGTCCGCAGTCTCTGTGACGAATCTAGGACAGCTGGGGAGTTGCAAAGCAAATGTTGGGTCGTTTCGGTCTCTTACTCGTTGGATTCCGGATTCTATTTTTTTTTTTTTTAAATTCATAAAAAACTAAAAAACATTCTAGACAAAAATGCTTAAAATTAATTAGACGAACGTTGTTAGATACTACTTCTAACTTACTGGCCCTAGGCGAGCACTCTTAGATAAACTTAATCGTTTCTATTTCTATCGAGTTAACCTAACAATGAACATGTAAGAAAATTTATGAATTTAAATGTACAGATTAATACTAAGAAAATTAGGCAAAAAACTTAATTAAGCTCAACTTAATTAACGCCAAAAGCTTCTTTGTTCAGCCGTTGTTAAGCTCTTTGGCAGTCATCTCTTGTGAGCCAAGATGAGTTGGCTTCCTTAAGTATGGTGCCACTTATAGTCCGGTGTAGTCCACTGATCGGTGGCTGCAGTGATGTCCCCTGCGCTGATGTCCATTTCAGACCCTTGATCAATTCGTCGACTCTCTCGTTCCCTGCTATTGAGCTGTTGCCCGGGGCCCAGCAGAGTTTGACCTTGACTGATGGACTTTAAGGAGTCGCGACAATTCATAACAGCCCTTGATCTCGTCGTACAGGATCCTATTTACTTCAGTGCATCCTGGCTGCCAACGAAGATTGTTTGAATGTCCTTGGCTGCTTTCTCTTTCGCCAGAATCGCATTTAAATAAGTACTTCCTCCAGTCTGCTGTGATGTACAATGTTCCACGGAACTGTTGGCTCCATTTTCCTCACGTTGCTCCACCGACCTTGCGACAGCGCTGCTGATCTATCCCTTCTCCAGCGCTTGTATGAAATTTTCCTCTTGACGGCTTGTGACCAGTTGAATGTGTATACCTCGGTTATTTGACAGACTCCACTTTTAACATTACTGCCTTAATTGACAACGCCTTCGTCCACAATGTTCCCAGCCGAGTCCTCGGTTACTCCATGGCGAATACAAAATTCCCCCTAGAGGACCCCCGGACACCAAGCCACACTCCAAGAGTAGGTGAAGCTCCCGGACACATTACATCGCTTGTCATTACGACCAAAGTGGGCAATTACACAGCTACCGGCACCATGCACTTACCCAGGTATTAAATCTACGCACGCATTCAGTAAAAGAAATTAATTACGAAATGGTCAGCTCACGTTTCACGTCTCCGCAGAGCGCTTAGGCTGATTATGGCCAATCGTTTGGCGACTGAACGCATCGACAATACGCTTCCATCGCATTAACCTTAATATGCTGTCAAAACACAACGAGAGTTATGTTAATTAATTGCCAAGGCAGCTCCCCTGCGGCGGCTGTGAGGAACCCTAATCTGGTTGGCATCAACGAGATGAACACTTTAGCTGTGTCGGAATCATGAAAGTCAGCAGCACCGAAGACGACCGTTTAACACTCCAGCCTCCGACTCTGGGTGTGACGGACAAGGTATATGTGCCATAAACTATACGACTGGGCCATGTGGAGAGGTGTTGTTTGACGTCGTTTGTTGGCCAGGCCTTGGGGATGGGGTCGTGCATAAATTTTGGGTGGCTTTGGGTCGTGTTCGATTCGGGGGGGGACGCGGATGTGGTGCGGGTCAACAAGTTGGCCAGAAATCAGACGGTAGCTGGGCGAATCCAATCAAATCAGGCCTTGGGGTCACGATGGTGAATTTGGAATGTGAATGTGAGATTCTGGTGCCTGGCCAGATCTCTACACTCATTCTATCGGTGAGTTATTCTGGTGGAGACAGGCAACGTGGCGACAAACTTATAAACATAGCTCCTAGGACAAGTGTGGTGCGAGAAAGATAATGGAATGGAACAGAAAATTTAGAAGTTGTGCGCTGAATAAGAGCGATGCGCTCCTGTATCAACCGGATAGGTGGTGCGGATGAGGATCAAGTTTGTCCTTTAGAGAAGCTGATTAAAAGGGACTCATGGTGGCATGAAGAACAACAGGATAAGTTCATCCTAAGGAAGTCCATTCTGAGTCCGCGGACATTTTCAGTCCATAAAGAGAAAACTTTCGTTCAACAAGTGGATCCGAAGCTCATGATCTTCGAGCCTTCGAGCACATATCCGTCACAACACACCGTCGCCACAGGACATATTTCTGCGTAACATCACATCTACTATCTGAAGAGTGCGTTGCGTTATGTCAAAACATTGACAACTCATAAGCCCTTATAAGAGGGAGAGAGACAGCAAATGCAGCCCACAATTGAAACTCACAACGACGGTGGATTTGGGCAACTTTTAACTTTCTAAGCGTTTGACAGATGTTTCCATGGAAATTCATTCGGTTTTTTAATAATTCTTATAATACAGGAACTTTAAAATTTCGAATAGAATTAGTCGATTGGATAAGAATGGATTGCGCACGCAACGAACTAATTTGGCACCTCTTTGCAATTCGGTACGCTACGATTTTTGTGGATTCCAAACGCAACGCCCGCAACGGATTTCGGCCTCAATAATGTCAAATCAATTTACAATTTGAATAACTGGAAACGAGATATGTTCGTCAAGTCTTTTTTTTACGTTATATTAACGTATAACTAAATTATATATATATAACTAAATTATAAATATTGTTGCTGATATTGCAATATGTACTGTATGTGTGATACGGGTCCAATGCTAAAATCATTCAATGAATGACTGCTGTTGTAATACCACTATTTCGAATCAACAATTCGAAAGGCTACTGGGAGCGGATGGCTTGCGAGTTGTTTGTTGATTGGGGTCCAGGTCCACCCCAAACCCATTTTGATGGGCGAGAGCATTTCAGAAAAAATGTGCAATGAAAAGCAAAAACGCGTCCCAGACCCGGTCTCCTCTGTGGGTTCACGAAAGAGATGGTGTATGGTCTCCATCCAGTTTAGAGACAGTCCCACATAATGTTACCGCACATAGGTATCTTTGGCCCTCCACCAGTAATGGAGATTTGTGTTGCTTCCCTTAAGATGTTGTGCTTTTATAAGACTAAAATGAAGAGAATCATATTTATGTGTGCTTTCAGATTTCATTTGTATTTCCTCGTCATTACATTATTCTGAATTGTGAATGATTATTTATAAATAGAATGTGACAGGAAGACAGTATTCTAATTTAATTCCTGTTTGCTTCAGCTATGTTCCAATATTTCAACGGAAAATACTTAAATTCAAATGCGGCGTATATCAAAGCATTCTAATACACTTTTAGTTAAATTAATGTACCTCCTGAACACATAGTGCTTTGTTAAGCTCCTCCTCCTTTTTGTGGTGAAACATAAAACTTTCAAATAACGCTCAAATAACGATCGTTTCAACTCATTTTCTGGGAGAACTTTCAGCTGTTCGAAACCTCTCTCATGTATTCACAGACGCTTCAAAAACAACAAGTTGTTTATCTCAGGGGAAAGATTCAGGGGATATTCTTTCAGATATTTCAGGGGGAAGAGACGACGATTGATGTTTCTCAAGCCTTTGACAAGGTTTGGCACGAAAGCTTGAAACACGAGCTTCAACAAATTCTCCCGAGAAAACATTGCTCAATTTTATCGAACTATCTATCGGATAGTCCGTGTGAAATATAGGAAGGAATACTCCCTATTTAAATCTATACAAGCCGGAGTACCACAAGGAAGTGTTCTTGGTCCCCTCCTTTACTTACTGTATAGCAGCGATATACAGCAGGACGTAAGAACAGGCAATGTGCTTTAGACCGGATGCACAAATGGACGAACACTCACCAAATTGAGCTTAACGAAGCTAAATCGGTTCATATAGATTTAACGTATAAGAACGTGAATAACTTGCCCATTTTAATAAATAATGTTCAAAAGCCCTTCGGCAATGAAGCGAAATACCCCGGAATGACTCTCGATGTAAGGCTTAAACGGAAGGAGCACGTCAAAAAGAAACGTGAGGAGCTCCAATTCAGATACAAAGACATGTTCTGGCTTATTGGAAAATATTCCAAGCTAAGTACTGACAACAAATTGCTTATATACAAGCAAGTGCTAAAACCCGTCTGGACTATGGGGTTGTACCCAAGATAGTAATAGAAACATACTACAAACTTTCGAAAATAAAGTGCTAAGGGCCATCGTCGACGCACCCTGGTATATACGAAACAACGATACTCAGAGATCTTGGAATTTCATCAGTCCAAGATGAAGTTACGAATTTTGCTCGTAAGCATAAGCGTCACCTAGAAGAGCACATAAACTCTGCTATCCTTCCAATGCTCGACGAAAGAAACTCTTTTCGCCATCTTCAAAGGACTAAACCCCTTGACATAGCACTGTGAATTCAACCCGCGCTTAACTGCGGTGTAAGCAATAACTCTCAACGGAGAATCTCTTGCCAAGTTCATCTAAACCAAGATAAGTCTAAAACTTAGTTTTAGTGGAAATATATTTTGGATGGTTTAGATTAAAAAGCGATTTAAAAAATTTTATTGAGCAGAAAAATTATTTTTACAATTGAGATTACAACTAGGCTTACAAACTAAAGGTTATGGTGTTGGCTCAACAATAGGGAGCCAACTGATGTACGTTGTTTAATTTAACAGTTGCTATTATTGTCGTTTTAGTGTTTATTTTGTATGTCCTATAATGTCTTGTGCTTGTCCATGGTGGTACTTTTGGGATGGAGTGGTGGTGTGGTAGTTGATTTATTCTCGATGGTGATTGCTATCGCTGCTCTGGTAGAATCCATGCAGCTCGTTGTTTGACGTCGTTGGAAAGTTATGCTCGCTTAGCAGATTTACCGCGTTGAAGTAGCGTTGTCCGGTGATTGTGTTTTTCAAGTTACTGATTTCCTCATTAACTGAGAACTGTTTAAGGCAGCTGGAGATGAGCAGGTAAGGTAGATGCACCAACTCATCTGTAAGATATGGTCGTAGGAAAGCATGCCCGACGAGTGGAACCTCAGTATATTTTGTCCTCAGTATCCAAAAGAAAGGAGAGCCCTTCACCTGCGCCAACTACCGAGGGATAAGCCTCCTCAAAATCGCCTATAAGATCCTCTGCCGTTTTGTGTGAGCGCCTGAAACCATTCGTCAACAACCTGATAGGTCCTTATCAGTGCGGTTTCAGGCCGGGGAAGTCCACCATCGACCAAATCTTCACATTATGGCAGATCCTGGGAAAAAATCCAAGAAATGCAGATCGACACCCACCACCTATTCGTCGATTTCAAGGCCGCATATGACAGCGTGCATAGGGACGAGCTAGACAACGCCATGTCTAGTTTAGTCATTCCTGCCAAACTCGTCAGGTTGTGTAGGATGACGGTGGAGAATTCTCCCGCTCCATCAAGGCTGGTAACGAACTCACCGAGACCTTCAATGTCAAAAAAGGTTTTAGACAAGGCGACCCGCTGTCATGTGATCGTGCAAGACTCACAAGCCAACACACGCCCACGGAACCGATGGCGCACCCAGGTGGAGAAGGACCTCAATCGACTTGGTGTGCGCTGGATAAAGATCGTGCCGGCTGGAGGGGCTTACTGGTTGAGGCCCAGGTCCACCCCGGACTGTAGCGCCACCAGAAGAAGAAGATTTCCTCATTAGGATGGTTGTTGATGTCTAGTAGCTGCTGTCAGAACAGTGTTACCTTGTACTGTTGAAGGGGGATGTGTGCTTGGTCGCTGTGGTATCTTTGACTGTCTCTATCGAAGGTGAGTCCGGTACATATTCGCAGTATTTTCCTTTCGAAAATTGCGAGCTTCTTCATGCTAGTCTTAGAGATGGTATACCATATTGGAAAGCTGTACGTTAAGATGGGCCGTATAAGCTGTTCATGAACCGGGCATGGTTCATGTCCAGTGGATACTGCGTGTAAGAGACGCCTGTCGCCTAAGTTCTCTGATTAGAGAAGCCTCGATGGAACGTTTTTCGCTCTTCAAAAGAACACGATTAATCGTCTCTAAACATGAGACAACAAACGTCATCACACATTAGATAGCCAATTCGGATTTAGGGCGAGCCATGATACCGTTCGTTCTGTGTCCAAACTAGTGTCAGACATCAAAAGCAGAGATCGGCATGCGATCATATTTTTGTGACTTGCGATACACTTTTTTTAGAAAAAGTGTGCAGTGATAAGTAAAAAATACGTCCCAGACCCGGTCTCCTCTTCCGGTTCTCGAAAGAAATGGTTAATGGTCCCCATCCGGCTTAGAGCTAGTCCCACATAAGGTTACCGCACATAGGAATCTCCCTCCACCCAGTCTCGCCACAACCCATTCGTCTATTTGCAAGTGTCAACGCAGACTAATTGTCTGGCCAAGTTCTTCGTTCCCACGCCTGTCTGCTCGGCCGTCTGCTTTGCGGAACCATTAAATTCCCGTGGTCAGTCTGTCGAACAATGGCAAGAGTTTTGTAAGCAGCCGTGTCGGAACCGCCGCCGATGAGGAAGTGTCAGCCAGTCCAAACAGTGGTCATACCAACGTCGCGTTCCACTGTGAGAAAGTGTCGACCGTTTTCCTCGGTCTCTAATTATTCCTAATGGCCATAGTCATGGTAATTTCACGTGTCCAAGCCGGCCAGTGTGGTCCGCGGGTGAATCGGAAAATCTTCTTCTGCAGCTGAACAGCTGAATGACGTCATATGCTAATTGCTGCTGTTGCCGTGGAATGGCTTGACACAAACCGAGTGTGACACAAAGCGGAGTCCACGCTGACGGGACGCGACACATTAAATCAGCGTGCGGCCGTAAATAGTTGTTCCGATGTTCAAACGAATCGCCTTTGTTGACATCGACTGTAGATTGTTTTTGAATATTTTACGAACTGGGCTGGTGACAGGTCAGTGCGTGGCTCTAACCAGCGATTGAAGTGGCACATTGACACATGCGTTGTCTTACGTCGTCTGACAAAACATGGAACAAATGAGTAATTAGAATGGAATAGAAAGTCTTCATTAGGCCGATGAGGTAGCCTCGGCTTGTGAGGTGGTTGCTTTTCTATAGCGACTCCTCGACCATCGAGTGGGTCACGTAACAACAATGCCTCTCTTAATGGGTTGTAGATAAATTGATGCGAGAAGATTATATCGAGGAATGACTCTCCGAGTAATCCATCGGCGATTTGTGTACCTACGACTTCTTCAAGTGCCCAACCACCACTCCACTCAGCCAGAGTGATGTATTTTTCCTCAATTAGGCCCCCTAATTGGTGATGATCAAGCTCAAGCCACCTCCAAGAGGCATTAGGTCTCGCTTTCATCAATCGTTCGATACCGCCGGCCACCCTGACACGATGTGACGAATCGCAGCACACTAATGGATTTGGTTTTCAACTTATTTTGTTTTTCTTTTATTGAATTCCAGATCATATCAGCACGTTTCGGACACGACACGAGTGCGGCGGTCATAGACACGGCACACACACACACACACACCGGCAACAAACACAACAGAATAATGTCGAACCAAATGAATTGTGGTCTGAACGACCCACAGGTAATTGCTGCATTTCACGGATGATTTGGTGTAGTTTTTGAATTGATTGTGTGATCATTTGTTGAAGGTTTTGCTGGCCATGGCATTGGACAAACATGACATATTGGCGTTTCGGATTGCACTGGGCATGAACGCGAATCCAAACCGCATGATTGAAAAGATGGAGATGAGCATATTCGAGAAGGCCCTTCAGACGCCGGGATATGCGGATATTGTTGAAGAATGCTTGAAATATGGTTGCAATGCAGCTCAAGTAAGTATTGACGGGGAGTGAGGTTTTTTTTTAAGACGCTGCTGGGTGGGAGTAGGCTCTGTTTGAGAATGGGGATCTAGTCTAGGGGTTGTCAGAGGGTCACAATTGATCTTTGATCAATTCATGAACTCTGTCCGTGGTCACATATCAAAATGTTAAACAAAGCACAAATACAGTGGCCGCGGTAAAAAAGTGTGAGGAAAAGTAAGGAAAATACGATGCGCCTAAGAGTATGCAACATAACAAGATATCGAATATTAAACTAGGGATGTGCGATGTTTGCAAATCATAGATGTTGACATCGAATGTCAAAATATACCTCCGTATATTGCACGAAATCTGATTTGCAAAAATATCGGAAAATATATTCAATTTGATCGAACATTTTTTTTATGGTAAAACTGAATTTTGTCAAAACTGCTCCTAAAAATGTGACGTCCAGCCATGACAGAAACCAATAAAAAAAAATAGGGCGCCGGAACGTATTAACTTGTATTCTGTCTATCATGGATGTTCGTTAGCATGCTTGAAAGAGTGCACCAATTTCCGCCTTTCAGCTTCGAAATGCGCTTGCGCGTTCCATGCGAGTATATGCCTTGAGCGCGAAGATAAACAAGTTGCGAAATAGAGTCCTTGCGAATTCAGTGCAGCGTTGAACATAATGACTTTTGTTTATTGCCCAAGCTTCCGGTCTCACATATAATATATTTTATAGCAATAAGTGCCCAGCGTGCCATTTTGGGCACGAACAAAAAAACCCAAAAAAATGATGAACTTTTTTTAAATTTGTTTGCTTTGAACACTTGAATTACTTTCTAGAAACAATAATTACAAAAAATGCGTATGGTCGTCCGGCGCAGACTTAACTGCATTCCACGCTTTCAAAATGCAGTTGGATTCAAGCGGAACGTAATAAAACTATTCGCACGCAGTTTGGAATATTTTTGTTGAAGGAGTGCTTTGTTCAAGGAGTGGGTGCCCAAAAATGGACTCGTGGGCATTTCAGGATTAATTCCTAAGCGCCACAGGTTTTATTTAGCTTATCCAAACAACCCAGGTCTGCGAGGTGTGGTATCAAAAAGGGGCGCAAATGCGCTGCTGGTATCCGGTTTGGGCCAAATGGGGTAGCCAACCAACCAACGGTTGATTAAAGTCACAAGCTTTTGGCTTGCGCTGCAAGTCAGACCATTTTCGCGTCTTTCATCATTCAGTAATATTTTCAACGCAATTAAAAATAGGGTCCTGATTTTTTTAAACAGTACAAATTTTGTTGGTCTTTCTAATTTTGGTTTTCGTTAAGGAAACGAAAGATGCAGTTCTACAATTCTGTTTTGAAATCCCAAGCAGCCTAGACTGTAAAAAGTGACAGCCTTTAATATGATGATCCACTGGCTTTCGAGGTTGCATAATTTAACTGGCTAAGATATTTTCTAAGTAACAAATCACAGTGAGCGAGATTAGGAGTAGCGGAACTTTAATTAACCTTGGAGTACCACAGGGCTCTGTTCTAGTTCCTATACTTTTTTTCATATATTGATCTAAAGTTCAAAGGCTCTCTTACCGCTTTTGCAGATGGTGTTGGCTGTTCCTCGGCTTCAAGGAGTATGTTAAACTTAATCTGTGATCCGAATTTTGACTCACATTTGTTAAGAAGATAGTTTTCTGAATATAATCTTGTAGTAAGCTCGAAAACCATCTGTCGCCACACAAAAAAGCTCAGTCTACCATGCTACTCAGTACTTCTTGTTCTTCAAGTTATCACCACGAACTATTCCAAGTCATTAATCGAACTCACACGCGTTCCCTTTCTTTTCAGATAAATCGACAAGCAAACAAGTCAGCACTCAGCTTCGCAGCCGACTCCAGGGATCCGAAAATACTGCAATGCGTGCTGGAATACAGCAAGGCGCACCTGGACAGGGAGTACGCCAAGTTAACACCGCTCAACAGTCTGGCAAAGAATCTGACCGCAGAGAACTTTGACGATGTCTCTGCCTGCATCGAGCTGCTCCTGAACGCTGGAGCTTCGCCAAATGTCGCAGACCAGCGCGAAATGACTCCGATTCTGTACGTGCTCAATAAAGAACACATCCCGGTGGAGAAAAAGCGTCTACTCCTGCAGGAGTTCCTCAATCATCCGACCATCGATTTGGACACCTTCCGCAAGGGCGAAGCGAGGCGGCTGCTGCAGACCGGCTTCTCCGACTTGAATCTTCCCACAATAACGGCAGACGAAGTCAGCTTCAACAAGCTCATCGTTCTCCTCAATCACGGCAACGAGAAGAAGTTCCTCAACGTCTTCAACAACTACCAGCAGAACACCTCGGTTCAGGACAACCAGATGAACACCATCCAGGAGCAGAATGTGCAACTTCTCATGGCGGCCACCACCAAGGGCCTGCACACGGCGTTCGACGCCATCCTGAAGGTCGTTGACAACGTGAATCTACTTCATGAGAACCGGAACGCTATTTCAGTCGCCTGCATATGGGGAAATGAGGCAGCACTTCGCAAGCTCCTACAGCGAAATGAGCTCGAACTGCGACCAAACGAGAGCCTCCTTATAACCGTGGTCAAGAAGCTCCAGGAAGAATCGTACAACGACTTCTGTGACTATCTGAAGTGTTTCTACACGCTTCTCCACTCGCCGAAGATCGACATCAACGAGAAGGACAAGTCCGGCTCAACCCCGCTGCACTACGCCGTCAAGTACCACAACGAATTGGCCATCAAGGAGCTGCTTAAGCGGGGAGCCTACATGGGAGCCAAGAGCAAGTTTAACGAGCTCCCCATCGACCAGATCAACCCGGAACTGCTCGAGGAGTACTTCGACTCGTGCATCACCACAAACGGCGGCAAGCTTGGTGATGACGACTGCGAGATCATCATCAACTACAGCAACTTCATCCCCAGCCCATCAGCTCAGGATAAGTCTATGCTCTTCGATTTCCGGAATGAGATGGCGCCCATCACGCGCCTGGCCGAGTCCAAGAGCATGCGCCATCTGCTGAAGCACCCCCTCATCACCAGCTTCCTGTTCTTCAAGTGGCACCTCCTCTCCCACATCTTTTTCATCAACCTCATCGCCTACTCCCTCTTCTTCGCGTCCTTCTTAACCCACACGGTGATGAAGTTCCGGGCAAGCGAGAATCAGGCCGCGATAGCGATCTTCGGCTGGTTATCCATCCTCGGCATCGGTTTCCTGATCGTGCGAGAGCTGATGCAGGTGCTCATATCGCCGTGGCGCTACGTTAAATCGGTCATCAACTACCTCGAGCTTGCCATGATCGTCCTGTGCATTTTCACGGTGGTCGAGCAGACTTACGACGCTCAGACGCAGAGGGTGATAGCGGTGTTCGCCATACTTATGCTGTCCGTGGAACTGAGTCTTCTCGTTGGATCACTGCCAATTTTGTCGATTTCAACGCACATGCTGATGCTGAAGGCTGTCTTGAACAGCTTCATCAAGAGCTTTGCCCTGTATTCGATCTTCGTCATCACGTTCAGCTTGAGCTTCTTCATTCTGTTTGGCAAGGATAGTGATGCGCCAACGAACGGTGCCGCCGATGCCGACAAGTCCGGCGAGGAAGGAATCAACAACTTTTCGAACCCATTCACCGCTGTCATCAAAACAATAGTCATGTTGACCGGAGAGTTCGATGCCTCGGACATTGACTTCAAATCCATGTACAGCTACCTTGTGTTCCTGGTTTTCGTCATCTTCATGTCGATCGTTCTGCTCAATCTGCTCAACGGCTTGGCTGTTAATGACACTCACGTAAGTAGAATTATTTAGAGGCGCGAGTTCAGGCTTGGGTTTTGATTTTGCTTTGAAATTAGATGGCCTACAGGCCCTGCATTAAATTTACTGACCCTAATCATCTAGCTATGGAACTAGGGGTTAGGGGGTGGCGGCTCAGCCTCACATAGACCTGTTGGGCCATAGTGCTGCCACGAAACCGAGTAAACGTGCTTTATTTAAGCAGAATGTTCCCGTGGTTTTTGCGAAATGTATAGGATGTTGTGGTTTCACGATGGCTACATCATTTCTAAAGAATGGTTGACCTAGAATATTAAATCGAGGTTCGGCTAAAGCCAGGCAGAAACAATAAACTGCTCCAGCGTTTCGAGCACCGCCGATTCTTCGAAGTCTCTGCATGCATCAGTAGAAGTCGGACCTAGTCTGTGCACATGGTGGCCCACCAGGCAGTGGCCTGTAATGATCCCTAAAAGTATGCTGTAGTAATTTCTCTATAACGAGATTATTAGTTTTGTTTTGGCGATGTTGTATTTTGGCCAGACGACTTTGGTTTTGAGGCATGAATTGCTACTATTAAACGCATTGTTTGGTGCAGTAAGTAGTCCTGTCTTGGCACACCAATGCATGCACGGCTCTGTACCTGGATTAAATCATAGTCCCACAAATTGGCAATTCAGGGTGCAAAGTCATGAAATTCAAAACAAATGATTTTAATGTTAAGACCTGTAAGCAAGTTGTTCAAGGGACTGTTAGAAATGAAAACAATCGGCTACTTCCTCCCCTTTTTTAGTCCAGGGTGGAACTGGATCTCAACCAGCAATCCTCTCCAACTAGCACGATCTCTGGCTAGTTGTCTCCAGTTCCGTCGTCCGTGTTCATTGTCCCACAAGTTCGCAGTCGGAAAATGAGTTGCTTTATTGTAAATGCGCAATCTCATGAACACACTCCTGAGCTGACAACGTCACATGTTTACCTTAACTGTCTGTCTGTCTCGATCGACTCAGCGGCGGCTAAGTGTGCTTGCATCTCCGGGTTTGTATGTCAAGTATGTTCTTAGAGTATGTCCGGGCTTGTCTGTCAAGTCTGTTCTTAGAGTATGTCAACTAGGACATATTTTTTATTCTCACTTCGGCCTTCGCTGATGACAGCAGGACATTCAGCACCTCTTCTATTATCTATCCAAGCTAGGTTTATTTTCTTGAACACATTTGAGGTTCACGTTCTTAGTTGGGCAACAATTTGCAATGCGTTTGATCTCTCTCCAACTCATCCCTAAACGTTTACTTTGGGCAGCTTACTATCATGCTTGTTTGGTTAAGCTAGTAGGATTTGTCTTCCGTGCGTCCAATGCTCTTCCTTCTTCTCGGCCAGTTCTCAGGTACAATTGCCCTTTAGAGATCCAAAGGATGTTTCTTCTGTTTACGAAACATAAGACATTTCGTGTTGTTATGGTGCCCACTTTCCCAGGCACAGCTACAATTCCACGTTGAAGCAAACCAGTCGAACTTTTCCAGATCGTGGATAGGATTTCGAACACAGCTTTAGCCTTCCCGATTCTGCTGTTAGCTTCTGTTAGACGAGACAACAGTGCTTAAATATGGAAAGCTGTTAACTCTCTTACTTCGGCAACGTTCAGTTGACCGCAAAGGTTAGAAGGCTAAAGGTCTTTATTTTTTATATTTACTTTGAGCTCCACATTCTTTGTCTCTGCTTCTAAATTGGTGGCCATAATCTGAAGTTCCATTATTTGATCTGAATGTAGACAATCGTCGTCCTAGTCCATCGAATCTCAAAATTTCCTTCCCTCACTGCTGTTCGGAGTAAATTCTTGCTAACCACCAGAAACAACAAAGGTGACAGTATGGACCCTTGAGGAAGTCCTCTTTGCATGTCTCACTCCCCTGGCAACTTACCGTTCTGTAAGACACTTACCGCGTTCCCCATTGTTCACGCCAAAGAAATCTTTTAGCAGACCAGAGATGCCCACCTTTGACCCAATGATGCAAGAAGAGTCTCGGTAGTTCTCTTGGCAGTGGCCTCTTAACATCATTGAGTCCCCAACCGTACAAACATTATAATCCTTGATGAACATAACTCGCTCCTTTTTTTGTTTCTTATTCTCTACTCTTTGCCGATACAAAGTTAAGCCTTGTCGTTCGCCTGCTTCCTCTCATTGCTTACAAGTTTTAAGGGCAAGCAAACCAACTACCGTACCCTTTCGCGATCTAAAAACGATTGCCTATGCTGGTTCGCCCTGATTCACCTGATGGCTGGCCACTCTCTTTTTCCCTCAGGATGGTAGTCTATGTTGCGGGTTGTGTTGTTTGGGGAAAGCAAACATTTTTTTTACACAAGGCTCGTGAGAGCTTTACGCTGAAACTGATTTTCAGTTAAAATCGTGCCTTTTAAACGCATTCATTGTGTCTCTCATTCGGTAGTGTTAAAAATCCACTAGAATATCCTCGTCACGTCGTCCATTGTCAAAGCAAAACAAGCGCCCTCACACTGCCATTTAGAAAACCGTTCTCATAGTCATACCATCACTCAATCACATTTCTCAATTGCAGGAAATCAAAGAACAAGCCGAGCTGAACGGATCAATCTGTCGAGCCAACCTGTTGACGCACTATGAGCAGACCCTCGCTAATCCGAATCAAATTTGCCGCAACTTCCGCCGAAAACGGATCAACATCTTTCCCCATCTCATTGCTGGCACTCACATTTCGATTCTGCCCAACGACCGCAACAAGATCCTCATTCCGGCGTCGAGGGGCGCCGCGATGCGTGACATGCAACGAAGCAATTCCACAGACCGATTCCTGCCACTGCGTGACAATGACTACGAGAAACATCCCATGGAACTTCCAACAAAGGTGCTGCCCTGCTGCCTGTCCTTCATCACCGACAATTGTGCGCGGATGGACTCGAAGACGGTCAAAATGGCAATGGCCGTCATCGATCGCAGGAACGCGCGGACGCAGCGCCAGACCCGTGAGGATCGACTCGAGGCACGTCTGGACGACATCGAGAGAAAACTCAACCAGCTGATTGACTCCAATTAGAGTACGTCGTCCTAATTTATTGTTATTTTGTATGTTAGATGTTTAAGAAATATTTTTTTGAATAAATATATTTAACTGATGAAAAGCTTGTAAGGACGGTGTGGTGGTTTCATTGTGAGTTTTCACTGAAAATGACAGCGATGGACATGTCTGGCAGATGCTGTAGCGATGGAATGAGAGAGAGAAGCACCGCGTCACCCGTTCAATCAACATGCTTGACGCAGCGTCTAACAGACTTGTTGGCTTAGGCCCAGCCACTGACTTACACTACTCCGAGTCTCTATTCAACAGCAAACCCATGAGGCAGTTAAACGGTAGTAGGATGGATCCAGAAAGAATACTTACCAAGGAGCCATTAGTTCGACGTGACTGAATCGGCCGCTGGCCAGAGGTGATAACGAAAAGTTCGAAATCATGATCACCCTTATTGCGACTGACGTTTAAGTTGATCGACTATTGTCGTTTTTTGAGTTGTGGTGTTAAATGACGTTTTATTGTCGGTAGGGAATCAATAAATCAGTCAATCATGTTTATTTCGCTCATAAGTTTACAAAGCGAGCCACCGCGCAATTTAAAATTCAGAGATTTGATACATTAAAGAATGAAAATTATATCTTTCTTCTGAAACTCATATCAAAAAACAAGTGTAATTTTAAATAATTATTCTAAGCAAAGGGAAAGAACAACGAAAAACCTTTATTTAAAACAAAAAAAAATAAATAAAAGTAAATAAAGCAAATGCATAAATAAATAGATAAATATATCTTCTTCTTCATTTGGCGCTACAGTCCGGGGTGGACCTGGGCCTCAACCAACAAGCCTCTCCAGCTAGCACGGTCTCTGGCTAGCTGTCTCCTGTGTCGCACGCCAAGTTGGTTGAGGTCCTTCTCCACCTGGGTGCGCCACCTTAAACGCGGGCGTCCTCTATTGCGTTGTCCCACGGGTTCGAAGTCGAAGACTCTCTGGGCCGGAGCTGAGTTGTCCATACGCTCTACATGGCCTAGCCATCTTAGGCGTTGGATCCGAAGACGCCTGACTAGACTCATGTCGCTGTACAGCCCGTACAGTTCGTGGTTGAATCTTCTCCTCCAGAAACCGTCAACGCAAACAGGACCAACGATCGCACGCAGAGCTTTTCTCTCGAAAAATACCAAGGACTTCCTCATCCGCTTTTGAGATTGTCCATGCCTCCGCGCCGTACAGCAGGACTGGGATGATCAAGGTCTTGTATAAAGTGAGTTTGGTCCTTCGAGAGATAGCTCTACTACTCAATTGCCTCTTGAGCCCATAGAAACAGCGGTTGGCAAGAGTTACTCTGCGTTTGATCTCGGTACTGATGTTGTTTGTACTGTTTACTGTGGAGCCGAGGTAGACGAAGTCCTTGACTACCTCGAAGTTATAGCTGCCCATGGTGACGCTCTGTCCAAGACGTCGATGTTGTGTGTCCTTTCTTGATGACAGCATATACTTCGATTTGCCCTCATTCACCGCTAGACCCATTTTAGCCGCCTCCGCCTCAATGCCAGCAAACGCCTCATTGACGGCTCGCTGTGTTCTGCCAATCACGTCAATGTCATCCGCGTATGCTAGCAGCTGTACGGACTTCTGGAAGATCGTGCCTCTAGTGTTGGCGTGTGAGTCTTGCACGATCTTTTCCAGGATGATGTTAAAGAAATCACATGACAGCGCGTCACCTTGTCTAAATCCTTTTTTGACATTGAAGGTCTCAGTGAGTTCGTTACCGACCTTGATGGAGCAGTGAGAATTCTCCATCGTCATCCTGCACAACCTGACGAGTTTGGCAGGAATGACCAAACTAGACATGGCGTTGTATAGCTCGTCCCTATGCACGCTGTCATATGCGGCCTTGAATCAAAGGGGTCTCCTTTCTTATGGATCGGGCAAACGATACTGAGATTCCACTCATCGGGCATGCTCTCCTCCGACCATATCTTACAGATGAGCTGGTGCATACGCCCCACCAGATCATCTCCAGCTGCCTTAAAGATTTCAGCGGACAGTCCGTCCGCACCGGCAACTTTGTTAGACTTCAGTCTTGATATTGCTATCTTGACCTCGTCTAAGTCGGAGGGACGGAATTCTCGTCGATCATCGTCCAAATTGAGTGGAACATTCTGCCTGACAGCGGTATTGGTGTCATCATCGCCGTTTAGCAGGCTGCAGAAGTGGTTCTTCCAAATTCTCAGTATCGACTGCGACTCTACTACTAGTTTTCCATTCTCGTCCCGGCAGGCTTCTGTCCGAACATTATATATATAAAAAAGTAAACAAATAAATAAATAAAAATAAATAAATAAATAAATAAATAAACAAACAAATAAATAAATAAAAGAAAAAGAAGAAGAATGATGCATCCTAGAGCCAGTTCAGTCATCGGAACTTTTCCTTCCAGACTATGCCGCAGCCATCCTTGTAAAAGTCATATCGCAGTTGTCTGCCCCTCCATTTCTTCCTTCGCAGTCAGGATCAATGAACCGACACAGTTTTTCTTTCGAAGGCCAGAGAGATCACCTCCATCTTCCAGCGTCAGGCTTCTCACAGAAAGACTGACCGAATCATTAGTGCGACTAATAAAGAATTTTTTTTGGTCCTTCGCGCCGGAAGTAGAAACGGTTGTTGGATTCCCACTACGATGGCATTTATGTAGCTCACGTTTGTTGACAAGCTTCTAAACTCGTTTAAAAGTCTAGATCTCGATCGTACTTGAGGTGGAATAAGGCAGAATCCACAAAAATTGACATTTTTCACCGATCGTGACCTTGAGTCCCACGAATCGTTTCTTCTCTGCCGACATATACTTGCCCTAGACCTTATTCTGCAAGATCCTAAGAGACTGCCACACTTACCCACTTTACCCCAAACCCATTTAACCAAAAAATAAAACAAAACGCCACAGTTGAACTGTTCAATTCAATTGAATATTGTTTCCTTCAACTTTAAGCTACACTTACACTTAATGATATACATTAGCTTAGCACACACATGTGTACACATGGATAAGCTTAAATGGTATAAACAAATACAAAAATATCACCTGCACCCTAATACATAGCACACTACGGAGTGACGTCCTTGGGGATGGCGACGCTTAGGTCACCGTGCAGGAATGCCGCTTAAATGAGAACTTATTCGAAGCAGATTTGCCATTGTTGTGCGATGAGTAAGAGGGCAACGATTGACGTCTCCGGCGCACAGCTGGACTGAGATTGTAACGAATGTTCGCCTGGACCAGCAACTCCTTGAATATCTCAACGATGCCGATGTTCTCTTTGGCCGAGCACTCAATGTAGCCGGCCTTCCAGTCGTCGGTGACAATCGTCTCGATGGTTTCACGCTGCAGCTTGCGTTCGTCTTCGTTGATGTCGGTCTTGTTGCCGACCACCACTATGGGGACCTTGTAGCCACGGGCGGTGATTATCTGAAAGGAGAAGATGACTGGATTAGGGGTGTGTTGTGAGAGAGTGATTTGAGTTGGAGGTCCATTCTATGTTTCGCCTTTCTTCAGACGGCACGGCCGGGCACATCAGTCACTGGGTGGCCAAAAGAAACCAAAGGCAGTGAAAGACTGAATGGAGCTTGGGAAATTTCTTAAATATCACAGATCTTAAATACCACCCATGATTTAGATCTAGACTTTTGAGGGATTTAAGGGGCCGGCAGTCCCACCCCCACTCCACGAACGCTATTCTAGTGACAAATGTTTCTAATTCCGGCTCGAAGGACCAAAAACGGAACAGTCTCTGCAGTTGCTGCGGCGAACTGAATATGTGCGTCTACGTTGTCCTTTTTGAGTTCAATCCCCGTCAGGAACAATTTTCTCATAATCATCACGACTTCTTCTCTAGGATCCTGTCAAGAAATAGCTTCTCAAACTTCGTCCTTCGGTGTCGGCGTATAACTGTGCGTCCCATCAACTCGTGGGAGAACAATAGCCCGTGCAAAACATTTGGTAGCTATGGAAGCTAGGTCATGGTTCAAGTCAGCCTGTAGCAGACAACACTCTTCGTCGTCTCTTAGCGGCTACGGGAAATCTTGTAGAAGACGACCAAAGGAACCACCAAGCTTAGGACACAGAAGGCCTTGTGTGTTTTACTTTCGACTCTGAACACTAACAGCGGTCACCTCTAACGTTCAGATTTCGACTCCACACAGGAAGAGTCACTGAGTAAGTGCTTCTCTTCATTTTTTTTACATTTTTTGGTCCTTCCAGCCGGAAGTTCGAACAGACACCACGGTTGGTAAAGAAATACATGAAGTTGACCAAGGGGGTGTCAAACGCCATATCGCATGAAGGCTTACTTCAATCATGTGCGTCGAAGGATGCCCTCTCTTATCAGCAACTTTTCCTTTACGGGGATTAATTGCTCTAAATCACTCTAAAATGATTCTAACGACGTCGAAACATGAAAGAAGAAAATAAGCCCCGAAGGACAATCCTTCACGCTTCACCCAGGACGTGCCCACCAACCACATTCACATTCAATCAGAAATCGATTTAAGAACCTAACCACCCTCTAGACTTACCTCCTTCCTCAGGCGCTCCACCTCGCTCCACGACATCACATCGTCAACCGCAAACACCAGGATGAAGGCACCAGCCGTCGATATCGAAAGTGTCCTCATAGCGGGAAACTCAAACGCACCTGACGTGTCCAAAATGTCCAGAGTCAACGACGAACCATCCGGCAAATTGTAGTCGCCCCGATGGAGCTCCTCCACCGTCTGGCGGTAGCGGGCCATGTATTTGTCATAAAGGAACTGCGATATGATGCAGGTCTTGCCAACCCTTGCCGATCCCATGACGACAACGCGTCTGTGCTCCTTGCGGATTGTGGTGTGAGCGTAATCCACCCTAGAAGTCCTTATGACGGTCGCCAGCGAGGGCAAGCGTAGTCGTTGACATGGTCCCGGCATACTCTCTGAATGGAACTTCGCCTCCACGGAATTCGCCGCAAATCTGAAAGATAAATAACGAGGTCTTACTGATTAGCTGTTTTGTAATTCCTAAGACTTTGCACAAGAATGTACGGTCTTATCACGGCCCGAAGCACAAATGCGAGAGGCTCACAAGGCATAAATTCCCACGACATAACACAATTTGGCATTCATCAAGCGGATGGGCTGGGATGGGAGTGGGTTGTGGCTGGCAGGTCCATCGCCCCTCCACCGCCGCAGGGAAAGGGAGACGACGCGCGACGGCAGAATCGGTTTTTTTTTTTTTTGTGTGTGTGAATAATTGAATCAGTGAACATTTTCGAAAGGGGACTCCATGAAGCGTGGAAATGTCCTTTTAAGGTCCTTCACTCAGCCGAAGCCCACGCACGCACACAACGCACTCAGAGGACATGGGAAATTCGATTGTGAAGGCGCAAATCATCGCAAATTAATTCGGATTCATGCCGAATGCTCTGCACCCCATGACGCTAGAGTGTCACCTTCACAAGCGAGCGTCTCGCCGAATGGAGCTCAAGGGTGTGTCTGCCGGCATTGTTCGGGTGTTGGTTGGCAATCAATTTGTGCCAACAAAATGCGAAACCACACCAAATCCCGCCCGTGTGTGGCCAGAGTTTCCAATCAATTTTTAATCGCTACTCACCCCTGCGCCGCCAGAGGGCGGTGTAATATCGTGGCTAATGCTTGGCGGGTACTTCGTTAGAAACCGCTGCGATTGAGTGCCTGTGACTACGTGGTTGCTTGTTGACTTTCATTGAATGGATCGAGCGAATTGATTATGTTTTTGTTGGCAGTTGCAAAATAAAGTCGTGGTTTGTTTTAATCCATTCGACATGTCAAGTCCCTTTTGTGTGGCATTGACAGACTGCCAATTTCATGTTCCACTTTGACTTTCATCCGCAAATCCGAGTGTCCTCCGCCCACACCTACGCGGTGATATTAAACTGGATTGGCATTGACGCATCCACTTTTTCTGTGACCCGTCCTCGCAAGGCTTATGAGTGCTCCTTTGGGATTCCCAGAAATCCGTTAACCAATAACTCTTGCAGTTATCGTTCCACACAAAAGGGGGACAAACCAGCTCCTCGTTTGATGTAATTAAGGCTGACAATGGAGGTTATCTTTTTTGCCATCGTCAACATCGATTTGTTCATGGACAGGGCTGCTGAGGTTGCAGATCTAAGTAGAGGCGGGATTTGTCGCAAGTTTACGTGACATAACCATCAAATAGTCGGCAGCAGGAACACGAAGGAAATATTAGACAAGATGGCTTCAAACACGCCAGAATTTGATTCTGATTAAAAGTGAGAAAACAAAAAAAGTTCAGAATTGAGATCTCAATTGCAGACACCGAAAGATGTCCTGTGTGAAAGTGGCTCGAGATCACAAAAGGGAATTTGAAAAAACCGCCGACGAATTTTAGCGAGTGTGAAAGCGGCCAAGTTCAGAATTGAGATCTCAATTGCAGACACCGAAAGATGTCCTGTGTGAAAGTGGCTCGAGATCACAAAAGGGAATTTGAAAAAACCGCCGACGAATTTTAGCGAGTGTGAAAGCGGCCTTAGCCTTTCTTCAGTTTTGGTGTGTATAAAGATTGAATGAATGGAGAGCTCACTTGTGGAAGTTGAGTGTGCACAGGAGGTGACTTCAAGGGAGAAAAAAGTGAAAACAGTTTAAACTGCATCGGAAGATGATTACTTTGACGGATTTAACCTTACTCAAAAATGAAAGGAAATCTGGTACGGACGGTGACGATTTCATCAAGTGTTTGCAATTTAATCTGTGGTTGCTGGAAAAAAGTCAAGCTCCAGACATGAAAAATAAAAAAGCAATCAGAGTTGAAAGCTATGGAAGAAGAAATACAAAAAAATCCTTGGGTTAAATTTGAACATCTCGCAAATAAAGACAAAAATTGATAACCTGAAAGCCCGCGTCAAATCAAAAGGCGATAAGAAAAAGACGGGAAATCTTCCCATTACTTTAAAAGACCTTTTTGGTCTTCAAAGGTATGGCAACACCACCGGTTTCTTCAGTAATATCCGAAAGGAAATGAGTACTTAGCCATTCCACGTTATCAAACTCGAATCTATACACGTTCTTGAAATTATCCCCTGTGTCCCCAAAAGGAGATGAGTTATAAGTCTTTGTTTTTCGCGTTTGTATGTTTTAAAACGTTATTGCATATATTTTACACCCACCTTTACCCGACTTTGCAAACACCCTTAAACGCCAAGAACTCTAGTTTTCAACTGAAGGGAGGGCACCTGCTTTGAGGCAATTTTTCATTCACACCAAATTGAGCATTTCCTTCAACGAAAATACTCGACTCATGTTTTCTTATTCGGAGTCTTTTCTCAGTTTTTATTCCCACCACCCAATGTATCTAATAAATATGCGATAGAACGATTCACGCCTTAACGCATTTACCGATTTCAACCAAACTTTCACACATCTTTCGTATTGGTCTATATTATGGTTAGTTTGAAGTTTAGTTAAAAATGTGTGTGAGTGTGTGTGTTGTGAGTGCGCGAAAAAACACATGCATTTTTGTACATTTTTTTCCACCCGCTAGAAGTGTTTTTGGATAAAGAAGCACTTGGTCTTTTCGAGAGAAAAGTTCTGCGTTCAATCACTGGTCATGTCTGCGTTGTTGGTTATTGGAGAAGCAGATTCTACCACGAACTGTATGGGCTGTACAGCGGCATGAGCCTAGTCAGGCGTCTACGGATTCAACGTCTAAGATGGCTGGGCCATGTAGAGCGCATGGACAACACTGCTCCAGCCCGAAGAGTCTTCGACTCCGAACCAGTGGGACAACGCAATAGAGGACCCCCACGGATTCGATGGCGCACCCAGGTGGAAAAGGACCTCAATCATCTTGATGTGCGCAGTTGGAGACAGCTGGCTAAAGATCATGCCAGCTGGAGAGGCCTGCTGGTTGAGGCATAGGTCCACTCCGGACTGTAGCACCACCAGAAGAAGAAGAAGAAGAAGTGTTTTTTGCGTCGGTATATGTATATACCACAAGATTGCGATTCGCAGTTGCTTTGCTTTTTGGTGTGTCAATATATAGTCATCATCAAGTTCATATTCGTACAGTAGGTTCGAAATAATAAAATAGAAACGCCAACTTTGCGAAAGAGAATCAATTCAAAGATGTTGGCTTTTGAAAAACAGTAATTATTTACAGATGAATCAAAATGGAATATCTCTGGGTCGGATGGACGGCAAATGGTATGGCGGAATGGAAATACGGAGCTCCTTCCTGAAAATACGGTCACCATTGCAAGCATGGTCGTGGATCGGTGATGGTTTGGGATTGTTTTTCAGTAGCTGGGTTAGAAAATCTTCATATAACACAAGAAATAAATCGAAATTTTGAAGCAAAATTTGGAAGGAAGTGTACCAAAATTTGGGTCTTGACAACCAATTCAAGCATAAAGCTCATAATACCCGACTACTCCCCCTTTATAGTTGCCCTAAAATGATAAAAACTCCACATTAGTCAATGGATGATCATCGAATATGTATGGGCCCATTTAGGCCAGCAACTAAGAAAAATTGCAATTAGAAATGCAACAGATATGAAAGAATGGACAAAATTTCGGCTGAAAATACAATGAAACCTGTCCAAGCTATTGCAAATAAGCTTAAGCATGCGATTAAAAATAAGGGATATTACTCAAAATACTACAATTTATTAAATTTCTTGTCTATTACCAAAAATTGTTAAGTGTAGTATTATGAATTTGTTGTCAGTTAATTGTTTGCTTTTTGTTTTTTCTGTTTTTGTTAAATGATGGCTTTTTTTGTTTGACAAGTTTGTGTGGTTCTTGCATAAGTCGAAAAAGATTTATATCTTTACTGGTGTACGAATATGAGTTTGATTGACTGTATATGAAAATAAGTTTTTATATTTTCGAATTGCTTTCAAAGTGAAAATTATTGGAATTGCATGCCACCGAAAAAATACACGATACTCAACTCCGGGCAGCACTACATTTTGTGGTGCATCAAGGTTTTATTTAAAACCAACAAGCTTTCCAGCTAGCGCGGTATCAGGTTAGCTAAGCCTAGTGCAGCTCCTGCGACTTCTTGAAATTTTTCTTCCTATACGAATTTTAGACACTAGATCTATAGACTTCTGTCACTCCTAGTTCAGATGTCTAGAGGTGGTTTCTAACTTGAGCTAGATTCTGACCAGAAGTCGATTCCGACTAGAACCGAATTCTGTCTAGAGGTGTATTCCGACGTCGCGTCGATTCTGGACAGAAGTCGATTGTGACTGGATGGGGATTCTGTCAGATTCTGTCCCTTTACCAGACTTCTAAGAGATGTTGTTGTTTTCACGTTGTCTTTACAGAAAATAAAACCGCGTTCGTACAAAGTTCCTTAGTCGCAAAGTCCACACAAACGCTGTCCACCCCCACCCACGAGAGCCATGACTGTCGATCCGGTCAAAGCAATGAAATTTTCAATTCAAGGACTCGTCCATCACTTGGCTACAAGCTGCAACAAATCCTGCTTGGCTTCAACGTGCAGGGAGCCCACGTAACCGTCTCCAACTGCCAAGGCCACCACCTCCACTGGAGCATGACCCAGCCAAAAGTGTTTGCATTCAATTTGACTCTTCCAACACCATCAGTCGTTAAGTGAGGACACGTTGCCGTGCGCACTCCTCCTGAACCAAGGTCACGCCTAACAACCCGACAGACGTGCTCGATTCCCAAACAGCACCCGGCCACCCGGTCAACTGTCCCGTAAGTGAGTGTGTGAGCACATCATTGTGTCACTCTCTACAGGCAGGCAGATTGTCAATAAAAATACGTCTCATTCGACATGACACGAACTGGACACTTGCTGAGCACTCGTCCAGAGTCTGTCCCATCCCCAGACTCAGTTGTGCTTAGATACGCAGCTCCTGGGACGAGACATTTGCTGATTGGATCATAGGACCGAGTCTCCCCAGATGCGGACAACGGATGATGCAACTCCCACTTGGCGTTAATTGAAAACAAGCAATTAGGAGTGTTGACCAGGCCACGGTGACAAAAGCGAAATAAACCACATACGCGCCCGCGAGGCGCCCAACAACACATCCGGTGGAGTTGTGCTGTTCGATATTTCCTAATTAAAGGCGATGTACGCTCTTATAGGAGGTGGGCCAGTCAATCAATCCCGCCGGTATCGGCGTGAGAAAGTTTCGACCCACCGACAGGTGATTAACGAGCCGCACGTGATAAGTGTTGCGTTGCCACCGGACCGAGGACGCTGCTGCGCCGCTCGTGTGAGTGTGGTGAAACGTGAACGCTGCTCGCCGAACTAGGGAATCTGTTCCGCAAATAGGCTATTTATCAGGAGCTTACTGCGGTGTTTATCATCGTGGGACTGCTAGATGCGTTGTCCACGTCGCTGGTGGTGGAAGTTGAGGGTTTTTTTGGGCAGTCCCCAGGTGGGGTTGTTTGTTACCTCAAGGTTGTAGTAGTTCCGTCATCAGTAGTGCGGGTGCGCGAGTGCAAGTGGGAGTAGATAAGCGACGAGTGGAAGAGGGAGAGTCTTGCGTTGGGCGCCATTAATTCGAATGTATTGGATTCGGCCTGTCGAACAATAGGATGATTGAAGAAGGGCGTCTATGGGCGAGAAGTCAACAAATCGATTCCCTGGATGCCCTGAGAGCCCAGTTGGCTAGTACGATTTATTGCCGCAAGGTTAAGGTCGAACTATTCGGAATGACTAAACGTTGGCATTGGAGTGGAAGCAGCTCGGAGATGATGAATCATGCGACATTCGCCATCAGAGCTGTGCGATGGGTAGGTGTTCGCTTCGATTTGTCCTCAATTTTGAATTTAATCAATCTACCGTCAAGGAATATCCCGAATTTTGAAGGTGTGTTCGATGAAGTGGCAGCGATGCACACAGCTCACTTGCGCTGGGAGAATTCAACATAACCAACAAATCGATTTTACTTTCCGACAGCCAAGCGGCAATGAAAGTCATAGCAACGGGCATCTTAACGCCGGAACTGGTCAGATTATGAAGACAGTCAAATAAACGACAAAGCGGACATTCTTCCAAAAAATGGATCCGAGCTGGGAGTATCTCGGGGAATCCCTTATGCATTCACACCGCTTAGCTCCATAGGAAATAAACGAAGCCATGCACACAGCCAGAACTCGCTGACTCAGTTTGGAAATTCGAGCGATAGTGCGGGCCATGTAGTGGACGCTGATCAAAAAGAGATCAACATCACAGATCAGCTGTAGTCTCAAGGAAGTGCAAACGCTAGTGGAGGTCCTTACTGGGCACTGCGCCATAGGTACCCAGGCACCGCGACATAATATACCACACAAGGGAGAAGGAGTAGAGATGGAAAAAGATTAGAATCTTTCCATCATCTGCTTTGCGAATCCTAAACCCTAGCAAGGAAAAGAAAACAGTTCATAGAAAAGCACTTTTTTGAAGAACTGGAGGGCTTTTGTGGTGTAGAACTGAAGATCCCCTAAAGTTTCTAAATTAATCCGGTTGGTTTTGGTAACAAAAGAAGGTCTCATATTAGTAAATACAACATCCATCAAAGGCACAATGGACCCAACATGCTGTGAGCCGTAAGGGCACCCATTTTACCTACCTACCTACTTGATTGCTGCCTACAGGACAACAACGAACAAATTCGATCCTTAATATTTTGGTTAAAGGCAACAAGGAGTTCTTAGCCAAAGATAAACAACATCAATTATGTCCGTGTAGTCGAAGACTGACCTGGTAGCCAGGCTGGTAGGTCTCCTAGAAGTATGCACCACTCATCTAGTTTCTGATTTCCCCACAGCAGCTCAAGTCTTGTCGAAGAATAAATTCCCATCGCCATCAGGATAAAATGAAAATTCCCAATTAATTTCAAGATCAACAGACTTTCTCCACCTTCCCGCACATTTTCCACACCTTGAACGCCTAATTTTGCCAGGTAAGGTCTTTTGTCAAAATTAAGACTGATTTGCATTTCAAATCAACAACCGCACTCGGCAATCAGACCTATGAGAACCTCCCTGCCATCACCTCGTGCTTCCTCGAGCACACATCTGTGATGTGACTTGCGTCAGGTGGTATGTGGGCGAGTCTGCATTAATTAGCTTCACCGCTCATCCGGCTTGGCAAACCCAGACGCCCCGGAATCAGTCAAATCCTTGTTAATGACGGTAATTGACTCGGGGGTGATGGTGAACATCGACTGCGTCAACGATTCTTAAATTACATTTGCAGCATTAAAGCTAATCCACGCTGCGACTCCTCCTCCTCGCTGTCCATTCTCAATTGGCTCAGTTCACGGTGAGACCGGGCACAAGAGCTGCATTAAATCTTGCTGCTTTCGAGTTATTATTCCAGAAAAGGATCAACCAGAACGCCGTGGTGGGGAATAATTAAGGCGATATTGTTCCTTCACTGTGGCAACAGAGCGCTCCCTCCTTGGAACGCAGACTCTGCGACCTCTGCGAACCGGGGAGCGTATGGAGTGTATGCATTCAATTATCCTGCGGCGTCGTGCGATGGTAGGCGGCTTTCCATTTGTAATGGGGAGACAATGTTTTTTGTTATGGTTATGAATAGACCGACTTTGGAGCATGCTATGAGGCAGTTTCGACTTAATCCCGTGGACACGCGTGTAATCACACAAGCGTTCAGTTTGGCCTTGTAGTCGAGCAACTTCTCCTCGGATTTGCATCATTGTGTATGTGAATTTGTGGAGGTTAATCTGGGACACTTGTGATAGGAATTAGTAGCGAGCCGGGGGATTGTTATGCGTGGTTGCTTCGGGACCTTCCTCATATTTCGGATTAGAAGGGATTTTTGGGAGGAATCTTGCTCTGGGAGTTATCACATTTTTCTGATTAAAGCATATTTTTTTTCGGGGAGATGTGGTTCTGAGGGATGGCATTTTAATTGCCATGCCGCTGATGCTGGCGTTCAAAGTTGGTACAATCTGTACAGCATTCCAGAGCCGAGTTGTGGTAATAAAGAATTTCCGTTCAAGGCCAAATTGAAAAAAGCCTGATATTAAGATCTGCTCAGTCCAATTGGAGGTACAAGACTTCATTCTGTTAAATACGAGGGTGGTCCTATAAGCTCTTACACTATACAAGAAAAACAAGCATTTTGGAAAATTAGCTAGACTAGGTTGAAAAATAAAACCTAGTCTCATTTTAGCTGAATACACCTGGCCGAGCGAACTTCCTCAACTCGTCTGAAAAATACGTTCTCTGAAGGTGTGCAAAGTAGGCCTCTGCGGCGGCAATAACCACCTCATTCACCTCGAATTTCTGCCCAGCGAGTGACTTTTTGGAAAATACAATAACCACCTCATTCGACTCGAATTTCTGCCCAGCGAGTGACTTTTTCAAGTTTGGAAAGAAAAATAAGTCGCACCGTGCCACATATTGAGAATATGGCGCTATGGATGTGGCAGTAGCTCGTAGCCTTATTCGACTGCACGTCTGAGGTGTGCGCCGGTGTGTTATCATCGGGGAAGAGAAGCTCCGGATCCTATAAAATAAAATAGGTTCCCTGTTACCAGAGATCAGAGGAACAAGGGATCTATTAACAGGCTAGATAAACGAATACATTTAGATTTATTTGGAATAATAAAAAATAGTTGAAAATTGTATCCAAATTGAAGTTTATGCAATTTATACACTGGCCTACAGGTTTAGGTGAACAGCTCGGGTGTAATTGAGTCCCATCGGCATTCATTTCTACAGAGCAATACGAAAGTATGGACGGTAATTCATCAGCACATAAAGAGAATAGAAAAGGGCCTAGAATGTATTCCTGAGGTACGCCACAAAAATTGGGAAGAAAATCCGACAGCGAATTATCACTAAATACTGCTTGTTGGTAATCATACAAGAAGGAGGACAATAGACGGACAGTGGGATTTGAAAAAAAAAAATGGCTTAATTGACAGTGTCGAACGCCTTAGCGTAATCGAGAAGTATCAGAAAAGAAAATTTACCAACAATATCAAGTTTTTGTCTAATGGCATCACTTTATTACAACTCCAAGCAGAGCCGTTGAAGCAACACTTAGGCGCAAAACCAAGCTGCTTGTGAACAAACCTATTGATTTGTGTTTAAATAATTCTCTCGAAAGCTCTCGTGGGAAAAGAGAGTACAGTAGAGTGTTGATTATATGAACTAATTAATGTTAGGTCAGTTCATATAATCGAAAAGTTCACATATTTCAATAATTCACTTTTTTCTTCAAGTCTGCAAGGATAGACTGACCCCTTTCTTACGGATTTTTCGTAACATTTTTAACATCTTCTAAAACACACAATCTTACTCGTCCAAAAAATCCTAAAAACAGATTTGCAAATGAATATATGAGTGCAGGGGGAATAAATAAACCCAAAGCAAACAGTTACGTTTTCCGACAAATTGTCTAAACTGAAGTTTGAAGCAGTGACTTTCCTTTCAATTTGCATTGCCACTTGATTATTTGAACTGGTAGTGCAGATGTACGGGTAGGAGTTCATATAAACAAATTTCAACACATACACAAATTTAGCAGTTCATATATTCAAGCAATTCATAAAATCGTGGGTTCATATAATCGAGACTCTACTGTACAGCAATATGGCGAAATTCAGCACTAAAGGGATTCTTTGGCACTGTTATTATCTTTGACATCTTCTAGAATAGAAAAAAGCTTTTTGTGAGGATTTGATTGAAAATATTTATACGAATATGTAAAGCTGTAGAGCTTGTGTTTGTTTGTTTCTCTTTTTCACAGGAACTACCAGACCGAAAATTCGAGTTTCAACGTGCATTTAAAATTATAATTTCTATTTTGACTAAATTAAATCCCACAAGCACGTGCTAGCTGCGTTTTTTTGCAAGCGTTTATACGCTTAAATTTCGATTTGCATGTAAAATACACAAACATACAAATACACTATCCGCTTAAGTTACTCATCATATCTATCGCCGCTTAAGAAATGGGCGCGGATAAGAACAATGCTTCCAAACATTATATTCTGTGTGTTCCTTCCTGAATTCATTCATTCATTGTTTAGGTTACTGTATGTGGCTTACATCTGCAACTTTGGTTGATGTATTAGATCATTTTAAATTTTGTTGGCATCCATAAGTATGCAATTTTTTGTATACTCAGAGTGTCTCTTCTATACATTCAGTTTTGGCATCGTAAACGATTATTTTCATTTCACGAATTTGTTTTTTTTTTATTTTACAATTATTAAGTGTTTTTGCTTTTAAATTGATGGTCACACTACACAGTCACAAAACGAAGATTGTGACCATCAAAGATCAACCATTACCTTCCACGACTACAACCCTGACTGCTTAGCAAATGTCATAAATGTCGTTGGTGCTGCCAAGATTTTATGATGAATCATTAAACGCCGATGATCGTTTTTTTTTTGTGTACTTCAAAATTAGGCGTATATACGCTTGCAAAAAAACACTGCTGCTATATCGATTATTTTGCAAAGCAACGCTGAGTTAAAAAGCGTTTAAGGATGCGACCCAAAGCTGAACAGAAAGAGAGTTAGCACGAGAGAGGGCGCACCTACAGCGTGACTAATGACGTAACTACGTCTTGCATAAATTTCACTGTGTGCTGTAGCTTTTGGTCGCAGGTTATTTTACTTTGACTTGGATTACGCTCATTGAATTTAAAGTCTTGCACAAAAATTATTTTATGTATGTGAAAAATTATGCCGCGTCTCAGAGCTCACTGACATGAATTTAACTATTTCCACGAAATTCATTAAGAATATATAATGTCTCGAAAAAATTGAATCGAATCACACATTCCAAATTAAAGACCGCGGGCACATCGAGTGAGTATGCAAAGCAACGGGAAAGATGATTCTTAAAATCTGGGCATGGACCATGTCAGCTCCAGAATCGCTGGATTTAATTCAAAGCAAGCTTAGCTCTCAACTACGTCACCCTGTTGGAAGAGAAAGCAGAAGATTCGCTTGGATGAGTTAGAGCGTGTGAACGTGAAGTTGTGGTATGTATATTTTAGAACGACGGGGCCATCGGTAGAAGGCGTATGGGATATGAAATCCGTCCTAAGCTCATTTCTTTCTCTATCAATCTCTTTGATACTCTTCCCTTCCATTTTTTCCGGTTAACTAAGGACTCAACCGTTTGGAGTAAAATCGACTTTTGAACACCCGTATGTTGCAACCAACATTATTTCGAAGTGAGCAATAAGTTCTATGAAAGTCTTCCACTCTGAAAGGCTTCCATTTGATGTTAGCATCGTCGCATTAGGTGGCGATCGTATGGGTACGTGGCTCTCAAATAGTTCAACCATTTTCGACTGTTAGCACCCGACTTGTAGACAGTAGATCGTTTGACAGTCTAATCTACCCCACGACCCTTAGAAGTTCCACCAAATTGAGGAGCATACAAATTCCAACAAACTGAAATAACGTCAAAGCCATACGCAGGGAAATGAAAGGAAGAAGCGCCAATTAGTGAATGAAACTACACCAGTAAAGTTTATCACTACCAACACACCACCCACCAGTCCACAGAGGAAAATAATTGAAGCTCAGTCCTCAGCCCCATAAAAGTTTTTCATTCCATTCTAACAATCGAATAGGAGGTTTTAATGCGATTGTTCGTTATTTTTCAGACAAACAAGGACTCAATTATGCGGCCACTTGAATGCCGCGTCCAATCAATAAAGTGGAACACGTGCGAGAATTCCTTGTCTCTCTCTCTGTCTCAGCTGAAGCGTGATGAAGGTGAAACTTCGCCCCTTTAACTCTTTGATCTGGTCAACGACAAACTTTTTCAATTCTTGCTCGTCGAACTTGAAAGAGTTTCGCCTGGAAGACACACTGCCAAAACCAAGAGGACGCAGTTTACTCATGTGCGCTCGATTAGGCTTGTGATGCCAAGCGCGTAAAGGGATCGTCTGGACAAGGGAACTATTGATAAACGTTGTGCAATTAAAGAGATGGCTGTAAATGTGCGTTTAGGAGGCGGCCCAAATGGGAATGTGGGTCATGAAGCCTGCTTTCAGGAATCAGTCGAAAATCTTCTGGATTTTGTTGAATTTGTCGGATTTAATGGATTTCCTTGGATTACACACATTCGCAGGAAGTCGTTTCGCAGTTTTATGAGCGACTCAGTCGGGGGGTCGTAAAACAAAAGCTGAGAAATTGGATTTTGAGTGCCGGCAAAGGGGGCTGCCGGTGAAATGACAAAGAAACTTTATCCTGTGCTTAAGGAGGACACCTAATCCTTGTTAAGATCTTTGTCTTTGTTCTTCGGTGGAACCGAACGGGGGGAGCCCTTGGGAGATAAACTCACTCACTCACTTCGGGTCGGTGACCAGTTGCTTGGAAAAATCAAGGAAATTGAAGAAACTTTTTCTCTATATGAGCGATAAACTGCCGTTGGGGAAAAAAGAAGAACTTTGGGGCCATGCTCAAAACTATTCGATTTGCAGACCAAGGGAACACACACAAATGGGACCCTCAGACCGGAATAGAAATCATTGCTCGAAGTATGTATGCCGATGGTCTGCGAGAGGCTCTGCCGCTGCCATTCGCAGAATTTCGAAAGGAGAGTGATCAGATTTAGAATACCAGTGATTTCACGATTGAAGGCTGAACAAAAAGAACTGAGAATTTATTAATTCAATGTGGCATGAGGTACGATCTGCTTTGTGCTCGATAAAATAAGTCAGTCATTCTGGATATGTGAAACATTCAGTAGGACAATTTCCAACTCTCACCATTGCTTCGCAGAATTGCATCGTAGACTCAGAGTCAAAATCTGTTCAATTTCAGAAAGGAGCACCTGCCAAAAAACTATGTTTTGAGATTGGTTAATAACAACATCTACTCGAACTGGAAGATAATTCTGCCTGCTGCCTCTACTCAAGAATGTGCTTTGAACAATCTCAAGCATAGGTGGTGTTTCGAATAACACAACTGAATCACAGCTGCCGCTGACGAAAATTTTAGAAGTCATAGCAGAATTTATGCCATTGTGTTCGAAATCTCGACATAGGATATCTTATCCCAATTGGTAATCCATCATTTGCTTAATATACAAAAGCTTCTAGCCAGAAATGAAGTATTACAGAGATGCCTGACTTCTACCTCTCTTGCCTCTTCAAATATTTGACAACTCTTTTTTATAACGTGTTCTTAAACCAAAATGACTATTCAGAGGATGGCATTTACGTTATTTCGTGAACAACCGTCAAAAATGCATGAATATCGGTCAAAACGGCACTCTCGTCGATGGACTAGGGGACAGTCAGCTGTGAAGTAGGCTTTCTCTGTAATACTTCATTTATGCTTCTAGCAAATAAAACCATATTTGTACAAACATTGGCAACCAACTGCCAAGACTATTTGAATTTTGACATTGACAGTCAAATTGTCACGAAAGTAAAGCAAAGTAACGAACCAACGCTTGACACAAAAAAGTGAGGAAAGAGCGTTTTTTTGAGATTTCACTTAAGGGCCATTCAAATGAACCGCACCGAAACAACCAACCAACTTCCAGAAAATATAAACAGAAAGTTATACTTCTTGGTATGCAAGAAGATAGGGGTTGAACTATCGAGTTTTTCTATCGACTTAAATCTCAACAATAATTAGTATCCTTATTAACGATTTTTAAATTTGTATCCACGAATCAAATCATTCTCTTTGCGAACTGTGTCGCAATTGAACCTGAGTTCGCAATACACAAGAGAGGCAAACGCGATCCACAAAAACTTATACCTATTGCTCGCTGCGAATGAGAAAACTCCATATGAATGATGTGTCAAAGTTTGCAAAGGCTGCTTTCACACTCGCTAACATTCGTCGGCGATTCTTTCAAATTCCCCTTTGTGCTCGCAAGCCACTTTCACACAGGAAATCTTTCAGTCTCTGCAATTGAGGTCTCAATGCTAAACTTTTTCTATTTCCTACCCCCTCTCACACATGCGTCATCTCTTTCTCACACATGTACAGCATGCTTCCAATACCGAACATTGAGAACATAAGAATAAAGCAACTCAAAGAAAAAACGAAGAGAGATAAAAGAGAATAGAAGATTCAAAAGCAAACCCCGAGCACCCCAGACGCGTGCTACCCCCTATCGCGTCTCACCTCCCTTGCCGACAAGATGGAAAAATCGCAGACAAAATTTTTCTGTGTGAAACCGGCCAAAGTTCGCGGTTCATAGTGAGCTCATATGAATGCGCCTTTACTGTGCTGTTTTAGTATCTCGAAATAACACGCCTATTATTAAAAGTGTAAAACAGGGGTCGAATCACCGCATCCGTGAACGGATCGTCCATTATACGAACAGAATTACGAACGAACGTATTGGGATCATGTCATACGAATGCTGACGGAACGTAATTATTCTGAGTAGGAAATATTGTAATAGAGTGAAGCGTAGTAAATGTAATAGTCAAACGTCAAATATGTGTCATTTGTAAATTAATTAATGTAAATGTAACAATTGAAACAAGCGATGGATTCTATTTTGCAATTTTACTTGAGTTCCTCTGAGTCAGAATATATTATTATTATGGAAAGATTGGTCCGAAGCCAGTTAAGAGGTGAATGTAACCCTATGGAATAATCAAGCAAATCGTGAGAATGATTTGAAACGCGTTACGAATGATACGAATATATTAGACTTCGATTTCAATTGCATGAAATGTTTTCGCTTGAATAAGGAGCATTAAAACATGTTCTCTCTAAACTTGAACTTGAACCACATTTTCTACTGTACTACCTCCTGTGCTGAAATTATAATAATAATATAATAATATGTGTGGCTTCTCAGCAACCACTCGTTTTGTGCATGCTATTGTTCTATCACGTGTGGAAGGGACCTACAGTTTAATGCCGACTCCGAACGGCGTAGTTGAGAAGCTTTTTCTAGACATTACATACTCTTTGAGCATTGTCAGTGGCTCTAAAGAGGTGGAGCCGTGAAATATGAAAGGTGGTAAGTTCGGGTATCGAACCTGGCACCATCTGCGTAGGAGTCGACGCACTAACCCACTACGCGACAGCGACTTGAAATTAGTATCGATGTTCGTTTCGAATTTCGCTGTCGACATCGACTATTTAACGACTATGTAATCCTAAGTGCACGATTTTCGACATAGATTCACTTGTACACGGATGCTATGGTTCGACCCCAGAATTGATAAATAACACTTGGTATTTTATTGAATATGGAACTTAAGTAAAAACACATTTGAAGTTAAACAAAGACAATAAATGGGTGAAAAGAACGTTATTTCAAAAGACAAAAGACAGACGCTTACACATTAGCTTATAATTACAATAAAATTGGACGCATGTTCACAGCGGAGATTTTTTAGTGAGTCTCTATCCAAATCATTGCCTGAAACACAATAGTGCGGCGCAACGCACTAGCCGACTTAAGGTTCCAGCACATAGAATACTTTACATGCGTGAACGTCAGCAATACTTTGACAAATACATAAAATACATGTTTTCTAATGGGAGGTGATACATAGCCCAACACTGACGTTCACGCGGTGGATATTGTAACTCAACTTTTAACTTTTCTCTCTCCTTCAGCGTTGACAATCCTCACATTGTGACATTTCAAGAGAATTCGAATCTTATGTTAAAGTTTGGGAGTTGGTTCTCATTAAAGCAACGTTCAAAATAAATAAAAATATAAATGAATGCTTATAATTGAGTATTTATATTAAAATACACATTTTAATTGTGCATAAATAATCAAAATAACTTGAATTCTCAATTCAACCTCGAAACTGTCAAATGA
Organism: Eristalis intricaria; assembly: GCA_964034865.1. Taxonomy (NCBI): domain Eukaryota; kingdom Metazoa; phylum Arthropoda; class Insecta; order Diptera; family Syrphidae; genus Eristalis; species Eristalis intricaria. The sequence goes on from OZ035877.1 coordinate 66,817,313, forward strand.
AATCAGCTGTGCGTTGGAGTATTCATTGTGTCATCCCCTTGCGTCAAATACTTCAGCGTATACGTATGCTCTGACGCTACGCAAATAAATTATTCCATGTGCCAGAGCCTTTAATAGCTTCGTTTTTTGTGCACTTCAAAAATTAAGCGTATATACGCTTGCAAAAAAACACAGCTAATATAATATGGGTGGCGCTACAGTCCGAGGCGGACCTGGGCCTAGCCTCTTAGCAACCACTGCGTGTTGTGCGTGCGATTATTCTTTCACGAGTGGAAGGGACCTACAGTTTAATGCCGACTCCGAACGGCGAAATTGAGAAGCTTTTTCTAGACAGGGATACTCTTTGAGCATTGTCAGTGACTCGAAAGAGGTGGAGCCGTGAATTTTCAAAGGTAGGAAATTCGGGTATCGAACCTGAGACCCTCTGCGTAGGAGTCGACGCACTTACCTACTACGCCAAGGCGATCCACTCTCATCTATCAGATGAAAAATAATGCCGCCTTTCTGCATACACTCATTTGAAACGACTTTTGTCATTAAATTATTTGAAATCAGCTGTTTTCATTTCTCAGATGACAGTTGACACAAAATACTCTCAATTTCGAAGAAAACACTAATTTTGGGAGAAAATCTCTCTCACAGTGCATGTCTCTGTTAAAAAACATGCAACATATTCGATAGTGACATGCGATGGACTTACGTTTTACGTTTTATTACGATCCTCTCTCTCAGTTTTCACAAACGCAGATCGGCGCTGTATTTTGTGCATGACCATTAAATTGTCTGCGTTGAAAGCCAACGCTAGCGCAAACGCACTATTTTGATTCAGGCATAATCTTGATGAATAATATAAGGCGTATTTTTTTGGAATACTGAAACAGAATTATCTTCTAGTAAAGGTTTAAGTAGGTGGTGTTGTTGCTTTGTGTTACAATTTTCCTACTCAGCTTTCTGAGTATCTCAAAAAAACACGCCTAATAATAATAAACTGAATAAAATAATAGACATGACTGATGAGTTTGTTTGTTTCCCGGTCTTACAGGAACTGCCAGGCCGATTTGGAAAATTCTTTTCGCGTTAGATAGGTCGTTCATTAAAAGAATTTTAACGTTTATTAAAAGAATTTTAACGAATTTATTGTGTGCTTCCACAGGCATATTTCGATTATTAAGCAAAGAAACGCTGCTACCAAAACGTTTAAGAATGTGACACAAAGCTGTACAGAAAGGGTTACTCCCTTCTTGCGCAAGAGAGCAAGAGCAACAGAGCACAAACCTACAGCGGCGGTCAAACCGCGTGGTACAGCAAGAATAATATATAGGGTCTACCTTCTACAGCAACCCCTCGTGTTGTGCGTGCTATTGTTCTCGCCTGGGTGAATGGGTGAATTTGATTACATGCTAACCTTGCAGAGGCACACTTGAGTGGCCCTCGATAGAAATCATTGAGACTCTGCATCATCGGTAATTAAGTGCCCTTGGGTAAGTAGGTTTTTCGAAAGACCAATTACTCTTTAGTTGGGTTGAATTTGAGGGTTTCTAGGAAGGAGGGAATATATTTAAAAGGCTCCCGACTAAAGTCTAGAACAGGATATGAGCCGATAGTTTGTTGCTTAAACGTTTGAGCACAATGAGTTCCACAATGTCACCGGAATATTCAAGAATCGTTCATTACACCAGAACTTAATAGCCAGTACCTCGAGAGGGTTTAATGGTTTCCCTACTCGAGACTCTATGCTACAAGATGTATGCCAAGAGGCGCTATTCACTATTGGCCATTGGAACTACCTTTAGCTCGGAACTCCTCACCAAGAGAGTGGGAGGAATCGAGGGAGTTAAGGCAAAGGTGGGAGAACATAAAGAGAACCTGAAAACCGAACCTATAAAGATCAAGGCCTTAAAGTAGCCCTGTACTTGTTCAAGATAGCGAATCTTGTCCCTAACCGTTGCCAGTGCATTTAACCCATAACACCAAGTAGACTCAAATTAAACCTCATCGCTTCCAAATGAATGAAAGCAGCAGACTATTTACAATTGTCGCCCTCGCCGACTACTTTTTGATCTCAAAGAGGGTTAAACCGATACGACTGTGCCCAAATATCCTTCCAATCCGCCAAGCATTTGACCCAGCCGCCCACGAGCTGCGTAACTGAAACGAGACCCATTCACACTTCACAGTCAAAGAAACACAACGCCCCTGTCAACATGGGTTTTGATTTTCTCGATGGATTCTGTTTGACGACATTTGAGGCGTCAAAATGAGATCGTTTCAAGTGCGGCGGAACGTCTCACCGTGCCCGGGGGCTATGTCTGTGGCTGACAGAGGTTGCGAATGCGTGGGCACATGGGAATGTATTTCTTCTCGTTCTTGTTCTTTTTGTGCGACTGACTATTAATACCAAGTAAAACACAAGTGATTCCTGGATGCGATGTGAGAGATTTATGAATTCCCACGCCCTTGGGACAGCGTGTCTTCCTGGAATTCCCTCGGCTCTGTTGACTTCCTCTAGCTCTGCAAAGGCAAACTGGTGGTCGTGGTGAAGTAAAAATAAGCCACGCCAGGGATCGTATGAAATGATGAATTTTCGGTACTTTCTGGGACAACAATTTGTTGGCTGAAGTGTGGGCAAGTGGTTCTCCTGCGATTGTGTTCGTCTGTGGGAGCTGAAGCGGCAGTAAGTGGAAATGTGAACGCATCGCCAAGTACAAGCCTTTAAATTAAAATTAGCTGAGAGTGGCTTCTGACTTATTCAAGGCTGGAGCATAGCATGGAAACTCTTTAAAGTTTAATGTCTTCAGAGAAAATTTGATTAAAAATTAAATGCTGGAGTGCCTCAAGTGTTGATCTTAGGTCCTGATATGTTTCTGATTGGCATTGAAGTGGTTTCCGGAGCTTAAATTTTGCACTTTGCTTCGAATTGATGATTCTAGTGTGACGGCAGAATGTTTTCAAGTTAGGAAGATGCCTACAGAGAAGATATTCGTATCAAGTTTCATTATGACTGCCACTGTGAATGAGGGGCTCTGCACTTTTTTGGCTACAAAGAACGTAGGTCAAGGTCAGGTACATTTCGACCACAGTCCTTCTACGGAATCAAAAGAAAGTTAACTCCAACTGTGTGTCTCCACTCTCTCATTCAACAGTCAGTGGTTCATTTTCTCTGAGTTTCAACCAAAGTCATTCATTTAACATTCATTTCGTGTACAGAGCTTGAGCACGAGTCAATTGCGTTTCAACAAGCCCCAGCTTTTGAATGCTTGCTATTTTGCGGAGAAACTCTGCTCTCTCTGGGTGGGGGTTGCATAAAGTCAGAGTGTTCGTGTTTGCTTCATGTGGTACCCACATTTCAATGAAGCACTGTACTCAAGTGGAACTTTGCGGAAGTGAAGTTAAGGAATCCTATTTATGCCACTTGATATGAATCCGCTTCTGTTTTGCAGACAGAACTTGTTCATGGATGCAGGCAATTCACTTGACATGTGCTTGTCGAAGTTTTGAACGAATGCTGCTGATTTTGTCTACCTACAGCGCGGAGTACACACATTGTAGCTCAGAGGAAATGATAGATTTAACGTTTGGTTGCTTAGGTTCGCCACAAATCTGTCATGTGAAAGTTGGAAACTGATTTTGAATATGAGATGAAAATCTTGGCTGTTAATCAGATGGATTGTGATGAAACAGATGGACGGATGGACGGATGGACGGATGGACGGATGGACGGATGGACGGATGGACGGATGGACGGATGGACGGATGGACGGGCGGACGGATGGACGGATGGACGGGCGGATGGACGGGCGGACGGACGGATGGACGGATGGACGGATGGACGGATGGACGGATGGACGGATGGACGGATGGACGGATGGACGGATGGACGGATGGACGGATGGACGGATGGACGGATGGACGGATGGACGGATGGACGGATGGACGGATGGACGGATGGACGGATGGACGAATGGACGAATGGACGGATGGACGGATGGACGGATGGACGGATGGACGGATGGACGGATGGACGGATGGACGGATGGACGGATGGACGGATGGACGGATGGACGGATGGACGGATGGACGGATGGACGGATGGACGGATGGACGGATGGACGGATGGACGGATGGACGGATGGACGGATGGACGGATGGAAGGATGGACGGATGGACGGATGGACGGATGGACGGATGGACGGATGGACGGATGGACGGATGGACGGATGGACGGATGGACGGATAGATGGATGGACGGATGGACGGATGGACGGATGGACGGATGGACGGATGGACGGATGGACGGATGGACGGATGGACGGATGGACGGATGGAAGGATGGACGGATGGACGGATGGACGGATGGACGGATGGACGGATGGACGGATGGACGGATGGACGGATGGACGGATAGATGGATGGACGGATGGACGGATGGACGGATGGACGGATGGACGGATGGACGGATGGACGGATGGACGGATGGACGGATGGACGGATGGACGGATGGACGGATGGACGGGCGGACGGATGGACGGATGGACGGGCGGATGGACGGGCGGACGGACGGATGGACGGATGGACGGATGGACGGATGGACGGATGGACGGATGGACGGATGGACGGATGGACGGATGGACGGATGGACGGATGGACGGATGGACGGATGGACGGATGGACGGATGGACGGATGGACGGATGGACGGATGAACGGATGGACGGATGGACGGATGGACGGATGGACGGATGGACGGATGGACGGATGGACGGATGGACGAATGGACGAATGGACGGATGGACGGATGGACGGATGGACGGATGGACGGATGGACGGATGGACGGATGGACGGATGGACGGATGGACGGATGGACGGATGGACGGATGGACGGATGGACGGATGGACGGATGGACGGATGGACGGATGGAAGGATGGACGGATGGACGGATGGACGGATGGACGGATGGACGGATGGACGGATGGACGGATGGACGGATAGATGGATGGACGGATGGACGGATGGACGGATGGACGGATGGACGGATGGACGGATGGACGGATGGACGGATGGACGGATGGACGGATGGACGGATGGACGGATGAACGGATGGACGGATGGACGGATGGACGGATTGACGGATGGACGGATGGACGGATGGACGGATGGACGGATGGACGGATGGACGGATGGACGGATGGACGGATGGACGTAGGGTTAGATGGATATGAGGTAGACAGAGTTTGGCAGAGATGGAAAGAGATTGAAGGATGGAACTTGACCATAGGAAATTTTATAAAAGACGAATAGTGCTGTTCAACGGTTCCTGGAACCATTCAAATTTAACCCGTCACCACCCACAAAGCTCCCTGCGATGGTCTGCTTAAGATCTTCCACATTAACCGTCGTTATCCGTTAAAGCCACATGCGACGCCATTCAACGCATCTTTGACTGCGAAAATATCATGAATTAAACGCAACTATTCAGCAGAACTGTATCGCCAGTCTGGGAATGAAAGAAACATCAAAAGGATTCCCACCGAAATGGCTCCGTAGACAAAACCAATATTTACCATCTTTTCCTCAAGCAAACAAGCCACGCTTCAGTCGTCTCCCTAGGACGGCATAAACCTCTCCGGCTTTCAGCGTTTGTTGTGCTCCTTTCAAAGGACCTCCCCTGGCACAAATGCAACCACACCAACGCCCATTCCTCCCACTTTCCCAATCGACTTGTTTACCGTTAAATCGTATTTTCCACCCTCTTTCGCCCGAAACGGAGCAACAACATGACCGTCGCCCTCCATGAAAAAAAAAAACAGCCAACAAAAAGCACAAGAAAACAGAAAATAATCGCCGCAGAGCACATCCTGTTTATCAGGACGATACCCACCCTCATTCCGGGACGCTCTCAAGGTATCGCAAAACTCAATAAACAGACTTTGTAACGACTTACCATCAATTAAGGTGAGTCTCGTAAATGTTCACAAATCGAAAGACATAATTATTTTGTCTTGGAGGCTCCTCCAGCAGTCGTCCCCCTCCGCCACCATCCGCCCGACCCGGATGATTGCTTTGTAAGAGAATTCAATAAATTAACGACAGTTTGGCCCGGTTGCCAGGAAAGTTTCCCCCGCCTTCTCGTTTTTCGGAAACTGAATATTTTTGACATCAATTACCGAGGGACCCGCTCAAGGGAAGACCTCCGAATGAGGTTGCGGCTTAAGTGCTTTTACGCTGAACCAGCTCAAGTCAATGATGCCTTCTTCGAATTTTGTGGAGAATGAGCGGGCGATAGTGAGTGAGCGGTGAACGATGAGCGCGCACACGTGTTGCCTGGCGCACACACACACTCACAGTTTCCCAAGGGAAATGAAAGCAGTTTGATTTGCCAAAATAAATGCGCCTAATCACATTCTAGCGGAAAACTTGTGGACCTGTGGAGCAAACTTGACAAACGTGTCCAATTGCTGAGGCAATGGGCGCAATTCACGTCGCATGAACGTCCGTTTGAGGATGAAAGGCTTTCGGTTTGACTTCAAAGAGGGGAGACAACTACAACAGGAAGGGTTTAAGGAGAGACTAGAAAGCATACGAGTTTCTTGGAGAATCAATTAAGAAATGAGTGTGTTATGTCTAGAGCCTTGGGAAAGGCTTTGCCTAAGAGTAAGCAACTGACTGTGGTTAATTAGCCAATATGGATGGATGGAAGAGGATACGTGGAAAAGCAAGTTGAGAGAGAAATTGGATGCAAAATGGCAAGATAGGGCACCAGACTGAGGGTTTTGGTGCCGAGGTTCAAAGACGGGTGGATGCTTTTTGCGTCACTTCCTCTTTTCCGGTTCTGCACCATGAAGTTGGGTAACGGATGCTTCGCAGTGAGGTGCGAGTAAGCGCACCATTGGCCGTTGGAAGGAGAAAGTCTTCAAAGGGCCCTAGAAGTAAAGGGCGAATATTGACGAAGTGAATGTCGACTGAATCGCTTGTCGACGAATTAATCGACTAATATAACAAAACGTGGGTCGCCGTGCGTAGTGTTTTAGTGCGTCGACTCCTACGCAGAGGGTGCCAGGTTCGATACCCGAATTTACCACCTATCATAATTCACGGCTCCACCTCTTTCGAGTCACTGACAATGCTCAAAGAGTATTCCAGTCTAGAATGAGCTTCTCAACTTCGCCGTTCGGAGTCGGCATTAAACTGTAGGTCCTTCCACTCATGAAAGAACAATTGCACGCACAAGACGAGTGGTTGCTGAGAACCTAAGCCCAGGTCCACCTCGGATATATTATATATTATATTATATAATAAAACAAAACATTTAATGGCATCAGTTGTGTTGTGAATCGGACGAAGAAATTTCAAGAGATTTCCTTAAAATTGCACGTAAAAGGAGGCGGCTAAGGGGTTCTTCCACCCTTCGGAAATATATGACCAACTGTAAGTAGGTTCTGTAATAATTCTGTTTATTTACTAATTATATATTCGCTACGGTCTTCTGAATTACTTTCTAAATAGGCATTCAAACACCTTCTCGATGGAAAAACAAATTTATGAAATACATGAAGATCACTACATATGTAATGTATTTATATATCATAAATAATGTAAATTGGAATAAACAATATTTTTAAATTTACAAATAAAATTGTAAAGCATCAAACTTCTGCCAACTCTGTGATTATGAGCTGAAGATTACTCCCAAAATAGTATCGGCAATGAATCTAGCGTTAGTTTAGCCCAATCAACCGTATTTCATGTACTTAAAAAAATCGTGTATAATAAGAGAATAAATCCTCTCTAAAAACGTTCTTTATATTCCTAGGAGACACAGATGTCGGATTTCTCTCTTAAAATGTCTTGATTTTTTACTAAAATCTCCACTTCTTATTTGTTACTTGCCGCGTCATAAGGTCGCTTCACATTACAAGAACCCAAGCGATTTGCCGAAATTTTCTTGCATTTTCAGGCTAAAGTTCTTAGTCCAATACCAGCGCCCACAAATATTCAATCGCTATAAAACTGATGTCAAGTCGACAAACGAACAACATTCGCATTACCAAACCGAGTCACAGTAAAAGCGCAGAAGATGTGGTGAACCAAAAGCGATAAAAGAAAAGCAAAAGATAGTTTAAAGATTCCAATAAGAGGTTTGGAATTAATCGGGAACTAGTTTTTCTTTAGTCTTGTGTGTGCTATGCGAGTTAAGTCTACGGTAAGGATAGTGAGCTATTCAACGCTGGGAAAAATATTAAATAAGATCTCCTCTCCAGCTGTAGAGTCCAGGCATTGGAGGCTCACCTTGGACACAGAGGACTGTCCCAACAAAGTTATCCCGACACCCCTTGTCCCTGAGCTCGGCACATACAAGCCAACACGAATAACCAACACAACGTTTCCATAAAATACTGACGACAGCAGGGAAGAAAACATCAATAATAATTGTCCATATCCATATATTGGCAATGAAGAAGCCACTAGATCACTGGATTCAAAGTATATCGGTAGCGCGGGATGTTCGCTAGCGGGTCACATTAAGGAAAGAGCTTAGAACCGTGGTTCGCGTCCTACAGAGAACAAAGTCGGTTGTTTTTTTTTTAATTTGTTTAATCCTGTTGTTCATCGTGACACCAAAACAAGGCATAAACATACTCGAACTCGGTCAAGAAGCCAGCGAGATAACTTACAGTCAATTCTATTACCGGCGGAGAGCGGTAGGCTAGAAGCGGCGTAGATGAAAGCACGGGTTCATGTCCTGGTACAACAAAGTCGATTCAAAGAAAAACATTGTCTAGATTTAAGTTAAATTGTGATTCAGGAGGTATGTGTATCAAGACAACACTTAGTTGGAACGATCACATATTTGACGTCGCCAAAAATGCAGCGAAATGTTTAAGTTTCCTTAATCGATGTAAGAAAAATTTCACCCCTTCTGATTTGGCTTTAGTTTATAAGGCGTACATCCTGCCCAAGCTTGATATCTGGTCTGGTGCCAAAACCACCCTGCACCTACTTGATAGAATCCAAAAGCGAGCGATAAAACTTATAGGAGACATTATATCGCAGAGTCATTAGACTCACTCGAACATCGACGTTCCGTCTCTTCTTGTCTGTGTTTTATCGTTATTTCAACAAACGATGCTCAAGTGAGTTAGCCCATCAGTAAACCCCTTAGCCTGCTTTTTTTTTAAAAACGACTCGATGGCGCAGTTGGTAGAGTGCCTGCCCCTGGTTAGCGGGGTCGCCGGTTCGAATCCCAGTAAAAGCAAAGTTAATACGCTTTTATCTGGTTTTCAAATCTGGTCCAGTTACCATTTGGCGTTGGGATCAAATTAATGGCACTGTCACTGGAGTAGTCAATCAGTGGTAGTAGTCTGAGTATGGGTATCACAATGGACCAATATGGTCTAAGTGTGCTGATGAATGCACTATCAGCCCGCATACCTAACCTAACCTAAGCCTACTTTTGGACGGACAGTTAAATTCAGAGACTCGTTCTTCAGCCGCACTACACGAATATGGAATGCTCTTCCCAGCCTAATATTTCCCACAGACTACAACCCGCAGATATTTAAGACCAATGTGCACAGGTACCTCATCTCCTTTTATACCTTCGGGCCGTGCTGTGCCTTGACCCCGGACACACAAGAGTATTAGCAATCCCTTGAACACATGTAAATTATAAAAGAATAGCAAATCGCGTAGCCCACATATTGACACGATAAAAGAAAAGAACCACGGTCTTCTCCGTGGATGGTCCAACACTCTTCCGATTGTTGTCGCCGAGGGTGGGTAACAAGTGACTCAATCTGTATAACTATCAGTGCGAAATACGGTCACTTGCCGTGCAAATGCCTTGTATTCTTCAAGAGTAAAATAAATGACGCCTCCACAGTGTGAACGCCCAGTCCTCTCTCGCAGAATCAGAAGAGGCTCTTGCCTTCCTTTAAAGTCGTCGAGCAGCTAGCCCCCCACGCATTGTCAAATACAAAAGCAAATTAAATTTTAAATTTCCGGATCAATATCGAATCATGTTGTAATGGAAAAAATCCATGGAGGAGGCAGATGAACGTCTTTAAGGGCATCACTACGTTACGTGCCCACTGTGCTCTTAAGTGGAAGTTCTCCTTCACTAGCAATCATCCCCTCAAACAGGTTTGTGCGCTTCGTTATTATTCAAGGCAGATATGAAAGTGTTTAGCAGTATTTCCTTGTTTCTTTAAGTGATGACATTTGGAAGGTAACACACCACTGGACGCACAAGTGGTTGATGTGGAAGTTTGGCCCTCTGCCGATTGTAGCGCCAACCATATTCTTAAGTCGTAGAGTTTGGAATAACCACTTTTGCAGACCATTAAACAGCGACAAGGTCATAAATACCGCTGTCAACCAGAATATGCCACTTAATTTGAACGATGATGGATGATTCTGGCAAACATCGCAGTTGATGCGAACAGACTGCTGACAAATTTAAAGCAGTTCGAGAAGAACTGCAGTGACTTAATTTGATATAGGAAAATATATAGTTGGGCGTACAGCTGTAAACATGGGAGTCACTCTCTCCTACTCTCCTAAGTCGAATCTGTTATTCATATCATACATCGACATCATCGCGCGTTCTCAACGTCCCTCATTCGGAGCATTCACAGTAACTGAAGAAGAGGCGAAGAGAGGTGGTGTTAAGGTCAATGAAGACAAAGCAAAATATATTTTGTGGACTAAGAAACGTTCTTTCAAAGGGTCCCAGGTGGCACAAACAATCACGAACGACAGCTACAAAGGAATTAGGGCCAGCACTTAATCTCAAACGATCAATCTGCCTGTTTCGAAGAATTACACTAAGGACACTTTGGGTCTGCATAAATGCATTCATTTCCCTTTTTTTCGCTGTATAGTACTCCAGAGTACAGTATAGTGACAACAAATAGTGACACATTTGAAGAAACAAACACCTGATTCTTGCAACTTCGCGGGTGCTTTGTTCACATGAAACAAGTTTCTGTTTAACTGTTAAAAACACACCGACTTCACCGAGTGCAACGAATACACTTAGGGTTGTATTTTTTCAATATTGCTCAACTTGCCGGAGACTGAGGAGTTGATCAAGTGCGGAGTTGATCTCAACTCGAGGTTCAACCGGCGAGTTGAAAATTGGCTTGATCACTATATCAACTCACAGTCTGAAATTTAAAATTTAGAAGTTGTCCACCTTTTAGTTAATAAATTTCCCCTGGGATATTTCTGACGATTCACACATACAATGTCATTTTCCACTTTGAATTTACTGTGTGTGCTGTTCGCGTGCGCTATGAGAAGGAAAATTGAGAGCGAAAGTTTGCCGTAGAGATAATGGTTGCATATCTCCATCCTCCATTACCTCTGCACATTTGTAATGCTTACACTGTTAAAGTCTGCATTCGCCTATTGAATTGATCCGAGTCGAAAAAGTCTTTTCGTATTTTGCCAATAGATGTCGTTGGAGTCGTCTATCTCCAGTGCTACCAATCACATTGTGTCATACCATATGGTGTTGGAAAGGTGACATTGAGAGCTTAATTAAATTCGAAGAAGTTGAAAAAAACTTACAGCTATTCAAAAATGAGTGAAAATAATGAAGAAATTCGCTATATTTTGAATTTATTTGTATAAAAAATGGAAGACTGCCACGTAAGCTACCAATGAAATTCGTGAAGTTTACGGAGACGATTTCGTGTAGCACAACAATGGTTAGCTCGCTTCCGTTCTGGCAATTTCGATGTGAAAGATGCACCTCGCTCTGGTCGACCTATGGTTGAAAAAGTCGATGCAATTATGGAAAAGATTGACCAGGACCGTCACATTAGCAGCCATGACATCGCCAAGGAACTAAACATTCATCATCAAACGGTTTTGAACTATTTAAAAAAGGCTGGCTACCAAAAGAGGCCCCATGTTTGGGTACCACATAAATAGTCGGTAAAAAAAGGTTGATTTGAAATACGAAAGACTTTTTCGACAACCCATTATTAGAATACGATTGGTTAGTGTGTAATTGCCCATGATTTACGGGGTCTGTTAACAAATGAAAAATAATCTATCAAATACAGTACAATCTCGATCATAGCAACTAATAGAAACTGTGGTAGTTGCAATTATCGAGGTTCTGTCTACTTGAAAAGTTGCGATTACTGCGTCAATGTTGATAAAAAATAAAATATAGCTGTTGCGAAAATCGAGGAGTTGCGTGAATAGAGTATTTGCTGTACTTCATTCGAAAGAGCAAGTGTCTTCTCTCGTTTCACGGCAATGGATTCTGTTTTAGTTCGATCACCAGTATTTTTGTCCGCTTTGAAAGACGAAAACGATAAATGAAATCACAATCATCCCATCTTTTATACACACAGCCAGGCCAGCAGTCAGGCAGCCAACTAAGGTAATGGAAGACACGCGAGAGAGAGAAAAATCCCTGATTTCATCCCTTAACTTCTGCTATTTCCGTAAGTTGAAAAAATGAAGAGTTGATAAACTCACGAGTTGTAAATTGAAAGTCGAAGGCATACAATTTGAGTGGGTGCAAGCAAATCCAAAAGTTGAAGAAACAAATCCCAAAGTTGTATTTCGTTTTCACAGTGGAAGTTAAGTGATAGATTCCACTTAAATAGTGGTATAACTTAAGCCATGGTTTAAATGTCAATCCAGAGAGTCCATAATTGACATTAGTGTACTCAAATAATTTCAACCCCAAAATACAAAGAGAAAACCAGCAGAAGCAAACAATAATGTTGTCTGGTAATCCTCCTGAAGGGAACAGAAAGCACAAAAATGTGTAGCTGCACGCATATTATAACAATATCCTTACATGCATGAACATTCGCTTGTTGAGTTGGTGTCTTGTCTTTTCCGTTTTTTCAGCAGGGTGCTCTTCGTAGTCAATCACAATCACTATTTTGTCCGTTTTTCACATGGTTTTGGGATTCAATAGTTCACAATGCCGGTCACTCCATGTATAACTAAACCACTCTTAAATATTGAGTGTGAAAACGAAATATTCTTGAGTAAAGCTTAAGTTCGATCCTACACTTAGGTAAACCATCAGATAAGGTTGCAGGTTGAGAGACTGCACTGTGAAATCGAGCAAAATTAAGGGTCATTTGGTTCACTAATCCCCGATTTCACAGTGCAGTCTCTCAATAAACTGTGGAGCACTAAATAATGGTTTTGAATTATTTGGTATACAAAATTGGCATTTTGATTGAGTTCAAAGAACAAGACTTTTCCGTAGGAGAAGAAAGGCTAGATTTAGACAGGGGCGTATGTGGATATCAACTTTTCCAGTGCACTGGTTAAAAACATTTTCATGTTGCAATTGTGCTATCCATAGTCTTTTTCACATGTGCAGGATTCTTAAAATTTTGAAAGGTCAGTCTGTTGAAAAATTTATTAGAAGTGTACTCGTCACTTTCACTCCAAAAGTACAGGTTTCGCCTTTTGGCAATTCGCGCGTATAATTTTTGTCTGTGCCTGATCCACCCCTTAGTTGGGGGGAGGGCTTTTGGACGGGAAAGGTTTGTTGATGGAATTGTGGAAAACTTTATAACGTGAAGTCAGACAAGTTTGTAATTGGACACAATTGAGAGGAATCCTTAGTCTAACAGGTGGTATGTTAAAATAGTTCTGTCGACAAAAAATTAAGGTTTATACAATTTGTGCACAGCTAATTACAATGAATTAAATTAAATAAAAAATAATGATAAAGTTTTTCTTTTTTTGATTTAAGCCAAATTCAAATAAAGTGATACTTGTTAAGATGGCCGCTATATAGTAGCACCAAAAAGGTAGGTAGGTAGAAAGTGGTATTAATGCGCATAGGCCGAAATGGGGGTATTGTACTGTCAAGTGGGTGTTTCAATTAATATTTATTTATTTATTTTATTTATTTATCAATAGACAATCTGCTAATTACAAAAATGTAGGTATTTAATTTCATAAAATACAACAAATCGCCGTGGCGTAGTAGGTAAGTGCGTCGACTCCTTCGCAGAGGGTGCCAGGTTCGATATCCAAATTTACCGCCTTTGATAATTCACGGCTCCGCCTCTTTCGAGTCACTGACAACACTCAAAGAGTATTCCTGTCTAGAAAAAGCTTGCCAACTTCGCCGCTCGGTGTCGCCATTAAACTGTAGGTCCCTTCCACTCGTGAAAGAACAATAGCACGCAATAGGTTGCTGAGAAGCTATTCCCAGGTCCACCTCGGACTGTCGCGCCACCCATATTATTATTATTAAAATACAAAAAATGCATTTACTTGGTTTAAGTAAGAAAATAGGTTTCTAACAATGCAGTACAACTTCGTTAATTCGGAATGGTTGAGGTTGAGGTCAGTCCCAATAAACGAGAGTGATTTTTTTTTGCGCATAAACGTACTCAAACGCGGTTATATTTTTCGCCAGATTAACTGTGGATGGGCGACTCCAGTACGGTCCAGTACGGCGGTCTCAAGACGGGATGTTCGGGATGTTGCTACGCAGCACCAAAATTTCTGGTGGCTGGGGAGCAAGAGAATTCCAGCCTCGAACCCTTTAGATCCGGGCTAAAAAGGGTATTGCGTATCCCCGAATGGGGGAGTAGTCGGTCTTTGTCTTGCAGTGGATTGGATGTAGGTCTATATGCTGCATCCTATGGCTGACCTAAACATATAAGGGTAGCTTTAAGGTAGTTGTAAGTTGAATAAAAATAATAAATTAAAAAAAAAAATAAATAAATAAATAAATAAAAAAAAAGGTGTACAATTATGTACACTTGTTTGTACTTTTGTGTATGCATTTGTATATACATATTGAGTATATGTGTATATATGTATATAAGTATATATGCAAATGTAAGTTTAGCTTAAGGTAATTTAGTTATTTTTAAGGTAGTGTGTAAGTTAGTGTATAAGTTTTAAATAAAACTGTTCTGTTCTCAAGTTTTTTGATACATTTTCTTAACTTAAAATTGTCATTCAATATCTACTGTTTAGCGTAAATAGATAGTTTGTTAGTTTAGGTCGAAAGACATAGAATCAGTATGAGTTTAGCTTAAAGTGCCTGCCGAGGGCCATTAAGTTACATTTAGCATTATTGTTCGTCTAACTAGTTTTAAGCATTTTTGTCTAGTATTTAAGTATATCTTGAATTCTCAAATAAAAATGAATTAAAAAAAAACGCATTTATATTTATGGAAAAAAATGCAAGAACTTGAAACGAACAGTTGCAAATAATAAATAAATTGCGGATTCTGCAAAACAATTTTTTATGGTTTTTTTTTTCACGACTACTAAATGTGTATTGCCGGGACTCCCTCGATCGACACTTTGATGATTTTTTCCGACTTCTACATAGTTGAGATCTATTTACTACCTATACGCATTCAATCATTGCGTTATTCAATATTTTTTCTTTTTATTATTAAATACCGCGTCTCAATTATTCAGGAAAATCTCTTCTATTAGGAAAAGAATTTCTAAAGGGCCTTTACTGTATTTCTAAAACAGTACCTTATCATGAAAATGCCGATTGCAGATGAGACAGGTTTATATAGTTTAAGAGAATAGAATTAAAGTCCGAATAAATCTTTCAGATAAAATCTTGTTGGGCGCCACCTCACTAAGTTGGCCAAAAATACTTGCACGGCCAACATACGCAGGTTTCTCTGTACATAAATTTATTGTTCACTCCTAATTTCCTTCATAAGCGAGAAGGTTCATCATAACCATAGGCCCTAAACATCGTCTTATTATTTTGAAACCACATAATTTCATAATAAGTTGAAATTTGTGTACCCCCAGTAGATACACTGAACTTAATGCTTGGTTACCATTGAGTGAAGTACTTGCTCAAGGGTCAAATATCGGGTGTTCATCCTTTTTGGTTTTCAAGATGTGAGTGCAATGAAGGGTGGTACATACTCGTAAAAATATGAATCACCTCCTCTGCTAGTTTAGCACTCTGGTTAGCCGGAGGTACCCACACCTAGAGACCTACTGTTTCAACAAGCTCAGCGAATAACTGAATGGTGTTAATATAAACCAGCTAAACCGCCTTCTCACAAGTATCATTGGCCTAAGTGGGAATTCTACCGTCCGACAAGCTGACCCGGGCAACAGCAAGCGTGCCCCCGTCCTCCTCGTCAACAGTGAAGCTTCCCGCTTAGCCTGCTGCAAGAATCTGTACTCGGACACTTGCTTAACATAGCCCAGCCATTTCAAACACCCTTTACAAATATGCCCCAAGAGTGTGTTAAGTCTTAGACTGCATCAACTATCGAGCTATGTACTCATTGAAATCCAAGTGGGATTCAGGACTGTTTTACGGCAGACGTAGGCATCTATGGTCGCTGGATCTCTAGAGTTGCTAGCCTTTTTGGAGTACCTGACCTGAAAATCCAGGTTTTTGATTTTCAATTTCTTCCTTGAACCATATCCCTACCCCCTTGAGGCTTTTTCATTCCCTCCTATTAGTTTGAATTATAATGTTCTTTCTTCGACGTAAAATTTCAATTCATCGCGTTCAGCTAGATGTGTCTCCATTCAAGTCTGGGGAATTTGTTCCACAGTCAAACTTAGAAACCCACTCAAGACCAGTTGGAGGTCGTAAGAAACATGTGACACACCGCCAATCACTTCGTCACAAAACTGTGCCTTTCACCCATCACCCTATCACCAGATGAACAACCTTAAAATTGTTTCCTCTTCCTGCGAACTTTCTGTTTTCACATGCAATAACAATTAACTGAAGCCGAACACCCCGCCACGATTTGCTCTCAATCACAGCTTGTCAAGAACGAGCAAGTTTCAACCTTCCTCGAACGATAATCACTTCTGCCGAGTTACAAAACTCTCTCCACTCATCGCCAAGACGCTGTGCAAGGTCGTCGCCATTCAATCGCTGTCGTCTCAAATTCAATTACGAGTGAAATTACAAAACACCAGCACTAACCCCGCCGTTATTGCCACCCGGCGAACAGTGTAAACTGCACCAACTCACTCCCAGTGGTGCTCTGTAATTAGAAAAGGACGCCCATGAAGAGCACTTCAAATCAAACCGAACTGCCACTGCTCCTATTTCAGGACCTACACACTTTCGATGGCTGAAGCCTTTCATGTACATGGCATGGCATGGCCCCCATCCACAAAACGAAACAATTTAACACCTCATCCCCCAGCCGCAGCCGGGCACTGTGGCGCCACGAATTTACTGAATTTACTGCCCTTGTGTCCGCCAACACCCCGAACTGAAGAGAAAACTGTCTTGTCTTGCTCGTTAGACGCTAGAGGAGAATCTCAGCACTTCACAGTCATGTCTGACGGCACTAACAACGAAACGCGATACTCACTGTGTGCTGCTGGCGATGGTATCCTTCGAAATCAGTTTCCAAAACTTATCACTCGACACTTCACCTCAAGGGTTCACCTTTCGATAAATACCGCACGGAATTGAAGAAATTCACAAAATCCACGAATCACTGCACTGTCGTCCGCTCCGAACGAGAGTTTCCAACCGAATGTGATGAGATTTCGAGATTTCTCCTCGTGGGGGTTGTAATCGAGGAGTACGCCACATGCGCGTGAATCACCCCCCATCCCGGCAACAGCGATTGCTTGTTGGACGGTGTCATAACTTTTTTAAACCTTTGTCCGTGGATTCTGGCAGTTTCCCTGACATTGGACATAGCATTAGAGTGGGGTCTTGGCTGTCTGTGTGCAGGGCGCGGACGCCCCCCGGCGGGAAGCGCGCTACACGAGGCTTGCCATGAGCCTTTGATCACTTGCTTTACTTTTTTAATTACAGGGAAATTTAATTCCCAGCAATTGCGGCAGCGGCGACGACGCACGGTGGGAGCGCTGATTAATTACGAGGAGGCGACTCTGACAAGTTGATTCGTAGCTAATTTTATTTTTTTTTTTTGCTCTCGATTTCTGTTATTTCTTTGGGTCAGGAAATGGGATCAAGATTAATCCTAAGACTGTGGGCCGGGTACAGATACAATTAAGATTCATGCCTCGTAGGGTTGGTATTGCGATTAAAGAGAGCTGTGACACCGCTTGACACGTGGCTCTTCGACGGCATTCATTCGGTGGCTGGTCACTTGTTCTTTTGTCCTCGAATGGATGGGAATTGAATTGGAATTATTTTTTCGTTTTGAAGTCGGCAATGCAAGAAGAGCGCGCATCAAAAACTAGGAATAACCCAGTCAACATAGTCCATGGCATTGAATGAAGAGCACGGGACCGAAGTGGATTCCTTGAGATACTCCGAAAATGATTTTTAATTCGCATTGAAAATGACTCATATCTTAGCATTGCAAGAAGAGCACGGGCACGGGACAAAGGTGGCTTCTTTGAATTACTTCACAAATTATTGGCAATCCGCGTCGCAAATGACTGATATCCTAGGAATAATGCAGTCAGCATCGTCCATGGCATTGAATGAAGAGCACGGGACCAAGGTGGTTTCCTTGAGGTACCTCACAAATTATTGGCAATCCGCGTCGCAAACGACTGATATCCTAGGAATAATGCAGTCAGAATCGTCCATGGCATTGAATGAAGAGCACGGGACTAAGGAGGTTTCCTTGAGGTACCTCACAAATTATTGGCAATCCGCGTCGCAAATGATTGATATCCTAGGAATAATGCACTCAGCATAGTCCATGGCATTGAATGAAGAGCACGGGACCAAGGTGGTTTCCTTGAGGTACCTCACAAATTATTGGCAATCCGCGTCGCAAATGACTGATATCCTATGAATAATGTAGTCAGCATCGTCCATGGCATTGAATGAAGAGCACGGGACCAAGGTAACTTCCTTATGGTACTCCGAAAATGATTGACAATTCACATCCATAATGAATCATATCCTAGGCATAATGCAGTCAGCATAGTCCATGGAATTGCAAGAAGAACAGGGGACCAAGGTGACTTCCTTGGTGTACTCCGAAATTCATTGGCAATTCGCATCGGAATCGAATCACACTCTCTAAATACGAGTAAATGGGTAAGGAGCACGAACAAATTGACTCGAATTGTGCGAAATCTCTTGAATATGTCCTCAGATGCGTTCCATTGTATGCCTAGCATTCTAGTGTCCGCGTTTACTCCGCAACAACCAAATGATGTGAAGGACATCTCAATCTCCTCCCGAATCAATTCCCATGAAACCCCCAATCCTCTGCACGAGACTTTGTGAACCTGGTCATCCCAACGAACTCCACCTCGCCTGTTGAGCCCCACGTGTCGCATTAAATCACAAGAGATACAGCACATGTTGTTTGCTACCCCTTTCCATGTGAGCTCTTTTCAATTTTACACGCTTTCCCAAATCCCCGTCACGTGTGCATTCATTTCGAACCCCTCCTGCTGGTCAGAATCTCCTCCCCCGACTCTGATACTCCATCAATAATGCACAGCCGTTTATTGCATGCATCATTTCAGTTTAGTCGGAGCTACAACACCTTCCACTTAGCACGAACTCGGTTTGACGATGGGGATTACATCAAATTCCCCGAAGAACACGAACCGCGATTTGTCCCTCGCCGGGGAGGCATCGGATTCCAGCATTGAGCGCTAATCGATGTCACGTTGGAACGGGGAAGGGGGTGGGATTTTTTCGAAATCCAGTTTTGGTTAGCAAATGCCGTGTCCTCGCTTGTGGTCACTGAATGCCACGGATAGTGTTTATGTTTTTATTCCACTTGTGTGGCGCAAGTTGCAAATTCGTTCAATTCACAGAAGCGACAAAGGACACGCGTTGTGGTGTAGTTTAACACGTTCGCATGCATCGGGGACTAACAAATGTTAACATGGACGAACATGGCCTTCGACTGCGGCAGCTGTGTGCTGTTGTTGTTTTTCAAGGAATTTTTCGCAACCTGTGTCAAGGTTGGAGTAGCCGGGATGGTTGGTCACCGGCGGTCTATCCAAGGCTACCGTACGACCATTAAGTGACGGAGATCCTTGACCACAGCCAGAAGAAAATGATAACATCCATAAAAAAAATATCAAATGTCCAAGGAAACCCAAACATGACTCCCCCGCGGCGACAAAGGGCAACAGTTCCAAATTCAACGAGTCGACAACAAAGCTCGACCGAAGCAAAAAGTTCACAAAACGCCAGCATTCAGACTGTGCTTGCCCGAAGTCGAAGGGAGTTCAATGATTGAACGAGTTCCTGCCAGCAGCAGCGGGGGACAGAGTGAGAGCAGAACAGATGCCAATGGCTGGGGTTCCTTTGTGTATCTGTCGCCCCATCAGAAGCTGCGCCACTGTAAGTGTCAACTTCCGACTGCTCGACAATTAAGCGCGTTCAGCCGAAGGATGCATCCCTCCAGTTGCCATGTAAACGGATGCGTTGTCCCGCTGCGATAATGCCCCTTGTGGGTCATACGAGTTTGGTCGTTGTCTGGGTGGGGAGTTGAACGTACCCGAGTGGACCCGACTGCACTTCGAGATGATTGCGGTTGTCAACTGGGTAATTATGCAGAAATACTACGCTGCATTGTGTCTGACGAGGACAAAAGACGTTGACAAAGGGAACTCGGAACCATCCTCAAGCCACACGATTCACACACATCACGTGCACCGCTTGACTGGAGGGAGCTGCTTATCCTCCCCGCGGATCACCGACCGGCAAATACACACAGCCCCGAGAAATGTTTACAAGCGCTCAATAGCTCACCCCCTCCCTTAGGCATGTAATGCTCGTCATGAATTAAAGACAAAATCGACGTTGAATCCAGCGCGTTTCGGGGCGAGAGCTAAAAGGGTGTTGCCACTTCAGCATCCCTAATGGAGGGCACGCATCGCGGAGATGATAGCCGCCTAATTGGGTTCCGCTGTGTGCTGTGGAATGTGGATTGTGATGAAAAAACGAAACGAGATACTTTGCAAGTTCCGCTGAAATATTTACGACTGCCACACCCTGCTACAATGAAATGCGTTCAAGAGGGACCTTTGCCTATTCCTTGGTGAATTTTTAAATGAAATTTTAGGCAAATTAACGTGCAAAAAAAAATGCTAATGTTTTTCGCGAGTCTCTGGAAGGAAAGCGCATTCAGACGGAAGACCGGGGCTGGGGGGTTGTTTGGCTATTCAGACACGTTTTGCCATCTGTCACTAATCGAGTTTACTTCTTCTTGGGCAACATTCCGACACGCAAGGTGGAACGAGTTTCCCAAATTTAATCAATAACTTTCAAATTGATTCGTGGGCTAATGGATGCAAGAAAAGTTGCGACTTGGCTGCGAGTTGAACACTTGCAAGTGCGGGGGCTTAAATAGGCAATCCTAAGTTCGGGGATTGGAGGGCATGGGTGTGTGCATTCAGGACAAATGTGTTATTGCTCAAGTTGACATACAGCCTCCTCGTGGCTCCCTCTGTCTTGTCTCTACGGCAAATACCTAGAGGTGACTAATGTATGGAACGGCTCCTACGTCCAGGGGCTTAAATTAAGCCCGATATGCCAGGTTCGGGGTTTCGGCCGAGTGTAACTTCCGCAAAGTGCAAAAAAGTACAGAGACCTCAAGCCTCGGATTCAGATAAGCCTACTGCTGAAGACCATGCACAATGAAGTAAAGGAAATTATTTTCAGTTCTGCACGGGGAATGTAAGGTCCTTTAACAGACCACGTGCAGCCGATGAACATACGCAGGCCCTCGACGCCTACAAGGCAGACATCAGCGTCGTACAGAAGGTGAGATGGGATGGCGCGGGCAGCTGCGACATCTATTACGGCAATTGCCTCAAAGAGCGAAGGCAGCGCTTGTTGGGATTGGGGTTTGTTGTTCGAGGCAGACTTGAGCAAGAAGTCTTAAGCCTTAAAAAAGTGAGCGAGCGCCTCATAACACTCCGCATCAACAGCCTAATCTGCGCCCTCGCCCCATCGGAGAATAAAGGTGACTATGGCGATGGCTTTTATGATCTCCTAGAAAGGATTGAGAGATTTCAAAGCTGGGTAAAGAAGACATCTTTGCTAGGGTCATCGGAAAGCATGCCAACACGTCTGAGAAAGGACTCATGTTGGTGAATGGGGGCGAAACATCTCTGTGGCCAGTACGCAGTTCGCTCACCTCCACAATCCCAAAAGGACCCGGCGGTCCCGTGATCAATCAACCGTCAAACAGAATGATCACATTGCGATCGACGTCAGCCACTCTTCCTGTATTTTCCGAACATTCCGAGGAGCCAACATGGACTCGGATCACTTTCTTGTTGAAGCCAAGAATATCGATAGGGCAACGAAGTAGAGCAAGAACACAATAATTTGATGTCGGAAAGCTACAATCGCAATCGCATGCTAGGAACATTATCGATCGAGACTCCCTAAAGCTCTCAGAGAGTCTAACCTTGCCAAACGAAACAATCGATGAACAATGGAACCGTTGTCAAAACGTCATCAGAGAAGCTGCCCCTGGGTTTTAAAATTTCAGCCAGAACGACGCTGGACAGAAGGACGAGAGTGGTTCATGAGCTACTAACATAAAAGAATGGAAGAGTACCAGGTTCTCAAAAGGTAAAAGAAAGAGCTTGATGGAGGTGTGATCGAATAAAAGAGGTGTTTTGCAGGAATGAAAACAAATGGAGAAGACAACTACCTAAATGGACGAAGAGGGACAGCTCGTAGCAGAGCCGCAGTTGATACGGAGTATCTGGTAATAGGGATGTAGGATTTCGCACGTAAAGCACATACAACAACCTACTGATGAAAAAAACACGGCTAATGTCGTCAAGAAAGGACAAACAACATCGACGTCTTGGACCGACCGTCACAGGGTAATCGAGGTAATCAAGGACTTCGTTTACCTTTGCACGCAAGAAAACAGTACGAACAACATCAGTACCGAAATCAAACGCACAGTAATTCTGGCCAACCGCTGTTTCTATGAGCTCAAGAGGCAGTTGAGTAGTAGAGCCATCTTTCGAAGGATCGAGCTGACTTTATAAAAGACCTTGATCATCCCAGTCCTGCTGTACGGCACGGGGGCATGGACAATCTCAAAAGTGGATGCGAAAGTCCTTGGTCTCTTCGAGAGAAAAGCTATTCGTGCGATATTTGGTCCTGTTCGCGTTTATGGTATTGGGAAGAGAAGATACGGGCTGTGCTCCAATATGAACTTAGCCAGGCGTCTATGCATCCAACACCTAAGATGGTTGTGCCCGTGTGGAGCCCATGGACAGCTTGCTCCCGATTCGAAGATTCTTCAACTGCGAGCATGTATGACAACACAGCAGAAGACATCCCATACTGTGGTGAAAAAGGACATCAGCCTACTCGGCGTGCCTCCATGTCTACCCAGATACCGTGCTGACAGAAGAGTTTTGTGGGATGAGGCCCAGGACCACAGAAGAGTGAAGCGCTACACAAAATTTACCCCTCCTGAATTCCAAGGCGATGTATCACAGTTCAAACGCATATACAACTTGTGACGCCACGAACTCTGTGCGCCTAAATCCTTAAGGTTCCAGTTCAGTAATTTGACACCCAAAGGCTCTGAATATTCAAACCACAAACACGAGTGATATCCGCTATCCATGAAATCACATGCCAGACGTACTGCATTCAATTTCCTGCTTCCGTGAACCATTTGATGAGCTGGACGCCAAAATCCAACCCGGCTCAGCACAAAGTCCTAAGTCCCCAAAGCAGACACCAACCGAGCGCTTTAATTACCTGCCACACGACAGACGCGCCCAGCAGAAGCCAATTATCGTTATTCGAGAATGACGTGAATTCGTGGACGTAACGCCACCGTCGCCTTTGTCCCGTGATGCAACGCTGATTCGAGATTCGTTCTCGTCCAACCATTGCTCGCTTGTCTCGAACAGCTCAATGAACTCTGATCCCTGGGGAGCCGCTGACAGGTTTCATGAAGTAAGAATTCAGTGTGACGTCCTTTGTGCTCTCGTGTTGGGTTGCATGCATTAGAGGTTTATGCCGCGCACGTTTCCAATTTACCCTTGGACCACCCCAACGACGCGTCGCGCCGGGGTGGGTTACGTTTAGTGATTTAATCAAGTTGAAGCAATTCGCCGCGGACGATTGCGGGTGCAATTCATTCATAAATAGATTTGATGTCTGTCTGAGGAGTTGAGGAGCTTCAAACGATGTCTTGAGTGTTCTTTTGGGCCATCAGCGATTTCTGCTTGAATCGAGACACCGAACGGAGATTGGGTGGCTTGGACAGGGGATTGCATTTGTCGAACGTTGGCTGGGTGTGGAGTGCGAAATGGGGGATGAGTGGCTCCGGGAAATTGTGTCGACAGGACATCTGTTCTGGATGGATAGACAGATGAAGTATAACTCGGCCTAGATGGGTGTGGCCTACATTCAAGGGAACTCACGGCCGATTGAAAGTGAGTCACGAGTGCAGCATCGAAAGAGAAGATTGAGTTCAAAGAAAAGACGCAAGCAAAGATCAAGGGACAAGACTCCCTTCCATCGAACTTCTTGTTTTTCTAAGACGAAGGCGTTCTCGAGAAAGAAACAGCCTTCACCGCATTCCACCCGAAGGTCACCTCCACCAGCTGATCCATTTCCAGCGATAAAACGCCTGTCAAAGAGATTGTTTCGGCCAACGGCCCATTTCAGGGACTCCCATTCACATGGCCGACAACGACGCCATTAATCACCAGTCCAGTGGACGCGCCTCGGCCCAGACCGCCGCAAAGTGATTCTTTTGAAATCATCACCACTCAGCTCGATAATTTCCGCCCCACAGATTGCTTTGCGTTGGCCGAACGTTTTCAGACTAGAGCGTGCGACTTTTTGCGAGAATTCAGTTCACTTGCCCCGTAATCAATCAAACAGATTGCTGCCGCTGATTCACTGCCGCTCGCGGTGGAGGGTGTGTCCGCACTTGAATACAAAAAAATGTTTACTCGTCTGCTGGACTGGGCATATTTCAGTGCCTCATCACTGTCACCCACTCTCTGAGGGTTGTGTGTCCAAATCGATACCATTTCATTGATGATTGAGCCTGCGAGGGGCATACGAAGGCATTGTGGGTTCTTTTTGCCAGCGTTCACCTGCCAGGGGTGAGGCAGAAGGCTTGGGAACACCAGCGGCTCTGGCAGTTGCCTTGAAATAGGCTCGAGGTAAACAAAACCATCATGTGCGTGTAAACACGGTCCAAGTGGTGGGGGCAGAGTTCAGTGGACTATGTCAGTGTTTTGCGTATTAGCGGAGTATCGAGAGTTGTGTATACGAAGTATATCTATTTCATCGTCATGCGGTGGATATTTATGAATTTGGAGATGGGTGGGTCATGTGAGCTGCGATAACAATCGAGGGCCGTGGGCGTGGGGTTTGCTTTGGCATGGGATTATAGGCAGTTTGTCAAAACGCAAATAAACCGGGTGCTAACCCACTTTTGAAATGCGCATTCTCTGCCTGAAGGCACATTCAGTTACTTGAGTTGCGGGAACTTGTGGCTGCCAAGAAGCCTTGGGAGGAAGTACGCAAATAGAAGTGACAGTATCGAAGACAGGACTTCTAAAAACAACTTCCTCCCCGATGGACATCGACGGACGAAGGGTGTGTTCTCTGTGGTAGCAGTTAGCGAGGTAACAGTTCACCTATCTGGAGACGACAGAGAAGAAGCGCATCAGAAAAAAATATTGTGGACTCCATTTTTCGCCATACTTTAGACACATTTTCCTCAGTTTTCCATACAAATACCTTCCTCCAAGTCAAACTCTCTCTAAGTCGAACAGATTATGGTACTATAACTCGACTTAGGGGGTAGTCCACTGCCTATAGCTTTCAAGACTTGTTCTACGAAAGCTTAATCGAAAGTAAATCTGGCAAGAATCGGCAATCGTCAGAGTATATCCAACGTAGTCACAGCTTACTTCTGCGATGGGTGTTTGCAAATAGAGTGAAACTTCTCTAAAGCGGACAGCAGCGGGGCCATTATGATTGTTCATTATGTAGGAGTGTCCGTTCCGAAGAGGTTGACATACAGGAATTCCTTTATGGCGGGACTACGACGAGTTGTCCGTATAGAGAGGTGTCCCTTATAGAGAGGTGTCCGTAAGGAGAAGTTTCACTGTACCATGAATTCTTATATGAGCGAGAATCGAAGCCACGGAAATGACAACAAAAAATTTGTCACATAGCAAGATCACAGTCTCTTGCAGTTTCCTGACTTACATCTAAGTATTATGTGCGTGGGTCGCCGTGGAGTAGTGGGTAAGTGCGTCGACTCTTACGCAGAGGGTGCCAAGTTCGATACCCGAATTTACCACATTTCATATTTCACGGCTCCACCTCTTTCGAATCACTGACAATGCTCAAAGAGTATTCCTGTCTAGAAAAAGCTTCTCAACTTCGCCGTTCGGAGTCGGCATTAAACTGTAGGTCCCTTCCACTCGTGAAAGAACATTAGCACGCACAACACGAGTGGTTGCTGAGAAGCTAGGCCCTGGCCCTCCACGGACTGTAGCGCCACCCAAATTATTATTATTATTATTATTATTATGTGCGTTCTTTAGTTTCCATGCAGGAATTAAACGGTCTTCTGTAAAATATTTGAAAGGACTAAATCTATCGATTGTTTAACCACGCAAAATGTTTTCGTCGAACATTGCTAGTATGCTGCTAGTATCCTCGTGGAGGAGATATTATATTCCATGGCATGAACAGGACTCTAATCGCTTAAGGCTACAATCGCCTCGCGATAGCGTTTCGACGATAGTTTCGCTTCATGTAAGCATAAAAAAACGACGCGTCTGAGAGAAATCGCTCTGCTTGCTTCGCGTGGATTGAAAACTGTCTTCTCCCATTTCAGTATCGTCTCCTATTAAATGAGAACAAATTGTGTATATGTACATATCTTGTTCTACACTTTTGGGACATTTTTACAGTGATAGGCAGAAATGAAATATTAAAGAGATACCCGACTTCACAGCTATTTGCCCCCTAGTCCATTGACGAATTTTAGTATTTTTTTGACAGATATTAATGAATTTTTGACGGTTATTCACGAAATATTAATCGATTAAGAAGAGAATTGTTCCTTTTATTGATAGTAATGCGATCCTACTAACACAACAATTTGGATTCAGAGCATTTCATAGCATCACGCATCAAGTCCATCGTATCACAAGCGATATTAAAAATCATTTATCAGTGGGCAGAAGTACTGGCATGGTAGTTCTAGACATAGAAAAAGCATTCGATACCGTTTGGCATGAAGGACTGATACACAAGTTAATAAACTTTAAGTTTCCTTTATACTTAGTCAAAATTATAAAATCGTTCCTCACGTCCCGAAGCTTCAAGGTATTTATTAATCAAAGCTTCTCTGACAGTCAAAGCCGGATATTTATATTAAAGCCGGAGTCCCACAAGGATCCGTTATTACACCAGTCTTATTTAATGTATATACCTCTGATTTCCCCAACCTGAAAAATTGTAATATTGCCCTATTTGCTGACGATACCTGCATTTATTCCTCAGATTCAATTGGTTTCAACATTGAAACTAATTTTCAATCAGGACTTAATGATCTCCTAGCGTATTGTGGCAACTGGAAACTTAACATAAATGCTTCAAAGACTCAAGCTAACTTTTTTACTCATAATAGAAAAGCTTGCTCACTTCCAAGCAACGACCTATCTATAAACGGTACTCAGGTTGAATGGAAATCAAACGTAAAATATCTTGGCATAAATCTAGATAAAAAATTAACATTCGGTCTCCATGTACAGGAAATAATAAAATTAATAACACGATTAGAATCCTCTACCCATTTATATGTAGGAAATCAAAACCTAACGACAACAAACTATTAATTTTTAAATCAGTTTTTCAATCCATGATATTTTGCAGCTCCCCTATATGGAGCAAGTGCGCGAACTGTCACATACGCAAACTACAAATTGCTCAAAATAAATTGCTTTAAATTATCCTAAATCTTCCATGGTTTTTCTCTACAAGGGAACTTATAAATAATGGCTAATATAGAATCGATCACTACAAGATCTGAACGACTTTATCGACGCTATATAGACTGCTGTTTATCATCTGATAATGAATTGATTTCAAACTTAGCTAACATAACTTAAAGGAATAATATCATCGTTATATACCTTTGATTATATCATTAATTTCTGTCTGTATTCACTTATTGATTTATTTATTTATTTATTTATTTATTTATTTATTTATTTATTTACTTATCTAATTATTTATTTATTATTTATTTATTTATGTACTTATTCATTTATATATTTATTAATTAATTAATTTACTTATTTATTTGTATGTTTGTTCATTTATTTATTTATTTATGTATTTATTAATTTATTCACATATATATTAAATTGCTTGTGTTTAAATCAATTCATAACAGGACTTCTCTCTTCCCCCGGCGAAATACGCATTCTGCATTACTGCTACCTCATTCTATATTATTTTATCTTTTTATTTTTGTTTAATGAATGTTTTTAGCTTTTCCTTCAAATCATCATATAACTATGTAATATGTAAATACTTGATAAATTGTATAATTTTGTAGATGTAAGATTAAAACAATAATCAAATCTCTATATTTAAATATTGTAAATAACAAATTGTTAGCTTGATGCCACAATAAACTGTCAAAATGTCACTAGATTCACGAAATAACGTAAATGCCATCCTCTGATCGGTCAATTGGTTTTATGAACACGATATAAGGAACAGTTGTCAAAAATCTTAAGGGGAAAAAGAGGTAGAACTCGGACATCTCTGTAATACTTCATTTCTGCTGATGGGTCGCATTTGTATTAATTCTATTCGCAAATTTTGGAATTCAACCACAGACATTTTACAACAAAATAAATTATAGAACAAATATGTACTGAAACAAAAATTTCAACAAGCTCTATCCGACTGAATAAACCTGGGTACTAGTTGTAGGTGAACTTGTTGGATCATGAAAACTTTCTGCAGAAAAACAGATTTCCACTAAATGCAAATGTACAGTCAAGTATATTTTAACAGCACCTGAATCAATTATTCACACGCTAAAGTACGCGTACCAAGCATTTGAAAACATCCCTACATCCTAACACCAATCCATTATTTTTGCACGAAGTTTATTTTGTTGCATTTTGACGGTAACGCCGTAATCCTTCTGTTGAATAATCAAGCGAATCAATCTTAGCGAAAATGAAAAAAAAAATTAATTTTGATTTATATTTTTATTAGCAAGTTTATTCCTTCTGGTATGTCCGAGATCTAAAAACTAAATGGACGAGAGACAGAAAATGATATACCAAGTTGGCGAATTCGAAATGGTGACAATTATTTCGAAGTACAATAAGTTTGTTTGATTTGAGAATGATTAGGGTAAACAATTTGATTGGACAAAATTAAATAGTACATGATTAGATATAATTAGACACTTCAGAATTTCCATTTTTTTGTTTACATAATAAGAAGTTACATATTCCTAAACACCCTCTATTGCGAGAAGAAAACTGAGAGAGTCTTGTGTCACAATCGTCTCTTGATGCAAAGGTTTCAGCAACAAAAAGGTCCAATTTTTGACAATACACATCCGAATTATGAGCTTTTGCGATATCATGGCTTTGAGATTAAATCAGGAATTTGATTGATTTATTTACCAACTCAGAAAAATTAATATTTAAATTAATTTGTACATGCAAGGAAAAAAAACAAAATCATTAAATCATGGCTGTTCAAGTTCAAGCAATAATAAATTTTTGCAAATTTCGAAATTCGTTCTTTGGATCGAAATTCGTGGATTTGCAGTGTATTCGTGCAATGGTGGGGATTGAATTAATGATGTACATATGTATGTCTTTACCCACTTCTTTCTCGTCTCTTGCACTTTGCACATCGACTTTCAGCATCAAGTTGTTTTCTAAGTTTTCTTTTTTCTTGGATCCATTCGGTAATCCATGAGTTCACACTTTTGCTTAAGAGCGGTCACTTTGTGCTAGTTGTATATTTTGTTCCAGCATTTTTTTTTATTTTCGATGGCGATCGCTTCAATGTCTTTTAGCTTAATGTCAAGCTCAATGACCAGCTCCGATTTGGTCATTTTCACAACAAATTCTTCGGACTCCGACATTTTGTCGCTGACTTGTGTTTTTGTCTGTTGGAGGATATTTCGTTTCCTTTGGGCTTGTTCATACGCACTTTCAGTGAGGTTAGGTGTGATTTTATTTTATATAGTAAAGATCATTGAATAGAAACTCACTCAAAAGAAGTATGTTCATTATTACTCGATACTATTTTCCAAAGTTTAGTAGCTCCATTACTTATGTTAGATTATGGGAATCTTTACTTTTTACGGGGCTACTTTAAAAACACAACTGTACGGAATCAACTTCAAAGTGTCAAGCCCTCAACCCATAGAATCCCTTGCGTACGTTGCGTCCTGTCAAAAAATGTAAAACTTATAAGGTTTTATGAGAGGGAGAGAGACAGCAAATGCGCACGGATGGAATCGGTCAGAAATGGAGTATTTCAGAGATAGCCGACTTCACAGCTGATTGCATCCTAGTCCATCGACGAATTCGAGTACTTTTTTGACAGATATTCATGACATTTTAACGGTTATTCACGAAATACGTAAATCCCGTCCTCTGATTGGTTACTTTAGTTTACGAACGCGTTATAAAAAACAGTTGTCGAAAATTTTAAGGGGCAAGAGAGGTAGAAGTCACGCATCTCTGTAAAACTTCATTTCTTCTCTTGACTTTGTGTGTTTGGCAGATGTTTTCAGGGAAATTCATTTGGGCGATCTTTATGTGTTTCTACGCTTTTTCATGAACGAAAGAACGCGTATTGATTTGTTTAAAATTGTTTTTAAATAATTTCTAATAATTATGGAACGTGAAAATTTCGAATTTGTTTGATTTTTACAAGAGTGACGCAACATATGTACGTCATTTGGCACCTCTTCCGGCAACTACGCAACGTACGCAACGGAATCTATGGGCTTGGGCCTTTAATCCTGCCCCTCAATCATGTCTTGGCTACCGTTTACTTCGACCGCTATTCGACCACGATCGTTTTCTCTTGACGATGTCGTGATATTCAATTAGGCACTTCAACGTCACATAATGTGACTAATTGAATACGAATTTGTCGCAGTGACACATAACTCGGTCAAATGAATCAGGGCAAAAACTTTGTGTATAATCTTAGTAAAAAAATGTGGAGCACACATTTCAGTTTATTATTTAATTTCATTAAAATTATAATTGGATGACCCTGTATTTGGCGCCTAGGATCATGTGTTTTCAGATAATTCAATTTCCCTCTGACGCCCATTCTGGCAGTCAATGGAACAAACAACTAACGAAAGGACATCTTCAGCAGCTTCATCTTGATGCGAAACGTCAGACGAACAAGAAAGAGCGAAATAATTGTGATTCGATGAACTCATTTCCTAGAACAAATCTCCCCATTTCAGGCAGTGTGTCATCCGTGCCAGAACTTTCCTCACGAGTGCGTGTTTGCTCCTTGCAAATCGAGTGGTAAGAGAAAATATGAACGTCCCATTCATTGCTGCGTAGCATCGCACACGACCTTGACAATAGAAACTGTCAGGATAAAAAGGTCGTGACGGAAGTATTGATTTTTAATAATCAAGCCTAGATGCTTCCATAATGACTCGTGTGATCATGACCTTCGTAAGGTGTTCTTTCAATAAAATTAATTTTGGATGGAAATAGAGTGTGTGCATGCGTGTGTGTGTGACAAAGGGGATGAAAGCGTCCCTTTGACTTTGGGTAAACGAGTCTCAAATGATTGAAAGGATTTTCTGTCTCTTCGCTTGACATTGATTTGCCGACACGCAGTTGATATGTTAAAGGAATGCTTTAAATTGTCATCTCGACAATATCATGGCTTTTTTTTTTGTTGGGAACTTTGGAACTTTGGCGTATAAAGAGTGTGTGTTTTTGAGTCGACACTGACACCAGCACGGCAGTTTTCAAGCCAATGCGTCACGATTAATGCTTGTTTTCTGGTCAATAAGTGATTAATATAATAAAAGATTACTCAGATAATCTAACATGTGCAACACAAGAATGGCCACATCTCTCGATATCGAGAGAACAGATCGAACAGATCACATTCCACTTAAATTAGATTTGTGGATAGCAAGCGTATAGGCCTCATCGCGGATTTGAGTGCACTGAACCAACAATTGTTAGTAATATTAACAACAACAAGCTTTCGTTAAAATCATTTTCTTTGCCTCAACGAACACTTTCATTGGCTCAACGAACTTTACAAATAGATGAACGTTTTTTACGTTTAATGCACGATTCGTTGACTCAATGAACTCAAATGAACTATTGAATATTAAAATTCTCTGTAAGCATTTCCCAACGAAATCGTACGTCGTGTCAATTTAAGTGTTCTTTGAGCCAACGAAATTTTGCATAGATAGTGTATATACTCGTTATTTTTCAGTTGTAATTTGTTGTGAATTGTCTTGCGACGTCCTCATCACCACATTTTTTTTTAAAAAAAAAAGCAGGGCTCACATCGCGTAACTCTTCAGGCGACTATCGTCCTTTTGATTCTCTTCGATGATATCGTCGATGATTTGCTTCACGTAAGACACTCACTATCTTCTCGCCTATCGTTACACTTTGAGTGCTCTGCTAATAATATCTCTCACGTAAGACTGACATCTGAGCTCTAATTCCTCTCAAATTTCACTAATTCATTCTCATTTCAGTTTACGAACAAAACTAATAGAAATGCGACCTGTCACTCTAAAAGTGTGTCAAAAGTGTAGAACAAGATATGTACACACACTTTATTCTCATTTAATAGGAGACGATACTGAAATAGGTATCGCCAAAAATCAGTCTGTGAGACGATAGTAAATGACCGTTTTCAACCCTCGCGAAGCAGACAAAACGATATCTCTCAGACGTTATCGGTTTTTTTATACTTACATGAAGCTAAACTATCGTCGAAACGCTAGCGCGAGACGATTGTCGCCTTACGCGATTAGAACCCAGTCTTGTACACGTTTCTAATTTTCCAATATATTAGGAATATTAATATTTAACTATATTTTTTTTTAAAGCAGGTTTGTGCACTTTTCTTTGTTTTCCAATATATTAGAGTCGCCGTGGCGTAGGGGGGTTATTGCGTCGACTCCTACGCAGAGGGTGCCAGGTTCGATACCCGAACTTACCACATTTCATATTTCACGGCTCCACCTCTTTCGAGTCACTGACAATGCTCAAAAAATAGTTCCTGTCTAGAAAAAGCTTCTCAAACTTTTTTTTTTTTTTTTTTTTTTTTATTACTCATAGATAAATACAATCATTTTATAATTTTATTGACTCAGCTTGCTCAGAGATACGATAGATTACTTAATTTTCTATCTTACTACTGAAACTATCATTATGTTGTTATTGGGAATAATGCAGTATTTTGAGTTAAATGCAGTAACGAAGGAAAAACTATGAGAATAAAAAACCTCCATTTAAGATATTGAAAGATTGTATGTTGTCATTTGGTGAAAAACTACGTATTGCAATGCACAGTAAGTGTATAAGTATAGAAATAAGTGAATTGATTAATGAATTAATAGATAAAGATATATATATAAAGAAGCAGATAAATTGATTAATATACATACACATAAATAAATAAGCAAATGAACAAATAAATAAATAAATAAAAAAATAAATAAATAAATAAATAAATGGATAAATGAATAAATAAATAAATTAGTAAATAGACGAATAAATAAATAAATAAGTAAATAGACGAATAAATCAATAAATAAATAGAGAAGAGAAAAAGTCACACAATTAGTTAATAGGTGCATAGCGCATTTAAGCAGTTTGATTTAATAATTCATTAATGAGAGTATTTGTAGAATATCTACATTTGTTGTTAAATTTTTCATTGAGTTTTTCAATTTTCCTTTTAATTTGAATGACACCTGCCCGCTCATGCAATATCATCGTTGAATAGTCCCATGGGAGGCGTAACATCATTTTCAAAATTTTATTCTGAGCGATTTGTAGCTTTTTAATATGTGTTTTGGCACAATTTCCCCAGACTGGTGAGGCGTATGTCATTATAGCTTGGAAAATGACTTTAAAAATTATAATTTTGTTGTGCTTACTCAATAGTGATTTTCTATTTATTATCGGATATAACTTTTTTATTGCAAGGTTGACTTTATTTAATGTATGCGTTATATGATCCGTAAAGGTTAATCTTTTGTCCAAGTGCACCCCCAAGTATTTCACTGTGTTGACCCAAGGAATCTCAATGTTATTCAGTTTTAATTTGCTGAAGGGTAAAAGACAAATCTTTCTTTTTCTAGTGAAAAAGATAGCTTGGCATTTTTCAGCATTTATTTTTACCTTCCAATGCGTAAAATATTCGAACATAATTTTAAGACCGTTCTGTAAATTATCCTCAACTATGGAACCCCTTTCGTGGGATGAGTACAGTGCAGTATCATCTGCATACATTGCTATCATACAGTTCGGAATAGTTGGGAAATCTGCCGTAAATATGTTGAACAGGATTGGAGCTAGGATTGATCCTTGGGGCACACCGGCTGGAATGTTTTTTTCTTGGGAACGTGAATTTCCAACAGATACAAAAAGGAACGACTACACAGGACACTTTGTATAATTTTGACTAGATACATTGGACATTGAAGTTTAAGGAGTTTGTATATAAGTCCATTATGCCAGATGGAATCAAAAGCCTTTTCAATATCTAATAGAACTAGTCCGGTTGATTTTTGGTCATTAAAGTTATTTTTTATATGTTTTGTGACCCTTAGAATTTGATGTGATGTACTGTGATTTTTCCTGAACCCATATTGAAATTTTGGTAAGATATAACTTAGTTCTAAAAATGTATCTAATTTTAGTTTAATGGATTTTTCTAATAATTTACTACACCCATTCAATAGACTTATTGGTCGGTAGCTGTGAGGTGCGTTAGGACATTTACCTGGCTTAAGAACTGGAATAATTTTGGATAGTTTCCATTTTTTAGGAAAATATTGCATCTTCATGCAAGAGTTAATAATAAATGTCAAATAACGAATACCATTTGGTGGCAAGTTTTTGAGTACTTGATTATTTATATTATCAACACCTGGTGCTTTTTTTATTCTTAACTCAGAAATGAAGAATTCAGTATCTTCTTGGGAGATAAGGTGGTTTGCGTTGATACATAAAGGTGTTGCATTAAGTTTTAATATCTCTCTATTTACCTTTTCTTCTAATTCAGGTACTGATATGTTTGCTGTTGTTAAGTGGTTTTGGAAGAATGTGTCGGCGATTAGCTCAGATTTTGATTCATTTGAGGATAATATTTCCCCCGAAGATTGCAGATTTGGTATCACAGTATGCTTTGTCCTAAGAATTTTTGCAATATTCCAGAATGGTTTGGATCCAGGGAATAATTGAGCAAGCTTTTCGTTCCAATTAGTATTCCTAAATTTCATTATTTTGTTTTTAATAAGAGCGTTAAGAGCTTTTGTATCCCTTAAGTCTTCAATACACCTATGCGTTTGCCAACGTCTTCTAGTCGCGTTCCTAATTTTAATTAGTTCGAGTATATTGCGCGGGAGGAGAAGGGTTCTTTGACATACATTTTTATATGGGACAGATAAACGGACACAGTCTGACAGAATTTGTTCAAAATTGTCAACAATTTCATCAATTTGATGATTGGAATTAATTTCGTTTACGTTGGATACCAATCCATTAATATTGGAGCTTATATGATGTCTAAATGCGCGCCAGTTTGCATTTTTATAGTCAAGATATTTCGATTTCATTAATTTTGGATCATGAAGAAACTTTGAGAAAATTGGGAGATGATCAGAGCTTAAGTCATTGATAACAACTGGCTCTGTTAATTGGTTGGCCAAATTTGTTAAAAATAAATCTATTACAGATGGTGAGGATCTGCGGCTTGCAGGAATATATGAAGGTTCGCTTGGATATAGTATATTAAATGGGAATCTCATAGCTATATCCATTAAGGCATTTCCCCATGCGTTATTTCTTAAGCATCCCCAGTTACGATGCCTACAATTAAGATCACCACCGATAATGTATTGATCACTACGGAGTAGCTTGCGAATATCGTTTTTAAAGCTTATTAATCGTTGAGGTATTGCTTTTCGTCCGGGAAAATAAACAGAAAAAATCTTTAATTTAGAGTTATTCGCAAGAACAATTTCTACACCAATTGTTTCGATTTCAATTGTGTTAACAATGGGAAGAACGGAATGAGCTACGTTTTTCTTCACTAAAATGGCAACCCCTCCACCTAGTCTGTCGTTCCGATCTCTTCTATAACACATATAATTATTAGTTGAGAAACTTACTTCATCACTGAGCCATGTTTCACTTAAAAGACATATGTCTACTTTCATTTTACAGAGAAAATTGAAAAACTCAATGGATTTGTTGCGGATGCCTCTAGCATTCCAGCATAAAATCTTTAAATTAGAGTTGTGATAATTACTTAACATTGGAGTATAAATATTTACATGCAAGCTGAGCTATAACATTAAATTGTTCGGCCTTTGTTTTACATCCTCCGAGTTTAGATAACATTTCCGTTGTTAAATTGGAGATTTCTTCTTCGGAAAATAGTGCACTGCTCGACGATACGTATAGCTGAGAGTTCCCTTGGGTTGGTTGAAAAGTTGTATGCTGTTGTGTTTTTCTGTCGCGCACTGTTGTTGATTTTGGTAGAGGTGGGAAATCAGCTGAACTTCTGTGGTCAAATAGTTTGACAGTTGTTAAATTGCTCTTTCGTGAAGGAGTGAAAGAGACGGAATGATGTCTTCTTTTAACAATATTTTCTCTCATTTCTCTGAATTTTGATCGAGTGAGACAGGCGTCGTCAGTCGATCGGTGATTTCCCTGACAGTTTGCACATTTAAAAATGCCATTTGCAGTGCATTCGCTTGTTTTGTGATTTCCTGAGCAATTTGCACAGAAAGTTTTCACATTACAATTTTTTTCGCCGTGTCCGAACATCTGGCAATTGTGGCATTGAGTCAGTCTGTTTTTCATTCGACGTTGGAACTCCCATCTCACTTGAGTCCGAAATATGGCTCTTATATTTTTGCGAAGGTCCGAAAGGCGAATGGAACCATTTTCAAAATAAATTATGTAAAAAACATCTGCGAAATGCTCGTGTGTTTTTTTTATTATTTTCACTTCTTTGCATTTGAGACCAAGTGAAACTAATTCTTTTTTTACTATATTGGTGTCTATTTCGTCCAAACCGAATAGCATAACTTTAAATGATCTTTCGGATTTCAGATCATGGGTGAAGAATTCAATCGCGTTTGTTTTTAGCGCGATACATACTTTTTTATAAGAGTCGATGGATTCGCACTCAACTTTAATTCCGATTGATAGTTTTTTGATTGAATAGTCAGTTATATCTAACCCACTGATAAAAGAGTGTACAAAATCACATGATTTTTTAATAATTTTTATTGGTGGAATCGAAATCTTTTTTTGCACATTTTGCACTTTCGGTATTTGGCCGACATTTTCTTCTTCATTGTCTGTGTCTGGTAAACACTGAAGAGGGCTATAGAAATTTTCACTTCGCGCCATGTTTCCACAATTAGTCTTCCTATATTTGGTTTCTGAGGATATAGGATCCTCTAAGTCATTTAATGTACGTTTTGAAATTTTGCCGATTCGAAGATAACTATTCACGACGAGAAGAAAAAGGTTCAGAACGCTGCGAGAGCAAGACGGAAACTGATTCTCAAACTTGGCCGTTCGGAGTCGGCATTAAACTGTAGGTCCCTTCCACTAGTGAAAGAATAATACAACACGAGTGGTTGCTGAGATGCTAGGCCCAGGTCCGCCTCGGACTGTCGCGCCACCCATTTTATTATATTATATTCGGAATATTAATATTTAAACCCACATCAACAGAAAAACTCTATACAAATGACGACACAGGAATAGCAGCAAGTATGTTCTATAGTTAATTCAAATACTACAAAACATGTATCTTTTATTTTAGAATAAAATTAGTATATAAATTAGTATTATATTACGGTAAGTTCCAAAAGAAAGAAGATTCATCAATTTGAGCACTGATGAAAGGAATGCAGTCAATTGCAGCTAATTAACGTTCTTGTTAAACTTACTTTTAACTTATTAACAATTTTTAATATTGTTAATTAAAATATACATCAAATAATGAGTATTGTAACAGATTGTCAAGACGCGACGATTTTATGGTTGTTGCATGGCTACCTGATTACAACAAAAGTTATTCGGAAAGACGTGAACGGGAAAAAAACACATATTTTTTAAATACTGTTGTATAACAAATCACTTTGAATTATTTAAGAATTATAATCATTATATAAATGTACACTGCATTACCATCTGTAATTCCACATGTAATTCTATATGTCAACATGTCAAGCAATGTCAAGTGTCAAGTAATCAAATATTTATATTCACTCGCTTAGCCATCACCAACCCGAACGGAGCAATAAAAGATTTATAACGTGAACAAAAGAATTTTTATTTCCATATATATCTATAGATACTTTAGCGAATTTTACATTTTACAAATACATTGTATATTTTGTCCAGTTTCAAATAAAAATTCAATTTCAAATGAAAAAGAGTCTATTAGAGGCTATTATTTTTTAAGTCAAGACTTCATTAAAGTCATTCGCTTAGGGAATTTACTATGTTCGTTGGATTAATGTGCTATGTACATTGTATTAACAAACAGACATTCGTTGGTTCAACGAACAAGTTCATCGGACAAGAATTCATGATCTATTCGTTGGCTCAATGAAAATATTCGTTGTACTTACGTACCTTTTTGGTTCAGTGTACATGCACAAAAGATGGTTCATGTACTTACTCATATACTCTGAGCATCACTGCAGCCTTCAGACGTCCAAATTAAGTCCAGCATCTTCCAGGCGGAAATCCTTGCCATTATGAAAGCGTGTTGCCAACTTAAATCTCATCCGAGTAAAGTATAGGCATCTTCGTTGACAGTCAATCTGTCACCAATTCAGTTTCATTGACTCTCATAACCTCAAAATTAGTCCATGAGCTTGCTGCAGTCGTGGAAAATTTCAAAATGACCACAATATGGGTTCCAGCACTTACAAACGTTTTTGGTAACGAGAAAGCCAATGAACTGGCCAAGCAAGGAGTTGCCCTCCACAGCTCGTCTGCTATGGAGGTACACATTCAACTTGGGCTAGTAAAGGCACGAATTACATAACATTTCTTAAAAATGGCTAACCTTAGGTAGCCTCGGTTAACAAACTGTGCAAAATTTACGAAGACATGGCCAGAGGACAACATTTCAAAAATTAACGATCTTCTAACGAGCTTTCGCACTGAAACTTGAAAAATGAATTCGATCATTTCGGGACGCTGGACAATAGGGTATCATGCAGTGGTTGTAAAATCACCGCAGAACCAGAATCCTTGACGCAGTTCCTTTGCTCTTGTCTAGCGGTCGCCAGAGTGAAACAACATACTCTAGGCAAACGCTTTCTGAATCTCTCTGCGAGACCTGTAATGAACATCAAAGAATTGATATTCCTCAAGGCCGCACAATGGTTCTAAATGCACATCAAAATTTAACTTTCAAGCTATGGTTTCAAAACGACACTTAGTCCTAATCGGGCTCATAAAGACACCCCATCTTACTCGTATTTGCAAGTGGCCCCGAAATCTTTTTCGTCTTCTCTGTGTGTCTCTACAGTTTGAGCCGAAC
The DNA here is from genome assembly GCA_964034865.1 of Eristalis intricaria. Taxonomy (NCBI): domain Eukaryota; kingdom Metazoa; phylum Arthropoda; class Insecta; order Diptera; family Syrphidae; genus Eristalis; species Eristalis intricaria. The sequence continues at coordinate 66,857,085 of OZ035877.1, forward strand.
TTGGCCGAGTTTGGTGCTCATCCAGACTAGAGGGACCTTTGACTCACCGCGTCCAATTGCACACGTAAAGTTGGATAAGGTCCTTGTGCACTAACGTGTGGCACCAGAATCGCAGAAGCTACGTTTTTTGACAATAACACAACACGCTAGAATCTAACATGTTCCTATCGCACAAAATATGTAGATAAAACATCATTCACAATTCTTGACCACGTGCTGACACAAAGCGAATGGTTGCATTAATGGCCTAAGATTATGGTACTAGGCAAAGAAAAACACGTGCTCTGATCCACAATCAAGCGCCGCATGGAGAGCTGTTGATTATGATGAAAGAGCCTTGTTGGAACAGTGGCAGTGGCATTTCCATCTCCTGTTCTCGCCTATTACTTGGATGTTGGTTCGATAAGAGGTGTGCAGGTGGAAAGGTTGAAAGTAGGAGAGCTTAGTACTCAATTTTGTGTAAAATTTCAAGTTGTACTTTTCAGTTTACGTAAAATATTATGAATTATGTAACTTTTTCTATGAACGAGTGGATGGCGCAGTTGGTAGAGTGCCTGCCCCTGGTTAGCGGAGTCCCCGGTTCGAAACGCTTTTATCTGGTTTTCAAATCTTGGCCAGTCACAATTTGCCGTTGGGAGCAAATTATCGGCACTATCACTAGAGTGGTCTGGCTAGTGGTGTCACAATGGACCAATATGGTCTAAGTGTGCTATTGAATGCAGCCCCACTACCTATCCTAACCTTTTCTATTGTTCTGCAACTCGTGCGTCCCTGCCTGTCAGTTTGGCGACAAAACACATGCTCGCTGTCTGGCTGGAACAAGTCGCTGCGATTTGGATCCACATACGTCTGGCAAGAAATACAGGGTGGGCCATCTAGGGTTTTTTTTTAAATCATATGTTTTTTAGACACTGACATCTGTTTCCCGCTCAAGATCTTGACAGGAAGACGCCTTGTGCTTGAGCAACGTTGGAACAAATTTAAAAATTATTTTCAAAGTGAGTGCTGTCTTTCAAGGTTTAGAAGGATCTCTGGTTTGATAGAAGGAGGACAATAACCAACAACTTGGTGTCATGGGTTACAGCGAGTAGGAAGACAGGCATCACAATGAGTCCAACAGCACCTCAGTTTCCGCGGCCGCACTGCGTCAGGCCACGTACCACAGACAGTGCGTTCTTTTGAAAACGCCTGAATGCAGCACTCACCGCGACTAATGCACGCAAGCTTGTGCAAAAAATTCTTGAGACTAGTGGATGCTAGGGGTCGAAACTCTTGCCCCCGTCGTGCACAGATATGTCTGTGGCCTAGAGCATGAGGCTCAATTCACAAACATAATTTTTCTTCGAATCGTGTTATCAGCCGCCTTGGCGATGTCAGTTGGCCGCCTCTTGCTCTAAGCTACATCAAGAGCAGCAAGACGTTTTAGATAGTCTTCGTACTTTACCGAGTGAGAAGGGTTATCCAATAATTCACAAATTTAATTGGCATCTGAAGTTAGACTCAAGTGGTTGGTCCCTACGGGTAAGTGGATTTTTTGGTATAAGCCTTAGCTTGGTCCTTCGGAGGCACATCGTCTTCTTTCAACGATGTCAATGTCCTTATGCACTTACGTAGACCTGCGGAAGTTCGTGCATCCTATGATGACATCTGAGTTACGCACGATGGACTCGAAATGAATGATTGTAAAAAGTCATGCGTCGCCACAAAAACATACTATTGGTATAATTCGATTTGTAGCATCATGGGTCTTGAAATTTCACTTCTTGAAAAAAGTGGTGGTACTTTGGAAAATATTTGTACGCTGCCCCTGGCCCCCTCTGTGCGCACAAATGAGAACGTGGCTGTTGTGGCCGGGAGTGTGAGACTACGTTTCGGCCAACGGTGGGCGTTACAGAGCCATATTAACCGACTTTTTCTTACTGAAATTGGAGCCACGGACTTAGACGACCTCTGGTTCTTGTCGGATAGCTCGCGATGCCACACCGACCATGCGACAATCGTGGACTAAATTCCTATATCGTGTTATCAGCCGTCTTGGCGATGTCAATTGACTGCCTCTGAGCTACGATTGGCGATTGGGAAAAAGCGTGTGGATTTTTTTTTTTGTGTGGGGAACCATGAAGGACCGATGCACTTAATGCCAATATCATCCAAGCAACCCATGAGCTGCAGCAGAAACCATCAACAAGGTCTTGGAAAATTGGGGTGGCAGAATGCGCCACTGCGAAGCCTGCCGAGGCAGCTATTTGAACGTCGTGGTATCTCATAATTAATGGGCATGTTTGTTCTTACTAGTAAAGCCATGATACATGGAAAATACTTAATATTGTTCATTTTATTGCATTTTTAAAAAGAAACTTGTATTTGGCACGCCCTGTATAGCCCCTACAGTATCTTCCTGAATTGTCCCCCTAGCGTCCATCAACGCAAACAGGACCATCCGTACAAAGTACGAACCATGGTCTTCATCAATTGCTTTGGAAACCGTCCTCGCCTGCGAGGTCACCCTTTCTTTAAAATTTCGTAAATTCCACTCAAGTGTAAAGTGCGAACTGACCTTCTGAAGGCAACTATCCACTGAACACCAGTCCAAGTTCGGCAGAAAAAATCAAAATGAACCTCGCGTCACAATTCACGTTCAATCAAATACAACTTGCACCCAGGTTGCCATAGGACTACGCTATGCATCGCGCAAGCGTCCTTTTTGAAGAACACTTGAATAGAGCCGTGTTTTGCTACTTTATAGTGGTTCTCTATTTTCTGTACCAAAGCACTCTTTCACCTTTTCCACGTTTGACAACGATGGACAGCATCGCAGTTTGAATTGCATTTTCCCGGCCTTCTTTTGGGGACATCCGACGCAGCAGGAGTGGAATGAATTCGTCGACGGTGATGACTGTTGCAAAATGGCGTGGCAATCAATTCGTTGCTTCAAAGAGGACCGAGCATAGCTGAAAACCTGTCTCATCGTTGGGCGCCAGAAAAAAAAAAGTAAGTCACTTCAATTGCCAATGGTTTGGCGCGTGTTCGAAGGTTCTCTTCCTTTTTCCAGTGAAATTAAAGCCAAATTAAAACATTCTCAAATTTATGCTCGACCTCCCACCATCACCGTTCCAATCAGTACTTCTTTAATTCACTCAAGACCACCAACAGCCGCATGACAAATCAATTTCTGTCTCAAATCTCATTCAAATCCCACAGAAGAGCGACCTTCCCACAGTCCACAGCCGCTAACCGTCAACCCGCACGCAGCTGCCCTTGTTCTTGAGTCAATTTATTCCCCATTTCCGGGACCTTGAAGGGAGGATGTGTTTTAAAATGCAAATGGAATTCATATCAATAAGAACGAAAGCCGCTTAGAGGCCAAGCCGAAGGGCGGCTTGACATATTTTCGAAAATGAGATGCGTCTCGGCAACCACCACTGCCGCGATAAAATGAGTTTGATGAGCTGAAAGCATTTATTTTCACATCGACAGAATTGCACTTATTCGCGAGCGGGAATGTCGTCGGCTTTTATGACCGTTATATGTTGTCGCCCCCCTTTTTGGCATCGTAAATCTGAGGAAATTTCGAGCGTAAAAATGTGGCAGTAGGCAGCTGTGATTGATTTTTTGACATTTTAAAAACCATAAGATATTTAAAGGTCATCGTTTAAGGGATTTTACAACTCAAAGGGGAGTGAGTGTCGTTACACAGACACATCCAGGAGAAGCTGCTCGCGAAATGAGGTCAGAATGTGAAGGCAGTTAATGTGTATTTTTGGTAGTTAACGAGATTTCTGGCAATGAATACTGAGAAATTGACCACCAAGCCATTAAAAGATTGTGTTAAATGTCAAAAGATGGTGTATTTTGGATGTTAGTGTGTACTATCAGCGTTTGGACTGATTGCTGTTGGACGGAACTTTTTAATGCTTGTACTTAAGATATTTACAATGATAATAGTTTATTTGGCTAATTTTTCAACAATGTTCCTCCGAGAGACGTATGTTCCTCTGGAAGCCCAAGGTCGTCCTTCTTTGTGTGGAGCTACAGTTCAGACTGAACCTGCACCTCAATCAACAAGCCTCTCCAGTTACCACTGTCTTTAGTTAGCTGTCTTCAATTACACTCATCATGCTAGTTGGAGTCATTCTCCATCGTGGTGCCACTAGCTTCGAGTCGAAAACTCTTCAAACCGGGCTTTTCAAGGCCGACCCACCTTAGGTATTCGACACGTGACTAGAGTCACGTTGTACAACCCGTGGTTGAATCGTCTCTCCTCTAGATGCCATCAATACAAACAGGTCGAGAAACAACACGCACCACTTTTCTCTCACGAGGACCTCCTTCATCCGCTTTTGAGATTGAAAGCCTTGTGTAATCAATGTCTTGCATACAAATATCTTAATTCTTCGAAGGAGAAGAAGAATGAGTGAGAAGTACAGCGTTCGGACGGTTATTTGGCGTCTAATCTCAAGACCAGAATAGATGACATCCTTGGCTATCTCGAGGTAATATAATGTGACCATAACTTTTCAATCGCTTAGTTTTGTTGTGTTTCCTTAAGTTTCGTTGAGTTTCGTTAAGTTTCATTGAGTTTCGTTAAGTTTCGTTAAATTTTACTTATTTTGTTTAAGTTGTGTTCAAAATGGCATTAGTGACAAATTATTTCACAACATTCTGTAACATGTTGAATCGTGCATTCGCAAGGTGGCGCTTGTAAGAAAAAAAAACATGCGACAGCTCGAATTAATTTACACATTTTCAGATTTTCAGTGACCCGCTGAGATACGGAAAACATATAGTGAATGGACGAAAGGAAAATAGTTCTGTTCGGTGATACCGGTTCTCGTGCCCACAAAAACGGTCAAACATGGTGACTCAAACATTTTTGAACCGTTTGGTCATAGTTTTCTTATATTGGAGTCGGAAATATCCAATTCATCAACTGAAATATGATTCAATGCGTATGTTCGTATGCGTTGACATTTTGGAAACTTTTATACTTCTGTATAGAGTTAGGCGTAAAAGCGGGACACAGCCTCATAGGCAATCAAGGTAGAGGAATAAGAGGGCCTTACATTGAAGTCTTCTGCGGAAGCTGCAAGGATGAAGAGGAAACCTGGCAGAAACTAGAAGATCAGCTAGGGCGTTACTCTGAATTAAATCAAAATCAACAAATAGTTTTCAAAACCAGACATCTGATTATGGCAACACGATAGATTGGGTTAAAAGCTACCACCTTTTCACTCTGGAAGGGTGGAGAGTCCATCTCGCCAATTTAGCGATATACATTTCATACATTTCAAAATGTATAGAAATATTTGAGTTTGCATGCGAATTATTCAAAAAATATAGATAATTTCATGTACATTTTGTATTAAAGAACAGATTCACTAGTACTTCATTGTAAGTGCTGTATTTTTTTTTAATTATTTCTTCATTTTATGTAGTTTTTTCCTAAAATTGCCCCTAACTCGGGGCGAGATGGGCCTCCCTATTGTAAAAAATGCTACTTCTTAACACCTCTACAAAATACCGTTATCAATTCTTGGCGCCAATGCTACCGTACACTCCGCGGAAGAAATATTTCTTGCCACTTGCCATTGCTGCCTTAGATAATTATTAATATCTATCGCTGTATGTTTATATCAAAGCGATCCTGGATTCACTGGAAAAGTGCATTCACCCGAAATGTGAGCCTTTGTAAATAAGTTCTTCACACTTACAACATCAGTGTGACATGATTGATGGGTGCAATCGAATTATTTCTTGAAAATGTATGTTCATTACATTCGCAGAGGGCCAGGGCCTAGCTTCTCAGCAACCACTGGTGTCGTGCGTGCTATTGTTCTCTCACGCGTGGAAGGGACCTAGAGTTTAATGCCGACTCCGAACGGCAACTACGTATGAGTCGACGCACTAAGCAGAGATAATGGATGATAGAGATATCCAACTTCGGCCATTTTTTCCCCTAGCCCGCAACGAAGATGTAGTGGTAATCCCTTGTATTTCACTTATACTTTTACAACGCTCGTCAATTCACCACAATATGACGGCCGATTCGTGAATTTTTTGGGAAAAAAGCGGCAGATTCATGAATTTAGTGGGAATCCATGTACTTTACATGTAACATACATGGTTATGTTGTTTGGAGGGTGCTCAAAAGTTGACTAGTATTTTTAAGGGAATTTTCTTAAATTGTTTTATGGACTTTCGTGAGTAAAAATGTATTGCAATGGCCATTTAACTGGAACCATTTAACCTAAAATGATTTCTTACGTATATATACAGCCTACTCATAAACCATACTTGACAAATTAACTGGAGAAATGAAGTCCGCTTTATACGCTTAATTCATGAATTCTGAAAAACTTATGAATTCAATTTAAGCAATTTGATAAGAACAATGGCAAGATATTGCAACTTTTAATAATGCATAAAATGGTTGTCAAAACTTCTTATTTGTGATTCACGATTCAATAATATTTTTATTATTGGTTAACTGAACGTGTGAATGTATTATTAATTTTTATTCATATGAAAAAATGCACACTATGTTGTGTATTCATTAATTATGTCCAAGTATTTTAGATTGTAAATTGCTCAAAGTTTGAATGAATCGACTTCCTGAACATAAGCTTTGTTCGTTCGTTTACCCCTCTATATTGTGTTGAAAATTGAACACCGAAATTTGAAATTTGAAAAACGGAATCGAATAACTAGCGAATTTTCAAATAGAACTCTAATTCACCCCATTACTAAGGTGGGGAAGGGTATCAGCTGTTCTCAAGAGCTCACACGTATTCACAGACAGGGCACAAAAAGCGTATAAAAAATGCTGTCAGATGAAATTAAGGGGCAAGGAAGGTAGAAGTTGGATATCTCTATTATAGGTTATCTCTAGCACTAACCCACTACGCCACGGCGACCCACTAAGTAAATCTATGGATATAGAAAAAATTAAATGAATTTACGCCCTATTACAGTACACAACTCAACTGAGTCGTGTTGTCATCGAGACGACTCTACTTTGAGACAACCAAACTAATTTGTTGTATTCCGGAATACAACTTTTTCCAGTTGAGCAAATGCAGCCAACTTAAGGTAAACGTGAACAAATTTTTGGTGTGATTTGGTTCAAATTTGATAAAAAAAGAGCTTCTTCTTCTTCTTCTGGTGGCGCTACAATCCGGTGTGGACCTGGGCCTCAACCAGTAAGCCTCTCCAGTCGGCACGATCTTTAGCCAGCTGTCTCCAACTGCGAGCACCAAGATGATTGCGGTCCTTTTCCATCTGGGTGAGTCATTGGTTCCGTGGGCGTCCTCTATTGCGTTGTCCCACTGGTTCGGAGTCGAAGACTCCTCGGGCTGGAGCAGTGTTGTCCATGCGCTCTACATGGCCCAGCCATCTTAGGCGTTGAATCCGTAGACGCCTGACGAGGCTCATGCTGCTGTACATGAGCTGTACGGGCTAGTTCGTGGTTGAATCTGCTGCTCCAATAACCATCAACGCAAACAGGCCCAACGATTGAACGCAGAACTTTTCTCTCGAAAAGACCAAGTGCTTCTTCATCCGCTTGTGAGATTGTCCATGCTTCCGCACCATAGAGCAGGACAGGGATGATCAAAGTGTTATATAATGTTAGCTTGGTCCTTCGATAGAGGACTCTACTACTCAATTGCCTCTTGAGCCCAAAGAAACAGCGATTGGCAAGAGTAATTCTGCGTTTAATCTCGGTACTGGTGTTGTTCGTACTGTTCACTTGCGAGCCAAGGTAGACAAAGTCCTTCACTACCTCGAAGTTATAGCTGCCTATGCTGACGTTTTGGCCAAGTCGTCGATGTTGTGCGTCCTTTCTCGATGACAGCATATACTTCGTTTTGCCCTCGTAAGTAAATAAAGAGCTATTCGAGATAAATTGATTCAATGCACTAATAGGAAGTCTTCGTTTTCACAAAGTCTCTTCTCTCTTAGGATTACATACTTTGGTTAAAAGTCTTGGCCTGGAGACATTTGCATGCCCATCTTTCTTTTCTCGTTTTTTTTTCATCTTGTGTAGTTTCATGGGATTTTTTTATTAAAGATTTGATTGAACTCTTTCCAGTTTTACCAATGATTTCAAAATATCCCTTTAGTTTGCAGTCCGTTCTTGAATGGCTATTCTAAGTATGTTCGAGTAGGTGGTCCCAAGCTGTTCCCCATTACTCGTTCTTGCCCCTTTTGCTGGAACCAAACTGATATTTCCCTCTTACTAGCTCAGTGTTTTGTTAGATTAGTTGAACTAATTTTTTCTATCTACATTGTAGTAGTTATTTTAAATAAAACACATATCAAAATATACTACCGTTTTTTTCGTTGTGGGATGAAAGTCCACTCCGACAATTAATATACACACCTGCCTAAAAGGAGTTGTGTACTTTTGACAGTTGAGACAACAAATACTCAGTTGAGCTGTCTTTCTTAATACCATACAAATTGACAACGAAACTGAAAATAACCGGTTGTCTTGATTTGACAACTGAAGGAGAACTGGTTGTCTCGAGGTTGTAATCGATAATACCGATTTCTCATTCACGACCAAACTACAACTGAAGTTGTGTACTGTAATAGGAGAATTAGTTAAGACTATACAGTGGAATCCTGCTTAGTCGAAGTCTCCCTAATTCGAAACTCTCTCTAACTCGAACTTTTTCGCCATAATTTACACACATTGCCCACAAATTTCCAAACAAAATGCTCTTCCTTATTCAAACTCCCTCTAACTCGAACAGATTATGGTATCCCGTGACAATTCGACTTAGGGAGAGTCGACTGTACTTAGCCGACTTTATGATCTGCTTTTCGATTCGCGCAAACCGATAAGACTAACTTAACAAGCGGCTCTAAGTCAACTTAAGGAACCGTTAGAATACGCAGAAATAATGCACTGTGACCATAATAACCACTTTGTTCAGTTTCGTTAAATTTTATCGAGTTTCGTTGAGTTTCGTTAAGTTCCGTCAACTGTTCGCTTAAGTGAATCACTCTTGACCTTTGTGTGTGCCTTCTAACATATAATATAATAATATGGGTGGCGCTACAGCCCATAGAGGGCCAGGGCCTAGGTTCTCAGCAACCACTGGTGTTGTGCGTGCTATTGCTCTCTCACGAGTGGAAGGGACCTACAGTTTAATGTCGACTCCGAACGGCGTAGTTGAAAAACTTTTTCTAGACAGGAAATACTCTTTGAGCATTGTCAGTGACTCGAAAGAGGTGGAAGCCGTGAATTATGAAAGTTGGTAGATTGGGGATTCGAACCTGGCACCCTCTGCGTAGGAGTCGACGCACTAACCCACAACGCCACGGCGACCTGTGTGTGCCGTCTGGCCTTCCGAAATTCGACGAAGCTACTTCGTTCAGTTTTGACATGCCTTACTCAACTATAGCCGGGCTATAAGTCTAAAGTACACCTCCAAGCCATACGTACTTTATTAGAAAGGGTTAGACTAAATGCCTTTGAAAACTTGACAATGAAAGGAACTTATCACATTCCTCCTGAACAATGGATGCACCAAGTTGAAGAATTCCTCGAGATGAGAATTGCTTGCATTGTGACACGCTCTTTCTTTAAAGACCTTGACGTCAGCAAATATATTTCCAACCGACTTATATAAGAATTCCACACGCGCGTCTCAAATTAGCTCACAAGTGATACAATTCTTATTTTCAATCGACAACTCCGCCCCCAAGTTGCACGTTCATTCGCAACTCATTGAAAATCATTTCCAATTCACGCGCTCGCACAGCACACAATCCCCGTCACATATTCATTCATAATCATCCGCCTCCGCATTGAATCCGATTCTTTTGTCACAGCCTTCTGCACAGGACATCTGTTGCCCGGTATCATTCAGTCGGATCTCCCCCAACTGATGTCCTCCGTAACAGTCCATGGCGGCAGCCTTCTACTTAACACGTACTCAGTATGACAATGAAGATTCCATCACTCTTGCCAATCGGACACGAACCGCGATTGTCCATCGCCGGGGGAAATCAAATTCTCAATCAACCGATGTCCGGCGTCCCACTCACCCACCCTCAGTGGCGTCGGATTTCACAATGAGATGCTGATCATTGTCACGTTGCGTGGGTGGTCGTCCATGAAGTCCGGTGGGACTTGCGAAGGCTTGTGGTCGCTGAATGCCGCGAGAAGGACGAGTTTATGCAAGCAGACCCGCAGTTGATCTCTCGGGGGGTTAAAAATAATCGATGCTGCAAGCATTGCAACTAAGGTGACGAATTAATTTAGATTTGTTGCAGAAATTCTCAAATCGTTGAAAGCTTTTTGATGGCAAGGCTTGGAGACGCAGGTTGAGAAGATCGTCGTTTATGGATTCGTGGTGGTTGGTGCATGCACTCATTAAACAGTCGCTTTAATATTTGACAGCAGATGCAAAGGCATCCCTCTGTTGCCCTCTTGGAGACCTCTTCCCTTTGAGAAAATGCAGCCGCCTGGACTGTCTGAACGAAGACGAGGATAGAGCTTTGATTTAACCAAGAGACTAGAACTTTGCCACTTCCTCCAACACACCATTTCTTCATGGTGCCCCCTCCACCAGAATCTTGAATTTAAATTACTTTAATGACCAATTGTCAGAAACACTTCAAGAAACCCGTTGCCACAAGGGAAGTCGCTTCCCAAGTGTTGAAACCCTCTAACACGACAACGACAGGCACTCATCATGCCAAGCGCCGCATATCTTTCAGACCATTTGCTCGCCATTTCAAAGTCGATTAACCACGACTCCCTCTCTGAAAGGCGTCGATCTTTAGCAGGCACCACCACCTCGTCATTTCCTCAAATCATCCACAAGCAATCTAACATTATGATTGACTGAGAAGGAGAACCTCATCCCCTGCCGCCAATCCATCGACGGTCGAAAAGTTTCAAAACAATCCTTCACGTGAACTCCTGTGAACTGAAGTGAACATTCAATGTGAGTCCACGGAGAGCTCTTCTCACAAATGCACCACCTGTTGACTTCACAAACACCCACCGACAGAGCAGTGTTCTGCTTGAGTTCACAATTGTGAAGTAGATTGTGAGTCGCATACAAGAGGATTGAAACACACAGCCAAGTGGCCGGCAGATGATTGAACAACAAAATGAGACTGGTGGTACTTAGAAACTCAGAAGTAACTAACTGTGGTTGAAATCTGTTTGCTAATTGGCACAAAAGTCAATAAAGTCCAATTAACTGTGGATGAAATTGCTCCCTTGAGGACACAGGGACAAGCCCCTGAAGTCGAACGATGGTCAGAGATCTATTGACAAAAGGGACGTAATATTTTTTGCACGCATGACAGAATGACCAACAGTTCTTACGTCTACTGGTTGATGTGGGTCGCCGCCGCACAGTGGTCCCGTTGTATGAAAGAGTCAGAAATAAATCTGTAACTTTTGAACCGGATCTTAATGACAATTAAAACATAGTGCTAGTGCCACGAATTCTTGTTGTGGTCCAAAAATGGTTGATATAGCTCAAACGGATTACTAATTAACGGAGTAAACTTATGCCTGAAACACAATAGCGCGTTTGCGCTGGCGTTGGCTTTCAACACACACAATTCAATGGCCAAGCACAAAATATAGCGTCGACTTGCGTTAGTGAAAATTGGGAGAGATGAGAGGATCGTAATAAAACGCAAAACGTAGTCCATCGCACGTCATTATTCAACATGTTGGATATTTTTTGACAGAGGGGTGTGAGATTTTCTCCTAGATTGAGAGTTTTCTTCCAAATTGGGAGTATTTTGTGTCAACTGTCATTTCAGAAATGAAAACAGCTGATTAAAAATAATTTAACGACAAAAGTCATTTCAAATGAGTGTATGCAGAAAGGCGGCAACATTTTTCATCTAGTAGACGAGGGAGAGAACAGCTGATAAATTGAGTATTAATTTCAACGCAGTGCGTCATCGCACTCTCTCCGTAACATGAAGTCGGCTGGCGCAGCGCACTATTGTGTTTCAAGCATTAAGTGAACAAAAACATCACAACACTTTTTGGCACTTGTACTAGGTTTCAAATTTATTACTTCGCAGAACTAGTATTCGTCACAGCCTTTTTTGATGCTTAGGTCAACGTATTGCTACTCTAGTCTAGTCTCTTGCGGCCAAAGTGGTCGGTAAGCGATATGTTTTTACAACATGAATATAGGACTTTTTCAGCTTTCAGAAAATAAAGGCCTCCCGTTGGAGTCTCTTGGAGCTTTTTGTCTACAGTCCAACAAATGATAAAGCGCACCCCCTCTCCAAATGTATCCTAAATTAAGATTCTGCTGTAAGGAACTGAATATCTCAGACCTCCGTTCATGGATGCTCTTAATTTCCGTTTTACCATTTAAGATTCATTGTTTTAAAGAAAGCTTTATATTTCTTCTAAAAAAAAGTCCTAGTTGAATTCATTCCAACCATCATTAGCCAAGGAATTGAGGCTTTTGTAACATGACGAAAGTCAAACCCGTGTTTTTTTAAATCCGATATAGCGAAACAAATGTGGACATAACTCTGAAGGTTGCAAGAAGTTGCAGATTATTTTTTCCGTGCTGCATGTTGAAAGTATGCAGCACACGTTGGTACAGGGCGCTACGAGTAGCTTGGCGTAGATTTTTTAGAAATTCAAAGAGTATTCATCAAAAGATTTTTTTAACACCTATGAATAATTCTTCTTCTTCTTTATTTGGCGCTACAGTCCGGGGTGGACCTGGGCCTCAACTAACAAGCCCCTCCAGCTAGCATGGTCCCTGGCTAGCTGTCTCCAGTGTCGCACGCCAAGTTGGTTGAGGTCCTTTTCCATCTGGGTGCGCCACCTTAAACGCGGGCGTCCTCTGTTGCGTTGTCCCACGGGTTTGGAGTCGAAGACACTCCGGGCCGGAGCTGAGTTGTCCATACGCTCTACATGGCCTAGCCATCTTAGGCGTTGGATACGAAGACGCCTGACTAGACTCATGTCGCTGTTCAGCCCGTACAGTTCGTGGTTGAATCTTCTCCCCTTGAAACCGTCAACGCAAACGGACCAAAGATCGCACGCAGAACTTTTCTCTCGAAAATACCAAGGACTTCCTCATCCGCTTTTGAGATTGTCCATGCCTCCGCGCCGTACAGCAGAACTGTGATGATCAAGGTCTTGTATAAAGTCAGCCTGGTCCTTCGAGAGATGGCTCTACTACTCAATTGCCTCTTGAGCCCATAGAAACAGCGGTTGGCAAGAGTTACTCTGCGTTTGATCTCGGTACTGATGTTGTTTGTACTGTTTACTGCGGAGCCGAGGTAGACGAAGTCCTTGACTACCTCGAAGTTATAGCTGCCCATGGTGACGCTCTGTCCAAGACGTCGATGTTGTGTGTCATGCCTTGATGACAGCATATACTTCGTTTTGCCCTCATTCACCGCTTGACCCATTTTAGCCGCTTCGGGCTCAATGCCAACAAACGCCTCATTGACGGTTCGCTCTGTTCTGCCAATCACGTCAATGTCATCCGCGCATGCTAGCAGTTGTACGGACTTCTGAAGATCGTGCCTCTAGTGTTGGCATGTGAGTCTTGCACGATGTTTTCCAGGATGATGTTAAAGAAATCACATGACAGCGCGCCGCCTTGTCTAAATCCTTTTTTGACATTGAAGGTCTCGGTGAGTTCGTTATCGACCTTGATGGAGCAGCGAGAATTCTCCATCGTCATCCTGCACAACCTGACGAGTTTGGCAGGAATGTCAAAACTAGACATGGCGTTGTATAGCTCGTCCCTATGCACGCTGTCATATGCGGCCTTGAATCAAAGGGGTCTCCTTTCTTATGGATCGGGCAAACGATACTGAGATTCCACTCATCGGGCATGCTCTCCTCCGACCATATCTTACAGATGAGCTGGTGTATACGCCCAACCAGATCATCTCCAGCTGCCTTAAAGATTTCAGCGGACAGTCCGTCCGCACCGGCAGCTTTGTTAGACTTCTGTCTTCATATTGCTATCTTGACCTCGTCTAAGTCGGGGGGACGGAATTATCGTCGATCATAGTCCATATTGAGTGGAACATTCTGCCTGACAGCGGTATTGGTGTCATCATCGCCGTTTAGCAGTCTGCAGAAGTGGTTCTTCAAAATTCTCAGTATCGACTGCGACTCTACTACTAGTTGTCCATTCTCGTCCCGACAGGCTTCTGTCCGAACGCTATATCCATTGGATAACTGTTTCACCCTCTGGTAAAACTTTCGGACATCGTTCCTACCGTAGCAGCTTTCCATCTCCTCGATCGCGCGCTTCTCGTGCTCTTTCTTCTTTCTCCTGAGAAGCCGGGTCTCACCCCTTCGTATCTGTTCGTAGAGCTCACGAACAGCTCTCGTCGTTCGTTGTAGCGTTGCTTTGTAGGCTTCCAGCTTCACTGCATGTGCCAGCCTACACTCGTTGTCAAACCATGGGTTTTTTCTAGGTGGTGCCGTAAAACCCAGCACATCAGTGGCAGCATCTTTGATGGCTTCTTGACAACGCCTCCAATCTTCTTCGATTGTTTGCGCAGGTGGCGACGAACTTAGAGAGAGATTCCGGGACACTCGATCGGAAAAGATCCTAGCAGGTCTATGAATACTTATCGAAGGTATATTTGAAGATTTTTTAAATATTTTTTTTATTTTAAATAGCCAAGAACAGACCAATATTATAAAGATACAGAATTTATTTTATGAAACTTGGGATAAGGACATGTAAGCTTTTGTTGAAAATGGCTCGCAACTTGAATAAATATTTATAAATAATAACCATATCGCAACGTCGCGTTCAGGGGTTCGAGCTTTGACATTTTCAGTAGCATACATGTTAATCATATGTTCAAGTCGAAATGGGGGGGGGGGGCAAAAGGTGCACAAGGGCGTGTGGATTATATATGTTACGCATATACATAACATACACGACCTTGTGTACACGGTCGTAGTATTACGGAAATAGATTAAGTTAAATTAAGTATTTTTTAATAGGTAATAGGGTTTAGATTTAGATTTAGGTTAGGTAACAATAAGAATGTATAGAGCGCCAAGTTTTTCTTGGTTTTCTTGGCCAGTAAGTCCTAAACAATAAAGTCTGTCCTAAGAACAAAAAAAGAAAAAAAAAAACAATAGTTTAGACACCGAAAGGTAAATAGTAAGTTAGATTAGAATATTTTAGAGTACCCGCGAAGTACATGAATTGTTAGATATTAAGACAGATTTTTATGTCATTTTTGTCTAGTATAAGTTGTCCTAAGAATTAAATAAAAATTAAATTATAAAAAAAAATGGGGGCTTTGTATTTTCACAGACCGTAATATCGTAAGCGCGACCACAAATGCCTAGGTGGAGCTACTATCCAGTCACTCGGGATTTTTGACATTTGTGAAATATTTGTTTTAAATTTATTTTTCAATTTGAATTTTTGGCAAACTGAGACGATTATTTCCGCAAGTAATACATTTTTTCTAGAAATTTTATTTGCAGTAATTGAATTTTTTTTAAAATTATATTTCAAACCATTTGAGTAACGGTAAACACACACGTTTATTTCAATATGGAAAACTGTTGTAAAGTAACGAATAATGTGTATTAATTTGAACATATTGAATTTGGCAATGCCACTTCTCACTATTATCTATGTGGTCTAAGCAAAAGTGTGTAACTGAATTCATCCATTCTTACGCTATCATCACTTACTTTTATAAAAGGAAGTTAAGATTTGATGTACACATCCTCACAAAATTATTCGCACAAAGACTTTACAACCGAATTTATTTAATATTTTCTATGTAAAACTTAAAAAGTAACTGTTTTTTTGTATTAAACATCTACTCTATATATTTAATAGTCATATTCAAGGTTCAAACTGATGCAATCAACCCTAAGGGTTTTTTTTTTTTTTTTTTTTTGACTTCTCCGAATACGGCAAGAGGAAAGCAGACACAAAATTATCCGCACAAACACAAGCGTTGTGTTATAATAACCGCTCATTCTGTTGAATGTTGTGATCGAGGCAACAAGCAGAAGGATAGAGGATATTTCTGAGAAAATAAAATTAAAAAAAAGATCAAAATGGGACGAAAAAATCGGAAACTTCTATAGAAGAGCGAAAGGTTATTTTAAAGTTGGTTTGCGAAGGCGAAACGTACCGAGAGACTGGTGAACTTGTTGGAAGATCCTATACCGTAGTTAGGGATGTTGTCCAAAAGTTCAGAAATGAGGGTGGTTTAGAAAATAAGAAAGGTAGGGGTCGAAAAAAGATATTATCGGAGGCAAATGAGAGGCATATTGTCAAGAAAATCAAGAAAAACCTTAAGACGCCGCCAGTAAAATTATTGACCGCAGAGATATCAGGAATCATTAAAAAACCACTCTCTGTCGAAAGAGCAAGGCGGACTTTAAGGTCAAATAATTTTAACGGTAGAGTTGCACGTCGCAAACCCTTTATTTCCAAAGTTAACAAAGAAAAATGACTCGCGTTCGCCAAAGAGTATGTTAAAAAGACTCTAGACTTTTGGAACACCGTTATTTTTAGTGACGAAAGCAAGTTTAACTTGTTTGGCAATGACGGGAAACAAAGGGTTTGTCGAAAACCAAATACTGAGCTGAATGAAGCTAATCTTCAAGCGACGGTGCAACATGGCGGTGGTAATATTATGATGTGGGGGTGTACGTCTGCGCGGGGGGTTGGTCAAATGGAGTTCATTGACTATAGAATGAACCAATATGACTACCTCGACATCCTAAAAAGAGCAGCAAAGCGCTTTTGTCTTGTCTTTCAACAAGACAACGACCTAAAGCACACTGCACTCACAATTTCAATGCACGCTCGCAGCTCAAAGTGCCTCCACAGTCACGTTACTCCTCATCAACCCCATTGAACATTTGTGGGCTGAGCTTGAAAAAAATATTCGAAATCGAGCTATCAGCAGACTAAGAGCCGTTATTGATGCTAAGGGTGGTGCAACTAGATACAGATGTGCCACTCACCTACTTTATTTTATGTATTTTTTCATATTTTCATTTCTGTGCGAATAATTTTGTGTTACGTTTAATTGAAGTCAGTTTGTTTACTTTCGTTTTTGCCTACTTGGATTTATTAATATTTGATTTGTTTGTACTAATTTTTAATCTTTTACTAATTCTAATTTTTTTTTAAATTTATTGAATTAATTTTTCACTACTAAGCTAGTGGAACTTAGCTTTTTTCGTTAAGTGAAGTCTTGTGCGAATAATTTTGTGAGGATGTGTATATATGTATCTGACACAAAATCTCCGAATCTAACCAACGGATTCGAGCGCAGTTTTCTCCAATAGCTTTATAATTCTTCTGCGGAGTATTTGCTATACCATACCACATATTAAGTTTTTTTCAACAAAAACCCTTTAAATAAACATGTTAATTAATAAATTTGATTTTTTCCCATTTTTCGGTGGTTCATCTCAACTTCTCTTGACTCTCACCGAACTTAACTTAATTTACACGTCATGTCGTAGAACTTTCATTAACGAATCCATTGGTGGATATATGTTATCTTTGTACGTTGTCTAAGAGAAAAGTTACAACATAAAACATATATTATTTGCATTGTTTTGCGAATAAGATGAGTGGAGACCATTGCCAATATCAGTGCGCAAGCGGCGATCCTGCTTATGAGTGTTCATTTATAGGGATGTATGTATAAACATATATATTCACGAGTGTATTCATACTACGGACCATTGCCAGTATCGGTGCCCAAGCGGCGTTCGTTGATGTGCGTGTTCATTCTGAGAAAGGTATGTATGTGTATTCATACTACTTGAGCTACATATGATATTGTTATTTTTGATGCTTTGTAAAAATAAGAATATTGATAACAAGAATTAATAAATTATAAAAAAGTGGTATTTAACACAAGGTATGTACATAAATATGAATGTGGTTATTGGAGGTATGTATATTATCGGCGATTGTTTACGGTACGGTAGAAGAAGAAAATGGTAAAGTTACTCTTTCCGTTGGGAAGCAAGTAAGAGATATTAATGAATTGGTGGATTCAATATATATCCCTCTGCTTCCTTCTTGGTTCAGTGAAAGAGCTATTCTGGCTCCAAGAAATGATTCAGCGTCCAGAATCAATGAATTCATTTTAAACAAGATCAACGGTGACGTACAATTTTATCGATCCATTGACACCGTTGTAAATACGGATGATTCGGTACATTTTCCAATAGAATTGTGAAATTCTACGAATCTAGCAGGACTCCCAGGGCACATCATTTTCTTAAAAGTTGGAGTGCCAATAATTTTGCTTAGAAATTCGTGTCCTCCAAAGCTGTGCAATAGAACAAGGTTACTGGTAACAGATTTAAGACCTAATGTAATTGAAGGGATTATTATAACAGGACCAGGCACAGATGAGAATGTATTTATTTTACGTAACCGATGATACCTTCGGTATACCATTTTTTTAAAAGGCTGCAGTTTCCAATTAAGTCGTGTTTTGTTGTGACTATCAATAAGGCTCAAGGTCAAACAGTTAAATTTACCGGTATTGATTTGAGCAATGAATGCTTTTCCCATGAACAACTATACATAGCCTGCTCACGAGTAAGTAAGCAGGAAAATTTGCACATATTAATTATTTATTTTAAAAAGAATGGTTGTATGCACATGTACATATGTTTGCCTTTTATTGAAATCCGTTTAAGGCTAATTCTAATGAAAATTTGCACACTAACTGTTTATGTTTGTACTTCATAAAAATGTCAATACTTTATTTGAAGGGGGGGTTTTTTGACTGTGTAAAAATCCCTTTCGTTATGCGGGAACGTTCCCCATAGTATCTCTTGAAGATTTTCACCTACCCTCGCACGAAAAAAGGAAAAGCCAAATGGATCTTCACTTCATCAAGTTAGATTGTCGACATTGAATTGTCCACCTGTTTTTTAAATATATTTTCGTGGGAATTGCAAAGACGAAACGCGCACCATCCTCGAGAAATAACTGCTGACTTGCAAGTTTATTTTCATCAGCATAACGAATTGCTGATTGTTTAAAACGGCATTGGACAGAATGCCGTCGGACGATCATAGAATTGTCATAAGAGCTGACAAAATGCCAGCTGGACTCATAAACATGAACGTAATCTTACCAGGCATCGCGTCAGGAAATTCGAATGTCGAAAGTCGCGGGTACAGCTAGTAATATAATAAAGTACAGTTTATATTTACTACTTCAAGGCAGACGGTTGTCTGATTTCTTTTTAACATATTATAACTCAACAAAAACTGAGGCTGCCGAGTAAGCTCGATAAAACGCGGAGCAACGACTATCACAGACCGACCGCGCGAACTCGCCATTTCGATTCAGCCTTAAGTGTGTAGTATATAATAATAATAATATAATATGGGTGGCACTACAGCCCGTAGAGGGCCAGGGCCTAGCTACTCAGCAACCACTCGTGTTGTGCGTGCTATTGGAAGTGGAAGGAACCTACAGTTTAATGTCGACTGCGAAGGGCGTAGTTCAGAAGCTTTTTCTAGACAGGAAATACTCTTTGAGCATTGTCAGTGACTCGAAAGAGATGGAGCCGTGAAATATGAAAGGTGGTAAATTCGGGTATCGAACCTGGCACCCTCAGCGTAGGAGTCGATGCACTAACCCACAACGCCACGGCGACCAACATGTATGGTATATATACAGTGGACTCTCCCTAAGTCGAATTGTCACGGGATCTCATAGTTTGTTCGAGTTATAGGGAGTTTGACTTAGAGAGAGGTTTTTGTATGGAAAATTGAGGGAAATCCATGATAAAAATGGCGAAAAAATCGAGTTAGAGAGAGTCGAGAGAGAGAGTTTCGACTTAGGGAGAGTCCACTGTTTGTACCCTTTGCAATCATAACGCCGAGTTACCTAAGAGTACATTAAACTAAGAAGGCCACAGCGGATTCTCTCCAAAGACATTATTACCGCTGTTACGCAGAGCGTGTCAGGTTCGTTTTCCCAAATGAAACAAATTTCAAATTTTAACGACTCCTTCGTTTTCAAGTCACTGCAGAGTGGATACCACAATAATTCAAAATTAGAAAAAAAAAATTAAATGTCAAGAATTCACAATGCCAATAAGAAACTCTCGCTAAAAAAAATAGGTTTACGCATTCATTTTTTTGTTTCATTTGTAATACCCATTCAAAGTTAACATATCGCACATGTAGTACAAAAAAGCACTTTTTGACTTTAGGCAATGTAAAAAAATTAAATAGATCCTTCAAACATATCTATCAAGTTGGCATTGACTTGAGGGAAATACTTCTTTCTCTTGAATGTTTTGAGCAGAAATGAGGTATTACAGAGATAGCTGGCTTAAGAGCTGATTGCCTCTCCATCCCCGAATTTGATTTCTTTTTTAACAGATATTCATGCATTTTTAACGGTTATTCAAGAAATAACGTAAATGCCGTCCTCTGATTGGCCAATTTGGTGTAAGAAAACGTTATAAAAAACAGTTGTCAAAAATGTTAGCGGGCAAGAGAGGTAGAACTCTGGCATCTCTGAAGTACTTCATTTCTGGTTTTGAAAGCGATCAAAGTTGGTTTGATAAAAGTGAAACATTTTCAGTTGTAAGGTGTGCGTGATTAGAACAAGAATATGAAAAGTGGCATATTTCGAATTGTTTCGTTTAAGTGAATATAACACAAAATGTTGCATTTCGTCTTAAAACACTTTTGTTTTTGTTTTTTTTTTTCGTGGATCTTAAGACAACTTGAGACCGTGATAAACAGCCGACCATATCAAATAATGCTGAGAGTAATTTTTATCACTGCAGTCAGTTGAGGTACATATGTGTACATATAAACATTTTGAGTTATTCCACTTTTCAAAAATGAAAAATTGAAGTTTGGAGTTACTTCAGTTTTCATGTATGAACAAAGCTTTCAGTTGATAGATCAAACTGTTCACTGGACATTGCGAATATTTTGCAGACGGCCAAGAAGAAGCCTTTTTTGATATACTAGACTAGACTTTAGATAAATATATTATTTTTCAGATTTTCAAAATTAATTCTATGAGTTGCTAATGATTTATCGTGCAAATGTCAATTGAAAACCTTCAAAATGAAAGCTCGGTCCATATACCGAGCCTGGCTGCACTGAAATCAATATGATCCTGTTCGACGAGATCCAGGGCTGTTATGAACTGCCGTGGCTCACTAAGGTCCATCAAACTCTGCTTGGTCCCAGGCCACAGCTCAATAGCAGGGAATGGGAGAGCAGATGAATTCGCCAGACAAGGGTTTGAAATGGACATCAGCTAAGCGGACACATCACTGCAGCCACCGATCAGTGCACAAATAAAAGTGACACCATTCTTAAAGACAAGAAACAACTCGTCTAGCTGGCAAGAAATGACTGCCACATGACAAAATCAACGTGGCCAGAGCTTAATAACGGCAAAACAAAGAAGCTTCTGGCGTGAGTGAGCGATCACAGGACACTGCCCCTCCGGAAAATGGAATGCGGCATCCAGCGAAGAAGAGACCGAAACAATCCAACATCGGGTCTGCCACTGCCCAGCTTCCCAAAATAGGCGCCTAGCTTCGCTGGGCCAAGGATTATTCAGACAGTCTGCGCACTTAGCGAATGCAGATATATCGGAACTTCTAAGATTCGTAAAAAGCTCGAGGTGCCTTAAGCCATCACGTGACAGGATCGGTTAACAGAATGTGTACTGAATGAATGACTTCATCGACAGACGTAACCGAGACCTTCAAAAGTATTTAGACAATGAGACGCCCCTGAATCTCTGTGATAGACAATCTCAGTGATGCACTCCCAAACAGTAATTGCTGTGCCACACCCCACTGCCACATGTACGCAATTATGTCAATATTCAGTGCGTCTCTCAGTGGCCTAGACTGAAGAACGGTATCAAATTCCAGCCCACTAACCTTGCAACCACACATCCTTTCAAGTCATTGCAAATCCTTGACAGAGTCCCCGTCGTCGTCGTCTCACTGTGACTGTGGATGCATGCATTGAAGCCGTCCTAATTGCGTGCCACTGGCACTGGCAACTTGAAAATGTGCCTTCCGACGACGACGACGGCATTGAAGTGAAACAATGAAACACGTTGACGATGTCAAGGCTGGCGTTCCCGCGACAGCATGTTTTCGTGGAGAAGACAAAAAGAAAATCATACTTTTTCGACCTCCATGAAGGCCGGTGTCGTGGCGAGAGCCCTTAGTTATTCACACAAGGTGGATGATTGTTGTATTGATTTCAACAGTTGTTCCGGGGGTGTCCACCCCTAAGCAGAGCAATTATTTCCCTTGACTAATGTCTTGCCGCCGGGGAGAGGTACTCCTCAATTTCACATCCCAACGAATGTCCAGTTCTTGGAATTGTTTCTGTTCGTCGTGACCCAAGCCCTCTCCGTGTGGCTTGGTGGAGTTCAGAAACTCCTCCAAGGACGGGCACCTCGAATGCGTGGGAACCTGAGGAGACTTTCATTATGTCGCATGGCTAAAAATACTCAAATCCTCGTCAGTTTACTTTGAAAAAGCTTAGCGGTGTTTATACAGACTTATGCACAAACGAGGGGTTATTTTTGGGGCGAACAATTTCCTGTCAATCCGCCCGCCTGTGAGACTTCTTTGCGTTCGCTTGGGGCCTGTCGGGGGGTTCCTGCGAGACAGGGCCTGAGTAAAGTTCGCATGAAAATCATACTTAGGGAACTTTTTTGATTTCGAAAATCTCTTCAGGGGAATTTAACTCAAATTTGCCTTAGCCATTATTTGGCCAGAATGACATTCGCAGTGCAAGTAGGTTATACACTTGGGAGCGGTAGAAGTGTGTCGTTCTTAGATTCGAAGTTCTCATTGATGTTGTGTGCCACTTTTACGTCGAACGAAGAAGCACAGACTGCATTACTAGCTGAAAAAAAGTAGACCAGTGAGCATCAGCACTGCTAGGCCAGCTCGTTCAATATCTTGTGAAATTGCTATAGAGCATTATCGTTAGGTGGGAACACCAACATCACTTCATATCAACAAGCAGCAAAGATATAGGGTGGTCAGGTTCGGGCTCGTAGGACAAAGTTACATGGATAATCCATATTAAGCCAGCGGTACAATAAAACGTTGATTCAACGCCAGGGGTCCACCATCTCAAGCTTTCTTAACTGAGCATCTGTTCTCTTGCAACTACCTGCGAGGCACTGGATCTAACGACTGTAAGCATGTGGCCAAAGTGGTGGAACAGCATAAGCCTGGCTATGAGAGTGCTTAGTCTTCAGAATGCGCATTTCGAAAACCCTAGCAACTTTCGGTTTTAGTCCAGCCCTCCATTATAATCTGCCTAGGGCGATACACTTTTCCCGATCACACATGGGATTCAAAATTTGGGCCAAAGCCACGAAAGATGAGAATGTCAAACTGACTCGATCAGTCGTGATGCTATTGAGCTTTTAACTGCTTTGTAAAGGACGTCCTTAAGATGACAAGGAGAGCAGAGACAAGTGGGCATCGCCATTGTCTGCCTACCCCGCTTTTGTTTTAAAGGCTAGTGAAAATCCAAAAATTGCACAATTTAAAACAGAAATTAGAAGTGCATTTTGTTTCCCAATTTCGTTCAATAAAGCGTTGTCCAACCATTATGCACGATGTTAATTGTGAAACACCCCTTAACGTCAATTTTTCATGCCCAATTTAATTTGACATTGCTCTGTCTCAGTGTTTGACAAATTCAACCATGGAGAGGTACACAATTGAGCAGCGCATTTAGATTGTTGTAGCCTTTTACGAAAATGGGCGTTACTTTTTTCTAAAATGAGCACGCTGACTGCTCATTTTCGAAGAAGTAACGCGAATAGTGTTGACTATCGCGAGATGATAACGGACTTCTTGTGGCCAGAAATTGAGGATATAGACCTGGACGAGATGTGCTTCATACAGTATCGTGCTGTTGAAACAATGATTTAAATATAATACATTGAAATATTATCCCAGACCAGCCAATCAAATATTAGAAAATAGGATCTCATATTTGTGGTATCGAGAAACCGTTACCATTTGGCCGAGAAAAATATGTCCCTTCGGGTATTTATTTCCACTGAGCGCCGTGAACAACGCCGTCACCACAACACGTTTCATAATTGCAATGCAAAATAAGTCTCTACTCCAACAAGCTTCATCAAACTATTTCCGAAAATACATGGCAAGGAAAATACGAGAAATTGTAGCTCCCATTAAAGAACGTCTGGAGCCAGTGGCAAATGTCCAAAAACCAAACACTCCCTCTATCTGCACACTCGCTATCAACTGACTGCTGTCGACCAACAATCAATTGCCATGCATTCCCAATTTAGCCGAAAAACAATTGACTTTGTTTTCACGATAAGCTGTCAGTCTAATTTTAGCCCCTCAAATTGCACAGGAAATACGGCGATCAAACGCGTTAAACATTTAACCGCCTTTCCTTCGAGAATACCTTTCAAACGATGAACTCAAACACAGAGATCCCCTCTTTCACAACGCTCTCAACCAATAGATTCCACATTTTATTTCCGCCTGCCTAAGACCAATCAACGTCATGGAGCAACGCAATAGTCTTCGCTTCAACTTTGTGCCAGCAGCACATCAATTGCAATCTAATTGGCGAATAGTTCAGCACACACCCACCGCGCCGGGCCTCCAGCAGCTTCTCAAAACGCCCCAAAGAAGGATGTAAAATTGCCTTTAAAGATGCATGAAAACACACATTCCCACCGGAGTTTATTGTTTTCCTGGCCGTAGCCTCGCCGGCTTCTCGTTAACTTTCAACGCCGACTTTGGAAATCTACGATTCTCCCGTAAACAGAGAACAGAGGCACAAAGTAATTCAATACTCACCCTCACGCGGCTGACGGTGATATCCTTGAGTTTAAACAACAGCCAACACCGTGTCTCCGGTGTCCTCCAGAAGTGAGCACTTAACTTCCAACTGCACACCACCGACACTTCGGCAATTTGACACTTTAGACACTGCGGCACTTTGTCGCCCAGAAACCGAGGTACGAGAGATTCAAAACGTCTACACCGGCAGTTAATGGCCTTAAATGAAGAGTCGGTGAAAATGACGGCGGAACTGTGCTGGGCGACAAGAGGAGACACCGAGATCTGGCGACCGTTCGGAGCAAAGGTATGAAACCGAATGTTGGAGCACTCCGCACTGAGGCACCTTTTCATAGACGTTCACGTTGATGTGGCTCACATGCGCACTGGCTGCGCACTGCACGGTGGGGTGGCAGCTCCCGCTTTGTGATGAGATTATTCTTTTGTGTTTCAACTTCTATCAAATCTTTGGCGGATCCTAGAAGTTTCCCTTACATTGGACTGCCTCGACTCCGGCTGCCTATACGAGTGCTTCCCGACCCGATTATGATGACGGGGGGAATGGAATTTATTCATAAGAGTCGTTCTTGTGTAGACTTTCGATCGCTATCGTTGTTTTTATTTACTTTTTTAATTGCAAAAAAGGCTAATCTGGGGGGTTGATTGGGGGGATGACAAATCTGACATATTGCCTTATCTTCGGGAAGGAAGGAAATGAAGACTCGGTTAACCAAGGACATTTTGCAGACAATAATCCTGTTTTAAAAGAATTATTCAATTTAACGTCATAGTGTCAGCCGAGTCGGAATGTCAGACGTCAAGCTTCTTTTGTTCTTTAGCAGCTCGACGCGTACAGACATGCAATCTAGATGACGATAGTCTCAAAATCTACAAAAAAAAAACGGTTTTCTCGTAGGAAACATGCAAAACCTCCTGTGATTCTGTCCAGCCCTCGATGTCCCGACAAATATAAAGCATTTCAGCTAAGTGGGCGATTTAATTTAAACACAAGGACATAACCCCCAAAAGCTGGAATCAATTCATAAAATTAAATGAAAGCATTTTTTCAAGTTTCCCGTTCGATAACATAACAGTGCATCAAATGGTCAATCATTTAAGTCATTTTCATGCTCTCCCAGTCGTTGGTATGCATTGACGTGCAAAGAAACTACCTGGTTTCTGGCGAATACAATAAGTTTCCTCTGTTCAAATGCAGGAAACGAATTGTTTCCAGTTTTTGGGATGTATTGCCCCACTGTGTGTCGCTACTTTTTTCATGTCCATGATTGACCTGTGTGGGAATAAAAGCTTAGCTTGAAAAGAACTCTACGAGATGTGCCAAGATGCGAATGTAGCCGGGAATCCAAAAATCCGTCGAAAGCATGGCTTCAGCGGTCTGGAGAGGAATACCGAATCTCGGGTATAAGGACCAAGTCATCGCAGACGTAAGCCAGCTTGGTCTTGATGACTGGTAGCAATGTGCTCAGTGCCGTCAAGGATACAAGGCATTCATCTGGTACTGCCTCCATGGCCCGCTGGCTTTATATCGTATTCTTCTTCTTTGGCTGCAACTTGCAACCACTATGGTAGAGAACAACACTATTCTCTTAGTATTGGAGGGTGACATACGTTTTGTTCCGACTACCAACAGATCACAACCATAATCGACGCATGTAGACTTAAGTGAACACAAAAATGAGATACGACAACCTTTTTTAAGCAATGTTCTCAGTTCGTTAAGTTTCAATTGGGCTTGCTTAAGTGAGAGCGAAATAATTACCACTTTGTTAAGTGTTTCATTAAAATTTGCCTACTTAAGTGAGAACGAAATAATAACCACTTTCTTCAATTTCGTTAAGTTTCGTTCAATTTGTGCTCACTTAATAAACAATTTTCTCAGCTCGTAAAGTTTCGTTAAATTTTTCTTACTTAAGTGGGAACGAAATCCTAATCACATGGTTAAATTTCGTTAAATTTTCGGAGCTCAATTTTTCTCAATTTCGTTAAATTTATCTTATTTAAGTGGGAACGAAATGCTAATCACTTTGTTCAATTTCGTTCAATTGTGCTTGCTTAATTGAGAGCGAAATAATTACCACCTTGTTAAGTGTTGCGATAAGTTTCGTTCAAATTTGCATACTTAAGTGAGAGCGAAATAATAATCACTTTGTTCAAATTCGTTAAGTTTCGTTCAATTTTGCTTAAGTACTTACTTAATAACCAGTTTTCTCAGTTTCGTTAGGTTTCATTCAATTTTTCTTAAGTGGGAGCGAAATTAATCTGTGCCTACATTAGTCATTGAATATAGAATCAGGAATTTTGTATGAGTTCGCAGAAGAAATCATGGGCACTTTAAATTTTGGCGGTGCTTATGGCTTCATCGTTCGGTTTTGACATAAAGTTAAATTTTCATACGTCAATTCAGGTTGAGAGCTTATATGAATGCATCCAATAAAGTAAAGTAAGTGTGTTGATCGAGATTTTTAGCTTCAAAATCATAACTTGAAGATTTTATCCTCTCTTTAGCGGCGTTCACACTTAAGAATTTGTCGCATTTGCTTGTTTGAAAACCGTGGTTGATGAACCAAATAATCAATATGAACTCTCGTTACAATAAAACGCCAGAATTGTTGTGCGGTAGAAAAAGCATTTTGACTTTTCAGCTTCAACAAATCGGCACGACAAATTGCTGTGTATGAACGCCGCTACTAGCAAAGAGACCTGCGACTTAAAAAATATATGGACTGACCTCATCGCCTCTACTGCAGCGTGATCAATACTGTGGGATATATGACACGACCATCAAATCGTCGTAAAGAATGTCGTATCTGTGACAAGAATCATGGGACTTTTCGAATACCTGTCGTTAGTACCAAAATCCATTGCCGTTGAGTCGTTGAGCTAGTTGCACGTGAAAAGTTTGTCGAAATCAAATGAAAACAACACAACGTGATTTGCACAAGATGTTCAACACTAAAGCCTGCACTTTAATTTCAGAGACTACTCTCTCTGACGAAAATTCGCTACACTCTCTGTCACCACTTGTCAATTGTGAAGATGTGCTATGTAAGAATTAGAACAGCTACGTCGCACTTTGGACACCTTTCATCTCTGACTCTTCTGAAGAGACGCTTAAGTTATCACAGTCCAGGGTGAACCTTGGCCTCAACCAACTATTCAACAAGCACGATCTTAGCTAGCCGCTTTCAGTTGCACACGCCTAATTGGTAAGGGCTTTCTCCACCTTAGACCCGGCGCTTTCCAGCTCACGGAAAACCAGGTAATTCTAAACCAGGTCATTTGCCGCGCCAAGTCGAAGACTCTTCTGCATGAAAAAAGTTTGAGTACAAAGTGGAAAATTGAGTTCGCTTGAGGATCGTCCAATAGTAGCTACAACAAGTAAACGTAATAGTCGAATAATGGCGACAAAAGAAATGTGTGTAACGGTATAACGGTAAAATGACGATTAAGAGATAATTCATTGTATGACCGAGTTGCTGTCCCAAACCCGCTTTTACGACATCATAAGCAAAAACGCTAATAATTTAATACTAACTTTTTTTTTTACAAAAATTTAACAAAATCAAAATCAGCATGGCTTTGCCGTCTGCCGGATTGACTATAATTTATTATGTACAAATAATAATTATTAGCTCTCCATGTAGAAAAATGTTCATTTCAAAAGTACCCTGTTAGGATATTATCTCTGTATTTCAGTGATATTTTGCAGTATTTAAACAACTTGCTTACGTCCATTTCGTTTAGGAGTGATAGGATTTCTTGTTCCGATAAGTCGTCCTTCCCAAAAAAGGATCTCCTAGTTTCCCTTTGCCTAGTAAATGCATAATATCTTTTCTCTCTTCCAAATTGCACATACTGCAGAGTATATGGAGATCCTCTCTATGCGGTACAAAATTCAGCTTAAGAAGTTCGCCTCTAAGTTTGAACATCAAAGATATTTCCTGAATGCTATGGATATCTTTAAAGTAATTTCGACTCGCCAGGCTGTGGTTGAGCCGGCTGTATGTAATGCGATGTATTGATCCCGCTGCTTTTTCTAAGAACTGTATTCTTGCCTGCTCGTCGACCTGCTTTATTAATTGGCATTGGCATTGGAGTTACCCCAATTACTGCCATCTGCGTTCAGAACTACTCCACATTCACCAGCACCAATTTAATCCACTCTTTGAACTATGCAGTTTTATTTCTAACGGTTTGCATCGCCATTATCTTTGGGAGTTTGTTGTCGGCCATGATCATTACTCGGAGTATGTAGTTCATTTAGTTTTTATATATAGTGGAGATATGCCTGTTTCAATCATGAGTATACAGTTCGGAGTCTTCGGCGGGAGCTTAAACATATTTTTAATAAAAAAGCGTTGCAATTTCTCCACCTCCTCATAAGCCTTACACCCTCAAAGCTGTGCTGCGTATAGCATTATCGTCTCGGATACAGCTTCGTATAATTTAAATAATATAATATGTAATCCAAAATATAATCCACTCGTGTTGTGCGTTCTACTGTTCTTTCACGAGTGAAAAGGACCTTACGTTTTATGCCAACTCCGAACGGCAAAGTTCTAGACAAGAATAACACTTTGAGCATTGTCAGTGACTCGAAAGAGTTGGAGCCCACTTCGTAGGAGTAGATGCAAGCCACGAAGACCCATAAGCAGAAAGGTTATAATGGGCCAAGAACCATACCGACTATACAGTAGACGATTTAAGCAGAGTATTATGAAGTGACGAATCAAAATACGAAAATAAGATGCTAACAGAGTGCGTGGTTCCAACTATATAGATAGTCTGATGATGTTTCTCTTCAGTGGAAGTGCGAGATCTAGACCAAATTCATGGAAGAATGGACAAAGTACAATTTTAGGGAGCACACAATTTTAAAAAACAGCGCTTCAATTTGGGCCGCGACTGCCGAGCGAAGGATTTGTTTTTCAACACTACAACGACCACAAACACGCTACAAAACTTTGACCAATTTATGTTGCTGAAACTTAAATTTTTTTAAATACCGTGAGTGGACAATATTTGTCCTGCAGTGTAGACAAGACTTTAGCCGATAAGACCGATTTTAAAGAAATCCGAGCAGGAGTCCCTCAAGAGAGTTTCATTGGCCCTAAATTGTACCTGTTGTACACTAGAGACATACTTCAAACTGAAGGTACACTTGTAGCTACATTTGTGGATGACACAGCGATCCTGCCCATGGGAAGTTCAGTTGAGTCTTCAACTGAAAAACTCCAACGAGCTCTAGAAAAAATAAACAAAGGGTCAAAATTCTGGCTCATTGCTACCAATTAGACCAAATCAACGCATATAAATTTTACTTACAGAAATATTGAAAATCTATCAGTTTTCATTAATTCACTAATGAAGCAAAATATCTTGGTATGACTCTATGCGAAACTCAAGTGGAAGGCCCACGTGAAAAAGAAACGAAATGAGCTCGAACACCGGTACAGAGAAATGTACTGGTTACTTGGAAGGCACTCCAAGTTAAGCATGTACAACAAACTGCTATTATACAAGCAAGTACTGAAGCCTATATGGACTTACGGCATACAACTGTGGGGGGGGACCAAAGCAAGTAACAGAGGATTTATTCAGTCCTTTCCAAATTAAATTATACGGGCTAATGTGAAAGCTCTCTGGTATCTCAGGAATTGTGATGTACAAAGGGACCTAGGGATAACTACAGTCCACGTAGAAGTAATAAACTCCGCTCGAAAGCTAAGAATAAGACTTCATGGTCATTTTAACAATGCCATCCTCCAAACTTTGGACATGAGACCGCTCGATTTGGCGCAATAGCAATAAACCATCCTAACGATGGTTATGGGAGGTAATTTTACCGAAGGTCTACCTGCAACAAGCGAATACATCTTTAACAGTAAACTATTAGATAAGGAAACTTAGTTGTAGTAAAGAAAAACCAAAAGGAAAGGTTGATTTTAGTCAGTAAAAATCGGACAGTATCGAGTTGAAGAGTTTCACCAACCTAAGCAAAAAAAAAAGAAAAATAAGTTTAGACAAAGTCCCTGGCTCTGACTTCGAAGATATATCTTGTGAGTCTGTGTCTGAGAAGCTGCCTTTTTTTTAAGGACAGCATATACTTCGTTGTTTCCTCATTATCCGCCGCCGGACCAATTTTAGCCTTCTCTGATCGTCTGATTGCTAGTTAATGACCAAACTTCTAGAATTTGTGCCCTGTGACATATGCAGGGTCGTCTCAATAACGATTGTGAAAAAAAACACATGACAGAACAAGGCTTTGTCTAAAACCTCTTTTGACATTAAAGGTCTCGGGGAGTTTGTTACCGACTATGATATAGCAGCGATTCTTCGTAGTCATCCTGCACAACCTGATGAGTTTGGCGGGAATGTCACAACAAGACATGGTGGTGCATAGCTCGACTCTACGCAGCCCAGGGGGTGGGTCGGCATCTGTGTGATGATCCTTGGTGGCTTCCTTTGCTCGAAGTCACTTCGCCAATGATCTATCACATTGTTCATAAGCAGCTCCAGGACGGCACACAAAGTGGCACACGAGAATTTTTCCCCGATATTTATGAGACTCAATCGTCGATTGATGGCCAAGTCAAATGACAAATTGGAATTTCGCTGGAGTGGTCGTTAATATTTTGAGGACCCTCTCCGAGAATACTCCAAGCAGAACACTTCAGACACAACGGCTGACCGTCTGATCCTTTTTTTCCAAACTATGAACAGCGCTCAGGCCTATTTGATTCCGTTTTGCCCGCCCAAGCTCCATCAAAGTTGATTAGAGATTGATGAAGTCCTTGAACACTCGCCGAATATTTGCTCATCACTCGTGCGTTGCTACCAGTGACTGCGCGAGGTCACCACGTGGAGTCCTAGGTAAATCATGACAGAATGCATGCTTAATCACCGACCCTCTTCAGAAAGTAGGTCTTTGGCACGAATTTAAATTCCGAACGGGTTCTTCTTAATCAGGAGAACGACACGACGACCTTGCTCCAAATTGAATTTCCAACAACCGACGACGCTCCCGTATTGTGAGCAACAAAGTGCTTATACACCCCCGTCTAAGGTGTCGCACAGTAAGTTCATCAAAGCCACATCGTGTCTTCACAATTTCACAACTATTGTTATCCTGACGGGGATAGCCGGTGCGGCGCACATGCCTGCAAATGGCAACACAGAAGCGAAGTGGAGGAGAGACGCAAGTCGATTGCCTTGAAAGTTGCCCTCATCCGTTTTGAGTTGTTGCTCTCTGTCAGGAAACCACACCACGGAAACGAAAGTTTCTGCTTAAGGCAGGGATCTTGAAAGTTTTCTTTCAATAATAGACCACGAGAGGTATTGTGCTTCGGAGTCCATCTGGTTGAATGATTGCATGTGATGCTTGTGACTTTGGAATTCCATCGCAGATGCACTAGACTGCGTGGAGCTGAAAAACCTTTTGAGACAGAAGCCCAGATAAGAGTGGCTGGCCAGAGAAGGAGAAAGGGGTTATTTACAAGTGTCACCAGGCGAACGGAGCCAGAACAAGGTGACCAGATAAGAACAATAGGAAAAGAAGCGTTAATAAAACAGCTTCTGTGTGAGATATTAAATCAGTTCTGGTGTTTGCTTTAAAGCTACTTTCATGTTATTACATATAGCACAAAATTCAAAAGGCCGTCTCGACTTCGATGGCAGTGCTTCAAGCGCTTAGTCTGATTGGTAATGATACCATCCCATATGTGCGACTTTATTTCGGCAATTGCGTCTCGAATGTTGGCCTCGACCCCATCAAAAATGATTGACTTGTTAGCGTAGACGAAGGACTTGACGCTTTCTCAGAGAAATGAATCAAGTGGTGTTAAGTCGCATGACCGCTGCGGCGAATTAAATAAGGCTCGTCATTAGATGCCCCAGTCGACAACAAGTTACTCCTTCACAACTTCAAGCATTCCGCCTCTTGAATGGCATCTAGCGTCGTCTTGTTGCTCTGGCCAAAGAATGTCTGTTAATATCTCCCTACACTTGAGACCATTGACAGTAAAGGTGTCTCTTGCCTTATTTTGAAAGAATTAAGGCCGAAGAGGGGGCATGGTTTCAACTGCACCATGCAATCAATATTTTTATGGATTCAATGATACTTGTGGGCGTGGATTGTGTCTAACGTCCTCCGGCTTCGACCAAATCCAACACGAAAATATGCCGAGTTTATTCTCTGGCGACACCTGATTCGGCTGATCGTCGCCAATTCGACATTTGTAGGTCTTTTCGATACTGGCCCCTACGGCATCCATGTTTTTTTTTCGTTTAGCAATGATCTCTGGTTCGGTTGTTGCTTTAAGGTCCCACCTAAAGGTGTGTACTCACAACTGACTCAAACTTTGAGTTTTTTTTTTGTAAATACGTCATGATGCGTATGATTTCGGAATCTTCTCGCGCGTTGAAGGTGAAACGAAGCGCAATAAAATGACAAAATTTTGTTAACACATTGATAGCTGGATGTCATTTGCAGGTTAGGTTAGGTTAAGTAGGAGGACTAGTGCATTCACCAGCACACTTAGACCATGTTGGTCCATTGTGATACCCATAGTCTGACTACTACCAATGTTTGACTACCCCAGTGATAGTGCCGTTAATTTGATCCCAACGGTAAATGGTGACTGGCCAAGAATTGAAAACCAGATAAAAGCGTATTAACTTTACTTTCACTGGGATTCGAACCGGGAACCCGCTAACCAGGGCAGGCACCTTATCAACTGCGCCACCCAGTCGTTAATAAATGTCATTGGTAACTTTGAAAGCTGCTGAAGCATAATACTCATTTTCACTTCATCGACGTGATCCGAGCGCCATTCTCTGGTCTCCACGTTTTCATTTCAGATATAACCTAAACAATGTATATGAACTCAAGGACACAGAATGCAATGTTCAACCAACCGATTATCGAACCGGCGATTGGAAGGTAGATGCCTCACTTGGTGACGCTAGACGACATATTGTACACAGGAAATTTAAAATGTTTAGCGAATTAACTGTTCACTATACGAATTCGAAATTGAATTATCAAATGTGAGTTGAAGCATAGAATTCTGAGTGCTGAGGTTCAATTTGCTCCTGTATCTATTTTCTTAATGGATGTATGGATAATTTTCTGAAAATTTTTAACAGCTTCCAGTATCTTTCCAGAGGATTTCGGACAAAGATTATAGGAATTCGCGAAGCACTGTTATGGGCTTTAAAAAATAGAATATCTTCGTTTAAAGCTTTTAAATCTCCGGGACCGGATACAGTGGCTATTCATATCAGTTAGCTAGTTTAACGGTGCTAAACCAAGAATTTCAATGAATAAATTCTGTCAAATATATTTTTTAACGCAAAATGCAATGAATGACGAACATTAATTGCAATAATCAGTGCCATAAATAACAAATCTAAATACTTGCATACAATACTTACAAACATCAAGCATCCAACAAATACCAAGCTCGCTTTAATGCCGTGCAGATTTGCAAATAAAATTGACAAAAAATCCTTGAAGATTTCGCTGAAAGACAGTTCCTAGAGTAGAGCGCTTTCAATGCTGAGTAGGGATAGCTTGGATGGACGGTTAGAAGAATAGTTTTTTTTTTTTTAATACGATGGGGCAATCGTATTTCGAGGCTTATTTTTTATAATTTTGAAAATTAGCGCTCTCCAGTGCACTCAGAAACCTGAAATTTTGATCTTAAAAAATGTGGTAGTAAAATAGCTCAGTAGATCGGTCTTTCTATAATACTTTTTGTATAAGTCGATAAAAGACTAAAATTGAACTAACTTATTACCAAGTCTAGGCTCTAAATCATCTATGTACATTTTCACCACTGCCCCTGTTTTCTTCTTCTTCTTTACTTGGCGCTACAGTCCAGGGTGGACCTGGGCCACAACCAACAACCCTCTGCAGCTAGCACGGTCTCTCGCTAGCTGCCTCCAGTGTCGCACGCCAAGTTAGTTGAGGTCCTTCTCCATCTAGGTAAGCCACCTTAAACGCGGTTATCCTCTGTTATCCCACGGGTTCGGAGTCCAAGACGCTGCCCCTGCTGCAGCGAATTTGCAGCATCCATCTTCGATTGAGAAATCAAAGTCTCGAACGTACAACTTCGTATGAATGCAGTCCTTCAGTAAGAGAAACACAAAAGGTTCGTTTTTTGCAAGCGGATATACGCTTAAATTATATGTGCACAAAAAACAATCATCGGTAGTTAATAATCATCATAAAAACTTGGCACCACCTACGACATTAATGACATTTGTGGCAGTCAGATGTGGAATCGTTTAAGGTGATGGTTAATCGTTAATGGTTGCAATCTTCGGTTTGCGATTGTATAGCGTGTACATATCGTTAAATGAAAAAATACTTAATTATTATCAATTTAAACACATTTTAAAACAATGCAAGGAATCGATTAGGTAACTCAAATGGAATGTAGAGGCGAGACACGCTAGGTATACCAAAAGTTGCATACTTATGGATGCAAAATCATTTCAAAATTATTAAATACATCAACCACCCCTACAATTGTTCAAAAATACAGGAAAACATGCTTTTAGGCGCATACTGTTGTGAATATGTACATCAACCCAATGAATGAATGAATAAATTCAGGAATGAACACACAGAAAATAATGATTGGAAGCATTGTTTTTACGGCGATAGATATGATGAGTAACTGAAGCGGATATAGGACTCGTTGTTACTGTATTTTACATGCAAATTGAAATTTAGGCGTATATACGCTTGCAAAAAAACGCAGCTAGGATAAAACTGTATACTTGGATACTTTGAATTTTTCTTTCTTTTCTCTTGTGCGAGTGAATTCAAACTCGCATTTTAATGTTCTGGTGCGTGATTGTGCTGATTGGTTCGGTTAGGTTAGGGTGATTGCCACCACTGTAGCAGTTGTGGCCCACTTAGATCCTAGTTGGATCCTTTGTGCTATCACTACCTGGTGCTTTCCACCGGCTCCTCTTAAAGGGACTACACTACAGAAAATTAAATAAACCTAGAAACTACATCATGGTATTCTAGTGGCCTATTTTGACAAGTCCACTCCTGTGCTGACTTACAGCCAATTTGTTTTCCTGATAAACTTAGCTATGTTTTGTATCTTTAAGTGTCACATTTCCTATAGGTTACTGAAAAAGTAGTTGCCTAGTATGTCATTTCTAGTTCTTGCAAGGGCTGGACAATTTTCGAAGAGATGAAGTGTATTTTCTTCCTCCTCCTCGTCTCTACAGCTTCTGCAGTAGTCGTTGTGGGGGACCACTACGTTCCTTATTACTTTCCTGTTTAGTAGTTAGGAATGTATTTTTTTTTGTTTGGATTTAATGAGACCCAAATAAGCCTCGAAAGTCCTACATGTATCTAATTCCATCCATCTCCGATTAGCGGAGTCGAAGGCATCTGTAAGTAACATGGTGTTTATTACTTGGAGTGAGGGATATGGGGTGTCCTAATTATTTGCCAATGGCAGTCCCCACCCTAATCGGCCCTTTCCTGGCCTTGTCCTGGCAAACCACTTCTCCCAGGTACCCAGCATAGGGTTAGGTTGCATCTAACCGCTATCTCCCTAAGAGTTAGACCGCAAAGTTTAATCATCTTCGATTTAATTGATGGTGTATCCAGAGTCTTAATGGCCGCCTGAGTATCTATGTAAATGGCAATAGATAGCCCGTCTTGGATAGATTTAAATTCTGCCTAAAATACACTATAATGGTTGGGCAGTCGAAGAGACAGGGAAAAGGATATGTCCGGCGATATCGCGAATGCTTCTAGTCCGGTGCTCTCGTCTGTTTTTGAGCCATCTCTGTAGATCTCCAGGTAGCCTGATTTTCTTACCAGATCATTCCCAATCTTCTCTGTCTGGGATAAGTGTATTGAACCCAAAATCGAAGTCTAAAGCGGGTTTTGTATAATCTGTACCCGTTGGTAGTCTCGCATTTGTGATTATTTCTGTATGACCTAACCTATGTGAACTGCTCCAGCGGTTGCACTCCCGTAGCCTTAACGCCGCCTTGGTACCATGAGATGTTTCCTTAGCTGCTTCTTCGTATTTTTCCAATTCGTCTCTTTGGATTAAACGAATTATTTCAATGATTCATTCAAGAATCATTTTCGAAACATGTAACATATTGCTTGTGTATATATGCCGAAGTCAATAAGGCTTATTTATTTATTCATTTATTTATATATTTTTTTATTTACCTATATGCAAAGATTCTTATTTTTTTATTAATATTATTCTTTACTTTATTTATTTATCTATTTTGCTGCTGTGCTGGATATAGCAGTTTCGTTATCAGAATAACCATCGGCAATGGCTATCGTAGCTTCAGCTCGACAAGACCAACGAGTATCACTGAGCTTTTAAAACGTGAATATGCTTTTTTTTTTCATTCAGGATTAGGTATGTATTTGCTTTGAGAAAGGTTTATAAATTCTCAACAAATTCAAAGAATTAAACAGCCGATTGTGAGGATTACATCCGCCGGGACTTGGCAGCACTGAGGAGAAGACACCTTTCAATATGTCGCTGATGAAAGAACGGGGACGGCAATTGTTGAGCGTTCGACTTGATTTGAAATACAGACAATAAACTTAAACCTTAATAAACGTTGAGGTTTTTTGCAGTAATTTATTGTATCGTTAAACGATGGACAAGAGTTAGCAGCTGCCTTTCCAAATCAATTGGGAGAATGCCCACTACATGGTACAATCGCCGCGCCAATGAATTAATTTTCTCCAAAATAAGAGCCTGCATTCCTTTCTACTTAACACTCATGTTTGCAGCATTGTTATATGATTGGCTGCGGCAATCCAAAATGTCAATTTGATGGTCAATTTAGCCGATATGACCGCAATTTGGTAAAAAGCTAAGAAATCTTTCTCTAAACATCGATCCTTTAATAGATCGAACAACTATAGTTAGTTGATCGACATGAGATTCGTCGGGAGTAGAATCCAATGACACCGAATAATATTTTCTCATTCTCCTTCTGGACACTATTTCCGTTAGCAACTTGCCACGCATACAGAACTGATCAGTTCTTTGGAAATCGTGGAGGCAAGATAATTGACATGACAACTCCTTTTATTTGGATGCTCTTTGAATTTTTTGAATTTGAAATATTTTTTGTTGATGCACAATCCACTTTCCGGGAGTGGATAAATTGATGCTTCTAGGGAGATTACCTTCGACGTCCACATTTGCCCGAGAGGCGATAAAATCCTCCTGGATTCCACAGAAAAAAGCTTATTTGAGCGTATTTTACAGCCTCCCACATCTTTTTAGCTATTCACTAGCCAATTTGACATTCCATTCCTATAGCAGCAGCTTCCTGTTTGACAAAGATGCTCATTATTCCCCCGTCGCATTCACTGAAGCAGTATAAGCTTCCTTGAACAACATTGCAAAAAAGAAAACACAAACTTTCGATTCTCCTAAATTCGTGTCAAACTACCCGCTATTCAGCAACTTCCCCTGTCCCAGCAGATGTCTCCTGGCATCAGTCCCCTCATTGTGTCTCCTGCAACGATCCATCGGACACACGCAGTTCCCGCAGATGCCATGGTGATCCACTTCGCTTGACTGAATCGCAGACAGTGTGGTTTGATGTCTGGACACTCTGCGTTTGAGTGAGCACACAGAGCAGAGACATAGCAACCGTGGGGACCATTGCTTCCACGTCCAACCACTCAAGACCATCCATTCTCCGACAAAGCACAAACAAGCCTATAAATAGTTGGTGTCCCTGTCACCCAGGGCAACCCCTCAACCTTCTTTGAGTTTTGTTTATTGTCAGTTCCTTGTAATTCGTCAAAAAAAAAAACACCACAGCGGTTCCTCCAACGGAATGGAGCCGCTTCCATCCCCTATCCAACGATCAACAAGGGATGGAACGTGCTTAAGAATTTGCTGGACAAATTCCCCCAAAAGCGTCTCCCCCGGAAGAGACGACCTTACTTCAAGGTACATAAACTTTTCCGTTTCATCGATTCACCGACGCACAGCCCACACAAGTGCGATTCCGGATTTGAATCTCAAAAGTTCATTGGCACGCCACAGCAATTTGTCACAACTGAGTTTCTGCAGACACCTTCCCGAAATCACTCGTCGTCGGGGTGAGTGCGACCAAGACCAGCAACCAGGACACAGTTGGCTTGGCGCCAGGGAACGAGAACAATGCCCCAGCCCTGGGGACACTCAACTCCATGGCATAATCATAACCTCTCGAGTTCATGCCACAGGACGGGATGGGATCGTTTAGCACATTAGTTTGTATGCACATAATCTACTGTTCGTCGCAAATGGTGTGCATCGGAATTGTCCAGCATCTGCACCCGGGTGCGCAAGACGACGCAACGCAGTAAAGGACTCTGTAAGCGAATCGAAACACATTCGTGCGGTGAACGCTCGATGCGATGTGCCACGAAGCCACTCAAATCAATGACCTCCATCCAACCTGTATCCAGCGTCTGAATGTTTGCCATTGTACGCTCGGATTGTCTGAAATCCACCACCGCCCCATTGGCCCCTCGCAGTCTCTGTCCTCCGCATGGACTGGCCATTGTGAGCGCGAATGTGTAATTTACTTTTTGAAAACATCTTCTTAACCAATTCCCGGTAAACCCTAAATGCGTGGTGTAGGGAGTCATTGTTGTCGACGGCGGCATTTGACGGGCTGCAAAGATATTGAGTGGATGTTGTTATACCGCGTTTGTGGATTTTCATTTCCCACACGTGGCTCGGCAATAAACTCATCCGCCACGTATTAGATCTCGTCGTGGTCGGCCAAGGACCGGGGAACCAGGCAGCCAGACAGTGTGTGGAAAATAAATTCGACGGTTACCGGGGCAATAGGGAAGCTTTTAGTGGGCTCGTGCCGACGACGCGACGTGGAAGTCGAAGTGTTTGGCATTCAAATTGTCGTCGTTATCACCTAATGGTGTTTATTGCTTACCTACCGTCCACCTACCATCAACGCACTGACTGTGAGGCAGATATCTCAGACAGAGGTAAGCATTTCCTGCGTCGCGGTTCAATTAGAGGTTGCAATTTAAATTGGTTTTTGTTTGAAAAAGGTTGTAGATAAATTCTTTTTTGAAGAGAAGTAGTGATAGTCGATATGATGGCGTTTTTTGTGCTTTAAAAGTTTATTGAGTGGAGGTCTTGAGATAGAAGTTGTGCGTGTCTACTACTCAAGGAAGAGGAAGCTAAATTATTCGGGCGCCACTTTGGTTCCGTGGCCCTTTTCTAAACTCAAATGAGTACATCCATATTTTAAAATGTCAATTAGTGAGTTACCTTGTTATTTTTCTTTATCATAACACAATTTAAAAACAGTAGACTCTCCCTAAGTCAAACTCTCACGGGACACCATATATTGTTCGAGTTCGAGAGAGTTTGACTTAGAGAGAGGATTTTGTGTGGAAAATTGAAAGAGATGTAAGTAAAATCAGAAATGGAGTATTACAGAGATAGCCGACTTCTCAGCTGATTGCCCCCTAGTCCATCGACGAATTTGAGCGCCTTTTTGACAGATATTCATGAATATTTGACGGTTATTCAGGAAATAACGTGAATGCCATCCTCTGATTGGTCAAATTGGTTTATGAACATGTTACAAAAAACAGTTGTCAAATATATTGCAGAGAAAGAGAGGTAGAAGTCTGTCTCATCTCTGTAATATTTCATTTCTGCGTAAAATATAGCGAAAAACTTCGAGTTAAGGAGAGTCTACTGTACTGATTACTGATTTTTTTAGACCAAGTGTCAGTTTATTTTTTGTCAGTGAAACACTTTTGAGGTTATACGACTTTTCCACCTGACCGAAATCGAGTGAATTGGATGAATTTATACTGAAATCTCAACAGGCCATTTCAGCCGAGTTAGAGTAATTTCAAATGACATCAGCTCTCAATTATACGTGCCCGCCAAGACAAATGCCAGTCGATCTCAAATTTTAAATGGTCGCCAAGCCAACTGTTGACAGGAAATAATAGTAAGAGAACTCCAGGCAGAGAGAGAAAATGAGAAGATGAACAGTAAAATTACCAAAATAAACTGAAGTTCACTCTGGAAGCTTGTTCGGCTTGAAGACCTCTTACGGACGGCTGAAATCAAGGAGACTGCAACTCGGTTTCACAGAAACAGGTGACTGTATTCCGAAAATGTATTGCGAAACCTGACAGGTTTGAATAAAATTGATGAAACCTGACGATTTCATTCGGTGAGAACGTATCATTAGGATTGTTCGGTTTCACAACCACCAACGGATCAACTTTACGCGGATTTAACTAGATTTCAATCAAATATCGAAAACTTGGATAATGTATGGCGGATATACTAGATATCCTAGATATTTGTAGAAACAATGAAATCCCTTGATTCCTTTCGGTGGAAACGTGATATTAGTGAAGATTTTAGATTTTAGATTATAGGTGCTGCTATTGCCCATAGAGCTCCAGCCTAGCTTATCAGCAACTACTCGTGTTGTGAGTGCTATTGTTCTCTCACGAGTGGAAGGGACCTACAGTTTTATGCCGACTCCGAACGGCGATTTCCGGACCGCGAACAGTGTAAGGACCGAGTTACAATATCAGAGGAGGAGATCGCCATATTCCGCTGGTACAGGGACAGGGATCTTCTGTGACCTTTTCGAAAAATCCTTAGCACCAAATTATGACTGTAGTGTTTTGTGTCGAAGTGGCCGCCATACATGAGGCTTCACTTGGGCTGATCGATCAGAGCGTTGCCGGTGAATCGATCACTATCTTTTCAGATAATCAAGCGGAAATAAAAATCATAGCATTATTCAGATAATGGATGCTGAGCCGACAAAGTGTCAACGTGGTGAGTCTCTGTTGGGTACCAGGACATACTGGAATACAAGGTAATAAATTGGCGGACAGTCTCGCGAAGAAGTGCTCTGATCTGGGAGAATCCCTGACAATCTCGTACCCGTATATCCCGTACCCACTCAGCTCCATAAAGAAGAAGCTAAAAGCCGAAGCCCTGGATGGATTCAGTACTCACATGCTCGGCCTGAACCACATCAAGGGCCTTACGGCCGAAGCTAAACAAGCAGAGGTCGACATCATTCATCGGTTAAAGTCGCAGGGACGTTCGTTCGCTGACTGAAATCCTTACCGGACACGTGTTACAGTACCGATGCAGAGCGACATAACACAGAAAGATTTTTGCAGAACCTGCAGAGACGACGAAGAAATAGAATCTATCCAACATCTGCTTTGCGAATGCTCAGCGCTAGCAATGAAAAGAAGGAATTTGTTACGAACGCGCTTC
Organism: Eristalis intricaria; assembly: GCA_964034865.1. Lineage (NCBI taxonomy): Eukaryota > Metazoa > Arthropoda > Insecta > Diptera > Syrphidae > Eristalis > Eristalis intricaria. Next base: position 66,899,288 of record OZ035877.1, read on the forward strand.
TTCTCAGATCTAAGGACCAAAGCGGTGTTGGTGTTTGAAAACATCCCACGATTCACACTTGAATCAACACGTTGGTCTAACGACTGGATGGCGCAGGTGGTTGAGTGCCTGCCCCTGGTTATCGGGGTCCACGGTTCGAATCCCAGTGAAAACAAAGTTAATATGTTTTTATTTGGTTTTCAATTCTTGGCCAGTCACCATTTGCCATTGGGATCAAATTAGCGGTACTATCACTGGAGTAGTCAATTGGTGGTAGTAGTCTGACTATGGGTATCACAATGGAGCAATATGGTCTAATTGAATTGGTGAATGTACTAGCATCCCCCCTACCTAACCTAATCTTACACGTTGGTTGGGTAAGAATTGGGTAGAAACCAATTCAACCGGATTCTGTTACTAACTCGATTTTTACTGTGGAAAATCGCAAACACCGGCCACTCATCCTTTAGAGTCGCGCGTAGTCAAACATTGCGCCGGGTTGCATCGATACGCAATGGCCTTCATCAAGATGGAGTTGGACATTATCCCGTTAAAATTGAAACACAGCTCTTTTGTCATTCAAGATGGCGCGGCGTTGTGTGTTGAAATGGCGTGTTTTGAAAATGTCCATAATTTGGTAGTCAATTGAGTGCACCCTATAAACCTATCTCAATAATCCCGATAATGTCTAAAGTATTTGAAAAAAATCTGCTTAGACGGCAGACTCGGCTAGACAAATCACCAATTTGGTTTTAGAAGTAAACACTCAACTAGTGACCAAGTACATGGTATAACTGATTTAATAGAAAAGGCATTTGAACAAAATCTCGTTTCTTCAGCCACATTTCTCGATGTTTCTCAAGCCTTTGACAAAGTTTGGCAAGAACGCCTGAAATATAAACTATGCCGATCTCTACCGGGGGAACCGTATAGTATTTTAGAGATCTATCCCTCTGATAGGACCTTCCGTGTGAAGCATGGAAATGAATACTCTCCTCCTTTTAAAATTATAAATGCTGGTGTACAGCAAGGGAGTGTTCTTGGACCTCTGCTATACCTACTGTATGCTAGTGATTTACCACAAGAAGAACACACTGTTCAAGACACATTTGCTGACGACACCGCCATTTTGGTAACAGCCATAACAAAATTACAACGTTCACTAGAACAGATACACGAATCGATGAACTTCTGGCGAATTGTCCCTTATGAATGCAAATCATTCCATATTAATTTCACTTATACGCAAGTTTATAACTTTTTTAACTTGCCAGTCTTCTTAAATCGTGTCCAAATACCCTTTGGCAACTAAGCGAGATACCTCGAGATGACTCTTGACGTAAAACTCAAGTGGAAGGAGCACGTTAAGAAGAAACGTGCAGAACTTGACTTGAAATATAAAGATCTCTACTGGATTATTGGGAAACATCCGACATAAGTATACATAATCATCGCCGAATAGAAATGGGTGAAATATCGACGGCTGACATATTGAAGACGACGCGTCGACGTCTGGTAAATGAAATAGAAGCACTTAGCTATAACATCCGAGCTAAGTATTGCCAACAAACTGCTTGTATGCAAGCAAATCCTAGAACCTGTTTGGACGTATGGCGTATAACCTTGAGGTTGTACCAAAGCAAGTAATATTAACATAATACAGACTTTTCAAAATAAGGTCCTTAGAACTATCGTTAGTGCACCATGGTATATCAGAAACGACGATTTCCACAGAGATCTTGGAATATTACCACTCCAAGATGCAGTTAAAAACTTTGCTTATAAACATAAGCGCCGCCTAGAATAGCACATAAACACTGCAGTTCACCCGATCCTTGAGGAAACTAATCTCTTGCGTCGACTTCAAAGGATTCGACCCCTTGATCTCGTGCGATAGTCTACACCCGCGCATGGTTGCGGTGTTAGCAGGAACTATCATTGGACAGTAACCTGCCGACCAGTACCTTAATCATGAAATACGAACTACTGGTTAAGTGCTTCCCTTAGTTTTGGCCTTAATAAATTCAGGGAGGTGGTTTAAGTCAGTCATCAGTAAAAATCCAACACTTCTATGTGCGAACGTTGGCCATAGACTCTTGTCGAAGATTTCCACCAACCCTCGGAAAAAAAACACCCCTGTTATATCATGAAAATTACTATTTTTATTTTTTTTATTTTGTATTTGTTCGTTCTTACATCAAAAGAAAAATAAAGATAATTTTAAAAGACAAGTTGAACTAGTTGTAGACACCCACGGTTGCATCCTCGTGAAAACCTCCCCCGCCTCGAGTTCGTAAATGTCATCGATTCGAAGACTGCAGATGTCGTTCCTTGGAAAAGTACTCTCATGAGAGTGTGCTTCTATTTCATTTACCAGACGTCGACGTCGTCATCGTCATCGCCATCGCCACGCCGTCTTCAATATGTCAGCCTTCGATAATTCACCCATTTCTATTCGGCGATGATTATGTAAATCTCTGCTGCTGCTGCTCAACGCAAGTCAGTTAAAAACGGATGTTGGATGTAAACATGTCGTTACACTCGTCACTGGACAAATTGACAAGGGTACTGGGAATTTATCGAGCGTCACAGGACTCAACTGTGTGCGATGGTATAATGAAAGACGAATTTATGAACCGCACGAGAGACACGTTTATGACATGTGAGTGAGAACTGTAAGCTATTCGGAGGAGTGCTCTCGAGAGGATAAAGTTGACGTGCGTCAAGAGGAATCTTTAGTTAGATCGATCAATGGCCAAATGGCATGTGGGCTTAAGCTCAGAGTCTGCGAGTGACAATGGCTGCAGACAAAACTGTTTCAATTACAATGTCATCGGAGAAAGTGATATCAAGTAAAAACCCGTATTGAGGAAGGAGCAAGAAGCGGCACTGCAAAGAAGCAGGTCAAGAGGTGCTCGCGAGCTCCAGAAGAGGGGAGACGACCACCGGCTTCCCTTGAGGAAAAAGAAGGAGCATGAGGAGCGAGCGAGCGATGGAATGGGAAGATACAACTGCAGGCACGTTTTACAAAGGGTAAAGTTAACGCGGCATGAGTAAAAAGCCCGAACCGACGCCTGTAAGGATGATCAAGGAAACATCGTAGTAGAATCGCGGTCGATGCTGAGCATATGGAGGGACCATTTCTGCAGACAGTATACCGAATCCCGACAAAGAACCGAATCCCGCTGTCAGATATGACACGAAAGTGACGTAGTAGATCAACAATTCCATCCGCCTGACAGCGATGAAGCGAACTCCAGCAAGGCTGCTGGATCTAAAAGTCTAGTGGCGGAGCTCTACAATTCTTGATTCCATCAATCTTCCAGGAGACCATCCAATTACTAGACTACGCCAACGACATTGACAATATCGGAAGAACTCAGCGTGATGTCAGCGGCACTTTTGTGAGCATTGCGACGGATGCCGCGAAGATGGATATAACGATAAATGAGAGCCAGACCAAGTATATGCTGTCAAAGGGAAAGGACGACGTCTCGGACAAAACTTTGAGGCAATCAAAGACTTTGTCGCGAAATCGCAAGGTTTGGATAAACTTTTACTGAAACCGCAATAGGCCGTTCTCACCGAGTTTGAAGTGTTTTCAAACGTCATTAGCTGTCAATTTTTAAGTGCCGGGCAACACAGCTGTTTGTTAACAGGAGAAAACAAGAAAATGAACAACAAAATGTAGGCTTGTTCGACAACCTCTAACGGACTGAAGCACTCAAGGGTGTCTTACTAGCTTTCGCCGAAGGCGCGAGTTTCGAAACCCGATAAAAGTATGGCCAAGCCTCGGAGGTTTGGAGAAATTTGATGAAACCTTGCGATTTGGTTGTTGGGAACGTAGCATCAGTCCAATTTGGATATCGAATTCCAGTGACAATCATCCTCTATGAACACGTGGAATTTGTATCGGCAATTAGCTTTAACCGGATTCACCTCCTGCTTGGGACACTGCAAATAAACTCAAATTCAATGAACAGTAAGAGAACCAGAGATCTATGTATGGAAGTTAACACACACACACATTACAAATGTGAGCGAACAGCCAGACGTCGGAAGGTTTGAGAGCAGCCAGACATCAAAAAGTGTGCAAACAGCCAGACGCTAGGTCAGCGTTTCAAGCCAAGCAAATCGTGGGACCAGGCACTGCGATGGAAGCCGACACCACCGTGTGAGCGTCGCCGATCATCCATCGTGGGACACAATTGTGTCAAGGCCAATGTTTATCGACTTCGAGCAATTAGGATAGGTTAAGGAAAGTAGTTTAGTTTTAATGAAAGCAGTAATCGAAGCAAGATCGGATTTGAATTTAAATAAAGTCCCTCATTGAGGGAAAATAAAATAAAAAATGGTCTTTGTCTTTAGTTAGCATCCCACCACTTGTTAATAGATCACAAAAAAGACCAGCCAGTTTCAAGTGCATTCCATCTACCGGGTCCTAGTATGATTATGGCGATTCGTACCTACCATGATGGGCAAAGACGCATTGAGTCAAGTCATCTCTCGCAGACTCTGTTGCAGAAACTGCATTATTTTTTTTTGTCTATTTCATTTTAATTCATTTTTATTATAGAATTCATAACAAGCTTATATACAAGGAAGAAAAAAATTCTTAGAACTAGTTGGACGAACAGTGTTACTTATTCTAACTTACTGACCCTTGGCGGGTACCCTAAGCTAAACTTAATCGTAGTCTATGTCTTTCGACTTAACCTAACATCGATTCTACAAAAATAAAATTTAGACAGGGCTGATATATATTAAGAAAGAATTGGAAAAACTTAGTAACAGTACATTTTTTTAAAAGATTTTTTAGCTTTTAGAAGCTAACTTACATTCTACCCTAAAATAAAACTAACACACTAGCTTAAGCTAATCTACGTATACATAAATATACACATTTGTACAGCTGTATGTATACATATGCGTATACGCATATATCCTTATATACATAATGCATATATATCGCTTTATATATATATATATATATATATCTATGCATTTTTCCTTTTTTTATTTTTATTTTTTTTTTGGTTTTTTTTTATTGTAATTAACGTATATATACAGCTTACTCACTACCTTAAGATATGTAAGTCGGCCATAGGTAACAGCATATCAATGCATAAAATCCGCTGCAAAACGTGGATCGACTACTCCCCATGAGGGGGACTGAACTACCCTTTCTAACCGAGGTCTAATGGGTTCGACGCTGGAGTTCTCTCGCTCCCCAGCCACCAGAACTTTCGATGTTGCATAACAACATCCAGCACATCCCGCCTAGATACCGCCGTACTGAACCGGAGGAGACCGTCCTCAGTTCGTTGTGCGACGGAGCGGTCGTGGTTGAGTCGCCCATCCACAGATGATCTGGCGATGTGATAGATGAGCGGTACCGCATTTACGTATTGTATCAGACTATGCTTATCCAAATGGAGGAATGCTTCTGGCGTACGAAGCCGTTCTGTCGCACCTCGTGGGATTAAAGATTGGGTAGTAAGCCCCGGAGATCAGATTGTTGACTAAGTTCATCCCTCTGGCAGTATGACCATCAACTTTACCAGGAAATTGTCCACTCTTATCAGGTTCGCCCTGTTGTATAAGACCTCATTGGAATAGAATTTTCTGTACTGGGGCTCTGGAGTTCGATAGAGGCGAAGACAAGCCCTAAGAGAAGCCCTCTCAAACAACTGAATCTTTTCCATTAAGCTTGCACTCACGTTGAGGTGAGCTTTGGTCGGATGAGGGCCATGAAGCAGATAACCTTCACCCTCGCATCGAGTGGCTGTTGGCATCGTGCCTGTTGTAAAACCGTGACTTTGTAAGGGGAAAAACGCCTCGAGCCCTGGTCCGAACAGTATCTACTTGTTTGTTAAAGTGTAGATACTGGTTTAGCCAGATCCGAGGGTATCTGATTACAGTCCTTTACGACAGTGGGTGCTCGTGTCGCCCAACGAACGAGAACTTTTGCCAATTCTTTTACGTATCCGTCGAGGTCTTATACAGCGGTGTCATGAACAGAATGGTATCCGACTTCTCGAAGTTGATTTTCAACTTCAGTCATCGCAATTTCTCATGAGTGAGCCGAAGTCACCATGTAAGAGAGAAGTGATTTCCTCGATCTGTACACGATCAAGTCATCGGCATACGCGTGAGGAAGAGAACTTATCACATCGCTCAAGTAAATGTTGAACAAGATCGGCGAATTAACGCCACCCTGTTGGAGACGATTTTTAACTTGAAATATACCTGTCGAGGTCACGTTGCCATTCTTGACGACGAACCGTCTGCCGGTAAGCACGTAACACACAAACTGCGGAGACACAACAGTGCCGGTTCATAAACACCAGACGAACTGTCAAATGCTTGTACAAAATGGCGCTCGAAACCACCTTCTCGTTGACCACCCTATAATTATGCGAATTGAATCAAAAAACCCCCGTCTTCTCACACAGCAACCATTCGCAGTGATCTGGTAATTAAGTAAATAAAACCAATCACTGCCTGCCGTTACGACCCTTATGAGCACGAAGAGGAATTAATTCGAATTGTTGAAGAGGATGCCTGCCTTTTAATTGGAAATCGCTTAATCAATAGAAAAGTACAAATTTATGAACGAGCAATGAAGACCAGACCTTCGAGAGCCGACCAGCTATGACCTCTTAAAATGGCAACTCATTGGCGGCGCTTTGAACGATTACCCTATTTTTATTTATGCAGCACAGCCAGGTGGAAATAATTCAATCAAACCGTCACAAAGGATCCAATTAGCCCCTCCCTGGGCTTCGAAATGAGACTCCTCATTGGAAGGTCAATGGCAGTGCTGGAGGAGTTGGGAGGACGGCTTAACATCCAACAAAACAGTCCTCAAGAGTTGAACTTCGTTGACGAGATGAACCGCAGGGGAAGGGGTTGTGTTGGCAATGATTAGTTTGAATATGAGCAAGCGGCTGACTGAAGTGGAGGCAAATGCTCATAATTCACGAGGTTGTCATGTGATGAATGCAAGGCTTTTTTTTCAGCATTCAAGTGGCATGGAGCTGGTGACGGATTTGAGGACAGATTTGTTTCCTCGAAAGGATGCTCGAATAGCCTCTTGTGACTTTGCAAAGCTTAGACGGGCACTGATTGTGAAATCTACGCTCCGTATTCGCAGAAATACATCAATTACAAGCTGTTCGAGTGCCGTGCAAGTAAAATGATTAGGATCGACTAGTAAGACTGCCACCGTGACTCATTCATGCGCCTAATTCACAGATTAAACTGAACTCATGCATAAAAAGAACTTTCAAAAGGATTAATCAGCAATGGAAGGAGAAGATGAAGGCGCACGGTTTGAAACTTAAATTCCAAGTAGTGGAGGTTGTCAACAATGGCAATTGAGGGCAGCTAAACTCTCTCAATCTATCAATGTACACTCTCCTGTTACAAAATGACAAAATGAGAAACTCTAATCAGATCAAAAATGAAAACAAGATTCAACTCAAATCATAACTCTGTGCCACCGAAGTGCTCAACACAGTTTGAGTTTGACTCCTCGTATTGGACACAGAATCATAAACATCTCTAAAACAAAATTCCATGTGCATGTGTTGGATGACTACAAGACCTCAGCTGGAGGACAGACCGACAAGCGGTCATGCGCTCCAGTAGCACGAAAATAACGCAGACTCATTGAAATTGTACTCGAAATCGCGGGATACGATTGTTTTTTTCATCGGATCGTGTGGTGGAAGTATAGATTGTGGGGGATCCAGTTCAGTGCGGACTGGGGGAAGTGAGTGCAACACATTTCAATGAATTCGTTGTCGTAAGTGGCTTATATGAGCCGCTAGCTTGCTGCAATTTTCAGCACATATATACAAAAAGGAATTCTTCTTGGTATGCAAAATGATGAGGATTGAATTATCGAGTTTTTTATCGAATAAAATCTCAACAATAATTATTTCAATAATTCTTATTTACGATTTTAATTGTTTTCTCCATGAAACAATCTATCTCTTTACGAACTGCCAAGCTGAATTCCCAAAACACAAAAGAGGCAAACGCGATCCACAAATTCACGATCAAAAAATTTGCAGTGAAGTGTGGGTTTGCTCAAATTGTACCCATTGCTCTCTGCGAATGAGAAAACTCCACATGTATGAAATGTCAGAGTTTGCGAAGTATGATCATATGAATGGGCCTGTATTGCTGACACTGCGTCGTGAATTTGTGGATGGCGTCCGCTTCGTCTGTGTATTGCGTTATCAGTTTGACAGTTCGCAAATAGAATGATTTTATTTAAGATACCTACCTTAAGAAAACTTTTCGAAATTTTTGTCCATTAAATCAAACTCCATAATGCGAGAAGTAAACGAATTTAAAGGGAATTAGGTGTGATAACAAGAAAAACATAATACATAATAATCGATGCCTCGAATTCGATACGTTCCAAACTTAACTAAATGCCTTGACAAAGATAGGATTTCGTACTAAAAAAAACAGTTGATTCAGTTTTATTTGAACACGCGTCAAAGATGGACATCAGCAAAGAGAAAATACGCCATATTTTACACTTTTTCTTCGATAAAGCCGAAAACACAAGACAGGCGGGTGATAATATGATGATGATAATGCTTATGGTCCTGATACTGTTACAGTGAATTCTGCGCAGTTTCGGTTCCGTCAATTACGTTTCGGTTTCGATGTCACAAATACACCAAGACCTGGTATTCTGATTTTTGAAAATGTCGATAAAAGCATGACAATTGTCGAGACTCACTGTTTAGACACAGTTTAGATTATCCAGCAGTTTAACATTGCACAAAAACCGTTTGGAACTATTTGAACAAGCCTGGATATAAAAAGAAGCTTCATGTATGGGTACCACACACGACAAAGAACTTCATGGACGGAATTTCCATCTGCGAATCACTGCTGAATCGCAAAAACATCAATACATTTTTGAAACGAATGGTAATTGGTTATAAAAAGTGAATCACTTACGATAACGTCAAGCGAAGACGGTCGTGGTCGAAAGGAAGGCCTTGCTCTTCTTCTCAAAATGGCAAGAAATAATCAGGTTTACTGCGGCAAATACAGCCTTAAATTCGGTGTAAAAATAATGGATTACTTTTTACTTTTTAGCAGCAGGTCATATACCCAACTTTCATAATTTGAAACTTGTCAATTGTCGTAGCCGACGTCGACGTAGCACCGACACAACACAAATTACAGGAAGGAGCTGAATAATAGCTATCTACTGCATTTTTTTTTTCTAATCCTTCTACCTGGCTCTAAAGACGTGCAGAAGTCTTATTTCACATTCCCTCTGCTCCTGTAGCACACTCACCACTCGAATGAAAGTCACTAGTAGTCGACTTCTTTGTACTAAGGTCAGCTAAGCAATGTCAGCTCATTTTCAGTAGGAGTTACCCAATCGGCGTGGACCCGACTGGCACTTTGCAGTAGAATTGGATGGGACCTGAAATTTGATTTAAATGGCGGAAAAGCCTAGTGACAGCAGAAAGGTGGTGTCGTTCGCAACGACATCCCAAGCAGAAGCATGAACCATAGACCTGAATCTCTGATAAATCATAGAGTCTGCAAGAAGAGGAACCTGTTGGCAACTAGACCTCGAGTCCACTGCTGTAGATAGAACGATCCACAGATAGACCACTTAACTTGCTGAGTTTACACATTCCACAAATACTGCTAAATGGCATAGGTTATCATTTAATTTTGTTAGTTCTGCGTCTAATGCTTTTCGTTGAACTGAAGGGATCTCGATTCGGCTTTCTTACAGCACTCTTGACCAAATTGATTCCCCGCTGGTGGAACAACGCAACAGAGGAAGACGCATTTTGCGAAAGAGATCTGGCAACTTGGCGTGTGTAATTAAAGGCAACTGCTAGCTGGAGTGGATGGGTTGTTAAAGGCCAGGCCCATTCCGCACAGTAGCGCCATCAGAAGAATAAACTTACTTACTTTTCAGGCTAGCTATTCATGCAGTGTCCGAGCCTGAGCGATAGTTGCTTTCCATTGTTGAGAGTCCTGGATACGCTGCTTCCAGTCATCAAGACCAAATTGTCTTGCATCCGCGATTACCTGGTCTTTATACCGGAGGTTCGGTCTTCCTCTCCTTCGTGAACCAGGAGGCTCGGATTCGAAGACCTTCTTAGCTTGAGCATTGTTGTCCATGCGCTGTGGCCGAGCCAGTGCACTCGATGGAATCTTACCTTCCGGACTACATCCACATCCTGTTACAGATTTCGCCGTTGTACGTTCTCCTCCATTAGCCTTCCTCGGAGACGGGACCATATATCCGACGTAGAATTTTTCTTTCGAAGGCACCGTGAATCAACTCCGCCGATTTGTTTATCGTCCAGATTTCGATATATCAGAAAAAGTAGAAGGTAACTCAAAAGTGGAAAGTAATCAGTTTCGATGGTCTAATCGAGGCTCAAAGTTTGAAACAGATTTTTAAAACAGTTGAATTCTGAGAGACTTTGAGAAAGAATATCCGTTTTCTTTAACTCTAACTGTTGGCTGAGGCCTAGGGCCACAAGAAGAAGTTTCTGAGTTGATTCTAGGAGATTTCCGAAATATAACATTCTGGATGCTTCTTTCGTCAGTTACTCACGCCATGCCAAGCCAAACCAAAAGCCACTCAAACACCCGCTCATTCATGTCGTCTGAGAAGCACATTTTTCCCCCTATCTGCTAACCTCTCACATGTGTGTGCGACCGCATAAACGATCTTCCAGAACCATATGGCTTCAGCGAGGGGAAGCGCGTATCAAATCAGAATCGGCTCCAATCTGCGCTGGTAGTTGTGTATCCCAAATTAGAACACTGTGGAAGAGTAAATTGAATCTCATTCCGACAGATACTGGAGTTAGTGCAGTCAGATTCCGCGAATATTTGCTCACTTTCCCTGTCATTTCTAGTCAAAGTGAATAGTCTTTCGTTTTTCCCGTTTGTTCTGTAATTGAAATGAATTCGGTGTGAGCAGATTCATGTGCAAGTGACAATTGGGTTCTCTTCCGTGCAGTGATAACGTTCATCATCGACAAGTTCCGGTCACGTAGGTGCGGTTGTGTGTGATTTTTTGTTTATCTTGGGTCAATTGTGGGATGTCACGATGATCTGTGTTTTGTTGGTGACAGTGGCATCTGTCAAAACTGACGTGGTTTTTGAACATTTGATTAGAATTCAATGAGGGATTAATTTTCTTCAGAAAAAGCTTATTCTTGATTCGAACTCGAGGCGGATTTGTTTAAATAAGAACACATCCTTGCACATGGTGAACCGCTGCCATAAACCGAGGAGAATTTTGCATTCTGTTGGTAAACAGGCGGACCTTTGCTGTGTGCTTTGTAGCGCGTAGGGTTGATGTCCTAATGGACTTTAGTTTCGAAAGGTTTTCGAGTCCTATTAGTCATTTGACTAGTTGGGATGCCAGATGTCTTTTTTTTGTGAATGCGCTAAATTTCCACGGCCCCAGCCATTCACATACATAATTCACAGAGCTCGGGAATGCCCCTACATAGCTTCTGCATCTGCAGCCTGCATTCTTCTGCCACTCTCCACTTGGAGCTAGCGGAATTGGGGACTAGCGTGCTCCATGTTTGCCGATTCGGCTAGCCTCACTCTTTCGAGCCTTAGCTCATTCTGCACGCTTGATAAAAACGAGCGTTTTACGTCGTAGACTGCTTTAAGTGAGTCTTCGTGCGCTTGTTTGTCCGGAATGAATTGCTTGTCCTTTTTTCCCTTTTTCGAACAGCTAACGCCCGGTTTCTCATTCGCCTTAGGTAGACGCGATATTTTACCCGCAATAACACAGACCTTCGTCCGAAATTGTTCGGCAATCGCTAAATAACTTTTTATCGCGCAAAGCCTGTATATTGCTGAAAGCTTCTTTGACGTCTCCTTGGTAGCGAGGGCTCCCAGCATAGACTGGTGATACATATTGGAGGATCTGTTGATGTCTGTTTCTTTGAAGGTCTCCTCCGAAGTTCAATTGTTTCTCTTTGGGTGACAGTAAAATATTTCACTCCAGCCATCGCGATCGCTAGAGCTTAAGTACAGGCGCTTATGTCTTATGTTTAATTCATAAAGATGTTTCACCTTCATATTCTTTCTGTCATGGAATCTTAGTTCAGGAGTCAGATAGGATCTTTCAAACGAAAATAAGTTAATTCACGCAAAGTGCAGGTCTACGACAATCCAATCAGAGAAAATTCGTCGTTGAGCGTGACCTGCTGACTACTGGATTTATTAACCCGTTTGCCGGACATCTTTAATGAAAAATGATGGATTAGTGGATAATTTTATGGAAAAGCCAATCTTGACACAGAGTATGGGAAAGCCAGATCATTGTGCCTGAGATTTTCAAGGCTATTGGCAGGATCAGACATCTTTTGTCGAAACTCCGTGTGGATGATCATCTCTTATCCTGTGGATTATAGACAACCTTTTGAGCCTTTCAATTAATGTTGTATTGGGTGGGTTCAAATCGGATATCCAGAAAATATATTTTGGCGCTCCCCAAGGTTATCTTCTGTCTCCGACACACTTTCTCACTTCTATGAACTTTCTGCTTGCAATCCACTCCACTTCTTCCCTGATGACAGTATTCTCAGCTTTTCATAGTTGTAGCAAGAATCACTGCCCTGGCCCTTCGGCAAGGTATATAAGCACACCTATCTAGCTATCTATATATGAATGGCGCTTGTGGCCATGAAACTCGCAACATCTTCATCCTTGAGGTCCTTGACATCTGTTGGCGTTCACAAATTTTTGGGAAATGTAAAGGCTTGCCCAATCGATGAAAAGAGCGGTATACCCCCTCAGAGGGGCTTGCATACACCCACCCTGAGCTTGAGTACAACACTCAATTTCGGGCCAGGTGCTCCCAAGAGACAGCAATATCGCACAGTTTTAACCAGATTTTGTTCAGTTGCGCTACACGAACTTCTTTTTGGGCTTTCCCAACCCATTATTTGCCACAGAATGCAATCCACAATCATTCGTCTTCTCCCGTTTCCACCTCTACACCTTCTATCAAAGCTGTATCTTACCTCCGAAGACTTAAGGGTTTCCGTCGTGCTCCAGAATTAAAAAAAATATATATAGTAGTTAAGATTAGATCCATTTATCACCTGGAGTACTAGGCCGTGCGTCACAACTGGATCTAAGGAAATGCGGTGCGCAAGTTTATCCAAGCCCCATTACGAATTGTACCAAAGGCCACTTCTTTTTAAGCGTAATATGGCCCGCAGAAAACCCTCCATGCTGCGGATATCAACGGAACGTTCCACAGTAAACCAGCTGTCGAATTTCTTCATCGCCACAAAACCGACCGTGTTCTATCTTCTGATTTGATCCGAATCTTGCTGAAGTCCACCTTTAAATTGTCATCTCTTTCTTGTTTCTTTTCAGTACCATTCCCTCAAACATGAAATACCTCCTCTTGGCAACGTTATTTCTCGGCATCCTAGTACACTACATTGATGGAGCTCGGATTCTTGGACTTTTTCCCTTTCCAAGTCAAAGTCACTTCAACGCTGTGCAAGTCCTGCTCACAGGACTCGCCAAAAACAATCACAATGTAAGTTAATCTCAAAAAGCAGCCTCTCTGTAATGAGTTAACGAGATTCTTTTTCCTCTAGGTGACTGCAGTCAGCAGCTATCGTTTGTGGGATAAAAAGGACAACTATCAAGAGATTATCATTCCGACCTTTGACTTTTGGAGTGTTGGTAAGTGTGACGCTATCAGAAGGAAAAGAAGTCATTCATGAGATAGCGAGGGCTTACTTCAATTCAAAGCACTTGATGCGTGCAAAACAGGTTGTGGGTGAAGTGAATCAATTTATTTATTTGATTGATTGATTATCTCACATGTGCAACAGGGTTTCCACGAGCCCTTGGATCCAATCTTTTTCAAATGCGGCAAAAGAAATAAGTCTCCAACAAGAAATAAATCGTTTCGGTCGAATTTATAACTTCCATTTCCCTAACCCCTTTATACGCAAAAATCTGCATTGACCCGTGTGTTACATCAACGAAAACGTCCATATGTCCTCTCCACGAATCTTGACTCAACTTTCACTGAGCCACAGTAGAATCAAATCTTAATTGCCACATCTAAATGTATGCCCAGTCTCAGACTCAATTCGAACCTGAAAGATGTGAAAAAGCCCAAGGATCCCTCGGAAACCCACAAAAACTATTAACAGCTTCCAAAGTTGTAAGACCAAGCCATTCATCTTCAGACTTCACTTCTCTGTGACCACCATTCCTGCTCAACTCCTTGTGAACGACGGACTTACTTTTTTTTTTTGTTCCAATTCCAGTGCAACACGAACTTGGCGTAAAGAACATGTTCGAAGCGGAGCGCGCCTCTTCACAGGACATTCACAGGGCCCTCCGCACAGCAGGCGTTGCCCTCACCGAGCACTTTTTGTCGCAACCCAAGTTCAAGACGCTGCTAGAGCCCGCCGATAAGTTCGACTACGATCTCATAGTTGTGGACCTCTTTCACACCGAGGCACTGCTCATGCTCGGGGAGATCTTCCAGACGCCCACGGTTGCGATAAGCTCCTCGAATTTCGAAAACTACATGACCTCCCTGGTGGACTACAACGTGCCCAGTGCGTGCTCGCCAATCGATTTCGAAGCCTACACGCCGGACATGCCGTTCTCCCAGCGGATCTCGAACATCTTCGCATGTGGCGAGCGCAGGAATCAACGCAAACAAGACCTCCTCGCACAAGACAAGCTCGCCAGCAAGCATTTCACTTCTCCCAACGGTGAGTATCCCGCAGCCACTGTCCGTCTCCGAGGCTGACTTCAGCTCCTTTCAGGGAAACTGCCCCCGCTTGCCAAGGTTCAGGCACAAACCGCCGTCACGCTTTTGAACAATTATCCTCCGCTCATGGTGCCAAGACCGACGCTGATGAACATCGTCCCGGTTGGAGGGATGCACATCAAGCCAACGCAAGACATCCAGTGGAACATCAAGAGGTTCCTAGATGATGCTAGGGATGGGGCTGTATACTTCAGTCTCGGCACAGCTCTCAAGTGCTCAGATCTGCCCCAGGAGAAAATGACCGCGCTTCTGACGGTCCTGGGCAAGCAAAAGCAGAAGATTCTGTGGCACTGCGACAAGGAGAACGTGGAGAATCTTCCCAAGAATATGCTGCTCCAGAAAATCGTCATCTCCAGCGATGTCCTGGCTCATCCGCATGTGAAGTACTTCATCACAAGCGGGGGCCTCCTCAGTCTGCAGGAAGCCATCTACAGGAACATCCCCATCCTCGGCATCCCAGTGTTCCACGATCAGGTACGTCCCCCTCTTCACGGCCTTACACCAGCAAATTAATTGTTGTCCCTTACAGCACCTGAATGTCAAGACCGTCGAGAAGCTTGGCATCGGCATAAATCTGGACTTCTCCAACCTCACAGAGGCTTCCCTCGCATGGGCTCTGGACAGACTCCTCACCGACCACTCTTTCCTGGATAACGTCCGCGAAGTTTCCTCGAAGTTCCGAGAAAGGCCATTGGGAGCGGTTCAGACGTCGCTCTTCTGGATCGAACACGTGCTGAGGCATAAGACTGCGGATCACCTGAGGACGCCCGGCACCGACATTCCCTGGTACCAGCTGCATCTGTTCGATCTGGTCATCCTCATAGCTCTGGCCAACGCCGCCGTCCTGCTGGGCGGCTACGCGGTCTACAAGGTGGTAGGCATACTCTTGAAGAGGCGTGAGGTGGAGAAGCTTTACACAAAGATTCGGTAAGCTTGAATAAACGAGACTGCATAGAGATTGGCGTGTGTTGTTGTTTTATTTGGCAAGTGGCGGAACCTAGTAGAGGACAGCCGGGACTGAGGTTGTGTAACAGAAATCAATAAGAATTTTGGTTGAGGCCAAGGTCCACTCCGAAGAAAGAAGAAGAAGGATTCATTCTGTCATCAGCGCCTAAGTCTGTCTAAACCAAGTCCCTGTCAAACTTAATCCAAACCAGCTACGAATCCACGCATTCGGGAATTCATCTTATTTGCCTTCCACATGCTTTGGATTACCCTCGTCTGCCTGTGCCATCATTTTGTCTCCCCGTGAAGTCATATTTTTACACTCGCTAGCAGATGTGTTCGTTCCAAGAATCGCCACGTGAGTCGATGACATTACATACTGTCACCATGAAATTCGAATGACGTGCCTCGCAGAGTTCAGTCATCCGCGAGCATGCTGCCGATACACATTCGCAAATACGAAAAAGGTTCAGTTTCACTATGCCGAAAATCACACGTGGTTATGCCGTGCCGGAGGGAACGTGACCAAAGGCAGTGACGTTCGTTCATGGCTCTGCAATCGAACTAATCTCGTTATGACGGTGAACCCCTGACACCCACGTGGCTTTGGTTCTGTTCAGCAGGATGTTGGATGAAAGGACCAAAATCCTCTTATGCATACTGGCTATTGTCGGAAACCTGTGCAAGGGAGAGACAATCGTTTCAACGGATTACATTTTTATTTTGGGTGACGCTCAAGTGGAAAATGGACTAAGGCCTACCTTCGCGAGTGGAGGAAGACGCACAGGCATTTGCCCATTCCGAATTTGGCGATGTTTGAGAAGCTTTTTCTTGACATGTTTTGCTCCCTGTCGGTGACTCAAGTGAGATGCCGTGAAATATGAAGGTAATCTGTGCTGGAGTTTGATTTATGGAAGTCTGCGAAGGACGTGACGCACTTACCGTCGTACAGTGCACCATGGCGACCACGACAAAGGATTAGAGCGGTTGGAAATACCGGCTGATACTGGTAAAGGCTCAGAGTGCTGTTGACGTCCAAGTACGGTTAATTTCGTGCATATTTGTTGTGAACCCACTTATTATTGCCAATGTAGATTAGAAACTTCAAAGACTGATATGGCGTCTCATTCAGGCATAAGCGTCTGCACTTAGCCTCTATCAACGAACTCCTACTCTCACCTCCACATGGTGAAATCTGTGAGCACCTTCGATCGAATATGGGGTAACCAACACCCGTGGGATGTTTAGTGTGCCTGCACCAGGGCTCAACTCCCTTTATGGATGTGCGACGGAGGAGCTGGAAAACTGTCTGGCCAACGGCGGCATCCGAAACTCCAGTCAGAAGGAGCTACCTGGTGCGCAGTCCTTGTAGAGCTACTTTCGACATTTTCGGAGCACAGGTCTAGAAGGTTCTTTCAAGGCCAGGTCGGGGCCTTGGAATTGAGATGGCGGCGGAAGATCCCTATTATTTTAGGCACAACGGCGCACAGTGGTCCTGCAGTGGAAATAAATACCCGAAGTGACATATTTTTCCCGGCCAAATGGTTTATGTTTTTCGATTCTACAAATATGAGAACCTAGAAAGCCAAAGTTTTGTACCGTACCAAAATTTTGTACATCCGTTTGGCTGTACCGTTACCTCAAGGTTGGGACTTTGAAAATTAAAATGTACATTGGAACCTAAAGTAAAAAGTTTTTAAAAAAAGTCATACATCTTGCTTTCAAGCTGCGTTTTCAGTTTTTCAATATAGCTTACCAATTTTTTAAACCAGGCTTTTAAGTAAAGGCACATTTTGAGAGGTGCATTTCAATGTTTGATGGACTGTATTCACGGGTTCAAAAGTTACAGATTTATTTCCAACTCTCGCATACAAAGGGACCACTGTGGCGGCGCTCACAGCCTCAGCGAGGTTACCGACACTGGATAAACCCGGACCCTCCGCCCGAGGGTAAAAGAATAGGGCCTGGCCTGCCAGTTGAGGGTTGTGCGTGAGGTTAACTCCCTCACCACGTAAAAAATTGTATAGTTCAGAGACATCCAACTGCCTCGGATACGGACAGAATTAATGTTGACGACCCCAGCAAACGATACAAGGACAACGATTTGCGGTTCTGCACGTGAAATGTTAGGTAGTCAAGCACTTCGTCTACCTCGGCTCCGCAGTAAATATTACAAACAACATCAGTACCGAGATCAAACGCAGAGTAACTCTTGCCAACCGCTGTTTCTATGGGCTCAGGGCTGCCTGTCCAGCTGTGTTTTTTTGCAAGCGTATATACGCTTAAAGTTCAATTTGCATGTAAAATACACTAACAACAAATCCTATATCCGCTTAAGTTACTCATCATATCTATCGCCGCTTATGAAATAAGCGCGGGTAAGAACAATGCTTCCAATCATTATTTTCCGTGTGTTCATTCCTGAATTTATCCATTCATTGTTTAGGTTGCTGTATGTGGTTTACATTTGCAGGTGTGGTTGATGTATTAGATAATAAGTATGCAACTGTTGGTATAACTACAGTGTCTCTGCTATACATTCCGTTTATGTCTCGTAATCCATTATTTTCATTTGATGAACATTATTTTTATTTTATAATTATTTAGTGTATTTTGCTTTTAAAGTGATGGTCACGCTACACAGTCAAAAAACGAAGATTGTGCCTATTAACGATCAACTTACACGATTCCACCCCCTGACTGTCACAATTGTGATAAATATCGTCGGTGCTGCCAAGATTTTATGATGAATTATTAAGCGCCGAAGATCGAACACGAAAAACTAATTAACGCAGTTCTCCAGTAATGAAGAGATATATAACTGAATGTTTCCACATAGTACATGCAATTTTAATAAAAATTTCTTGACGAACTAGCATTCCTTATTCCTGCATGTCTAATTTAAAAAAAAAGATGAACAATCATTCATTATTCAAAAAATTTTAATTTTATTTTAGTTTTAGTGTATTTTCTCATATTTTAGTGTATTTTCCTTAATTGATTCAAGAAATATTTCACCCTTTCTGATTTGGCTTTAATTTGTAAGACGTACATCCGCCCCAAGCTCCGCCCAAGACCACCCTGCACCTACTTGATAGAATCCAAAAGCGAGCGATAAAATTTATAGGAGACAATAATAACGCAGATTCATTAGACTCGCTCGAACATCAACGTTCCGTCTCTTCTTGTCTGTGTTTTATCGTTATTTCAAAAAACGATACTCAAGTGAGTTAGCCAACTTTCATTCCTCCATTCCTCCTTTCCATGAATTCACACGCAATACCCGTATCGCCAGGAATGCCTCCTTTTTAAAAAACGACTGGATGGCGCAGTTGGTAGAGTGCCTGCCCCTGGTTAGCGGGGTCCCTGGTTCGAATCCCAGTGAAAGCAATGTTAATACGATTTTATCTGGTTTTCAAATCTGGTTCAGTTACCATTTGGCGTTGGGATCAAATTAACTGCACGGATCAAATCACTGCAGTAGTTTCGGGTCACTGACAATGTTCAAAGAGTATTCCTGTCTAGAAAAAGCTTCTCAAATTCGCTATTCAGAGTCGGCAGTCCCTTCCACTCGTGAAAGAACAATAGCACTAGCACGCACAACACGAATGGTTGCTAAGAAGCTAGGCCCAGGTCTACCTCGGACTGTCCGCGCCACCCATATTATTATTATTATTATCACTGCAGTAGTCAATCAGTATTAGTAGTCTGACTATGGGTATCACAATGGACCAATATGGTTTAAGTGTGCTGGTGAATGTACTAGCAGCCCGCCTACCTAACCTAACCTAAGCCTACTTTCGGACGGACAGTTAAATTCAGAGACTCGTTCTTCAGCCGCACTGCACGAATATGGAATGCTCTTCCCAGACTAATATTTCTCACAGACTACAACCCGCAGATATTTAAGACCAATGTGCACAGGTACCTACTCTCCCTTTCTCCCTCTATACCTTCGGCCCGTGCTGTGTCTTGACCCCGTACACATAAGGGTATTAGCAATCCCTTGAGCACGCTCAAATTATAAAAAAAAAACAAACAAAGCTGACCTACGGATATTGTGTGGAGCACTAACAAGTCACGAAACATGTAACTACCACTTCCATAAAATGGGTCTTGTTAGTACAGAAATCTGTTGACACTGTGGACAGGCGAAAGAAACTATAGACCATATGAATCTACTGATCATGGCTTGCCCGTGAAAGATTCAAAATGATAAATAAAAAACCAAAAACTTAACAATAAAAGATAAATATTGTTTTTTGCAGATTGTTATTTATTAAATATTATTTCGATCATTATCCAAACTTCATGACCATAGGAGAGAGAGTTAGAATAAATACTGAGTTGAAAACCATTAATTTGGGTTTGACACTAAGTTATTATACTGACCCTGCTTGGCAAATACTACAAAAAAGTCCACGAGATAATTGAAATTCTTCACCTGCTTGAATGGGGGTCCTCTAACTTGAGGACTGTTTTCAACAGGCGTTCTGAAAATAACCATAACCGCTGATTAGTCCACGTTATATATATAGTTTCCTAGGAAATATCACAATTTCAAAATTGTCGCTCTTATTTCGAAAAGATCTTCTCATTTTACTACTGAATCAACACTACAGTTAATTTTTGTAACAATTAGTAAAACAATTTTATTGTTGCACACTATAAGCAGAGTGTAAGACATACACTCTTCCAACACATTCCCTCATGTTGACTTTTTCAAACGAGTCTCGATACATGTCAGCCAACATGACGCAAATAAACACAAATCACGGAAGCCATCTTCCTTTCTCAAAAAATTGTGCCTGCACTGAAGACGTGTTTGGATACTATTTTAGTATTTTTACAGGTAAAATGCGGTTAAAATTGATTTAATTTATGAACATGTCGTCGCTCTAAGAAATGCTCAACTAATTTACTTAAAAGTTCATCAATTACTCAAGCAATTTCGGTGAAATTCACACACGTGTATCTAATCGTGATTCTTCTAGGTTAGGTTTGACGTTTATAGTGAACATCAAAAAAAGTTTATAGTGATAGCATTTTAAAATTGAATTTCTCTGAGCGACAAAATGTTAATTCTTTCTTGTGCAATTCATTTCTCGTTTCTTCAAATGCTAATTGAATTTTTATTTCTCACAGATCGGCAACAATGTCTGCATCAACCGCAACAATTCGCACCCGAAAGTTCATGACAAACCGTCTGCTATGCAGAAAACAAATGGTTTGTGATGTCCTCCATCCTGGCTTGGCTTCAGTGAACAAGAAGGACATCCGCGAGAAACTCGCCACCCTTTACAAAGTTACCCCAGACGTTTGCTTTGTCTTCGGTTTCAGGACAAACTTCGGTGGTGGCCGATCCACTGGCTTTGCCCTGATCTACGATACATTGGACTTTGCCAAGAAGTTTGAACCCAAATACCGATTGGCCCGTCATGGACTATTCGAACAGAAGAAACAGACACGTAAACAACGTAAGGAACGCAGAAACAGAATGAAGAAGGTCCGTGGTACCAAGAAGGCCAAGGTTGGACAGGCTGCCAAGAAGTAAACTAGTTTCCTCTGCGTACGAAATGATTTTTTCCACTACAAAAGTTCTGGTTTACTTTTGGGTTTAAAAAGTAAATTTTTATTAATAAAAACAAACTTTTAAAAGTAAGTTATTGATAAATCTGTTTTTATTGTGCTCATATTGTGTGATGGGTGTTGGTCTGGAAACTGACGCGGTGAACTTGTTTGAACTTGTGAGGCCAGTCGTTTATTTTCAAACATCGATCGTTGTAATATGATTTGTTGCCGAAGGACAGTAAAGTAACATCAATTGGGTTTGATGAACAAGCTTAAATCGATGAGTTGTGGACATCAACAGGGTTATAAGACATTACCAATGCGACCATGTCTCCAAACAAGTCCGAGGTGCACCAGACCCTAGCTTCTACAACAACAGCAAAAAACCAGGCTTGGGAAAGTATTGTCTTAAACACAATTGTCGTCACTGGTTGCACCAAGTGGAAGCATTTTCGGTTTTTATGTAGATTTCCTTTGTTCCACTTAAGTGGATATTATACAAGCAATTGCCACATAAATCGAAAGAAAATAAGACAGTGTTCGTTACTGCTCTTCTTCAAAATAAGAAGCATGACTGGCTTGGGTGTATGGTTAACTAACTCTCCCGCAGATAGGACCAGCGATCGCCATTCCCTAAACTTTAATGAGATGGACAAAATTGATAAAACTGAACATGGCGTCCTGTAACCCGATGTTTATGATATCTTCCAATACAGGTGCCAATACAGGTGACTTCCTATAACTTATCAATAAAATCATTTTGCTGGTCTAAGTCCACAACACTTAGACCAACATGGAACTCTTCGAGCAATTGATAAGCGTGAGAATTAAGCACATCTTAAAATAAAATTTGAGTTTTTAAGATGCAGTCAAATTCAAGATAATTGCAAAAACCAAGTGTTGATTGCTTTGAGCTTCACAAAATAAATCCGCTCAAATTCATAATAAAACTGATAAAGGTTCAGTAAGTCAGTGACCTAGGCTTCACCTTCCTGGAATAAGTAACTCTACACTTATAAATTGACTTCTCTCATTAATCGAATATCAGCTGGAAATCAATCCAGTTTCATTGTACATAGAAAAAAGGTAAACAATTCTAGTGAATTGCAAGTTAACCTTAACCCTTGTCAATGATTCTGTCATAGGAAATAAATCTTAATCAAATTATAATCTCGCCTATGCATCTTATTGACTGATTAGCTGAATACAATTAATTGAACGGTGTTATTTTAATCCAAGGGAACTAATATTCGTGTTCTCTAAAAGCCTTAGGTACCAGGATTTGGAAGCTGTAGAATGTGCTACTCCTTCTATCGGGCCTACAGTCCGGGGTGGACTTGGGCCTCAACCAACAAGCTTCTACAGCTGCCTGCAATATCACACCCGAAGTTGGTTGAGATCTTTCTCTATTTGTGTGCACCATGTAGTTTCAAGATCGCCCTCTGTGTATTGCGTTGTCCTACTCGTTCGGAGCCGAAGATTCTTCTGGTTGGAGCAGTGTTGTCCATTTGTTCTACATGGCCTAGCCTAAATGTGCTGATCCATAAATTCTAAAATTCTGCATCTGACTGACATTTTGTCTACATAACCTGACAAGTTTCGAAGTTAGGATATCCGATGCTGCCTTTGATGGCCATCGATCGGTATATTAATTTGCTGTCTTTTCGTACCTTCCTTACCCTCTTTGGATGCGATAGTGCCGAGGGCTGTGTCAGCGGTTCCCAAGCACAGGACGTAGGCCCGCAAAAATTATCTGGACCAGCTTCAATTACCCTCATACAATGGCGCATATATAGAAGCTCGCACCAAGTGCATAAAAGCCTAGTTACGGTACTGCTTTAGACTGCTAAAATTGTCTCCGTCCACTGCTTTTATTGACATAGCTCAAGACAAAAGGATAGGAAGAAAGAGAAAAGCCGTGAGAGCTGTACTGGATTCTGTTATTTCGAGGCAAGGCGACATTTATTTTTTATTCTCAAGCGCTTGTCACCAGACCAGTGAGTCAAAATTATGAAGAGTCTTACTATCATGTGAGCTAAGTTAACGTCTGGTTGTTCGCACACCTTTGGTACTGTATGTTAACTTAACTTAACGAACGCGCTAAATGTGTATTTTTTATGCAGCAAGGAGTTTTCGACTTTTGCGGATTAGATTGTGTTGTAATGCAGTTTAGACACGCTTGTTGCGATTAAGAGATAAATCTTGTGCTCGTCTTTTCTCCGACGTTAATTTCTATCAAACGGTTTCGATGACATAAATAGAAAGTCCGAGAGGCGTTACACACAACTACCTTGTGGACGCGATTGGCTGCTTACCATTTTTCTTCTTTATTTGGCTCTACAGTTCGGGTGGCCCTAGGCTTCAACCAACAAGCTTTTCCAGGCACCACTCTAGTTTCACACACCAAATTGGTTGCGGCCTGGATGCGCCAACAAAAATGTGGACGTCCTCTGTTGCGAAGAAGACTCTTACGGCCGAAGCTGAGTTGTCCATGCGCTTTTCGTAGCCCAGCCACGTATGGCTTTGGATCTGTAGACGCTTGACTAGGCTCATGTCACTGCAAAGCCCGTACAATTCGTGGTTGAACCTTCTTCTCCAATAACCATCAACGCAAAGAGGACCAAAGATCGCACAGAATTTTTATCTCGAAGAGACCAAGGACTTCCTCATCCGCTTTAGAGATTATTCATACTTCCGACTCGTACAGTAGGACTGGGATGGATAAGGCCTTATATAGTCAATTTGGTCTTTCGAAAGATGGCTCTTTTAGTATTGCCTCCGGAGCCCGAAGAAACAACGATTGGCAATAGTTACCCTGGGTTTGATCTCGGTACTGATGTTCGCACTGTTTAATGCGGATCCCAGGTTCTAATCTGAAATTATACATTTTCTTACTACTGCTCTTATTTATTCGCTTACTCAGGTGGCCTTATTCAAGCAGTCTGTAGTTTGTTTTGGACGAAGATAACCAGCATTATGATATTTTCCTAACTTAAGCTAATTTCTTTATCGCCTTTCGGAGTTGCAATAAGACAGTAGGTCCCATCCACTCGTGGCAGAACAATAGCACGGACAACACGAGTGAGTGCTTAGAAGCTAGGACCAGATTCACCCGGACTGTCGGGTCACCCACACATTATTAAGCTCATCACACTAATTTAGTCGAACCTCGGAATCGTACATCTTTGACGTCTATATAAGTCGAGAAAGTCGAAGGCTAGGTGAGTGCAAGAGCCTTCCATTACAGATTGCAATAAGCTATGCAATAAGCGGAGCTCAAATGTTAGCACAAAGATTGCAACATTGTTGACACCACAAGGAATTACAGTAACTAGTCATTGATTGATACGATCTAGCACGGTATTCCCCCTCTAATCGAATGTTTATTTCCTGCAAATGCCAAGGTCAACTTCAGTTATTTTTTACTTTAAACTAGTTTGTGCGCGCATTTTCAGAAAACACACTCAGTCTTTTGATTCGCATGTAAGTCCAGTGATAACCCCATCACTGAGAAGAGCTGACCCAGCACAAATGTAGAACCGCCATAATGCAAGTCAATCATCTAGTTGTGAAATTATTGATTTTCATTTGTTACTAGCTACATATTTTGTATTTTCTTTTTAATTCAAATCTAACGTTGAATTCGTAAAAGACATTCAGCACTCCATGTGTTTTTCACTTTTGCTTTCCACTTTCTCCTGTCATTCGTCAATGTGACAGCGACTAGCAGAATGCACTTTGAAAAACTCAACAGACGTCAAGAAAGAAACAAGTGTCAGTTACAGTTGAACTGTCAGTGTGTGTGGTCTGTTGTAGATTGCTGTTGGAATTCAAGCAAATTCTCTCTCGTCTTTCATTAATTCAATTTAAATGCAAAAAAATCACGGCTAATGTGAAGGAATAGTGCAACTCTTTGATTTTTCTGTTTGTAAACTCCGAATATAACCTTTCGATGTTCAAGTCAAAGCGATTAATCTACAAAACATTGAATGGTAAGAGCCTATCGGCAGATAACATTCATCACCTTTCATTCTTATTCACTTTTATTTGTTTATTTCTTTCACTTTACGTAAAAGGACGAGAATCGCACTCGTTCAATTATGTGCAGTCATTTATTCATCTCGTCGTGTGAAGTACTTCAACTGTGTTTGTTATGCTCGTTTTCATCTGAAAATCGTATATTTTTCGGTTATCTGAATAAAGCTCTTATCAGCGGAGGGTTTGTACTGAGGCAGTGTTAACACATAAAAAAAAAAGTGCCTGTTGATAAGGACGTTGGTTATGAACGACCGACGAGCCCAAGTGATCACCTAAATATAGACTTAAACGAATGTAGCTTGGAATTATTTTATTGGTGAATGGTCCTGGTTAAATATTACCGGATTATGATGCTCAGCGATAAGATTCAAAGGCGTAGATGTCTAGACGTTCGAATCAGGAAGTGTTTCTAACACATACGTTTTTGGCATTTCTTTCATTTTTTATCAGAAGAGTTCATGTACGTTTGAATGAGCTCTCCGAATGTAGGTCACACTACCATTTGGATTATAAAAGATTAACAAACGTAGTTTGTTTCGTGTTTCTGAATAAGTGCGTAGTCATTCACATTTTGCTGTAGTTGCATTTTTTTGAGATGGGAAGGAAATGGTCCTGTTGCATAAACAGGTGCATGACATCAAACGTTATTTTAAATAAATCAAGTGTAAATAAAAGGTGCTTAAGCCGTCTAAATATAGGGTGCTCCTAGAACAAGATAACGAAACAGTTCAATGCACTTTGTTGAGAACGAAAAATTGTTCCATCATCAGATTTCAGTTGGAGTATTTTTGGTGATTCATAAAAACATACTTGGTCACCACTTGGAAAGGGATCAAACAGGTGGTTGTTTTGAGAATGTCTTGCGTACTCCAAACATGTTCTTATACCACGTCATTTGCCAGTCGTAAGTAATTCCCATGTGAAAATCGATTTCACGCAACGCTTCGTGATAAGGGAAGCCAGTAATTATTCAACAAGAAGATCAAGGTGACCCATAGTGTTGTGAGTGTTTTGTTATCGTGTAGTTTGAAATCTAATTCTGGCAATTATCCGTATCGCTATCAGTTAGTTGCATCGCATTGTTTAACTATCGTTCACGTTTGCACACCTTAATCTTGTTGGGATTTTCAACTTTCGTTAGAAATTGAGATGGAAAATTTCTACAAAGGGCTACCCATACACTAATGATAACCTTTGCTCCAAAAGAAAAAAAAAAAAGAATATTAAAATGTCAGATAAAGCAGCCAAATGTTTAACACTGAACAAAGTACGTTCACACTCCTCCGCATGTTCTGAATGAATGGACATTCGAATTGTCGTTGGCAGGAGAATTCAAATGAGTAAAATCAATTACTGGATTTCGAATTGAGATAAGGAGTAAAATTTTATTGAACCCAGGGATCATTTAGCAAACGTTTTGTTTCAAGACACAAGCGCATTCATCGGCGAAATTAATCTTCAGTTTCTTTATAGGTCAACAGAAACACCAACAATTCAACAACCTGCTTTTTTTTAAATTCAAGCATGGAATTGCTTCACCTTTGCTTTCAGTTTCTGTGGATGGGAATGCTGTCTTTCATCCTATAGCTTAAGAATACCATGGATACCGATTCCTATTCACTTGGACAAATGAAAAAAGAACAGAAAGTTGCTCCGTCTTTTTCTTCGTTCTTTCCTCACCTCGTTTTATTGAGACAACTGACTGAATGTTAGCCCGAAGTGTCCCAATAAAGCGGGATCTACTGTATTCCACTAGAGTCATAGAGAGGGAGAACATTGTACATTAACTGGCTTCTTCAACTCAACTCGCTTGTGCGCTGAGGTATCAGCATAACCTGTATGTGATGCATCAAATCACCTGATCTGTATCTGACCACCATGTTCTTGAGTTGTAAAACCCACCGAAACATTCAGTTGTTAGAAACCATCCATTCAACAATGACGATGTAACCCATTCTCGACAGTAAACACTTTAATCTCTCTTTTAAGTTCCTCATCCGTTGGCTCCTTATGTGCGTCTTAATTAAACAAATTGATAGCAATCTTTTCGACACAAATAGACAGTTTCGCTGACGACAATACCGAAACAAACCCATTTTATCAGTATTCTTCGCTGGGGGGCAAATGCTAATGCATGTGTATGTACTCACGAAAGTAGAATCTTATTTGTTTTTCAATGATGGGATAGAAGACTTCATCTATTCCGCCCTCGATTACATCTGAATTAATTGATAAACTTTCTCGTTTAGAATTATGTACCGCAAGGATGTATAGCAGTCAATATTCCCCGCCAAGTAATCACTTCAAATTGCGACGTGCATTAATAATCTCGAAGATTTCCAAATATGAACACGAACAAGAGCGGTTTGCACACCTAAGTAAAAAGCAATTCGAAGACTTGCTCGTTAATCGAGGAACAGACTTGGATGGTCTAACACGTGAATACAAGACCCACAAGGAGTTTGAGAAGAAGATAATAAAATGCTTTGAGGATGCCGGCTGCGAAGTTAAAATCACAAACAGGTATCGTCTGCTATACGAAATAATTAATTGCTTTCTGCCAGTGTCGTCTCACCTAAGCTAAGATTATGTAATCATTACTAAAGATCTGAATTCAGTGCATCCTCTATTGAAGAATTGGTAAAATGGGCCGATATGATTGTACCCATTGGAGGCGATGGAACGTTTATTGTCGCTGCTGGACGATTAATTCCTGTGTTCTCGCAAAAAGAAAAACAAACACCCATTGTTGGCTTCAATTCGGATCCGAAAAAGTCTGAAGGACGCTTGATGCTACCGAAACACTATACGGAACATCCTGAAGATGCAATTGCTAAGATAAGAAGTGTAGGTGAAGCATAACACACTCCATCTACTTCGTGTGACTTTATTTTTCTCTCCGTTTGGTTTTAGGGTGACTTTCGTTGGTTACATCGAACAAGAATCCGCACAACACTCCTTGGCAACAATGGACACTTGTCAGACTGCATTGATCTGCACACTTCCAATCCGAAGTTGACACAAGTGGACCGATCGAATGTGCAGAATATCAGTGAGGACATAGGAAAGAAATACAAAGCAAAGCTGATGAGCATAGTGCCACACTTGGCACTGAATGAGGTAAGAATGGATCGTTTGGATGAGGCTATGGTATTTATTTTGCATTCATTCAAGGTTTTCATTGGGGAAACTCTGTCAGCACGTGTGTCACTTTTGAAAATCATCCTCGATGGTTCCGATCAGGAAAACCACACAAAGTGTTCGGGATTGTGTGTGAGCACTGGATCTGGATCAACCGCGTGGCATACAAGGTAAGAGGGACATTGAAATACCTAATTCAGAAGAGTTCGATGCTGCAATGCATACAATAGATTCTAAATCCTTTCTTGGAGTGAACTTAATTGTAAAACTAAATGCCAACTTGCCATCGACACAATAAAAGCGGAAATTTCGTATTTTGCTTATATTTACAGCATTAATCGCTTGACAAAGTGTTCGGTGAATGACCTGATAAAAATTCTGGAGGGCAGAGTTGATTCGAAGAATGTAAATATTGAGGAAATAGTTGATAAATACAACAGGAATCTAGTTTTTCCACCAGGTATGTTAATTTTAAAGAACAGTAACCTAAAAGAAATAAGTTGGTAAATAGTCGTTCTTATCAAAATAATCTAATCTCGTTCGGAAGCAAATGCTTTATTGAATAGCGAATTTACAACATTGCAGCCAATCAATGAAACACCAATTCTTGTCCAGCAACTTTGCTTGCGCTTGGTTTAGAAAAAATAAACTGGGTGTCTATTGATTCTTCAGCGTTCCGGGGGGTAAAGCACGCACGAGACACTAAACTCATAACGAGTTAACTCACGTCGTCTTGGGTCTGCAAACCGGTCGCCTATGGAATCGCATTAAACAACTCGAAGGTCGTAATTGTGGGCACATTCGTGCCAGGTGACCATTGCCCTTTCCGTTCGAAGAAGCAGCTGCTCAGCGTCGAGTTCCTCGCGCACTGCCGTGGCCCGGCGAATAATTCCCACAAAAGCACGAAGAAATCTCATCTCAGCAGCTTGTATTCGCGATCTTATTCTTTCAGCCATTCCCCAAATTTCATGACCATAAGTCAGAGATGGAATAAATACTGACTTGAAAACTGCTAGCTTGGCTTTGACACCAATCTCGACATTCCTAATTACAGATCTTCCTAGCTGTTTCAGAATTGACCCGGCTTGACCAGCTCAACATTACTGTTGCCATAAATAGTGAAGAATACTCCCAGATATTTAAACTTCTCCACCTGCTTCAATGGGACTCACTAATGTGCAGAATGCATAGAACAGAAGCTCCGGAAATTACCTACCATAACCTCTGATTTATCAGTCAGGGAGGATTTGAGAACAACAACTCTACCAATGTGGGACATTCCTCGCCTCGGCTTCGCTGCAACATCCCGTCTTTATATAAGATGAAAAGGAGCGGTGGCAAGACCCACCCTTGGTCTTACCTTTAGTCCAACGCCCTCGGTGATAGGTGTTGATTAAGCACAGAGGACCATCAATTCCATACTCCTCCAGAACACTCCAGAGCTTTCCTCGAGGTACTTGGTCGTATGCGTTTTCCGAATTTATATAACAACTGTAGACGGGTTTGGCATACTTCAAAACCTTCTCAAATACCATTCTTAGAGTCAAAACCTGGTCGGTTGCACTACTGCCGGGACGAATGCCGTACTGTTCATCCCCTATCTTGGACTTGACCGTTGGTCTAGACCGCGCTTCCAAAACCTTAAACATAAACATTCCCGGTGAGACTTAAAGGAGATATACCCTTGTATTAAGAGAAATCTCTTATGTCGCCCTTCTTAAAAAGAGGAACAATCACACCAGTTTGCCAATCGTCGGATGTCTCACAGCTTTCCCAGTCAGATGGCCTGGGAATGAGACGAGAGAGCCATAAAACTCCCTCTTTACCCATTGCCTTGAACATAACTGGCCGGATTTCATCCACACTGTCGGATTTGCCAACTTTTAACAATCGTCATAATGACTTCCTCCACCTTAGGACTAATCTTCCCTCTAAAAAAGACTACGGGTCTGCCAACCTCAGCGCCCTGTTCGGGATTGAGCTGGCAAGATGTCCACCTCATTGTACCTTGACTCCAGATTGCGTGCGTCTTTGACATTTCGTCTGATATCTGGGACAGAACACGCTCTCGAAGCTTCAGGACAACGAACAAGGGCGACACTAGAATCCCTGCGCTCGTGACGACTATGCAATTGTCCAGGACAAAATGGGGAAATCGTATATGAACTTAAAAAAAAAATTGAATACTTACGTTCTTCAAATAATTAAATCCATGCATATTTATGTTACACTATTCATTGCAACAAAATGCTTCATTCTCTTTCAGATGATCCCCGCATGTGCTACTCGGTGCGGGAACAAATTTGCGGTGGTGTCTGGCCTAGTCCACCCGAATTTATGTCAAGAAACTTCGTTGAAAATTTCTTTGTCCAATCGAAATGTCTTGACGCAAGTAAGTTTTGTTCAAAAAAAACCAAATACATTTCCAAAATATATATATATGTTGCCAGCTGGTCACTCAACCAGGTTAAGGCGCGCATAGAAGTTAAGCGCCTGTAGTATTAATTTTAAGTAGAAAAATGTTACAAATACACCAGAAACGAAAACGCTGACAATTACTTTCGAAGGAACTTGCAAGCAAATGATTGATATTAAAGTTTGCAAGATATTCTCCACCAGTGCGGTTACTGTGTATACATTCCATATAATGATTGGCAACAGATACTTTTGATATCGCTTCTTCTGCAAAGACAAAATGAATATTAGAACACAATTATACCTGGGCCACTATTTGAGGTTATTCCACGAGAGACAGTCAACATGCAGCTTGTTTATGCGGAAGACAAAAAGTAAAACTGTGTGCTTTAAATATTTCAGAGATTTGTGAACGACATCAGAGTGAACAGAAAGCGAAGATTGCATTGAAAGGGGAAGAATCAGGCTAAGTTGAAATTCACAGAGGAGTTTGCCAAGGCTGCATCTTATCACGATTGCCGTTCAATATGTACTCCTGAGATAAACGGAATTAATGTTAACAAACTATAATAGGAGGATGATGCTATCATAATAGCATCATAAGCTGCGATCCACAAGAAAGAAGACCCCTTCAACTGCGCCAATTATCGCTTACAAGATCTTCTCTAGCGTTTTGTGTGAGCGCCTGAAACCATAACCTGATAGGTCCTCATCAGTTCGGTTTCAGGCCGGACCAAATTTTCGCAGATCCTGGAAAAAACCCAAGAGATGCAGATCGACACTCACCATCTATTCGTCGATTTCAAGGCCGCATATGACAGCGTACATGAAGACGAGCTATACAACGCCTTTTCTAGTTTTGACATTGCTGCCAAACTCGTCAGGTTGTGCAGGATGACAATGGAGATTTCTTGCTGCTTGGCGTGCGCTATTGGAGACAGCTGGCTAAAGATCGTGCCAGCTACAGAGGCTTTGTTGGTGGAAGGCCAGGTCCACCTCGGACTATAGCGCCACAAAAAGAAGAAGATATAAATAAGCTAGATAAACAAATACAGACTAAGCATCAACACCTCCAAAGTAAAATTCATGGTACTAACTAGGAAACAACAAGCTGCGAACCTGGAGCAAAAAATAAACAACGAGACCATCGAGACACTTAGGAACTATAATTGAAAGTGTCGTCAATCTTGGCAAAGAAATAGAGAGCAGAACAGAGAAAACGAGGGTGATCTTTTGTAAACTGAAAGATGATGACTTAAAAATCAAGGCAAGAATGGTGAAATGCTTCATTTCGTCGAAGTGTTGCGCATGATAGGACGAAAGAGATAACTTTTATATGATTACGAGGAGGACACGGTTTAAAGAAAAATACAATCGCTTGGATATAATTCTGAAAGAAAATATAGATGGAAGAAGAACGGTTGGAAGACAAAGGCTTTTAACGATATCAAATATGCGGGTCTAGCTCAATCTTTCCACCACGGAAATAATAAGACGTGTCACAAACAAATATTCACTACAAATGATGATTTCCAACCACCATAGGAGAGAGGAACTTTAAGAAGAGCAAAGAAAAAACGAGCATAGTACAACAATATTCTGTTGACAAGATGCCTCTGTGCACGCTACAACAGTGTCCCAGCGATAATTTATTTTTGTGGAAAGGGTCATGACAAGAAGTGCGATTCCATGCAAGTCACAAGCAAAACTCCGAGGATATGACTGCTGTGAAGAACTTACGCCATTCATTGCCAGTATACATCTGCTATATGCGAAGGTGGACTTGGGTCTAACTGCTACGTCAACCACTCGTGTTGTGTGTGCAGTTGATTCCTCACGAACGGAGGGGAACACAATTTTATGCCGACTTCAAACGGTGAAACGGTTTTAAGAAGCGGTTAGAGACACCTTTAATCCCACAGCACAGTCAGTGACTCGGATGAGATGGAGCCACAAATTATAAGAAATGTTCGCGTATCGGATGGAACTATTGAACAACTACACAGCGGCCACATGGGAAACATACAGGACTAGCGCATCAATCTCCCGCATAAACAAGTTGCCAGCAGATGATCCACACCAAGTACACAACATACTCACTGGACAAATGAACGGTAACAATCCAAACGTACTGCACACAAGTGTTATCCATCGAAAAGTTATTCCAAATTTTGACAAAATAGCCGGTCGCTCGAACACAAGTCCATATTTGTCAGCAATAATGTCCCCTATACAAGCAGTATTCTCAATCACATGCAACAAGAACATCGACCGCCTTACCCACCTTTAAATGGATGAAATTCCCATTTCATATTCTTATTTTCAATGAGGAACACTATGAAATAATTGTAAATTATGAGTGCCAACGTATCGAGGCGATCTTCATTCCATTGCTGAAACTAAAAAAAACACGTTTTGAACTGAACTCCAAAAGCCTTTGACTGAAGTGCAACGTCTACCTTATGGATTCTCCCCAGAACGCTTGTACAAAATTTATACATCACACTGAGATTGAAGTTTGTTTTGACTTAGATAAGAAAACGATTGAATTTTCAATGTATGACTAATTGGTTTTTTTTTTGTTTCATCAACAGGTCTTGTAATTGATGGCAGCATTGCGTATCCATTTAACGACGGAGCAAAGGCGATACTTGAGACAAAACCCGAGGACGCACTGCTCACCATTGCGCTGGATTGACCTGATCCGCGTCTCCCCCAAGCGTGGCTTACAAACGTGTGAAGTAATAGGTTAAGCTTAAAACAAGTGATGTCTATTAATTTATTTTAGTCTGATTGAGTGTGAAAGCAAAAAAAAGGAATATTTTTTTATATCAATATCTTTAGAAATAATAAAACAATTTGAAATTACAAACGGGACTATGTCTTTATTTTCTTTGACTTTTTCTGGTTCAGTTTTTTATCGTTTGTCTTGGGCTTGGTTATGTTCTTTGATTTGGCGGAGATCTCTTTGCTCTTGTGTTTGGTTTTGTCTGACCTTGGTTTCCTTTCGAATTTCTCCACTTCGATTGACTTGAAACGATCGTCTTGGATCAGTACTGGGGGCTCCTTGTCTGCGGCTGCCTTCTGAGCCTCCTTTCGCTTCCGTCGGATATCACGCAACTTGTCCTTTTGCTTTTTACGGTATCTGGAATCACACGCACAAAGCGAATGTTGTAGGATTAATTCAGAGTCGGAAATGGAACTGCGTGAGGTTTGCTTCAGCACGAGGTGAATGCATCTCTTGTTCAACTGACATATGAATTGGGAGAACTTTTTGATTTAAGTTACCCCAAGTCAAGGCTCAAGGAGCTGTGCGGAAAGTTTGGCACAGTCACATTTGGGAAGTATTTAACAACTCGTAGAAAGCCAGCTCAAAGAGACCAAGCAACGAAATTGAGAACACAGGTGACACAACACCGAGTACATGTAAAAAATGCACACGAACAAGAAAGCGAATACTTACTTTTCCTCCATTTCATCTGGATCCAGACCTTCCATTATCCACTTCTTCCTGCGATAATTCTGAGCTCTCTCGTCAAAGTCGTTGTTATCAAGCGTTATCTCCTGTTCGCGACGCGCAACGTTCACCTGCATGAAAATCCTCTCAACCATACGCTCTGAAATGAATTCCTTTAAAGTTTGTTTTCTAAAAACAAGCATCTTTCTTACGATCAACAGGGTGTTCCGTCAGTTTTGTATTTATAGCACCCTCGATCTCACCCAACAATTCCAAGTCTCGAGGAAACCGAAATATTGAAATGGCCATTCCCTTTCGTCCAGCACGTGCCGTTCGGCCAACTCTGGATGAAAAGAAGTTCGGAGTTAGGTCGCCTTAAATTTAAGTTTTGTGATCCTAACCTGTGGATGTACTCCTTTGGAGTTCTAGGTAGTCGATGGTTTATAACCAACAGAACGCTGGGAATGTCAAGCCCTCTAGCGGCCACATCTGTGGCGATAAGTGTGCGCACATGGTTCGATTTGAATTTATTCAGAGCTGCAACCCTTTCCTTTTGTCGCATGAAACCGTGCAAGCAGACATTTTCTATTCCCATGTTGTTGAGCGTCATTGAAAGCAGCTGACAGTATCTGTGTGGACAAGCTAACGCGATTAAGGCCTTCTTATGAAACACAAAATTGTCGAGAAAACAAAAATGAATAAGACTCAGCCCAAACCAGACTTGTGTCAACTCCCAGACAACGTTCTGATTTCGATACTCACTTTTTAGTGTTTGTGAAAATCATAACATTTGAATTCTCATTCTCTTCTTTGTACTTCCGTAGAGCTTCAATAAGCACCATATCTCGATCATAGTCTGCACAAAGAATATATCTCTGATCCAGGGTGTCGACTGTGGCCACTTCCGATTCCTCTGACCATTCGAAAGCCTGCAACAAATGAGACACATTCAAGTGGTCCAAACAAATATTTGATTATTCACATACCTGATCGGATATCGGAAATATACTCGATTCCTTGATAAAATCCTTCATAGTGGCAGAGAAGAACAGATTCTGTCGTCCCTTGGGAAGACATTTTTCAATCACTCCCAAACTCTCGTCAAAGTCGCCGTTCAACATCCGATCGGCTTCATCGACAACAAGAAACTTCAACGAATCAAATGAGAATGTATCACAGCCAGTGAGATGATCTGCCAGACGACCTGGCATCGCCACAACAATATGCGGGCGGGCCATCAGCTTTTGACTTTCGATCATTTGATCGGTTCCCCCCGCAACCACACAAACGCGGACGCCCAAAGGCTGACCGGCCACTTGAAATTGCTCCGATATCTTAAGGAAAATAAAAGGAATAAAACACGATTTGGAAGGTGAAACAAAATTCCTTCACATACCTGATATGCAAGCTCATGAGTTGGTGTGAGGATCAATGCGAAATGATTTACAGGTTCTTCACTAAGCTTCTGCAGTATTGGTAAAGCAAAAGCGAATGTTTTCCCCGATCCAGTTTTGGCGGCTCCAATGCAATCCGCACCAGACAGTATCTTTGGAATACAACTTTGTTGGATAGGTGTTGCTGTTTTGAGTCCTTAAAACATTGAAATACAAAAGTTGAATATGTGATGATTATTATGTATGTTATATCTACTTACCAAGCTTAAGTAATTGCTTTGTCACCCAAGGCTTTAAGCCAAGGACAGCAAAAGGATTTGTTTCCTTTTTGGACATGGTTTTCTATATCAAATGCGGAGTAAACAAACCTGCATTAAGGTAAAAAGTAGCACATGGTTTTGACAGTAGAATATCAACATGTAACAGGGATGTGCATTTTTATATGAAGTTCTCCATTTGTGAAGATGCGCGTATATAAGGATATAGTTGGTAATTCTATTACACTATTTGTCTGAAATTAGCTGCTAAAAGGCATAAATAATAGAGAATTATTTAGAATTAGTATCTGTGATGCAAAAATATTCAAAAATACAATAAAATATTGCCAATAACGTATGTTTCTCCCGACAAAAAAACTAAATTGTAGTAGATGAAATGTTCGAACAGTTTTAATATGCTACATAGCTGTAGGCGTCTTTGTACGGAATGAATAATTAACAATGGGCTCATTAAACTAAGTCTAAGCGTAGCTTAGAGTGCCCGCCGAGGGTCATTAAGCTAGTTTTAAGTGTTTTTGTCTAGTACTTAAGTATGTAATGACTTCACTTCAAAAGTTGTATAATAGTCGTATAATTACATAACATACCGTATATATGCAGCAGTCAAAAGTTTGATTTATAAAAATATGAAACAAGTCATTTTATGTTAATATGCTATGTTTTACGTATTTTTTTGGCTGACAAAACGACGAAGTCTTGAGGCATGTGGGCGTATTCTGGCAAATGTGGCTGCTGTCCTTTCGCACAGCATTTTGAAGGTTGAAGGTAGCCGTTAAGCAAAATGTTCGCAAAAGAAGAGTGGTAGTAATCTTAAGCTATCCTCAATATCATTGATTGGTACTCGTAGAGTTTTCCCTAAATTATTTAAAGCCCTTTTACAAAAATGTCTATTTACAGTTGTGCTATGTATTAAACAAATTTGACATCTTATCTACACAAAGCTGGGATCAATCAATCACTGGGATCAATTTCAGTAAAGTGACTGAGGTCTTAAAAATGTCAACGAAGGATTTAGACATGATTTATTTAACATTATGTATGACCACTGGAGGCACGATCTACCAGATCTCCGTTCAACTGTTATCATCTGTTAGTATAACACAACAGAGTACGACCGCGTGTAAGTTCAGAAGGCAGTGGAACATGTCCCTTTGGTTCTTTCATCAACGTTTGTTTGCTTTTTTTAGGAGATGTGGGCGTATTCCAGTCAAAGGATCCTTTCCATAATTTGGCTGAGTGCAGGAAGTTTGTGTAAAGAATCAAAAAGTCTGACCAAAGACTAAATTTTAGCCAAATATCCAAACGTGAATCATTTCATCAAATGAATCATATTTCCGTTCATACACCCAAGTTTAGACTACAATTCGAATTTCTGACGGAGGAAGTTAAAAATCTGTCGACAACGTCGCTAGAAATCTTTGTGATTTGCGGGTTTGTGTCTCACAGAATCCTAATAAATATTATTATGGAACGAATTAATTACGGAACGAATTTCCTGATTCTGACAACTCAGCTCTGGGCAGAAGAGTATTCGGCTCTGACAACGTGGGACAACCCAACAGAGGACACTCGAGTTTAAGGTAGCGCACACAAGTGGATAAGAGCATCAACCAATATGGGGTGCGAAACTGGAAGAAACAGCTAGCCACAGATAGCGCTCGTTTAAATGGCTTGTTAGTTATGATCCAGATGCTCCCCGAACTGTAGCGCCAAACAAAGATGAAGGATGTCATTAGAACTTGATTTCTCATAAGAACACTTCCTAAAAACACTTAAAGCCTTGCAATTCGTGAATATTTTCGTCAAGGGGTCGTTCACAATGAAGAAATTTTATGAATACTACGTCAAGACCAACTTTTATATTAAGTTGTTACATAATTAAATGTCTTTACATGCTAATTCTGATTTCTACTTAATGGGACAATCAATATGTAGAATATATCATATACAAAACACATTGATCTCTTGGACATCCCTGGTAAATTCGGCGCAGCATTCTTTCCTTCTCTCTCTGGCTGAGAAAAGAAAATTAGCTACAAGCCGGCAGCCATTTTTGTTTGTGTTTTGCCCACACTTTCGTCCAACTTCAAAGATAATTTGACCGGGAAAAGTATATTTGACAAAGTTTTAATGCAAAGGACATATTCGAATTTAAATCGAAAAGCATCCGCTTTATAATAATTCTCCATTGTAAACTTAGTATTTATTTAACAAGCAGAAATTCTGCATTTCAATTGTCTGGCGTTCTTTTGTGTTTATTTGAAGCGGCTCGTGAGAAAAGTGCCTAAAGAAAAAAAAACTCCATTAACTGAAATTCCTCCATTCAGTTCAAGCAAAAGGCGACCATTTTGAGTCAATCGATTTCTTCTTTTTTTTTTGCTCGTGTTTTGTGCGCTGATTTTCTTCGGTAATTTTTTTCCCTGTATATCCAGCTTCAATTACAACAACTTTATCGCGACGTCGCACAGGAGATAAGTTGGTGGATAGTTATATACGAACGCTTGTATTTGTATAGAACAAAAGCACAAAAAATGGCAGACGAAGACCTATCACTGAACGAAGATCAGCTTCTGGATAACTTGGATGATGCCAACGGAGAATCGGAAATTTTGAACGAGGTAAGACGTGTTATTGGGCGTGAAATGATATTTATTTCTTTTTCGTTGGCTTTTTCATTTCGTGTACTCTCACCGCAAAAGA
The DNA here is from genome assembly GCA_964034865.1 of Eristalis intricaria. Classification (NCBI taxonomy): domain Eukaryota; kingdom Metazoa; phylum Arthropoda; class Insecta; order Diptera; family Syrphidae; genus Eristalis; species Eristalis intricaria. The sequence goes on from OZ035877.1 coordinate 66,938,060, forward strand.
TAATATATTTTTAACTCTGATTTAATTTGTTTGACCTGATTTGCAGGAGGAAACCAATATGCAAATTGACCCAGAATTAGAAGCAATTAAGGCTCGTGTAAAAGAAATGGAAGAAGAAGCTGAGAAAATTAAGCAAATGCAATCCGAGGTTGACAAGCAAATGGCTGGTTCCAATACTGGTATTGCTACAGTGCCTCTGTCTATTGAGGAAAAACAAGAAATCGATACTAGGTCGGTGTATGTGGGCAATGTTGACTATGGGGCTTCTGCCGAAGAGTTGGAGTCTCACTTCCATGGGTGTGGAACTATTAATCGTGTAACGATATTATGTAATAAGGCCGATGGACATCCCAAGGGATTCGCTTATATAGAATTTGGTGCTAAGGAATATGTAGAAACTGCCCTTGCGATGAACGAAACTCTGTTCAGAGGCAGACAAATTAAGGTAAGCATTTTTAACTACTTCCTATCATCTCTTATTATGTGTGTACATATTTTTCTTCGTTTAATAGAAGGAAATATCTGTTTTTTTTTTTGTATTTCTTGTCTTTCTGTATCTTCTTTAAATGAGTTTTTGTAAAAAGAAATCTAAATCAATGCCGCTTTTAACACTAGTCAATGTATGCATTTTCGCTGAGCTGTATTAACCCTCAGATTATGTGTGTATGTGTATTACTTTTATGTATACACATCTCGAGAGCCATTTTTTATTTTACGTGAGTGGGAATGAGATTGTTTCTTGTTCTCTGTGGTAAATGGTTTCTTTATTTTCTTCCTGTGCGTCCTTTCTGTGTCTACACGTGGGACTGGACCCATTGCAAATCTATCAATATTTTTATACCCTTTACCCGTGTAAACATGTATTCAAATGTACACCGGATGTTTGGCACACATGCTGGCGGTGCAAATATTTTTTGATTTTGTTGTGTTATTCAAATTTCGAAACAATATGTAATATAATGTCGCATAGAAGTATGAAGACGAGTGTTACGCCTTTTCGAGGTACTTTGGAGCGTTCAAACATTTCCAAAAGAAAAAACAAATCGAGAAAGTGTGCACTTCAATTTGCTTGTCCATTCATTCCATTAGACCGCAGTGAAAAGCAGTTCATTTTGACACGAAAACACTAGACTTTGTGGTCAACATAAACACAGATATATTCGAACATGTTCTCGGTTCAAAAATGCTTCTTCAAAATGACAAACATATCGCCCTTACTCATAACACGAATACTTAATCGGAGAGCAATGGGGTTGGTGTGTCGACTTCTACCATGTGGGTTCGAAGAGCTATCCCCAAACTTAGCAAGTTTCATAATTTCACGGCTCCATTTCTTTCGATTCACTGACTTCTGTTAGGAGTCGGTATACAACTGTAAGTGTCCCATCTGCTCATAGAGAAATGTCAAGCAGAACAAGAGTGGTTGCTGGAGAAGTTAGGCCCAGGTCCACCTCGGGCTCTCGCGCCATCTGTATTTTTAAAGGCATTGGATGAAATAAGACAATTTGATTATGTTTCGTTTGAATGTTTACGTATTTTGTAACATTTTTTCCAACTCATTAGTCATTTTTTTATGTTTTTTTTATTCTAATTTTTAATTAGGTTATGTCGAAGAGAACAAATCGTCCAGGACTTTCAACGACCAACAGATTTGCCCGTGGAAGTTTCCGAGGCAGAGGCGCTCGAGTATCCCGTGCATGCTGTCACAGTACTTTCCGTGGCACAAGACGGCCAATGTAATTTTGGATGTATGAAATAAATATGTGCTCTAAAACTAATTCCATTTTCCATTCTTTTAAATTTCGTTTTAGAAGAGGTTACCGTGGCAGGGCAAACTATTACGCACCTTACTGATTATTGCTTTTTCCTTCTTATTTTTAAGGTAAGTGGCTCGTTCATTTATTTTGCTTTGTTGTTGTTTTTTTTTTTATTATTATTTCAAAGTACTTACATTTTTTGTTTATGTTAATTTTTGTCTGCGTCTTATATCAGCGAAAGGTAGCTTTCGAATTCATTGGAAGGGGGGGGTGCTGGTCCTAAGCTCATTATTTTCATACAATAGCTTCTATCCAATCAATCAGTTCTGTAGGTATTTTACGAAATCAATGTTTGAATATAGATGCTAGATAGAAAGACCTCACACGACAACGATTCCGATCCTACCCAAGTTGGTGAGCAATCGTTTCAATGAAGATGGTGATGATTCCAATTTCAAATTCATTCAGTTACATTTATGCATAGCTAGCACTAGAGTTTTAAACGTTTTGTAGCCATCTTAGGCGAAAGTTGAAAAGATTAGGAAAGTAAGCAACTAAGACACCTTACGATGCGAATAGTTTGAAGGGGGGTATAACCCTAAGCTTAACGAATTTAGAACTCATGTAACATTTATTTTATTTAACAAAGCCTCAAGCGTAAGCGACCACACGGACGAAGCAAGGAACAATTATTTTGCATTATTTTTTAATCTCTTCCTAACAACACTGCTACCTTCCTTAATTCTAATCAAACAAAGGGTTTTCCTTGCATTGAGCTTTAAGTATAACTTTTTGGTTTTTCTCTAGTCATAACTAATCTTTAATGACATGACAGCTTTTGCAAATTTTCTTCCAATGTTGATAGCTTGACACACCATCACGTTTGCCCTCCACGGTATGTTTCGATTTCATTGTATGTGGCATATTGTTTTTCTCTGCTCATATTGTAATGTATTTCTTGTTAAAGCTTATCTGTTTACAGACACCGCGGATACTATCGACGATTCGTTCCATAAATGATTCCGCTCCACACTCTCATTTTCATGGTAAGGAATCGTTCTTGTATTCCGTGACTCATGTTTGATGAGGGCAAGTCAAGAATTGGTGTGAATACCGTCGAAGAACTTTTCAAGCTGGTCGAAGTGTCATCCACTACATTCATCGTACGACAGGTGGTGTACTAGAGGTGGGGCTTTAGTAAAATATTTTATGTTTTAACTGAATCTGGTAGTTTGCGAGCTGTGATTGATTTGGACATTTTGATCAGTTCACTGAAAAGTGGTCGCTGTCATACAACTGCAAATCAATCAATCAGAAAGTCATTGGCTTATGACAGCATCGACTATCTCAGTTATTTTGGCACTGAACGATGTAAATTGATCAAAGTAGTATGTCCTCTGCTATGGCATGACAGTTCTATACATACTATTTTGTTATGGTTCTCCTCAAACATAACATTCCTGTATTTTTTTTCCTTGTCTATCAAAGTCTGTCAAACAGGTAAACAGTAATACTATGTTCCCAGCGAAAAAAATAGCGAGGTTTCACCGAAACCTCAATAAGACCTTCTCAAAGAGTATTTCAAATGTTAGCTGTCAGTTGTGAAGTGGCCGTCAGAACAGTTGTTTATTGACAGGAAATAATAATGTTGACAGTACCAGAAAAGAGAAAAAATTACCAAAATAAACTGAGGTTCGTGCTGCAGGCTTGTTCGGTTTGACAGCCTCTAACGAATGGGTGAACTCAAAGGGGTTCCAACTAGCTTTCGCCGAAGGCGCGTCCTTTCGAAACCCCGAAAATGTATGGCGAAACCTCGGAGGTTTGGAGAAAAAACCTCGCGATTTCGTTTGGTGGGAATCTAGGGTAAGTCTAGAAGTGTATGCCTCTACTCTACACAAGATCTATCAATGAATGATTTGCTTGCAGGCTAAGTCGTTTATGTGAGCAGCTGTCAGATTTGTAGTAGGTATAAATGAAGTTAAATTTCAGCAATTATTTGTCTTGCTGAATCGACTTGATTCTTGTAAAGTGGTTTGGTGTTCACTGCTTGCCATTTTACTGAGTATCATCAATATAATAGAAAATATGACGTTTAAAGCAGACAAAGCGTTTTGATTCAATGGTTGAAATTGAGTACCATCGAGCTATATATCGTCAATTTCCTGATGTGAGGTTAGTTCTTTGATCTTCTTTGACTGGCGCTATAGTCCGGGAGGACCTGGTCCTCACCCAACATGTGTCCCCATAAAGCAGGGTCTGTTAGTTGCTTCCTGCCACGCAAGTTCAGCTGACTCATGTCCCTTTCCAGTTGCATCCGCCGCCACCGGAGGCGTTCCGCCTATATCGCGTTGTCCCTCTGGGTTGGAGTCCAGATAGATGTCAGCCCGTATAATTCGTCGTTCAGTCTCCTCCTCCAAACAATATCAATACATACGGGACCAGGGATAACACGAAGCACTTTCCCCTCGAAGCGACCAAGAATCTCCTCGTCCGCTTCCACATCAGGACTGAAACTAGTTCAAAATTAGTATAAAAATGAAATATTAAGCAAATCGTTAAAAAAAATCCTTCAATGTAAATGTCGCCAATGATATTGGAAGGGGCCGATCATTTTTGAAGGCAATGATCCGGTCCGTATATTTGAGTGACTGACAGAGCTCTAGTAGTTTTATTATTCTGCTCTGCCATTTCATACACTGGAGTGAATGTCGGTCTTATATGAGGCTTTCCGACCAAAAGTGGCGTAACCCACAGAACACACAAACATATTGAACGTTACTAGAGCGCTATTGGAACACGAACATTGGTATCCTGGAATTTTTTTTGGGTCTTCCGCTTTTGCTCTGATAACCACATATCGGGTAGTACAAAAGTACGATCAAGTGAATGATTGGTGTGGCATAACAGCTTGAGATTGGAGTTTGTAGATGGCAATCGCTTCAGTTTTTGTCGTCGTGGCGTATTGATCATGTGCCTCGACTAACGACACATGCCTTGGTAAAACAACGGATGTACGCTACTGTAAATGTGACTGCTGTATGCTGGCAGTTAGCCACTTGAACATTGTGTATCTAAGTACGAATCCTGACAAGACGAACGAACCATTCGACTTTAGATCTCTTGAATTACTGTCGGACTCACATCACTGTCGGTCCATCCTCGCATCACTGTCGATCCTTGCTCAGAGTCTAGAAAAGCTTCTCAAATCTTGGTTATTGTAGAAGCTAGGTCCAGCTTCAGTACGGACTGTAGCACATCGGCAATATGTAAGTTTGAGCGAAATGGTTAGGAAACCAGAGCTATTTAGTTCAAAAATATTAGTTAGCTTGCGGAAATACGCTTTATAGATATTATATCTGCACTATGTTTTGAAATAACAAGGAAATTAGCGCGTAACATCTGAATAAAAGCTGAAGTAATGTGTAGATTAAGCACCGTAGAATCATTCGTCAAGAAAATTACAGTTTTCACCAAAGAAATGTGAACAAAAAAAATCAAGGCTAAGGTCATGATGAATTTAATGTTTCTGATTTAATTTTCCGAACATTGGCTTGTTCTGATAGTGAACACTTGTTGTCGACGTCGGTGGGAATGTTCACCTACTTGTGCACGTGCTATTTCGTAAACTGACATTTTACATATTATTAGTGAGTAAGCTGTCCGCACACTCAATTGACGATTTGCCACTGTATGAACAAATTGAAAATATTTTAACTTTTTATGTCAGAGTCTCTTAAAATGTGCTTGGTCTGTGCGCGCACAGTTCTCATACATAATAGCGGTCGTCGCAGAATACTGATAGTAAACATTTTAAGTATTCATATGGCTCTCGGCGCTAAGTGTATTACTAATTCATGAACTATCCAAATAGGAAACACACTGATCATTATTGATGCACATAGCGCACTAGCAGCACTATCACTCTCACGCGTTGATCGATGAAGAGCTGATGACTACGAATTTGTGTGACGTGTGTGGCGGAAAGTGACAAAGTGCGCTTTGCATGAGCCGCTGAAGAAAGTGCAGGGTGTGTAGATAGAATGCAAATGAAAAAATTTGGCTTCCTATATAAGGTCACAGAGAGTGTGGTCAGCTTTTGGAGTTTTGCATTCTACAAGCAAATTTAACCTGCATCTGTCACTTTCTTAGAAGTGACTGTTATTAACGCTTGTATTCTGAAAATGAATGTATTGTACAGTATTCTGTCGATTATTCGAATTTCATCGGACCAGAGAAAAACTTCAAATTAAAGAGTTTTCAGAAAAAAATGTTTCGAACAAGAAATTTTAATTACTCGTAGATAAGTTCATGTGTACGGGAGATGGTGGGCCTTTAACGTGGGTACCTTTGAACAAAACTAATAAAATCGTATGTTACAGTTCAAAGGTGCCCCTTCCTCCCCCTACATTCAAATAAAGGTTTTAATACAAATTACACGAAAGAAATCTGTAATTTTTTCTGAGTTAGCGATTACAAACAAGCTCAATACAAAGAGTTGTCGATTGTGTTTAAGCTACCATGTTACCACCAACATCTGTCCCCTGTCAAAATTGACATAGGTTTGTAAGTGATGATTTTAAAATGAGAATCCACGAGCGATTGTTGAAAAGCCAATGCATCCACAAAGAGTGGCTGTGACCTGGCGACGTCATCGGGCCGTACTTCTTTTGAATTTACGAACAGAACTGGTTCTCCGTCCTTCTCCGAGTTTTCTTCTTCAGATGATAGTATGTTGCATCTATCATCAAAGTAAACTCTAGTACTAACCATCATCTACACACGTTTTCGTTTAATGAATACAGAGTGCACAGGAATTTCTCAAGCATTTGTTTTCATGGCTCACTTTCATCACCTACGCATTTCAACACAGTTGCTGAAGAAAGACCAATAAATTTGATTTCGAATTATATCATAGCCATCATATTCGAATTAGAGAAGTTTTCATGTCATTTTGGACAATAGTAAATTCGACACGGGACAAATATTGCATACGTTTCTTCGACTTAGAGATTTTTTCTTTGGGCATTTAGAATGCTTTTTACAGAGATTTTCGAATTATGGAGGTTCAAATTACCAAGAGTTCACTGTAATGCCCGTGGAATTGCAGCACAACACAGAGGCTATGATCTACTCCACTATCAACTAACAGGAAAAAGACAAATTGCAGTATTTATGTTCCATTCTGACATTTCGTTGGGTTAAAGCTGAATCAATCAAGTGACAAATTTAGGGCAAGGAACTTTTTTTGTTTCGCACTTTAGATCGGAACTTTTTTGCAGAGCGAATTTCACTTAAATGTACATTGAATCAAAAAGGGGTTTATGTTTCACATCACTTTTTGGAAACACTCCAAGTCAGTTAAAAAGGTAATGTAATCCCCATGCGCGTAAAGGACCCATAAAACCCCATTAAGATAGACTTAGGTAGGTAGATAGGGGTGACTATCTGGGTTGTTTACACCACGCTCCAATTAAACCACAGTTCGGGTCTATTGTTCTGTCCTTGTCCGAGGTGGAGACTTTGGCTACTTGTTACATCGTCTCCTCCTTTAATTCCATTTAGATATCTAATTTCCTCGAAATTGGTTCCATTAGTACATATTTCAGACTTACGTTCATATGTTAGGGATTTTCATCAGTTGCTATAATCTGTACTTTTTCTTTGTTTTCAATTAACTCGCCTATCAGTAAATTAATGGTGTTGCGTTATCTTATTTAATTTTTCCAGAAGATCACATTCTGATTTTTAATTAATATGAAGGAAACTGACTTTAGGTGAACTGAAATTAACATTTTTCTACCATTTGTTTATTTGTTAAAAGCACCATTTCGCGCTTTCATTTATAATATCAATCTTGAGAAAAAAAAACATAGTCTTTGCATTTTTGCCATCTTTTGGTTTTGTAGTGTGTTTTCCGTGAGTGTGTGTTTCAATGCAACACCACTCCTTTTCCAGTTTTTTAGTGTTTTCACTTGCCAAACACCAAAATATTTTCTGCGCTACTAGAGTAGATCCTTTTCAAGTCCCACCATTTTAGTTCCACTCAGTTGTGCAATATATTTCTGTAGTTACGCTTCCACATAGAGCAGTTCATACAAACAAACAAAAGATAACATTATTCACATCAAGAAAATTCAGCTTGCATGTTAGCTTGTAAGATATATACACTTTTAATTTTAACAAAATCAATTTATTTCAGATTTTTATTGAAAAGAAAAAAAATATATAGTTCAAAAAACATTATATGTCTTCTTATTTAAAAAAAAGACTATAACGAAAAAAGTATATAAACAAAAGAACAAAAAAATATAAAACAGATCAAATGAGATGAATATAAAAAAAATGGAAAGATTTCATATAAAAAACGAAGAAAAAGGAAAACAAACTAATAAAAATATATATAAGCATACATAACGAGCGCTTATTATTTCAACTATAATGTTTTTTGAATATGTCGGATATATATTTAAAATTAAATAACAAAAAAAAAATATTTTAAGAAATAAGAAGAAAAAAGACAAAAGAAGAAAAATCAAAGAATAAGAAAAGTAAAAAAGAAAAAAAGCAAATGTATATATAAAACATATATACAAAAAGAAAAGAAAAAGCAAAAAAAGGTGGAACCAAGAGGAGGGGAGAAAATATTTTTACAAAAGCAAAAACAAAAAAGAAGTTGAAAAAATCAAAAAAAAAATTCTTTTTAAAAAAAAAATACCAACACAAAAGAAAACAAACGCAAAACAAGGAAAAAAAAGAATGAGAAAAAAGATTCTCTTTTTAAACAAAACGTATATAATAAATAAATTATATAAAACAAAAACTAATGATAAAAAAAATGAAGAAATAATAAATTTTATTCAAACAACCGCCGCTGTTTTATTTGCTGGGCATCATTTGCATTACATATAATTAAATATAATACATACAACAAAATATAAGCGTATTACATATTTATAGACTATACTTTGTACATTGTAAAGAAATCAAAATTCTTATTTTTATTTTCAATTTACAAAACACTTGTTTTTATTATTTTGCATTTTCGGTTGTTGCACACTTAAAGAAGAAATTCATTCACGTAAGTATCCCCTGTTCGGGGGAAGATGACTTGTAATTGAAGTCGTGTGTTGTTCAATTCGTTCACACGGTAATTTTGAACGTTAGGTGAATAAGTCAAATTGTGCTACGATTTCACGTGATACATGATTCCGAAATGTTGAACGTGAAATTAGAGTGTTCGTGGAACGTACATGGAACGCATTTCTCGTTTATTAACCGTATCTCTGAATTCTATTTTACGTTAGTAGACAATTACATTGCAACCTAAAACTCTCATTCTTAGTATTCGCGTTCACTTGAGCACGATACTTCTTAGGTGATCACGTGAATTTGGTGTATTTTGACAACGTACGCGCCCCATGACCGTTAGTAAATAAATGTACGCCAAGTCTTCGGCTCTAGTTAATAATTTAACTCTCGTGCATAATTATTCTAAATGCAATTGACGCACCACCTGTATTCAATCTGTTGATGGGTATGTATGTATTTAAATTGTTTTTGTCTTGTATGTATGTATGTTTTTTAAGTTTTTTCTGATAATAAATAAAAGAAGAAAAATGTGATCTGTTTCATTTTTCTTTGTTTCATTGTGAGGGCTTATCCGAATAGTATATTCCGCATATCTGCAAATTGTTGAAATCATACAGAACCTGTTTCTGGGATGCCAACCATGAAATTAAAATATGTAATTATTCAACCCAAATGAGAATAATGTAGAAAAAAGAAAGCAATTTATAGAAGTGCTTCTTTTGACCAGCAAAAGGTTCATTACGTTTTTCGACCTTCCATCAATGATAGCACAAACATAAGCTCTAAGGGAAAGCGAGAGATACCTTGGTCTAACCCAGACGGGTGTCTGACTGGAAACTTAATGTAAAGGAAAGAGCAAAGAAAGCAGTCTGTTCCCCCTATACCTCGGTGAAATAAAAATAATTTAATCCGGGAAAAAGAAAGCCATTTCTATACACCATCTTCAACGACCCGTATGTTACACTAAAGGGATTGCGGGGACAAAACACGTTAGTGACATCACCTGTCCTCTGCCGTGGACTCTAATACAGTCAGTCGGAAAAGTGTGGTTACAGTATGTACAGTCAGCAACATAATTCTACATACGATCCCTATTTTTGCAACCTAGCGAATTCAGAATCAAACAAATGTATCTATAAATATAAAATATAAGGATTATAGGCTCAATGAACTCGCTTGTTAGGCTGAAAATGTATTTTGTATAATATTGTATACCAGCTTGTAATAAATATAACTAAATAAATTGGGATAAATTATTCCCAAAAAACGAAAGATTTACTTTGACAAAAACGACTGAAATCGAATGCTTTATTTTGTATCTATGAAAAAGGAAAAGTATGGCTATTTGAATAATACAAGTGCGATATTTTGAGCAGCACTTTCGAAGCCAGATATGCCCTGTTTCAATTCAACGTTGGTTGCCAGAGAGTCAAAATTGAGAAGTGGACAATCAACGAAAAGATCACTAAATAAAAATATGGTATCAAAAGACGACATTCACTAACACTAACTCTCACCACTCGATTAAAACAAAATCTTGCACGTATTCGAAAAAGTTAAATCTCATGCCCAACTTTTGAACAGGGCTCATGCCATGTAAAATCGAGTTGTTCCAACGACGAATTTTTTTGTTTCCGCTAGATTTGCATGTTCATGAACCGGGCATGATTCATGTCCAGCGGATATCCCGTGTTATCACTAAAGAGGAAGGCAAAAATCCTAAAATAAATGCCACAATAGTCTAAAGAGCTGACTGAAAGAAACTATTGTACATCCATACTGGACTCGGTATGGGATACGGTCTTCATAGTAAAACTTCACGCAAAATACACCCCAAACATGTGAAAGACCCGGCAACTGCTCTTAGAGTTTGCGCAGTAACACATCCAAATATAGGGGTCGTATGTAGACTTTCGTCGCTCACTCTAGATGTTCTGCATTCTCAATAAAAATTAAAATCAAACGGGACTCCAAATAAAAAAAAGTTAAATACAGTTTTCTAAGCAGTTAGTTATGCGTTTAAAAAGCAATGGTTGGGTGATAAACCAAAAGTAACGAAATTTAGATGAGCAATAAATGGCTCTTCTAAACCCTTCTTGCAAACGTTTCCACGAAGGTTGCTGTTGAAATTTTCAAGGTAATCAAACCCAACCATTTTTTTTATTAGTGGAAACTTAATTGACCCTGTTAGATGTTACCAGAAATCTCCATATTACGGCAGACTCCCAATATGATTTTCATAATTTATGATTACTTCTGTTATGGGAGTTTTGATTCATTTTCCGTTATTGATAACTAGATGGGCCTATAGTTTTTTAGATATCCTCATACCCCATTGTTTGAGTGCTTAACTAATTGCTTTCAACGATTTTTCTTGGAGTCGCGTTTGAAATAAATTTTCGTTGAGAACGAAGCTCCCTTCATGCTCACGTTTGCGACTTTACATACGTGTCTGGTTTTTTTTTTGATATTGCTCGACCGTTGGGATGGATAACCGATGTATTAAGTCAAATACTCTGCATTTGATGTGCCTTATTCTTATTATGCTTGTAAGTTCTGATAATAACTTCAGCTCTCGCTTCTCGGTGTAAAGGGATTCGTTTCGTGACTCGTTTTCAAACCTACCGCATCTACTAAAGAGATTCATCTATGCTATTTGTTGTTGGCTCATGTTTTTCATTGCCTTCTTACAACTGTACACAAAATTACAGAAAAGTGCTATGACTGAGTAAGCATGACCATTGAATTGTGTGCGTTGAAAGACGACGTCAGCGCAAACGAACTATTCTGCTTCAGCCATTCGTCCACCCTATCAAAAATGATAGCCATGCCACCACACGATGAGCTAGTGCCGTGGCTATCATTCCAACAAACATTCGTACTATCGGCAAAAGCGCCCCATTCCGGATTTGTACGCAGGGGCTACACATTTTGCAAACCAGAGTCTCGAATAAAATTATAGGTGGCTATCATTTTTGATAGCCATAATTCATGGCACACTGAAAAACGTCACTAGCTACCAGATATTGCAGCGAATGTGTTTAAAGGAGTAGTGAGGACCAGTGTAATAACCGTTATGAGAGCGTTAACGTGGTATGTGAAATTTCTTTTAAGTTGAATAGCTAGAACAGGTCTACCACGTTTTTTCAATTCTCACCCTTTTTCTTCGGCATCTACTACACTTTGAAAAATTTAAGGCCCAACAATTGCATAACTCTTCTCTGGGATCAAGGGAATATTCAAAAGTTTTATAGCACTCATGTCTCTAGCCCCGAAGGCATGACGTAAAGCCGAGTTACGCTAGTTCTAACCAGACAGGAATTTGAACACTCAAGAAATGTCCACACAACAACGGTTACAAATTAATAAAAATTACTTTTACGAAAATACAGATGACTTTTATTCTCACGAGCGGACAAACTATACAAATTATTGATACATTCGTCTGGAATAATGCAATGGTGCTTGCTGCTGTTGCCCCGGCATTTGGGGCTGTTGTTGCTGATGACCCGGATTGTTTCGATTTTGTGAGTATCCTTGTGTGATGCTTCCTCCCGGCTTTGAGTTCTAAGAATAAAATGTTAGTTCCGCTTAGTTCAAAGATTATTGCCGAGTACCTGTGGGGGATTTCCAGCCATTTGCATTACAGCTGGATGCATCGGAATTCCAGGTATTAATGACGAATACACAACACCATCTGATACATGTGTTGGCTGCGGTGGTCCATGGCCAGACTGATCAACTTTTAATTCAACATGATATCCACGATCGGAGATTTTTTCCATAGTGACCTGCGGCTTGTGTGGTGGGCCACCAGATACACCTGAAGCCTGCGATATTGGCGGCTGATCAAGGTTAATATGATACACCTGGGCGGGTTTTTGTGAAGGCGGTTCATTTTTGGAAGGATGGGTTTGTTGAACAGGCGGCGGTTGTGGTTGCATGTCCATGTGATAGCTTTGTCTTAAAGGCAAATTCAGATTGGGGTTGTACGAAGGGTATATGATAGCAGGACCTCTGTTGTCAGGTTGACTGTGGCTTGGCCCGTTGCTAGCGGTCTGATAAAAAAGTGTCCCAGGTGGATTTTGATATTGGGTTGGTGGTTCTGCAAAGACAAGAAACCATTGAGAGCAAATGCAGACGTTGTTTGTTGAAATTCAAGGCACTTACTGTTCCATAGAACGCGGGCAATCTCAGCCCCACGACGACCATCATCGTGCTCTGGAAAAGAAGAATTGAAAGAGAAAGCATAGCTGGAATGGTAATTCTTTGTTGTAGGCTCACTTGGCTGTGGGTAAGCTGCGCTTTTGTAGTACGCCTGATGCTGCGGCGGTGACGGACTACGGTTGCGCTTAGTCCCTTGACTACTTACACCAACGGGCTAAAAAGAAAATCAACAAAATCAATTAAGCAAATGGTCGAAATAAGTTAAAAAGTTTTTTCGTGCTTACCACTTTTTGCAGTATCTGCTGATGTTGATGTTGAAACCTTTGTGGCAGAAATACCTGCGACTGGGGTATACTTTGAGCTTGCAGTGTTTGCATCGCAAACAGTTCGCTATTCAATGACAAACAATTGATAAGCGGCTCGGTGAACTGTGATGAATACTCATACCTGTCTTTCTGCTGTTGTTGTTTTTTACGATTTTCATCTTCGTTAAGAACTTTTTTCAACTGCAGAAACAACTGCTGTTTCTGATTACGGAGCTCAGTTAGCTTTTGGTCCAACTTTGAGATTTGTTCCCGTGTCTCGCCAAGAGTCATAACATCCTGCCGTTCTCGTGCTTCACGCTCCTTTCGTAAGCGTTCTTCTTCGACTTCGGCCTCATGCTCTATGCGATACAAAGAACAGAAAGTCCATTAGTTATTTGACAAAAAATGAAGATGTGGAATTGAAGTACCTTCTTTCTTGCGTTGGCGCTCCTTTAAGATGAATGATTTCATAGCCTCCCGTAGGCGTTCATCGCGCTCTGCCTTTCCAGCTTGGGTTACCGCCGAAGCTGGTGGCATTTTATGGGAGGTTTTCTCCGAAATCTTGGCAATTTTTCTAAAATAAACAATTTTTGCGGGCAAACAAAAAATACACACAATCGCTACCAATTTACTTGGTAGAATGAATAAATGACAAGTAATGTGTACAAAATGTTCGCTTGACAGTTGACACTTGCAATTGCTGCATTCAGTGCCGGATGGCATTATGGGTACAAAGTTTTCCCTGTTGGGGTGCATTTTCAAGTTCAATGAGAACAGTTGTCTAGCTTTTAATGCAATTATTTAAGAAATGCGATGTAATCATATAAATTCGACGAATGATTTCACTCCATAAAATGTAGTTCTCAACACAAAGAAAAAAATATCAGCGCCATCTATACCTCAGATATATATTGTCCTTGCATTCCACAGTCCACAACTGTTCTTTTTTTTTTGCGCGACTGACTGGATCCCTTTTGTCGCACATTTCGTGTACTCTCCTGTTTTTTTTCATCTACCTTTACGTCTCACATTCGCCGCGGCCGCTAACTAGTTCTGTCAAATTTATTTCATTGTGCAGGAAAAATAAATTTTTTTTGATAACATTCAAATTAAATGCAACTCAAAGATTGGGCAACTGCAAATATTATACAATCTGTCAAAATAATTCAAATTCAACATTCACGAGTTTCATTACGCATTTTATTGCTGCATTTGACTCATTGACTCTATACATTTTTTCTGTCTGTGTCTCGGCCTCAGTCTCAAGTGTTCTTTCGGTGGAAATCGTTTTCCCAATTGTCGTTCGCGTTCAGAGTGTTCGAATTTAAAAATAAAAAAAGGGAAAAAGTACATTTTCCTCATCACTCTCTGAGTGCATAAACAAAAACGGATTACAGACGAAAAATACCTGAAAAAAGCAAGCTATGGCGAGTAAGTAGATTTTATGACTTTTTTTTTCTCGGGACACAACTGGGAGTCTTCGAATTATTTCCCTGAAAAAGGGATGATGTAGTTCGGGATGAAGGAATAATTCTTATCGGAATTCATTTTTTGGTTATGCGAATTAGATTTCATCGCTAGGGCTGTGCTTAATCCAATTTGATTTTATTCTAATTCATTTTGCATGGAAAACATAACAAAATCATATTTGTTTGAAAAATCGATATTAACGACTTTTGTTGGTGCCATAAATAACATTGGCCTAACCTCACTTTTACCCATCAGCAAGAGTATAGAGCAGAGGCAGAAGTAGCTGCGGCAGCAGCGCACTCGTGAAGTTGCTACTTTTGTTTGTGCTTTTGTTGTTGTTGTTGTTGCTTGTCCCGTGATGATGCGGTGAGCTATTCGGTACACGGTGTATTCAACTTCAGTTCGTTGATGGGTTCCTGTGTTCCTTATGCATGGAGCATGGATGCACAGGAATGGGGGAGGACATCTGTTTCTTTTGGCTTTAGTTTGTGTTTTTATAATGATGTGTGCAGGGGACGAAAATAATGCATAGCATTCACCTGTGCCGCTGTTTTGCGTGTGGTTTGGGCATGTGGCAATAGACTTTGTTAATTTAATTACGTTGAATATCATCGTGTGATGCGTTTTGAATTGATAGGCTGGCTGTGTTGAAAAGGAATGCAAATGGGATACAGTTCCAACGTTCAAGCTTTCTGGTTGCTTTTAACACAAAAAAGGCGTACGTAGTTTTCCAATAACAACGGGGATGCAATATTTGGACATTATCTGAACGACGCAAAAAGTTGATTCGTCAATCTCAATTTGAATTCCTATGTACATTGAGTGATCTAATGAGTAATCGCTCTAACCGCTCAGCCTCGTCTACTATGCGTGCCATATTTGTCATTGTACTCACTTAAAGTAAAGCCAATGTATTCATGAACTGCACCATTCATCATCATTTTCGAACCACGGATTGGCATCAGATCTTAAGCCGGCCTGCATAGAAATGAGACAGGGGATACAGTACATATTCGAGAACACTTGCACATAAACTACCACCACCACAACACATGAATTCCTCCATTTTATGTACCATTTTATATCTAATTCTGTAATTTTTGTTTGAATCACCAAAGCTGCTGGATTGTCTGGTAATCGTGACGAATCAAGTCGTTGTATTGAAATTGCACTTAAAGAAATAAACGTGGGCAACTATGAAAAGGCTCTTAAGTTTTTGAAGAAAGCACGCAGCTTGTATGCCACAAAAGATATCGACGAGCTAATCGAGAGTATTTCGAATTTTCAAACGAGTCAAGTAAATCGCGAGAAGACAAGTCAATCGGAGGGCTCTTCAGCTCGCCAAAGGAACCGAGGTGACAATGCAAACGAACCAAGCAGTGAGAATGTTTCACCGGATTATAACTCTGGTCAGATGGATCTGGTCAAAAAGGTCAACCAATGCAAGAACTTCTATGATGTGCTGTCTGTTCCCAGAGACGCATCTGATGCCGTGATTAAAAAGGCGTACAAGAAGTTAGCATTACAATTGCATCCGGACAAGAATCGTGCGCCTGGTGCTGCTGAAGCCTTCAAAACTGTGGGCAACGCTGTGTCGATACTGACAGACCCTCGAAAACGCAAAGAATATGATATGCTTGGCTCCCAAGCGTCGATCAATGGCTTGCATAGTCATTCCAATTTCCATCAGCATTATCATCACCAGAACCATCATCGGTCATTTGATAGCGCTTTTGAACGTGACGGTGATATATCCGCTGAAGAGCTATTCAATATGTTCTTTGGCAATTTTCCGAACAATAGACGCCGTGCAGGTGGTGCTGGCAATGCCCATGCTCATCGTGAAGCCGGTCCTCAGCCAAGTCTAGCATTCGGCCTAATCCTTGTGCTTATACTGATTTCGATGTTATCGTCATTCTTCACTTCGGACCCGGTCTATAGCCTGTCTCAGTCCACGTAGGTTGAACATTTCAAAGCCCACTCACACATTGTAGCACATTCTTCTGAAATGAATTCCCATTGAAATTTTGCAGAAAGTACCCAGTAAGACGGGAAACCCAGCACTTGTCCGTCCCATATTATGTCCGAGAGAATTTCCAAAGTGACTACCAAGGGTCCCTGGGGCGCTTAGAGAATTCCGTGGAGGAAGATTTCATATACACAATGAAACAGAACTGTTACCGTGAGAGGAGCTATCGTAAGTGTTGTGTTATTGTGACCACGATAATTTCTAATTTGATTTTTATTGATGTATCCAATGACACAAATTCTTACACTTACTCTATCTCTCTCTCTCTCTCTCTCTTTGTATTTTGATGCAATCTTAAATAGGCGAATCTATGATGGCTAGAGCTAGAAGTTTTGGCAGCCGAGCACAATTGGCTCACGCCCAAGGTCTCAAGATGCCATCCTGTGACAGTCTCTATAAAATTGGAATCACCCGTTACTCGCTGTACTAATTATTATAAATTATAATTATTGTTTTGCCAATATATGTACATACACTGTGTGTATTTTATTTGGCTTCGAGTACGTACGTATGTATTTAGTTGAAATCTTGGTGTCACCATTATGTATGTCAAATTTAATAATTTTTAAGTGAATAAAGAATAACTCAATTCTCACTTAAATGTTTGAAGTTTTGTTAAATTAACGTATTCATCATGACCCTCCGTCATGTTTATTGTTTGATTGGACTTGGAAATGTTGCCACTTTGTCATCGTGTCAGAGTGTCATGCGCCTTCATCAATTAGAACAAGCAAATTAGTATCAGACGGACGTTTACGACGGTGAAGTGTGGGATGGAAATACACATTTGTAGGTCAATGGGGGGCATGAGTACGTAAGAAGGGTGGTCTTGGTTTCGCTTGGGAAGCCTTTTATGAATTAACTTATCGGCATTTCAAGGAAGTTCATACATTTCTTCAGGAGGATTTCTAGTAACACTTGAATTGGGTTAGCTTCGTAAAGTTATTTTATGGTTGCATCTACATTTCAGTAACGACTTTTACCATGTGCTGTCAAACGTGTGTTCAAACTAATGCTGTAACTGTGTCTTCAAAGTTTTACTAGTGACCTTCCATTACCAAACACTCGAAAAGTTATGAGATGTATTTTATTGCCAAAACAGCACGTGCATCCTAATAAACAGTTTAGCGAGCACATTCTACTTTAAACAAGTTAACCGTGTTGAAAGTGGTAGACTGTGTTGTGGTCTGTGGTGAGAACATCCGTCGTAACCAAAACCAAGTTTTGTACATACTGACCTGGAAAGGAGAACTAAATCTCAGTAAATATCAGAAGTTTAACGATAAATATTGCTTTAAAGAGCTCAAACTCAAAATATTATTTGTATTTATTGTTTGTAAAAACTACCGAACTCTGAACGTTTAACAAGGAATGCCTTACTCTACATTTGATCTTGTTCTTGCTTACTGCGGAGCCGACGAAGGCTAATCTCGAATTTATAGCTGCCTATTGTGGCACTCTGTCCACTATAAATGCCAGAAACGATCTTGTATACAGTGTTAAGGAGACTTATCCCTGTGTAGTTGGCGCAGTCAAAGGGGTTCCCTTTCTTGTAGATCGGGCAAACGATACTGAGATTCCGACGGACCGCTCCGGCTGCTTTGTACGACTTCAATCTTTATATTTCTGTCTTGACCTCCTCTAGGCCGGTGGTCCAGATTGAGTTGAAAACATTCTTTATGCCAGCGGTAATTGGGTCCTCATCGCCGCAATCATTGCAGATTCTCAGTATCGACTGCGACGCACTACAAGTTAAAGGCCGGTTAATTTATCCTTTTTACTCACTAGAATTGCGACCCATGGGTGATCTTATCCTGAGCAATATGTGCCGATCATTGCACACTGCTTTCAGTCGTCAAGACTGTCTTGCGTCCGCGTTGACTTGGTATTTAAACCGGAGTTTCGATTTTCCTTTCGACGAATGGGAGAGGATCAAATTTGAATACCCTCTAAGGTAAAACATTAGTTTGGCGATCGATTTGGCTGACTCAGAGCAGTTGACGGAAGACGGAGCCATAATCCCCGTAAACGCGAAAATATATCCCACCAAGGATTTTTCTTCTTAAGGCACATAGAATCTCTAATGTTTTGCTCATCACCACACTTTTCAAGCTGAAAACTAACCACAAAATACCTGTGGCAGGCCACAAAATCGCGAATTCTATCCGTTGCTATCTGTGAACATTATAAAATTACATATTTTGCGAAGTTCGCAGGTTATGCGCCACGCGGTTCAAATCCTATATCACCGACTCATCACCAAATCGTGTTGATAAAGTCGGAGGGGCAACCGTCAAGATTGAAGTTTACACTCTCTAAAGCTAGGCTCGGACATGCATTTTCTGTCGCACCACTAGTTAGTCGCAAAAACTTTCAATGTGAACGAGCTCGTATGACACCTCACAATCGCAACGATTTAAAGTCTGCAATGTGGCCCATGTTTATGGCGACGCGATTAAAGCAAGTTAAAATTAATTATACGCGCTGACAAGAGTATCCACACAATTGCGATTTAAATCGCTGTGATTAAATAGTCGTTTCCGTAACAAGATGTACGCACTTGCGATTTTCTGTCGGTACATAATTTAGTCGCAAATGAGAGATATGGCTTTATTATAAAATGATTGAAGTATTGAAAATCAACTAATTTAAACTACATAAATACATGCATGCGCACGTAAGCGATTAAGTATCGGAGCGATTAAAAAAATGCAACAAGTCCCATTTTATGGCGAATATTTTTGTCGCAACAACACACTTGATAGAAGTCTTGTTAGTATTAAAATGGATTTCAAGCCGCAGTGTTGTGCTGTGACTCTTTTATTGCACCTAAAATCTAAATATTAAAGTAAAATTTATTTAAAAATCTAAATATTATTAATATTGGGTCTATGCCGTTATAAGTGAAAGATTTCTTAAGGGACAGTTCCATAGTATTCACCGTAATTTAAAAGAGTACTCAAAAAATGTGTGAATAATTGGCAAAAGCTTTGATGAACTTCTTCAATTAATTGGACCCGGAATACAATACTAAGACACTAAATGGCAGAAAACTTCACCACTTAAATAGCGTTTTCTGTGACATTGAGGCAAAGCAAGTGAGTCATTAGACTTTATGCAAAGTAGTGGTGGGTCAACATTAGTTGATAAACCGAGTCAAACCGAGTTACATCCAAACCGAGTTACATCCAAACCGAGTTGAACCGAGTTAAATTTACGTATAACCGAGTTGCCAGAACTAATTCAAACATTCAATTAAACAGAAAAACAGCACGTTGTTCGACGCGAAATTAACACATTCGCTTTCGGTTGGTTAAGAAAAGTGACTATACACTTAAATCTTTTTTTTTTTTTGTACAAACCGAGTTTTACTGCCCGGTTCGATACCTAATTGGAGTTCACTATTTTTTCTGTTTCTCATGACACGGTCATGGTGGCGCTCTTCACTCGTTCTCTCTCGTCTAGGCTCGTCTAGGGACTGCTTTGTGTCTACCAAGCAGTGTAAGAAGATAAACCGAGTTGGTTCAGTATCAGTTTGACTCGAGTCTCAACTCGGTTTGCTTCAATCCCAATCACGAGTGGTTGCTGTTGTAGAAGCTAGACCCGGCCCTCTACGGACTATAGCGGCATCAATATTGTATTAAAACAATTGTCAACAAAGTACAGTTCGTACAACTGTTGCGATATAATGTGTATTCATATTAAAGACTGCGTGTGAAATTTTTTTTGTATCTGAATAATCGTGCGACAGCATGGTCATGTCTTTTGTGACCACGATTTTTCTATCTCTGCGATGGAGAAACGTATATGCGCGCCTAGTCTTACCTAGTCGTCTTCTCAGAGGCCTAATGTTGAAAACTTTTCCACATGTTCACGTATTTTTGTTTCTGATGTCACTGACCTTAAGAACTCGCAATAGCATTCATATTCCACCGGTTCATATAAATCACAACGACCATATTCAGCATGGAACAATTTTCAACCTTAAAGTGCCAATCATTAAATTAGTCTATTGCCCGTGCATCTGCTTGAAGGAAGATGAGCAGTATGCACTATTTATAAAGTCATCCCATAGAACACCAGAAGGGAATACATTCCCATCCATAATAAAGCAGGGGGAGAAATAAAACACCTTCGATGTATGCAAATCATAGACAAAAAGGTTTTCATGAATATATACATAGGTACATGCATCGTAAACATATACAACACTCAATGAGTCGCCCCAAGTAGACTGCTGTACAAATAAACAGAACAGTGCACACATCCTTTTGACTCTGAAACTCATTCAATGGAGGGTGCTTACCCTTGGAATGGAGCTGAGCCGAGCGAGGAAGAGTGGAAGAGTGTGTTGTGTGTTATAGATTACGGAATGTGAAGTGATACCTAAAATAGGAGAATTTTATGCGTTCGCTTGCGTTGGTAAATAAATCTGGTGTTAGCATTTTATTATTATTTTGTCTTTGTTTTCTTTACATCAACCTTCCCGGAATGAGCTGTGTTTATATGAGATAAGTATTGTATCCAAACAGCACTTGTTTGTTGTTCCCCGACACACTTGACAACGGAATTTCTGAATCAAATGTCACGTTTCCTTTAAACCGTGTTATGTTTATGCTAAAGCAATCTTAAGTTAGCACATTTAAGTGGAGGCTTCTGGTACTCTGACAAATGTGTACACGTAGATAATGCAGAGGGTCAAACATTGCTTTTGACAGAAATGATGTGTCCATTGAATTAACCGTTTTGTATTTAATTTGTCTATTGCAGAAGAAATTGATGATCTCATAGAGAAACTTAAAGCAACCTCAATCGACAGCACAACCGATGTGGATAAAACTGCCTCACTGTTAAGCGAAATCTCAGCAACAACAGATCCAAAGAGTTTCGATAAATTCGAACTGGCCGATTCGTTTCTCAGTCTAATCAAATCTGAAAATCAAGTTATTCAAAAGGAAGCTGCAAAATGCATAGCAGAGATCACAAAATCCGAAGTACAACGAAAGAAGTTCACAAACGAAAATGTCATTGACATGTTTGTGGACTGCCTAAGAAGTGTTAATAACACATCAAACTTGGAACTGCCAATACAAATATGTCGTGCACTAGGCAACATATGCTTTCTAAACGATGAAGCGCGTGATATAATTCTTAAGATCAAAGGAGATGAGCATCTCATAAATCTGCTTGCAGTCAATCCCGAAACTGATAAGGAAAACGAATTGCTTTTCATCAAGGTTCGCGGTGGTCTTATATCAAATTATCTGCTGGGTGGTGAACGTGTGGCCAAACGTGCTATAGAACTGAGGATTATGGACAAGATTCAGAATATAATCGACCGGAGTATTGGCGATGTAGAGACACACGAAGATCTCCTGTTGGATACACTTCCACTTCTCAGCATTCTCACCGAAAATGTTGCCGATCTCAATTTCACCACAAATTTGAACGCGGAACTAGCGCGAATATTGGCTGTATCAAAGAATCCAGATTTAGCGGAAATGTGCCTTGAACTTCTACATTACCAAGCGGAGAATGATGATGTTAAGTTGTTGCTTGCCAAAGACGGATTATGCGAGACAATTTATAACTTGCTTGAGAAGTATAAAAATTTGGCAAGCACCAGCGAGGCGAGGGCATTAATGAAATTGGCATGTGAACTAATTGTACTTATTTTAACTGGAGGTTTGTACTTGTACTGTTTGCGTTTGCGCTTGCGCGACAATGTTTAAGTTTCTCTTATTGCAGATGAATCTATGCACTATTTGTATTCGACTCCGCTTTTGAAGAACATGGAGGATTGGCTGGACTCAGCGGATATGGATCTCTTGACGACTGGTGTCTTAGCACTTGGGAATTTCGCAAGAACAGATAGTCACTGCATATATATGGTGGAGAATAATATTATGAATAAATTGCTTGGTAAGTACCTGTGTTCCACAAACAAAATGAATTTGAATTGAACTGAGGGGGAATTGTTCGCAGATGTGCTCTCTAAAAACAATGGCGTTAGTAATGAAGTTCGATTGCAACACGCCCTGCTTAGTGCACTTAGAAATCTAGTTATACCAAAGCCTAACAAAGGAGCCGTCATACAAGCTGGACTTGTTCAAACCATCTTACCGATGTTGGAAATCCATCAACCGCCTGTGGTTTTCAAATTACTTGGCACCCTCCGAATGACAGTCGATGGACAAGGTTTGAATTAATTCGTTAACTTTCACTGTTTTCACATATCCTAACATAACGTTTGTCGTTTGGCATTTAGAATCCTTGGCGCTGGAACTGCTCAAGAATAAAACGTTAATTGAGCAGCTCGTGGAATGGAGTAAATCATCAGATTACGCTGGAGTGACAGGCGAGTCATTACGCCTTATGGCATGGTTAGTGAAGCATGCGTATCTTTCGAAAATCGCCAATGTTCTGACCAAAGATGGTGTCCAGCAGCAGTCATCGTCATCAGCCAGCGTTCAGAATATCGACGAGAGTAGCCTAAAAGCTTTTGTTGAAATCGACGGAACAGTTGAATCAATGGTTAATATGCTAACCTCACAGCATTTGGTGATGCAAAATGAAGCCCTTATTGCCTTATGCATTCTATCTGTGGTCTACTTAAGTAAGAAGCCAGCCTCCAGTGATGTTGACCTTCCGGAAATGCTAATCAAATACGAACTTGGTAAAAAGTTAGCCGAACTTATTCGTAAGTCATCGGACACCATGACAAAGGAGATCGTTGAGAATCTACAAAATTTCACCACACTGCTTAAAACCTCTGATAAATTGGTCACCCATTTGGATGAGAACAACATTAATGAGTTATTGAAATCGATACCGATTCTAACTGAGTATTGCACACTATAAGGGCTAGATTGGGTGTGGGATGGTGGGGAATTTGAGATTGTTATCTAAATATAGTGAGAGATGTAAGTGCTGCGATAAGAGATGTGACAAGATGTAAGATTATTTCTATAGGCAATATTTATTTAAGTCCAATGTTAATAGTGTTTCTCTTTTGTAAATTATAACAAAAACAAAAAACAAATACCAAAACATTTACATTTGATGTGAAAAAGATTCGAATTCTTTCAGTGATTTGCTGCATGCTTTTAACTCGGCCTGCATTTATGTATTTATTTCTAATTTGAGTTTAAAATTCGAACAAGTGGCTTATTTGTGAAGACATTGAGTGTAACATCTCCCTATTAACTGCACAATGCATCGTCGTATCAATCGTCAAGTTGTTTCCGATATACCCACACCTATGGTCAGACACGTAAATTTGCTTCAATTAAAGACTTCGTACGATCCCATGTAAGGCCCTCCGGGTGTATATGTAAATCCTGTGTATAATATTTAAAGAAATGAATGTACGCACAATATTTAGTTTTTACTCATTAGTACCTCACATCACAATTCATTTTCTTGACAACCCATGAAACAGAAGCGATTTTGAATAGGTACTTCTGTTTCACTTAGTCTACAGCTTTTGTTCAACTCATAGATCAATCCGCAAGAGCATGTGAATATTTGTCAGTGTTTAATCTTCGCATGGTTTCACGTCCATAAAGGGTAGATTTTGATAAGTAATATTAAATGTTTTTCAAAAGCACGATTAAATGTTTTTTGAATTCGCAAGTTCGTATTGTATTCCATATGTGTGTAGAACTCCCGCTAGACCAACTAAATTCCTCACTGGTATTTATTCAATCTGCGGTGAGAACATTGACACTGCAAATATTTAGCTCTGTTTTGCGGGCGATGTCTTTATTGTGAATGGTTTTCAATTCAAATATACACCGTGATTATATGTATGTACAAGCAAATTTATGGAGAAATGAAATTAAAGCTAAGAGCCCAGATATTTCGAAAGCCAGTATCAATGTATATGTATTTAAAAAATAAAAACAAAAACGTGTTGTGAACATGATAACATTTACAATTTCTTCTTTTTTTAAGCTTAAGTTATAAACAAACAAATAAAAAAAAATCTATATGTCAAAGCACATTTTATAAAACAAATATAAAAATAAGAATTCAAAAGTGAAGAGCAACGATTTGTGTATTTAGATGTAGACCTGATGGGGAAAATCGTTTAAATTGTATGCATTTATTTACATTTTTACTTTATATTTATATTTGTGTAGAAGTACTAACTTAAATATACATTACAGAAGAAACAAAAGTATTATAGGTTTGTATTTAGAGAAAAAAAAAAAAAAAAACATACGAGTAGAGTTGATTCAACAATCATATTCAAATAGCGATGGATGAAAAGATTTCTTTTTTTACTTCGATCTTATACAACATACGATAGCATACAAAATAAATTTAACGCATACAATCAGCAACAAGAACAAATTTAAATAGAATTTCATTCAAGTCTCAAACAATCTTCAATCAATAAGCAAAACAATATATAAAGAAATGAAAAAGAAAGGGAAAGTGAAATGAAAAAACAAATAAACAGATGAGATGATGTTTGAAGGAAAATTTGATGTTTAAGTAATTTTTTGTGAAACCATGCATCATTAAATTCAAATTCAATTTGAAAAAAAAAAATACTGAAAAGAAAATACAATATATAAAATTATTTTTAAAGTAACATTTTGAGGACATTTAATAAAAAAAAGTATTTATATCTATTCTTAAGTCGATTGAAAGTTATACTTAAGATATATACATGAAAAATAAAAATTGAAAAAGAATGCAAAAATTATTTAAAAATAAAATATATTTAAATGCAAATTTATTTGAATATATAGACAAAAATATGTTTGTTTTTTTTTTTGGCAATTTAACCCATGTTGTACGGTTGACCAGTCAAACGTTCGACGTGAGATGTTCTCATTGGTGGACTTACGCATTCGACATACTACTGTTGTCGAACTTCACAACTTGAGTTATCCCTTACATTTCGAAGAAATGTTTGTCATTGCAGTCGAATTAAAAGTTCTCTCTTCACCAATACTAATAGGATAATCACCCCGATTACGAAATTCGTTTTATTCCCCTATTGCGAGTGTCGACAGTCGACCGAATCGGTTATCGACAAATTTATCGACTGATATCACTTTTGGTATCACTGTGAATGAAAAAGTTCATATTGTGAATATTTTACAATTTGACGGCTAAAAATTCAATTGTTTGTAAATCTTTCAAAGGATATTGTTTTGCTGAAACTTCCTTGAAATTGCACGTTAAAGGAGGCGGATAAGAGGTATTTCCATCCATAAGTAGGTTCTTTAATAATTCTGTTTATTTACTAATTATTTTCTCTTAAAGTTTTTTGCATTACAGTCTAAATTGGCATTGAAAGACCTCGATGAAAAAAAACTCTTGATGAAATACATGAAGATCAATACATATGTACCTAATATCATGAAATTTGCGACAACTCTGTGATTATGTGGTTAAGATTACTACCAAAATAGTGTCGGCAATAAATTTTGCGTTACTTTTGTGCAATCCTGTATTAAAAGAAAATCCTGTATAAAAAGAAAATAAATCGTTAAAACGTTCTTTATTATCTGCAAACTAAACAAGTGAGATACGTTGTTTAGATTCTAGGAGACACCGGTGTCTGGATTTCTCTTCTAAAATGGCTATATTTTCCACTAAAATCTTCAACCGCTTCTTAATTGTTACTTGCAGTGACATAAAATCGCTTCACCTTACAAAAACCCAAACGATTTGCCGGAATATACTCGCATTGTCAGTCTAAAATTTTTTTTGCAATCGCTAAATAACTGCTGTCAAGTCGACGGATAACGACTACGAACGAAATTCGCAATACTAAACTTCAGAATCGATAGTCGACAGACAACGATCGATTATCAGTCGATAGTCGGCACCAGAGATAATGGATGATATTATATTATAGGTTATCTCTGGTCGGCACTCGGCGACACAAGATGTTTTGTGAGTTGCTGAGAGTTACTATATCGACTCGAGCTTATGTTCCACACACATTCAAAAGCTGACTGTTACTTTGAAAGTTCAACTTGTTATTTGGGGTAGTTTTTATAAATTGTCTGGAGCGACTGGAGCTAAATTAATTATAACTTTGAACCTTTTTAATGGATTATAATCATTTGTATCCGTACGAACGATCCGTAGTGTAGTTGGAGTAACAAACATGACAGTTTTTTAAACTCCAAAGGGAAACAAATTTGTCTTTACTAATTTTAGTAGTCTATGGAATAAACCTGAATAAAAATAAACTACATGCACAGAACCCTGGCAGGGGTTTTGTCATCCTGGCATCCTGTGCATATATACAATAAGGAACAGTACCTATTCCACTGTTTCTTATTGAAAATTGTTTTGGTATTATTTCATTACTTATTGGGCATTATTTCCTTTTGCATATAGAAATAAGCCCAAATTGGTCTTATTTCATTTGTACACCCCTTTCTGAAATGAACTAACGCCACGTGGATTTAGTTCGCATTCGAAATAAAGCCATAATTGCATTATGATCTTAATATTCGTTTAAATGAGAACGAACGCCATTATGGCCTTAATGCAAATGGAGAATACTCTAGAATAACAGGTCGGCTGAAAAGTTCGTATCGTTCCTATGGGATGGCGCCACTAGAATAAACGCATATTTATTATAAGCAATAGTTTTAGGGAAAATGAATAAAAAGAAATTTTGTATGTTGATGAAATACTTTTTTTATGAAAAAAAAAATAATAATAATGCTGATACCAAAAAGTGGCTTTATGATTGTTATCCAGACTATGCGCCGGGCGAAGCATTCCTAAGTGGTTTGCAAAATTCCGTAGACGTCCAGAAGAATCTCTTGAGGACGAGCATCAACAAAATCCACAAAATGATTTCGGATGACCGTAGAGTGAAGTTGATCGAAATAGCTGACACTTTTTTTAACTTTAAAATTCATTTTTATTTTTAAATTCATGATTCTTAAAACTAGACAAAAATGATTAAATCTTATATCTAAACAATTCATGTTCTTAAAATCTATCCTACTGACCCTTGGCAGATACTCTAAAATAATCTAAACTTACTTATCTATTTGCCTTTCGGCGTCTACACTAATAACTGTTTTTTCAGTCCATATGGACAATCTTTATTGTTTGTTCTTAGTGGCCAAGAAAACATAGAAAAAACTTGGCGCTAATAGATGACGCTATAGATATGAAAGTAACGTCTGTCCAACATCGTTCATGAGTATTTGGGTATGCGAAAGCACTGTTCAAAGTGGGTGTAGCGCGAGCTTACAATCAGTAGCGCCGATGAAGAGGTAATCGCCGAGGCAGATTCTTTCACCTATGCGCAACAGGAGTCCAAAACCCTGAGAAGAACTGTATGTGAGCGAAAGATAGCAAGTGTATCAAAACAGAGCACAGTAGATCTAAACAATAATAACCATCAACAATAATAAAAATAAGGTTTAACAATATCGATATTGCCACACGAATTACCTAAGATTACTCCTCATTCTTTAGTTAAATTAATAATTGGCGAGTCGCATTATATTTCTGAAGAAGTATATTTTGTTTGAATTAGCATTATGCTAAATACAAGTGTCTGACTATAAACAGACACTGAAGTGAACGATTTTATTGCTACCACCACAGTAGAAAAACACTAAACACCGTTAGGGAGCAGTTATTGTGTAATATTTCCATATTAACGACAATAAGAGAACAACAAATTCGCAAATATGTACGTATACAAACCAAACCACAAAGCTGATCGTGATTTGCTTAAAATACTGCCGTAAAAATGTTAATAACACACATTCTATATAAAGAATCGTAAAATTAATTTTTCAGAGCGATCATCATTAAACGATCGTTGAACGTGCCTTGTCAACGCTCATAAAAATGAAAACATTTCTGATTAAACTCGAAAAACAACGCAGAAGTTTAAACAAATGAGAGACATGTGGAAATTAAAAATAAGGCTTGAAATCCTGCTTTACGAATGGCTGTTCCATTGAACACTATGTAGGAGTCACAACGGAGTCCAATTGAAGCAGGTGGAGAGGTTTAAGTATTTCGCGAGTAATGCGAGGAGTAATGCTGATCTTTCTTTATTGAATTCTGGAAAATATATAACATTAGGTAGGCAGGTAGTAGTCTTAAGATTCCTTTGGTGCAGTCCTTTGGAACATTTGTATCGCGTCCTTGCTCTAATCGGAAAAAGGAGATTTTCGGACCTATTCCGCGAACCAGTTAGTCTTAATAAAGCAAAGAAGACGGCTGACTCGTACGTAACTTAGTTCAGCCAGGTTATCAAGGTTATATGCCTCCAGAAGTCTAGAGCACTCCAGATACAGAGCAATTGTATGGTTTCTCCCTCATCCTCGTCTGTGCAGCTTCTAGATAAGTCGTTGTAGGAAAGACCTAGTCTAGAGACGTGAGTTGCGATGACGCAATGCCCTGATATGACACCAATGAGAGTTCTGAGATTCGGCCTACTCCTTTTGATCAGATCGTGTGAGCGTTTTGAATCGAGAATAGGCCATAATTGTTTTGGGATGATGAGAGTAAGATAGTCTCGCTCTCAAAAGAGCCAAACTGATGTTTAAACTGGAGTACACTCTCGTTTAATTTAAACTACCAACTCACTCCAAGGTTTCAACGAAACTGTGAAACAGTATAAATTAACTTAAGTTGAACTGAAGTTTAAACCAAAAGGAGGGAATCAATATTTTTGCATGTAATACAGTCGAGCCCGGATAATACCACATCGCTTAATGGCACAACCAGAAATGAAGTATAGTCTGTCAACGAATTTCAGTGCTTTTTTGACAAATATACATGAATTTTTGACGGTTATTCACGAAATAAAGTAAATTATAAAAAACAGCTGTCAAACATTTTAAGGGACAAGGGAGGTAGATGTCGGGCATCTCTGTAGTACTTCATTTCTGGGCACACACCGCTTAATGGTACACTGAATACTGTATTCAGTGTGTACATATCAACTGACTTTTTCACGTTTAAATACACTGTGATTGACCATGAATACGCACAGATAAGTTCGTTGAATACACTTTCTGTTCCACCAAAAATGGAGTTTAAACTTGCACAGCGAAACTGGACATCAGCAAATGAACTGCAACATCGCGGATCGCAGCTGAGGCTGCTTTCACACTCGCTAAGATTCGTCGCCGATTTTTTCAAATTCTCATTTGTGATCGCAAGACACTTTCACACAAGAAATCTTTCAGTCTCTGCAATTGATATCACAATGCTGAACTATTTCTGTTTCCTATCCCATCTCACACATGCGTCTTCTCTTTCTCACACATGTACAGCATGCATCCAATACCCAACATTGAGAACATAAGAGTAAAGCAACTCAAAGAAAAAACGATGAAAGATAAAAGAGAATAGAAAATCCAAAGGCAAACCCCGAGCACACGAGACGCGGGCTACCCTTACCACGTCCCACATCCCTTGCCTACAAGATAGAAAAATCGCAGACAAAATTTTTCTGTGTGAAAGGGGCCTAACTTCGGTAAGATCCTCGATCATCCATTCATCTTGCCTCTCAATCAACTTGGGTCGAATGAAAGAACTTAATTATTAAATTCAATCATTTAATTGTTTAAATTTGTTAAGTGCGCACATCCAAGAAGTTCTTGCGGCAAAAAATCGGTGGACGTAAATCTGACATTAACTGCAAAAACCCGTCAAATACGGTATTGTCTACTAGAGACAAATACACGCGAACCATCATTTTATTATATTCAAATTGCTTACTAATGAAAAGCAGTAATAACACATACACGCGAAAGACTATCTGCATCTTTAGCAACAATAAAACCTCGAACAGAAGAAACTGAAAGCTAAGGTGACCATCATTTTTTCACATCATTGCGGGACACCTATCCATTTCGTTCAGCAAATGTCAGGACACTCTTTCGTTTTATGAAAAAAAGAATACAGTTGATCTTCGATCTCGAATCTAGAATATTTGATAACTCGAACGAAATTGGTTGGCAATAGCGCCACGACTGAAATTTGCCTTCGATAACTCGAACTTCAATTATTTGAATGTCGTGACAGCTTGAACAGGTTATTTGGGGTCACCTTCGATTAGTCAAATTCTGAAGGGAAATTCCCAAATTCTGCGTATTCTACAAGTTTGTTTTATAAGGAATCGCCTTCTGTCACTGCGTTTGCATGTTCCTCTGACCTGGTATAAACAAAATCGCGGTTTTGGGGAATATTCTGAAGAAGAGGTTGAAATTTCTTTGATTTTCAGTACTGAAAGCTCAATCGAAAGCGAGGAATTCAACTGCAGATGGAATTTAAGCTTGGAAAAATACCAGAGATGTACAAGGTGTTTCGTATAATGATTTTCTGAAGGTGGATGTCGATATTGGTACTTGGGAGCTTCTCACAAAATTCGAGTTATTTAGATGTGAATCTGATAAGCTTGACAGTGACGATGCTGTCATCTAAATACAGTGGACAGCTACAGTGATGTAATAGAGAAAGACCTATGTCTCAGAGGATGGTTTGATTCAACCACCTTCAAACGAGTTGGTTGAAAATTCATTAACCGTTTTGCGTTTATATATAAATACTCACGATTCTGTGTACAATGGCTTGAATTCCATCGAATTTTTTCTTTTTTTTGAAAGCCGAAACAAAAAATCCACTCTTCAATCATGTATAACATACTATTTTAAGAAATAATTATGTGCCTCTACGTTCTATGTGTTACATGGCAAATAAATAGATACAGTGGACTCTCCTCGATGCTAACTCGATTTTTATTTTGCGGCAAGTGATGGGTCGAGCTGTCAAAGTTCGACTGTAATTAGTTTTCACGAAAGTGGGACTTATGGTCACTCAAAGAATCTCTGCTGTATACTTCTCACGTGTTGTTTATCTGAGATTTTAAATGTTAAAGTACACCAAAGCATCACAAGACAGATCTTCGCAAGCACAAGTGCTACAAGGAGTGTAGAAGTTGGATTTTCAATAATCAATTAATTCACTCGTTAATTTTTTGCACATTTTCTGTTTCAGAACTTTCCACAAGTGTTACCCTGTTCACTATTCCCTAGACCCACACCACATTGTTTCAATAAAGGATCGCTTATGGAATACAAGACCCTGTCAAAACGCATTCATTTAATTTCGTTGCATTCACACACAAGTGACCGACGAAGAAAACGAGTGTTATGCAAAGTAAAAACCACGATTAACAAGCTTCAATGTATACGACTGCAATGAATGTCTTTCCGTAAATTAATACTAACCGAATAAACCCAAGATCTCATAGAATGCGACTGGTCAAGTATGATCTTAACGAAATCACCCCTTTTCTAGGAACACAACATATGACGCGTTCTATTGCAGATGCAGATGACTGTTATTGGAGAAACCCACCATACTGGGAATGCGCGTACACGTGCACGGCTTTCTTCGATGACAAGCCCACGTTAATTATTGAAATGCAATCGGCTGCCCTTATAGGGGGAGGAGCCGGTGCTCGGGGGGTGATTCTGAGAAATGCCGCGGTACGTGGCTCGATACCAGTGTTCGAATAAAAAGTAAGTTAAGAACACATACATGACGCATACATGATTTATAAGCTTATATCGGATAAGGAGAATGATGAATCTTGGAAACGTGATTACGCAGTTATTACGAATGATTTGATTGAAATTTCGAAATAAACTTGAGGAGTCCCCTTATGCAAACTCGCATGGACAAAAATCTACAAGGTCCAGCCATCTTAGGCGTTGGATCCATAGACGTAGACACTCATGTCACTGCACAGCCTATACAGTTCGTGGTTGAATCTTCTCCTTCAGATCCCATCAATGCGAACATGATCAAAGATACCAAGAACATCTTCATCCGCGTTTGAAATTGTCCATGCCTTCGCACCGTGCAGCAGGACTGGGATGATCCAGGTCTTATATAAAGTCAACTTGTTCCGTCGAGAAAGGCTCTGCAGCTCAATTCCCTCTTGAGCCTCTAGAAACAGCGGTTGGTAAGAGTAACTCTGGGTTTGATCTCGGTACTGATGTTGTTCGTACTGTTTACTGGGGAGCCGAGGTACGGGAAGTTCTTGACTATTTCGAAGGTATAGTTGCCCATTGAGACAGTCCGTCCAAACCGTCGCTGTTGTGTTTCTTAACCGCTTCCGTCTCAATGCCAGCAAACGTCTCATTGAAGGCTCGCTGTGTTCTGACAATCACGTAAATGTCATTGGCACTTGCTAGCAATTGTACGTACTTTTGAAAGAGCATGTCTCCAGTGTTCATCCTTCTCCAGGATGATGTTGAAGAAGTCACACGACAGAGCGTTGCCTTGTATAAATCTGTTTCTAACATTGAATGACTCAACAGACGGTCTTTGTTGAGCTTGATGGAGCAGCATGCAATCGCCATCGTCATCCTACACAAATTGGAGGATTTAGCAATAAAGCATTGTATAGTACGTTCTGTACTGTACAACACGCCAGATGCCTGCGTGTTTCGTGGAATTATCGAGTCGCGTAATGCACTTGGAAATACCCATAATGACAGAAGAGCTTTAAGTAAATCAACACGATTTTATCAGATGACGGAAACACCATACTCGCGAAGATCATGCAGAGTTCACTGGCCACCACTAGACTAGACGCCACCAAAAAAAGAACACGCAGATGAAAGTGCTGAAATTGATGGGAAAGTGATTGAAACGACGTAAAGACGGAGTCACGCGACGCGACGATGCGACTACTAACGGCATGACCAGAGCTACACAATGTACACGTTAACGTCGCCCTTGCACTATCCATAGAATACGAGAACAAGTCAAAGAAATTTCCCTTGATGAATGATGAATTCACAGACTATACAGTGACGTCCGAAGAACCGTGTAGCAATCTCTATATCTACGCGGGAAGCGATGAGTCTGAGTCAAGGCAATCGAAACCAATGTTGTGAGGCGAATAGTCAAATCCACCACACATTGCCCAATCCACCACAAATAGGGTGGTGCATGCTGAAAGGGTTCTCTAGTTGAAGTGAGGCCTGGAGAGGGTTTACAATAGGTAATGATGGTTTGAATCTCAGGGCCACCCTGGACACAGGACCGGGCGGAGCCAAATGAGCAAACTGTGCAAGCCCCACGTTTGGCACCCCCTTTTTATTTTTTTGTAGAAGAAGTCAGACTACTTAAGAGGTAGACTTTCAATGCGTGTTACAATTGTGTCACATGAGAAAATGTCCATCATCTCAAAAAAATAAAGTCAATTCTCTGTTCATATGGAATCATTTCAGCGAGTATTTTATATTGTGGCTCTTTACGAACTAGTTGCTTGTGTGTGCATGGTATTATGCGTGAACAGATGAAATAATGGAAACGTTTTAAAACACATAAGTATCTGGTTGGACGAACTAAAATTTGAAGAATGGGACTTTGTCAATGATTTATTTTTAATTAGGCTTTAGAATGAGCTAATCTTGCGCATATGCTGGATGCGGGCCTGCCTGAAAAGTTAAGGCAGCTGAGGAAGAAAATTCGCCCTTGCTGCGTCAATAAAATGGACGCTATGAAGGCATGTCACGACGTTGTGCGTGAGCCTCAATAACACAGCGCCCGGTAAAGACTCTCAGTATTGTGGGCACTGAAGCTGATGATCTATTCTGACTTGACCTGGCCGAACTGAATCTATTCTTACTCACTGCTGGCCAGAGACTTCTCGTCGTTGTTGTGGCATTTTCTAAATTTCTTTGTCTATGTTTTCATCCTTCAATCTCATAGGCTAGGAACATAGGGATTTGCATAGGTAGAGGTTCCTCCATTTCAGAGTCCTTCTTGGTAGAATCTTTGGTTTTTCATTCACCTGCACCCGAGTGTGCCTCGGTACCGAAAAATGGAATATTGTATTTAATAATGACATTTCACTGGCGTTAAGCGTTCTCATATCAAATATCCGAATTATACAAATTGAGTCTCCTTTCGTTTCTCTATCGTTGTCAATTTGCACCGGCTGGCCGTGGTTTTCGTTGTACGAAGT
The DNA here is from genome assembly GCA_964034865.1 of Eristalis intricaria. NCBI lineage: Eukaryota > Metazoa > Arthropoda > Insecta > Diptera > Syrphidae > Eristalis > Eristalis intricaria. The sequence goes on from OZ035877.1 coordinate 66,972,884, forward strand.
AAAACAAAGAACATACGGCACATATGGGTGGACTCTTCTTATTTAGTGGATGTGAAAAATTCCCTAATTTTTAATGGTTGTGAATGGAAGGGGGAAAGGGGGGGCGGCAGTGCTCTTGTGGGTCTGTTCGTGCCTGGGTTGGATTCCCGGTACGACTAAAATAATGTTCACTGCTTTACTTCTTTCGAGTGAAGTAGGGATAGTTCCAAGAGTAATAGGGATAGGATCACTGATGGGACATGGGATATAAATAATGGTGGTAGATAAGCTGAAAAAAGGTGGTAGAAAAGTGCTAGAAAAGACAAAAAAGGTTTTTATATTGATTCACTTATTTATTTGATGATGATATATGATGTATGAATATGAATGAATATGTACAGTTACGGACAAAACTGTACATTCCAAAACGCTGAAGTCTGTCTGCTGCACTTTTTTGATGCAATATCTGCCTTTGACCATCATATCAATCCAAATTCATTTTTTTTTACCGGTCTAATGAATATTTTTATAATTTGTTTGGTTTTTATTATTATTTTTATTATTATATTATTATTATCCTGTGCTTTTGGTAAGGAACGGTGCTACTCTGGGCTACATCTTCCTAGCCTTTGTTCTTCAAGTCTTTCTTTTTGTATTATTGAGGATAAGACTAGTAAATTTAATTCTACCATAATGTCAGTAGCTGATTTGAAAAGGCTTTTCATGGGCCGACCTTTGGTTTCGTTATCTTCGTTTAGCAATGTTGTTCGTGGCGGACCTTGTGGCATTTGATATTTTGATGGCTGTAGAGCATTAAAAATTACTTCAACAATAAAATTAAAAATAACCTGACACAAATCAAAAATTAAAAGCACGTACCTCGGTCTTATTATTTTGTCGGCACCATTTTGTAACTCGATCTCGATTACTGAACAATTTTCTCTGTCCATTCATGCTCATGGTATCCTTTTTGCTGGGAACAAGATACCGTAACAACAAATTTGCAACATGTTTGATGCAACACATTGCAGGGATTTTAGGGATAGATTTCCATACCATCTTTAATAATACGAAATGAGTTCCAACAAGACACATTGTCACCATCAGTCGTTTCTATTATTTTTCATTCGCTTATAAATTTCATCCATTAGCCATTAAGTATAGTATAGAATATCTTCAATATTCACTGTGTGTGATAAGTCTCTAATCTGAGTAATATAATAATAAGTCCATAACTGGTGGCATTGTTCAAGCTACGACCATTTTGGATCTCGGTATTTAAAAACTTTAATTTTAGCGTCTAGCAGACCGAATTTTTTCTCGAATCTTAATTCATAATCAGAACTATGCTAGGGATATGATGAGCAATGGGCAAAATATGGTAGATTTAGAGTTAAGGTTGGTAGGTTTTTCAACATCGGAAAAAGTGGTGGAAATACCAATTAAGTGGTAGAATTCTCATCGCTGGATAGGATTCTGCCAACTTCGCCTCTTTTTTTTTTGCTTAATCGGCTTTATACAAACACGTTTCACGTGTTAACCAGGGGGACGGTTAACAATATATGTATTTTATTTTTATTTTTTTGACTTTTATACCGTGATTCCCTGTTTGTACCTTTGCTGCTTTTCTCTGTTTTTTTTTGCCTATTCGGAAGCTTTCTCAAACTTCGTTCGCTAAACGAAACGATTGGAAGGCGCAGTTGGTAGAGTGCCTGCCCCTGGTTAGCGGGGTCCTCGGTTCGAATCCCAGTAAAAGCAAAGTTAATACGCTTTTATCTGGTTTCGAAATCTGGTTCAGTCACCATTTGCCGTTGGGATCAAATTGACGGCACTATCACTGGAGTGGTCAATCGGTGGTAGTACTCTGGTGAGACTAGGGGTATCACAATGGACCAATATGGTCTAAGTGTGCTGGTGAATGCACTAGCAGCCCCACTACCTAATCTAAACTTGTTCGCTAAGCAAGTCAGTTCTTACTCACACTATGTAATACGCGTACTTTAGTTCCTAGGCGCATACAAAAATAAAAATAATAAATGGGGACTAGTAAATTCGATGATTCGGAAGCCTGGCACCCTTTGCGTAAAAGTAGATGTACCAACCCCACATTTAGCCACGCCGCGGCGACCCACATTGTGGGTTCTTATTTGACCAAAACAAAAAAAAAAGAATCTTTGGATACTTACAAAAAACAGATATTTTAAAAAGCCATATAACTAAATGTACATTTACGTTCCTTTTCGTATTTTTTAATAAATGCTTTTTTTTAACCTTTTTCATTGTTTTAGCCTTTTTTTACTTTTTTAGTTTAACAAAATCCTAACCCTGGTAATACCTGTCTCGAAAAAGCTTCTCAAACTTGGCAGTTCGGAGTCGGCATAAGACTGCCACTCGTGAGAGAACAATAATAGCACGCACAACACGAGTAGTTGTTTTAGAAGCTGGCTTGAGCCTCAACGAGCTGTAGCTCCACCCATATTAGAGGCGGTGAAAGGGGTGGATTTGTCTAGACTAGTGGAGCAAACCATAGCGAAGGCGAAGCCGACTCATTCACAGTAGTGCATTTTCGAGCCGACTCCACCCCGAGGCGTCTGACAGTCCCTGCTGCATGTAGCCCCTGATTATAGTGTAATAGAATGTTGAACTTGGCCGGCCCATGTAGAATGCATGGATATCCGTGCTGAATTGGACTACGAACAAGTGAGACAAGTTAATAGACGGCCGGAAATAGACGACGCAGATACACATCGCTCAACTTGGTATGCGAATTCGTACCTAGCTAAAGATCATGCCAGCTGGAGAAGCTTGTTGTCTGAGAGGCCCAAACCCACCCCGGATTATAGACCCAGTAGAAGAAAGAGAATGTTGAACTGTGGCAAGTCCTCTGGTGTGACGAGGCAGATTTGTCATTACAGTTATTTATCGGCAGATGAACACATCTCTACTTCGTGGTAGCTTGGAAGATCAATGAGTGAATGTTGGAAGAACAATTTTCTTTTTAAAATAATTACACAAGTGGTGAGTAAAAAACTTCGCGATGAAATATACAGCACAAGCGGCATTCTCCGCAAATCAAGGAAATGAGCAATATTAAACACTCGTGGAAGGTAAGTTTGTATTTTCTGTATTTTTGGCTGTGTTTATTTGCATATCCTTTCGTTTTGTTAGCTTTTGATGTCCCATGACAGATCCTTACTTTGTTCCTTTGGAACACCCATTCCTTGACTAGATTTTTGAGGTATAAATAAAGCTTTAAGAACCGAATTGAGGTATACATAAATTCATTTCTATAATAAATCGGTGTTTTCTTTGTACATTCACATTTGGGCACAATGGCCAACGAAGGCAATGGTGTCACGATTCTTGATGGCAAACACGAACGGATGATCGGCATGGAAGTTCTTTGTGTTGAAGTTGAATGACATAGGAACTATTTTCAAAACTGCAAGGGAAAATTGACATTATAAGAAAACGCCTTGAAATTGACAGCATTCGTATAACTCACTTGTTGCTGCGGCAGCCTCTGATCCAGCCTCGTTCACATCGATGAAGGCCTTGTGTTGGACATCGGATACCTTGACTGCAGGACCCTCCGCGAAGATTCCAGATAAGTTTGCGTTGTTTTCGAAAACTGATCGAATGCCCATCTGAAAATCAAAAATCAAACATTTCAAGAGTTGGCCAAAAGGAAAGCTCGAAGAGCTGACTTACCGCTTTAAGGGCGTCAGTCACGCTGGTGCTGAATTCGATTTGGAATTTCGGCAGGAATATGTTGACATTTTCCACCGTCATGCGTGCTGACAATTCGTTCAGATCGACGGAGCTCAACTTCTCCTCCAACTTAGCGAGTCCATCTCGTTCGTTTGGCAGAATGATCACCATCGACATGTCGGAGTCCTTGTAGGCCATTTCAATAGCAGTGGCGTCAAGTTCTGGGAATTCGCCGTACTTGAAGTCATCCTCTTCGTACATAATCTGCGCATCGACCGATTTGGTTTTGCTGACCCAGAATGGCCGCTTGCGGGTGGAGTCTTTGCTGAAGGGTATCTCCCACTTTCCCTTGAAGTAGATCGCGTTCACAATGACCGCACTGGTGTCGCCATCAACTGAACCGGGTTGCATGATGTTGCTGATCTTGTTGTTGGTCGCCTTTTCAATCCAATTGTTTATGGCCTGAACAGCTTCCGCACTCCTGCTGAAGTTCACTGTCTCGGCTTCCGTACTGAAGTACTTGGCCAGCAGGTCGTTGTACGTTGAGCGAAGTTTGTAACCAGCGTTAACATAGATTTTGTTGGCAATGTTCAACTGCGCTTCGCCGGCCTTGGCCTTCAGGACTTCAGCGAATTCGCTGCCAACGACGTCTTTTTTGTTCGACGACAGTCTGAGACCCTTCTCCAGTTCTGCGGCGGTTTCTCCTTCGGCTCCCATGTAGGCCATTGCCATTGCGACTTGAATGGATATCGGCGACAGGATAACATTCTCGGTGGGTTTGTCCTTTGAAATTTGCCTGAACAGATCCGCCGCAAACAGACCTCTGCTGGATGACGGCGATTTGGTCACGACCGCTGCTAATGCCATTTGACTGATGAGCACCACGCCGAAAAATCCAATAACTGTGAATGAATGCAAGAAGTTGGGAAATTAAGTACAGTCTGTGTGTGATGTTGTGATTATTTAGGTTTCAGTTTTTTGTTGGTTCTTAATCGCGTCTCGCCACAGAGGTCGGGCTTCGAAGAAACATAAATAGATGCACGCTGTGCGTCGGCCGACATTATCTTCGAATTTATTTCTAAATCAAAATCCCTCATGTCAACAGTGGTACAGTACACGGCGCCGCGCCGATCGGAAACGGATTATCACAGGCATCGAGAACTGGATCAAGTAGAGACCGTGATTCTATGACAGTTGAAAATAAACCCCGAAAAGCACATAAACACCGATTACAGATAAGCTGCTGTGCCGAACAATTTGGTTAATCAACAATAATTGCTTAACCACACGGCAACAATGTTTACGAACTAACACCAGCTTGTGAGAAGACGAACGAACACATTCACTCGGTGTTCTAAAACCGCAATGAAAGCACTCAAATCTATTCGCGTAGCAAAAAAACGTATGTACACTTAACTGCCGCAACAAAAAAATAAATAAAAACCTTGTCGGTACAGTCCCAAGAATATTTTATGCAATCTGGAATTTCCACATGGCTCACACCATGGGCCAGCGAACAGATTGCTCATCAACTCAGTGACTTCAGCATCCACACCGCAAAGGCGCAATTGACGTCTCTCCAGTGATACAACAAAGGCGCGATAAAACCAAACGAAAAAATAATGGCAAAAATTGCAAAAAAAAAAAAAATCAAATGTATGCAAATTAGAATCTCGACTTACGTATTTTAGCCGACATTCTGTCTGCGCTTTGAAAGTCAAAAACAAAAACTACAAAACTGAGCTTTGACTGAACAAGAAGTATACGGGAACCACGTTTGATGGATGAACTCCCTGAGAATACTAAGTGCTTTGACTGAAGGCTCTGCCGTATTTATAATCAAAATCGGTGAGATTTCCAACTCGGAAGTTGTACAGTATGTACTCATCGATCGGGTCTGGGGTTTTCTGCTTCCAGTCGAGTCGGAAATAACACACATTGGATGCACGTAATTTCGCTTGTTGTGTATTCATTTTCCGTCGATTTCCATTCGGGGAATGAAATTGATAAGGGGTAGATGAATAAGGTCAATTGTGTGTGATTTTAATCTCCCTCTTAAGCAGAAGTCAAATCTTGATTGTTATCATGACGTTTCTCATCACAACGGACGGACGGTCCTGACAATGGACACAATGCTATCATCTTATCGTACTTAATTGCAAAAATAAATGCAAGTTAATAACGTGTGTCTGTTGGCAATGTGTGCCATCGATGAAATATAGCTGATCGATGATAAGCGATCGGTTTGTTTGTGGTTTGTCTGTCGAGAGATGACTTTAATTAAAGGTTAGAGTTTGATAGAGACGAGAGCGAGAGTGTGACTTCTATGAATTTATAATTAAATTTCATGTCTGAAGATTATTTGACAGCATTTCAAATGTTTGTTGATAAAAACCCAGACCCAGACTGGGGGAATATGTTTTGTTTTGTTTTTTTTTTTTTGTTTTCCTACGGTTTACAATTTGGTTTTCAATGGAAGGACTTCAGTTTATTGACTCTACACTAGACTGAGGCACCAGAGGCAAGGATCAGGTTTTAAGCTCGCGCTGCTGGTTAGAATCCAGTCCAAGCACGATTAGGGGTAGAAGGGGAGGTGGTTTTAGGTTTAGTGGGTGGAAATCCCAGACTGTTACTAAACACGGGTTGAGTTCGTCTTTGAAATATTCCCACCTCCCGGGGAGAAAAATAGCCGTGTCCAAGCATGCGATGTACATTAGATAGTGCTGGGGAAAGAATGTTTTTATGATTTGCACTCATTCAAGGAGTTATTAATACACTTAAGTGTCCGGAGTCAAAACACACCAAGGCACGAAGGTATAGAAGAAGAAAGGCAGAGGAGGTACCTGTTATATTAGGTTATGTGGCTTCCATCGAACGTGATGGACTCACTTACACCCAGAGGTCCATGTGTTGCCACTGAGCCGGTTACCGTCCGTTACTCGTGGAACCATTTTGTTTTTTGGACGAATGCCCCGATTGATTTGACATCCTTTTCAGATATATCCGCTCGTTCATTTATTTATTTTCTTTCATTTCTTTATTTCATTTATCTTCTTCCTCATCCATGCATCTGCTACAGAAGTCGTTGTATGGTAATCCTAGTCTCGTGGCGTGTCTACCCATTGGGCAGTATCCTGGATTTCTTACTTTGGTTTTTCCTGCCTAGACTGAGTATGGCCATGGTTCTCTGTAAGACCAGGCTTGGCCGTACTTGTTTTGGATGTAGGCACGTGTTATGCCTGAAACACCATAGTGCGTTTGCGCTGGCGTTGGCTTTCAACGCACACAATTCAATGTCCATACAAAATGTAACGTCGGCCTGCCATTAAATTGTGTGCGTTGAAAGACAGCGAGAGCGCAAACGCACTATTGTGTTTCAGGCATTACATAGATATCCGACTTTTCCCTCTCTTGCCCCTTAAAACCTTGTTTCGTGAATAACCGTCAAAAATTCATGAATATCTGTTAAAAAGGCTCTCAAATTCGTCGATGGACTAGGTAATACTCTGTAATGTTAGAGAGATTTTTCTCCCAAATTGAGAATTTTCTTCAAAATTGCAACTGTCATTTCAGAAATAAAAACAGATGATTAAAAATAATTTAACGACAAAAGTTATTTCAAACGAGTGTATGCAGAAAGGCAGCAATATGTGTCATCTGGTAGAACAGGTATCACCTGTATAGGGTAATTATTTCAACGCTACGCGTCATCGCACTCCCTCCGTTGATCTTAAAAATTGTGATTCGAGTGACATAGTTGCTGCTTGACTGTCGGTGAAAATGACTATGCTCTCGTTCGATATCGTCCCCACAGCTATTCATCGGCTTCACGAATAGCCGTTATTTCTGTCACTGGAAAACACTACAGTAATCTGGAAGTCTAAGAGACCGACTGCTCTGGAAATGTATGAAAATGAAAACTACCGGTCTTGGATCCATCTGTGTAGATTTCATTGGCGTTGCTATTGTTCAGTACCGAGTTTGTCTCCTATAATTGTCTACTCGGTATTCTGGTTTTATATTTGATATCAAAGTCTAAGGACGTAGTGTGTGAGCAATCCAATGCCACTTCCGTCTTTGTATACTGATGCCCGTTGGTAGTTTATTGAAATGAAACTATCCTTCAAATCATTCAATATATTTCGTTCCATTCAGCAGTACGAGGTCATTTTGGCCATCGAGATTGTAAGGTTTTTATTCGGATGGTATTTTAAGACTACTAGCAATACGTTGATTGATTCGACGAAAATATGTTATTTGTATTTTTAGAAAATAATTGCGTTTAGATGTGCATATGTAGCTGATTGGACTAATTAAAATTTAAGGATTAGAAGTTTGTATATCGATGAATTATCTTAAAGCGATATGTGCCCCGACGCGTCTGGTGCTCTGTACATTTGCACATGCTGCACATATGGTGGAGCCGGCCCTGCTCGCAAGAGAAGAATAGCAAGCACAACACGAGTGGCTGCTATACAAGTTGGTGCTCTACTGTTAGTAGCCTCACCCTTTTTTTTAATTATATTAATCACTATCCTTGAGGACCGAAGAATTTGCAGTAGAAATGATGTATTACAGAGATGCCAGACTTCTACATGCCTTGCCCCTTAAATTGCTTGACAAGTGTTTTTTATCTCGTTTTCTTAAATCAAATTGACCAATCATTCACATTATTTCGTATATATCTGTCAAAAACTCATGAATATCTGTCAAAAGGGTACTGTGGGCTGCATTTGCTGTGTCTCTCTCTCTCATAAGGGCTTATAAGTTGTCAATTTTTTTACAGACGCAACGCACACGACGGATTCTATGGCTTTGGGCCTTAATCATTTCTGGTTTGCAGTCAGAGTTCGTCATTGAGAAGTGGCTAGAAGTCGAGTTGAAGTTTAGGTCTCGTGGCTTTTTCGGCTATGTTTGACTTAGAGTTGAGGTTTCTATCGAAGTGAGTCTGGGTATTAGGTATTATCAGAGAACTAACAGCACGAACCATTTGTGGCTAGGAAGGCAATGGGAGGAGTTTTAAGCTTCCTAGTGAAGACAACGATTTCAGTGGCATTGAGTCTGGTTGAGTGGGATAGTTTGCATAAGGGACTTTAGAACAAGGCTAGTGTTCTAATTATGTCTGTTCAAATGAGTTAATCTGCTGAATGATGCAGATTCCATAATTTCATTCCAAACTTAACTACAATTGATCAAAATCATTAATCCTACATGCTAGACGCAACACTGTTTAACAAGCTTAATTATCCAACCCATGTGTTTGAAAGAGTGAATGAACTCCACAGTGTAAAGGTGTTGCACCGCCTGGCAATAAAATAAACGTATAAAGAGCAATCATTACAATCTCATTAGTTCCTCCTTCTCCACAAATGTGCTCGCGCTAATTTGCCGGTGTTTTAATGTGATAGATGACGCAGAGCGCGCTGCTCGTCTCCTGACAATCTTTGCACAAACTAGAGTGAACCTGCAAAGTTGTGATATTCATGACGTGACTGGATAGTCAGTGGGCAGTTGCCCATTACAGAGTGTAGAAACCAGTCTCGGTAGAAGGCGGAGTGATTGAGGGGAACAAACAACCATCTCCTAAGTTACATATGTAGGCGCAAGTTCTGACACGCGATAATCGCTTATTAGATCTACTATTAGATTTTCTTAGAAGACGGTCGAAATGAATTTCAAAACTAAATTTAATCGAAATTGTTCATCGCTATTGAATAAATTTGAATTAATTCGCTTTGTAGGTAATATAATGAGAATAGTAAGATTTATGTATATGGCTTCTGTTCGGATATAATACTTAAGTTATTTAATCGATGTCCCATCACGGTGGAAACGGGTTGAGGACTAAGCGGGTCGCAGTAGTCACTGTTAATTAATGGAATTATCAAGGCCATTATCTTAATGCACTAGCCAAGAACATTACTCCTGATATGCTGTTAGAATTTCAGCGGTAGGTGAAAGTGCTAATGACGTCCTCACACGATGTAACAATATCGACAAAAGGGTAAGCAAAATGTTATTGCGTGAGAAACGCGAGACGTGCTAGGTGTACTTAGTCATCTCACCTATCTCTACGGTGCCCATCCATAGCGTATTTCAATAACCTGTCCCAAGCTTTATATTTGAAAAGAAATACGGTACATACAATATTCCCGTACTTATTAATTGGCCCCATTTAAATTATAAATATATATTATTTTTTTTTTAATTTAACAGAGTTTGGCATCAAGCTCTCTTGTCGAAAATGCGTGCCTATGGTATCGATGAATCTCTTCTTCTATGGATTAGAAATTACCTTTCGAACCGTTCAATTCAAGTTGTTTTGGATGGGTTCAAGTCTGATATCCACCAAATTAATGCTGGTGTTCCCCAAGGCTCAGTTCTGTCTCCGAAACTCTTTCTCATTTTTATAAATGATCTCTTGTCTGCTACTTCTAATCCAATCCATTCCTTCGCTGATGACAGCACCCTTAGCTTTTCATATTCGTTCCAAGACCACCGACCCCGCCCTTCGGCCGTAGAATTGGAACGGCAGCGTATATTAAGCACATTGAATTCCGATCTTGACAGCATAATTAACTGGGGAAAAAACAATAGAGTGGAATTCTCAACTCAATGCTGTCTGCTGTTACTCAAGCGAACCCTTGATAATCAGCAATTATCCATGAATGGCACTTGTGTCGATAAAACCGGAAAACTTTCCATTCTTCGTATGTGTATCAACACAACACTTAGTTGGAGCGATCACATATTTGAGGTCGCCCAAAATGCTGCGAAATGTTTAGGTTTTCTTAATCGATGCAAGAAATATTTCACCCCTTCTGATTTGGCTTTAATTTATAAGGCGTACATCCGCCCCAACCTTGCGTATAACGCTCATATCCGGTCTGGTGCCCCCAAGACCATAGATAGAATCCAAAAGCGAGCGATAAAACTTATAGGAGACAACAATATCGCAGAGTCATTAGACTCGCTCGAACATCGACGTACCGTCTCTTCTTTGTCCGTGTTTTATCGTTATTTCAACAAACGATGCTCAAGTGAGCTAGCCAACTGCATTCCTCCTCTCCATGAATTCACCCGCAATACTCGTCTCGCCAGGAATGCCCATCAGTATACCCTTAAGCCTACTTTCGGACGCACAGTTAAATTCAGAGACTCGTTCTTCAGCCGCACTGCACGAATATGGAATGCTCTTCCCAAACTAATATTTCCCACAGACTACAACCCGCAGATATTTAAGACCAATGTGCACAGGTACCTCCTCTCCCTTTCTCCCTCTATACCTTCGGCCCGTGCTGTGTCTTGACCCCGGACACATAAGGGTATTAGCAATCCCTTGAGCACACGCAAATTATAAAAAAAAAAATATAAATTAATAATGTATAAATTCATAAAACAAACTGTATCTCATCTTTTTAAAACTGCAAATATCCTCATTAGGTTAGGTTAAGTAGGTGGCCTGCTAATGCATTCACCAGCACACTTATACCATGCGATTGATCACACCGGTGATGGTGAATGGACCAGATTTAAAAACCAGATAAAAGCGTATTAACTTTGCTTTTACTGGGATTCAAACCGGGGACCCCACTAACCAGGGGCAGGCACTCAACCAACTGCGCCATCTAGGCGTCAAATATCCCATTAAATTGTGTTGTGTTTTATAATAATATGGGTGGCGCGACAGTCCGAGGCGGACCTGGGCCTAGCTTCTCAGTAACCACTCGTGTTGTGCGTGCTATTGTTCTTTCACGCGTGGAAGGGACCTACAGTTTAATGCCGACTCCAAGCGGCGAAGTTGAGAAGCTTTTTCTAGACAGGAATACTCTTTGAGCATTGTCAGTGACTCGAAAGAGGTGGAGCCGTGAATTATCAAAGGTGGTAAATTCGGATATCGAACCACCCTCTGCGTAGGAGTAGACGCACTTACCCACTACGCCACGGCGTCCCATTTCTTTCGTCCCATTATCGTCCCATCATATTATTTTATTCCTTAGGCTTAAAAAAATAAGACCATACCACAATACATTCTTCATATATAAATATGGATGTATGTTTCCCCTTTTTTTTCCACGGATTTGACTCTTGAAAAAATTATCGCCGTGCTATCTCATGACTAATAATGATTATTTATTTATTTATCTTAGAGAGCTGGCTGACACATAATAATACAAATTTTAAGTAAAATGCAATGAATCCTTAGGCTATAAATAATTATGATTAAATTTCGTGTACGTACACGATTTTAATTAATCATCGGATACAAACTGTTACAATTCTTTGTACCTATACTTTTTTACAACAACGATGGGTGTGAAGCAAGGATGTATCTTGAGTGCGGTATTGTTTATTCTATTCATCACCGACATATGTATCAGATGCTGTAAAGGATGGAATAGTGTTCGGCTGCATAGAAATTCCAGCACTTAAGTATGCGGATGACATCACTTTGCTTTCCGACACTGTTTCCGACCAGAGATGGCAGAGTAGACTACATGAGATTAATTACGCGTTGTAATTCGAATAAACTACACGTCCGATTTGTTTCATTGATTATTTACTTTTGTGACGTCTGGATTTTGCAGTGTTTTTAGAATACTTTCACATTCATTGTATGTGTAATACAGGCACAATTGAAGTAATGTTGAATTGACATCTCAACTAAATTTTCACATTGTTTCTATGTGTACTAAATTTTCTTAGGTATACTACATTAACTACCACAATGAGTAAAATGTAGTTATTCCAAAAAAAAAAAAAGCGACATTTCTGCCGTGTCTCGTTGCGACTTATGATGAACAGAGTCAGCGTTTACTGTAAATACTCTAACCTAAGCGTGAACCTGAATAAATCAAAGGTAATTGTGTTCACAAGTTGTTCGCGAGTACAAATACTTAGGAATTTTGGTGTTTTCGAATTTGAATGTGAAGAAACATCTAGAAGCCAAACTAACTGAAGCCAAACAAGCAATCTCATCGGTATGGGATCGCTGCATGGACAACAAGAATGGCACGCGGAGCAGAACTTTCGCTCAATTTCAGCTTCTGTAATTTTATATGGAGTGCAAGTGTGGGGATACTGTTCCTTTGTTGAAGTTGATAAGTTCTTTCGGAATTTCTTAAAGCGCATATTAGACTCCCGAAAGTAGTACTAAAGAGTGTAATAAGAAGTAGAGCGAATTTCATTCAAGAATGGGACCGTCTTGCAGTGTGGAGAAACCATAAGCATAACACCCGATGGACACTCGAAACATCTAAGAGCACATCTTAACGTCCTATTGGAAAAAGGAGTTCGATATATTTATCCGTTTGTAATGAACAGTGCGGCTGACAGCCTTCCCAATATAGGACATTACAGTAAGCTGAAATACCATCTAGCAGAAAAAACCAAACCGCTACTCAATAGAAAAAATTAACATAATTTTTATACTCAGAGGAGAGCTACTGAATCTGAATTTCATTCCACACCGTTCAGAGCTACTAATGTTGTGCAATCTTTGTAATACGATGACGAGAGAGGATGTATATATTTTACTTCCTTGCATTATGCCCAGTTTTGAAAGAAACTCGAGGGAGATTCCTTATTTCGCATAGTTTGTAAATGGATTAAGCAATGCAATCATAAATTCAAGTCTTAAATGGAGTCAGAGGGTGGGATGTACTTGTACATCTGCTGTTCAAATGTACTAGTTATAGATAATGTATAGTTGAAGACGATTTTTAATGTTTAATGTATATATTCTTTGTTCTCTTTTAAAGGAAAAATAGAAATGTATTGTCAATCTGGTAGACGGCCATAGGCCAAAACCGCAATAGACTTGTGCCCAATCCACTCACAAATGTCTGTGATGCAGAAAGCTCACAAGAAAACACACACCTTGGTGTGGTGAATATATTTTCGTGTAAGAAATTTATTTTTTCGCTCTCTTTTAACATTGTCCTCTCAATGTGGGAGAAGAAAAATATGGAACAAAATGAATTATAATCGAAATTCGGAAGAATTTGATGAAACATGTTTTCTCCAATGCTAAAGAAGAATTTCTTTTCGTAAATTCATTAGAACGTTTCTGCTTTGCAGTCTAAGAAGTATTTATTACCTTGAAAATATTACATTTGTCTCTATTTCCACTTTTTTCATCTTCATTCATTCAATCACACATCACAACTTTGATAGTTCTTGTGATGCTCACGAGTTGTGAGGTTTTGCTAAGAATACGAAAACCTCACAATTTGTGGCTCACCACCCTCTTGTGAGGCAGTTGTGACTTGTGACACATCATAGAGGTGCGCTAGAATAGCGCCATTAGATCATATAATCAATGTCAAAACTACTTATACTTTTTTAATCAAGTATCTTTTTTCTTTTTTATCTACTTGGACATTTTTTGCAATTCCGTCAGAAGTACTTTTAGTATGATCTAAGTACTTAAATACTTTTAAATTACTTTCGATTCCTCAAGAACAACTTTCAATTCCTTCTAATTACTTTAAATTCCTTAAGTAGGTCATTTTAATACATTCCCAAATCTAATGTGAATATCAATCAAAAGATTAATTCATTTTCAATTTGGAATCAGATACGCCAACAATTTGACAATATACAGTCAAAACCATTTATAACGACATATCGGTTATAACGGCAAAATTTGTAGGTCCCGCCTAAGTTATATTATGATGTCATTGAATAACATATGGCTTATAACGACATCACTTAAAGCGACATTCAGCGTCCAACGACCGATTTTTACATGTTTTTGAAATAAAATATTGGTTACAACGACAAAAATTCACGCAGCTGCTGCGCAACCGCATTTTTCTTCTGAAACGGTAAGCTGTTTGTCTGCAGATGCGATGCATGCATAGGTGCACACAGAATTTCGCAAAATATCGCTCTTCTTTCTGTTGTGTGTTTATTATTCGTTTTGAGTTTGTTCAACTTGTTTGTGACTAGGAGTAGTGGAGGTTTAATTTATTCGCTTCGTAAGTTGTATTAGAAAATGAGTCAGAAACAAACAAATCTTGCCGATTGGAGAGAGAGAAAGCAGACATCATTTTTAGATTGGATGCTGGAGAGCAAATTAAAGAGCTTTCCTAAGAGTATTTTTGATCACACTCCACTGTATCCACAAGACGAAATACAATTTGAGGACGCAAAATTTACCGAAAAGAAAATAAAGAGTTTATTGCTAAGGTTATCCGGACTCTGCTAATATGGTTTAAGACACAGACAAGTTCCGGTACACCTATCAGATTAGCTTACATGCTTAATATCGGTAATACCGACTAAATTCGTCAGTCCCTTGAATGTGGTTATAACCGATTTCGACTGTTAAAAATCCAGAGCCAGGGCCCAGCTTCTACAGCAACCACTCGTGTTGTGTGTGCTATTGTTCTCTCACGACCAGACCTACAGTTCCTACACTTTGAGTATTGTCGGTGAATCGGAAAAGGTGGGCCATGCAAATATCCCCTATGAGGAAACAAGGTGGCAATATAATACGCCTCGTTCTTAGAGATTTTACAAAGGCAATCAATTTAATATTTATTAGCGCAGTATGAAGCAGCACAGATTAGGAGCGCTGATTAAACCAAGCAGATGATTCACTTAAGACCATATGGTGCACCTTGATATTGTTTACTTATGATCGTGCTTATATTGTTGTCTGGAACTGAGTGTCTATTGTCCATATGTTATACATGTAAAGGCCTACATTTAAGGAACAATTTAGTTAGATTTCTCCCAACCCTTATACATGGCAGAATAAATTCGAAATAAAAAACGAGTATTTTTGAGTTTATCTTAAATTACGCAAAGTGTGTGCTCACCTCCAAACACCCACACAGCCAGACGATGGGAGTATAAGTTTCCGACTGTATTTTGTTTGGACTCGCTTAAGCGCTGGTTTTAAAGTTTGCCACAATTCTGAAGATTAGTTTACCCAGAGTTTATCTTCAAAAGCTGTTTGTCAAACAGTACGCCCCCACATACCGACTGTCGTATAAGTATGTCTGCTTCACTAGCGGCCTGCCCAAATTCCTAATCAGTATACAATAAGACCGCGAAATCGTGACAATTTAACCAAAAAAGCCTTTCATTCATTAGTAATGTTAACGGTTTCGATGTAAACCCTCCATAAGCGTGTAAATTTAAGTGGGTCATTGCAGAAAAGCGCACAAGTGAAATTATGTCGAATAAAACTGTGCAAAAAGAACTGAGAAACGACTATTTGCTTTTGGCATACAAAGTTCAGTACATCAACAGGCTATCTTAATTAGTTTCAGATTATACCGTTGAACCAACCAATATCTTATCCATTCTACCATAAAACCACACAACGGCTGTGAAATTAGTCTCTCATTATTGCGAGCGGGAAAGTACCTGCAATCGATACGTGCATGCTTGTTTGGTAGAATAAGCGTCCACCTGACTCTCGTTACAACACTTGCTCCATTGAAGCCACAAGGCATTGGACGATTATCTCGTCGGTATTGATTTGCCTTATCAAAAATAATGTACACACTTGAGTGCAAGTGCTAGTTGCGTTTAATGAGTTGGGTATCTGACGCCACTTACCAGAAATATAAAATATGAAACGAATTAAGAACACAACAAGGCTAAATGTTAAAATAATTTACTCGTTAAAGTATTCTTTCATCGGTCGCACTGACTTGGAATACACAATTAAAAGTTTGCAAACATAACTTCGATCAATTGAATGAGTCATTTTGTTTACAAAGCACTTGACGGAGAGCTTTCAACAGCACGAATGTGATAGAACAAATCTAGCAAAATTATGAGGTACAGTTCAAACAGAAGTAAGATTTCACATCGACTGTCGAATTTATGTGACATAGTCGACTGAGACTGAGGGACAGCTTTATAAGGGCTTAGCGAAAATCTAAAGTGATTCTGAACTTCTGAAGTTACACAATTTCGGCATCGCAATTTCGAAATTGCCCAAAGTGTTTACACTACGATTGAAACAATTTGGTTTGCCAGCGAATTGTCTTTCCGTCGACATCGCATGGAAAATTGTAGCACATTCGAACACGCAGTCTTATATTTCCCCAACAACACAAAGAATGAAAGCAATCAGTCAACAATCTCCAAAATAACTGGCGGTGAGAAATCGACTAGTTCTGTATGTTATAACCAGAAAGGAAGTATTACGGACTACCTCTCTTAACCCTTAAAATGTTTGACAACTATTTTTGATAACGTTTTCTTAAGCCAAATTGACCAACCAGAGGACGGCATTTACGTTATTTCGTAAATAACCGTCAGAAATTCGTGAATATCTGTCAAAAAAGTACTAAAATTCGTCGATGGACTAGGGGCAATTAGCTGTGAAATCGACTATCTCTGTAATACTTCATTTCTGGTTATAACAATACAAAAAGTGCATAATCTGTCACAATACACAATTTGAAATTGAGGTAATTGAGGCAATTTTGAAACTGGTTTGTTGTAAGGGTAATTTTGCAATTTCGATACTAATTTCGAGGGAAATTGCTCAATTTCATACTATAAGATAGTGTTCGATGGATCCACCCCTAAATATTAAATTAGATAAACTTAGTTCAACCGCATAGGGTAGATGAGATAGCTTTAAAAACAAATCAGGGCGGTTTTTAAATATTTTAATAATATAAATAATTTTTGACAGATCGCTGAATTGTTTTAACTTTGTTGTGAATTTCAGACACGAAGGGCGTATTCCATTCCAGGCAGCGATTGTAATAGCTCTCGAGAAAAGAGTCTTTGAATTGAATTTTTAATTAAAATTTTAACAATTTTTAAATTGTTCGTAACAAATCGAACGGTATTTATGATGCTTTTACACCATTAGACCTTTGTTCATTCGACCAAGTCTGTCTGTAAATGATCATGCAGTTAATGAACCATGCTTTTCATTTCAAGAAGAGTCGATTTATAAAGCTCATTTATGTTGTTTTCCCCTGGAAAAAAATATTGAAAACAGTCAACTTCTCTCTGCCTTGATTCGCATCCAGAATTGGAAAATAATCACTGCACTTTTATTTTTTTAATCAGTTGACAATGGTCCAAAGCATAGCATCTTGTTCACACAGCCTGATTGATTGAGTGCCTTCAATCTGTGAGCCAGTTTCAGGTCAGATTATAATAATAATATTAGTAATAATAATAATAATAATAATATGGGTGGCGGTACAGATTGTGTAGGACCAGGGCCTATCTTCTCAGCATCCAAGCTTGTTGTGCGTGCTATTGTTCTATCAAGAGTGGAAGGGAACTGCAGTTTTATGCCGACTCCGAACGGCCAAGTTTAAAACGATTTTTCTATACAGTTATCGATCTTTGAGCATTGTCAGTGACTCGAAAGAGGTGCGACCGTGAAATTATCGAAAAATCAAACCCAGGCAGCGAGATTAAGTTGGGTTGTGATCGACGCACATACTCACAGAGCCACGGCTAGGTCACCTTACACATTTCAAAAGGAAAACAACATCATATTCGCATACCCTTTTGAATAAATTAACTTTTATTGAAACATTGGATACAATACTTTATGAAAGACAAGGCCCCTTAAATTGCATGGGAAAACTGCCAAGCCGCAACTGATTTCGGAAGAGGCATACTCAATGATTCCTAGCTGAATGGGTCTATGCTGGCTTAAGTGTGGCTGCTGACTTTCCTTACAACAGACAGACATTTTAACTTAACCGAACCAACTCAATGATATTGGCCATCGAAAAACATGGTTTAATTGGAGAAACTCTGACAATGGGCGGTGGAATTATTCGTTCAAATATCTTCAAAAATGGTGATGGTTAACATGCAACAGTCATCGGTAAGTGGTGAAGAGGCATACCAACATTTTCGTGCGACACTTAGTGTTTTACTTCAAGGTAAACTTATCGACTTTCTTCTTCTAATGAAAACACGCTTTAGTTACTCATTAATTTAATGTACTGGTAATCAATCAATCAATTAACTTTTTTTCTTTGAAATTGTTCACAATCCCATCATAAAACATACACAAAGTGATGGCGCAACTCGAGTTGATAAACCGAGTCAACCCGAGTTACATCCAAACCGAGTTGAATTTTTTTTGTTAAACCGAGTTGCCGGTACTGAAACGAAATGAATAATTGAAAAGCAAAATTGCCCATGGTTGGACTCGGTGTGAAGTGAAAACACACACACACACGAACATTCCCTTTCGGATGAAGGGATATTGTATTTTCTTATTTCTGGTGCTTTGATAGTAGGCAAATAAAGAAGTTAAGAAACAAAAGTTCCTGCATTAAGTAACATTAAACGAATTAAGAAGTTGTAAGATTATATTCTTCTTTAATGACCGATAAAATATGCATTAACACATTAGCAACAGCATTACCAGCTGCAACTCGATCTGTTTCAATTCCAACTCGGTTTAACTTGGTTTCAGAAATCTTCGGTTTGGCACATCACCAATATACATACATACCTTATTTATTAAAAATTAAACGATCACGATCAGGATAATAAACTCAATGACAAATAATGGTTTGTATGAAGACCAATTTGACTCAACACAACCCGTAATATCTATTTCCTGTATTATGTATATTTTTTCATCGATAAATTGGATTCGTTATCAACTTAGTGTATGAAAAAATATTCCTATGACTCTTTCAATTAGCAGTTGGTATAGGAAATGCCCACTTCAAAAATAGATTCATCATCATGTTTTTTAAGAACTAAAACATATAAATGATTTGACAAATTCAAGAATATATGACTGTTGATGTGCTTTATAGATGTAATGGCCGAAGTTGTAACTCCAACCTTTTACTTGCTGGAACGATTGTTGGAACAGAAGCGAGTCATTTCTATATATATCACTGAACACGACACAATCAATAATTTCATAACACATAAGTGGGATAAAATGAAACAGTAACCTAGTAGCAATTCTTCTAGACCCGAGATTCCGGACAAGAAAATCCAGTTGCAAGTTTTAGAAATGAGCTATGAAGACTATTCTTCTAGCAGGGGAGGGTATTCTCCACCTAGAAACAAAATTAGTAAAAGCGAAGGCATCTGACCAGATAGAAAAATTAAGCGGACGGATAGCGGGATAACGGATATTATCCATTGGGTAGCTATGATAGAGGGATAATATAGTGCGCTGGATAGCTTGTCAAAAGCGCCATCTTTTTGTTTTGTCACGTTACTCGACGTCCGTTTTTGACATTGGACAGATGTGTACTTTAAACTTACATGACAATTCAATTTCAAATTAAATTGCAAATTGCTGTGATATGAACCAATTTTATGTGTTTCGTAATGGTATTATTGGCGTGATTTATTGAGAATCTATACTCAGCTCAGTATTTATTTTACACGCGAAGAAATAACTAAACAAATTACTGAGTAAAAAGTACCCAATGATCAACATTAACTACAGCGCGTTGAAGAATCGAAATCATAGATGACGCCTCAATTACCACCACTAAATCATAGATCTCGACACAAAGTATAAAGTGTCTCAATGTGTATCCATCCTTTAATATACTTTTACTTCTAGTTAATAAAACCATATTTGTACAAACATTGGCAACCAACTGCCAAAACTATTTGAATTTTGAAGCTCAGTGCAAAGAAAGTAATGTAACCAACAACTTTTGACATAAAATAGTAAAGGTAATACGAAGTGAATATTACAAGCGTTTTATTGCGATTCATTACCGAGCTGAGTATAGATTCTCAATGAAACACGCCTATTGTAATATGTCACACTTTAAACTAAACACACAGAGTCACAGTTGACAGTTTGGCTTAACCTCTATTTTCCTGGCACCGCACCGTAGCAAGTTTATTGCATTTATTAGAAAAACACACACCAAAGTATACAATGAGGAACTACAGTAGGGAAGAGAAGTACTGATATCGTGCTAGTAACGATCTCCATTGGGGACGTTCCGGCACAAGGTCATCAACGAATTCATGCGATGCCAGCCAAAGGAAGGAAGAAAATCAGCAAACCGAACACTGACGTTATCAGTTCAAAACACGTTAGAACCTTGTTCGCTTATCACTTGTCACACAAATGCATTCATCGCATATTCACAAGTGTATTTGTACACCTATGGGAAAGTGTATTCACTTTTTCAACAGATAAATGGACAGATTCATTTATAACTGCAGGTCATCTTTTAACCATCACAACAATCTGGCACAGCATAATCCACTTCACAACATTCTTCGTATTCACACACCTTATTTAGATCTGCAGATTCAACGACTATTTTCAAAACTAAATTTTCCCCTTCTATCGGTTTTTAAGTCTATCCGTTTTTTAATTCACAATGATTATTACCAAATATTGATTTGTGACTGTAATAGAAACTTCTCAAATATGAATTCCGATAAGGTTTTACAATTTATTGGAGATAAATAAGCTGAGGTATCTCTTACTGATAAATTTAGCCTCAGTAAATTGATTAGTTAAAAAACAAATAATCAGATATAAGACATGTTTTAATAATTCCCAGAAATTTAATGATTGCATGGTTTTCCCTAGCAAAAGCTAAACTTCATATCAATTTGACAGATTTCGGGGAAATGGCTACTCCGTCTTTAACAAGTAAATAAGATCATAGAATGTGAAATTTTTGTAACAACAAACAAATATTTTTTTTTGTGTTATAACAGGACGCCCATTGACTGATAATCCACAAGAGATAAGACTTCCGAACTCAGTGATCGTTCTGAAAACAGTCTATGATGTGATTAATGCCTTAGAGATTTAATTAAATCAAATAAATTGCCGCGGAATCATTGATTGTCTTAGGAGGAATTATATGTAGAGAAAAATATTAGTTTAAAGTTTTGTAAACATATTGCGCATCGATGCGGTTCATCGATCGATCGGTTTCGGTAAAGAAAACACATTTAATTTTTTCCTTAATACAAGATTTATTTATATCCAAAGAAAGTGAGCTTCAGTGAGAGTGTAAAATAAAAGTGATGAAAATAACAAAAAAATTGTTATAAAAGCAGAGTAAAGTCAGAAATTGTGTTGTTGTGTTGAGTGTATTTAATTAGCATCGCGCTCGCGTTATCTTCTATCGGTCTCAAAATGTCAAAAAACGTGACTTCAAGTAAGCTATAATCTTGAAATTATTATTATCTATTTTTTTATTATTATTATCTTGCAATTAATATTAGATTTGATAGCTTTACGTTTTAATTGGAAAAAGGTGCCATTCAAAAATGCAATCCTCGATCGCATGACGTTTTCTTTTCGATTGTTTATTTCTTAAACAACACCAAAAAACATGCCTTAGTGTCACCATGATATAAGGATAATACCGTTATATCTTAAAACCATTGTCGCTGATTACATCGGCTGAAGCATAGAAGAAAGAGCCTTTGATAGCACATTATTAGCGACGTTCAGACACAATAATTTGTTGTGAACAGTTAAAATAAAACGACAGAATTGTAGTGAGGTAGACAAAACATTTTGACTTCTCTGCTTGATTTACCGACATGTGTAGTTAGGCGTGAACACGTGTTATACAACTTCAATACATTATTCATTTCTGATTGGGATTCTAGTGAGTGTACATCTAGGTTAATAAAATAAGACACCATAATGGAAAATTAATGTTGGCTTGATATTTTTTTTTTTAAATTATGCATAATTTCCAGAAGGATTGGAACATAGATGTGGAACAAGTCTGATCTTCCTGTTCCAAAGAATCCTAGAGTTGCAGACAAACGTTCTCGCCTTGTAATAGCGTCTTAAGGATGTCAGAGTGTCAGTTCGTTTGATGTGTGGGCTTCATATTCATACGACGGTACATCTATTCGCAAATAATTGGGAAAATCATCGGGATATCTCTTAGTTTTATCCATGGTTTCACCCAAACCCGCATATATCCCAGTATTTAATTTATCAAAGAAACAGAAAACAGTGCGTGCCCCGCCATTTAATTGGGACACTTCGAAGTTGCTCTCAAAACTGAAGTCTGTCAGTCAATTTGTCGCCAAGCAAATCGTCACGATAAATTGTTGTGTCTGCACGCCGCTGTCGAAAGTCCAAATTGAAGGGGATTTTCTGGTGAACCACCCAAGTATCAGTTTTTAGTTTAGGGCTTGTTTTCATTATTATCTGATGACCCTCGCTGGTTCAGGGGATTTTTAGAAAAACGATTATAAAGACACGGCCACGAATCCATATATACTACGAATCCAAAAGTGAGCATTGCTCACTTTTTTTCCGAACATACGTACAAACACCGGATTGCGTGCGTCATTATTATCTAACATATTGCAAAATGTTATCGACCTTATGTCACAGTTTAAAGAGAATTCCCGATGATTAAACTCTTGGCTTCGTCAGATCTCATCTTATCTCAAGAAATTGCTAAAGATAATAATACTATCTGTTTTTTTTCTAATAAAATTTCTTTCATGAGTTTGACACTTAAAAAGAGTGATTAAAATATTTTAAAATAACTTGTGACTGCTATGGTTTGCCCATTAAAAAAAAAAATCCCATCCTCCCATTGTAATTAAATAAAAAGCTTTTCTTGATTTTACTTAGAGATGTCGGTTTCAAAATGAATTTCAAAACAATATTTCGAATTAATGCATTTGTATTCTTAAATTCATTGAATATTCTATATGCTAGACAGAAGTGATTAAGCTAGTTGATTTCTACGAAGTCTTTCTCATCATAATCTTAGCCTTGGTCACACACAGGGATTTCTTGATACTATTGGTTGGGCGTCAAATAGATCCCAGGCATGACAAATTTCTTTTTTTCCAACTGTTTTTCAAATAGTTCTTTAGGCTTGGTAACATCCAATACAAATGATCACTTTGTGTCCAGATCTTGACTTATCCATGGAAATCACATTTGGCATCCCTCGAAATATGTAATTCTTCTTTAAACTAATTTTATATATTGTGGCTTTTAATCAGAATCCACAAATGAATCTGATATGATTCTGAACCTTTTATAAAATGGTCGTCATGTCACGGTCTCTCTTGGCATGAAGAAAGGGTAAAATTTTAACTTATGCTACATTTCCACCGAACCGAAACCGGGAGGTTTGAATGAACTTTTACTGAAACGTCAATAGGCCGTTCCCACCGAGGTTGAAGTGGTTTCGCTCTCAATTTCGAGTCATTCGCTGTCAATTTATAAGTAGGCAAAAAAAAAAAAAAAATGTGACTCGATCACAATTTATAAATGGACGCCAAAATAAACTTAAATTCACTCTGTAGGCGTGTTCGGTTTAACAACCTCTCGTGGCCGGATGAATTCAACGGCGCTGCATCGAGATTTATCAGAAACCGCGAGGTTTGCAGACCCTGAAAATGTCTGGCGGAATCTGTTAGGCTTGAAGAAAATTGATGAAACCTCGTGGTTTGGTATTACATTAGCAGCATTGTTTCCGTATTCGTCTTCTTAATTCTGTTCCATGATGTACTTTGAACACCTTGTGTTGTGTCCTTTATCTGTTACTTCTCTGGAGTATAACTTCCCTCGATCGCTCATTCGCTGCAAAAATCGGTGTGTGTAAACTTATTTGTTGAGTTATCCGAATGTCCAATTAGCGGCGTTCAGACACAACAATTTGCTGAAGCTGAAAAGTCAATGCTTTGTCTACTGCAAAACAAGGCTGCCGTTTTTTTGTAACGAGAGTTTGCGTTGAAGATTTGGTCCATCAACCACGGTTTTTAAGAAATTTTCATACATTTTGACGATTCCACCACAGAATAAAATGTTTTCAATTGAGAAAGAACGGTCTCACTGATGGTATCATAGCATCATAATGTCGTCAACTTCTATCAAAATATGTCTGTGCTTACCTATTGGACGTCAAAAAACGTATCCTCTCGACAAAATTTCAACGCATTTAAGACACGACCTGAGTCCGTCAAAATATATATATTCACATGCAACGTAAGCACAATGTCTGTGCTTACCTATTGGACGTCAAAAAACGTATCCTCTCGACAAAATTTCAACGCATTTAAGACACGACCTGAGTCCGTCAAAATATATTTTCTCACAACCACTCAAAACTGAAACTCCCTTTGGCTAACGAAAACTGGTTTAATATGCAAAATTATTTACCGACGAAATCAATTTGTTTTCACCTCTTTTAAAATCGACTAGTTGCAAAAATTATTTTCTCAAGCAAATTAGCTTTACAGCTTAAAAAGTGCTTTCAAAGCCTGCCTACATCTCGTCACCATCAAATGTGACAGTTCAGTCAACATGCGCCCATCTACGCCCCCCGTAACATCGACTTCTGTCATGAACTTCCGAAAGTAAACAAATATTTGCTGGTGCAAAGTAATAATTTCAACCAAAAACAACGATTTAAATAAAAACCGCTTCAGCCTCTGTGGGTTTTCATCCATTGGTGATATATTCTAAATGGGTAAAGTACAAATTCAAATAATCATAATGAAATCAAACAAATGTTGATTAGTTAAAAAACCGGCGAGCTTTCGATGACGTGATGCCCATTGCGTTGTTATTCCGGTAGTCTGCTCGATGCTTCGAACTTTCGTTTTGGTTTTTCAAAATTTATTACTTCCACAAACTTTGTTGAAGCAAGTACATATCTTAGCGAATTCGTTGACTTGAGGAATTGTCTAAAATTAATTTGTGTTAATTTTTCTTTACAGTTAAATTGTTCGTGCTCGTCTTCTTATTAGTGCCTTGCATTTCAACAAAAAAAATGTCTGAAGATTTAAGTGCCCAGTTTTCAGTGAATAGTGCTCGTTTTTCATTGGATCTCTTTAATATATTGTCCAATGCAAATGAAGGAAAGAATTTAATTTTCTCACCATTTTCAATCCAGACCTGTGTTGGGTTAGCGTTCGCCGGCGCAACAGATGATACCGCAAGTGAGATTGCCAATGGCATGAAATTGGTTGCAAATGATCGAGCATTGGTTGGTGCATCGTTTAAACAAGTGCTGGATCAATATGCCAACTCATCGTTGCTTAAAATCGCCAATAAGATGTACGTGATGGATGGTTACAAAATCAAGGCGGAATTCAATCAGATTGCCAAGGAAAGTTTCCTTTCGTCCGCCGAAGAGATCAATTTTGCAGTTAGTGAAGCGGCTGCTAATACCATCAACAAATGGGTCGAATCGAAGACTAACGATAAAATCAAGGACCTAATCTCTGCGGACAGCTTGGATGCGCTTACTCGGCTGGTACTTGTCAATGCGATCCACTTCAAGGGAGAATGGGCAAACAAGTTCAAGAAGGAGAGCACCGCCGAAGAAGACTTCTATATCAACGAAGTCGACTCGGTGAAGGTTCAGATGATGAATGGCAAGGCTAAGTACAAGTATGGATATTTCGGGGATCTGGACTGCTCTGCACTGGAAATGCCATATCGCGATTCTGATCTGTCAATGTTGGTGCTCTTGCCAAACTCACGTACCGGTTTGAAGGATCTCGAGCAGAAATTGAAAGATGTGAACTTGTTGGACCTGGCGAACAACATGAGCCAAGAAGAAGTTATCGTCAAGTTCCCCAAGTTCAAGGTGGAATTTTCGACCGAGTTGACGAAGCCATTGCAAGAGGTAAGGTATTTCGTTATTTCACATGCAATCTATATCTAATCACTGGAAGTCTGCTTGCTGATAGCACTATCTTCTTATTTTGTTCGATATTGATGGATGATACGCCCCAAGTTAGGGTGCGAAGCACCACTGAAAGTGGCGACATTCTTTGTCTGGAAAACCCGCGTTATCATTGAATGAATTTATTGCATTTTGCAATTAGATTGGTTCATAATCTTTTTCGTGAATCATCGGATTTGCAAGCAGAAATATCATCTGTGCCAGTTGTGTGGTTTAAGTCGCCCTTTTCGTGAGCTTACGAAAATGGCACAGTGGTTATGGCGGAGAATATCAATGAACACGATAGAAATGTAAATGAGGCCTCTAATCAATTCAACAGTTCATTGTACTTAACGTTCGTCCGACGTGCTGGAAAAATAATCGTTAATTTCTTGCCCTGCCTGAGAACACATTAATTAGGTTTCAGCAAAGTTCATTTTGACACGCAGGTTACCAAATATTCTCGTGTGTATACACAAGGGGGCTGGCATTTATTTTTAAATATAACCGGTCCAGTTTAGTTATGTCATTTTCAGGAAATTGGACAATAAATCCAGAGTCGTCAGGAAAGAAATTAATTTCCAACAATCAAAATATACGTCCGTCCTGAGTTTTACCTCTTCAAAGATTATTATTCTGGTGCGCATTATGCCTGGATGCAACATTTCAGATTGATTGATGTGCTTTTTATGTCCGGTCGAAATGATATGCACTTAAAGTCACACAATAAAATTCTCCAAAAAAAAACTTGGCTACTTGGCTAGATTTCATAACGTTAGTCATCCACTCGATTGAGATGCTCTTAGTCATACTCAATGTTATGTACAAACATAAATATATTTATCTGTGCGTTTACATGGGAAAGCAACATATTAACCATCTCAAACATAATCAGTACTTTTCCGAGTGGAAAATTCAAATTGTGAAATAAAACAAAAAAAAAAAACACGAAATGTTAGATCAAACGTTTGGCTGGATGAACAGATGATGTCATGTCATTATGACAAATGATTCGGTGTGTGTGGGAGTTGTTTTTCCAAGAAACAAAACAAAATTGGAAATCAGCCGCTTGTGACGCTCCCCGACCACCATAAATAGTTGTTTACAAACAATGCATTGATTAAACTAATTGCATTGAATTATAATTTCTGGAAATAAATAATCTTCATTTCTTTTCGAGTGAAAATACTTAATTTATCGAGGTCGATCTGATGAATGCTTTATTAGAGGCGTAAGACATGCTGTTTGGTCACCTGTCAAATTCTTCGATTTACTTGAAGTTGGGAAGAGGAAGAGAGAACTGTGGAATGTAGTTCTGTGGGGCGTAGGTGTGATATACAGCACACAAATTTCTCGTTTTGATTTGCACGCTTATTACAGCCAATCGAGGGTCTTATATGAATTCACCGAATAATGGTCTTATTTGAATCATATGAATGATATTTTGTTAACGAATAAGTGGAATTGCCGAAAGAAAGAATGTATTCTCTCGAGAAATCCGCCTTAAAATTCCGATGCTTTTCATTTGTACACGTACGCTATCAAACAAAACGAGCTTAAATTTTCAATATTTAAAAGCTTTGTATCGGTTAGCATGGATTATTATCTTCAATCGCTCTTCGAATTTATCACTCGCATTGCCACACAATGAATTCACATTTATTTATAGCTTGCAGAAGACAAATAAGAGGTTTTTGTTTTCGAAATCAGCGGTAATTTTTGCTGAACTTATCGGCAAGTCAGTTGAGAAGAAACAGACCACATTTCAGCAATGCTCATCACACGTATGTAAGTGTTACTGTTCAAAGCACTATTTCAAAGATGATTCACATTTCCAGTCGTTCTTCTAGATCATCTTCATTTGTGTTTTTAAATAACCTCTCATGTGGCTTTGTACCACTGGTGACCTATCCCAAATCGTTTGCTAGTTTAATGAAATAAAAAGTCCATCGACGATGCCTAAAAAATGCTCCTTAGTCAGCAAAATAAGTCAGTCCTTTCTTTTAGTTCAAATGATCATTTGGACATGATCGCCTTCGCTGTAGTTCATTCAATGAGGTTTCGCAGTGAAACTGTAAGAGGTCGACTGACGGGTGACTATCGCAAGATCTGCCGCAACCAATTATGAGCACTGAAAAATTTGTGTTTGCGAGACATCAGATCTGTTCAGGACGGATTTGAGCGTGTCACACACTTTCTACCCTTATTAATGAGTTGTTTGTCAAAACGCCTTTTCCAAGACGCAGTTGACCAACTGTGTAACATGTACGTAAACTAGAGAGAGAACGCTGTAGTGTATAGGGTGAACGGGAACTAGGTCAGGCTAGCCTTCTCGTGTTAATTTGTTCATGTAATTCTCTTCATAGCAAGTCCATTCCAGACGGTTAGTGTAGTGTATTGGCAACACTACCGCAGAACGGTATATCATAATTCTCATGACATGCAGCATAGCTCTTATCTTTGTTGTCTTGTGTGCATGTTTAATCTTGTCTCAGGGTAGTTGCGATCTGACCACCGCCAAGTGCGGTCTAGTTCAGTGAGTGGCGTGCTGGGAACGCGCCTGGTCTAACTTTTCTACTTCACAATAGTCGGGAATGTCCCTTTTTCTTGGCACATGCCTAAATCCAACCTGTGCAGCTTAGGAATTTGATAATATTCGTTATATAGTGGACTCTCCCTAAGTCGAACTTTTCCTCCATATTTTACAATCGGTTTCCTCAAATGTCCATACAAAGCCCTCGCTCTAAGTCAAACTCTGTCTCTCTAACTCGAATAGATTATGGTATCCCGTAACAATTCGACTTAGAGGGAGTCCACTGTACTTTGACTATCGATCTCAGGGAGGTCACTGTTCTGTCTCTTTATCGTCTGTTTCTTCTCACCTACAATAAGCGTTTATCGATTTGCTAAACCATCTCTATCTGTCTGTCTTAAAATTATAAACTAAACGCATTTTGATACCAGTTTTGAGTTTAGAGACACAACTCGGACTCGATTCTGTCAAAAGCCGTAAAAATGAAGGACAAGAGTGATAACCCAATTTCCATCGTAGACCTTTCACCGACAGATCCCTTTACATCCTCCACAAACTATACGATCCCCAAACTAAATCTATCAAAGGGTTTTGACACTCTAATCCCCGAAAGAAGGGAATGACAGAGCGGACAGGTGTGCAGGGATTTTAACTGGTCAATCACCACTGACGGCTCTAAAATGACCGGCGGAGTCGATGTCGGTGTGCTCTCAGAATTCCAGAACATTTCTTAAGTCTACAGACTGCTATGACAATATGTGGGCAATATGTGCTATCAAAACACACCCAAATATCTTCCCAAGGCAGAATTTTGCCATATGCGTTTATAGTCAAGCATCCTCCTTTACTTTATATTCAAAACTGGTGCAGGAGAACCGACTGAGATAGTGTCGTTAGGTCAGCTCAAAATGTCCCTTACCTGGATTTTAATTCGCAGTGACATCTTAGGAATTGGGAAGACCGACCTAGCTTGGCAAAGGAGGGAGTTGCCCTTCAGTGCTCGCTTGCAGAGGAGTGTCACTACGCACTTCCTTGAAATAGATATCGTCAGACTGACAAACTGTGCTACATCAAGAAATCTCGACTGACATGGCATCACTAGATAGGTGGCAGTCTGCACGGGACACAAAAGTTGGTATTCCATAGCTGAGTTGGTAACAACATAGCTGAGAGGAGGACCTTAACCCACTTCATTTGCACGTGTCCGGCTCTTGCTAGTACCAGACAGCAGGCGCTGGGTAGAACCTTCTTCAAATCATTTGATGACATTTCTGGTTGATGACCCCAGGTTGGTGCAGGGGTATTAAAACGGCTTAGGTTAGGTTCCGCTAGGTGCGGATACACATGAATATGCCACTTCTCATTTGGTTGTATTGGTATCATTGCCATGTCCAACCTTTACTCACATTATCATGAACAAAATATATATTCAACATGATACTTTCTTGGCGGCCGTGGCGTTGTGGGTCCTTGCGCCGACTCATACGCACTTGAGCCTCGATGTCCGGCGTCGATTCCTGGTACGTTTTTAAGACCCATTTCTTTTTAGTCACTAATAACGGTGAAAGCTACAAGAGTGATTGCTGTAGAAGCTAAGCCCTGACCGTCTACTGGCTGTAGCGCCATCCAAATTATTATTGCATGATGCTTTCGCCCTCTATTCAGCTCGCTTTCCGCCACACACATTGGTTCACACTAATTCTGTATTGGACTTTGGTGACGATGGAACAGCATTTTGAGCATTGGGGTGATAGTAAAACTGCACTATGCATATCAATAATGATCTCTAGCCCACACCACACACGACACACGTCACACTTTTAGGAACATCGACACAAAAAATTAAACCATTTTCATTTTGCTCAACTATAGATGTGATAAACCACATTGACTTGAATTTGACGATGGGATCTGTGTTCTTTAAACCGACACTACAACAGATCTGTTCCATCTTTCGACTAGGACATCAATGCTGTTTTGGAAAATTTTACAACCTCTCTAGATATAGTGGAGTGCTTTGAGGCTCTACGGTTGGACATACGATTAATAGATGTTCCATTGATTCATGAGTCTGTCCAAAGTGTCTGTAATTATGTACAAATATGGCATAGATCAGATATATTTACCTTCAAGAGTCCCTTGACTTTTTTGAGGTTTTTAAGGACTTCCTTGTTGTTTAATATATTGACATTCTATTGTACATCTGCCTCTGTAAACTCATAGGGGAGAAAGTCCCATAAAGAGAAGAAATATCCGCCCTCGACATCATCATCATCTTCTTGCCTCCATGATCCACTTAGTACGTACGAGGGATCTCCAAGAAACTCGATCCTCCGCCATTGACTCTAACTCATCAGGAGTTATGCTCAAGCGTAATTAGGCGAGTTTTTAGCCTTGGTCTAACCACTTCATCGACTAGGTCTGCCAAGCGGTCACCTACTTATTCGAATCGCATTCAACATAAACGCATTCTTCCCCAATCTCGGCGAAAAACAGCACGAAAAATCGCATCTCTGAAGATTGTATTCGCGATCTCATTCATTGGGTCATTATCCAAATTTCATGACCATAGGTGAGAGTTGGAATAAATACTGCTATAAACTGCTTACTTGGATATCAAGCTCGGCACTTCTGGTTATGGTAGATCTCCCAAGCTGTTTTAGAAATGACCCAGCTTCACCAAACCTACAGGAAAGCTCAGCATTACTCCCATCACTCGTGAAAAAGACCCCGAGATACTTCAACTTCTTCACCTGTTTCAATGGGACTCGACTAGCGTGTAGAGTACATTGAACACGCGTTCGGGAAATTGCGGTAACCTCTTATTTGTCTACGTGAACCTTCATCCCAGAACCAGCACATACGGTCACAAATCTATCGAGTGCGCGCTGGAGATGTGGGAAGATGTGAGAATAACTAAGTCATCTGCAAAATGAAGTTGACTTTCTGTCTACTCTCCCAATGTGAAAAATTCATCGCCTCGCTTGCGCTAGAACCTACAGTCAGTCCATATATACAATGAAAATGGGAGGACGCGCCATTGGCTAAATCCACTAAGACGCGCCATTAGCTAAATCCACTAAGGTGTTTATTTAGCACCGTTAACCCGAACACAGCTGCTACAGTTTGTGTACAGAGACTGAATGAATTTATACCATATGCAAAATTTAATCTTAAACTTATTTCAAAAACGCAATTATATATATTTATGTTTTTCAGTTGGGAATCAAGAAAATGTTCACGGACAGCGCCGAGTTAGGCAATTTATTGGAGTCACCTGAACCACTTAAAGTCTCAAAGGTCATTCACAAGGCATTCATTGAAGTGAATGAGGAAGGAGCTGAAGCCGCTGCTGCTACTGGTAAGTTAAATCAAATATCCACTTGCAATTCTTCATTTCTCACTCCGCAAACATTCTATTACACATGATTCGCTTTTAACTTGCTTGTGCCATGTTTGATTTCACTAAATTGTTATTTTCTTCATTTGTTACAATGTCACTACCATTTAACTCACATGGGTTGTTCTTTTTATAGCTTGTGTTGTACGCCTTAAACGCAGTTTACATGTTCAAAAACGAAACGAATTAATTGCCGATCATCCATTCGTATTTGCCTTGATAGCTGGCAGATCCAGCTCGAGCACGGTCCTCTTCTACGGGGCTTATGTTCACCCTGAAAATGCCATTAAGCAAGACCGTGATGAATTGTAGATCTAAGTGAACAAATAGTTACTAGCTTTATTTATTTCATTTTTGACTTGCCTTTTTGTGTATCTTGAATCTCTAACTGATTTCGTAGTTTAACTGTATACTTAAAGATTAAAAGACTATTTTTTTTTGAAAACTAGAGAATAAAATCGTATATCATGTGCGTTCTCGCACAGTTTGATAAAAAAAAAACAAACACCTCTTTTTTAGTTCGATGCATTTGCCACAGAGAATACATTTCACATTTGTTTCGTTTTGTTGTCTTCATTACTATGCTGTCCATTGTCAGCACAATGACTAGGTTATTTGCAGTTAATTTCAGTCTACCTTTACATGCATACCTGCAATTATCTAGAACCTCTAATATATGTATATATACTCGTATGTACGTTCCCTCATAACCAATTATCTCCTTAATGTAATCCATCAAATAACTGACCAACATTTTGTTTAGGAATGATTATGATGATGAGGTGTGCTCTCATTTCGCCGCAATTCGAAGCAAATCATCCATTTATTTACATGATCAAGGATGCAAACTCTATTCTCTTTGCTGGAACTGTCGTCAAGAATGAATAAATACCTATGAGACTTGCATGACCTAAACATTGACATCTGTTTGTTTACGAATTTAAAATTATTTCCACCCACAATTTGTTAAATACTATACGCTATTTTAAATAAAATTTTTGTATCTGCTCTAAAAAATAAAAAAAAAAAACAAAAGAATTTGAATTTATTTAAATAACCAAAGAAAATCATGTATTAATTGCATTAAGTTTTGGTGGGAACTGTGTACAGTATGAAGAAAAAAAAGAAAACACAAGAAACCTTTTGTGTGTCT
This sequence comes from Eristalis intricaria, assembly GCA_964034865.1. Classification (NCBI taxonomy): domain Eukaryota; kingdom Metazoa; phylum Arthropoda; class Insecta; order Diptera; family Syrphidae; genus Eristalis; species Eristalis intricaria. The sequence continues at coordinate 67,006,297 of OZ035877.1, forward strand.
GTTCTGCAGTGCTGACCGCGTTTCAACTAGGTCTTAATTTATTATGTTTGACGCGAGGGAAAAATTTGATTTCGATAACCTTGTAAAAAATTGAAAAAACTAATTTATTTGACATGTAAACATTTCATATACATACGTAGAAAGTTGTATAAATATGTAGAACAACAGCATAATTCTATTCGCACTTATACATATTTTATATTTACATTATGGACGTTGAAATTTACTCTGTAGACAATGTTTGCTTTGTATTTCAACAAAAGTGTGTTTTATGGTTTAAATAAAATGTGGGAGTGTTTTTCTGCATCTAACAAATATTTGGTTTGATTTTAACTTTTAGCATAATTCATTCTCAGTAATTAAGCTTGCATATCTTATCATGTTCTATCAGTCTGCAAGAACAGACTTCAAAGCAGACAACAAACATTGTATATAATTCTATTTTAATAATTTCATAAATACAGTTTAATCCATCGGGCGTAGTCGTAGTTGAAAAGTAGCTGTAAAATACAACATTTTTTAATGATTCTTGTAAGTTTTGAGACGGCACTTGCCGAGTCGTGATATATTTTCTGTAACACAGGTTGGAGTCACGACATTGTGTCCCTTTTCATACAACACAAATGAACTTTTTCAAATGACTACAGTCCGAGGTATACCTGGGCGTCTCAGCCAACAGGCTACTCCAGCTGGCACGATCTTTAGCCAGCTGCTTTTTATTTCGCACGCCAAGGTGGTTAGGTCATTCTCCACTTTTATGCGCCATCGGTTCCGTGAGCGTGGGTAAATTTGGTACTCTGACCTTATTGGCGGCTATAAAAGCTACCTTGAGACCTATGAAATTCTATAACCAGTCAGATTCACGTGCGAATCCTAAGAGGTTTTTAAGCCAACAGTGTTCTTTAGCTCCTAGAAGAAGTGTAGAAAATACCTTCTTTTCCTTGCTAGGACTGGGCATTCGCAGAGCAGATGTTGGATATAATCGATTACTTTCTCGTCTCTGCAGCTTCTGCAAAATCTTTATACAGTACGTTCAGTCTCATCGCATTTGTACGTATAGAACAGTGTCCGGTAAGGGCTCGTATAGGCGTACGTACGTCCCTGCGACTAAAGCCGATGAGTGATGTTCATCTCTTCTAGTTCAGCTTCGGCCATAGGACCCTTTCTGGGGCGGCAGTGTTCAGTGCTGAGCCAGTGAGTACTAGTTCAATCTAAGGCCTCGACTACTAGCTTTCTCTTTATGGAGTGGTGTTCCGTTCCGTGGGCTTCCTCCTCGTTGAATCCGTAGACGCATGGGTAGGCCCATGTCGATGTACAGCCCGTACAGTTCGTGGTTGAATTTTCTTCTCCAAAAATTAACGCAGGCAGGACCAAAGATTGAACGCATAACTTTTCTCTTGAAAAGACCAAATGCTTCTTCATCCGCTTTTGAGATTGTCCATGCTTCCGCACCATAGAGCAGGACAGAGTGATCAAGGTGTTATATAATGTTAGCTTGGTCCTTCGAGAGAGGACTCTACTACTCAATTGCCTCTTGAGCCCAAAGAAACAGCGATTGGCAAGAGTAATTCTGCATTTGATCGTGACACTGATGTTGTTTGTGCTTTTAACCTTGGCCGAGCTAGACGAAGTCCATCAATACCTCAAAATTAAAATTGAACATTGTGATGCTCTGTCCAAGACGTCGACTTTCAATCTCTTTTCTTGAGGACGGCATATACTTCGTTTTGCCCCCATTCACCGCTAAACCGATTTTAGCCGCTTCCGTTTCAATGCCAGCAAACACCTCATTGACGGCTCGCTGTGTTCGGCCAATTATGTCAATGTCGCCCGCTTATGCCGGCAATTGTACAGACTGTTGGAAGATCGTGCCTCTTGTGTTGGCCATCGAGTCTTGCACGATCTTTTCAAGAATGATGTTGAAAAAGTCAAATGATTGCGCGTCGGCTTTTCCAAATACTTTTTTGACATTGAAGGTCTTGGTGAGTCCGTTACCGACCTTGATGGAGCAGCGAGAATTCTCCATCGTCAACCTGCCGACCTGACGAGTTTCGCAAGAATGTCGAAAGTAGACATGGCGTTGTATAGCTCGTCCCTATGCACGCTGTCATATGCGGTCTTGAAATCAACGAATAGGTCGTGGTGGGTGTCGATCTATATCTCTTGGCTTTCTCCGTAATTGGGATCTTCCGTAATGTGAAGATTTGGTCGATGGTGGACTTCCCCGGCATCAAACCGCACTGAAAAGGACCTGTACGGTCATTCACGAATGGTGTCAGGCGCTCACACACAGCGGAAGAGAAGTTCTTGTATGCGATGTTTTGGACACTTATTTCTCGGTAAAGACTAACGCATGAAAAAGAAATGAGGTTTTTGAAGATCAGAGGTCTATGATAACCAGAAATGAAATATCACAGAGATAGCCGACTTCAAAGCTGATTGCGCCCTAGTCCATCGACGAATTTGACTGCCTTCTTGACATGTATTCATGTATTTTTGACGGTTATTCACGACATAATGTAAATGCCGTTATAAAAAACAGTTGTCAAAAATCTTTAGGGGGCAAGAGAAGTAGAAGTCGGGCATCTCTGTAATACTTCATGTCTGTCACATGATATGACCTACTCGTCAGGCTTTCCACTCGTTTTTGTACATGTTCGTTTTTGTCTGCATGTGTAAATTAACAAACGTCAAATGTCAAATGTACACCAAATTCATCCTTGTCATTCCCAAATGTCTTATCCAAAGAACACGCTACTCGGCAAATCTTCGGACTCCTTCCGCGTCACCCACAAAAACACAAGTGACCAAATCTCTCACATTCTGTCTTACTTTCTTTCTCATGAAACGTCACTAAGGCAATACACACGATCGTCTTGAGGGTGGTAAATGTCAAAAGTGACTAAGGGAATACAAATTTGTCAAAGTGGCAGATATTTTTGGGTGTCAGGACTCAGAAAATAAGGGGGGATATCATGGGCCAAATACTTGCTGTAGTTTGTTTGCAAAGCGCTGGTCTTGATGGATATTTTTCAATGATAATAATCAATGGATAATGAAAGATGTCAAAAATCATAGTGGGATTACGACATAGTAAATTGCTTTTAGCTGCTTTAGAGCTTCCACATTTTGGTAATCTTATCAACAAGTTGGGTGCTCTTGTTTTCTATCAATTGCCATGTGTACATATATATTATTTGTAGATATTATGAAACAATATGCTTATCGCCGTGAACTGATCGTACATTTCTTATCAACCTATAATATTTGATAGGCTTAGAACCTTAGTTTAAACGACATGATCATTTGCACTCAACTCGCTACATTTTCCTTAGTAAACTATGATTGCAAGTACTTACTTACTTATCAGGCTGGCGACCCATACAGGATCCGAGCCTGAGCAATAGCTGCATTCCATTGCTGAGGTTCCTGGGAACGCTGCTTCCAGTCATTAAGACCAAGCTGTCTTGCATCCGCGATTATTTGGTCTTTACACCGAAGATTCGGGCTTCCTCTCCTCGAACCAGGAGGCTCAGATTTGAAGCCCTCTTAGCTGGAGCATCGTTGTCCATGCGCTCGAGTGGTCGAGCCAGTGCAGTCTTTGCCTTCCAGACTACATCCTCATCCTGGTACAGCTCGTAGAGTTCACGATTGTGTTTGAGGAGAACTCCATTCGCCTTCCTCGCAGACGAGACCATATATGCGACGTTGAATTTTTCTTTCTAAGGCACCAAGAATAAGCACCGCAGTTTTGCTTATCATTCAGTTTTCAGCTCCATATAGCAGAACTGGCAAAATAAGACTTTTCTAGAGCATGATCTTTGTCCTTCGAGTCAGGAGATTTGAGGCCAGTTGTTTTGACAAACCGAAGTAACACCGATTTCCAAAGGCGGTTCAACGTCGGCACTCCACAGTGGTGTCGTTTATGGAGTTTACGTTTGCCCCCAGGTAGACACACTCCTTTACTACCTCGAAATTGAAACTGTCGATTCTGATGATCTTTTTTTGGTCGACAGGATATAGTTTGTTTTATCCTCATTGACCCTAAGACCAGCCCGGTTCATCTCTCCAACAATTGCCGTAAATGCTTCCACTACGGCACGTCGGGACCGTCTGCGTATCCCAACAGTTGGACTGACTTGTGGAAGGTAGTCGCTTCCGTGGTTATAGCTGCCCGCCGCCTATCTTCAGATTAAAAAAATCACACGACAGCGCATCTCCTTGCCGAAATCCGGTGCAGGTTTCAAACGGCTCAGAAGTCCTTGAACCGAACTGCACTGTATTTCGTGTATTTGTTGCGTAGTGCGACGCAACCGGGTCAGTTTTACCGAGATCCCGAATTCGGCCATCGCACCGAATAACTCCTTACGATGAATGCTGTTGTATGCGGCTTTAATCGATAAAATCGATTTTATCAATGAAAATGTGGTGCGTATCGATTTGAAACTCTACTCCAGGATTTGACTTAGTGTAAAGATTTGGTCTATTGTAGATTTGATTTGTTGCAAGAGGTAGGACCCCCTTTGCTTGTGCATGTGGTATGTGGGCAACTGCAAGTACTCCACCGATAAATGACATATGGTTTTGTTTCGATTTGGTTTTATATTTCATGTGGTCTAATTATCATGTCATGTCAATTGCATTGAAAACAAAAACATGGATAATGGCGTAAGTGCCACAATAATTAATATGGAGATAACTTTTTCAGAATCGCATTCGACCGATTTATCAGATTACCAGCATTCCACGCTTTCAGATGCAGTTGGAAACGTAATAAAATAATTCGCACTCAGTTTGAAATATTTTTGTTGAACAAACTTTTTATTGAAATAGTGCGTTCGCAATGGACTTGTGGGCATTTAAGGGCTAAGAGAATGTTATGTCAACACGCGGCAATGTCAGTTTTCCAGAACTTAAACGTGTCCGTTCAACAAGTCAAATGAAAAACGAAAAAAAATGCAGTTTCTACAAAAAATGAATTACATTCAACACTCTACTTTGAACAAAAAGCTGCTTCGACCCCGGCAAAAATGAAATAAAAGAAAATTGTTTCAAAATTTTTGACGCGCCCGAGTGAGTAGAGATTAGAATTATCTAGAATTTTGTTCTCGGGCTTACGATAATAATAATAATATGGGTGGTGCGACAGTCCGAGCTGGTCAGCTTCTAGCTTCTCAGCAACCACTCGATTTGTGCGTGCTATTGTTCTTCCACGAGTGGAAGAGACCCACAATTTTATGCCGACTCTGAACGGCGACGTTGAGAAACTTTCCTAGAGCATTGTCAGTGATTCGAAAGAGGTGGAGTTGTGAATTAGGAAATTTGGTTTATTGGGGATTCGAACCTGGCACTCTCTTCGTAGGAGTCGACACACTAACCACGCCACGGCGCGGCGACCCACGGGTTTACGATATTTCTGTCTGTGAAATATAAATACTCGACCGCTCTATTATATCTTATCCAAGGGATTTGCGTGTATCTTACTTAAAATGTCAGAGAACGATCGCGCTAACGCGCTTTTGTGATATGGGTGTAAGACTTGTACATTCCAAATTAATATAAAAAAAGAACTGCATTCAAAGTTGCTTGTTTGAGTCCCTTTTGTTGAGAACACATCAAACTGTATCGTATATACTTACTTTAGGGATTACATGTATATATAAAAACACTACACGGATATTTATTTAATTTTATCGTAGGTCTGTGTTGTGATTATATATCGCCATCGGAGATACGATTTACCGCGGATAAACCATTTCTTTATTTCCTTACAAATAAATCGCGTCATATCTACTTCCTTGGAACATTCATTGGACCCGATCCTCAGGCCGAAATAAAAAGAAAAAGAGAAAATAAAGGGAAAGTGCGTTTAAAATTTAAAGCGATGCACTATAAGAATCATATTGAACGTCTAAAATGCCTCTCCTAAAAGCAGGCGCATTCAAAAATACAGGAAACTGAATTAAACTAAACTAAAACACTGAAACTAAAATAAACTTAAACAAACGCAAGCGCGTATCAGAATCGAACGATGGCTAGCCAGAAGAATCGACAAATTTTCTACGTTTTATGACATATGATTGAAAAAAGAAAATCAAATCCGAACCACACAATATACGGGCTTAGCTTCTGCAGCAACCACGCGGGTGATATTGTTCTCTCAAGAGTAAAGGGGGGCCTAGAGTCTGACACTGACTCTGAACGGAGAATTTTGAAAGGTTTGATTGGAATACTTGAGTGATGCGAGTGAGTTGACTCTGCCAATAGGTAGGATGGATAGAATTCGGATCGATCGAACAAAACTGAACCTAAATGCAAAAATATTCACATCCAATCAAGCTATAGCATTGACTTTTTTAATTAAAATTAAGTGTCCTTACATAGTACATAATTAACAAAGTTACATAGAGTGCCTTGCAGCCAAAGGGGAGCAAGTCCATATTTTTGGCCTTACATCTTTTTTCACTTGCAATTTGAATAAAAAAAGGCAGCAGGTGAGGACTTACAACTAATTTTCTTAGTTTTCTTTCCCTATTTTATACGCTCCAGTGTCATATTTTTCGGACACTGTATTAAATTTGTTTTCAATCTTACTTTTTCTTTTTATTTTTACTTATTTAAAAAAAAGCTATATTAAATATAGTGTCCTAAATATAAAACACTGGGGAGTATTGGACTACTTATTATCCAAGAAATATACTAAATAACTAAATTTAATGTATTTTATTATTCATAAATCAAAATCTGAAAACAGATTTATTATATTTTGGTGCCAATGGGACAGATCCAAACTTTAAAAAATCGCAGTAATTACTAATATTGTTTATTAAATTTAAAACTTGATAAAAAATGTGAATATAAGCAATTTAGCCTATAACACAAAAGTTAAATTTGGACTCGCTCGCATTTTGGTGTACATTCCTCAACAAAACTTAGTTATGTTGAATATACAGTACATTCTCGATTTACGTAACGACCGAGGTTGTTGCAATAATCGGGTTTATATTTTTAAGTTCAATTCAAGATGAAAAGCAACAAGGAAAACCAACACTTGCAAATATGTATATTAAATATAACCATATAAAAAATTATTGAATAATATATAAATAATAATAAAACAAAACAAAAGGAAATTAATTCATTGAAATAAAGATGTGTTAAATTATTTTTATTTGAAAAAATTAGAAATTTTTGTTTGAATTTTTTTGTTTTTAAGATTCTGTAAAATAGCCATTTTCCGCAGCTTTTGAAGGCTCAAAATGTCTGCAATATGGTCTGAATTCTATTCAACCCATTGAATTTCGGTGTTTATTGCTCGAATTGCATTTTTGGTCTTTATTTTGAGTACAGGAATCTCGACCTCGAGTTCACTTTCATAAGATATTTCGACTGATTCATTTTCATACTCATCATTTTCATAAATGGTTTCACGTATCTAATCGTATATGTTTTCATTTGTAATACATTTGCTACAGGAAATGTTATTTAAGAGAGTTGATAGTGATTCCATGACCGCGTGTTCATTAATATTATGAGCTCTCGCTGTGCTCAAAGGAAGTTCATCTTCATCTTCCCAATGACTATGAAAATCCATCAATACATTCTAGCATTTTTTTATTGAATCTGTCTTCAATCCATTCCATGCATTTAATAGAAGGCAAGGGTAGGTTAAATGCTTTAAGTTTTAGCTCAAGGTCTGATCCCTCACATCCAACCAAGAACGCGAATAGACTTTTCTTATAGTGCAACTTCGTCAAATTTATAACATTCTGGTCCATTGGCTGAGGAATTGCAGTGCAGTTTGCCGGAAAACACATGACAACAATCATCACATCATCACTTTTCAATTCACCATCTTTTGGATGACAAGGAGCGTTATTCAAAAGCAATATAGCTTTCATTGGAAGACCCTACGAACTTTAAAATCGTTGAACCTAAGAGACACAAAAAACGTATTAATAAAGCCCTCTCTTAGCCGGTTTAGTTTTGTTACCTCAGTCAATCAATGTCGAGTGGAACCATTGTTCAAAGAATGCTAACGTCATCCAAGAATTTTTATTTTCTTTGTACACAACGGGCATATGTTCAAAATCTTTAAAAGATCGTGGGTTTGCAGATTTACCGATTACGAAAGGCTTAAATTTGAGTAAACCAGAGGCGAGAAACGTGATTCTTTCTTTACTTATCTTTCGGCCAGGAGCTGATGAATCCACAAGAGTTTTGTTAGGCATAAGTTGGTAAAATAATCCGGACTCGTCAGCGTTATAAATTTAATAGGGTGTTAAGTCGAGTTCTCTGAATTTTTCTTTAAATTTAATTAAAAATTGATCCACAATCTGCGGCTTGTTTGACAGTTTTTCTCCGCAAATTTTCAACAGGCGAATTCCGTGTCTCTTTTTAAGATTTGTCACCTAATCATTGCTCACATTAAATGATCCTGGCCTTTCCTTAATCTTCGCATGCAATTCACACATTTTTATGTCTTTGTTTTAGCGACCACTTGCACAGTGCTTTCTCGATATTCGGGTATTCGCCAGCCTTTGAAGTTATCCTCTTTCCAAGTCCACATTCGGTATCGTAAACAAACTTTCTTATTTCACCCTCTCTTCCTTTTTTTTGTGCTAATTTCATTTTTGTTTTTAATTGATAATTTTAGACACCCATTTTAAAAAGCTAGGTTTAGGCTAGGTTAGGTAGGGGGGCTGCTAGTGCATTCACCAGCACACTTAGACATATTAGTCCTTTGTGATACCCCTAGCCAGACTACTACCACTGATTGACTAGATTTGAAGACCAGATAAAAGCGTATTAACCTTGCTTTCACTGGATTCTACCAAAGGCTCCATCCAGTCGTGTCTTCATTAAGCTAACAAACATCCTTTGAATACATACATTCATCGTTCTATTACTATGATGTAGCGGTAAAATAACTACCGAGAGAAAATGAAACGCAAAAGAAAACAACAAAGATTGCCAAAAATATGCACAAAAGAACAAAAGTTGCACTTATCGAATAACTTCTTTTTTTTAAAGTTGCGATTACCGCATCAACGACAACAGTAAATTCAGCTTCAACCGAGGAGTTGCGTTAATCGAGAACGGACTGTAGTTACTTGTTTTAATAAACTAAATAATGTTCTCAATAAAAAAATTTAATTTGTAACTAAACTTTATTTTATTATCCTCAATAAATAAAAAAGTAAAAATAAAAAATATTTTTTCCAAAGATCATACCCATCTCTCGATATATTTGTCAGGCTACGGCCTTGCTTCTGACTACCGTTTGTTCTTTCCAACATAATTTGGACAGAAGACATTTTAATTCCGAAGATGACATCAAAAGTTAACTGGAAAACTTCCTTTCCCAGAAGTCTTGTGACTTTTACAAAAGAAGCATTATGTATCTGTAATTTATTAACAATATCAGATAGACTACTTACTATAAGTTTTATACAAAAAATTTGTGTTTAATATTGACTCGAACAAATCACAGAACTTTTGTCAGTAAGTTCAGTAAGCCCATTATGAACTAAAGTTTAGAGTGTTTGCATAAACCAATGGTATCAAGTGTCTCCGCTAAAATAGCGACCGATTTTAAATAAAAAAAATATTTGTGCATACCTAAATGAAAAGCAAATTAACCGTCGGGGAATATAAGAATTGCGCCATTGGATAGGAAAGAATTGTATGTTAGCGTTGTATGTTGCGTGCGTTGTGTAATGTCAAATAATTGACGTATAGAAGCCCTAATGAGATGACAAAGAGAGAGACAGAAAATGCGGTCATCGACGGAATTAATTTTTTCATACTTCGACACATCATATCCCACGTGAATCATTTTATTGTGATGTATTTGTATTGGGGATGGATGGATTTCGGACGCACAAATTTACTGGGCACCTCTTTGCAATCCGTCAACTCTGATTTTTGTTGATTTTGGAAGTCGCAGTGCACGCAACGGTTTCTATGGGTTTGGTCCTTTACTCAAGGAGATTTCGTTTTATTTGTATCCATCACGGAGCACAAAGAAGAGCACACTATGTTCTCTTTGTGTATATATACTCTCAGTATGGCTTTACAATACAGATGATTGTTGCGCGACTAAGGATCATCTACCACCTGTTCGTCATCTACCGGATGTTATCGGTCTTCTCGTGTTAAATTTGTCAGAACATTTAAAAGAAGAAAGTCAATACATATACGTGTGAGTTGTGCCTGAAAAGTAAGTTTATGAGAAAAATTTATTCGGGCCACTTTTTATTTGTCCCAGTCACTATTTTCTGCATATTTTTGGATTGTAGCTTTAGCACATTCATGCACGTGAATATAAGGTAAAAGACAAACGAAATCTCGACAAAGTAGGTCGTTAAGGATAGATTTTTAGTTTTTCTTCATTCTTCAGCACATTTTTTTTTATAATTTTAATGAAATTTGAACAAAATAAAGTCACTAACCCATCATTGTTCAATCCGCAGGACTAATTTGTCGTGCACAATCCCTCTTTGTACCGCCACCAACACTATTCTTTGCCGAAAACTCTTTTGTATTCATTGTATGGGACAGTAAGCAAGTTTATTTCACTGGACGAATAATAACTGCTCAAGAAGAAACACAAAATTGAAATGATTTAAATTTGTATTCGTTGTTTTATGACATGAACTGTGTAAATTAAAATGTTTTTATACTTTTTGAATATTGTCTGCTTTAGAATAAAAAATAAAGAAGTTTGAAAATACATCTACAGCTAGTAGGTGTTTTTACCATTTTTCTAAAACCTTCACTGAAGAAATGAAACGGAAGTCTGAAGGGAAGTCTCTAAAGTGACATCTACTTTAAAGAGAAAAGATTCAAATTGTCAAAGTTTTCAAATAGGTTGTTGTTAATTCATTATGGACATTGATGCCAAAGACTTTAGTCAATTTTAACCAAAGAAATGCTTCTTTTGTTGGCATAGTTGCCGCCTGAAAAGTACTAAAAGCTTTCCCGATAAATTCGAATTGTTAATAAAAAATAATAAAACATGCATGTGAAGTTAAAAATATACTATAACTATAACTACATACACAAAATAAAATGACTACATATTTTAGGACAAATTGGAATAAAATAAATCCCCCGCAAAAATAGCTATCCCAATTAAACGGTCTATGTCGACAGAGTTTAGCAATAGCCAAAGTGTCGATGCTTATTGCAGCACTGAAGGTACTGCAGTAGACCCAGATGGGTTTTGGTCAATTCTAATACCTCCTTATTAGTACTGTAGCAAAGTGTATGTATTCGTTACTGAGTAGCGAGTATCCAATAAAGTACCATATAACGAAACGTTACTCCTCACATATGTACGTTACTATTAAGGCATCGATACCGTTTTTGCTTGCATGAACTATCGACTTCTCTTGCAGTATACATTCTCTCTATACTGTTTTTGATGATTTGTTTGTTACATTTGTTTAATATTCCATATCGTTATCGCACACGCGAATTGCGTGGAGTGTGGGAATCCAAATTTTCTTGCTAGTTCACGCAGCTCGAAATACGGGTGCAAAAAAATCCAGACATTGCAAGACAGTTTTGATTCCCACACTTGATAATTTGAATGTACAATGGCACTTGGTCGTCGTGAAGTATACCTCAATCGAGCAGGACTATTATATTAAATAAATCGAATATTTTGAGTATTATAAATTGAATAAATCGAACAGTAGTTTAAGTAAGAAAATGTTGTAGATGTAGAAACAATGTTATATAGTTGAGATGTTAATTTAACGTCAGTTCAATTGTGCTTGTATATGAATAATGTTAAAACATTCTAAGAACACTGCAAAATTCACACGTAACAAATGTAGATAATCAATAAAACAAACAGAGCGTGCAGTTTATTTGAAAAGCAACTTGTAAATAATCAACAGCGATAAGGGATAATAGAGATATTCAACTTCGGCCATTTTTTCCCCTTGTCCACACCGGAGAAAAACGCAAAAGTATTGGTATTCCCTTGTATTTCACAAATACTCTTACACAAACCATGGATCCACCACGCAATGGCGGCCGATTCGTGCATTTTAGTGGAAAATTGCTGCAGATTCGTGAATTTAGTGGGGAAAATGGTGGCAGATTTTTTAATTTGCCCACAATCGATGTACGATCCATGTAACATACATGGGTATGTTGTTCGGAGGGTTTTCAAATGTTGACTCCTTTTTTTAAGAGAATTTTCTTACATTGTAATATGGACTTTCGTGAACAAAAATGTATTGCAATGAACATTTAACTGGAACTATTTCACCTCAAATTAATTCTTAAGTATATATACAGGTTATTCATAAGCCATACCGGAGAAATTAACTCAAAAAATGAAGTCCGCTGTTTACGATTAATTCATGAATTCTGAAAAACTCATGAATTCAATTTAAACAATTTGATAAGAAGAATGGCAAGATATTGCAACTATTACTAATGCATAAAAATGGTTGTCAAATCTTATTATTTTAAGTGATTCTTCTTCTTCTTTATTTTGCGCTACAGATCGGGGTGGACCTGGGCCTCAACCAACAAGCCTCTCCAGCTAGCACGGTCTGTGGCAAGCTGTCTCCAGTGTCGTACGCCAAGTTGGTTGAGGTCCTTCTCCACCTGGGTGCGCCACCTTAAACGCGAGCGTCATCTGTTGCGTTGTCCCATGGGTTCGAAGTCGAAGACTCACCGGGCCGGAGCTGAGTTGTCCATACGCTCTACATGGCCTAGCCATCTTAGGTGTTGGAAGACGCTTGACTAGACTCATGTCGCTGTACAGCCCGTACAGTTCGTGGTTGAATCTTCTCCTCCAGAAACCGTCAACGCAAGCAGGACCAAAGATCGCACGCAGAACTTTTCTCTCAAAGAGACCAAGGACTTCATCATCCGCTTTTGAGATTGTCCATGCAGGACTGGGATGATCAAGGTCTTGCATAAAGTCAGCTTGGTCCTTCGAGAGATGGCTCTACTACTCAATTGCCTCTTGCCCCCCATAGAAACAGAAGTTGGCAAGAGTTACTCTGCGTTTGATCTCGGTACTAATGTTGTTTGTACTGTTTACTGCGGAGCCGAGGTAGACGAAGTCCTTGACTACCTCGAAGTTATAGCTGCCCATTGTGACGTTCTGTCCAAGACGTCGATGTTGTGTGTCCTTTCTTGATGACAGCATATACTTCGATTTGTCCTCATTCACCGCTAGACCAAAGTGATTCACGCTTTAATAATATTGTATTATTCATTTTTATTCATATGCAAAAATACACAATATGTTGTGCACTCGGTAATTATGTCCTAGTATCTCAGATTGTAATTTGCTCAAAGTCTTAATGAATCGACTTCATGAACATAAGCTTTGTTCGTTCGTTCAAACACACATTTCCACAGCTGTTCTCAAGAGCTCCCACGTATTCACAGGCACGGGACAAACAGCGTATAAAAAACGCTGTCAGATGAAATCAAGGGGCAAGGGAGAAAGAAGGTGGATATCTCTATTATAGGTTATCTCTGCTAATCAAGTAGATTGTAGTCTACTCCGCCATCTCTGGTTGTGCCACATCACGCATCGATATCGTTTCTTGGTATACCCTTTCCGTCCTGCGCGAATGTTATATCTCTCTTGAATGCGAAGACTGTATTTAGAATGTCTTCTGCGATCGTATGTACGTAGTATTCTCGGTTAGGTGTCTTTGGGATGGTATTTAGTATGTATATACGCTGCGGTATAGTAATGATTCTATTTGTTTTGTATATGCTACTCTTGAAAATGCAAATATTTTATGGACGCATTATATATACATATATTATAATGAAAAGTGTTTTACAAACAAAAACTATAGTTAAGATATATCATGTTATCATACTGCCATTATAACTGTTTGTTTTATTTAATTAACAAAAAAGTCAGTCAGTGAAGATATCATTCATGCCCACCTAAATACTTTATTCACTTGAAATACAACGTTCCTATTTGAGATCCTAAAATCAGAAGTACAGTGGACACCTCCTAAGTCGAATTGTCGCTAGATAAAGTAATTTGTCGAGATAGCGAGAGGTTTTTTTTGCGAAAAACTTCGAGTTATAGAGAGTTTCGACTTAGGGAGAGTCACTAACAAAAAAAATATAAGTTTTGAAGAAAGTAACTAGCAGAGATATTAAATAAACGAGTATTCAGATAAAAAGTAACGAACATGCACGTGTACTAGATTTGTCGTTACTTTTACAGCCCTACTCCGTATTCAAGCGGAATCTTTTCGTATTTAAAATTGTATGACAAATCACTCTTGCACTTTGCTTGGTAGCTCCAAAGGGCTACTTTTATCCCTTAATTGCCTTCGGACCAATCTTATTACATTCCGTCAGTATTCGCACGAAATGGTCTCAATAAGTTCGTCCTTTTAGTAACATAATCTTTGTTCTTGTAAAGGAAGATTCGTTCATGGACACAACCCCAGCATCGACAAAAAAAAAAAAAAAACAGTGATGCCCCTGCACTGCGCCAATTTTTGTCGTTTCTGAAATCGGTCAATATCTGTCCTATAAATTTATCCTTGTTATAATTTGATGTGCTGGACAATGCATTTCTTCGATAGCATGGACGTACGTAACTAACTACCTTGCGTCTAGATTTATACTATGCTTATTTCGAAAGCTTTCTTGACCCGCTGTAGTTTCCCACGAACATTCGCTAATAAACCATTCTTATTTCTGCATCACTTCAGATTATAGTTTCACCAAATTTAAAGTGAATGCATGTGAATCTACATAGTAGGTCCTTACCGAATGATTTTTAGTTTTCTATAATCTTCTGTAGTTTTAAAATTAAATAAAATAAAGTTACTAATCCTTGATTGTTCAATCCGCAGGATTTATTTGTTCCACAGACTCCCTCTATGAACCGTTACCAATATTATTTTTTGTTAACACATCTTTTGTGTGCATAATATGGGATAGTAAGCAAGTTTATTTCACTGGACGAATAATCACTGCTGAAGAAGAAACGCAAAATTGAGATGATTTAAATTTTTATCAGTGTTTCATAAACAAATGAAATTTTTTTTTCACAAATTCTGAGTGTGTTGATCGAAATAAAAAATAAAGATGTTTAAAAATATAGTCATGATATAAGCACTTATCATTTTTCTAAATTCCTTACTTAAGAGACTAGATTTTGTTGTAGATTGATTCCACTTCACTGAACGTACAGAGATTGTTATAAGTGGGCTCCTAAATCCATCCGTCTAAGTCGCGGCGGGCGGATGTAAGGAATGGGAGGAGCATGAATGAGCTCTTGCAAAAGTTATTCGACTGAAGACTCGAAGACATCTAACATGTGCACATGTCCATTATATCAATTTTTAAGGTGTTGAGAGGGAGAGAGTGCAGCGCGGTAAAAATTGTAGACGTATAAGCTGTCGTTTTTGCCAACTTTCTTAATTCACAGCTTCATCAATCTCGTTCGAGTCACTTCCATAAAACAACTTGTGATACAACGGTAGCACGCACAGAACGAGTGGTCCACATCGGAATCGGTGGGCAACTTATTGAAAAAATAATTAGAAAATAGCTAAAGCTTTCTATCACGGTGTCCAATGAGGGCATGAACTAAACACGGTGCTACTGAGGGAGAACGTAGTGTTTTGTGTTTGCTATGTGATGGTAGAATAATACATGGCTTACCTAAACCACCCTTATATATTGACTGTGGAAACGAAATCTTCTTGAGTGAAGTTGATGTTCGATCCTAAACTCAGTTATGCCCGCATTTAATTATATACATTAAACAACTTTTTGTCGTTTTGGGATTAAGAAATAATTTTTATTATACCTCTGAATGGGCAGAGGTTCCCCTTACACAGGTCGAAATAGAACTCAACAAAATTAAACTTAAGACTACCTTAAATCGTACGAGTACAGGCTGCTGGCGTGGGTACTCAAATGACCGATGCATTTCTCTCTGGCGTGGATACTCAGGTGACCGTTGCATTCTTCGTTGGCGCGAGTATATCCCAGACGCGACGTCGACACATTCTGTTTAGCAATTTGATTGTTAACTTATAAAATTCAGTAAAAAAAATTAACACCACCCCGTTGTAAATAGGGGGCTTTTGATATGCTTCTAAATGACTAACTAAACTTAAAATTTTGTATATGTAACCTTGCTGTTCATGTTTTACTAAATTTGAACTAGGCATACAAAACAGAGAATAACTTCCTAAAAGAAGTACTTAGCCTTGCGCAAAGTCGACATGGTGGAAAAATCCAACTTTAACTGAATGCAATTGACGTAATTTGACAACTAGACAAATGCCACGGGGCTCAAACACAAGACAACGGCTCCCCACAGGTTCTACCGTATTCCAACAGATGACGTGGAAATAGATTTTCAACTAAACGGTGACACCGGGGGTCTCGATTCACAAAATCATTCGAATGACTACAAACCAACTACTAATTACTAATACAAGAGTTTAGTTAATCTGTTGTATTCTGTTGTAAGTACATATTCGCCTCACCTGTCTCGCATTATCGGTTACAAAAAATCTTTTTTTGTACAAGTATGAATTATTCTTGATGGGTTTTTATTTCTTTTTCAATTGTTTCTCAATATAGGCATGACCATTAAGAACTATTCTATGCCAATACCTCGCAGAAGACCCAAGAACTTTGTTGGAAATAAACCATTTGTTTTTGTTATATGGGATGGAACTGGAAGAACTCTATTTTTTGGCAAAACCTTACGTTTTCCAAATGTGGTCTGTGTCCTCTAAATGTTGTTTCTTGTGAACAAAGTTTAACGCCAGAAACTATTTATTCTTAATAAAATACAATGTGTACTTATTTTTCGTTTATTTATTCTTTATTATTCAAAAACCACTGTTCCCTTTACACGTTCAACAATGAATGCCGACGTCTTTCTCTCCTTTAGCTGCAACACTTTGACAAACTCTCCTTAGTGCTGCCAAGTCTCGCCAGATGTGATTGTTAAAAAAGTGGCAAGCTTTTCATAGGTTTAATATTTTTGTAAAAAATCATTGCCTTAAGAGTTAAGAGTTATTGAATGATGTGTTAGTTATGCATTTAGGAAGAAAGCAAAGAATTTATTGGATTGTAGGGTGGCGATACAGGTCGTAGCGGGTCAGGTCCTAGCCTGTAAAGCAAAAGCTTTTGTTGTGTCTCTTAGGAGTTTAAGGGAACTACAGTCTTATTATTAGTTATTTTCTCACTATCTGTTGATAGTTAACTTCGTGAGCATTGTCAGTGTCTCGAAAGAGGTGGAAATAATTTGTTCGTACCACGAACCGAATCTAGGCCTCACAGTCAAGAGCGTAGGAGCCGACGCACAGACCCATAAGGCCAAGGCCGCCACCTGAAGACGAGTAGCAATGCTCCAGCGTTACGCTTAGAAACAGTTTGCAGGTGTTTATTGCTTATAGATTACATTATTTACAATTTCAACTGATTGAGGCTATTTTACCATCTTAACACTTCTGCAAGTGCACACCACTAAAAACATTTCATAGTAACACACAATTTAAACATTTTCTAGGTTAAGTCTTCCTAAGCTCTAATGCTTTTTTGTTTGTTTTTTTTTTTTTCTCTAATACAGCTGTGATTTGTTGCTATATTATGTCTGTGGGCTTCAGACCGCCAATGCCTACGGAATTCTTTGTGACCAAACCATTTGCATACATTATCTGGGATAAAATGGGCAACGTACTATTTTCTGGTCAAAACGTTAAATTTTAAAAATTCTTCATGCAATTCCTGGAAATAAAATTGTTCAAATTTAAACAGAAAATCATAACCAGCATTTATTTCTTTCGTACGTTGAACTGAGTTATCGCTTCTGCCATGATCGGGTTCCATTTCGACTTCCAGATTCTGTGGCTTGTAACATCGTGTAGAATTCGGCCAAGACATGAGAGATTTTAAATACATAACACATTGTGAGATGGTTTTGATTTAACACGGTTTGAAAATAACATAGTTTCCTTCGTGTTATGTTATTTTCATCATCTTTTTTGTTTATTATATTTATTGTATATTTTCTTGTGATGGATATGGTACTTATACTTTGTACTATTCTATAAATTATTAATCGATAATCTAGTTTAATTTTCGAAGAAAAAGTATTTGAAATAAAAACAAAACAACAAATAAAAAATTTCCCGATATGTATTAATTCATGTAAGTCTCACGTCAGTGTAAAGCAAGAATTAATAGATTTGACGTCCTCAACTGTCAAACGTATACAAATTTGTCATACGCACGTTTTTAATTCACAATAATACAATTCTCAGTCGATTGAGTTATACAATACCAACAGAGATTTTAATCGAAGATTTGTCGACCATCGATTCAATCGACACTCGAAATCGGGCCCGTCTTTTTTTATACGGTTTTGTCTAGCGTGTAAAAACAGAGTTAGGTGTACAATAAAATCAACCTCTCAATCGAACAGCTTTCAACAACCTATGCATACTTTGGTAGAATATAAGGCCCTATTGCGAGTCAATAATAACGATAATAAACGATAAAAGATACTTATCAAACAATTTGATGAGTTGGTATTGCGATTGTCAATTGTCAAATAAGGATTGATCGTTATCAATTTTTTCCATTGTGAATGGAGCCAAAGTGGTATTGTGAGTGTCAATTAAGATCAATTTTTTTGATAAATGACAATATTCTAGTCAATCGTATTTATGCGGACGATGAAGGCAGAGTCTTCAAAACAAATATAAGTTGTAATCCTGCAAAGTTTTCATACAATACAAATATATCCTGTAAAATCCTTCATTCGAAAAAATATGCATTTGCCCGTAGTTTCTCCGCATTGGAGTAGTTAGACTTTTTCCATTTTGGGCGTGGATATGATCTAGTCTTTTTGCTTTAACTTTCCCTCTAGTTCTTGCAATAAATAGTAAAACGACGCCTTCGTTAAATTAAAATTCTTCACAAAACTGAAGAGGATTACCCAAAAGAATAAATTTTGATTACGGAGTTATGTATATACATACTTTCATACTTTCATCTAGTTCTAGAGAATTAGAAGATTTGTCTCCTTAAAATCTGATCCATCAAAATCTTCATCATCGTCTATCAAATGTAATTCAAATGAAGTCTTGATTATTTATACAATTTTTTACACAACGGAAAAGAAAACAAATGAAATTGGGTGGCGTGAATAAAAACTGAGAAAACACGCCGAGTAAGATTTTTGGTGTGAATAAAAAATTGCCTCAAAGTAGGAACCATCCCTTCAGCTGACTTTTGAAAACTACAGGTCTTGGCGTTTAAGGGTGAGTGCAAAGTCGGGTAAAGGTGGGTGCAAAATATATGCAATAACGTTTTTAAACATACAAACGCGAAAAACAAAGAATTATAACTCATGTCCTTTCGGGACACAGAGGATAATTTCAAGAGCCTGTAAAGATTCGACTTTGATAGCATAGAATGGTTAAGTACTCATTTCCTTTCCGATATTCCTGATGAAACCGGTGGTGGTGCCATACCTTTGATTGTTTTAGGTCTTTAATGTGATGGGAAGATTGCCCGTCTTTTTCTTAATGCCTTTTGATTTGACGCGGGCCTTCATGTTATCAATTTTTTTCTTTATTTGCGAGATGTTCAAATTAAAGCCATGGGTTTTTTATTTCAACGCAGATTGCTTTTGATTTTTTATGTCTGGAGGGCTTTTTCCAGCAAGTACGGATAAAATTGCAAACACTTGATGAAATCGTCAGCGGCCATTCCAGATTTAGGTTTAATCCGTCAAAGTAATCCTCTTCTGAAGCAGTTTTTTTTCCATTATTTTAAATTGTTTTCACTGTTTTCTCTCTTGAAGTCACCTCCTAGGCACACTCAATTTCCACAAGTGCACAAGTCCATTCATTCCATCTTTATTCACACCAAAACGGAGGAAAGACTCAGCTGTCAAAATATCTGAGCGGAGAAGATTCGTTAAACTTAACGAAATTAATTTTTATTCACACCAGACGATTACGGTATTGTGTAACTCAGTTGATAAAATTTTTGACTATTATAAATAAATTGACTGGTGTGACTGAGACTTTTATTTGATAATTTAAAACAGCAGACAATGGGTGGTGTGAATAAAAACTGAGTGTGAGCATTTCCTCCAAAATGCTAAGGATTTTTGATTGACAAATTTGACACTGGCAATAGGAGTGTAATACATTCCATGGAATTCTTGGATTACTTCTCAAATTTTAAAATCTTTTTAATCGATATCATTTAAATGTTTTTATTTTCCAATTTTTTAACATCGCTATATGCTATGTTAAGACATTCTTTCTATATTATAATCACACTTATTGTACTAGATTATTTGTGGTATAAGACACTGAAGCTGTTGAATGAAATCGAGAGTTGGCCCATTTTCTACGTTTCACTTCGAAATGGAATTGAGTTAATTGATTAAACGAATGTATGAACCGTTATTTTTCTCTCATAAAAGCCCTATTCCTTACTAGGACTTGTTTCACAAGTCGCCCTTAAGGCGTTCGCCATGGACAGGAACAGGTGGTAATAACACAAATCCTCTCTTGTGGGCTGCTTCTTGATTGCTGCCTTCAAACGGTCCAATTGCTGATAAGACAGGTCTGCCGTAAGAGATCAGCTCTTGGTAGATTTATACTACACGGAATAATAACCACATTGTCCCGTTTCCTTCAGTTTCGTTCACTTTTCTAAACGACAGTTGGTGATGGAATCTTACTTTAGTTCCAAACACTTTGATTTTAGACTAAGCTCCTGGCTAATTGTCGTTCGGTTTTTTCAAATGCTTACATTGATTTAAGCCAATTGTTGTTGGGCTTCTAGTCTGAAGCTTTCAGGAACGAAGCATTAAACTTCAGTTTTATTTTACCTATTTCTAACTAACCATTTCTCCTTGTTGGCTGCTGTGACATTTAAGAAGTTTGTAATGTAGTATAACTTAATAACAGTCTCTCGAACACTCTAAAATTATGTATTTTTCTTTAAGGCTTGGTAGTTGTGAGGAAACTCGCAGTTCGAATGAAGAAGAACCCCATCAGATTCCTGGTGGAGAAACCGTTTTTGTTCTTTATATTGGATTCCGAGAAAAATGTTTTCTTCCAAGGCCGCACTGTTTACGTAGATTAATCTAAAGTTCAGCCTAAGGCCCATTGGTGCTCTGGCTACTAAGCTACTCTATAATTTAAATTGTATTTTAGATTCAATAAAAAAATAAATATTATTTAATATTCACTTATTGTAATTTATATTGTTGGTTTTTGTATTTTCCCCAATAAAGCCGTGACGTTACTTTGAGTTTATAAATTTTGCTGGTTTTCGAGGGCGGCGCCACAATCGCAAGAGAAATTTACTATCGCCAAGTACATTCTCGTAGACGGCTACTGTTTTTCTGTTGGCCGGGTGTGGAAGCGAGTGTGTACGCGAATTTTCTTTTCGTCAATAACAACGCACAGGCTCACACTTCCGCCGTCGACACGGCCAAATTCCTGGAGTTTTGCTACGAACTGCTGCCCATTCACCGTTTTCTCCAAATTTAAACCCATGTGACTTTTTTTGGACTTGAAAAGTCACTCGCCGGGCAGAAATGTTAATCGTATCCGATTGCCGCCAAGGAGGGCTATATTACATATTACATGAGCTCCCCACTACTCCACTTATAAAATGTAAAATAAAGAAGAGTCCATGGGGATTCTTTTCACAACGTATATATTTTTACTGCAGTATACATTAAATCTAGGCCGTTGAAGCGTCCCAATTACCTAAAACCAAGATGCGCAAGATAATCCCAAACGATCCAAATAGCCCTAAACATGGCTAGTACAAGTGTTATAGTTAGCTTCATTACTGGCCATGCAAGGATGATGAGGAAGTCGATAGAATTTCACATCTTTACACTAACTGCCGGGTCCTGTCGGTTCTTGGATGTAGGGTACTGGGGACACACTCTTTCAATGAGCTCCGTGACTTAAACAACATTTCTATAGCTATTTTGAAATTATTACCCGAAGGACCGCAAGGTTTGTTAGTTTGCCGCTACCTACCTATCTACTCTAGTTTCCATATGCGTCTCAATTCAACCAACTTGTAATTCGAGGGAAATCGATTTCGTGTAACTTCTCTCCAGCGGCGCTCTGTTGGTTGGTTAAACTCACTCCCAAGTTGTTCAGTACAAGTACTTTAAGTCGTATTCGCAATTTTTACAAATCTTAGATAAAACTGCTACACATGAGTTGTTAATAGTGTATGTTCTCGAATTGAAATTCGATCGCGACCTTGCCATAACAGTTGTCTTATTAGCCTGTCCATATCTTGACCATTTGGTCAAGAAGGAAAGCCTTCTACTAGGTCAATCTAAATGTTCTGAACTGTTCAATTCAGGCGATTTTGGTTTTCATTGGTTAGAACTTTTGTAAGCTAATGTGAGAGATAAAAAATAAAATAAAATATTTTGTTTTAAAGTTCTTGCAAAAATCCAACTTTTTGTCAAAGAAGTTGTAAATAAAACTTAAAGTTCAACCATAATCAGCTTCTATAGACTAAATTGACCAATTGAGCGAATACCCAAAAACCTTGACCATTTAAAACACTTCGTTTAGTTTCTTTAAAATCACTTCTGCTTAGTTTAGCGAAGCGAAATCAATCTTGTACGCATATATACATATATAGAAGTTGGAATAGGCATTTTTTGACATAAGCTAAGACTTAGTTAAGTCAATTATGGTTGGGCCTTTATTGTGATTTATATTTGCAAGCTTGCGCGAATGAAAGATGGTTAAAATTTTAATTTTCCTTTGCCTATTTCTCACTAACCCTTTACTCTTGTGGTCTGCTTGCAGTCTTTGCTCCAATCTGTCAAATTTAGTTGCACATACCCTCTGCAATTTATTTTCTTCCGTTTTGTTGGAATCATTTCAAATCTCATTATGATTGACAATATGTATTCTTTCTTTAAGGCGTGGTAGTTGCGATGAAATATTCAGCTCGGACGATGAAGGATCCCATCAAGTTCCTGGTGAATAAAGCGTTTTTGTTCGTTATATTGGATTCCGAGAAAAGGGTTATTTTCCAAGGCCGCACTGTTGATATAAATTAATATTAAGTTAGTATTCATATATCGATATAATTTGGATTTATTTACTTCAGATTTTTGAAGTTATCTTGAAATGCTTCTGTATCAAATTACCTGTAGTACATTTAAATAAAGCATAAGTTTTTGAAAATATTTCCGTCTTAGCCTATGTTCCTAACATTTTGCTTAGCGTGGATATTGCACAGTTGGCAAAATAAGGGTTTGTTGGACGATGGGATTGGCCCTTCGAGCCAGACCTAATTTTTCTCGACAAATCGAAGTAGACACGGTTGCCAAGAGTGATTCTGCATCGGCCTACCATTTTGGAGTTAAAGTTTGCCTCGTGGTAGACAAACTTCTTTACTGCCTTAGGCAGGCTAATTTCCGATGACCATATTTCGCCGAGAAAAACCCGGAACAAAATATCAATAAATATAAATTATGAAGAAACAATATGGCCTTCATATTTTTATGACCATTATAATAAATAAATGCCAAAGTAAAAATAAAATTAATACAATACAACAAAACAAAACTTGACATTTTTAAGCTTGTAATCAGAAATGAAGTATTACAGAGATAGCCGACTTTACAGTTGATTGCCCCCTAATCCATCGTCGAATTTGAGTGCCCTTTTGACAGATATTCATGAATTTTTACGGTTATTCACGAAATAACGTAAATGCCATCCTCTGATTGGTCAATTTGGTCTATGAACACGCTAAAAAAAATAGTTGTGAAAAATCTTAAGGGGAAAGAGAGGTAGAAGTCGGGCATCTCTGTAATACTTCATTTCTGCTTGTAATTGTAATTCTAAAAATGTAATGTAAATGTAGTTGATCGTTCTGTATGGTTAGTCAAAGGTACGTTTGCACTTTATAGCTAACTAGCTTCCGCGGAAACAGCTCGTTTTCGAATCTCAAAAAAAGTTCGAAAGTGTGCATTTCGTTTGGTGGGAACATATCATTATGCACTCGAACCAAATTGCACTTATTTTTTGATAAATAATTTTATAATTGTTTTTGTCCTCGAATTGAACTTGGATCTAGCCTGTCGTCATACATGCTGGCTACAAAATTCTATTGTCCCTCAAGAGGTTAGGTCATCCATCTAGACAGTTTTACCCCTATTTCAAACGATGTATAAGAAATTAGAAAATAACACTCTCCGAGTAATGTGAGTGAGGAGAGTGGATTACGCAATGTGTTCGTTCCAGAAGTTGAAAATCCCGCTAAGCAACAGCCCCAAGAGACAAGTCAAGACACAACTTGTTCTGAAAATTTCTTTTGTAAATTTGCATCGACCCTTAGTACCCCGAGTCGAAAATCGACATCATGAACTGACCGAATCCGCTCATTTCAAAGCCTTTGGGGTCTGAAATCTTATTCTCATGAATGCCTTTCAAAAGAAACCGGTTTGTCTATAAGGACATGGAAACATTTTTTGTGTTTTATTAGATGTATGTATAAGTGTAAACAATTAAATGAAATAAAAACGGGACACTTGTTCGTATCGTATTAGGAAAAAAAACTCGGGACTGTCGGGCAAACCGGGATGTATGGTCAACGTATTTATAGGTTAGTACTTTCTTAAAGAACACCCGGTGATTATTTTGTCGAAAAGAAGTTCGAAAATAAATGGACATTTTTTTTTATACAACACCTGCATAAGTCTTCACAGGCAAATATTACAAAAAACTCAACATGAAGGAAAAATGTTTTTTCTTTATATTGCACAAGAGTAGTTTCCGCCGAAGGGTACTTTCGAAGTTTCTAAACAGGGTTAAATTAGTATAACAAAAGTTAATTTTCTATTCAATCCTCCTTAAACACTACACGTCCTCCTTAAAACCACCACACCTTAAGGTATGTAGGTAGGTAGTAAGTGGCTTAGATGCACTTAGGCACAAAGTAGGCCCGTTGAACTGCCACATGAGTTTCCCTAAAGGCGTAGGGCTGACATGATTATGACGTTAACCAGCCAGATCTGTCAATGAAGTCTAAAAGCGATTTGATGGATTTTTTTTCTCAGATCACTTAGATTATCGAAGAAGTAGGAGCCTAGACTGGCTTTTCGAGCTGAGGCAAGTGTAGTGCAGTTGCAGAGAAGGTGTTGCACACTTTCTTCTTCTTCCTTGTCTCGGCAACTTCTGCAGAAATCGTTAGAAAATAGTCTTTATCTTAGTTAGTCTTTTCGCGTGTAGCCCCGATAGTCAGTGGTCTTTTTAAGATTATCAAACTATCAGATCCTTTTGGTTTTTTGGGTCAATACTGGGCCAGATTTCTTTGGTAATTTGACACGTATTGCTTGTATTCAATCTGACATTGACTTATTTTTGTTTTAGTAAGTGAGTTGTAAATTAAAGGAAGCTAGAGGACTAAGATACAGAAGGTTCCGTCATCTGGCAGTGTTGTAGCGATTTTTGCGGATTTGTGAGCTTCGCAGTTTCCCATAATGTCTCTATGGCCCGGGACCCAACACAGGCGAATTCGAAACTCTTGGGATATCACGTCAAGAGATGTGCGACAGCTTATGACTATTTTTGAGTTTATAGAGAACGATGTTAGGGATTTAATTGCTGCCTGGCTAACCGTAAAGATGCAAATATCACGGGCGGATATCGCGTTCCACCTACCATTATTTCCACATGATAAAATGCTGCAGTGATTGGGTAGATGCATTGATTTGTTGGGAGTAAGATGTTCAGAAAAAATTACACTACCTACTCCGTCTTCTGTTTTGGATCTTTGGTCTGTGTAGAAATGTATGGTGTTGGTATATTGCCGGTATATCAAAGTACTCTTTCCGGCAATAGAGGTTTGAAGGTTTTCTCTGAGAAGTATACAGATGAGGTGTAATCCAGATTAGTAGCGGCAAGTCCTTGTTCTATTATGATATTGGCATGTCCGAACGTCTATTATTGCTATTGGGAGCATGCTTTTAATCGGATACCACACCATAATCACTGTAGACACTTTTTCCAATTAATCAATATTTATTTTATTTTGTTTTATTTATTTCTGCTTCAGCCTTATGCGGAGGATTTGGATGCGCTCCCATTTTATACCGTCCAATAGTACGGCGGTTCATTGCTCATCGCTGGCATACTAACCACAACATATTCTTTTCCGGAAAAGTTTTGTGAAATCGATTTTAGTTTAATCGTACAAACATTTTTAAGAAATAAATATTATTATTTTTTCATTCAAGTTTTTTTTTAGTTATTTTTTGAAAAGTAGAAGACTAGCTGTTCGCTTGTGAAGAGTTCACTTTACACGAATCTTTCGTGATGTTTGTTAATTTTATTTTATATCGTCTCGTCTTTAAGAACTCGTTTCACAAAGCAGAATTATAGTGACTTTCATATGTTTTAAAAATTAAATTGCACAACATTTTGTGTAAGCCTCCAATGCAAACTTTATTTAAGGTTAATATCGCGAACCTTTGTTAACACAATGGTCATACGCTGACCTAAGATTGATCGCTGTTTTCTGGCATTCACCTACTTTAACCGAGCCTGATATCGCCAGCTACATAGCCCTTATTTGGTCACTTAGCACGGTACCCAAGGGCAAGGGACTTAATTTGTGACGTCTTAATCTTTAATCGTCTGACATTGTCTCTCGAGTTTAAGTAGACCAACACATTTCCTCCTTTTACGTATCTATTCATTTTTAACTATATCCAGCTCATAGCCTTCTACCCTGATTTCGTAGAGTTTCAGTGCACTTCATCTCCTCTCCCAACTTTTTAGATTGTCGATGTTCAGGCCTTTTTTTAGTGCAATCCTGTCCACCAACCATTTTTAGACACTTTCTTCTGTTACTTCGGCATATCTCCGATAAAATTGTTTCCAAGACCATGCCCATGAGTTATCAACTCTTTTCATCACTCTCAATATATTCATGATTTATTTATAGAGTTTTTTATTAACATTACATAATCACAAGTGGTTTCTTTGGTTTTATTGTTTATTTTATAGCTGCAGTGGTCGTGATGTTGGGTTGCGTTATGGGAGGTCGTCCGAAAATCCCCAAATTCATTGCCAATAAACCGTTCCTCTTCTACATTCGCCAAACTAACAGTGTTTTGCTTTTCGCTGGAAAAATCTCCAAGATATAACATGGAAATAACACCAGCTAGGTATACATCTCTTTCATCTCATAAATACTATGGAAGCTCAAGCTTATGGTGAGCAGTGGCAACTATAATCAGAAAATGTTTAGACGCCTTATTCAAACCTAACGAAACACGGCTTTATTTCAACCAAAACTCTTCAATTCCCATGCTTTTTTACATGGAACTTAAACATGTCTTCGGCTTAATAGACTCTGAATGACACTCAGTACGATATGTAAGGACAACAAGGTGTGCTAGACAAATCCGACGGGGCAATTTGAGAGGTCATCAATTCATTTTATCCGTCAAAATGTCCCTGCTCATAATTGCCTCCCCAACCCCAACCACTGCACATTGTTGCATTTTCCTATAGAATACATTCTAGTAAATGAATTAAATCTTTCCTCTTCATGATAAACTTTTTTTCTATGCATAATTGAATTGTGGTGTAAGCTCAAGAGATACATCTGTCCAGTGTCAAAACGGATCATGAATGCGGTCATAAAAGATGGCTATTTTGAAATACAGGGAAACTTCTCTGTAGCGGACAACAGTGGGACCATCGTAATTGTACCTTGTATAGAGGCGTCCGTCCTGAATGGGTTGAAAGACTCGAATACCAACATGCTGGGACGACGACGAGTTGTCCGTTAAGAGAGGTGTCCCTTATAGAGGGGTGTCCGTGAAGAGAAGATTCACTGTATATATTAAATGTATATATGTTTTTGGAAAAAGGTGGAACCTGAGACCATACCTAACTCAATGGATGTACACAGCCAAGACGTCCTATCCTGATTTATAGATCACTAGTTTGTCCTCAAATGTAAAAATGTAATATGGATTTAGAAGCAAAGATTTACAGGCAGAGGTACAACAGGCTTAATAACAACCTTTTCAGACCCTTTGACGGCCATGTTCTATCATCTACCTACAGACCTTCACGACGCACAATGCGATCAGCTCAACCAGTCTGGCATGAGGAGCTCAAAACCATATGACCAGACTCTTAGCCTGGATTCGATACAGAGAAAATTCCTACGGCTTCGAAGAGACTACATTCCACCCAAATTAGATTTTTCAAAATATGTCGACATTCACTAGGATAAGTGTATGTATTGGCCTCATCCCGGGTATGAGTGTATACACAAAATGAAGTGCGGAGGCGGCGTGGGACTCGCCAAATTACGCCAGAATCTTTCAAGAGAGAAATCCTCGCCATTAGGGACAAGTGTCGTCAACTCAAATCTCATCTGAGTGCAACGCCATCTCTCAATCTACCGTCAAGGTTATGCCATCGACCATCATATTCTTAAAATCAGTCCAGGAGTGCCACGATTTGCTTGATGCAGTCGCGCAAAAGTTCAAAATAACCACGATATGGGTTTCAGGGCATAGCAAAGTTATTGGTAACGAGAAAGCCGATGAACTGGCCAAACAAGGAGCTGCCCTCCTGGTCAAAGAAAGAGATGCCGGCCATAGCTCGTCAGTTATGGAGGTACACATTCCCCTTGTGGCTACCCTCTGATGATCTCGGTTAACTAACTGCACAATATCTAGGAAGACATGACCAGAGTACAACTCATCACGAACGAACGATCTTCAAAAGAGGACTCGCACAGATATTTCCTAAATTATAGAATATTATAGTTAGGGTCACGCATCGATAGGAGATCGTGCAGCTGACTAAGGATTCCTCATAACACACACTGTCGCAATTGTAATAGCACGACAGAACCAGACTCCTTGACTCAATCCGTTGCGCTTGTCCAGAGCTTGTCAGAGCAATGTACTGACTCTTGGCAAACCCTTCCTTGAATCTATCTGCGAGATATCCAGAATGAACTTCAAAGAATTGATAATGTTCATAAACGCCGTATGGTGGTTCGAAATACACATCATAATTCAAGTTTCAGAACTACGGTTTCAAAACGCCACCTAGTGATAATTAGGATCTCAGAAAAGCACTTAAAAAAGCACCTTAAATACACACATCTTGTGAAGCATACTTTGTTGTCCTTACACCTTACATCGAATGTCCCAAAAATATAAAAAAAAAGTGTCTGAAGTGTGTTTTTTGTGTGGGCTAGTCATCAACAAAGTGAGTATAAAGTGCGTAAATAGCGTTTTATTGAAAATCATTACTGAGGTGGGTATAGATTCTCACTAAAACGCACCTGATGTAAAATGAAAATGTTTACATTTTTTAATATCACTGTTTCGCGAAGTGTGATTTGTGATCCGCTTAAATTGTCTGACGTGTGTGGCGGGAAAGTGACAGAAATGTACACACCAAAGTGTACTGTGTATGGGCGGCTTAGCAGCTTAAGTATAAGTGGCTATCACCTGCAAGTGACTCGGGGAATTGAAGAGTTAACTCTTAATGAAATAAAGTTGTGTGAACTACAAGCGCATTTTTTCACAAGTAGTAAATATTTTTGGTTACATGATTTGGCTTGGCACAATGCCTCTAAATTTAATTCGTAGACAATTTTTGTTTTTATTATTTTTCAAAATTCTACAGCATTAAGCTCATGATTTACCGTTTTCTTTGTTTCATTGACAGAAATGGAATTCGTGGTTGGATGCTGTTTTTCATCCCGAATTGTCAAAGTTTTTGAATTCACTGTCGACAAGCCTTTCTTGTTTTTGTTCTGGAATAGAGAAAAATTTATTTTCTTCAGTGGAAAAGTGTTGAATGCCTAATCTAATCTTGTAAAGCCTTTAAAGCAGTGTATAATCTTAGTTCAACTACTCTTAACGTTCTTAATTTTTCATGTACTGTCTCTTTGCGAGTACTCATATGACGGTTTAAATAAATGTAATTGAATTAATTAAACAAATTTGGTCTTGGGATCTTAGTTATCAGTAAATTATATTTAGCTTCCTTTTATTTGTTGCCTCCTTTTATTTGTATACCTCATGTTTGCATTTTTTCTTTATTTGCTTTTTAAAACCAAATTTGTTACTCTTCTATTGGAAATCCTCTTGCAGGCGAAATCCTCTTGCAGGCATTTCGTTTTATGAAAGAATACCCAAAAACTTGCGAATTAATAATTAATTTCAGTTTATAGTTATTTTTGTGTGTTAAACATTTTAACAAAATTAAATTTAATTGTAATGAATAAAGTTTAATTTTTTCAATTAAGTATAGTAAACTGTTTTTATTACATATTTTGACTTGATGCGTTGCTTACAATTTGCATCAGAGATGGCTAGTAAATGATTGCTCAGGAATGCCATTCCTGGTGGGAGCGCACTCATTATTGCCCGTAGATGGAGCTAGAGCGTGAGCAAACATGCGTGAACAAATTAAAACAGTTTTCGCTGGTCAATCATTTATAATAGTGGATAGCGTCGAGGGTTAAATGTGCGTGTGTACTAAAATGCTTGTACATGATCTTTATACAATCCTTCCATTGTTTGTGTTTATTTTCTCCCACTCAAAATGTTGTGAATATTAATTAGACCCAAGGGTCAACGCTTGTCGAAGACCTAAATGAGATCATTCGATGAATGTTATTTCCACCAGTAAAACTGAGGTGTGTCATTCAAAAACAAGAAATTAGGATTCCTCGAACATTATTTATAATTAATTGGTCGTGGGTTCATTGTTTAAACGATGCCGATATTTTTCAATACGAGCAACCATTAAGATAATGAAATGAGAATAATCAAAAAACGAATTAAATTGGAAAAAACGGAAGACGGAATTCTATGTATTTGGCAATGGTAAAATGTCAGTGCAGACAATGGTTGCAGAAGCTTTATGCCTGAAACACAACAGTGCGTTGGTGCTGTTACCGTTTTTCAATGCAAACAATTGAATGACCTTGCACAAAATACTGCGTCGCTTGCGTTTGCTAAAAATGAGTGTAGATAGGCATGTGGGTTAAAAAATTAGTACAATTGAAGATAAATAATCTTTCATCTTACTGAAATGTTCCAACATGCTTAAGGACTTGCGTGAGAGAGTTCGATTTGTTCACCTTTCCCTTAAAAATTAGGAAATCGTGTCTCAACTAATATTTGAGAATTGTATACAACTGATAAGTTTGCAATTATGCCTGAAGGACTATATTCAACTTGTAACCAAGAAATGTTAAAAAACGTTCGGTGCTGGTTCTTGCAGGGGGCCGGATGACTCATATCTCTACTAGTAGTTGAGTGTGACGCCACCTTGACGTTTTTGTGCTTCAGGCCCGAATAGGTTATTGAATGTCCTCATTTTCCACATACCATACAGATGGCACAATAAATATACCGGCGGAGATCTTTTCTTAAAAGTTTAAATTTCCCACTGAAATCATAGAGTGGGAGTGATATGGGCCATACAAATACAACGGAACTTCTCTAACTTTTGTTACTTGAACTTATACGTAACACGTACTTTTATCGTTAAAACCGATCGTTCGTCGTATTTTTCTTATATTTCTTGTTCCCTAACTCGAATTTCTAAATCTCCAACTACTCGAAGAGATATTTCAACCGCAAATCTTATTTTACGGGGATTTTACTTTCACTTTTTCTCAGAAGCGAAGAAGGGGAAGTCGCTGTTGTTATCTGAATTCCATATGCAACAGTCAATCAAAAAGTAAGGTCACAGAGTAAATCGCGGCTGTGTTTTCAACAAAAAATAATCTTAAACACGACCCCAAAGAAAAAAAAATTAGATGCAGGTTTCTAAAGCAATTATTTATTATAGCAAGAAAAAAATGATATCTCAAGAAATATGGCCTAGGTAAATCATAAACCAAAAATGTAACGAAACCCACCAATAAGGGGCCCATCTGAGCTTTGCTTTCAAACGCTTTTGGGGCAAGTAGTCTTGAGATAGTTCGAATAACGAAACACATAAATTTTTTCATAAGTGGAAACTAAATTGATTGAATAAAACCCATATATGGGCAGATTTCCTTAAGTGACTTACTTTTTTTATGTGAATTTTGTTAAATTTTTGGCTTATGACTCCGTGCTTATAGTTATTGATATGCCTTCATTTTGTTCGCTTTATGTACATACGTTACTTATTACCTTCGAAAACTGCATATACAATTTTTTTTGAGTCCGTTTGAGATTATTTCTTGTCGAAAACACAGAAAACTTTATGCGTACTTTATGTGTACTTACTTTTGTGATTGACTGTACATACAATATCCCAAGTCTTCATATTTAGTGTATGATTATGTAGAAAAAATGGAAATGGTCGTGCAAACAAAAAAAAAACAAACAGCAGTCATTTAAATTTTGATTTTGCCACCATGTCGTCTTGTGCAAGGGTAAGCATTAATTTTATGAAGTTATTTTCTGGTGTTTTGTTTTAAATATTTTGTTTAATCTGAAAAAAGACATGAATAGTAAGATTAAGTATAAACAATTTTAAGTCTAATAAGTCATTTCCAAAAAAAGTGAAAGTATGATAAGGGGGTGGTGGTAATTCTTGACTGAAATTTATGTAATTGAATGTGCTATATGAAGTTATACAAAAATAACACATAAGTTGGTCTTTGGTCTTAGGAGGTTAAAGTCATACTTCAGATTTTCCAATTACGACTCTGTTATTGACTATGCACCTGAATTTAATTTTTAATATTCGCATGTATTAATTTTTTTCCATTTATAAAATTTATAATGCTAAGCTGCACTCTTTCTTTCTGTGATTATGTTTCTTTACTATTTATAACATACAAGAGCTTATCACTCGATTTCAAAATTTGTTTTTCTTATATTTTCCATTTCTGAATGAAGCATTTCCATAACTATTCAATTTTTTTTTCCGGATAGAAATGTTTGCAACTTGTCGTTGCTATGTGGGAGAGCGTCCAAAAATTTACGAATTCACCATCGATAAGCCATTTTTGTTCTTATTTTGGAACAAACAAAATCACGTCTTTTTTGCTGGCAGTATGTCAACTATTGAATAAAATTTGAATCGACATATGTGAAATTATTCGAAATTAATTTTGAATCAATTCATTTAAGTAAAATTAATCCTTTAACACATTTGATTTTTTTATTTTTTGCATTCTACAACTTAATACTAAATTGAGCACGGTGATAAGTTTTCTTTTTAGTTTTATGTACAATTTTCACTGAATTTCTAAACTCCGTCTATTCTGAAATAAAGATTTTTCAAAATTATTACATTCTTTTCTTTTTCCTGACAGCAATGTATGCAACTTGTTGCTTCTATATGGGGGACCCTCCAAAAATATACAAATTCAGCATCGACAAGCCATTTTTGTTCTTATTTTGGAATCGAGAAAATCAAGTCTTTTTCGCCGGCAGTATGTTAACTATTGAATAAAATTTGTTTGTACTTATTCAACAGTTTGAAATGACTTGATTAAAAATTAAATAAAATCAAAATTTAAAAATATACGATTCATTTGAATTTGTTTGTTTTTAGACGGTTTCTGTTTCGCTTTAAAATATGGGACTGTTTTGTTATGAATAAGTTTTTGTAGGAACGTGTGTGTAACATGCCGAAAGTTGATTGCCTTTATAAAATATTACAGCAGTGTAGGCGAAGTTTGTGGATTGAACCTGACGACACCAGCGCAGGAATCGACGCACCTACCAACTACGCTTTGGCGGAAAAAATTATAGGCAAATCATGAGTTCCTGTTCTAAAGCTTGGGAAGCCTTTCTCAGCGAATGACAAAAAATAAATTAATCCTTACATGGTCTTTACCTTACATCCAGCAAATAGAACAGCCATTTTGTATCCAATGCAGAGACAATTTTCGAGAAATTCTTTTAGCGATTAATCCTCTCCTAAACCGCTTCCTACTCCGCCTATTCGACTCCTGTGAGGCTGGTATGCATCAAAAAGCTGGCATGAAAATATTCGTAATTGGCTCCGCTATCGATGTCTAGAAGAAAGGTCCAGAGTCGGAGGCACCGTTTTCGAGA
Organism: Eristalis intricaria; assembly: GCA_964034865.1. Lineage (NCBI taxonomy): Eukaryota > Metazoa > Arthropoda > Insecta > Diptera > Syrphidae > Eristalis > Eristalis intricaria. The sequence continues at coordinate 67,040,429 of OZ035877.1, forward strand.
GTGTATGTTAGCGATTATTCCACTCCTAACCCGCCTCCTACTCTGTCCATGTTCATCGTGATAATGTCTGTGCAAGCAATCTAGAATTATTATTATATTTCTTGTTTCCTTTCTTTCATTGACAGAAGTAAGATTCGTCGAGGGATGTTCTTTTTTGCCACCACTTATCAACTTTGTTGAATTTTCTGTCGATAAGCCGCTTATTCTTTTATTTTGGAACGTTCATAAAGTCGTTATTATTGCAAGGAAGGTGTCACAAATTTGAACAAAGCGAAATGTAGTTGTAAGGAAATAAAGTGTAATTAAAATGTATTTTTTTACAACATATTGTTTCAAATTCCTGGCTGCAATCTGGTCGCTATCGGAAGTAGTGAAATAGGTCTACAGGACTTTTTATTGGTTGGTGGTTTCCCGGGTTTTGGTACCATTATAACGTATGCCACTTTCTATTGACTAGGGACATGGTCAAGTCTAAGCGCGACATTAATTAAGTAGAGTAACTTAAGAATAGCTTTCCTAGATAACTCTTTAAGAAATTCTTCTGTAATTAAATTGTAACCAGGAGCTTTTTTCGGTTTGACCTTTTTTAGTTGATCCTTGAGCTCTGTCAAGGTAGAACTTCTCAATACATAATTGTCGTCGTATACATTGTAACTGACCATTGTAAGTGTCAGAAAGAGTTCGACCGTCGAATGGCTTAACCGTGTCCTCCAAGTAATCTGCGAAGAGATTTGATTTATCTTTATTGTTGCCCACTCGTCTCTCCATTCTTTTTTTAATCCCTTCACCGCCTTCCAGAGTGAGTAGTTAGATTCTTTACAATTATTTAAATTATTGTTTTTGAATGCTTTAATTTTCGCCTTCAACAGATTACACAATTGGTTAAGACGAGTTTATACTGTGGCGAGCGAGTTCATTGCCATTTTTTACGTGCTTTCCGTTTTCCTTTACTTCTGGTGGGTATCGTAAGACGTATTTAATTGTCCCTTTTCTTGCGCATGGTGTACTGCCCCATGCGGCACGCTGTACATTTTCAATAAATTTTTCAACTTCAATCCAAGTCGTATGGGGTTCTCAGCGGTATCATAAGTTCAATGTGATTTTGCTAGGTGTTCCTAAATGCTTGCCAATTTGTACGATGATTAGTTAATGTAGGCGGCACTTCTCTGCGAATTTGAACAATGTTAAGTTAATGTAGGCGGCGCTTCCCCTTTCACGAGCGTATTGCTCATAGTCAATATAATTGGAGAATAATCCGAACTGAGATCAAAGCTTTCTTCCATTTGTAGATAGTTTCGCGAAAAACCCTTTATAATGAAGAAATCTAAGACGGTTGGTATTTTCGTGAAATTCGTTGGCCAGTAGGTAGTTTTCCCTGTCGAGTAAAGTCGCAGCCACGTTTCATACCGGCTTGTAGAGTGTTCTGCCTTTTTTGGAGTTTCTTGATCCCCAAAAGGAATGCTTCGCATTGAAGTCTCCACTGAACATAAGGTTTGGAGAAATGTGTTTTCATACTCGTATTTTTCAATTTTGTTGCGCGGGGTGCAGTAAATGGACGACACGTTATACGATTGGTGTTTTTTATGTACGCGAACTGTAATTGCATTGTATGGGATTTTAGCTTTGATCCTACTAAGTGTTCGATTTTTTCTCGTATAAACAATGATGACCCGCTTCTTCCCTTTCCGATGGGTGATAGGCGTGATAGCCACAGTAACCTTTTAAACTTAAACGAGATTCCTTCGTTAAATGTGTCTCAGAAATGAAACATATGTCAATATGTTTTTTTCCCGAATATAAAGCTCTAGTTCATCAAGCTTTTGCGGCAGTCCGTTCGCATTCTAATTCAAAATTCTTACTGTCTTATTCATATTTGGTTATTTTTGTGGTTTCGAGAATTAAAAGTCTTTCTGAAATAAGTTTGTTCGTCTGACTCTGCTCCTCAATGTTTTGCAGTATAATGGAGAGGGTACGAGAAACGGGATCTAGTGGCTCACTGTTACTCTCACCCGGAGCTGCCACTGTTTGAGCAAATGTTTTCACTCCAATGATCTGTCACTCGTTTGCCCGATCCATAAGAAAGGAGACCCCTTTGACTGCGCCAACTATAGAGGGATAAGTCTCCTGAACATCGCCTACAAAATATTCTCTGCCGTTTTGTGTACTCGCCTGAAGCCGTTTATAAATAACCTGATAGGTCCTTATCAGTGTGGCTTCAGGCCAGGGAAGTCCACCATCGACCAGATTTTCACACTACGGCAGATCCTGGAAAAGACCCAAGAAATGCAAATCGACACCCACCACCTATTCGTCGATTTCAAGGCCGCATAGGACAGCGTGCATAGGGACGAGCTATACAACGCCATGTCTAGTTTTGACATTCCTGCCAAACTCGTCAGGTTGTACAGGATGACGATGGAGAATTCTCGCTGCTCCATCAAGGTCGGTAAGGAACTCACCAAGACCTTCAATGTCAAAACAGGTTTTAGACAAGGCGACGCGCTGTCATGTGATTTCTTTGACATCATCCTGGAAAAGATCGTGCAAGACTCACACGCCAACACTAGAGGCACGATCTTCCAGAAGTCCGTACAACTGCTAGCATACGCGGATGACATTGACGTGATTGGCAGAACACAGCGAGCCGGCAATGAGGCGTTTGCTGGCATTGAGGCGGAGGCGGCTAAAATGAGTCTAGCGGTGAATGAGGGCAAAACGAAGTATATGCTGTCATCAAGAAAGGACACACAACATCGACATCTTGGACAGAGCGTCACAATGGGCAGCTATAACTTCGAGGTAGTCAAGGACTTCGTCTGCAAACAACAAGTGCAAACAACATCAGTACCGAAATCAAACGCAGAGTAACTCTTGCCAACCGCTGTTTCTATGGGCTTAAGAGGCAATTGAGTAGTAGAGCCATCTCTCGAAGGACCAAGCTGACTTTATACAAGACCTTGATCATCCCAGTCCTGCTGTACGGCGCGGAGGCAATCTCAAAAGTGGATGAGGAAGTCCTTGGTATTTTCGAGAGAAAAGTTCTGCGTGCGATCTTTGGTCCTGCTTGCGTTGACGGTTTCTGGAGGAGAAGATTCAACCACGAACTGTACGGGCTGTACAGCGACATGAGTCTAGTCAGGCGTCTTCGGATCCAACGCCTAAGATGGCTAGGCCATGTAGAGCGTATGGACAACTCAGCTCCGGCCCGGAGAGTCTTCGACTCCGAAACCGTGGGACAACGCAACAGAGGACGCCCGCGTTTAATGTGGCGCACCCAGGTGGAGACCTCCACCAACTTGGCGACACTGGAGACAGCTAGCCAGAGACCGTGCTAGCTGGAGAGGCTTGTTGGTTGAGGCCCAGGTCCACCCCGGACTGTAGCGCCAAATAAAGAAGAAGAAGTCTGATGATTTAGCTGATTTTGGCAACTCCGTTTGCGACTGTGCTTGTTGAGTAATTGGTTTTGTAAAAATTGCCGAATAATGACAACAAAATGACAAATTAAATTAAATTAGTAAAAAATAAATAACTCAATAAGGTAGCAAGTAGATATCAAATAAGTAGAAGTCGGAGCAAATCATCAAAATGTATATTGGTGGCATAAAAAAATATCCATACAAAAAATAGGGTTGGCAGAATCCCGGCAGTACACAAAATTTATAGGAATACTCAGTAACGGTTGAAAATATGTATGTTGAACTAAATATGAACTTTTTTTATGTTCTTCATCTCTTGCATTTTTTGAAACCTACGTTTATATACTTTTTTGCTTTAAGTTACTAAAATGAAGTATAAGAAATTTTATGTATTATTTGTCTCTGTCTTATAAATCTCTTGTGTTAGTAAAATAATTTTTCGTTTCAAGTTCTTGCATTTATTCAATAATAGAAACGCATTTAAGTGCATACAAAAATCCTCTCTCATTAATTCGAAAAATTCGTTTATTCGAACTGACCTTCCCCCCAACTATTCCGAATTAACGAGCTTTTACGGGACAAGCAAATAACTGCGTCTACCGCCTTAATGACCACAAATTTATTGCACTTTTCAACTAAACATCAGCTTTTTATCGTTGATTGTCTTCACGCTGATGATTTTGTTTATCGCCGATGAAGTGAATTTTTTTGATTATGACTTCTTAGCTTGCCAAAAAAAAGCTGCAAAAAAAATTGTATCACAATATTACGCAACAAATATCAAGATATTACATTTATCATAAATTTTTGTCTGACTGTTCAATTCAAGTGCGAAGAATTGAACAATCAGTGCTTTGTGCGAAGCAAAGAACACAACATTTGTCGCATACACGTAATTCTTTTCTTAGTCAACTGCTTCGTAATTTAATTTTATTCAATGTTCAGTTTTTGAAGCTAACCTAAGCATATTTGCATAACCTTTTTTGTACACTCCCCAAACACTATCCAAAAAATATATAATTTTCATCTAAAACATATTTTGTGTTTGTTAACAGTTATAAGAACAAGATATTGCAAGAGTGATTTCAGACTCTTCTTCAAAGTGGACAGGCCATTTGTGTTTCTCTTCAAAAACAAGAGCCAAATCATTTTGTTCAGTGGAAAGATCTTAAGCATCTAAAGATGACAGAGTCATGTGTTTGCATTCTTTTTATATGTGTTTTTACGTCTAGTGAATTATTTTGTTAACTAAAACAAATAAATGGTGATTATTCGAAAGGAGTTTGGATGTTTGTTTTAAATTCGAATTGTGCATGCACCTTAATGTATTTTGGACAGGATTTCTCCCGAAAATTAAAATATACCCAAGGAAGAAAACACAAAAACAAGCATGCTTTGATAACAAAAAGAAAACTATTCGATATGAGTTTGGCAGCATATCCATGAATCCCAATCGAAATTTAGAATCCTTTCAGAAATATTTGGAAATTGTAAAAAATTTATTGCAAGCCATCTCCTTCTTTGTTCTTTTATTGAGTGGAATGCACTAACTCCAGCCCAACTCGCTCATGCTTCACTTGAATCAAACAAGTCATACTCCTCAGTCACAAATATGTAATGAACTCTTCATTTGTCAACAGGTAAGAGAGTCATGCTAAAAAAAGGGTTCAGACGAATGAGTTTCACCGCCGACAAGCCATTTATGTTCCTCTTGAAGAATGAACAAAATATAATTCAGTTTGGTGGAAGGATATCGGACGGAGGAATGTTGCCGACTTAAGGGGCAATGTTTCGAGAAGTGTGCTTATTCAATTGTTTTGTGTGGTTTTTGTGTTTCTGAATAAAAGCGATGATTTGAGCATATAAAGCAGTCGTTTAATTTGATGAGTGTTTGTCTTTACGAATTGAATACAAATAAAGCAGAGCTGAAGCGCAGAAACCGCTAGATTATCACATTAATTCACTAACTTATAGATGATGTGAATATTTTACTTTAAATGTCAACAGTTAAAATCATACAGCCAAGATGTGATTATGGATGGCGATTCTACGCCACAAAACCTTTCATTTTCTGGATGCTTCATAAAAATCAAACCACTTTGTTTGCTGGGAGGATCGTTCACCTATAAATGCACTTTTAATGAGCAACATAAAATGGTCTTTTGTTGTTTTGCCAGCTAAGCGAGTTATCAGTGTATGTGCAAATAGATACTGCGATCAGAATCAAAAATCGTTTTATGATAACAAGTAATTTTCTTATAGTTTATACGAAAATAACATTTTTATTATACTATCGTGAAACATATTAAACATTTAAAAACATTATTGTGTTAACAACTATATAATATTTTTGTTAATAAAAAACAAACTACAATGTAATTACTCATAAATCTTGTTTTTATTTATCATGATAAATATTATAACAATAATATGGGTGGCTCGACAGTCCGAGGTGGACCTGCAATATTAGGCTTCTCAGCAATATTAGGCCGAGTAAAAATAAATCCATTATTTTTGCAGAAATTGTAGGCTGTAAAATGTTTCGATTTAGGTCAAATATGCTCTGTTTTGCTGGACTGTTTGTTGTCATTTTGATGATAACGCTTTCACCAGAACAGTCGTTCGCGACAGATAGGAACAGGAGGTAATCACTTGGTGCTAGGTCCCAACCAAGCTCCCAGAGCTTCTGGCGAATCATTATGGATGTGAGTGGCCAGGCGTTGTCTTGTTGGAATACAATGCCAGTGTTGTGGGCCAAAGCTGGCCGCATATGAAATATTGTTTCAATCAGACGATCCGATTGTTGATAATATAGGTCAGAATTATTGCCACACACAGTAAGACCCGATCAGTACCGTTTTCGTTTGACGTTGTCGTTGGCGACAAATTTTTCATCACCTGTCAACATCCGCGTCAATAATGGCTTGATGTTGTTGCGATTTAGCAGTGATTCGCAGATGGAAACTTGGCCCATGGGGTTCTTTGGCGTTAACTCGTGTTGTACCCATAAGTCTAGCTTCATTGTTGTTGTTGGCTTCAAACGGTTTTTCTGTTCCATGTTTAGCTTCTGGAATCGAAACAGTGGCTACATGACGGTCAGAATCGACGGTGTCCTACATTTACGACTATTGGCCTTTCACAGCATGTTTCATCTCTGACATCAAAATTTTCCAGAACGGAATCGACGGAACTAGACTGCGTATGAATTTTGAAATCCCCTCTTTTTGACCTTTTCGAAAAAGACTATAACATATGACTTTTTATAATATATTGTCCATCTGTGATGCGTGATCAAACAGAACTGAGTCCATCACTCACAAAACTGTCCGCAAAGATTTTTTTTTAGTACGGAATTTTATACCACGTTTCCACAGAACAAAACCGCTACGTTTCATCAATTTTCATCGAACCTACCCGGTTCCGCATGCAACTTTTGAATCCATCCATGAGAGGTTTCTGTCATTTTGTTGTTCATTTGCGCATTTTATCTGTCTCCTGTCTGTCTGTCCTGTCAACAGACAGCTGTTCGCGGCGGCCATTTAAAAATTGAGTGCGAGTGACATTTGTTTTGGCGGGTGAAAGAGCGAATGACTCAAACATTGAGAGCGAAACCACTTCAACATCGGTGGGAAGAGCCTATTAAGGTTTCAGTAAGAGTTGATCCGAACCACGTGGTTTCGGTCCGGTGGAAACGTGGTATTATCTTCACCTGAACCATTCCCGGTTCATGAACATGACGTGAAAAATCTAGTGGAGACAAAAAATCCATGCCTAGACACTCATCGTATCATGAGATTTGATCGATATTTGGACGTGAGATTTGACGATTTTCGTATACGTGCAAGATTTTGTTTGAATGGAGCATAAATAATAAGAGTAAAAGTTGAATTGCAATGAATGTCAGTTTTTAATGGTGGTTGGTTGCGCGTGATGGTGGGCGGAAATGAAGTATTACCGAGATGGCCGACTTCACAGCTGATTGTCCACTTGTCTATCGACGAATTTGATTCGTTTTTTGACAGAATTGTTGATGGATATTCACGAAATAATGTGAATGCCGTTCTCTGATTGGTCAATTTTGGTTTGGGAAAATGATATAAAAGACGGGCGGATTGTAAGGGGCAAGAAAAGTGGAGGTTCTCTGATGTCTCTTACTTAAAAAAATTCTGATCTTGGGCTGAATATGCCAAGGAGAGATGGTGTGTAAGGACGGTGACTAAGGCCATCTGGTGGAAAACAACAGTTATTCTTTTTTTTGTGTTGCCCCACAGCGGACCTGGGCCCCAACCGACAAGCCAATCCACCTGTGTCCGAAACATTTACTACTACACTCTGGGTCAGACAGGCCGGGTCCAAGTTGTCCTCCACGTGGCTCCCCGTGTCCCAGGCAATTTAGGAGTTGGACCGTTGGACAAATGATTGGACTTATTGTATTGTGCTATACAACCCTGGAATTTCGTGGTTTCCCAATTCTAACAGAACATTTCTCTGCCACAGACCAGAAACTTCTCCAGAAATCAACTTCGTTCAAGAGAACTAATTAGAATTACCGATATAAGTGAATTTTTTTAAGTAAATGTAAACATATCGCATGTATGTATCGCACTAGAACGAAAAGTCAAAAATTGGTACTTTCGAATGAAAAGAATTGTTGGCCATAAAATTAAGATTTTTTTAAGGTACTTGGCGTTGCCACAGATAAAAAAAATGGAAGAGTTGTACTAGGTGAAATTGTATTTCTTAAATTCGAAACTACTGCTAAGCTTGAAATGCAATTTTTTGACTTATCGCTCCATATTACATTCTAGGTTAGGTTAGGTAGGGGCTTGCAAGTGAACTCATCCGCACACTTAGACTATGTTGGTCCATTGTGATACCCATAGTCAGACTACTACAACTCATGATCACTCCAGTGATAGTTTGGTCACCGCACCAGATTTGAAAACAGGGGCCTATTTTAAAGAACATACGTCTCATACATTCTATGATTCGGACACTTTCGCTGTATAAATGATACTGTTTCTCAGATTTGTTGTATGAGCCGCTGTGGAATTTGGAAACTGGAATATGGGAAAGTTGTATGATTCTTTCACAGAAAAATATCATACACATCATACAGCAGTTTCTTTCAAATTTGAACATACATTTCATACAGCACTTAAAGCTGCTGTAGTCACTACAAAAATGAGTTTTCAAATGAGAGAAATGAAAAATGATTTTTGAATAATGAATGAATGATTGTTCATCTTTTTTTTTAAATTAGACATGTAGGAACAAGGAATGCTAGTTCGCCCAGAAATTTTTATTGAAAAATCATGAACTATTTGGAAAAATTGTCTTATAATAGCTGAATCTCAATAATTTCGAAATCATATTTTTCTTCATTATTGAGGAACTCCATTATTTAGTTTTTTGGTTGTATGATGTCTGGGTTTAATTCACGACACTATTTAGTTTTCAATGAAATTTGTCATTCAAAATTAAACGTCAAAATAATACACATCATACAACAAAGAACATATCATACAATAATTCCAGTAGAATCTGTGAAACAGAAAATTGTATGATGTGTATGATGTATCACAGTTTTGTATGCTGTATGAAATGTATGTGATGTATGATTTGTGGAATAGGCCCCAGGATTGTATTAAATTTGCTTTCACTGGGATTCGAACCGGGGACTCTTCTAATGAACTGTAGGCAATTAATCAACCGCGTCATCCAGTCATGTTACATTCCATTCTAAATTTATATCAAATTAATTTATTATTATGTTATTGTACAAAACTGACAATCATTTCATTTGCTCAATACTCACGCTTTGGTATTCGACAGATGGAGAAAAATGTGAGTCCAATGTAGACTTTTGTCGCTCACTGTGTTTTGTGTACATAATTCAGTCGTGAAGGTGACGCTCAAATCAACATTTATTGATACATTTCTTATTTTATTATCAAATAGCATTAATAGTTGCACGAAACAGCATTATGAGACACAGATTCCTTGCCGATCATCCCTTCATATTCTTCATATGGAATCGCAAAAATATTTTATTTTCTGGTTTTCACAAGAACGTTTACTAACAACTTAACACAAATGTATTCATTTTGGGAGTGTATTAATAAATTTGAAAAAGTGAAATCATTTTTTGTTTATTTTTAGTTATAAGACATTTCAGGGTTATTTTCTAAAGGCTGTTATTGCGGGCATTAGATAGGCTGCTGCAGAGGAGATGTTTTTTTTTTTTGTAACTAACAAGACTACAGGATATGAATCAATTAGTTTTCTTTTACATTTTCTTGGCTTTCTAGTTAAGTGGACTATCATTTCGTTACGAAGTACTTGTAAATCACCGACTAGTCGACTCAAGGAACAATGATCCAATGCTGGCCCGGCCAAAGTCTGAAACAGTTTTGTTCTTTTTAATCGTTGGTGTATTATTCGATCCTCGCATTCTACCTTTGACAATTAATACACTCAATCAAGGAAGCTTGGAGGAGATTTTGATGTGCAGCTGACATACCTTGATTGTATCTGTTTTTCGGCAGAAACAGTTTACTTTACAGATGACGCAGAATTCAAACCTCTCAGAGTGTATAAACGCCAAATAATTTTTTGCACCGCAATAATGGCCACCCTAAGATTGTCGTGGTAGATAACCATCGGACTGTGAAATGATCCAAGATAGAACTCAGGAGTGTTTTTAAGAAATAGGAAATGGCCTTCAGCAAAAATTAATACAATGCATGTCGCTGTTCACATTCAGTGAGTGCTAGATGAGAAGACATCGTGCAACTCTGCTACGCAATCGCAAGTCATGCTAAGAAGTAGAAGAATCTGGTGGTGAAAAGGCGAACCGCTGTTCTAGGTGAATGAGGACAAAATAAAGTACATGATGTCGAGCAAAAATGAATCAGTAGCACACCACATGCTTAGAATGTGACATTTACAAAATTTGAGGTAGTTAAGTTTATTTTTATCTTTCTACGTAACCTTCACAAGCGAGACCGTAAGGTTTGGTTCCCAAAGGAACTCTTTAATCGGAGGTCTACGAAGAATTTAGACTGAACGAAAATAACGCGCAATGACAACACGTTCTTTGAAAGTAAACTGATTTCACATCCAGTTGACCATGCGAAGGAGAAAGAAACTGAACGAAGGGGTACTATGTTTTTTATTTTGTCGTGCATACTCTATGCTCAATGCTATGAAATGCTTTAATAGTGGTACCTAAGTACATATATGGAGTCGAAAGCTGGATGATCAACACAACGACAGAGTTGATTCTTGGTGCCTTTGGAAAAAAGTCTATGTTGGATATTAAGACGAGAAGAATATTCACGACACCAACAAGAACTGAATAAGCGGCCCATACTGACTCTGAGAAGACCCCAATGTTCCAGTCTACCTTGGATATTTAGTCTTCTTCGAAAAGAAGGCGAAGAAGTAGAAGTAGAAGACACAACCAAGAACTCAATAAGCCTTAAAGAGATGTTGATCTAATCGGGAAGGCAAAGATCAGTCGTCTATACGGACTTGGGCACGGACTCCAATGTTACACCTAAAAGAGGGTCTTCGACTTCTAGCCTGAAAGATCGAGAAATATCGAGACTCCTGTGTGAAGACTGAGGCTGCAAAGTCACTGCAAGCTTTAGACTACAGTCAGACTCTGCGTATGACCATGCATTCAGTACAGTAATGGTCCAAATATAGACCCTTGAAGTACCCCTGTGGATATGTCTGATACGGTGTTAAGTATTTTTGTAAACTCTAGTCGCGTTAGAGAGAGGAACAGAACCTCCGATTTAAATTCCAGGTGATCGCGGACAAGATGGTATTGTTGACTGGAGGCTGTGTGCCAAACACGTAAGTAGGCAGCACTAACTAAGGTTAAGTAAGTAGCAGAGAAGTAAGTATTTTTTTTCTGCTGGCATGCCTAGTGTTCTTGTATTTTAAGCATTGGTTTGCTTATTATCAAAGTGACCGAAGTGTTTGAAAAGAAAGTAGGCTTCCACGGATTCACTAGGACTGCAGTTTGAATATTCAATTCGGGGGTTCTGAATTTTTGAAAGCAACCAGAAGCTCCACTCTAGACAAGAAAAATTATTCAACTTTGAGTGTGCGTACACTCGCAAGTCACCGCATGTTTTTGATTCTTAAATTCCATTGTTAATAACGAGGTGTTCATCCTGCTGTCAACAGGCGGTCATATTGATGTTGATTGCAACTTTCATTTTGGGTACTCACTGCTGCGTAAGCAACAACTGGTGTCATGCATCCAAGGGTTATCCAACGATACAGATATATTTACCCGAACTCTTCTTCCAGGTTTCCGCATAATGGCAGTGATGGGAAGGAGACTGAAACGCAAACGCCGTTTCAGCGCCACACATCAGTTCCTATTCATCATCAAGTCATCGAAAGGGCTCCCACTCTTTGCGGGTGCCTTTGCCCGCAAAGCTTAGAACCTCTGCTGCGACAAGTCACACAACCCGCCCCTCAGAAAATAGCTTAAGAGATAATTTTGTAAATTTTTAATGGTTTCACTTTTGTATCGAATAAATTTTTAATTAAACTCTCTTCAACCCACACGTTAACCAAGTTCGTCTTTGACGACACTTGGCAAATATTTGACAGCACAGCACCCACACCCGGTTGCGCACAAAAGATTTCATCTTGATTTCGTCGAGCTCCATGAGGACGACTCTAATTGAGTGTTTCACGGGGTGGCATATTTTTGGGACTCCTTTTTTCTCATCCTTGAGCGTCGAGAGACTGGGTGAGAGACAACTCTTCTCAAATATTTAAAGCATATTAATAAAAAAACATCATGCACGCCAGGATAAGACAAAGACGACGACGACAAGGGGACATGTGGAAGACACAGTTCCCCGCGCCGCTGCGATGCCAAGTCACGACGTGTAGGAAATATGAAAATGTGAAGACTGAAAATCTCATAACGTCTATTTAAATATGTTTTTGCTGTTTTCGAGGAAAAACACCTCGGGGACATATTCACTTGGGATATATTCTTTTTCAAGGATTGAAGGAGCAGAGTGTGTTGTATTCGCAGAAACGGAAATAGAGTGAATGAAATGTTTAGGGATAAACTCTGTTGAGCTACTAGCATTTGGCTTGCGACTTCCTTGCTTCGGCAGAAGTGAGTTTTAAGATGCGTTTCAGCTGGTGGGTTCGAGGGCTCTTTAAGAGAGCGAGGGATATTCGCAGTAAGTACTTTAAGTTGCAGGACGTGGGCGGATTTTTTGGGGTGAGCTGGCGATTGGCTCAACAAGGCAAGTATGGGGCCATCCATTCCGTGGTTCGGTTTTGATATCCCTGGCACGGTCACATGTGTACGTTAAACTGAATCTGTTTGCATAAGCGAGAGGTCGAGACACTTCCATCTTAGTCCCTTGGAGTGCCCCATTTAGGAGGTTTCACTGTATTAGGTGTAGTAAAAATTAATCTATTTTTTTTCCAACAGATGGCTTTAGTAGTCTGCATTGTGGGCCATCTTGTGTATTTTTGAGTTATTTTGACCATCCGATGGCTTTAGTAGTCTACAGGGTGGGCCATCTTGTGTATTTTTGAGTTATTTTGACCATCCGATGGCTTTAGTAGTCTGCATTGTGGGCCATCTTGTGTATTTTTGAGTTATTTTGACCATCCGATGGCTTTAGTAGTCTACAGGGTAGGCCATCTTGTGTATTTTTGAGTTATTTTGACCATCCGATGGCTTTAGTAGTCTACAGGGTGGGCCATCTTGTGTATTTTTGAGTTATTTTGACCATCCGATGGCTTTAGTAGTCTACAGGGTGGGCCATCATGTGTATTTTTGAGTTATTTTGACCATCCGATGGCTTTAGTAGACTACAGGGTGGGCCATCTTGTGCATTTTTGAGTTATTTTGACCATCCGATGGCTTTAGTAGTCTACAGGGTGGGCCATCTTGTGTATTTTTGAGTTATTTTGACCATCCGATGGCTTTAGTAGTCTACAGGGTGGGCCATCTTGTGTATTTTTGAGTTATTTTGACCATCCGATGGCTTTAGTAGTCTACACAGTAGGCCATGTAGTGTATTTTCGAATTATTTTGACACAGGCAGCTGTTTCCCGCATGAAATCTAGACAGAAAGTCAGTATGATAGCTCCGCGGAACGAAAAAAGTCGCTTTGCGCTTGAACAGCTTTGGAAATACTGAAAACTTATTTCCAAAGTGAGTGCTGTGAAGCCCAAGCAGTGTGTTTTTTGAAAAAGCGTTTTGGCCGAAATGAAGCACCCACCACATGATAAGACATTCTTCATCCAATCTCTAATACCCCTTGATGCTTGACCTTTGTCAAGGAATGTAATAATTGTAAAGGGCTTTCCAATGAAGACGACAATTTTTTTTTTGTAATAAAACGCAAACCATTTGAGATATTTCAAAAAATTTACTTCACGCTTCACGTACAATCAAAACATTTATGAATGGAAATCGACTTATTTCATATGGGCACCTCGGGCACGTTTGCAGCGGTCGATTCGTTGGACCCAATTTCAACGACTCGACCGAAACGTTCACTATTTTGCGTTCATGTTGGCTCTGAGTTCTAACGTCGTTGACTTGTTGGCGTTAACCAATTTAGCCTCACATAAAATAGTTAAGCGGCTTTAAATCGTATGAACGAGGCGGTCAATCGAGTGGCCCATTCCTTGAGATAACACGTTCAACATACCTACTCTTCAATAAATCGACTGTAACGTGTGCTGTGTGACTTGTGGCACTATCCTGCTGAAACCACATGTCGTCCAGGTTCATATCTTCCAATTCGGGCCAAAAATAATCGGTAATCATGGCGCGATAAGGCTGACCATTTACAGCAACGTGACGACGGTACGGAAACGAGCGACGTTATCGGCGACGAAAAAATATGGTCAAACAACGCCGCCGTCATGCAAGCCGCACCAAACAGTTATTTTTTGTGGATGAAGTGGTGATTCATGAAGCGCATGTGGATTTTCACCCGGCCAATAACGTTTATTTTGCTTATTGACGAACCCATTGAGCCAAAAATGAGCTTCGTCGAAAATTGGATTTAACGCTCTTAAGGTTTCGGTAGCAAATTTTTATAATTTGCAGACGTTGCTCGTTCGTGTACCTTACCATGATGAAAATGTTGAGTTTACTGAATAAATTGACAGTGACAGTGTGATGATTTGTGAAAGAGTGCGTTCGCAAATTAAATTCAAAGTTGTCAAGTCCCTATTGGAAAACCCTTTATATTCATAGTTATCAAACGATTTGTCTGACTAGGGAGTCAAGTGCCATTTTCTTGAACAACCTTGGGTATAAACATGTCAAGTAAAGTTTTAGAGTGTAGCTGAATCTAAACAGTTGTAGAAGATAGCCTTCAACCACAGTGATCAGAACATCGTCTGGCATTTAAGATTCTCGAAACACTTAAACGCCCAATTCAGTTTGGACTTCGTTAAGAGATCATGAATGGCACGGTTAAATGATAATGCAATTCGACCCTTTGATCGATACAATCCATTTCAGAGGGTTCTTAGTTCCCAGAGAAATTAGTGTCGATACGATTTTTAAGGGTCTCCTCAGCGGATTCCGTCCAAAACTCCTTCCGACGATTGAACATGAAGGGTGGTCCAACAAAACTCACGATGATAATTGTAAAATAAAACAAAAGCTTTCAGACAATTAGAAATAAAAAATATTAATTTTATTATGATAGAAGGGCCTATGACAATTATGTGTGAAACAAAATGTCCTGTTTGATCAAGTTTCTAACAATTTATTTGAAGAAAATTGAATTAAAAATCAGGAGAAAAAATAGGAACTTCAATTACTGTACATACATAACATAGTGAGCTTAACAGACGTCTATACTAGAAATGAAGTATTACAGAGATAGTTGACTTCACAGCTGATTGCCCCCTAGTCCATCGACAAATTTGAGTGCATTTTTGAAATATATTCATGAATTTTTGACGGTTATTCACGAAATAACATAAATGTCTTTCTTTGATTGGTCAATTTGGTTTATGAGCACGTTATATAAAAAAAAGTTGTCAAAAAACTTAAGGGGCAAGAGAGGTAGAAGTCGGGCATCTCTGTAATACTTCATGTCTGGTCTATACGCAATGAATGTTCGAACGTGAAGAGAGCGATCGATTACAGAAAAATATTGAACAAGTGATTTGAGCAAAAAATGTCAAAGAGAGAATTACAAGTGTGAATGACAAAAAGAGACAGCTTAAAACAATTGAAAGAGATAGCTACATACAATTAGGGTAAATTTGCAATGTTTGTCGGTATGCGATAAAATGTACAAATTATAATTTTAATATTTTGAAAAGAACTGAACAGTATTTAATGATCGCCACGGTTTCGGTGGTCCATATTTTCAATGTAACAATAATAATAATATGGGTAGCGCGACAGTCCGAGGCGGACCTAGCTTCTCAGCAACTACTCGTGTTGTGCGTGCTATTGTTCTTTCAAACGTGTCTGCCCACAAGAAGTGTGTTATCATCTCGCTTTAGCGAACACCATTCCCGGTAACTACTTGGCCGACCTCATTCTCGAAGAAGTACGGCCCGATGACGCCGCCAGCCCATAAACCGTACCCCAAACAGTCACTTTTTGTGGATGCATCGGCTTTTCGATGCGGAAATTCTGCTTGTTAACGAATCCTTAATCGAATCGAATTTGCGCACAGTTCTACCAATTCTGGACACATTTGGTCGATTATGCTGACCAACAAAATCACGAACTGCACGAAATGCATTTTGATTTGAACGCCCATTTTCGTAAAAGGCTTCAACAATCTTAACGCGCTGTTCCTTTCCATGGTTGATTTTTTCACTCACAGAAATAAAGTTAAGTTGGGCAAGAAAACATTTTTTCTTGCGTGGGTATGTGGAAATCTTCGAAAAGACGACAAGACTTTCGCAAATAGTAGATTTTTACTCACTAAAACCACCTCCCTGAACTTTTTAAGGCTTGTATTTCATAATTTAGGTACTGATCGGCAGGTAACTCTACAATGAAAGTTCCTGCTAACACCGCGCGGGTGTAAACTATCGCACGAGATGAAGTGGTCTAGTCGGCCAAAGAGATTAGTTTTCTCAAGGATCGGGTAAACTGCAGAGTTTATGTGCTCTTCTAGGCGGCGCTTATGTTTATAAGCAAAGTTCTTAACTTCATCTTGGAGTGGTAATATTCCAAGAACTCTGTGAATATCGTCGCTTCTGATACCATGGTGAATTAATGATAGTTCTAAGCACCTTATTTTGAAAATTCTGTATTATATTCAAATTACTTGCTTTGGTACAACCCCAAAGTTGTGGACGTATAGCATCCAAACAGGTTATAGTATTTGCTTGTATACAATCAGTTTGTTGTCAATACTTTCCTTAGAATGTTTACCAATAAGCCAGTACAGATCTTTATATTTCATGGCAAGTTCTGCACGTTTCCTCTTAACGTGCTCCTTTTATTATCCCGATGTATTTTCTACTCTTCATTGCCAAAAGGTATTTGGACACGATTTATGTGTAGCAAGTTATTAACGTGCCTATAAGTAAAATTAATATGGACTGATTTGCCTTCATTATGACAATTCGCCAGAAGTTCATCCATTCGTGTATCTGATCTGTGAACGTTGTAATTTTGCTGTAGACTCATCAACCGTTTTTTCTGTTACCAAAATAGCGGTGTCGTCAGCGAATGTGCCTAGAACAGTGTTTTTCTTCTTGTGGTGAATTACTAGTATACAGTAGGTATAGCAGAGGGTCAAGAACTCTCCCTTGCGGTACACCTGCATTTATATTTTTAAACGCAGAGTATTAATTTCCATCCTTCACACGGAAGATACTATCATAGAGATATTACGCTAAAATACTATAAAGATTCACCGGTAGAGATCGGCATAGTTTATATTTCAGGCCTTCGTGCTAAACTTTGTCAAAGGCTTCAGAAACATCCAGGAATGTGGCTGAACAAACGGGCTTTTGCGCAAATGCCTTTTTTATTACATCAGTTATACGATGTACTTGATCAATAGTTGAGTGTTTACTTCTAAAACCAAATTGGTGATTTGGTATGAGTTGTTTTCTTCCACAATTGGACTTAAAAGTCTAAGCAGAATGTTTTCAAATACTTTAGACACTATCGGGAGTGGTGAGATAGGTCTATAGCACTTTTTATCCGTTGGTGGTTTCCCGGGTTTTGGTACCATTATAACTTTTGCCACTGTCCATTGACTAGGGACATAGTGAAGTCTAAGCGCGGCATTAATTAAGTAGAGTAACTTAAGAACGTCTTTCTTAAGTAACTCTTTTAAGAATTTCTCCTGTAATTAAATCGTAGGCAGGACTTTTTTCGTTTTGAGCTCTGCCAAGGTAGTACTTCTCAGAACATAATTGTCGTCGCATATGTCAAATCCATTGTAAGTGACAGGAAGAGTTTGACCGTCGAATGGCTTAAACGTTTCTTCCAGAGATTAAATTTATCTTTATCTTTTCCCACTCGTCTCCATTTTTTCGGATTGACGCTTTATATTAACCCCGCCTTCCAGAGTGAGTAGTTAGTGAGCGGGCAAGAAAACTTGACGATAAGCTGTGGCTCACAATTAACATCGTGCATTATAGTGGGACAACCCTTTACGTTGGCATGGTCGGTGGTTCCGAAATTAGAAGTCTTAACCGACTGCTAGGCGTAGGCCATGTAAGCGTATGGACAACTCAGCTCCGGCCCGAAGAGTATTCAACTTCGAACCCCTGGGACAATGTAACAGAGGACGCCCGCCTTTAAGGTGGCGCATCCAGGTGGAGAAGGACCTCAACTAACTTGGCGTGCGACAATGGAGGCAGCTAGCCAGAGACCTGAGTGCTAGCTGAAGAGGCTTGTTGGTTGAGGCCCAGGTCCACCCCGGACTGTAGCCCCAAGTAAATAAAGAAGAACCGACTGCAGTATTTCGTTTTTTCCAGGTTACCACAAAAAACTACTCGCCCCTCTTTTTGCGCCGTCTTGACCTCTTTTGCCCGGTTGCAACATTTCCTTCCTTCTTTGCTGAGCGTTGACAGGTCCGAGTTCCACCATGGCGCTTATCTATTTTTCCTCTGCTTACTAACAAGGCATGCTGTTAAAAATGCAGCCTTTGTAATTATAGTCACCATTTCATCGATGTAAGTCTCCGAGTGTGGCTCTTTTTACAATTTTTTGTGAAAGATATATTTATACTTGTCCGAGTCAGTCTTACTGGGGTTTTGGAAGTCGCTGACTAGGGGTGTATTGAGATTAAGTGAGAGTTGTATGTATCGATGGTCAGAGAAACATAGCCCATCAGGCACTTTCCTCTTCGAAGCAGAGAGGTTGACAGGGTTATGTCTAATACCTCCTGTCTACTTCTATTTATTAATGTTGGCTCTGAGCCCACAATACAGAAATTAAGGTTGGATAATCAAAGAGCTTCGCACCGCTGTCATTAATGTAACTTCCCCATACTGTGTGGTATGCGTTAGGGTCAGCACATATCACAAGTGGAACATTAGCTTCTTGTGCAAAATTATTGCCTTTCGAATGGGTTTTCTGATAGGAGTCCCTCGTGCGTGGGTATAAAGCTGAGGCAAGCCAAGTCGAACTGGGCGTCTTCAGTGTTCAGCTCCAGACATGTGAAGCCTGCCACGCTAAACTGTGGAAGGAAAAATATCTTTAAGTTGCTTTTAGCTAAAATTTGTGTTCTCAATTCACCGAAGTTCTTAACGTCATACAGTGTTTAGCATTTCGCCCTCAATTCAGTTCTGCGGTCGTCACTAGTGAGCCGGGGTGCCTGCATTAGGGCGAAATTTGGTTACTTAAGTGTGAGCGAAATCCACTTAGTGTACGTGGTATTCCAATCATGGCCACTCTGAAAATTCCGTCCAATTTTCGCTCTCTTCTGATGCAAAACTCATGTTTACTTAAGTCAATCCTGGTCGGACCTCAAGACACTCACCTTATACTAATTGCCGGCGTGTGGTTCAGCCACACGACCAACGTCTTTAATATGTTTAAACCATCTTATTTGCCGTGTCTAAAGTCTGCCATTTTGCTAATTGTTAGCACTTTATGCGCCCCCCAGCGACAGTAGTGTCGTCCCCATACTTAAGTTTGAACAAGCCCCACTTGAGGTGTCGTCTCAGTGTGAAGAAGAATAAAAATATCCCCCGCATGCCGGCATTGGAAACAACATCGCACATCACTTAATTATCCCCTTGTTAGAGTTGCCCATCAGTCATGAGTCCTCCACCGAGGACGTACGCTTTCACAGATACCACAGACTAAGCAGTGCAGTGCTGCATCCGTCAGTGGAGATACCAACGCACGAAGAACACACATCCCAAAATTCGCATATCGCCTAGCAGCAACAGCATCAGCATTCAGCATCATCATCCGCCACATAGAGAACACCCGCTGCACTCGTGTGCTCGCCGCCGCGAAAAACAGAACTGGGTGCTAGTGTCAAAGGCCCCCAAGTGACTGGAGGATAATTGCAGCTCATATCCACGAGAGCTCTGCTCCGTTTCCCATAGAACGGCATGCGAATGCCGGAGAATGCCAGATGAGTCCATGAAAAAGCGGCGCACTAATTTGCAACACAACTATCAGATAATCCGCTATTTTGTCCACAGCCCGTGCTCCACTAGAATGTAGTTCCGCCATCGCAACGGCCACCGCCACCGCCACAGCCGTTGCCACAATCACCGCCACCTCGCGTTCCGGCCATAACGTGGACCAGAAATCCTGGTTTATCATTTGGCTCCTCGGGTCGGAGAATAGTTCAGGCGGGCAAAGTCAACAAATGGTGAGTACGGCACAAGCTCTTGCCACCAATTTGCCCGGGACCAAACTCTGTGTGTTTGTGTTTGTATTTGTGTTTGCCTGCATCTGGTTGACGGTGGTACTCGTGCTGGTGCTTATAGTACCTCGCACTCAGAGTGAGAAGATAAAATTCAGGAAATGACCTGCGCCCGACACCCCTGCCAGATGCAATGCGATACCGAGATTATTGATGAGCTTTTAATTACAGCAGAGCAAACGAGCGGTACGACAGCGGCTGTGGGGGCGCTGAGCGGCGCGGCGCGGCGTTGCGGCGGCGATGTTTAGTGGCTTACCAGGGGGAATTCTCGGATTTGGTTTGGCGGTTTCAAGAACCATCATCCAGTTGACCAACTCGAACTCCGGCGAGCACACACTGGTTTCGGGGCTGCTGGGGATAATGCGCGACGGCCCATAACTGCGAACGATAAGAGCCGTAAACGATGTGTAAGTTGCTCGGCAAATGGCGGGCAATAATTATAAAAGTTTTTGTTTGTCAAGAGTGTAATTCCTTAGTTCTATCGAAAATTGGACTGTCACATGATGGGGGGTGTAAGTAGTTGGGTGCGGGATGGCCTGTGGCGGCGTGGCTCTTTTGTGGAGAAAAATTGGCACAAGTGTCTACTGGATATGGAGCGTGGTGCATGGTGCGCCCACTTAACATTGTAGACATAGCGTGGGGAGCAGTAATTAGGGTTTTCTTTTGCGATTTTAATGTTGGCAAACATTTAACGGAGTGCCGGCTTTAATGTTGAACGACAGGAAGATGATGAAATGGAACAAAATTTCTGCTGCGGTGTTTAGCTCAGGTGGCATATCTTGAACGACGATTGTTAATAACGACAAAAAAGTCGTTCTATTGGTTGCGAATATGGAATCGATCACACACATCATCAATCAGTCAGTCAATCATTAATGCGAAATGGTTCATATTTATTGTCTTTGGGGCAGAATGACTCAATTAAAAAGGGACCAGGGTAAAGACACATTAACTCATGTAGTACAGACAGCGTCAGCGTCGGCCTGAGCCCAATGAACGCCCTCTGAAAGCCCTGCGTATCCCTTCTTAATATTTTGTGACACAAGTCATTTTCAAATTACCCAAAATGAAGACTTTCAATTTGTGTCAAAAATGTGTCAAATGAGCAAATGTCCATCATCTTTAGCAATAAATTCCTTGTTCAAGCTTTTATTTTGTTTTTTTTTTCGAAATATGTATTTTCTTGTGAATGGTTTTTTTTTCGTGAACAGATGAAATTATGAAAGCGTTTAAAAATTCAAAGGTAGCTGATTCGGCGAACTTAAATTTGATGAATGCCCCCCTTAAGAGCTTGGCGCCTTGTGCATTTGCACATCCTGTACAAATTGTGGGACCAGCCCTGGGCAGCTTGTTCCTTACTTGCTGGTAAACTGACAGGGAGATGATTCGTGAACCCAGGCAAGTAAAGTATCTTTTCTGGATAAACAAAAACGGCCGCGACTGTTTTGTTTAATTACATTCAATTCAATTTTATTTATAATTCATTTATGCATTTCTTACACGTGTTTATCTGCAAAGCCAGAATGGCTTGTCTGGAGACTAATCACAATTCATAATATTTAATTGTATGTATTTAAAGACAGTTAAAAAATTTGAAACAGTAAAATTAACAATTATAAAGTATTTCAAGTTACAGTTAAAAAATTTGGATTTAAATTTCTTCTTTCTTCTTTATTTGGTGCTACAGTCTGGAGTGGACCTGGGCCTCAACCAACAAGCCTCTCCAACTAGCACGGTCTCTGGCTAGCTGTCGCCAGTGTCGCCAAGTTGGTGGAGGTCTCCACCTGGGTGCGCCACATTAAACGCGGGCGTCCTCTGTTGCGTTGTCCCACGGGTTCGCAGTCGAAGACTCTCCGGGCCGGAGCTGAGTTGTCCATACGCTCTACATGGCCTAGCCATCTTAGGCGTTGGATCCGAAGACGCCTGACTAGACTCATGTCGCTGTACAGCCCGTACAGTTCGTGGTTGAATCTTCTCCTCCAGAAACCGTCAACGCAAACAAGACCAAAGATCGCATGTAGAGCTTTTCTCTCTTCTTCTTTCCAAGGACTTCCTCACCCGCTTTTGAGATTGTCCATGCAGGACTGGGATGATCAAGGTCTTGCATAAAGTCAGCTTGGTCCTTCGAGAGATGGCTCTACTACTCAATTGCCTCTTGCCCCCCCCATAGAAACAGCAGTTGGCAAGAGTTACTCTGCGTTTGATTTCGGTACTAATGTTGTTTGTACTGTTTACTGCGGAACCGAGGTAGACGAAGTCCTTGACTACCTCGAAGTTATAGCTGCCCATTGTGACGTTCTGTCCAAGACGTCGATGTTGTGTGTCCTTTCTTGATGACAGCATATACTTCGTTTTGCCCTCATTCACCGCTTGACCCATTTTAGCCGCTTCGGGCTCAATGCCAACAAACGCCTCATTGACGGCTCGCTGTGTTCTGCCAATCACGTCAATGTCATCCGCGTATGCTAGCTATTGTACGGACTTCTGGAAGATCGTCCCTCTAGTGGTGGCTTGTGAGTCTTCCACGATCTTTTCCAGAATGATGTTAAGGAAATCACGTGACAGCGCGTCCCCTTGTCTAAAACCTTTTTTTGACATTGAAGGTCTTGGTGAGTTCGTTACCGACCTTGATGGAGCAGCGAGAATTCTCCATCGGCATTCTGCACAACCTGACGAGTTTGGCAGGAATGTCAAAACTAGACATGGCGTTGTATAGCTCATCCCTATGCACGCTGTCATACGCAGCCTTGAAATCGACGAATAGGTGGTGGGTGTCGATCTGCATTTCTTGGGTTTTTTCCAGGATCTGCCGTAGTGTGAAAATCTGGTCGATGGTGGACTTTCCTGGCCTGAAGCCACACTAATATGGACCTATCAGGTTATTTATAAACGGCTTCAGGCGAGTATACAAAACGGCAGAGAAGATCTTGTAAGCGATGTCCAGGAGACTTATCCCTCTATAGTTGGTGCAGTGAAATTGGTCTCCTTTCTTGTGGATCGGGCAAACAATGCTGAGGTTCAATTCTTGCATGTTTTCTGCCGCCCAACCAGATCATCTCCAGCTGCTTTACAGATTTCAGCTGCCAAAGCAATGAATATGGAATTCTTCAGAAAAATTGCAATCCAGAGATAACTCCAAATGAGTTGAGGGTTTTCATTGGTATAATGTTAGTGACCGGATATTCGCAAGTTGGAGACAGGAAGTGAGACGTTCACCCACGTCACCGTTTCCAGACCTAAAGTTGAAGGAATATAATAAAGCTATGGGTGGACCCGATAGGATGGACCAAAACATATCATATTTTCGTATATCTACCCGGAAGAAGAAATGGTGGTAGTCCATTTTTACTTATTTATTGATAAAGTTTAAGTGTATGCTCAATTTTGTGTGTTAAAATGTAGTGCCTTTTTTTATTTTGCTTAAAAATGGCAAGTTTTTGTTTTTAATTTTCATATTTTTGTTTATGGTTTTTAGCAATTGAAATATGTCAATTCGAACTGCATTTAAGTTTTATTAATCAACTACTTTTTGTAAGGCGAAAAAGATAAAAATATGTTTAAGCTGTTAGTGTATGCTCAATTTTGTGAGGTACTGTAGGTATTCAGAATGCTTGGATCCTCCATAGGAAACCTTTTCCATAATCAATTTCGAAGAAATATTGCAACGCACTACTGCAACAAGTATGCCGATCTTAAGCGCATTCAGAAGGCTAAGAAAAAATATAATATTTCGGATGCTGATGTATGATTCGACGGATTGAGTCATTATGTGAGATCTTCTGCAACACGTCGGAGGTGCGCCTATTTACAAGGCCAATTTTGCAGGCCTCGACTCGCTTAATTTGTAAAAAGTGTGATGTGGACATTTGCCCACAATGTTTTGAGCGTTATAATCTAATTTCAGCGAACCAATAAATATTTTACTTTGAAAATTGGTTTTTTATTCCTTACTTTTATTCCTTGGACGACGGTGACCATATGATAACAGGCTGGATCGGCCAAATGATCTGTGGGCCAGATAAAAAAATTATCAGAACTGTCTGCTAAGGTTATTAGTATTCACTCCGGAAAATTGTTTTCCCAAAAATTCCCAGTAAATCGTTCTCGTTCTCTGGGTTAATGAAAATGTATGTAGGTTACTACCACGTTAACTTACGAAATGTTCTATCTTGGGCCCTATACAGTAGACTCTCGATACCGTGAACAATTAAAAAACAAGGGAGTTCACGTTTGCGAACGTAAAATTTTAATAAAACAAAAGGGAAATCCCACTAGGGATTTTTGTTTTAAAACGTTTTATCTTTAACAAATTAAAAATAATGAGTTTTTTCTATTACACAACAGTATATTTAATTAATTTATTTCATTTAAGACAAAAAGTAATTGCATAGCAACATATAAAATAAAAGGTTATGGCATAAGATAAAAATAATTATATAATATGGGCGGCGCTTCAACCCGTAGAGGGCCAGGGCCTAGCTTCTATAGCAACCACACGTGTTGGGCGTCCTACAGGGCTGAGCCCACGATGTCCAGGATGTGTAAGTGCACAGGGCGCCAAGCTCTTAGGAGCGCATTCCGAAGAACCCATTCATCAAATTTTAGTTGACTTTCCTTATTTTACCAGTTCGTACAAAATACCATTCTCCCACAAGTAACTGTTTCGAGCGTGAAATTTGCTTGTTTCGCTCAAATGATTCTATGTGAGACGAGAAATGAGTTTATTATTTTGTGATGTCCAGATGCTCGTTTGACACATTTGTGACACGCATTGAAAGTCTACCTCTTGGGTAATCTGAAAACGACTTGTGTCACAAAATATTAAGAAGGGGCGCCATGCGTAGGGCTTCCACAGGGCGCTCATTTGGCTGGGGCCGGCCCTGGCTTAGTATTGTTTTCTCATGAGTGGAGAAGACTCCGAACAGGGAAGCTTAAGCCTTTCAAAGACTAGCATAATCTGTGCCCACATTCAGTGAATCGAGAAAAATGCATCTAACCATGATCAATGGACCCTCAGCGCTCACTCAACCGGCATCAACTCCTGATTCCTACTGATTATCTCGTATGGAAGCTCGACAAGGTCTGATATCATTGACATGATTCCGTCGTGGCCCAATCGCTCTCAGTAGGCTCGAGTTCACACACAAACCGAAACTATTTCATATCTCCGTCCTTTTCGACTTTGTTGCAAAGTCAAACATTAGTTTCGTGTCTGTTGAACTTGTAGGCGACTCGAAGCGAGTTTCTTTTCAAAACAACAGCACTTCCTCAGACAGACTCTGGGTCTGAGTTGAGGGACGACCCCAATTGGCGCTGATGAGCTAGCGGCGCGACGGGTCCTACATCCTTAGTATCGAGCCAAGCAAATGCAAATGTTCCGCCTCTTGTTGTTGATTACGCAGCGCGATGGAGAACGAGACAGAGAGTGAGAGGGAGAGTGAAAAATTATGAGAACTTTAGGATTTCCATAATAAAATATTTTATCGCCATTGGCACTTCATTAAACTCATGAACATTATGAATTCTGAGCGAAAGTCCTTTAAGCGATTCCTCTGTGCCTTCGCGTTGGTCGTGTGGCGGTGGAGGTGGTGGTGGCGATTCCTTTGTGGGATGCGAAGTCGGGGCGTTTTTGTCAACGGCTCGTTGTTGCCTGTCACAGTCAGCCGTATACTTGATACATTGTTGTGCCCCCGACGCAATTTTTTCCCCCTTTTTTCGTTTTTTTTTTGTTTCTTCCTTCTTGTTGCTCTCCTCCGGATCGGCAACCGGCCGCCGGCGGTCCTTGTATTTTTTGCGTTCGAGCGAGTGCGACGGAGGAGGTGTTCCATCCTTCAACTAGCATCCGATATTATTTTTGCTTAATTTCCTTGAGAAAGGATTTTATCTTATCTCTCTCCATGTCTTATTGTGATTATTATAATTTCCATGCGATCCCCTATTTTTGTTCGGAAACTTGTCTTGGGGTTTTTTCTCCCGTTGCGTCTGTTGTTTTTTGGTGGATTTTCACTTGCACCGCAGGAACGGTGGAGCGGCGCGGCGGGGCGTTGGCGGTTTTGCGGTGCATCCTGCATTCTATGCATACTAATGCTGTTGTTGCGGCGGAAGCATATTTGCATACTCCGCGAACGGATGCGCGGCGGAACGTGCGAAACAGAGCCAAGGCGGTAATGCTGAAAGGATTATCACAGGTGCTGCTGGTGGAGTGGTTGCCGTGTTCATTGCTAGGACTCGATTTGAATATTTCATAATTTAAGAGGTTTTCTTTCTTTGTTTTGTTGCACATAATCCGTATGCTGAGAGATGTGTTTCGATTAAACTTCTTGGTCTCGAAAGCTATCAATTTTGCAGAGTGGCAGACGAGGTGGGGTGAATTTGAAAATGGGGAATTCTTCGAAAATGTAGGGGGTAAGAAGATGCAAGATTCGTGTCGCTCATAAGTCCTTATTGACGCATACCTGCCATGTATCGAACGAAAAGACAAGAATTGCTTCCTTATTGCCTAGCTTTCATCTGCTCTAGGTCCCTGACGTCCAGGCTGAATCCGGCTCCAAGCAAAAAGGACGATCTATGGCCCATCCATCCCACCTCCCTTGCAGTTGAAAGCCTTCCGTGTCGTTTTAAGACGTTGGATAATATAATAGCCTGCCTACACTGAACCAAAAATGTAACTAAATACAACGAATATTTTCATTGAGCCAACGACAAGTTCATTAAATCTTGTCCGATGGAGTTGTTCGTTGAGCAATAGTACATCAATTCAACGAACCTGTACATTAACCTAACAAACTTGTACATTGATCCAACGAACATAGTACATTCCCTCAACGAATTCATGTTTTTTTTTTTGTGAATTCTTGTGAGTCGTCAATAAGACACTATGATACTCGTGTATTAATAGTAGTGTCAGATTTTTACTGACTAAAAACAACCTTCCCATTGTTTTTAGTTGTTTACTACAACTAGGTTTCCCTATCCAGTAGTTTTAACTTGCGTGTGAGGCAGGTAGATTTTCGGTAAAATCACCTGCTAACACCGCTTATAGCGGCCTGTACTCATTGCGCTAAATCGAACGTTTTCATTCCTTGGAGACGGCGCACGAGGTTTCTCATGTTATGTTACAATGACCATGAAGTCGAATTCTTCAGATCTATTTGTTCCGCATCAAGGCTACATTCGGCAACATCAGCCTGATATGCGCCCACGCCCCAACGGACGATAAAGATGACGACAGCAAAGACGACTTTTACGATCTTCTAGAAATAACATACGATCAATGCCCCAGCTACGACACCAAGATCGTTCTAGGAGATTTCAACGCAAAGCTGGGCAAGGAAGACATCTTTGCTAGAGTCATCGGGAAGCACTGCCTGCACGAAAACACGTCCGAGAACGGACTCAGGCTGTTGGACTTCGTAACGGGGCGAAACCTCTTTGTAGCCAGTACGCGGTTCCCTCACCTCAACATCCACAAAGGGACCTGCCGGTCTCCTGATCAATCAACCGTCAACCAGATTGATCACATTGCGATCGACGTCAGACACTCCTCCAGCATTCTCGATGTCCGAACATTCCGAGGAGCCAACATCGACTCGGATCAATTCCTTGTTGTAGCCAACGGAGTAGAGCAAGACCAAAACAGTTTGACGTCGGAAAGCTACAATCGCAATTGACTGCTAGCAACTTTGCCGATCGAGTCTCCCTAAAGCTCTCAGAAAGTCCAACCCTGCCAGGCGAAATAATCGACCAACAATGGAACCGTTGTCAAAACGCCATCAGAGAAGCTGCATCTGATGTGTTGGGTTTTAAAACGCTACCCCAAAAAAATCCCTGGTTTGATAACGAGTGCAGGCAGGCACATTCAGCGAAGCAGGCAGCATACAAGGCGACGCTGGACAGAAGGACGAGAGCGATTCGTGAGGTCTACGAAGAGCACCGGCATTTCAAAAAGAAAAAGATAGAGCATGAGAAGCGCGCGATCGAGGAAATGGAGAGGTGTTACGACATATCCCATGGATACAAAATTCGGACAGAAGCCTGTAGTGATGCAGAGGGACAACTCGTAGTAGATCATTTCTGTAGACTATCAAACGGCGTGGAAGACTTCAATACCGCTGTCAGGCAGAATTTTCCACTCAACGCAAGTGACGATGATCGACGAGAATTCCGTCCCCCCGACCTAGACGAAGTCAAGATAGCGATATCGAGACTAAAGTCAAATAAGGCTGCTGGTGCAGATGGACTGTCTGCGGAACTGTTTAAGGCAGCTGGAGATGAACTGGTAAGGTACACCAACTCATTTGTAAGATATGGTCGGAGGAAAGCAAAAGATCGTGCCGGCTGGAGAGGCTTACTGGTTGAGGCCCAGGTCCACCCCGGACTGTAGCGCCACCCGAAGAAGAAGAAGATCTCTTTGTATATCATTATTTCGTAGATACCAGGGAACATTCACGACAGCCCTTATAACTTTGTTTTGGAATGACTGTATGAATTCTCTATTAATTGCTTTAGTGCAACCCCAAATTTGTGTACCGTAGGTCCACACAGGCTTTAGCACTTGCTTAAATACAAGCAGTTTGTTATACGCGCTTAACTTGGAATTTTGTCCGAGTAGCCAGTATATTTCTCTGTATCGATTCTCAAGTTCGTCACGTCTTTTCTTTACGTGCGCCTTCCACTTGAGCTAAGCATCCAGCGTCATCCCGAGATATTTGGCTTCATTTGCGTACGGTATTTGTACCGAGTTAATGAAGACGGGTATAGTGTCTGTTTTTGTAGGCAAAATTAATATGCGTGGATTTGGTTTCATTTAGGGTAACGCGCCAGAGTTTTGTCCAATCGCAAGTTTCATTTACAATGTGCTGCAGTTTTGCGGCAGCGGACTCAATTGTGCTTTCCGTAGCCAGAATAGCCGTATCGTCTGCGAACGTAGCTACTATCCTCAGTTTGTCTGTCTCGGGTGTATAAGAAAAACAGAGTAGGGCCAAAGACACTCTGTCTTTAAATTCCGAGTATTCCGTTCCGTGCTTAACTCTAAATATCCTATTCTTGAGGTAGGATTCTAAAATGCAATATGGTTTTTAACTATGTTTGTATTTCAAGCCGTCGTGCCAAACCTTGTCAAAAGCATGGCATACGTCGAGTTAATCAACGAATGACTTTAAAAATAATACCATTTGAAATTGAATTTTTAATTTGCAACTGGTTGAAATATAAAAACAAAAATTATAATGTATTTAAAAAAAAGATGTGATTTTTTTGAATAACATTTGTTGTAATCAAGTAGCCATGGAATGAGCACAAAATCGCTGTGTCTCGACAATCTTTATAATACTCATTATTAGTTACTCATTATTACATATATATTTTTAATGGAATTATTAAAATATTACGTACTTTCATTTTGAATAGCCAGATTAATGGCATTTTTATTCTGTCTTCCGACCCTTGCCGAAATATAATAATTATAATATGGGCGGCGCGGCAGTCCGAGTTGGATCTGGGCCTAGCTTCTCAGCAACCACTTGTGTTGTGGGTACTATTGTTCTTTCACGAGTGGAAGGGCCCTACAGTTTAATGCCGACTCCGAACGGCGAATTTGAGAAGCTTTTTCTAGACAGGAATAATCTTTGAGCATTGTCAGTGACTCGAAAGAGGTGGAGCCGTGAAATATGATAGGTGGTAAATTCGGGTATCGAACCTGGCACCCTCTGCGTAGGAGTCGACGCACTTACCCACTACGCCGCGGCGACCCACTTGCCTAAATATACAAATTGTTAAAATCCATATCAATCTAGGATATCAAATGCTTTAATCAATAATTTCGTTAAAAATTACGTTTAATAAGTACGTTAGTTACCAACCGTTGATTGAGCCGCAATTAACTGCATTCTTTCCAGCAGTGGTCAAATCGATTAATCTTCTTTCTTCTGGAACTTACTAGAAATATAATTTTATACCAAAGTAACAGATACATATTTTTTAGTACTTGAATTAACTATAGCACATTATTGCTGGTACTCCTGTGTCGTCATTTGCAGGGAGTTTTTCTTTTGATGTGACTTCAAATATTAATAGTCCTAATTTATTGAAAAATAAAGAAACGTGAACAAACCTGCTTTTTTCCTTTTAAAAAAGTATGGTGATCATGACGTCGCAACACAAATCACAACTGAAGAAGAACGCTTACATACAATGTTGCGCGCTTAGAACCAATGAAAAATTCCATTGACTCAACGTACGCTTTCGTTGGGAAATGCTTACAGAGAATTTTAACTTTTAATGAACGCTAGTTCATTGAGCCAACGAATCGTACATTAAACTACATTCATCTATCTGTTAATTTATTCGTAATATTAACTAATAGTTCGTACAGCCAAAGTGTTTGTTGAGCCAACGAATAGGACTTTAACGAACGCTGTTCATTAAAATTACGAACAAATTTTGGTTAAGTGTATGTAGTCCCACTTCGCTGTAGATCCCGAGCAATTGGTGGTTGAATCTGTTCCTCGAACAGCCATTAGCGTGAGCTGGATGAAACACAACTTAATTTAAAAATCAAAGTCGTCCAAATGACCAAAGTTCAGTATCAAACGAAAGATAAAACCCCAGATCTTAACGTTCTGCAGAAACATTTTCCATATTTAACAGACCTACAATGTTTTTTAACCTACAGTGGTACTATAATGAATTAGACCTTTCCACATCTGGTGCATGCATAATTGAGGTCCCAACAAGTTTGGAAGTTATGCCGAAGAATACCTACCTTAGGGATTGTGCCTGAAACACAATAGTGCGTTACGCCAGTCGAGTTCATGTTACGTAGAGAGATCTCAATTTACTAAATTTATCAACTTTATCTCTCTCTCTCTCTCTCTCTCTCTGGAAAACCTTTCTGTATACACTCATTTGAAATGACTTTTGTCGTTGAATTATTTTTAATCAGTTGTTTTCATTTTTCAAATCACATTTGACACAAAATACTCTCCTTTTGGAAGAAAACTCTCAATTTGGGAGAAAATCTCTCTCACAGCGCACCTCCCTGTCACAAAATATCCAACATGCTCGATAATCACGTGCGATGGACTTACCTTTTACGTTTTATTACGATCCTCTCATCTCTGTAATTTTTCACTAAAGCAGGCCAACGCAGTATTTTGTGTATGGCCATTGAATTTTATGCGTTGAAAGACAACGCCAGCGCAAACGCACTATTGTGTTTCAGACATCATGCCTGGTATTATAAGCAATGCCTGCAAGTATGAACAAACTTTTGACTCAAGCAAAAGATATAAACAAAGCTTGCATATTACAACTAGAGTAGGTGTCGGAAGAGGCCCAAGAAGCCCGCAACAAGGATAACGAACGGTTCAGGGAGCGTTTCAGACGAAAGTCTTCAAGACAAAATTCAAATAGACAAATAAATGTCCTTAACCGATTTTGACTGTTATCGTCTCCATATTTATCGAGTTGAAGTATAAAACGCCATATAATAATAATCCACTCTCAAAATAATAAGTCCACTCCCAAAAGAAAGTAATGCCCTGTTAAAGGCTCTCTAGAATTTCCATCAAGTAGGAGCTTAGAAGAAGACGATGATGAGATTCAGATTATTTAAGAAAATTAATCGAAATTCCTAAATTTACGTCATAATTATACTTTAAGGCTGAATCGCAAGGCGCGTTCGCGCTGTCGGTCTTTGATAGGCGTAGCTACGCGTTTTATCGAGCTTACGGAAGCTTACGGAATGAAGTGTCAGAAAGCGGCAGCCTTTTATTTACCCTACTCAAATGTTTTGAAATATAATTTTCAAGAAAAATATGAAATTACTGTAAATAAAGTTCCTGGAAAAAATTAATTAATTGCGGAAATAATCGTCTCAGTATGCCGAAAATTCAAATGAAAAAAAAAATGGTTTCACAAATGTCAAAAAGCTCGAGTGACTGCATAGTAGCTCCACCTAGATATTCGTGCTCGCGCTTACGATATAACGGTCTGTGAAAATTGAACGCGCGACCGCCCCATTTCGACTTTAACATATGATTTTCATGTGTCCTACTGAAAATGTCAAACCCTGAACGCCGGAACGCTCCGTTGCGATATGGGTATTAATGATGAAGGTGATGATGAACGTAAGTGAAATCGGTAAGTTTCATCAAAATATCTTAAGAGGTTCTACGACTTTTTCATTTTTCATACATTGGTGATGGCTTGAACAAAATCGGTCCAGTAGTGGTTTATTTAGAGACATGAGGCTTATAAAGGATGCATGGGGTGAGGTATACGGCTATAGGACCTAAAATCTTCATACAATCAAATTTATACCGTCGCCGAACAAAAAAAAAAACCAAAGTAAGTATATCGATTCCATACGCCACAAGATTAAAGTTCAGCTTAGATTCGCAAATTAACACACTGTGCGTCGATGTTGAGTGTTCGTTCTTCAGGAACTCATGTAAATCATCACGTTTTCTCTGGGTCACCGCTAGACTCAATTTAATCTCAATACAAGCAAAAGTCTTATTGATTGGTCGCTGCGTTATGTCAGTAGTCCATATCACCGTCGTCAAGTTAACAGCTAAAAGGATTTCTGAGAGATATTTCCTCTAGCGATTGCCTGTGAGTTGTTATGAATATTGAAGGCCATCAGACTCTGATTTTTAGCGGGTTTGTCAGAATTGGACATGACTGTGTCTACTCATTGCCTGGCGATCTGCAGAAATAAGAAGCAATCGAGGAAATCTATGACGGTGATGGCAACGGAGAGAGGTGGTAATGTTCGAGACAGACTCAGGCAAAGCACCTGGAGAGGATTTGGTTGGGTGAATGGACCAGCCCCTACTGAGAGACAAGGTCCCTTTTTTCACCCTAAAGTGAATGGTGATAGGCTCGTGATGATGCTGTGAACGCCGCCGTTAACAAGTCATCGTTTAGAATTCAACTCCGATTATTTCTCGGTTCGTAGGTGTTTCGACAAGAGCAAACCACATCCTCTACCGAAAGTCCTCAGTTTCTAGATTTCACCACTTGGAGGTAAGATTAAGAGTTCATTGACAGCGGCTAAGTGCAGACTCTTTGCTTCTTGTTTGATACCCTTTGTTATTTCGAGTTGCTTTTTAATCACCGCCAGCTGCTGGTCGCGGTCCTTCCGATCCTCCTTTGCCACCACCAGTGGCTCAATGCAAAGTCTGTTTTTCGAACACATTCCATTCCCCATCGACGGGTGTTCATTGCAAAGGATACTCGTACAGCACCCTAAGGCTAGGTGCTTAGCGCAAGTAAATACATTTCAAAAAGAAACTCCCTTCAAATACTGATCAGTGATTCCCGTGTGTGAGGACCAGCGAAAAAAAAGCAGCTTCATTCCACTACGAAAATAGAAGCGCCACACCTCCATCCACCCACACCCCCACCGCCGGCTTAACCATGCACAAGCAAACGTTTTGTTTCGATCGAAATTAAAGTTAAATACAACCGGGAATGGAAATGGACGGGTTCATTGGTTCCATGTTTCATTTGCTATCATCACATGTCATTGTTATCGTCCTTCACGTTCTCTCTCCCTCTCATTCCTTGTCGCCGTCGTGCTGGTGCTGCTGGATGTCATCGTCGTCGTCGTTGTCGTCGTCGTCGACATCTAGCTGACTCATTGAACCTTAGCAAATAATGAAAAGTAGTCCTTGTACTACACTACTGCACAATTGGACTGTTTCCTTTTTGTCAAGTTGCCCAGCCACCCATTCACATCCTCGCCTCCCGCCACCCGTGTCCCTTGACACTGCCGACAAGAGTCTTTCACATTTAATTCATTGGAACTTCATCGACTAAAAGTTACCAATAACATTTAACTTTCAATTGTAATTTCAATCGGCCTCGGGCCATGGAAACTCATTTTCCTAGAGCTTTTGAGAGTGTGTGCGCCGAAAAGTATGCGGACGGGGGTGGGTGGTGTGGTGGTGATTTATAAATATACACACATTATGTGATGGTAGGTTCCAGCTGAAGCGACCATGAGTTAACATCTTGATGGAACACAGACATCTAGCCAGCCAGCCCTCTCCTTCGTTCCTTGTTTCATTTCTTTTTTTCGGTTCGGTTTGCTCTGTGGATTGATATGTTGTGTTTCTCGGTTTTTTGCGCCTTCCTTTGGGATACCCTTTACATGCCGGAGGGCACAGGGAGCGATATTTAAATGCGAGCGATTACTGAGAGGGGGTGAGTACAATGATCTCTCTGATGGTCAGGAATGGGTGGACTTTAAGGGATTATCGAAGTTCAAACGGAATTGTGTCCCACTTTGGGGGCGGGGGGGGGGGACCCTTGTAATGGCACACATTTACTGCTGATGTCGATGAGCGGTGTTCATGCGTCGCTTGACGGTAAGTTGCTTCAGTTGATGGCTGAACAAGGTGGTTGATGTAGAGGTGCCGTCAACTGACTTCAAATGCACAAATGAAAATCAAGGAGTTACAAGTGTAAGCCCACCATGGTTTGGCCGAGCTGTCAAAGTTGAGCTGTCGTCAAAACATTCTGTAATGTTGGCCATTTCGTCAAGCATTCATTTTACTCTAACGCTAACATTTTTTAAACGTCCTTTCCGCAATTCCTTCTGACTTGTAAATATTCTATTTCGTCATCATGACTTGACAATGTGCCGGCACTTCGTCCCACCGTGGAAAGATTTGAGTAAAATCACACCCTTTAGGACCTTAGCCACCAGTCAGTCATACAGAGTTTCCGCTCCATCGTAAACCCGGAAATTCCGATTGCGTCTATACCCATAGATACAGACCTCACTCTACCTAAACTCCTCTTCGAGGAGAATTTCTCAACCAGCCTACCGCCCAGATCTTACTGGGAGTCTGAACACCAGACGCTGGAAGGTCCACTGCGAATCTTCGCAGATGGATCGAAGATTGATGCATGTGTGGGTGCTGGTGTCTATTCCAAGGATCTAAATTTCCAGCTATCTTTTCGACTACCTAATCACTGTAGCGTCTTTAGGGCTGAAACTATAGCGATTAAGGAAGACCTGTCCTGGCTGAAAAACAATGTAATATCGCGCACAGATATCGTCATCTGTTCCGATAGCCAGGCAGCGATCAAATCTCTGATTTCAGTCAATTTTAACTCCCTTAATTGCCGCCTGTCTCTTAACGAGATGGCCAAGTACTTTGACATCCAACGTATTTGGGTGCCGGGACACTGTGACATTCCAGAGAATTGCGAAGCGGACGAGCTCGCTAGAAAGGGCACAAACTACGTGCTCATTCCGGGTGGAAACCCACGCTCCATGCCTATCGCTACTATCAAACATCTGCTAAAGCTTGAAACGCTTGTTCAAACAAAAAGCGGATGGACATCTGGCAAAGGATGCCTCATTACCAAACAACTATGGCCTATGATCGATTCCAAGCGATCGTCTAGCTTATTCAGACTAAGCAAGCCAAACCTCAGATCTCTTATTGGCGTTTTAACAGGGCATTGTGCCATCGGCACTCACGCCTCTAGACTAGGCCTTCCCTATAATGATTACTGTAGAAGCTGCATGGACGAGGATGAGGAAGAAACCATCGAATACTTGCTATGTAATTGCAATGCTCTCTCATCCCGTAGATTCAGACTTCTGGGGCCCATTTCTTTGTTAATCTGGCTGAACTGAGCAGCATTAGAATCAGCCCTATTCTTCGCTTTATCAAAAGCATAAATAGGTATGCGGAATGGGTAGCCTAAGATCCGCGTGGTAACACAATGGGCCTATGTTTGGCCTAAGTGTGTCTTCTGTCCGTATGCGCGTCAGTCACCCACCTCAACCTAACCTACCTAAACTAACTAACCTGCGGGGCTACGTCTGTATAAGATTGGGCTGACGGAAGAATTGAAGTCGGAATAATGTATACAACGCCCTTAGCTCAGGACTTGCTGACCGGACATCCGGATAATGGCCAAAAAATCGTCTTATAGGACGGGGCAGCTCAGTATTTCCCCTAGTGGACTGAATTATATTTCTTACTTATAATGCTTAGATTAAGTTAGGTTATGTAGGGGGGCTGCTAGTGCGTTCACCAGCACACTTACACCGAATTGGCCCATTGTGATACCCACAATCAGACTACAACCACTGATTGACCACGCCAGTGACAGTGCCGCTAATTTGATCCCAACGGCAAATGGTGACTGGACTAGATTTGAAAACCAGATAAATGCGTATTAACTTTGCTTTCACTGGGATTCGAAACGGGGACCCCGCTAACCAGGGGCAGGCACTCTACCAACTGCTCCATCCAGTCGCTAATTACTTATAATTCTTGGAACTTGTTTAAATGTTTGACTTTAATCCTGTGAATCTACCCCTTTCCTAAATTAAGATACACTCCTCAACCTTACCTTAGCTCCTATTCAAAGATGAGCGTGTATCTGTATCACAGAGGCATGATCCACTCCCTCAGCCGCCAGGGGCAGGCACTCTACCTACAGCTTCTTCCCACGGACATCTGTGGGACGCTGGTAGTCACCAAGGCAGCGTTAAGGCTACGGGAGTGCAACAGCTGGAGCAGTTCATATAGCTTATGGTCATACAGAGATAATCAGAAATGCGAGACTACCAACGCATACAGATTATACAACACCCGCTTTAGACCTCGAGTTTGGGTTCAAAACACTTATCCTAGACACTCATCCTCTAGGTTACCTGGAGATCTACTCAGATCGCTCAAAAACAGACGAGGGCACCGGACTAGGAGTTTTGGCGGCATCGCCGGGCATATATTATTCCCTGTCCCGTCCACTGCCCAATCATTGTAGTGTATTCCAGGCAGAAGTTAAAGCCATCCAAGAGGCTGACCACTTACTGTAGATGAACCCGATGTTGGTTGGATAATGTAGAGCGAATTAAAAAAAACCGAGCGCTCCGGCCAGGAAAGTCTTCGACTTCAAAACCGAGGGCCAAAGCGGTGAAGGACTACGCTTCCGGTGGGGCACGTAGGGCGACGCTGAAAGTGCGTAGCTGGTAGCAACTAGCATAAGACCGTGTTAGATGGAGATTCATGTTGCTTTGGGCCCAGGTCGACCCCAGACTGTTAAGCTGTTAAGAGATGAAGAAGACAGTTAGGCGTTGGAGGGTGGATCAGACAGATATGCTGATCGAAATGTACAAGAGCAACTACAGCTCAAGGAAGTGTTATAAACTAGAGTTGAGAGAAAAATCACTAACGGCTACTTGTTCGCACTGATTGACAGGAAACCATTTACACACCTTTTCTGCACGTGTGGCGCCTTTCTCACTCATACTTCAGAAATGGATAAAAGCTACGGAGGCGATTACACGACTGGACTTCGCAGTTGGTAGAATGGTTGCCCCTGGTTAGCGGGTTCCCCGTTTCGAATCCCAGTGAAAGCAAAGTTAATACGCATTTATCTGGTTTTTAAATCTGGTCCAGTCACCATTAACCGTTGGGATCAAATTAACGACACTGTCACTGGAGTGGTCAATCAGTGGTAGTAGTCTGATTCTGGGTATTACAATGGGCCAATATGGTCTAAGTGTGCTGGTGAACGCACTAGCAGCCCCCCTACATAACCAAACCTAACCCTACGGAGACGATTACGCGAAACGGACACAGAAACGACGGCTGAGACGATCAGCAAGAGGAAACCATCATTAGCCACCTCCTTTGCTTTTGTTGCGCCACCTTCGACCCGTATGCTCCAACAGCAGGTGTATGTTGACTCTAAGTGTGTCCGCCCTTTGCAAATGTCAACCACACATCCGAGGCATAATCTTCAAAACGTTCTTCTAAACACTAGCACATCTCGCGGCATTTTATTTTCATTAAAGGGCACGTTCGGCAAACGCCTCGAACACAAATGCCCACTTGCCGCACATGCCAGTGAGCACGCTCAATCGAAATGCAAACGACTCGCATAGAAAATAACCACTCAATTTCGGAGCAATTGGGCATTGTTTCGCCTAACCAATGACCAATTGACAGCAATAACTTTGCAATAAAATTGTAGTTTAACATTGGCAGCGCCCCGGGGTTCTAATAAATTTTTCTCATCGAATTTTCCAATTTATTTGCCACAACTGCGTTGTTCACTTCTTGGTTTTTGATGTTTGATGTGCAAAATGGAACGGGATGTTGTACGGTTATTTATTGAGCGTGTGGTTGGTGGATAATTGAAGGATTCAAAGGAGTATTAGAGTGACTTTCGAGATCATTAGGATTGACGGATCTAAGTGCTGGAAGGATCATGTCAATAATGCTCAAAGGTAGACATATCGATGCTATGGAAAAAAGCTTGTGCTTTTTAGTTCAGTCTAGAGAGCGCTCAATTGAGTTCAAATCGGTTTAGTGAACTAGTTCGTTCTTCTCTTTACTTATTTTAGTTCAATGTAAGTCAGTGCTCAGGAAATTCAATTTTGTGAGATTTCTATGAATTCTTTGTTGAAGTAAAATGAAGTGAAACAACTCACATAATACAAACAAATTAAATGCGCATTGAT
Source organism: Eristalis intricaria (assembly GCA_964034865.1). Classification (NCBI taxonomy): domain Eukaryota; kingdom Metazoa; phylum Arthropoda; class Insecta; order Diptera; family Syrphidae; genus Eristalis; species Eristalis intricaria. The sequence goes on from OZ035877.1 coordinate 67,079,248, forward strand.
TAAAAATATGAGTTCCAGGACACATGTCCATTTTATGCTGTATTTCTTCTTTGAACATATCCGCGGAGTATGTATGGAGTACGATTGGACAATCCTCCCGTCAATATCTCGCTCACTGATGAACTACATGCATAAACACATGTGAACTATGTATGCGAAATTCGCCTTGTTGAATACAGGGGCGGAAATATTCGTGCACACTTATTTTTTAAAATTCCCTTCACATACAAGTTAAACAAATGTCATCATTAGTTTTTTTTAAAAATATTTTTTATTTTCTTTTGAGGAAATCTCCGATACTAACTTAAGACTAAGAATAAAATTACTATATTAAACTTTGCTTTGCTGTTCTTCCCGCGACGGAGACCCGATGATGGTGGTGTTAACTTACATCCTGCAACATCCAATGCTTCCTTTCGCTACGTGATGGAATCTAGAAGATGCAATGCAGCATGCGTCCGTTCGAATGATAATAAATCATTCTCCAGTGTTTGCACTTGTTTCGCGTTAACTTACACCATTGACAACGCAACGATGTTGGACTGTCGTAGTTGCCGTAGTTAAAAAAAAAAACCCTGATCCTGATGCGGAAAAAAAAAACACCCACAGGAATGGAGATAATCTTCTGTTTGAACGGAAGATCTTACGAATGTGCACCCGTCTCAACAGAGACTATTCGACACTGAAGTTCTGCCCGATCAGAAGGATCTAAGAAGATCTTACCAATACACAAATTCATCTTTCAACCGATCCCACACCCTGGACTTGTTGATCTTTTCAATGCTGACTCCACGCAGTTCTACAAAACAAACTACATGACACTACAGAGGCTAATCCCCTCTGTAAGCATTTTTTTCTTACCCCCTTTTCAGCACTCTCTATAGCAGAGGCTATGAAAGCTTGTTCAATTGCTGCAATGGATGCTGACTCCCTTGCATCTAGAGAATACAGAATGTGCAAACAAAACGATCATGGGAATGGCAAAAGAAGGAATAGGAAGGGACAGGTGCACTACGTCGAGGTAGTTCGATGCACTAGTCAAAATGCTACCAAATGCTCTTGTGTTAAAAAATAAACGGTAGGCGAGACGATAGTGATGGTCTTAAATGAAGCAAATCATCGACGATATCATTGAAGTAAATCGAAAGGACGATAGTCGTCTAAAAAGGTAAGCTATGAGAGCCCAGGAGCAAGGGACATTGGACCACGGACAAAGTACTTCGATCCAATGGGTAAACGCAGCACCATCTTTCAAGCAGAAGTCTATACCAAAGACAGAGGCGTTCAAATCAATCTTGACAGGAAATACACCAACACCGAAATAGAAATAATGCCAAATAGCAAATAGTGCCGCTATCTTGGCAGTAGACTCTAACATCATAAAATCCAAGCTTCCGTGGGAATGCCTACAAAAGTTTAAAGAGTTGAGCAGGAGAAGCAGAGTATAAATTTGCTGGATACCTGGGCTATCATCGCGTACACTTTTAAGACGATCGCCGTTCAAACGATTGTATTAAACGACGTTGCAAAAAGTTTGCTTCGTGTAACACTACAATCGAATCATCCAGTCGTGTCGTCAATAGTTCAAATAGTAGGCAGTTTGAGAACGTTAAATTTCATATAGAAAACGGTATTTATGCTGTCACTTTAAAAAATTCGTGGATGATTCGCCTATTCATTTGAAATCCAAATTCGAAAATATGTAATTAATTGATTTATTAATTAACACACTATTTCAGCAACAAAATGGCAAATGGAAGTTCTAATTCATTACATGGACGAGATTCCCGAAATGGGAGAAAATTACATGCCATGAACCACACAACCACACAGTCTATTAACAAGCTGTGGGCAGATTTGACTCAGAAACTGAATGCTATTGGGCTACCCAATAAGTCTGTACCTGCTTGGAGGAAAGCAAGTGCATAATATGAACATCACAAGTTCAATATCGAGCAAGAAAGAAATGCAGCCAAAATTTGATTTCATTAAAAAAACAAAGGGTGGGCCATCTGGTCTAATTCCAATATCCGAGCTGGAGGAAAAAGGTAATTCAGATGGCTTCCCTTCGTAGTGCTGTGATAGGTAGCAGTTCGAATTGCTATGGTGCGGTCGAAGTGCACGAAGAGTCGAACAGGGCGAACTGTGAGACGGATGAAGATGCGAACCAACCATTGGTAGCCACCTCCAGCCAGGACCTCTAAGTTAGCACTAAGTCCAAGGAATATATGTTGACCGTGGGCCGCTCCTTGGGTTCCAGCACTAGTACAAACGCCACTTTTGATAAGCGAAAAGGTTGAATAAAACTAAAATGTAAAATACAATTAAGCAAGTTTCTTGTTTAAAAATAACCGTCCCTTGCTTTCGCTATAGTTCAACAGAATTTTCACTTCCTTCGTCATCGAAAAACAACACATTGTAGTGCCGACGCATTTCTTTTCGATTTTTATTAAAAACTTCAAAAACAAAACTAAACAAAAACCAACCACAAGTGACAGTTCAATAAGTTATACGAAGCAATAGTGAATCGTCAACAACGACGTAGACTAGACGATTTAATTTTAACGAATTAATTTTAGCGTTACACGAAGTAAGGCAATCGTCGAAGCGACTTCGTCAGACTATCTTCGTCTTACTTGATGACACCCCTGGCCATACAGGGATAGATGGCAATGAAATGGCCGATTTTCTAGCTAGGAAAGGAGTATGTAGGAGAATTCGTGAAGAACAACGCTCATGGCATGAAGCAGGCCAAGAAACTCTTGAATCAACATAACCGAAAGAGGTTTTAGAGAGCTAACAGGCTTCCTAACAGGGCACAGCGAACTAAGGAAGCACTTAAAGAAACTAAGAGTATCAGAAGAAGGTCTCAGCGGACTCTGTGGATCTCTTTTTACTGAACACTTCAACTGAACTAAACCCCTTAACTTAACTGACCGAACGCTTTTACTCAACTGGGGGCCAACTATGTAACTCGATTCTACAAAATTATTGTTCGAATTCGAAAAGTCAGTACCATTTGTATTTAAATAGTCAATTTTATTCAGCGATAGTCGAAATAATCAAGTACTGCCAAGTTTTGTTTAGTTTCCTTTTCGCTTATCTAGTACCATGTAATCCGAAAATAAATGTCAAAATCAACTAAATTTGAAAAAAAAAATTGTTCGACATCAAATGTGTCTCCAAAATGTAAGTAATATTAATCTGCATGTTAAACAAGATCTGAAATAAGTAATAATAATGTGGTTTATAAAGGGGATCAACAAAAACAGCTAACACAAAGGTCTCTCAATTTGAAATCGCTGTAGAACATATGTGCAAACATCCGGACCTATCAAAAGGGTATTTGAAGTCAACAGAAGCGAGACAAAAATCGAATAATTTATGGAGAAACTTGGCGAATGATTTGAACGCCGATGGACCACCTCAACGCGATGTAGCTGGTTGGAAAGAGGTGCAATGAAAAGCAAAAAGAATTTATTCAATCCAATCAAGTTTGGGCTGATTTCAAGGTTCATACAAAATCAAAACTGGGGAAAAATAAACAGGCATTATCCGGAACTGGTGGCGGTCCATCAAAATATTGCTCCCTTACACCACTGGAAGTAAAGGTTTCAGAGTTATTGAACCTAAGACAAGCCGTGGATGGAACGATGGGCTCCTTGAATTTCGGAATCAATAACTCATCATCCATAAATGACCACAATTCAGATCAAGACATGACCGAAGATTTGTTTGGCGGTGAAGAAAATCATTCAAACATAAGCGCTTTCCAAACTGAAGAAAAAGAAAACTGTCCTCAGCACAGATCAACACCAAAAAAACAGCAAGTGTCGCTCCTAGAATGGCAATATGCTATATACATATATATATAATATATAACAATATACATAGCAAGAATCCATAACGACTTGTTTGCGCTCTCGAACGACGATTTCATCTTTCTGAACTCAGACTCCAAATGTGCGAGTCATGAGATGAACCTCCATATCGACCATTGACGGATCGGATATACATTCCACCAACACATATCCAACAGAGGGTTTTTAGAGAGAAAACATAAATTTTTATTGTTTCAAGTTTCATTTAAACTTACCACCATTGCATTGATGCTGTGTTTAAGCTTCCTATTCAAAAATAGGTGTTCACCGATAGGTGGTCGAATTATTTGTATATGAGTGCCATCCACCGCACCAATAACGCCTGGAATTCTGGATTTGTCCCAAAAGTTTCTGTTCGTTTCTTCCTCTGTCATAAGGAAGTTAATGTGTTTTGGACAGAGTATCTTTTCTAAAGCACTCACCACTTCAGCAACAACTTTCGATACCGTCTGTTGAGCAAGGCCCGCATGTCTGTTTCCACCAATCTGATTCTGTTAACTTCCTGTTGCCAGGAAGCTTAATGTCGCTGCGACCTTTATAATGTTGGCGACAGAGGTTTGTTTTCGCGGAGAATTTAGTTCGGTGGATATACTATTTAGTACGTATATAAACGACTCTTTGGATAGACGATAATTTTTAAGAAAACTGAAAATAAAATAAATACTTTAGGATAATAATGAAATCACATTTTGTGGGAGAAACCTTTTTCTGTTGAGCTCCAAAATATTTGAGCTGTCCCTGATTCGCCTCCGTTCAATTTTTCCTTTCCGCTCCGTAATTTCTTCATGGTAAAACCACAATGCAGCATTATCCATATTGAGCACAAATCTCTAAGATCAAATCACCAACAAATTTGTAATTATACTTAATAAATTTCTTTAGAATAATTTTTTAGTTTGACATGTATTCTGTCCAATTTAAAACGATACTCGATCGAAAGTAGGAAATTTTGCACAAAATACTTGGGATAACCGGCATTCGATTCTACTTTCATACATGGTACCAATGCAGTGTAGAATCGGAAACAACTTTCGAATAGAAACAGGCTGGAATAGAAACAGAAACAGAATTAGAATCGAGTTACATAGTCGGCCCCCTGAATTTGCTTCGGCCGACTCGCGGCCGCGCCTTTGTTAATACCATGGCTATAGAATTTTGCTCTGAATTTTATGTAGCTTACATTCAAAGTGTTATCTACTTTTAGGCGTAAATAGATCCATATGGTTTTAGTGGTTCGCGTGCCCGGAATCGAACCATCCACCTTAAACACACGCTACACCGTGCGTCGCCTAATAGTCCAGTAACCAAAAATAAAAGTGACTGATTACCAAAGTTTAGGTAAATGCACAAATTACCAACCACAAACCAGATAACCAATAAACCTCAATTTACATCCCACCATAAAGTCGATCGCTCACTTGCAGCACCAGAATTGTTCTAATTTGTCCAAGGAAGCAAATCACACACAAACAAACCGCCAGTGAAGAGCAAAACAGACGCAGATCCATTCGTTGTAAATAAACCAAAAAGAGGGCATATCACAAATTCAAAATGCCAAAACTGCCCCTCAATCAAACAGTCCGCTGCCATTACCCGGCTTAATATAGTGCCACCATTACAAATGCCTGTACGCGGCCAAGACCACGAGCACACCTCCAGTCCATCACAAATATTATCCGATATGCACACGTTGCATCGGATATAGCCGGTGCCAAGCGCAGCACCGTTCACGGCAAACAAAATATATAGAAAACACAACACCAACAACAACAAAAACAAAATACATCCAAAAGTAATAATGCGATGAGGCGCCCGCGGCACAGTCGATTTTCACGGCCTGGCACCGCACTCAATAAGCCTGGTTGATATTTGCCGCGGAGTACATACTACTCTGGTCGTCGTTTCTGCTGTTGCCGCCACCGCCGCTGCTGCTGCTGCTGTTGTTGATGCCATTCCCGCCCTCGGTCCTGTTCGATATAGGGAATGAGAGGGAGACCGAGCTCGTGGATAGGGGATTTGGTTTCAGGTGTCAACGATTTTAATAAGCTATCAGCTGGGTTATTGTGTCATTAGTGGGCCGGCCGGCATCGATGCTGGAGTAAAAAATTTACGATACGTCAGCTTTCTTGGACTTGATTGGCACACCAATTTGGCAGGAGTTTATTACGTGATCAGAATTTGATACTCTTCGAGTGGTTTCCTTTGTGAGCTCTGTTTTTTATGTTCGCTTGGCTCGCTTCGGTCGTCTGCTGGCAAGTAATGAGATTGTCCAAAGCGATGACAGCAAATGCGGCGAGTTGTGAAGGATTAAGACGCAATTTGGAATGTGTACACAATGGCAGGAAACACATTCTTAGTCTCGTCAAGGCTTAAGTTTGGCATTCTTAAAAATGGCATTTGTTTCCAAGTGAATAGCCGAAGGTCATTTGATAAGTCAGTGACTTTTTGATTTTGCTGCGCTGTAACTTCAAACGTAACACTGCTGCCGACATTGACACTTTGACACTGCTCCCGTCAACTGCTATCCTTTAGTAGGCTACTGTAAAGTTTTGAGCAGAAATCAAGTACTGTCGCCCTAATCGAACTCAAGGTGATTGGATCAGGTGAAGGATGACGACCCATGAAGCTGCTGCTTTCCATTCCTGACGGTCCTGGGCACGCTGCTTCCAGTCATCAAGACCAAGCTGTCTTGCATCCGCGATTACTTGGTCTTTATACCGGAGATTCGGTCTTCCTCGCCTTCTCGAACCAGGAGGCTCGGATTCGAAGACCCTCTTAGCTGGAGCATTGTTGTCCATGCGCTCGATGTGGCCGAGCCAGTGCAGTCGACGGATCTTTGCCTTCCGGACTTCATCCACATCCTGGTACACCTCGTAGAGTTCGCGGTTACGTTTTCTCCTCCATTCGCCTTCCTCGCAGACGGGACCATTTATCCAAAACATTCTTAGCTTCATGCCCGGTGCCCAAGCGCTCAATATGGCCAATGTAGTTCAATCTACCGACTTGTGCATTCTGGACCACATTCACACCTTGATACAGTTCATAGATTTCGCAATTATGACGTATATTCCATTCCCTTTCCTTGTAAGGAGGACCATACAACGAAGTTAGGATTGAGCACAAGGTGAAGGCGGTCATTTTGGATCGCATTTACTGATAGCTTGTCGTAGTAGACATCAAAGGGGTCTACTAGGCTTTTGTAGTTTACTAACGAAATAGTTCAAAAAATAGTACTAACAAGTGAACTGAATGAACTAGTTCACAAAGTCGTTTTATTTTAGTTCATTTCGTTCAGTAGTTCAACAAAATCAGGTATATGTTACTCCGCACACTTGTAATTCAGTAAGTGAACAAAATCCGGCTAAACTGAACTAAATAGAGCTGTGCTTTTTGTGCAGTATACACATTGGGGCTGTTGTGTAGCAGAGGCACATAGTGCATCAATGCATCGGGGGTGGTGTATGTCAAGGCAATTTTAAAAATGTATGTTCACCGCCGAAAGCTAGACGATAAGCAGAACTGCGGAGCGGATTCTTGGTGCCTTCGGAAGAAAAAGTCTGGCCTCGTCTACGAGAAAGGCGAATGGAGGAGAAGACACAACCGAGAACTCTACGAGCTGTACAAGGATGTGGATGTAGTCGGGAAGGCAAAGATCCGTCGACTGCACTGGCTCGGCCACAACGATCACATGGACAACGATGCTCCAGCTAAGAGGGCCTCCGAGCCTCCTAGTTCGAAAGGAGAGGAAGACCGAATCTCCGGTATAAAGACCAAGTAATCGCGGATGCAAATATGCTTGGTCTTGATGACTGGAAGCAGCGTACCAGGACTCTCAGGAATGAAAAGCAGCTAATGTTGATGCTCGGACCCTGCATGGGTCGTCAGCCTGATAAGTAAGTAAGTATGTATACATTTTTGCTCACATTTCTAAACTATCACCAAAAATCCGAACTTGGCAAATTCTGAGAATTCGTTCACATGGAATTTTCGTCTATTAGCGGATATGTACCTACGGGTACTTTCAGTCGTGGATTTAGATATCGTCTCCTTAAGTAAAATAAAAAGGTCTTAATTTAAAATTTGTAAATTCGCGATATTATCTGAAAGTCGATTATTTTTGAAAATTTGGACTTTCTGGTCAGGTGAGCTGCAGAGTTTTTGAGTAATTTGTGATAACAGTAAAGCTTACATTTTGAAATCGATGAACACATGTGGAACTTGAATTTCATTTCCATTCCACACAGTGTCGCAAGCAGATCGTGTCCAGCGGGGACAATGTCAGGGAAGCCCTCCTGCGCGGGCTTAAAAATGACCAGGACCAAATTCAAATACACTCTTGCGAAATGTAGAAGCTCTCACCGGGCGCATAAAAGCTTAGTTACGACACTGATTCCGCTTACACTTCATGTGCTCCTCTAAGCACACTCCGCGGGCGTGAAACAGTGCATTGGTTCAATTCCCGACAAGACACAACTGAATGAATTATTGAATTGAATTGAATTTATTTGTTTTAATCCCTTGACGTCGTTGTTGGACAGATTTTTTTTCGTTTTGTAAAATGCTTGCGGCTACCACTTGCACTTGACTAGCTTTATTTCGAAATACATTTGACAAGTTTTAAATACAAAAAATAACCCCTCGTTCAAACTAACGGTATTGACTAAATAAAAAATAAACAGAATTGTTGTTAATACTCTTAAGCTTTATTTTCAACACTCAAAAGCACAAGCTAAAATTAAATTCTTACATTTTGATATCGCCGCCAGAACGCCGCCGCACGACTCAGGCGCATTAAAATATTTGAAATTGAAAAATCAGTCTCTGAGGCATGTTGTAGGTGATTAAGGGTTAAAGACATTTGAGAATAAGATTGTTTATTAAATTACTTCCCTTAAAGATTAAAAGTTCCCCCCTACACGCATGTGTATAGGTATACCATGTAATTGAGAAAAATGAAGCAGCGGATGTATGAAAGGGAGTGGATGTATAGAAGGCTTTCCAAGGAACACAAGCCCTCCAGTTCTGCTTACATCTGTGAGTGGATGTCTTCCAGGAATACTGAATACCATACATTCCTGACTTTGCATCTGAGCTGACGTAGTTTCGCTTACAAGTTTTTCAGTATTTTTGGACTTTGAGTCCCATGTTATCGATCACATGTGGAAGGACAATTGGTTTCCTTGGAAATTCGATTGTTTCTACGAAGTTGCAATAAACTGTGCACAGTTCTCCAGAGTTTGTACATTCGATGTGACCCACTGCACTGGAAACTCTGAAAACTCTTCTGTGCATTCGTTACATATATTGGCTAAAAGTCCACTTAACTGAGAATTAAATTGGACTTTGTTGACATGAGTTGAATGATATGAGCCTCCCCCCAACAATGACATTGCTTTTGTTATGGTTCCCTGATTATTGGGTACTTCATCCGAAATTTCTTGATTTCGACCAGAAGCAATTTCCATTCGCTCCGTATCTCTGCCTTGTCCCTCTGGCCATTTATCCCCGCGGGCTTCACTCGCGTGTCTACAGCCAACCAGCAAATTACGTACAATGTATTCGCCCCGTTCAAGGTATAACCACACTCCCCGCCGCGCCGGCCGTGTTGCTGACAAGGTTACCAGTGGTCGTCCATTTGCCTGTCCATTCCGCAGATACCGATACCGGCGATGGCAGCGATGTCCCAAAGACGACTATTGACAATTCCCATAAAATAATGAAATTGTATAAGCAGCTAAGAGCAGTGAAATAATTGCTGCCGGAGCTCGTCCCACAACTACGCAGCGCATGCAAACTCTAGAATAGTGTGAGCCCAAACAAGCAGGCAGTCAACTCCAGCTAGATTCATCTTCGTCTTTCCACGAATCGAATACCTACTCCTCTGTGCACCCACTGAAAACTCCTCGGGCGCACTTCATTGATGTATCCTGGGGCGACGTACCAGTATCTAGTTGAGTATACCCCCATCGCTCGATATCTATTAAACCTACCAAAGACAAAGTGAACATACAAACGCACACACCCATGCAAACACACACACACACACAGGCAGACAGACAGAACTCCTTGAAGACAGCCTTGGGGGCCAAGATTCGAAATTGCGAAACGAGAATAAGAACCGGTATCACGCACTGAGTAGATGTGGCGCACTGGGAATTCCAGATGGGGCAGACGAGACCCACACAGACAAAGAGAGAGAAGGAGAGAGTGGGAGAGAGAGAGAGAGAGAGAGACTGAGAGAATGAGCCGATACCAGCCTTGAGGCGGTTCTCTAATGTTTCTTCCCATTTCGGCCGAGGGCCATCTAACTGCTGGCATCCTGTTTTACATTTAAATGATAAAACCGTTTGCCTTTGCCCAACACACAGGCACACAGAAGCCGAAAGCAGACCGACGACGACGACGCGACGACGAGTGGGTCGTGGGCGGGGGAGGACGAGGGGTTGAGTGTGCGAGCCAGAGACTGGAAGGTTTTTAGCATAGTAGATATCTCTAGCAACATCATCTCGTGTCGAGATACAATCACAGAATAACGCCAAAAGGTATTTCTGCTCCCAAACGAAATCCATGTCGGGTAATTAAAATTCCTAACCTGCTCACGATGAAACAAAAACCAAAAACAAAAAAAAAAAACTCACAAATTCATACCCCAAGCCCGATGTATCTAAGCAAAATCCTGCCTCGTAGACACTACACTCGGATACATGATTCCACTCGTATGGGAGATGCAATTATAAACAATTTCATTTTCCAGTCGTGCATTCTGACAGTTGTCGGCGTTATCGTTGCCATCATCATCATCGTCGCCACGCGGACGTGGTACATATTCGTCGTCATCGTCATCGTCATCGTCATCATCGACGTTCTAACCTCTTTAGGATGGAATTTAATTGCTCAGATACAATTAAGGATAATTCATAAAAGCGACTTTGAATGGCTCTTTTTCGCGTTTCAAGTGGGCGGCGACGGAGGTATGAAGCGTGCGGCTGGATGACGGGCGTTCGCTATGCCCATGGGTGCGAAATTATGCCAGAGCGCGAGAACTAAATTCCTCGTTAACATGTAAATTGACTTTTAAAGGATGTGATATCGGGCCTTTGATGGTGATTCCCGAGAATGACTGAGTTTCGATGTGAAGAGCTGGCATGCGTGTGGATCCTCTTCATCGTCAAAGCGACGACGACGACGACGTAATTACCATCAACTTTTTGAATTGAATTCAAAGGATCATGCGATGTGACTGTGATGCTGCTGAAAATCTGATTAGGATTGAATGGAGTGTGTGTGTGCGGCTGTGTGTGCCAAAAAGGGGTGTGTGTGCTGTGATTTTGGAATTAGCTGGATGAATTGGTGTGTTGTCAGATGTAATGTAATGGGGTTAGGTGTTTGTTTGCGAGTGTTAACTGAGTTACGCACACGTTCTGTGAAATGGGGTAAAAATGGACTCACTTGGAAATCTGGTGGATTTAATTGGATTATTGGTGCTTTTGAATTGGGACGAAGGTTACAAATCAGAGGCTATGGCAATTTTCAGAACGCCTCTTTCATGCACTCTGTTAGAGGAGTCCCACTAAAGCAGGTGGAAAGTTTAAGTATCTCGGGGTCTTCTTCACGAGTGATGGGAGGAGTAATACTGAACTTTCCTGTAGGATCGGTCAAGCTGGGACAGTTTTGCCACAGCTTGGGAGAGCTGTAATCAGAAAGGCCGAGCTTGGTGTGAAAGCCAAGTTAGCAGGTTTTCAACTCAGTATTTGTTCCAACTCGCACCTATGGTCATGCAATTTGGGTAATGACCGAAAGAATAAGATCGTGAATACAAGCTTGAATTCACGATCTTATTCTTTCGGTCATTACGCAAAATTTCGATTTCTTCGTGCTGTTGTGGGAATTACGCGCCGGAATAGGGTGAGAATCACGACAGTGAGCAAGGAACTCAACGTTGAACAGCTGCTTCTCTGAACGGAAAGAGCTATGCTTCGTTGGTTTGGTCACGTAGCACGAATGATCCAATCCTCACGACTTCCGAGGCGGGTCATCAGTTAGACCCAGGATGACATGGTTGGACCAAGTCCATGAGCTCGCCTGGTTACGCTTGAGCTTAACCCCTAATGAGTCGATGGCGGAGGATCGAGTTGCCAGGAGATCTCTCGTGCGTGGATTAGCCCGCGATCCCTTTAGTGGATCATGCCCGTCAGAAGATGATGATGATGATGGTGTTTATTATTTCGAAGTTACTGGGTGGGATGTGACTTTAATCGGTTAATTTTTTCAACAACAACGAATTGTGTTCTCTTGTGTTCAGACAATGTTCACGTCATGTGATGGACATTTACCCGGTATATACCCAGGATATTGGCCTGTGTTCAGTATTTTCTGTTTGTTTACAATGTCAGCTCTTGGCGAGTATTGTTCTGATTCTCTGTGTGTCGCAACAGTCACAGTGAATATGCTGTGTGAGCTGTATTAGCTGTGATTTTTTGCAAGCGTATATACGCTTAAATTATAAGTGCACAAAAAAACGATCTTCGGCGCTTAATAATTCATCAATTATGACAGTGAGAGGGCTTAAGGTGATAGTTGATCGTTAAAGGGCACAATCGTCGGCTTGCGATTGCGCAGCGTGACCATCACTTTAAAAGCAAAAACACTTATTATAAATTAATTATAAAATAAAAACAATTTTCCTTAGATGAAAAGAAACGATTACGAAACCTAAATGGAATGTATAGCAGAGACACTCTGGGTATACCAAAAGTTGCATACTCATGGATGCAAAAACATTTAAAAATTATCTAATACATCAACCACATCTTCAAACGTAAGCCACATACAGCAACCTAAACAATGAATGATTAAATTCAGGAATTAACACACAGAAAAGAATGACCTGAAGCATTATTTTCATCCGCGCTTATTTCATAAGCGGCGATAGATGATAGATGATAAGTCGCTTAAGCAGATATAGGATTTGTTGTCAGAGTATTCTACATGCAAACAGAAACTTAAGCGTATATACGTTTGCAAAAAAAACACAGCTATTATATTTGGTTTTGCGTTTTTTGATATACAGTGGACTCGCCCTAAGTCGAACTCTCCTTAAGTCGAAACTCTCCCTTACTCGAACTTTTTCGCCATATTTAACATACATTTCCCTCAACTTTCCATACAAAAACCTCTCTCTAAGTCAAACTGTCTCTAACTCGAACAAATTTTGGTATCCCGTGACAATTCGACTTATCCACTGTATGTAACTATTAGACTACTAAGTTTAATTCAACCAGCTTTTCATCAGCAGACCTTTAATTTGGTTATCATTTTTTAGCAATGTTTTTCGTGGTGGACGATATGGCATTTGATATTTTGATGGCTGTAGGGCATTGAAAATTACTTCAGAAATAAAATAAAACCAAAAATACACAAACTAAAAATATAAAAGTATCACGGTCTTATAATTCGGCACCATTTTGTAGGTCGATAGGGTTTCTCCTTCTTTTTCTGGTGGCGCAACAGTCCTGGGTGGACCTGGGCCTCAACCAGTAAGCCTCTCCAGCCGGCACGATCTTTAGCCAGCTGTCTCCAACTGCGCACGCCAAGTTGATTGAGGTCCTTCTCCACCTGGGTGCGCCATCAGTTCCGTGGGCGTCCTCTGTTGCGTTGTCCCACGCGTTCGGAGTCGAAGACTCTTCGGGCTGGAGCAGTGTTGTCTATGCGCTCTACTATGTTGACGTTTTGGCCAAGTCGTCGATGTTGTGTGTCCTTTCTGGATGACAGCATATACTTCGTTTTACTCTCGTTCACCGATAAACCCATTTTGGCCGCCTTTGCCTCAACACCAGCAAACGCTTCATTGACTTCCATGTCGTTTTTTCTTCACCAAATAGAGCAATTCGGTTTAAGACCGATATAGCACCTAGAGCTAGAGCTTACAGATAAGCGTAAAACTGTAAGAGAATCTGTAAGCGATAAAACTTCATGCATATTTATTGCTGAAGCTGATGATGCTGATAAATTTCCAATAATCTCTTGATCTGTAGGGTCATTGGCAGTCAGAACTTGACTATCTATATCAATGTTAGTCTCCCAGTTGCAGTAGTTTTGCTCATTCGACAAAATTTTGGCGAGTTTTGCAAAAGGCAAGCTATACAGACCATCATCAGTATCCTCTTTAACTGCAGATGGTTCACAGAAGCCTGCTGTTGTTATCATTTCTATTGCGTCTGTTTCGCCAGGTTGTTAAAAAATAAATAAAGAAATAGTTGAAAAATTGATAAAAATGAAAAAACCATTGTGAACTAACCAACTATTGCATTTAAATCAAATGGTCTAAATTTTAAACTTCGCACCTAAGCGGCCATATTTATTTTAGCTTAACCAATTTAAAGCGAATATTATGTTACAAACCCAAATGAACAGCAATAAAAAGACACTTTTAAACGAATCGTCACGGGATACCAACGTGTTTTTTATTTCGTTTCGTTTTGTTTCCGCCGTACTTATTTTAAATTTAAAAAATTCCGCAGTAAGTAACTTAACTTTTACAACCAAGCTTGTAAAAATGTCAGCGTCTAACAGGCTAACGCGGCACTCGGAAGTGTTATTCTGTAGATGATTTATTATTTTTAACATTTTTCGGTAATTCAGCTTCAGACACTTTATAATTCCTTGGTCGATTGGTTTAATAACAGATGTAGTGTTCGGTGGTAAATATCCCAATGCAATGTTTGTCAAATTGTCAATATGTGGATGAGCAGGTCAGTTATCAACAAACAAAAGATTTTTTTATTCTCGCGCTTTAACTCAGAGTTCCACAATCTTAAAGTCTTTTCAAAAAGTTCAGAAGTCACCCGGGCCTTTTTGTTGTCTTCATAATCAGCAGGTAAATATTTTTTATATGTATTCTTAAAGCATCGAGGTTTCTCTGAATTACCGATGATAAGTAATTTCCTTTTCACCCCATCCATACTTGCAGCAACTAACACTGTGATCCTTTTGATAACTTACCACACACGCATTTTTCGCCCTTAGATTTAATGTTCTTGCAGGTGTCTCCACAAGAAAGGAGACCCCTTTGACTGCGCCAACTATAGAGGGATAAGTCTCATGGACATCGCTTACAAGATCTTCTCTGCCGTTTTGTGTACTCGCCTGAAGCCGTTTATAAATAACCTGATAGGTCCTTATCAGTGTGGCTTCAGGCCAGGGAAGTCCACCATCGACCAGATTTTCACACTACGGGAGATCCTGGAAAAGACCCAAGAAATGCAAATCGACACCCACCACATTTTTGTCGATTTCAAGGCCGCATATGACAGCGTGCATAGGAACGAGCTATACAACGCCATGTCTAGTTTTGACATTCCTGCCAAACTCGTCAGGTTGCGCAGGATGACGATGGAGAATTCTCGCTGCTCCATCGAGGTCGGGAACGAACTCACCGAGACCTTCAATGTCAAAAAAGGTTTTAGACAAGAGGACGCACTGTCATGTGATTTCTTTAACATCATCCTGGAAAAGATCGTGCAAGACTCACACGCCAACACTAGAGGCACGATCTTCCAGAAGTCCGTACAACTGTTAGCATAGGCGGACGACATTGACGTCAATGAGGCGTTTGCTGGTGTTGAGGCAAAGGCGGCCAAAATGGGTTTATCGGTGAACGAGGGCAAAACGAAGTATATGCTGTCATCAAGAAAGGACACACAACATCGACGTCTTGGACAGAACGTCACAATGGGCAGCTATAACTTCGAGGTAGTCAAGGACTTCGTCTACCTCGGCTAGCAAGTGAACAGTACGAACAACACCAGTACCGAGATTAAACGCAGAATTACTCTTGCCAATCGCTGTTTCTTTGGGCTCAAGAGGCAATTGAGTAGTAGAGTCCTCTCTCGAAGGACCAAGCTAACATTATATAACACCTTGATCATCCCTGTCCTGCTCTATGGTGCGGAGGCATGGACAATCTCAAAAGCGGATGAGGAAGTCCTTGGTATTTTCGAGAGAAAAGTTCTGCATGCGATCTTTGGTCATGTTTGCGTTGACGGTTTCTGGAGGAGAAGATTCAACCACGAACTGTACGGGCTGTACAGCGACATGAGTCTAGTCAGGCGTCTACGGACCCAACGCCTAAGATGGCTAGGCCATGTAGAGCGTATGGACAACTCAGCTCCGGCCCGAAGACTCTTCGACTCCGAACGCAACAGAGGACGCCCACGGAACTGATGGCGCACCCAGGTGGAGAAGGACCTCAACCAACTTGGAGTGCGACACTGGAGACAGCTGGCGAGAGACCGTTCTAGCTGGAGAGGCTTGTTGGTTGTGGCCCAGGTCCACCCCGGACTGTGGCGCCAAATAAAGAAGGAGAAGCAGGTGTGAGTTTAAAAACAAATCCTGTTTCATTCGCATTATAAATCTCAGAATTATTTTAGCCTGCCCACTGCAGTCACTTTGACAAACACTTGCTGCTTCACCACAAATTTACCGACCACAATGTTATGCCGCAGTCGAAATCGATAGATCCAACTTTCAGAACATTTAAAATCGTTCCTTCCCAGTAAGATGTCAAATTGCTTTTTCTTGCATAATGCGACTGCTCAAAGGGATTTACTTCGCCGCTATTCAATTTGTGGAGGTCTATTAATGGGTAATATAAGGCAGTGGAAAAAGTCTTTTCGTATTTCTAATCAAACTTCAACTCATTCATTACCTTTTGCCATTTTTTCCGCTAGAGACATTATTCCATCAGTGTAAACCTTTTGTGGTTTCTCGGCGAAAACCTGCGACAAGTAATTTTCACAGGCTTCTCTTGAAGCCAACTTTACTCCATTAAGGGAGTTCTGCATTGACCGAAACCAATGGTAGTCCGATGGTGCAAGGTCAGGGCTATATAGTGGATGCATTAAAACTTCCCAGCCAAGCTCTCCCAGTTTTTGCCGAGTCATTAAGGATGTATATGGTCTAGCGTTGTTCTGATGGAAAACTAAGCCCTTTCTGTTGATCAGTTCTGGCCGTTTTTTTTTTCGATTGCTTCATTCAATCTCATCAGTTGTTGGCAGTAAAGTGTGGAATCAATCGTTCGACCAGGTTGAAGCAGCTCATAGTGGATGATTCCTTTCCAATCCCACCAAACACTCCGCATAACCTTTCGAGGCGCCAATCCTGGCTTTGCGACCCTTTGTTGAGCTTCACCACGCTTGCACAATTATCTTGTTCGCACATTATTGCCGTATTTCATCCCCTTTTCGTCTCCTGTTATCATTCGCTTCAGAAATGGTTCAATTTCATTTTTTATCAGCAAAGAATCGCAGATGTTAATTCGGTCCATTATCATAGACAATTCATGTCTGTCTGTCAAACATTGAGCTTCTTGTTTAGGCAGATTTTTTTAAATCTTTCAAAACCGTTTGATGATGAATGTTAAGTTCCTTGGCGATGTCATGGCTGCTTATGTGACGGTCCTGGGCAATCTTTTTCATAATTTCATCGACCAGAGCCAGGTGCTTCTTTCACATCGAAATTTCCAGAACGGAAGCGAGCTAACCATTGTTGTGCTACATGACCTGATACAGGATCATCTCCGCAAACTTCACAAATTTCAGTGGTGGCTTGCGTGGCATTCTTCCCTTTTTTCAACAAAAATTACAAAATATAGCGAATTTCTTCATTATTTTCACTCATTTTTGAACAGCTGTAAATTTTTAAGAATTTACTTAAGCTCTCAATGTCACCTTTCCAACCCCATAAGGGCTGACACAATGTGATTGGTAGCACTGGAGATAGACGACTCCAACGACATCTGTTGACAAAATACGAAAAGACTTTTTCGATCACCTAGTATTTAATGACTTAACTTAATGAGCCGCTCATTCGTTGAATCCTCCGATTCCGAACCGGCTTGCAGTGAATGCGCGATGGTTTCAATTTCGAATCCAAGGTGTATCTCAGCAGCTGGACGGTGCCGTTTTCCATCCATTTCCATTTTATCATCCTTCTGTTTAAATATCAGTATGCCTTACAACTGCTTCAAATTTGCTTCACCTACTTGTGAATTACATGCTGTATTTTGGAGCGAGGTAGGGGATTCGATTCGAATGTGACCATCAAACGTTCTTTCCATTAATTTGCCTGTCCATCAAACCGTCCAAGAAGAAGTAAACGATTTTGAAAAGACCTTTCGCGCTAATCCCTAAACCTTTACCAGCACCCTCTCCCCCATTTGACAGGCCATCTCCACTCACGCCCCCCGTAACACTCGACCAAAAGCAAGCATTACCTTTTCATTCTACTTTTTAATGAAAATAAAAAAGAGTATCTACCAGCAAATTATCAGTTAATTATAAAACTCGAGTATCGAGACAGTAATTAAGGACCCATTTGCCGCCTTTCCAGAGCACACTCGAAGGCCTGTTAAAACCAATAACGACTTGTAATCAACTTTCGGGTCAAAAAGTGCAAAAAGGAAGGGTTTCCTTCTTTTTCCGCAACCAGTCCCCTCGGGCACATCAACTCATTATCAGTGTAACACAAGAAAATTAAAATTTCAAGCGTTCATCTAATACACAACTTCCTTCCCAAGACAGCACCCCTTTCTGTTAAAAGCGACGACGACGCAGACTTGGGCTTGGGGTTTGGACGACCACCAAAATGATGCCACCGCACCACTCACTGTCGCTGTCGCGCTCCTCGCGGGCGACGGCCGGGGTGGGGGCTTGGCAAACCCACTCAAGTCATTAGCAATCTGAATAACTTTTATCTAATTAGCGAAATTTCAACAAAACGTCAAGTGTTATACTTTGGGTTCGATTTCTGAAGCTGATGCTTCACCGTGTATCTTGGGTGAGTAAACACTAAGCAGCCACTCATCCGACGATGAACTCAGACCCTTCCATGCGACGACGGCAGCGGTGATGTTAACAAAGTTTTTCATCCGAAAATTTAAAAGTTTTTTAATAATAAAAATTTTGAAGGCGAATCATCTATCTCTTCCGTGGATCTTTGGCGTCACCCACATTGCCGCCGTCTAGAGGGTCTCGAGGGCCTCGGAAGGGTTGCAAACAATACAGCTTAAGTTTCGCATTCGGATGAATCACAGTGCGGATCGGTGACTGATGGCGGTTGAGATGATTTTTTTGTTTTTTTATTTCTGCAGGATGTGTGTGCGAGTTCCGCCGACGAGCAATGGGAGTCTCGAGATAATCCATAGGAGGTCGCATTCAATTTTTCACCGCCTGTCTCTCCCACTCTTTGCGACGCGGCGTGTCGTCCCTACTAAGCGCTGTGATGATGGATATCAGGCGGCGGTGAAAACTTTTTTGGTTTATTAATTTTCTCCTTCGAAATGGAAATTGAGACAACAGCCTTCGGGGGGTGTTCACTTCTCACAAATAAATAATGAAGGGAAGCGATGATTCTGGTGGTGCTGCCGTTCCTGCTGCCGCGGCGCCGATGCTGCGGTGTGACAAGATGATCCACCAGAGATGACTTCTTGCTGTAAGCGAAATGGCGGAACGTTCTGCGATGCAGTATTTGACAGGTGGGATGGGTGAGCTCGTATTTAATGTGGTTTTTGTTTTTTTGGCAAAGGATCCTAATTAATGACATCCATCGGGGGTGGGGTCTGGAGCGCGTCTTTAATGAGATGTCGCTCATTGATATTTATGCTCATCGATTCGAATTGGAGCGGGCGCTTCAAACTGCAACTATCTAACAACAACGTTTTCCAAAGCCACCCTGAATAGATATCAAGCGCCAATCTTGAAGGTGGATAGCCAGGGTGGCTTTGGAAAACGTCTTAAGGAATGGGTCTTCGAAAAAGGGGGATCATCTTGTGCACATTCATTTCAAATTCAATGTGTCCCTCGTTCCTGATAACTTGAATATAACATCATGACGCCAAGAGTTCGAACAGCCAAAACAGCCTTCAACAGCCAATTTCATCGTTTACTGTGAAGGCGAGAAATGAAAAAAACATGTATAGAGTATTCATTCAATAAGAGGTCACATTTTGAATCGATATGAAAACAAATCTTTTTGAGAAAAATGTTCACATTATGATTTTAATCTAAAAACACAGGATCTCAAGTTTGTAATAGAATGTAATGTGCTCCTCGACTTTGTGTCAAAAAACGATTCTTCGATGAAATTTTTCACCAAGGTTCACAACTGTGACAGTAACACTGTGTGAGAAAACAGCTCTTATAATTATTCTTGGTGGGTCGCCGTGACGTAGTGGGTTTGGTGCATCGCAAAGGGTGTCCAATTTCTATAATTCACGTCTCCACATCTTTTTAAAGTCACTGACATTGCTCAAAGAGTACGCCTATCTAGAAAAGCTTCTCAAACTGTGCCGTTCGCTGTTGGCATACAACTATTGATTCCATCCATTCGTGGAAGAGGAAAACCCCACAAAACACGAATGGTTGCTGTAGAAGCTAGGCCCAGCTCCGCCTCGGACTGTCGTGCTACCGAAATCACAGTGAACGCCCGCTACATTGAACAATCAAATACAATGAATAGTGAAACAAAAACAAATCTCGATGTAGGGAACATATATCTTTTTCATTTTCTTCGAACTATTTAGCATGCAGTACGATATCTGTAGAATAAAAACTCTTGCACTATTATGTGAGTACAGTGGACTCTCCACAACTCGAACTCTCCCTAAGTCGGAACTATCTCTAGCTCGAACTTTTTCGCCATATTTTACATACATTTCCCTCAATTTCCCATACAAAAGCCTCTCTCTAAGTCAAACTCTCTCTAACTCGAAAAGATTATGGTATCCCGTGACAATTCGACTTAGGGGGAGTCCACTGTATGTTTATAGTTTTGGCATGTACCATAGCTTCGGCTGTTTTTCAATGCAAATACAAAGTCGAGGCGGTGTTTTTAACTCAGTGATTGCTGCACAACGAAGAATACCCGAAAAGCCATTTTAGGGATGAATATGAAATACCTTTCAGTATTGTTCGCAAGAATTTAGCGTGCATTGCTAATCCAGCGGAAGAAGTGATTAATCTTCTAAAACATATAAAACCCGAAGGCGAAGGCGGCCTTCAGATATCTACTGATATTTAAGAAGAATAAAACGAAGGCGAAAAAGAACAAGAACCAAATAAGTACCAGTAGATGTTCCAATTGGTTCAGTGTCGTCTACTGGTGTTTCTCAATTATTTGGGTACATATTTGTACACACAAAACTAGCAATAAAGTGGATTAAGTGTTACTTGAATCTGAAAAGATTACAAGAAGACGAACAAGAAAATGTTAATGAAGATGACTATCTATTAGAGTTGTACCGAATAGTGAGTAGGCCGGATAGTCGAAAATTCGGCAAGCATCTAGGCCGGATATCTGCCCAAATTAAAAGTATACTAGTTTGGTGTTCTGAGACTCAAATGAGACCGATACAATTAAAACCAACTTAAACATGTTGTCGTGACAAAAAAACAACCCTAACTGACGCCTGATCGACGCGACTACAAAAACTGCGTTGTGTCGAGGGGAGAAAATGATTAGGGTTGTGACTGACGCCGTCCAGACGACTAATTCAATTTCATCTTATTAATAGAAACCAACCTTATTGATGTTGTGACTGGCGCCATTTATAGATAGATAGATAGTTATTTATTCAGATTCTTTTAAAATGTACATGGTCTGAGTTACCGCACTTTATCTTACACAGAGATTTGATACCTAATTGCATCTTTCTACTGAATTCATGATTATATTTGTTTCAAGAGAAATAATGAATGTACAAATTAACATTTGAGGAAAAAATAGATTAATAAAAAAAAACTCATTTAAGTTAGTAAATAAAAAATGTATATTTATGAATTTAAATATGGCAAGAAATAAATTTGTTTAATGCCTTACAGTAAGTATAAAAATTTAATAAATAAGCACATAGATGCATGAATAAATAAATAAAGAAATAAATAAATAGATAAATAAATAGATAAATAAATAAATATATTAAATAAATATATAATAAATAAATAAATAAATAAATAAGTAAATAAATAAATAAATAAATAAATAGATAAATAAATAGATAAAAAAATTAATAAATAAATAAATATATAATAAATAAATAAATAAATAAAAAAGTAAATAAATAAATAAATAAATAAATAGATAAATAAATAGATAAAAAAATAAATAAATAAATAAATATAATAAATAAATATATAATAAATAAATAAAGAAATAAATAAATAAATAAATAAATAGATAAATAAATAAATAAATAAATACTAAATAAACAAAAATGTACATGTATGTGCCTATACGAACAATAAATAAGTACAAACGAATGTTTATTACCAAAGTTTCTTGGAATTGCTTGGAAATATTGCAGATCAATGTCTAAGAAAATAAATTTCTTATTAAAGGGTTTTCGGAGCAGTTGCAGCGACTTACAAATTTTTCGTTAAGTGTGTTTATCCTATCAGAGATCAATTCAACATTCGCTCTTCTATGCAAGGATTTTGTAGAGTAATGCCACGGGAGACTTAGCATCATTTTTAAAAGTTTGTTCTGTGCAATTTGTAACTTTGCTATGTGACAGTTACCCCAGACCGGACACCCATATAAAATTATTGCTTGAAATATTACTTTATAAATTATTTTTTTTTTTCTAGTGATAATAGAGATTTTCTGTTTATGAGTGGATATAGTAGTCTTGTACTTATATTAATTTTGTTTATTGTTTCTTTTGTGTGTTGGTTAAATAATAGTTTTGAGTCCAGATGGATTCCCACGTACTTTACGCGAGAGCTCCACCCGATTGACACATTATCCACCCGCAAAGGGTTGGAGGGAATATAGCAAGCTTTCCTTTTTCTTGTGAAAAAGATGGCTTGAATTTTTTCCTTATTCAACTTAATTTTCCACTTAGCAAGGTAGATACTCAGAATTTGCAACCCATAGGATAGATTCAACTCAAGAACGAGAGAAAATTTATGGAATGTAAAAACAGCTGTGTCATCCGCGTAAGTAGCAATTTCGCAAAACGGGAGATTGGGAATATCCGAAGTAAATACAGAATACAAGACAGGACTAAGAGCAGAACCCTGCGGAACCCCAGCATGGAAGTATTTGATTTCCGAAAGCACATTATTAACTTTGGAACTATTTACAAAGATAATATGGGAAATTGAGGCGAATCATTTTAAATACAAGACCATCATGCCATTTATGTTCCTGTGGGTTGCGGTCGATTTTGCGTCATAGAAGGTGGATCCTGATTGGCCGACATTATAATTCAGATCGGGATCTGCCTTCCGTATATAAATCGGACATGAATGCCGAGAGGAGTCAGTCCGAGTTTTGAAGTCAGCAATATCACCCCGAAAAACATACAAATTTAAAACACACACTCTGTGTAGAGTGTGCAGAGAAGATAAGCCTAAGTTGGATTTCAAAAAAAGCTGATTACAATTTTTTAAATAATTATTTCCTTTAGTAGACTGGGATAAAACTTTTGACTTTCCACGTTTAAAAGTGGTTTATACAAAGTTTCGAAACATACTAGAAGATGCCATATCCAGGTCTGTTCCTATTAATATATCTGCTAGTTCCAAAAAACCCATTTGGTTCAATCGAAGCTTATGTAGACTCAAAAATGCTTTAAACAAGATATGTAAGAGATCTACTTCTGAAGAGGTGTTCTTCTGTGCTGGCAAAATCACTGCGTAAGCTTTTTCATCTATCCTACTCTTTAGGTCTCTTTCCGAGCAGATGGAAAACAGCATTTGTCCAGCCAGTCCCTAAAAAGGGCGAATTTTCGTCACCCGTCTCGTACCGACCCATAGCACTTACGTCCCTTCTTTCTAAGGTCAGGAAACGCTGATAAATCGTCAGCTTATGAAATATCTTGAATCGCGGAAGCTTCTTAATAGCCGACAATATGGTTTCCGCAGCGACAGGTCCACTGGTGATCTGATAGCTTATCTCACCGAAAAGTGGAACCAGTCTTTGCACAATACAGGCGATAGCAAGATACGCTTGATATTTCTAAAGCATTTGACAGAGTTTGGCATCAAGCTCTCTTGTCGAAAATGCGTGCCTATGGTATCGATGAAACTCTTCTTATATGGATTTGAAATTACCTGTCGAAGCGTTAAATTCGGGTTGTGTTGGATGGGTTCAAGTCTGATATCTACCAAATAAATGCTGGTGTTCCCCAAGGCTCAGTTCTGTCTCCGACACTCTTTCTCATTTTCATAAATGATCTCTTGTCTGCTACTTCTAATCCAATCCATTTCTTCGCTGATGACAGCACCCTTAGCTTTTCATATTCGTTCCAAGATTCACGACCCCGCGCTTCGGCCGTAGAATTGGAACGGCAGCGTATGTTAAGCACATTGAATTCCGAAATGTAATTAACTGGAGAAAAAACAATAGAGTGGAACTCAATGCATCTACAACTCAATGCTGTCTGCTGTCACTGAAGCGAACCCTTGATAATCAGCCATTATCCATGAATGGCGCTTGTGTCCATGAAACCGGACAACTTTCCATCCTTGGTATGTGTATCCACTCAACACTTAGTTGGAACGATCACATATTTGAGGTCGCCAAAAATGCTGCGAAATGTTTAGGTTTTCTTAATCGATGCAA
Source organism: Eristalis intricaria (assembly GCA_964034865.1). NCBI lineage: Eukaryota > Metazoa > Arthropoda > Insecta > Diptera > Syrphidae > Eristalis > Eristalis intricaria. The sequence continues at coordinate 67,103,751 of OZ035877.1, forward strand.
GAAATATTTCACCCCTGATTTGGCTTTAATTTATAAGGCGTACATCCGCCCCAAGCTTAAGTACAATGCTTATATCTGGTCTGGTGCCCCCAAGACCACCCTGCACCTACTTGATAGAATCCAAAAGCGAGCGATAAAACTTATAGGAGACAACAGTATCGCAGAGTCATTAGCCTCGCTCGAGCATCGACATAAGGTCTCTTCTTTAACAAACTATGCTCAAGTGAGCTGGCCAACTGCATTCCTCTTCTCCATGAATTCACCCGCAATACTCGTCTCGCCAGGAATACCCATCAGTACACCCTTAAGCCTATTTTCGGGCGCACAGTTAAATTCAGAGACTCGTTCCTAATATTAACCTAATATTTCCCACAGACTACAACCTGCAGATATTTAAGACCAATGTGCACAGGTACCTCCTCTCCCTTTCTCCCTCTATACCTTCGGCCCGTGCTGTGTCTTGACCCCGTACACGTAAGGGTATTAGCAATCCCTTGAGCAAATTAAAGAAAAAAAAAACAAATATAAAATAAAATCAATTAGATTGTAAAACTTAATAATTTTTGATTTTTTTTTTTTGCCGAAAAGTCGTTTTTTCCGGTATTCGGCTGGATAGAATAAGATTATTCGGCTCCGGCCGGATATTATAAATAAAGCCGTGTAGGCCGGATACGGAATACTTACCGGATATCCGCCATATCTCTACTATCTATGTTGTATTTTTGTTTTTTTTTAGGTACATACATGTAATGTATTATTTTTGCTTACATGCTACCTTTTCATGGATGGTTTGTTCTTTTGTAACTGCAAAGAAAAATTATAATCACATACATATATGTTTTCTATACTCGATGAATTGTGCGTAAAAACATACACATTTTGATGAAAACTTTTTTAAGGAGTCCGCTCTCGTTGCAATGAAAAATCTCGCTACAGTGAATATACATGATTTTGTTTAGTTCACTATATCGAGCCTCTACTGTAATATTATTATAAGAACCTTCTCCAAGGTATTAGAAAATATAAGCGAAAAAATGAATAAAATTTGTAAAGTCGTTCTCAAGTCATGTCGTGACAAAGCGAAACAGTGATTTATTTTGACTATATAGATTATTCCGGGCTTGCTTTTTTCAAGTCCAAGGCCCACAGCCAGTCCCGTCAGAATTGAAATGCCATGACAATTCTCCCAGACTCCAGATCTTGGTACTTCCTCCTCGGCTTCCAGGCTTCTACATGGTGTCACAGCATTTATTAAAAATTCAAGCTTGTCAAGTTCTGTATGACTTGTTTGGTTAGACACCTTACTCTGCGTCTAGTAGAGTAAGCTTTTAGACCCCACAGCTGAGTCTTCGAATCGATCTCGATGTGGCATGGGAGCTGTGAATGAATGCTGGAGCGGTGGAATGCATGACTTCAAAGCGACTCCAACCAACTTCTGGAGTGCGAAGGCATATACAGTTCGCGATCCCATTGTTTGGCGAGGCATGTCACCTGTAGGGAATGGTATTAGTATTTTAAAGCTAGTAATTCTAAAATAATAGAATACAATGATGCAATACAATGCTATACGCAGCACAGGTTTGAGGGCATAAGGCTTATGAGGAGGTGGAGAAATTGCAGCGCTTTTTTATTAAAAAAAAGTTTAAGCTCCCGCCAAAGACTCCGAACTACATGCTCATGGTTGAAACTGGCATATCTCCACTATATATTAAAACACTAAAGATGCAAAGGAACTACATACTCCGAGTAATGAACATGGCAGACAACAGACGCCCAAAGATAATGGCTATGCAAACCGTGCGAAATAAAACTGGTTCAAAGAGTGGATTCAATTAGCTAGTGCATGTGGAGTAGTACTGAACGCAGATGGTAGTAATTGGGGTAATTCACTATGCCAATTATTAAAGCAGGTCGACGAGCAGGCAAGAATACAGTTCTTAGAAAAAGCGGCGGAATAAATACATCGCATTACATACAGCCGGCTCAACCACAATCTGGGGAGTCGAAGTTACTTTAAGGATATCCATAGCATTCAGGAAATTTCTGTGATGTTCAAACTTAGAGACGAACTTCTTAAGCTGAATTTTGTACCGCATAGAGAGGATCTCCCTATACTCTGCAGTATGTGTAATTTGGAAGAGAGGGTAGATATCATGCATTTCCTAGGAAAGTGTCCAATCCTAAGGGAAACAAGGAGATCCTTTTTTGGAAAGAACTATTTATCGGAACAAGAAATCCTATCACTCCTAAACGAAATTGACGTTAAATATTGCAACGTCAGAAATGCAGAATGCAGAAATTAACATTTTTTCCACATGGAGAGCCAATAATTATTACTTCCACATAATAAATTACAGTCAATCCGGCAGACGGCAAAGCCATGCTGATTTTGATTTTGTTAAATTTTTGTAAAATTAATCGAAATTTAATATATTCGAAATAATAAAATCAATCTAAATCTAATCTAATCTACAATGAAGCTGCGGACACTCTCTTAGGCGGACAATCCCGTTTACCGGATAATTCCTTACGACCGTGAATTTTGAACTGGAGTTACATTATTCGCATGGATAGACAACTCCCTTAGCGGGATAAACGTGTTTCGACTTTGCGTTCCACATATGAAAGAAGTGAACGCTCCACTGGATTATGAATAGAAAAGCAATGCCATGGAAGGAAATAAGAGGACGAATTGGCGGCCTTCATCCAAGAAACTTTAGACATTTTCTAAACACCTAACTCCAGGTTGCTGAGTCATGTATAGCGCATAGACTCTTGAACTCTCGGCACAACGCAACAGAGGACGCCCAGTATTAAGCTGGCCCACCCAGGTGGAGGGGCACCCCTACCAACTTGGTGCGGGAAATCTGAAACAACGAGACAGAGATCGGGCTAGTTGGCGAAGCTAGTTTATTGAAGCCCAGGTCCACAGCCAAAGTCTTCTCCGTGGATTACCTTATTTGTAAGGGGTCTTCAACAGACCTCAAATTGGTACGGACGTGTATCGAAATTAAGGCACTTCTTGAACAAGTTTGGGCGTATGATCTATAGAATTGGTTCGTGTACTGAAGTTGTCATAGACGGCAGCATCCACCCTTTTGGTGCCAATTGAGTGAGAACCAGTCACGTGACTGCTGATTGGCTGACAAATTCAATCACAGTACCACCCACAGACGGCCAAATGAATGTGTACCCGGATCTCGAGGCCCCAAAAAACAGATCACAATCCTCTCGACAAATAGAATCCAATCCAAACCATCAGCCCGTGACGGAAGGCAGAGATACAAAAAAAACATCACATCCTTGCGTTGGCTTGTCGCACACGTGTACACGATTTTTCATAGCAACTAGCGTAACTTCATTAAAATCACATCCGCTTCGCTGTTACACAGGATCGAAAAAAAAAAACAACGCAATAAATAGTTCACCAGCCGAGCCAAACAAACACAAAAGCCTCCGCTATACCGGAACGAAGAAGAAAAAAATTGAATCAAGGCGTTGGATTATTTTAAACTCTGACATTCAACCTTTTGCGGATTAATATTCGTGCACAACCCATGGATACGCATTCTCTCCACTCATCCGCAGCCCGCCCCTCCCCACCGCCGGGGGCTATGACTGCAAACGGTTTGATATACGAACCATCAAATATATTTTTTTTTGTTACCCGCTCCCCGCATAAAACACAAAAATTCACAAAAAAATATGTATATATATATTTGTTTTATTTAAAAAATAAAATATTAAGTTTTATGGCGATGCATGGATAAATCCGCATCAAACGCACCAACGAGGTGGGCGGCCGACTGCAACGAAAATGTGACGAGAAAAAAAAGCACACACACACAGAACAGTTCAACGAACGTCGACGTTTGGCGCGGAAAACCACCAGGACAGCACCACCGCCCCCCTCGCATCCCATATTAGAGTGAATTTATGAACATTTTTAATAGTGTTTTGCCTGCCCGCAGGCTTTAATTTATGTCACAAAATCATTTTCATATAAAAAAAAGAGCGAAAAAAAAATTCTGAGGGATGCTGCATGAAAACAAAAACAACGAGAGCGAAAAAAATGCCCCTACAACACTCGAAGGGAAAGACATTCATTTGAATGTGAGTGCATGCAAACGAGTTCCAGATATGAGCCATCCCCGGATACCATCAGCCGAGAGCACCCCACCCCACCGCACCGCACCGCACCGCGTACCGTGTACGCCCGCACGTTGGCTCCAGCCAGCCCTTGCGTGTGCATTCAATCACACACACAGTGGTGTACACACACCGACAAGCGGTAAGGATATGCAACGGGCGGCGTGGCGGTGGGCGTAGCAGGAGTATCCATCCGAGTAAGGATGTGGGAGATAAGTGCCCACAGGCGCAGCCAATTTTTTCATCCCTTTTAATATTTCGCAATTAAAATGTGATGATATTATGTCATAGTGAAAAACGGACAAACGGGACTGGATTTTTCACTCTATCATTCATTTAGAAAAGTACGCTGTCCGTGTGTGTTGGTGTGGCTATGACGGTGGTCGGGCGGGGGCGGCTGCTCGCTTCGAGGGAATCCTTTCTCTTCTTTTTTTTCGGGCACTAAAGTGTTAAGGGATGTGAGGTGCATACTTCGGCAGGGATGAGGATAAAACGGAAAAGAACACAAAAAGCAAGAAAAAAAAAAGACAACAAAACGTCCTTTTCTGCTCGAGGCGGCTGGAATAGACAAATTGCGTGGGATAGCATTTGGGCGGGGGCGATGTGGAACGCCCACATAAAAACCGGGATTAGAGGATTTTGTTTCGAGGCAAAAAAAGGAGGCGAATCCGTGGCGGTGGATGGATGAAGCTTATTGTCGCTGCATGCGAGGCGAACGCTTTTTCGCTTAGAAGGGATTATTTCTTTATTTCTTTGTGCCGGCAATTGCGAGGTGTGATGACGGAGTGTTGAAGTTTATCCATAACCTGTTTGCATGCATGGAGGAGTGCTTTTTTTTGCGCTCTGAGGGTGCGGGGCGGATCTGGTGTGTGTGTGCATAGAAACAGGTGGTGGCCTGTCATCGTGGTTCATCTATGATGGTGGCTAGGCGGATGGACAACTCCGCTGAGGCTCTGACATCGAGTTTGGTTGGAAACAGAGGACGCTTATGGTTCGACATATCCTGGGGCGCTCAGACGGACATAAGAAACGAAACTAAGAAGAAAGTGAAAAGTTCTTCTTTTCTTCTTCTCTTTTTCAGCCGTCAGTTAAGTCATTGTGACTCTTCATGTACTTAAAAAACGATGTAAAAGAGGTTAAGCAAGCTCTGCTCAATCAGGTTCCCTGACTATGGAAGTGCGTCCCAAGGGGAGGACCTAGTTTTAAAAGAAGCGGATTTGGATACATCCTCATAAGTGGCCTTTAAAGCATCTTCATCAAATCAGGCCAAAAAAGTCATGTATTGACACGAAAAACTGAAAGATCCAACAGGACTTAAGTGAGACGTAGTCTTCCCACTTCCACCCACAAACCCAACCTAACCTAGAGTTGGCGAACAGTGGGTGGCCCTATTTAGTCGTCTGTGAGATCACTCGGAGGCTTAGCCATAAGTTAAGCAGTAATAAAACCGGTGTACAGTCGAAGGAGAAGTGCGTGGGATGGTGGATAGGATGCAGGATGCAAGATGCTTCAGATGGTTTGCCTTTCCAGAGCTAAATCCGTCGAGCGACGCACTAATCGGCACTTACCAGCCTGGTTGATATTCACACGAAGCCAAATCCTGAAGAACTAGCGTATTTCAAATCGATACGCACCACCTCTTCATCGATTAAAGCTGCAGACGACAAAATTCATCGCAAGGAACTCATGCCGAATTCGGGATAACCGAGATATTCTTCTAGCACCGCTGGAAAAGACCGTTGGAATCGATGACTTCGATCGTTGGAACCTTGACCGGATTACAGAAAGGGGATGTGCAAGATTCAAAGCTCGACTGTCCAATGTCAGAAAGCCTGATGACGCCTGAGCACACCACAGATTTGCAGAGCCTAGGAAGAGCATTTACGTAAGAGATTCTCCAGTATGCATACGTCGAACCTGAAACCACAACCACAACAACCGACTTTAGGCTACCTACCACATCCGTCAAGAAACCCACGGTATGATGGCAAGTTTGAGCAAATGAAACGCGCAAGCGACGAGGCATACCAAAAGGCGCTGCAACGAAAAACTAAAGCAACGCACGAGAAGTACCGGGCCTAGAAGATAGGAGAAGAAGAAACTTTTACGCCTGAAGAAAAGTTCTCACGCAGCTCCCCAACTCAAGGATATCGAAGAGTCTAGCAGAAGATATTGGCTACATTCTACAAAAAAGTCCAGGTTCTTCGAGACTGTGAGGGTAACATTGTTACTGACTCGCAGGGAAAAGTAGATATGATTATGATAGAATATGATGATAGGGAATCACAAAGTCCCACCAACTCCCGCCAATGAAGTCGTCCTCCCACCCAAGCTTGTAAAAGTCGGCACAGAATTTAAAAGGCTGAAGAATAACAAAGACGCAGGCTCTAATGACTTAGCATCGTATCTGTTCAAGGTCTATGGCGATGTTCTGGTAGAGAGCATGCAGCAGATCATCTGTAGAATTTTGGGAAGACGAAATCATGCCCGGCGCCTGGCAGATCCATATGCCCCATCCACAAAAAAGGCGATCCTACTTCTTGCAACAACTACAGAGGTATATCCTTGCTCAATGTCGCCTACAAGATCCTGTCCAGCTTGCGATGTGAACGGCTAAAGCCGTTTTGCATTGCACAGTGCGGCTTCCGGTCCGGCAAATCGACTGCAGACCAAATTTTCACACTAAGGCAGATCCTTGAGAAGACTAGCGAGTTTCAGATCGATACACACCACCTCTTCATCGATTTTAACGCCGCAAACGACAGCATTCATCGCAAAGAACTATCTGATGCGATGGCGGTGACGCTTGTGTCGAACCACACTAACAAATACCGGATGCACCGTGCAGATCGGCTTAAGGACTTCCGAGCTATTTGAAATCTGCACCGGATTTCGGCAAGCAGATGCGCTGTCGTGTGATTACTTCAATCTGGTGCTGGAGGGGATAGTGGTACAAGATATTTCAACTGTTTTGGTTATGCCGATGACATTGACAACGTCGCGCTTCTCCAATGTGCGGTAATGGAAGTTTTCACGGCGATTGAAGATCAAGAGAGTAGCTGGTTTTAAGGCCAATGGCTGGAGGATGAGACAAACGGTGTAGCATCTCGATGGATAGCTACATTTTTGAGGTAGGCAAGAAGTGCTTAAGGCCTTGTACTACCCTTCGACCACATCCAGGATAGTGCAGGAATTCAAGTCTTCTCTGAATTTGATCGGTAGTCTAAATTTTCTAAGGCTAGACTGGATCATGGGTAGACTTGTGTAGTTCACGAACGAATGAGGTCCAAGATGAGCTCTAACAAGTGAACTAAGTGATCTATTTTAGTTCTGATTGATTTTATTCCATTTCTACAGAAGGTTCTTACACTTTGTTTGTGTAACTAGCTATTCCCCACGACTTCGTCCGAGTGAATATCATAAAAATCTTAGCAAGTGGTGTGTGTGAGGGGAACTACTTTGAACTGAATGAACTAAAGTAACGAACTATTTCAATAAGCAGATTTGAACTTAAGTTAGGTCCCTCTGGACTGAACTAAAATACACAAGCCAAACCACGGGCCACCACTGGATCACTGGAAATAATATCGTCGATGAACTAGCTAGGTAAGGGTCAGAGGAGGTTCTCTCAGCTTCTGAACCTGCTCGCTGGTTTGTCTGCTTCTGTGGTGAGTGCTGCGATTCTTTTCGCAGTCGGAATTGGTTCCCGGAGACATGTCCGCGGAACTATGTGTTCCCATGCGTTAAACATGTCCGTGGATCTATTTGGGTCCTTTCACATGTCTGCCTTGAACATGCCCCTTAAGGATACATGTTCGCGGCGCTTTTTAGTTCCATGTGACATGTTTGGTATGCAGAGAAGTTTGGTTTGTATGTATGGCGTACGCGCGGACAAAGAAAGAACCAGGAACATAGCTACACATGCATATAAAAGAGACCACCATGTGAACTATGTGTGCGAAATGCACCTTAATTGGCATGTGAATACACACGTTAGTGTTTTACATCTTGTCGGACATGTCGGAACTATGAGACATAATTAAATAAAGTACGTGGAATGATTGAAACTAGTTCCGACATTGGACATAGTCGGAATTTGGAAATGTCGGAACTATTTTACATGTTCGAATAAAGTGCGAAAATGATTGGAGCTTGTTCCGACATTGGACACAATTCAAGGAACTATACAGGTCCGGAACTAAATAACTCTAGATTCCAACGACGGTTGGGCCTTTCGAGAGCGGATACGGCATGGCTCTCCAGGATATAGAAGGACCAAGTCGTGCTCCATAAAGTCTATAAGACCTTCATACGTCAAACAACTTAATCTGGTCAACCCAAGCGATGATACCCTCTGCGATCTCTATGGCGAACACGACAACACTCCACAGCACTGCCTCTGCCACTGGCTCGCCTTTTGCTCGGATCAGTTGGCAGTTATTCAGTGCTGATTAGGGGAGAGCTGATGATGGAAGCCAGCCAGCTTCGAATGGAAGCAGCTTGCCCAGGCGATAGAAGGCAACTACTGTCCCGGCTCAAAAGTACACTCCTTCAATTCCACGTAAAGTAGTCAGTGACGGCAGATGGAGCACCCACTGCCCACAAACATCTGGACCAACAATTGCATTTGCAAGGGCTGTGGCGATGGAGGGTTGAAACAAGGGAACACTCGTAACTTCGTCTGCCACTGGGCCAGTCTTCGAGGACACTGCGTTCATAACCCACTCTCCCCATCTCCATCAAGGCATTGTGATAGTGTACCACGGAGTAAGTGAGCACATGGAGGACTATATCACTCGAAAGCATGTCAGTGGGTCCAGCAGGACCTAAGTGTAACATGGCCTCCTCCTCCTAATCTCAGTCGGTGCTACTCAATACACACATTATCCTAGTTTCAGTGAAGACAATCCAAGTTTCAACTTCCGCATAGTTGTTCGATCTCTAACCACACAGCGAATGTCCTCCTATCAACGATGACCCACCAACAACCCGCGTCCGTTCTCCCATTCGCAGGCTCTATCATCACGCAACTGCGGCTACCGTTAACTGACTTCATTTAAACAAATCCCAGTGCGCTCCGGATCGCTGCAGGAATTCGAATCATCATCGTCGGAACCATCTTCAACTATCAACTGTCCAGTTCCATCATTTTAATAATCATCCCTCCCCGAGGCCGAGCACTCAAACCGGTTAAGTGCACTTTCATAATTTCCCGTCGGGTAGGCCTTCAATTGCCGGCGCTCAAATATTGCCACTTTCTCAGGCATCGCTCCAAAGATCGAATAAGTGTGGCGCTTCTTAATGATACGCTTAGAAGCCTCGCGGACCCAATAAGGTAGTGTGCTAAGTCAATTAGTGCGCATAAAACAGATCCCCTAATGACAGAGTGCAGCCGAGCAGCCGAGCAGCAGCGATCCCCGTTCTCTGGGCTGAATGCGCACGAAAACCAGTTCTATTCGCATTTGCCAGCAGCGGCATCGGGAGCACAACAATCAGCTCCGATTAGGAGGGGCGCCTCACTTGCGTGTGGGTCAGACCGCATCGGCGACGCGACGGCAGCAGCTGGCATAAGGCAGCAGCTAGTAAACAACTGGAAGCAGCCAGTTGAAACGTGATGATTATGCCGTAAAATCATTTAATTGCCCATCAATTTGTGATTGCTCCTTCCAGGATGTGCTTCAGTTGGATTGATTTAGCCCAACTGGATGGCGGCCCGCACTCCGTCTGGGCCACGGACGGCTAAGCGAAAATGACTGCTTCGTGCCGCATTTGTTTGCGCGGTGAGTTTTGAAAACAATGAAAGCACACCCGCCCACGGTATGCAGCAGGAAACCGCGCACAAACGTACCAACGGGGGAGTTCTAAACCGCAACACAATGAGGTGCGACAATGACCCTGGGCGTGGAATCCTTGTGCCATTAGAATTCATCGATACACCACCATCACGTGGCGTCGAGCACGGCACAGCTCTCGCTCGTCCCGCAAAAAAATGAGCGAAAAAAAAAAACCCGCACTGCCTTTGTCCAGTGGACACGCGGTTGATGGCGGTTTATGGCGGGCTGATGGAGTATGCCGTGCCCGTAGTGCCGTGTTTTCGGAGTTTCAACTGTTGACAGAAGTTTAGGTTACAAAACTATCGCGGCCTTGTCTGCTGTCTGTGCGCGCGTCCGTGCAGAGGGTGTTTGTGTCTTTTTCTTGCTTTTCAACGCGCCATTATTCGAGAAAGTGGAGGAAAAACTCACACGACCAGCAGCCAGTCATTTCCACCAACGAGAAATGATTGATGAAACAATTTGCCGATCCTTGGGCTGTCTGTCCTGTGATGGATACGTGAGCCGGCGCGGGAGGTTGAGCGGGGCATTTTTATTCGTGGGACTAATAGGCTTTGGCTTCATTGTTTTCCGTTGTTTACAAGCGCAGCTTGTGTTTGGGGAGTGGGCGGCTTTTTTGTGACAACACAGATGGAATAGAGACGGTGAAGGGATTTTTATCTTCACAAGGAGTGTGCTCATTGTCACAGATGACGGAGAATCGGACTCCTCGTGATGTGCGTGTCACTGCATTGTAATCGTCTGCGAACAAACAGTAAACATGATTGAAAATGATTTAAAGTTTTGGTCACAGCTTTGATCCTTGAGGAACTACCATGTTCCGCTCCGACAGGCTGTCTTCTAATTGGACGTAAGACTCGAACGGAAATGACTTTATTCGGGGCAAAAAGAGGGCAATCCCATAAGATTCATCTTATAGACGAGTCTCTCTATCCAGACTGCGTCGAAGGCTTTTCCACGTCCAAGAAGCATGGCACTGCCACTTGGTGGCTGTTCAGGCCAGCTAAGATATCGAGTTGGGGGGATGGAGCGTCGACTGTCTTTTCCGGAATCCATACTGCATATCCGGGATGATGTTCAGAGATGTAGGCTTGTATCCCGTAACATTGGCAGCGCTCCTCTTCTTGGGTATTGCAACAATTTTCGCTGTTTTCCATTTGCTTGGTGTTCAATGAAGAACAAAATATTGAATATTGAATAAAATATTACTAAAAAATATAAGAACTCGACATTATAAGTTAAAACCATTTGAGTGTTATTATCGTTAACTTTATCTTAATTATTGTACTAGAGTAATCAAGTGTACTAAAATCATAAAACAAAAACATCTGTCAAATGAAAATATATAAAATGATCACTCTTTCGCAAACCGTCAATCGATTAAGAATATATTTTTAACGTAAAATTAAATTCAGCGTTTCTTTTCTTAGATACATATATGTATACCCGACATTTCGCTGCACCATAAAAGAGTAAAGATCTCTTTGAATTTAACTACATGCATAGTGTGGCGACCTTGTCAGTAGTATAAACATCTTACTACTATAATTTCCAGTTGTCATAGCTTTAGATAAATAAACTGTCACTTTTATTCTGGCAACCGAATAGTTGAGTTGTTTCATTAAGTAGTTCTCTAGAGCATTCTGGGTCATTAGACATAGTATCTTACTTGGAAAATAGCAATTACTGATGCAGTTTTTTCCATTTTTTCCACTCAACGCAATTGACGATGATCAACGAGAGTTTCGTCCCCCTGACCTAGACGAAGTCAAGATAGCGATATCGAGACTAAAGTCGAATAAAGCTGCTGGTGCAGACGGACTGTCTGCGGAACTGTTTAAGGCAGCTGGAGATGAGCTGGTAAGGTACATGCACCAACTCATCTGTAAGATATGGTCGGAGGAGAGCATGCCCGACGAGTGGAATCTCAGTATCGTTTGCCCGATCCACAAGAAAGGAGACCCCTGTGACTGCGCCAACTACCGAGGGATAAGTCTCCTGAACATCGCTTACAAGATCTTCTCTGCCGTTGTGTATACTCGCCTGAAGCCGTTTATAAATAACCTGATAGGTCCTTATCAGTGCGGTATCAGGCCGGGGAAGTCCACCATCGACCAAATCTTCACATTATGGCAAATCCTGGAAAAAACCCAAGAAATGCAGATCGACACCCACCACCTATTCGTCGATTTCAAGGCCGCATATGACAGCTTGCATAGGGACGAGCTATACAACGCCATGTCTAGTTTTGACATTCCTGCCAAACTCGTCAGGTTGTGCAGGATGACGATGGAGAATTCTCACTGCTCCATCAAGGTCGGTAACGAACTCACCGAGACCTTCGTTGCCAAAAAGAGTTTTAGACAAGGGGACGCGCTGTCATGTGATTTCCTTAACATCATCCTGGAAAAGATCGTGGAAGACTCACAAGCCACCACTAGAGGGACGATCTTCCAGAAGTCCGTACAATTGCTAGCATACGCGGATGACATAGAGGTGAATGGCAGAACACAGCGAACCGTCAATGAAGCGTTTGCTGGTATTGAAGCGGAGGCGGCTAAAATTGGTTTTAGCGGTGAACGAGGGCAAAACGAAGTATATGCTGTCATCGAGAAAGGACGCACAACTTCGACGACTTGGCCAAAACGTCACCATAGGCAGCTATAACCTCGCGGTAGAGAACGACCGAGATTTAACGCAGAATTACTCTTGCCAATCGCTGTTTTTTTGGGCTGAGTAGTAGAGTCCTCTTTCGAAGGACCAACCTAACATTATATAACACCTTGATCATCCCTGTCCTGCTGTACGGCGCGGAAGCGTGGACAATCTCAAAAGCGGATGAAGAAGTACTTAATCTTTTCGAGAGAAAAGTCCTGCGTTCAATCTTTGGTCCTCTCTGCGTTGACTGTCATTGGAGAAGAAGATTCAACCACGAACTGTACGGGCTGTACAGCGGCATGAGCCTAGTCATGCGTCTACGGATTCAACGCCTAAAATGGCTGGGCCATGTAGAGCGCATGGACAACACTGCTCCAGCCCGAAGAGTCTTCGACTCCGAACCCGTGGGACAACGCAACAGAGGGCGCCCACGGAACCGATGGCGCACCCAGGTGGAGAAGGATCTCAACCAACTTGGTGTGCGCAGTTGGTTGAGGCCCAGGTCCACCCCGGACTGTGGCGCCACCAGAAGAAGACGAAGATGCAGTTTTTCATGATGATGGTGAGAACTATCATCACCGCTTGTCGCGTTCGCTTCGGCAGGAAGTTTAAGATTTTGTCGGCTCCTTTGTCTTTCCAGCTTGTGCTACCATGAATGATTTCCTCTGTTGCTGTCAGCTCTTCACTTTCTCCTGGTTCATCAGCTGGATTGTCCTCGCTGGAGATGACGATTGGTGGGGATGGATGTTCAACGTAGCTCTTTTCTCTTTTCTGCTACGAACTTAGAATCATCGGGTAGCGGAGCGGAGAAAGTTGCCTTCAAAAGATCTTGTGAACGTTTTAGTTTTCTGGGCTGGAGTGCTTGCGTCTCCTTCACTTGCTCGTAAGAATTTCTTCTGTGCACTTGATTTGTTCCCCGTTTGAACATAGAACTTCAAGACTGGATTTTCTTCACACAGACACACATTTGATACGTCTAGATCCTGCAATTTTTGACTGTACATTTGTTTTTGTTTTTTTTTTTTTTCAGGTGTACGACACTTTTTCTAGACACCTAGAAAAAGGTGGTGTAAGTTAATTGTATACTTTTGTGGTGTGCATTTATTTACTACATACAGTGGGGAGCAAAACTGGATACATCATTTCAGTTTCTTAGATTTTTTCACCAATAAAATTATTTCCTTAAGACGGATTTGATTGAAATTTTTAGAGTTGTTTTCTTGTTTCATTACTAAAAGAAAGAAGTATCGATGAAAGATATCGTACAATTACAATGGTACCATAAGGATCCCATGTATCATTTCATTTCATTTTTCCTTTCTTTTTTTGTGCATTCACTGTTAGGTCTGAACTTGACGTATCATATTTTATGATAAATTTCGTAATTATGATCTTGGTATCACACTTACCTAACAACGACATTCTAGTTGAAAAATCAGCTTTTTATTTCAAAATTTTTAAAATTTAAATTTAAAAAAATAATGAAAAATACTCAGAACAACACATGAGAAAAAGCAAAGAAATGCGGTCTATGTCAGCGCAACGTGCTTAAGGTACAAAAAAGGGAAAAACAATTGAGGCTAGTGCAGAATAAAGGTGAGTGCCCAAAACTGTTTATCCTCTCCGTTTGAGATGGGTATAGCAAAAGCGGACTCCACAACTCCAAAAGGTATTGCGAACATTAAAATGTAAAATACAGCGCTGTACGAATAAAAAAAATATATAGAAAAAATAAAGGCCGGATAAAATTTTTGCAAAAACTGAATTGCAGAAGACTATAAACGAGTCAACAGGTTCCAGACCGATGGAAACTGAAAATTTAAATCAAATCCTTCGTAAGGAAATAATTTTGTTTATAAGAAAACACTAAAACTAAAATTATGTATCCAGTTATGCTCGTCACTATATCTATAACATATTAGGTAATCGAAAAAGTTTTTTCGTATTTTGTTAACAGATGTCGTTGGAGTCGTCTATCTCCAGTGCTACCAATCACATTGTGTCATACCATATGGTGTTGGAAAGGTGACATTTTAAGCTTCATTTAACCAAACAAAAAACTAAATTTGGAGAAGTTGAAAAAAGTTATAGCTGTTCAAAAATGAGTGAAAATAATGAAGAAATTCGCAAAATTTTGAAATTTTTGTATGAAAAAGGGAAGAATGCCACGCAAGCCGACAATGCAATTTGTGAAGTTTGCGGAGACGATGCTGTATCAGTTCGTGTAGTACAACAACGGTTTGCTAGCTCCGTTCTGGAAATTTCGATGTTAAAGATCCACCTATCGTTGAAAAAGTCGATGAAATTATGGAAAAGATGACAAGGACTGCCACATAAGCTGCCATGACATCGCCAAGGAACTAAACATTCATCATCAAACGGTTTTGAACGATTTAAAAAAGGCTGGCTACAAAAAGAAGCTCGATGCTTGGGTACCACATGAATTGTCTGTGAAAAATTGAATGAACCGAATCCAGTCCTCGGCGATTCTTTGTTGATACGAAATGAAATTGAACCATTTCTGAAGAGACGAAAAGTGGATGAAATACGGCAATAATGTGCGAACAAAATTACTGTGCAAGCGTGGTGAAGCTCAACAAATGGTCGCAAAGCCAGGATTGACGCCTCGAAAGGTTATGCGGAGTGTTTGGTGGGATTGGAAAGGAATCATCCACTATGAGCTGCTCCAGCCTAGTCGAACGATTGAGTCCACACTTTACTGCCAACAACTGATGAGATTGAAGCAAGTAACCTAAAAAAACGGCCAGAACTGATCCACAGAAAGGGCTTAGTTTTCCATCAGAACAACTCTAGACCATATACATCCTTAATGACTCGGCAAAAACTAGGAGATCTTGGCTGTGAAGTTTTGATGCATCAACCATATAGCCCTGACCTTGCACCATCGGACTACCATTTGCTTCGGTCAATGCAGAACTCCCTTAATGGAGTAAAGTTGGCTTCAAGAGAAGCCTGTGAAAATTACTTGTCGCAGGTTTTCGCCGAGGAACCACAAAAGGCTTACACTGATGGAATAATGTGTCTAGCGGTAAACATGGCAAAAGGTAGTCGACCACAATGGTACTTATTTGGTTCAATAAAGTTCATTATAAATATAAAAAAAATGAGTTGAAGTTTGATTAGAAATACGAAAAAACTTTTTCGACTACCGTATGTTTTGAGAAATGTTTATATTATTAATTAAAAACTAAACTTACCTACTTACTTAAGGTGGCGCTATAGTCCGGGGTGGAGGTGGGCCTTAAATGAAGAAAGAATAAATGGCAACATGTTCGGCCCTGTGGCAAGCCGAATGGGACATTGTACAACGAAAGCTCATGGGAACTCCAACGACCATCTAACGCAGTTCTTGTAGGGCCATGGAGGTTACCGGAAATACCTCCACAGATCCGGTCACGACAATTCAACCCCCTGTCTAGAATGCGGAAAACGCAGACCACACAATATTCCATTGCAGACGCTTTGCCGTGGAGAGAACAAGTCTAACAGCGCCGGAGGTAATTAGCTTAATATTGTTAATATCACAGAGTCAGCTGACTAATGTCTGGAGATCTACTCCTTTATAACGAGCGTTCAGAACGAGCTTAGGAAGGCTTGAAAGAAGGCCGAATTGGCAAATATGGAACACATAGCGTGCTAACCAGCTCCGCGAAGTAATACCTAACGGCAGTAACGCGGGGAGAGTGGTAGAAGTGTGCCAAGGTGTGGTTTAGGATGCAGGCTCTAGGAAAAAGGAGAATAACAACCCACGAATCGTTCATGCTTTTAGCATGGTTACCAGTATCTTAAAGAAGAAACCACACCCATTAGTGCAAAAAAATACCTCAGATTCTCAGTCAAAGCATGGGTCCCGTTGCACGAGTGACCTGGTTGCCGAAGAGGGTGACTTAGTCTTCATTAAGACAAGCTTCTCAGCTATCAGTCTCAATTGTTTGTGAATTTGGAAACATTTTGCTGAGCTCAGTGAAGTTTAACAAAGACAACAGAATATAAGGCGCTATCTTTTTCATCACCAGGGTCGTATGACTAGGCTCCATAGGATGAGGTCTTGGATGAGATTGTATAGGCTTGTTCGTTAAGTCAATCAAAATTATAGCGTGGACTTCAGTGAAATATCTAAAGGCCTTGTCGCATGGATTGTGTTTGCAATTTAGACGGCGATAACCAAACAGTAACATAACGTGATGTTGGCTCCGGGGTTATTCTGACTAGTAATATGCTCATGATACATTTGTATGTTTGAAGATAAATAGGCACTCTGTGTGACGTAGCCATTCCAAGCTATTTGCATATCAATCATACAGGGTGGGCCAAATATAAGATTGTTTTTAAAAATTAAATAAAATGAACAAAACTAAATTTGTTCCATTTATTATGACTTCATTAGTAAGAACAAACCTTGGCATTAATTATGGAATACAACGTCGTTTAAGTGGCTACCTTCGCTAGCTTCACTGTACCACATTTTGTCACCCAATTTTCCAAGACCTTGTTGATGATTTCGGGCTGTATACGGCTTGGTTGGATGAGTGCTTGAATCGTTTCCGGATTGTTGGTATAACATCGGTCCTTCACTGTTCCCCACAAATTGAACTTGAAACTGGTCAAATCGCAGCTCCGAGGCAAAATGGCTGATAACACGATTCGGAAATATGGTGCGTAAAAGACTGATTCCAGGAATCAGAAGTCGTCCAAATCCATGTCTTCAATTTCAGTAAAAAAAAGTAGGTTAACATGGCTCTGGAACGCCCACCGTTGACCGAAACGTCGTTTCCAGCCTCATTTTCGAAGAAAAATAATCCAATGATGCTCTCGGCTACAGCAGTCACATTCTCCTACGACGAAGGGGACGATGAGTGTGTCCACTTGCATATCAGTCTCACGGACTTTTTGCACAAACTTGCGTACAGCAGCCGCTGAGGGTGCTTCATTTCGGCCAAAACTTCTTTTCATAATATGCACGGTTTGGGTTACACAGGAACCCCTTTGGAAATAAGTTTTAAACAATTCCCAACGTTGTTCATGCGTAAAGCGACTTCATTCCCGGGAAGAATGTCACTGATTTTCTGTCAAGATTTCGAGCGGGAAACAGCTGTCAGTGTCAAAAACCTGATTTAAAAAAATCCACTAGATGACCCACCCTGTAGATGAGGAAAATCAGCCAGAAACGTACTTGCCTGGCGAGTTCATCCGGGTAGGGTTCTGTTGGGTTAAACAGTAACTCTGTCGATATGGACAATTGATCTCTGAGTCTGATTCCTACGAGGGTAGCAATGCTTCGAATGTGCAATTGTCTTAGGCCTCAACTCGCTGTCCAGGACCTCCTGATCCGACCCTAGGAGCTTCGCTTGGAAGAAAGAGAACCACGGGATGAGAGTTTCATTGCATATCCGATAAGATTTTCCGGCAACATCCCATCCAGCCAACCATCTTCGACAGCACGGACATCAATCGTCTCAAATTGTTGCAATTACCCAACTGGACATCGGAAACGTGGTTTCTGCACTTGTCCACGCTCACAGGGGCTTGTGATCCACGAACTAGTATCGTCAAATGAAGGAACTCCGAATGCCATTTGGATAAATATATTCCAAGGCACCCAATTCAAGAGAATGTAACTCTTGCTGAGAAGCACACACGCAGGCGTACATCCATCCATCCAGCGGTGAGTATCTCCCCCATAACAGTATTCATCTTAACCTTAAGTTGTGTCCGTGGTTTGGTCTTAATTTTTTTCTGTTTTTTTTGACTCAATGATCCTGCCACACTTCCGAGCGGGCATTTCGCCGATAGGAAGTCATTATGAATTTCGAGAGCCACTGCCCTGTTGTGGCAGCAGCTACATCCATGTACAGTGTGTCCGTGTGTGCTGCTGCACACGAGGGGTTCCATGAACCCAAATGGAATGGTGTAGATGTGTATTCAGATGAAGTCCGGCCCGCAAGGCTCCGAAGCCTGTTCCTACCTGAGCTCTTGCGCTACATTGTTATTAACGAAAATAAAATACCCGAGGTGCACTGGAGAGCGCAAAAACGTATCATGGTCACTCTACGGTTTGCATATGTATCCACATCCATACTCGTATATCTTCACAGGTGCGGTGGAGAGGGGGGGTGGAGATATTTTTGTTGTTGTTGTTTTGCTTCCTTTTCGCATGGTGGGCAAAAGAAACGTGCGCAACAGAGCTGCCAGCCGCGGGCGACTCTGTTGCGGAACGCCCGGGGCCCTTTGAAATAAATTTTCTCGTTATATATGGAAGATGCCGACAATGTGGGCTGGAAAATAATATTTTCGCTGTGAAAAATGAGGCTAGCAAATGTATGCTAAAAGCAGTTTAATCAGTCTCTGGGATCGGAACAAAAGGTGTGCTCTCTGTGTCTCTCGCCCCCCATCTCCACCCTTCTCACTGTCTTTGGCTGTGTCTGTGAGTGTCTGTGTTTGTGGATGTGGCATACCCTAGGGGAAGTTTCGTGTATTTTTTTACCTCGTCGTCGTGCATTCTTTTTTTTTTCCATCCATCTTACACAGAGATACTCTGGGCATGGGGCAACGGGGCATGGGCATATCTTGTGTGAAAGTCTTTACTTGCAGAATTGACATAAAAGTTCGTATGCAAATGAGGAATTAACTCTTTTGATTAATCACTGTTTGTTCGCGGTGCGGGGCGGGGTGATGTGCTCTGTTGGTGGCGTTACAGTTATGACACTAATGAAGTGACAGGCCGATGAGAGATTGACTTGAGGAGGAAGTGGATGGCGAGTGACTGCCAGCGATTTGAGTGCAATTTATTAGTGGGCGGCGCGGCGATGTGTCATGAAAAAGGTAAACCTTGCAATGGGTTGGTCCGATGGTGATGAGTGGGAGTATTTTTTCGAATT
The DNA here is from genome assembly GCA_964034865.1 of Eristalis intricaria. NCBI lineage: Eukaryota > Metazoa > Arthropoda > Insecta > Diptera > Syrphidae > Eristalis > Eristalis intricaria. The sequence continues at coordinate 67,123,288 of OZ035877.1, forward strand.
GTAACTGTGTACGTTCCTTGAAGGTTTATTGTTTACATGGAATGAAATGTCCAAATTATACCAGTCGCAATGTATTTGGCTCGTCATGCATCATGCTAATACAGGCGGCTGTTCTACCACTCACCTCCCCGATTGGAGATGTGGTCAGTGTTAGGACAAAGTTTGGTAGACGCAGGATTAAGAGCTTGGTACATTTCAAAACAATGAGCTGGATCTCGTTTGTAAGGAATTTCAAATTCTACGTCAATGCTGCAATGAATGAAATTAATCAGCGCCTATATTCGCTTTGTGTGGGTCGCCGTGGCGTAGTGGGTTAGTGCGTCGACTCCTACGCAGAGGGTGCCAGGTTCGATACCCGAATTTACCACCTTTCATATTTCACGGCACCACCTCTTTCGAGTCACTGACAATGCTCAAAGAGTATTTTCTGTCTAGAAAAAGCTTCTCAAATTCGCCGTTCGGAGTCGGCATTAAACTGTAGGTCCCTTCCACTTGTGAGAGAACAATAGCACGCACAACACGAGTGGTTGCTGAGAAGTTAGGCCCTGGCCCTATTATTGTATAGGGAACTTCAAGAATACAATAACAGAACTTGACGCAATACCATCAGTGTCAGTTAAACTAAAATACAAGACATCGTATCTGACCATAGTATCTGTATATTCTGGACACGGGTCACATAGTGTCTTGTTGAACTATCTTGCCTATCTTCAGTTGTCCGTCCGTGGTCTTAATTAGGGTATTAGGCTTCCTATCTCTCACTATCTTTTCCGTTCTCTCTCTTCTATCTTAGCTAGCAATAGGCACGATGTTTTTTTTGGTGTTGTACGAGGGAGTTGACAAGAACCACCCCGTTCGACGAGCTGAGCCGTGCAACCGCCGTCCGTCCTCCTCGACCCGCTTAGCCTGCTGCAGCACAGTGTTAATTTTGTCTACTGCACCGGTCTTTTCGAACCAAATGGTCGCCTTGTAGATGACACTGAAACAAGCAGGCCAAGGTTCTGGAACAAAAGCACTCGTGCACACGGGGAAGTCTTACGCCCCAAAATTGTTCCTCTGTCTTTAGCTGGTCCTGCAGTCTGGAGCGTACCTCAATCAACTAGCCATTCGGTAAACACCCATTTTGTGCTGTTGTCACATTTGCCAGCCACGTTGGGCGCAGTCCATCTCGACTTGTGCGTCTCACGTTAATCTTGGTCGTCCTCTACTCTCTGTAGCTCCATGGCTTTGCCAACTGCGTGTATTGATTGTCAGACGACTAAATTGAACAGAGTCTTGATTCACCACCGATTTCTTCCAAGCAGCGTAGGGATGGCTGTTAGTGTTGATTGAGGAGGCCGTTTTTTTTCCGGGTCTCTTGTTACGCCAGAAGAAACGGTTGAGCGGGTCTTATTTTACTCAATGCCCTCATTAATCCAGAACCATCTATTGGCACTCATTCCTCATCAAATCTCAATCCCGCCGTTTTTGTTACTCCATGACATCTCAATTCATCTTCTCCTATTTTTCTCCCCGGGCTGCATATTCCATTACAAAAACATCAAAGCTTCAGAAGAAAACACACTCCTATTCCACTGGAAGCAGAAAAAAGCGCGGGACTTACCTTCAAAGAGACCCAACAACAGTCCAAAAAAACCAACCTCCACAAGGGTTGACTAGCAACAATCGTTTACTTATCAGTACCCAATCTTCAGCACTTACAGAGCCACCGCAGTAGCATCAAACTAATTAGCCAAGTGATCCTGGCTCCGCAATTATAATACGCCACCCAAAGGTGCGTTTTTTAATTTTCTTCAATTTTTTCTTTTCAATTTACCGTTTCAATTTTGTTTTTGTTTTCGGTTTCACCCTTCGGTCTGTCGCCACCGAAGTCCCTCTGCGGACAAATCCCCCCCGTACCCAAAGGCACCGAACGCAATCAAAAAAAAAATGAAGAAGAAGCAAACAAAAAATAAACTGACCCTTCTAAAGACCCTGCGGCGCATCCAATTAATATTTGGGTCAAGCAGTATATGTATTTCCCTTGAATCTTGGTCTTGTTGGCTCATGTTTTACGTTTGAGGACTTGTTTGGCGGGCTTGGTGGTTCGATGGGTGTGCGCGGTTGGTATGTTTTTGAAGGGTGCCCGCGTGCACTGGCCCGCGGTTCTTGCCTCAGCTCCGAACACCTTTGAACGAGTTAATTACTAATTAATCAGAAGGATTGCAGCGCGACTGCTCAAAGCGCTTCAATCGGTGTCAAATAATTGCTTAGCTCTTTGCGTTTCATCGTGAGGGTTCAAAAGCGTTGTCGCTGTGCCGACTGACATTTGAATGTATGGAATACCAGTTTCAAACCGATTTACGTATTATCAGTCTTCTCGGCGGCAGCAATCTTTGAGTTAAACTTTAAGTCACTCATCGCTCAGTATTATGGGGAGAAGAAACACAGCAGCAACTTGAACAGTAATTGATCCGACTTTCTGAACTGGAACCGACCGATTAAGCGACGAACATCCAAATTGGGCCCCTATCAACCCACCTATATGTGTGGTGCGACAGTCCGAGACGCCTAGCTTATACAACGGCCACTCGTGTTGTGCGTGCTATTGTCGCCTCCGAAGGGCGAAGTTGAGAAGCTTTTTCTAGACAGGAATACTCTTTGAGTATTGTCAGTGACTCGAAAGAGGCGGAGCCGTGAATTACCAAAGGTGGTAAATTCGGGTATCGAACCTGGCACCCTCTGCGTAGGAGTCGACGCACTTACCCACTACGCCGCGCCGACCCACTTATTAATAATAATGCCTTGTAGAAGCAGAAATTAACATACAATTATATTAAAATGGCTACTCAAAATATTTAAGATTTCATTTTTACATGTATCTCTACTCATATTAAAGCCTATAACATTTGCAACTAAGTTGAATTTTATGCAAGCATTATTATAGGATCATTTTGCCCATAGCTTGTACTATGCCTCGAAACATAAAAGAAATCTCTAGGCCTCAGATGACGAGGCGGGGTGTAAACACTGAACATGGAAAGCAGCACCGGACAATCAATGTGAGCAGTAATGACGTCATGAGCGAAAAGAACTGAATAATAAGTCCTTCTTCCATGCAGTTGCCTTAGATCGATAAGCTGACATCTAGCATTATAATCTGGCATATTTGAATTCCACGACATCTTTCGCAGAGCAAACCTAGTATTCTCTCAATACGAATAGTGCTATTGTTATATAAAGGATTCCATATTAAACAAAAGTATTCTAATATAGAGCGAATTAACGAAACATACACAGACTTAAGAGTGTAAGGGCCTTGAAAATCTTTTGAATTTCGAAACAAGAATCCTAGCATGGAGTCGGCCTTTGAAATAATATAGTCTATGTGCATAGAAAAAGTCAGTTGAACGTCGAATATAACCCCTAGATCCTTACGCGAACATACTCTTGTTAAGATTGTATTATCAATCTTATATTTATAGATTATAGGAGATAAGATTCTAAAAAATGTAATAACTGAGCATTTACTAATAATGAAATGTAGTCCATTCAAATCGCACCAATTCTGTACAGATGAGATATCATTTCGCCACTCCATTGCATCGGCAAATGATCGCACTGATTCAAAAATTTTTAAATCGTCAGCGTATAAAAGGCATTTAGAATGGGAAACATAGGAAGGCAAATCGTTAATACAAAAGAAGAAACAGAAGAGGGCCGAGGTGACTACCTTGAGGTACCCCAGAGAAATTGAAAACTACCCGTGACAGGTCATTTCCTATTTTTACAAACTGTCTGCGATTTGTAAGGTAGCTAGTTATCCATTTCAAGATTTTGGAATGAAAACCAATCATCTCTAGGTTTTTTATGAGCACATTATGTTGAACACGGTCAAATGCCTTCGAGAAGTCAGTGTATATGGAGTCAACTTGAAGTTTCGCTTCCATGGAACTTAGGCAAAAGTTTGTAAGTATAAACAAATTGATCGAAGTTGATCTTCCACTCACAAAGCCATGTTGAAATTGTGATGTTTGACAGATCGGTTGATCCCGCTCATCTCCAGCTGTCTTAAAGACTTGACTTCGTGAAGATCGGTGGAACAGAATTCCCTTCTGTCATCGTTCACACAATGGAGTGGAAGAGAAAGATGTCCGGTCGTGACTTAATGCACGATGGTAGGCAACAATAAGATTTCGGAAAAGCATTTTGTTAACTGCAGGCACAACGATTAGTTACTTCTTCTTCGCAAAAATGTTCAACCAGCGAAATCTCTGGCTCTCTGGCATGCTCAGATGGTTCAGATCATTCTCCGTTTGTGTTCGTCACTACATTCGACACAGGAGTCCTGTGCTACGTGTCCGCACATAGCCAGAGTTGACGCTTTATTAGTTGGTGGAACCGGCATGTTTTTCACGAACGAATTACTGCACTCCTCAATTTTAGACAATTATTTACAAATTCATATACTTCTCTGTTGGCTTTAATGGAGGTCACAATTAGTCCGTCGTCCATCGAAAGGATCCAATTTTGTAGTTATTGAGGACGTGTTCTTCCTCGGGACGGATCTGAGGACTAGATTCGCGCGACCGTTTTTCTTCTCACCTCTAGGACTGAACGGGAGAAAATCAGACTCATTCACAACACACAGTAATCAACTATGCCCCAATTCCATCTTGCTGATTGCAGGGAAAGGATAAGAAAAGTATTTCCTTCCGTGCAAGGTCTCAGGACAATCACCCACCCGCACTTCACGTACTTTTCTTTTGTTTTTCTTCAAAAACTTACACGTGAGCATGGCTTTCAAGAATTATATCTCGATATTGGAACACAACAGTTTTCCAGTTTTCTTCTGTTTGCACACACATTCCTTCACTCGGTGTCGCTGCAGAGGTTGCTTGCAATGGAGCTAATCCTTCTCTGCACCCTCACAACTCTTCTTCGTTCCCGTTTCTCGGTCCCGTGCCGGGCCGTGCCCTTACCCCGCACCATCCCTCTCTAGGAATAGCAAATACGTTTGCAATATGGAGCCGCATGGATGGAAACAGATGGATAAAGGATGGCGCCCGCCGTGCAAGCTCAGCTCCCCAACAATGAAATGATGGAAATGAAAAAAACAAAAAACGAATGAGACAAGCTCACATATCCCTTGCAGGTATTATCCCAGGATATAAGAACATATTTGAATAGACGTTATGAAGTTTTAATATCTCGCTGGGGATTTTTGTTTATGAAAAAAAAAAGAAAGAAATACACACACACACACAGCTCGAGGGCTGGGGAAGGTTGAAGCTTGCGACTTTTATGAAAGGAGTCGTTAAGTGTGCACACGGAGAGTATAACAACAGAAAAATGAAAGTTGATATGGAAATTTAATTTGTACTCATAGCTTGTAACAAATTTGCCATGACGAAGTGAGCAAATATAAGCAAGGATTGCAGGACATTGAAGTGCCGGCGAGACGTGGGTTGAGCACGGTGTCGCCTTCAACATCAACGATGGGTGGTTAGGAAGTGCTAGCGCGGATTAAAGAGCGCAAGAGGGCAGCATTGCTTGGTCTCTCGGAATGCATTTTTGCATTATTTTTGGTCTTCATTCGGGCGCCAAGATGTAACCTGTTGAGTGCACACTGTGTACGGGAGGGGAAGGTTGTATGGTTGCATGGAAAATTAAAAGAAAGTGGCTCAATGACGACAATCTAGCGAATTAGTCGATCCTGTACCTTCGAGGTCTCACTTATTTCCGGTGACATTCTTTGAATTTGTTTAACCGGGTGTATGTAGAGCGTGTGGAGAACTCACCTTCGGCCCGATGAATCTTTGACTCCGACCCTGTGGGACAAAGTAACAGACGACAGAAGCGGTGGTTGATATAGGTTGATAGGTTTGTTGGTTGAGACCTTAGTTCGGACTGTAGCACTACACCACAGGAATAAGGACATTTGAAAAATGTCATATTTCCTGTCTCCTGCTGAGCACACGAAGTTTATTGCGGAACTTCTCCACTTGGACGCAATAAGTAGATAGAAATTGTAGTAGAGAGAGTAGAAATGAATGTGGTAAAATGTGGTCGCCGTGGCGTAGTGGGTTAATGCGTCGACTCCTACGCAGAGGGTGCCAGGTTCGATACCCGAATTTACCAACTTTCATATTTCACGGCCCCACCTCTTTCGAGTCACTGACAATGCTCAAAGAGTATTCCTGTCTAGAAAAAACTTCTCAAACTTAGCCGTTCGGAGTCGTGCATCTCTGTAATACTTTATTTCTAGCTATACCGTTCAGCTGTCTGGCATTGGAGGTCAGAATTCTAGAGTCTAAGTCGCTTACTGGGTACAGAGTGAGATGAGATTCCCTGAACAAGTCTTCATATGAATTAGGATCCTTGGTCAGTTTCTCAGATATCATCTGTTTGAATATGATGTACTTTAATTGCACACAAGACTATCTCGGGAAATAAGAAAACTGCCTGTTGGCGTCGAAAATAAATGGATTTTCGAAAAGCTTGCCGTTGCCTCTTATTTCCTGTTTTTCATTCAAATGTTGTTTCCGGGTCAAGTCCGAACCAGGAATTCATAGCTTAGTGGCAGATTCGTATTCACCCATTGCCCGACTATAATTCCTCGCCCCCTTTGCACTTCTCACTCTCCCAGGCCTCGAGAGCACCCGTAAATCGTTCATTCTAAACGACGTCCTTCGGGGGCAAACTACAATAGTCCAAGATAACTGAACTCCTTCATTCTTCGGGACCACATGGAATTCCACACACAGTCGACCCCTAAAACAAGTGAACCCATCGACCATTGTACTCGGCCACGCTTTATTCTTGACAGAATAGTACAATGTCAAGTGTCAAACTGAATAAACGTTTTCAATTAAATTTTGTCTTTACGTCTACTGTACAGATTGCCAGTGCAGACCAGTTCACATTGGCTGCAACTCTCAAAGACCTTTGCTAACTGGTCTTGCTGCCAAGTTGTCTGAGTTCATAAAACCTCCCTTTATCTTCTGGTTATGAAAAAAAAAACCGCTTGTTGTCGAGTTAAGAGTTGTCACCTGGCCGAGCAGGGTTTAAGGTTCCACGGTTTCAGGTTAGCTCTGCCTAGCTTGAAACATCCGAGCCTGCCTAGCTTGAAATATCCGATATCTGACATGGAACACGTGGAACAACGTAACGTTGAAGGTGGAGCACAAATGTAGGAGATCCCCAAATAAAACGCTCGTGTTCCTCGTATGACAGTTTATTCCAGAAAGGGATCGCTTCACAATTTGTACATACTTTTATATTGAGAATTCATCGAAGAATATAACAGTTCACCATAATTGCGAGAATATTAGACGATCAGGTTGGCAAAGAATATTACTCATGTGCAAGATTGAGAGCTGAATAAAAGCACCCAGCTACAGTATGGTATGCAAAAATGCGTCCTACATAATTTGCTTTTGCAAGCAGCTAGTCTGATACTGTGCTATAGTGTAGGTCCCTTCCACGTGAAAGAACAATAGCATGCACAACACGAGTGGTTGCTGAGAAGCTAGGCCCAGTCCGCTTCGGACTGTCGCTCCATTCATATTAGCCGAGTAGAAATTGGATCTTTTTTTAGCTTAACGTGCTATACTAATAAAGGTGTCCCTGACGGATCCATTCTAAACCCAATATTATTTCTCATATATGTCAACTGTTTAATCAATCCATAGAAGGTAATATTACAGCATTTGCCGGTGACACTACATATTTCATCAGCTACCTCCTTGATTTGTATGCAGATGTTAATTTTGACCTTGAACGTCAGTCAGTTTTTTCTTAGTTTTCTTGGTCAGTAAATCTTAAATGATAAAGTTTGTCCTAGGGACTCAAAAAAAAGGTAATAGTTTAGACGCCGTATTATGGTTTCGTTGATGGAAAAGGGTTTCGCCTGAGACTTCTTGGTCCTAGGCAGCATAGGTCAAGAATTTTCCCAACCTAAAAGTGTGCTGGAACTGATAAGGTGGATGTGCCTGACGCGGGAGACTTAGGTTCATATCCCACAGGGGCGTGAGTCTAAGTTGAACGTACTTGTTTTAGTGTATTGTCTTTCAGTCTTCCTGTAGAGGTCGGGAAAAGGGAGAAACCTTACGGATTGCCACCTAATGGTGATGCGACGAATCGGTAAAGAGAGCCGGTGTTGAGGGTAGTGTAGGAAGGGGGCATTAGAGATCAGTCGAAGTCGGAACTCTGAAGCCGAATAAGATCAGAGACACATCGAGATGGGAGCGCGGTTTATAGATATAGAGAAGAACCAGAAAAGCGGTACCGATACGAATAGCCGAGTTTACCCAAGCAGTAAAGTGCGGTAGGCTTTCCATTTTCGCTTTTTGTATGGTTCAGCGATGTCATACTTTCATTATTTTCGTGATTTTAGGTTTATTTTCGAGGCGTACCAAGTTGCGATTACGGGCAATAGGGGTAAGGTAAAAGGGTTGGACAAAAGCCCCACAGCAAAAAAAAAAGAAAAACACGTGACACGGTAGCGCAGAGGTGCTATACCAGGAACCAACTAACACGGCAGCACAGAGGTATCACACCAAGGACATAGGGCGTCAAATAGACGGAAAAACAGCCAGGTAGATTCGTGTATGTACATGTATAGTGTGATTAAGTGAAAAGTTGCGAGCTAGCCAAACTTAGTGCACAGGAGGTATTACGAAGCCTTCCAAGTGCGGGTTAAGCCGAAGAAAAAAATGCGATAGCAGTAGATCTAGCCACCAGATCTGAGAGGTGCGGGAATTCCTAAGAGATATCGATTACCAAAGATTCGGGGAAGATACATATACCATCTAGTAGATGCGAAGATGTACATACCATCTCCGCATCTACTGTAATTCAACAATTCTTATCTTAGTATAAAATGGTTTGTTGAAATCAAACTGTGAACATCAAAACTACCCTTGAGTATGGAATTTCATGTTGATCCCTTGAATTTAAAGTGAACCAGAAAAATCTAGTACGTATAATTTTAAAAGTAAATCGTAGGACTTCCACCTTTGATCTATTCAGAAATCTTTAGATTCTTCCTTTATAGCATTTATATTTTTACAGAGTTCTTAAGATATTTTTTCTGCTGCCAGATTATATGACAGCTACAATCGTCGTGTCAATAACTCAAATTTTTTGAAGGAACACACAATTAACACAGACAGCACACTTCTTGAAATTTGTTTGGTCACAGCTTACAAGCTTGCAGAGAGCCTAGATGCAAGAAGTACCAATCAATTTTTTTAAGGCATGTTAGACTTCGGCTTTTATCTTTTAATCATCATAATATTGAACACCTAATTAGTCAAACACCTAATAATACCACGTTTCTATTTAATTTCTTTTAAAATATATATTTTACAAATCTTGCTAATAGTCTCTATGCATTCCCCATCTTCTATTATTATATTTCTTCTTTTTTATTGTTGATGGTGCATTCGGAACTTGCCCCGCTGACAACAGAATGTCCCGAACTATTTCAACTAAAAAGAGTTGTCCCTAGCTTATTTTAAATTACATTATACTTACTCCTACTTTTTCTGTGAAATAAAGATTTGAGAATGAAAATGATCGACGAGAATTCCGTCCCCCCGACTTAGACGAGGTCAAGATAGCAATATCAAGACTGAAGTCTAACAAAGCTGCCGGTGCGGACGGACTGTCCGCTGAAATCTTTAAGGCAGCTGGAGATGATCTGGTTGGGCGCATGCACCAGCTCATCTGTAAGATATGGTCGGAGAAAAGCATGCCCGATGAGTGGAATCTCAGTATCGTTTGCCCGATCCACAAGAAAGGAGACCCCTGACTGTGCCAACTACCGAGGGATAAGTCTCCTGAACATCGCCTACAAGATCTTCTCTGCCGTTTTGTGTACTCGCCTGAAGCCGTTTATAAATAACCTGATAGGTCTATATCAGTGCGGTTTCAGGCCGGGGAAGTCCACCATCGACCAAATCTTCACATTACGGCAGATCCTGGAAAAATACCCAAGAGATACAGATCGACATCCACCATCTTTTTGTCGATTCCAAGGCTGCGTATGACAGCGTGCATAGGGACGAGCTATACAACGCCATGTCTAGTTTTGACATTCCTGCCAAGCTCGTCAGGTTGTGCAAAATGACGATGGAGAATTCTCACTGCTCCATCAAGGTCGGGAACGAACTCACCGAGACCTTCAATGTCAAAAAAGGTTTTAGACAAGACGTCGTGCTGTCATGTGAGTTCTTTAACATCATTTTAGGAGAAGATCGTGCAAGACTCACAATCCAACACATGAGGCACGGTCTTCCAGAGGTGGGTACAACTGTTTGCATAGGCGGATGACATTGACGTAATTGGCAGAACACAGCGAGCCGTCAGTGAGGCTTTCAAGAAAGGACACACAACATCGGCGTCTTGGACAGAGCGTCACAATGGGCAGCTATAACTTCGAGGTAGTCAAGGACTTCGTCTACCTCGGCTCCGCAGTAAACAGTACAAACAACATCAGTACCGAGATCAAACGCAGAATTACTCTTGCCAACCGCTGTTTCTATGGGCTCAAGAGGCAATTGAGTAGTAGAGCCATCTCTCGAAGGAACAAGCTGACTTTATACAAGACCTTGATCATCCCAGTCCTGCTATACGGCGCGGAGGCATGGAGAATCTCAAAAGCGGATGAGGAAGTCCTCGGTCTCTTCGAGAGTGAAGCTCTGCGTGCGATCTTTGGTCCTGTTTGCGTTGACGGTTTCTAGATGAGAAGATTCAACCACGAACTGTACGGGCTGTACAGCGACATGAGTCTAGTCAGGCGTCATCCGATCCAACGCCTAAGATGGCTAGGCCATGTAGAGCGTACGGACAACTCAGCTCCGGCCCGAAGAGTCTTCGACTCCGAACCCGTGGGACAACGCAACAGAGGACGGCCGCGTTTAAGGTGGCGCACCAAGGTGGAGAAGGACCTCAACCAACTTGGCGTGCGACACTGGAGACAGCTAGCCAGAGACCGTGCTAGTTGGAGATGCTTGTTGGTTGCGGCCCAGGTCCACCCCGGACTGTAGCGCCAAATAAAGAAGACGAAGAAAAAGGAGTTGAAGTGGGAATTGCCTCACTCATTGATTGAATGGATTGTTTCAAATCACTCAAATTTCTTGGTTTGGTTTTGTAAGTTTCAACCGTACCCAGTCTACCCTACCGCATGTCGTGCGCCGAAATTCGTGTGATTATTTGCTTTTTGGACGAAAACAACCGCAAAATAGAAATTCATCATCCCAATTTTCCAATTTCCTTAAATATGAATACCAGTCTGCAGTTTACAAAAATTTTCTTTTGGTAGCGCAAATCACCTCCAAACCCGTTTGAAGTTCAGGCGCAAGTCTCTGGATTCTAAGTAACACCTTTATTTGATGATGGTAAGTGGCAAGAAGGAACCGTCAAGATGTAGTCTCATCTTAAGCCATCCATAAAACACAGTAAACCCGTAATTGACCGACTACATGCCGCAGAGCTCTGCAGTCGAAGCACCGCGATTTTTAAGCAAGTCATGGCGACAAACATTCGCCAGGAAACTAACGAGACAGTTCGTAGACGCATTGACATAGAAAATGACACATCGGACCCAAAGTCCGATGGCGGGCAGGGTTCCCTCCCTCCCAATGAATTTTACTCAACATTCTACAAAGCAACGAACCATCGAGCGCATGGTTGACTTTAGTCACTTCCGGCGTCTCACATTCGAACTGCATCCGATAGTCATCGTCCTTTGGCGAAGATAAAGTGAAACCTTGCTGGATGCCGTCCAAGAGTGGTCCCAGTGGACTGTCGACAACTCTGCCCGGATACAGAATGCACTCAATCAGCCCAAAAGCAAGCCATTGCATTTGCATTCTATAAAATGTCAACCTTGCCCCAGCCTCTGACGAACGCACGCACGTGGCTCCCTTTGCAGGGTGCATCGAATCATGCTAAAAATCCCATTTCATTTGAATTTCCGTCCAAAGATTTTCCATGTTTCATAATTATTGCCTCACTAGACGGGTCGATCCGCAATCTGAACTCCATCTCAGAGCAGCAGAAGCACAGCCCCATCACCAGCAACACGAGGCAAGGGGGCAAGAGTACAACGCAGCAGAACGGCTCCAGGACATATTTGGTGGTGCACCAGAGTAGAACCATTCATACACAATGGCCATACTGTTCCAAGAAGGAGCACTGGCATCGGGCTAAGCTGTCGCTGCTGTTGCTGTTGCTGTTGCTGATGCGGTTCCTGCTGCAGAGAGTGCACCATTGTTCTGAAGGAATCCTATTTCAGTACCACACAACATCATGAGAGAGACTACATCACGATGATGATAGCCCCAAGGTGAGTCCCGTTGGGGTGGAATAATGAAAAAAAAAGAAAAGAAAAACCGAACCCACTCTCTCTCTCTCTCTCTCTCTCAGTCTCTCTGAATTCCTCAGGTTCTCACCTCTCTTCGTCTCGCTTGCTGTGGTCTCCTTAGACTTCAGTGCAAAAATTGAAGAAATCCTCTGGGCAATCTTTTTGTATCCTTATCCTTGCAGACAAATAATTCATCGCCCGCACCTTGAGGCTCAAACACAAATTGGAAAATATAAGAACTAGCTGGGTGGTGATGGTGGCGGTGGCGGTGTCGGTGTTGGCTGGTGTTGGTTGGTGTTGGTTGGTGTTGGTGACGATGCCGGCTATGAAGTGGAGGATGGGCTCCCAGAACACGTTGAAATCGGGATACACATGCAGCCGGCGGTAGCCCACCTTTCTGCAGCACCTTTGTACTTCAGCTCCCTACACTTTGGCTCTTCGTCTTCCTCATCTTCCTCGGCGAATTCATGTCATTTGGTTCGGCTTGCCCCGGTTGGGCCTCAAGGTGAAACCGAAGCTAAAGCTGGACTGTTTTCAGTGTTTTTTTTTCCTCTCTGTCCCTCTCTTTCGGTTCTGCTTCCACTTCCTTCTCCTTAGACACGCACCTCGGGTCTGTGGATGTGGAACTGAGGATTGAGGGCAAGTTGAGGAGTGGATTTTCCTTGGCCGTGTCGAAAGGAGCCTCCGACGAGGACTTGGCGAATTTGAATATACCACCTAGAGAATGTGCGCTATCGCGATGTTCGACAGCGGTAATGACGATCCGTTCATATGCATATTCAATTTTTAGTTAGTCTTAGCTGGGAGACTTTGACGGTGGGGCATTGCATTATCCAGGGATGTGGTGGTAGGGGAGTTTGGAAAAGCTGTCGGCCTGGGAAGCGACTTCGCGCAGTGTGGCTGAATCGTTAAAAAAGGGGGGGGGGGTAAATCGGTATTTCGAGAACTTTGAGTCAGATCGAATTGGGAATAGTTTATTTCGGTTTGATATAAAGAAAATTGCGTCAAGGTAGAAATTCCGTTGGGGCTCCTAAAATTAGGCCGCACATTCAATAAGGAAGTAGCGCCCATATCATTTCCATTTCCGGCATCCATTGTGTTAATTTTTTTGGGTTATTAGGTTTCTCTAGATTTGAGTGTGGAAGAGAGCTGACGGTTGAAAGCCAACAATGGATAAATCCACAGCATCTTCTAATAAAGGTTCCAGAAGGAACTTTCTAGTAGAAGCTGTGTCTTCAACACGAACAACCCGCTCAAACGCATTAGACGCGCTTAGTATCCCCCCCTCCCACAAAATCTAGTAAAAATATACTTTTATTTTTAAAACTTAACTATTCGATAAAACAAATGAATAAAGCAGAACAATGAACAAATTTAAAATAAGAAGAAAAGAAATTGTTTTGAAAATAGATAGAAGCTAGAAATTAATCTCAAATTCGAACTCAATGGGAATTTCTCGACCTCGGCTATAATTGCTTTGTTCCGATTTTAATTATGACGTCGTTTGGTAAATCATTGTTACAGCAGCTCCTGTTCATCACCTGAATTAAAGTCAGCGTTGAGTGTCGGTCTCGCAATTTGTTTTTTACTATGTTCATTGGACTAAAAATTATTTCGATTTTAGCACAGTGATTACTAATTCAGGTAATTCTTAAAAATGATTTATACCTGTAGCAAATTTATATTACTCAACTCATGTTCAAGACTTTACAGAATCTCCTGTGGTGTCCTATTTAATAAAACTTATGTTGCGCCTTTGCTGTAAAATATTGTTTTTTATCATTGTCAACTACAAATTCTTTGGCCAGTTCAATTGTAGAATTGTCTTGCCGTAATTTTCTCCAGGGCAGAATAATTTCTTGGTCTTTCATAATTAAGGAATGGGTAGTAATGATAAATATTTTGAAATAGGACGTATGTAGCTGCCACTTCTTTGTGTAGCAGAAAATCGCTGGAATTTATTAGATTTTATCTTAAAGATTTTATTTTTATAGAACATCGTAAATAATATATTTGTGTAATTCTCAATCTAGCAGACTGCAAAGCCGTACTAATTTTGTTTTGAAAAATATTAGGCTAGTAAATGAAAATAAAATAAAAATCTAACTTAATCTATTGCAGTCTCTGCTTTAATGCCTGATTACTTGATTGTTTTTATGGTTTTATTTCCACAGTTAAATTTGGTATTGTTATAACCTGTCAGAAAATATCCGAGCTTTCTCTTTTTGTAAATCGAGCCAAAGTCAAAGGGTCTGGTAACACTCCGTCTCTCTGTATAATACTTCTTTGCGGTGATAAATATTTGGGGATGTTTGAGTTTAATTTTTCTCCATTTCGGTAAAATAATAAAGTAAGAATCTGGGAAGTTTCAATGCAAGAAATGATAACTTTTTTTTTCTGAGTGTCCCAGTGTCACTAACGAACATTAAATGAAGAAAAAAAAGGAAATTAACAAGAACTTCTTCGATAAATTATGAAAACAATGGGACATCAAACACATTCAAATAAGGATATTTTTTTTTTCGGGCTTACCCCACTGTTCTTTTTTGTTATATTTGCCAGTGCGCGATATCTATTCTTCGTATACCCAAATGCTGGTGGAAAAGAGCTTTTGGGTTGGCGTGTGCTACTCCTTGCGCTTCGAGATATTTTTGGCTTGTTACAGAGAGATCAGTAGATAGGATCAAACTTACTAAATGAGCTCTCGACACTTCATTCCGGTCAATTAACAAACATTGGTCGGTTCAACTGTGACCAGATCCTTAGCGAATGTATCCTGAAGCGACTCCTACACTGAGTGTGCAGGTTCAATTCAAGCTACAATTTTCGTAATCACTGTTCCGCCTCTCTTAAATCACAAGACGTGTGGTTGTCTGGAAAAGAAAAACTTCTCAAACTTCACTGTTGGGGGTCGACACGCGCAAGTTACTTATGTTGGTTCCTAGCCCGACCTTATATTGTACCGTATCACAATCGTAATAGCGACGCGATTGTCATAAACTAAAATTAAATATACGTACTGTCAAGACTATCCAAACATTTGTCATTTAATTCGCTGCGATTAAAAATTCGTTGTCGCAGCTAGTTTTGGGTATTCACAGACTTGCGATTTTCTATGGGATCATAATTTTATCGCAAAAAAATTGGGCATATACATATATTGTTTTATACATGAACACACACATACGCGACTATGTAATCGCAGCGATAATGATTTTTTTTTGCCGCAAAGAAGTCTTCTAAGTGTAAAACTGGATTTCATGGGAAAGTGTTTTGATGTGGCCTGATGTTGGGCTTAACATCAAAGGCTACTAAACGAACATTTTCATAGGATTCATCATACTTTTAAAAGACTAACCAAACAAACTTATTCAGAAGGTATTATAGAATGAGTGGAAAAAGCTTTGCTAAATTCTATTAATTCCTTTAATTGGACCCGTAATGTATACTCATCCATAATATGATCCATTTTTTTTTTTTTTTTGAAGTTATTCTTGTAATTTCCTTCAAAATCACTTTTCTTTACATTAGTATACCTTAAAAACCTAAAAAATAATAATTCAGTTGAAAGATATAAAATTTAAGTATCGAATCTCTGTATGTGAATTGTGTGACAACCACATTGTATTTTTAATACGAAATAAAGACATCTATATCTATATCTATATGATCCAATTTATTTTGCGGCAATCGCAATCGCAAAAAGTCCACTTCGTTTACTGTTGTTGTTATTTGTTCGCATATGTGTGTATAGAAATTGAAAGCTCTCTGTTTTATTTTTCTGCAGCTGAATTATCGTGCGACCGGAAAACACAAGTGCGTGCATGGTCTTATTTTTTTGCGACCGCGATTTTTTTTATCGCTGCGATGAAGAAACCTAAAAGCCAGCCGCCAGTGGTCGTCGCGATGCCTCTTATGCTGTGGATGGCAAGCTAAAACGCCGAATCTTACAACTTTTCCTACAATTTACAGCTTTCGACTCAATGACAACCTCCATAAGTATTCTTGTCTAGAAAATGCATCTCAAGCCCCTTTTAGTAAAAGTTGCAGCTCATTAGCCATTAAGATTCTTAGAAAGCGGATAGCTGCTACTGGTAGGGAGTAACACTAATAATGATAGTGTAGTCTTATGTCTGGAAATATTGGTAGGGCCCAGCTTTGACCCAGTAAGTGAGTTGGTTTGGTACCTGAGTGGGGTGAGAAGCAATCCTGTTCATGAAGGTAGGCGTTCCTAAAGACTCCATCTCAAATTTATGGGACCTAATAGCCCATATTGATGGCCAGTCTTTTCAAAGTCCTGGAAAGTGCATGCACTGATACCCTTTTGTGGTTATTTAGTGTTTCTCATCCACATGGTCTTTGTCGTCGTGCTTCTTAATTAGCAGAGCTATAACCCGCAGAAACTTATCGACTGAGTGTATCGAAGCGAGAAGTGGTGTCCTTGAAATCCTAAAAATATTTAAACATTCTTTTTAATTCACTGAATCAAGTTTTAAAAATCCTCGCTCTGGCCAAGTAGATTGTCGACAGTAGAGCTTGCTACGTGATTTCTGAACCTGTTTCCTTCGAATCCATTTTCTTGTAAGTAGGTCGCCCTTGTTGGTCTACTAACCTCTATATGCATGCTCAGATGTGTGACGACATGGGCTTGTCTTCAGGGCCATAAGAAAACTTGTAAGCGAATCTACATGCGCACACTAGCGTGGGTAAAATCAAACGTATGCAAACCCAACCGCTAATCTCCTTTTTCCGACTCATCCTTTTTAATCTCCGACCAGCAATTTACAACCACAAAATCATCCTTCAAGAGGGTGACTCACGTATCAACTGAATTCAGCGCGAGGGTGTCGTTTGGTTGTTCTTACCACACGCATACAGTAGAGGCCGCATAAGAGAACCGGAGGATGAGGATGAGGATGAGGATGAGGATGAGGATGAGGATGAGGATGAGGATGAGGATGAGGATGAGGATGAGGATGAGGATGAGGATGAGGATGAGGATGAGGATGAGGATGAGGATGAGGATGAGGATGAGGATGAGGATGAGGATGAGGATGAGGATGAGGATGAGGATGAGGATGAGGATGAGGATGAGGATGAGGATGAGGATGAGGATGAGGATGAGGATGAGGATGAGGATGAGGATGAGAATGAGGATGAGGATGAGGATGAGGATGAGGATGAGGATGAGGATGAGGATGAGGATGAGGATGAGGATGAGGATGAGGATGAGGATGAGGATGAGGATGAGGATGAGGATGAGGATGAGGATGAGGATGAGGATGAGGATGAGGATGAGGATGAGGATGAGGATGAGGATGAGGATGAGGATGAGGATGAGGATGAGGATGAGGATGAGGATGAGGATGAGGATGAGGATGAGGATGAGGATGAGGATGAGGATGAGGATGAGGATGAGGATGAGGATGAGGATGAGGATGAGGATGAGGATGAGGATGAGGATGAGGATGAGGATGAGGATGAGGATGAGGATGAGGATGAGGATGAGGATGAGGATGAGGATGAGGATGAGGATGAGGATGAGGATGAGGATGAGGATGAGGATGAGGATGAGGATGAGGATGAGGATGAGGATGAGGATGAGGATGAGGATGAGGATGAGGATGAGGATGAGGATGAGGATGAGGATGAGGATGAGGATGAGGATGAGGATGAGGATGAGGATGAGGATGAGGATGAGGATGAGGATGAGGATGAGGATGAGGATGAGGATGAGGATGAGGATGAGGATGAGGATGAGGATGAGATGTAAGGATCCTGTAAGAGTGAGATCTTGATTTAAAAGATTCCATTCATTAAAGCATCACCACTTATTCCTAACTGTCACTTTTTCATGGCCTTCACTGTGTCGACGGTGTCTTCCAGCGCGAAGCACACACGCGAGCGTACATACATAAGTCGCATTATATACGTTTCACCTTTTCGCACAAAGGGCCCGTGGCCATAAAAATGATGAATTTAAACTCTTCTACGAGTTCGGGTAGATAAAGTACGGCGACTGGGATATAGAAAATGATCTGCCGCCGGCCAACCAGACCGTGACCCCCAGGCAATTAAATTCTGATTACTTACATCCACAGCCAGAGAGCGCCCATGCCCCTTCCACACAGCCACTACATAACCCAGTTCTCGCCGCGGGCTGATTACTGGGATATAGAGACCCAAGTGTACGCGTGTGTTTGTGTGTGAGTGTTGGCTGGTGAATGGGTGGGTGTGCATGCGTTTGTGTACTGCGTGCCCATATTGCACGTACTTTGAATACGAAAGGCAAAAACAAAGCAGAAAAGGAAAAAACAGAAAATAAATCTGCCGTGTGTATATTTATATCGCCACCCCCCAAGCAGCTCGCCCCCGTCTCATGGACAGGGGCAACAAGTCCCACCAGCAGCGGTGTGCTGTACTCCAGCGGGGCACATGCACGGCGGAGCTTCGCGCTTCTTTGCTTGATCTGCCTCAGCCAGCAGCCGCCCGCCACAACCGCCATCACCGCCATCGCCGACGTCTCCGTCTCCATCGTCGTCGTCGACGTCGTCATCGCCGTCGCGCCGCACAGCCACCCCCACAGCCATCCAACAGCATTTGTCAGTGGTTCAGCGCCTGCGGTACGATTCGGAATGAATTTATTTCTGTAATTTTCCTTCATCATTCCACTTTCTTGGCTCCAGGACATTACGTTCCCATTGTAATACCCTCTGACGAGAGGAGAGCTGGAGCTGAACTCTCTGCTGGCACTGGTGTTGCTGCTCTGGCCCTTGGTGATTGGGCGTGTGTAGGTGGGCTCGGGCACGGTGTGTGTGTGTGTGCGGTTCAGAATGCCACAAGGAGATTTCTCTTGTTAGTTTCTTCTTTTTTTTCGGCGCGTTTCTCTGCGAGAAACTGTGCGACTGTGTGTGTGTGAGAGTGAGTGAAAGAGGTTGGGATTTAGCCCGAGTCGGTTCTTGGGCCAGAAGGCTCTCCTTGTGAACTGTGCGCGTCTGGGACCGGGGTTTCTGCTGCGCCTACAGCCATGCGGTGCATAAATGAGAATACAACGGACACAGAACAAAAAAAAAACGAAGGAGTTCCAGCACAGGGGAGGAACACGCTTCAGCAGTGTGAACCATCGTCATAAGCCATTTGGAAAGGGCTTTCGGGTTGTTAAGCCTTCGTGAGCGGTCACAATGGAGTGGATATGCTGGAGTGGTGGTTTAAAAGGTCATGGCTTATTAAGTCGAGTTGCGAAATGCGGCGACGGCCTGGAGTTGCCGGTTGGGCATTACGTTGATTACGTGGGAACATACCTAATTCGCGTTCGCAGAGAGGGACGCAGAAAATCCTTTACACTTTGTGGTCCGCAGTCGGAATGGAAATTAGCTGAAATGTTTGAATTCCGAACAAGTGGAAGTAGCGCGGGAAAACGAGAGAGACAGCAGCGTTACTGGTGAACTCAGGTGGTGAGGCACCAGTGCCGGCAAAATGATGACCATTCGAAAGGCATGCGAAGTAAATGGAGCTCTGAGGAAGGCAAGGCACTGCTGTTGTCCGTTTCATGTGACTCCAGAGCACGTAGGGTTGGGCGACACGCGTTTAATTGCATTGTCACCAGCATGTGTTCAGGTGGTCGCTACGGATCAGTTGTCAGTTCCGATGGGGGATAGGGCTTGTGATATTTTCGGTTTCACCCGACGTGAGTGAGAATTGCCTCAGAATTGTATCCGGGTTTGATTTACGTAGAGTACAATATGGCATGACATGTGGTCACTTGATAAGGCACACAACTTCTCCCACGCAAGAAGCATTGCTCGCGAGGGTTTTTTTTGGTTACGTCCTAGAATGCAGCAATCTTCAAAAGATACTAATAGCTCGTGCCATTAGCATGCACGATTCGCAAACCCAAGTTCTCAATTGCGGAATTACGCCTACGTACTAACCCACACCTCAAGGTGATCCATCTTCCACTCTCCCCGCGGAACTGGGGTTAGGTTTACTTTGCGGGGCTGTTTATCGACTCTAGCTGAATCAACTGTGTTTGCCTGTTCGGCTCGTCTTACTCTTTCAAGCCCTCTTAACTCGGTCTGCACATTTGATGGGAACGAACAGATTTCGTCCCACTTCTTGGCTGACTCCGCCGTATGGCCGACTAGGATCTCCGGTGTTGGTAGGTTTATTCTTGTCCCTTAAAATTGCCTGCAGTAGAAAGTTGTGTGTTCTACGTCTTCATCAATGTCCTCACATTGTGGACAAAGGGGATAACTATCGTGCCCGAAGATGTTTCCGATAGACCCCGTGGCCCGATAGGAACTGCATAAGGTAGAAATTGTAGCTTCCGAGTGCTCTTGAGTCTGAATGAGTCCATCCGCCTCTGTGTGAGCTGTCCCATCTGGCTCCCCACATTGTCATGAAAGTTTCTCTTTCCCCCTTGTCCTGTTTACGCTATCGTACGCGCCTTAGGTTGGCAACATTCCGCAACGTTTTTCTGCCGCAGTATTCGACGTGCATTTTGAAATTAAGTCGGTTGTCAAGCATCACTCCTAGGCATTTCAGAGCTAGTTATTAAGACAGCCTCTGTCAAGGTCGGAAGAATCGAACCAATTTTTGATTCGTTTGTGGCGGTTTCACCTCGTGGATGTGCTTGGCCACTGTCACGACCGCAATATCGTCGGCAAAACCGATGACCTTGACTCCATGTGACAGCTTTAGTCTCATTACTCCGTCAAACGTTAAGTTCCACAGGAGGGGTCCGAAGACTGAACCCTGTGGAACGCCTGCCGAGAAGTCGAAATATTTAGTACCGTCGTCAGTCTGGTATCTAAGTTTCCTGTTTAGCTGACGATTATCCTCTTCAAGTACTGCGGTGTGCTCATCCTAATCAAGGCTCTCATGATGAAGAACAAGTTCGCCACTAGGGTATCTTAAAAAATTAGTTGTATTCACGTTTACGCACCTACATCACCTTTGAGGAGTACCTATGCTTCACTGCCACTCGTTGTGGATGAAGAGCGTGTTCGATGAGGTTTCTAGATGCGTTGTAAGGTGGATGGATATCAATTCCTCGTAATCCTGTTCGTTTATTTCTACCACACAATCTGTGAAGGTACAAGCTTGTGAGCATTCTGTTGTGCCAACTCTTAAGTATGTATGATAAGATCAAGGAGAAAGGCCTAATTCTTGTAATTTTCTCAAAACAGACACGTTTTGTGGTCCGGATACACCCTCACATATGGTAGCAATGGTTTCAGTGATCATTACTAGGCTGGAAATTTACTTGGAGTCATAAAAACACCAATCTGTAGAAGGATCTTAGTCTCACTCTCTTTTTCAGTGATCCGTATGGTGTCGCGAAGCCCAAGACGTTTGAGAGATCTCCAGGCCAGTCGATCCTTCTCCGTCGACCTTAACTCATCAGGAGTAATGCCCAAGCAGAACCTGGCGGGTTCTTGAACATGGTACAACCACCCGGTCCTAGGTTTGCAAACCGCACAGTGTTTCGTCATGCTAACTGGGCAAAAACCAAACAAAAAAAAATCAATGTCGTTATTCTAGCTTTTATTAATTGGAAATTATTAACAAAGCCATATGCACCAAAATTACAAAAATAACATTTACCAAAGGTCTGTTATTTGGGGAATATACAAATTCAAAATTGTACAATAAAAAAAAGTTGATACTGTAGCCATACATTGCAAAATTCAAGTTAAATCCTTAATTCTAAGAAACAACTGCCGGTAGGATACACTCACAGAGAGTAGAATATTGCAAACCATTCATTCGAAAAGTGGGAAGCAGTAAACGTAAAATATAAATAAAGTTAGAAAAATAATAACGTGGTGTGTTATTTTTATTTAAAGAATTATTTCTTAGCTTGCTACAATACATTTGTTAAATTGTCAATTTTGTCCAAGCGCTTGGCAGGACAAGGCAACAGACTCTTTCCGAACCTTTCCTTAAATCTCTCGGCAAGATATCTAGAACGAACAACAAGGAATTGATTTAGTACCTGAATGCCGCAGGATGGTTATAAAAACACGTTAACATCCAACTTTCAGACTATCCTACAATTGACACTTATTGCTAATTGGGTTCTCTAAGGCTAAAAAGAGAAAGAACACTGAAAGAAAAATCAAATCAATTGATATTCAAATCATACCCAAATAAATATGACTTTTATTTATATTTTTATTTATATTAACCCTGGAAGCACATATTTCGTCTAATCGTATTCTGCCGTGTTTATGTTTGTTTTGTGATCGTTTTTCGTACAGCGTCATTCGCGAAGAATGGAGTGCAGTCTATGGAAGCAAGTCAACTATGGACATGCGGCCTTTCTCAGAATAATAGACAACTTGGGGAAGAGACATGGTTCCAGTAGCCTCGACTATATATCTCCCTATAAGGACTTCTCCCTCAAAATACAGATTCTGTTTTCCCGACAGGGACAGGTGACTTTCCAACGCCGTTATCAACGACCACGAGATCAAAAATGGACACAGGTACTGGGCCGGCCCCACTCGGATATCCTGCACCAGCAGAAATCATTCAGACTCCCTGATATGTGCAGTGCCTTCCAAGCAGAGATTCTGGCAATAGAGAAAGCAGCCAAACACATACAAGAAGCAGATGTCCCACCATCAGATATCACCATCTTTGTTGACAGCCAGGCTGCAATGAAGTCAATAGGATCCTGTACGACGGGATCAACTGCCGCGACTCACTAAAGTCCATCAGTTACCACAAAGTCAAGCTCTGCTGGGTCCAACTGCCGGGCTACAGCTCAATAGCAGGGAACGAGAGAGCGAACATTTACAAGGGTCTGAAATGTAGATCAGCGAAGTGGACACACTACTGCAGCCACTGATCAGTGCACTACTCCGAACTATAAGTGACACCGTTCTTAAAGAAACCAACTCGTCTTGGATCGCAAGAGATGACAAGATCAACGTGGCCAGAGCTCAACAACGGCAAAACAAAGAACCTCCTGGCATTGGATCGCAAATCAATCCAGGACACTGCCACATCGGAGCAATGCTCCGAAAATCGAATGCGGAGTCCAGCGATCTCTGCCGGAGCTGCGGTGACGAAGAAGAGACCGAAACGAACCAACATCTGCTTTGCCACTGCCCAGCTCTCCTGAACCGGCGCCTTGCTTCGCTGGGCCAAAGATTCTCCGACTGCGGACCTAGTGAATGCGGATATATCGGATCTTATAAGATTTGTAAGGGGCACGGGGTGGTTTAAGCCATCACGTGACACAGGATAGGTTTATTCAGAATGTGCACTCCACAGATGAAGCCTCCAAGGGGAAGTGATGTTCTACCACCACACTCCACTTCCTTAACCTAATCTACCCGTGCATGTCATCAGGAGTCACTCAAAAGTGACGCCATCCCTTTGTTGAACTCTGTGCCAATATAACGATGAAGGACAATGACTTCGCAGGAGACAACATTTCAAAGCCCATGCAACCTGATCACAACATTCAAAGTTTCTGTGAATCGCTAATATCAAGGTCCAATCATGTCTAGACAGTAAATTGTCAACAGCATCGCTTTTCGTCAGGACGTCCTTAAGAAGGTGATTAAGAGCGTGAAGGCATGCTATAGCTGCAGACCACCAAATATTTGCCAACGATGCTGTGAGCAATCCCATCACCTCTGATGGTGATTTCATTCCCTCAATATGTTTCCAATTCTGTCAGCTAAGCAGCGACGCTAATCGATGTGTAATCAACCGTATTGAATGCTACATTGGCGTGAAATCGATTAAATTTCCACCATCCACACCATCCACCGTCGACCGCGTTGACTACATGACGTTCATTTCGTTGCGATGTGAAATCCATCAGAGCAGCCATCTTAATAGCGATTCGATGAGAAATTCAACTCGTAACCGTTATCATCGGAGCTGTTTAATCATTCGAGACTGGCACACCGAAAGGGGGCCAGCGTTGATGATGGCAAACACGACATGCAACCAGCCATCCCGATGCCGCCACTCCCGCTCAAGAGAACAATAAAATGCAAGGGGACACAGTGAATCCCGCCGCTGTGTTGGCAAATATTAATCACTTGGCACATCGGGACGAATTAACATTTATATAATGAAGCAGAAATGCCAGGCGGTGGCGGCAGCGGCGGAGGCAGCGGTGGCTCGTTATCTGCGTTACCCTTAAAGCTTTTGTAAGATTTACCACCGCGGGCCAATGTGAATGCTTCAACAGGCTTGAGATGCATTCAGATGTTTGAGTTGGTGGGGACATTTGTTTGTTTTGTTGTTTTTTTTTTTAACTTCACTGTCCGTGTGTGGATGTGAATCATGGCACTGCTCGTGTTGGTATCGATTTACATATTTCACTTTAATTGAATGAATTCATCAATGTCACTTTTAAAGCAGACGGCGGGAGCGATTGAACGAAGGAAAGGCCCGCACGCATCCAGAAGCTGGTCGCAGTTTCAAGGCCTGTCCCGAGAATGGTGGTGATTCCTTTTCCTTCTGGGAAGTGTTTCAAAATCAAATGCACACGGGTGTCCATCCGAACACATAGAACGCCCCGCCTTTGCTTGCCCGACTTTCTGGGAGTGTCTTTCACCGTCCATCCCCATATTTCTGCCAAGCTTCCGCCGTGTGACCAGAGCGTTTAATCAAATTGAGGTTACACACACAAATGGTGGCATCTGTCAGGCGGAAGCACCAAACAAAAATCGGTCGCAGTTCAGCTTGTCTGATTGACATTCGCAAATGCCCCCGCAGAGAATAATTTTCAGACACGATCCACTCTTTTTTTGTTTTGTTCCTCCTGTGCTTCTGCTTCATGAGTTTTTATTGAAGAGAGAGAGAGCGAGAGGGGGTTGGAAAAAAGTGTTCATATCATATAATGAATGTGTAACCAATGTCAGATTTCGCAAAATTTGATGTTCTGCGATGCGCCTCTCGTGGTCGCTCTCGGGATAATCGCCGTCGCTGTGTACGTCTGCGGCATTATATTGCATTTCCCATGATTTGCAATACTGCCGCCCAAATGTAATAAATAACGAAAATATGAACAAAAAAAAAAAACGAGAGCAAAAGTAGAAAAAACAAAACAGTTACCAGGCACCACCACGGTACCGTGACTCTCGTGAGTTGTGTGTGGCGAGCAAAAAGTATCAAAAACAATAAAATGCAAACAAAAAATGAGGTATATTTTAAATTTTGTATCATTCGCCAAAAAGGAACAGTGTGGTTTGTTGTTTTTTGTGTGTTTCAATAAATGTCGAAATCTGTGATTGGTTGGGAGACTTTCACAGCTAAAAAAAAAAAATCATACAAATTTGAATTCTGTTTTGTGCCCTTTTTTTGTTCACAAATTGAAGGCGATACACACCGTTGAAAGGTCCTGGAAATGGAAACAGTCAAATCTTGGTACTTTACTTATGCCCTGTGGATCCTAGGGCCTCTAGAATGCCTACGCGCTATCGAGTGCTGTTTTTGGAAATGTGCCTCAGCTCTCCCCAACTTTTTGTCCAGTTGCCGTGCTTAATTTTCAACTGTTCTGCGCCACGTACTCTTGGGACTTATCTAGTGTCCTGTACCCCCCTGTGGATCGTAGGACCTCTACAATACTTACGCTCCATCGAGTGCTGTTTCGGGAAACGCCCAGTTCCGTGCTTCCTTCGCAACTGTTCTGTGCCACGTACTCCTAGGACTGATCTAATGTCCTGCACCCTCAGCTCTCCGCAACTTTTTGTTCAGTTGCCGTGCTTCCTTCTCAACAGTTCTGCGCCACGTACTCTTGGGACTTATCTAGTGTCCTGTACCCCCTTGTGGATCGTAGGACCTCTACAATACTTACGCTCCATCGAGTGCTGTTTCGGGAAACGCCCAGTTCCGTGCTTCCTTCGCAACTGTTCTGTGCCACGTACTCTTAGGACTGATCTTATGTGGTGTATTCCCTTGTGGGTCTTAGGGGCTGTACAATGCCTATGTCCTGTATCCCCTTGTGGAACCTAGGGCCTCTACAATGCTTACGCTCCATCGAGTACTGCTTCGGGAAACGCCCAGTTCCGTGTTTCCTTCTCAACTGTTCTGCTCCTCGTACTCCTAGTACCGCCATCCATCCTGCCATCCTGTGTAAGCGGGTTTCGCCACCTGTGAACCTGTCACCCTTTCGAGGAGTGTGACCAATCCACTCCGTCGTCGTGGAGATTCCTGGCCCCGTTCTCTGATAAACCTGTTCATTAGAGATACGGGTTGGCCAGGATATCCTTAAGATGTTGCATAAGCACGTATTGCCAAATGTATGCAGCTTCCTTGTGACAGTGGTCGTCACCCTCCAAGTAGCACATCCCTATTGGAACGAAGAATGCTAATTGCATTACTTCGTCAAACTGTTGGCGCCTGTGCGCTTGGCTGTATCCAGTTCGGTTCCGCCATCGATTGAGCCAATGCTTCAGAGGTATTGGAAATTCTCTACTCTCTCAACCGCCTGCACAGTGTCCAGCAATACATATACGACTCGATAAGTTTGGTCTTAGGCTGATCATTTTTGCTTTAGCCGTGTTAATTTTCAGCCCAAAGACGTCTGCTACGTCACATCTTGTTTGGCACAACTTGAATTGGACTTCATTTGTGTAGTAGACTAAGGTAGATGGGTATAGCACAAAGGATCCAAACAGGATCTAAGTGGGATTCAACTGCTACAGTGGTGGCAATCGCCCAAACCTAAGGTAGGTCCGTAAAGTAGATCCCCTGTCGGCCTATTGGCCACAACTCACTTAGACCAGTCCATTGTGACCTTGTTAGGGAGTGTTAAGCTACCGCGAGACCTACTGCAATACGTTAACCAAATATGTATATCCGAATCCTAGGTGGTTTTTGAAAACAACACCGCTTAAGTCCTGTAGATAACCTCCATGTAACCTAACCGGCCACCTTAGTGTCCTCAACTTAATCCCTAATAGAGACAAGTTTTGAACAATTCCGGAAACCATGGTCAAGCAACGTTGTTTCGGGAGGCTTTTTGAAGTTGACATATTGGATCGCGTGGAACAATGGTATCACTACAGTAGACCCTAGAAGTCTGGTTTGGTACACAGACGGATCAAAGATGAATTCTGGGATGGGGGCAGGGATCTTTGGACCCAACATAAGGATTTCTGTACCAATGGGGTCGAGGCCTACAGTGTTTCAAGCCGAAATTCATGCCATCAAGATCTGCGCCAGACATAACATCCACAAAGCTATTAACGGCGCAATAATTCAAATATTCTCAGACAGTCAAGCAGGACTAAAGGCACTCTCGTCCAATCTAATGGACTCCAAAACAGTCAAGTGCCGCTATGACGCCGGGCAATCCCTTGCCATGCATAACAAAGTGAAACTTGGCTGGGTCCCTGGACATAGAGGGATTGAAGGCAACGAATCCGCAGATGAGCTCGCGAGAGTTGTCTCTGAATCATCGATTGGACAGCAGCTACAAACTCTGATTAACGAATGGGAAAACAGACTTCGCCTAGACCAGTGGACACATGGTGATGGTCTTAACCAGTCCAAGAGATTAATCAGGCCTTATTCATATAAGGAAATACTCCATCTCAATAAGGATAGCTAAATATTGCTAACGGCCACAGCGGCCTGAAATATCACCTTAACAAAATAAACCTGTGTCAAGACACGGTTTGTTGGCTTTGCCTCGAAGAGGATGAGACGAGCACATTATGTGTGAATATCCGCTTTTGAGATTGTCCATACCGCCGAGCAATTGAGCAGGATAGGGATGATCAAGGTGTTATTTAATGTTAGCTTGGTCCTTCCAGAGATGACTCTACTACTCAATTGCCTCTTGAGCACACAGAAACAGCGATTGGCAAGAGTAATTCTGCGTTTAATCTCGGTACTGGTGTTGTTCGTACTGTTCACTTGCGAGCCGAGTTAGACGAAGGCCTTCACTACCTCGAAGTTATAGCTGCCCATTGTGACGCTCTGTCCAACACGTCGATGTTGTGCATGCTTCCTTGATGACAGCATATACATCCTTTTGCCCTCGTTCGCCGCTAAACCCATTTTTGCCGCCTCCGCTTCAACACCAGCAAATGCTTCATTGACGGCTCGCTGTGTTCGACCGATCACGTCAATGTCATCCGCGTACCCTAGCAGTTGTACGGGCTTTTGAAAGATCGTGCCTCTTGTGCTAGCGTGTGAGTTTTGCACGAGCTTCTCAAGAATTGATGGATCAGCGAGAATTCTCCCTCGTCATCCTGCACAACCTGACGAGTTTGGCAAGAATGTCAAAACTAGACATAGCGTTGTACAGCTCGTCCCTGTGCACACTGTCATATCGACGATGTTTCCAGGATCTGCCGGAATGTGAAGATTTTGTCGATGGTGGACTTCCCCGGCCTGAAACCGCACTGATAAGGACCTGTCAGGTCGTTGACGAATGGTTTCAGGCGCTCACACAAAACGGATGAGAGGATCTTATAGGCGATGTTGAGGAGACTTATCCATCGGTAGTTGGCGCAGTTGAAGGGGTCTCCTTTCTTGTGGATCGGGCAAACGATACTGAGATTCCACTCGTCGGGCATGCTTTCCTCCGACCATATCTTACAGATGAGTTGGTGCATGTACCTTACCAGCTCATCTCCAGCTGCCTTAAACAGTTCCGCAGACAGTCCATCTGCATCAGCAGCTTTATTCGACTTTAGTCTCAATATTGCTATCTTGACTTCGTCTAGGTCGGGGGGACGGAATTCTCGTCGATCATCGTCAATTGCGTGAGTGGAACATTCTGCCTGACAGCGGTATTGGAGTCTTCCACGCCGTTTAATAGTCTACAGAAATGATCTACTACGAGTTGTCCCTCTGCATCACGACAGGCTTCTGTCCGAATTTTGTATCCATGGGATAGTTGTTTTACCCGTTGGTAGAACTTTCGGACATCATTTCTGTCGTAACACCTCTCCATTTCCTCGATCGCTTCTCATGCTCTATCTTTTTCTTTTTGAAAAGCCGGTGCCCTTCGTAGAGCTCACGAATCGCACTCGTCCTTCTGTCCAGCGTCGCCTTGTATGCTGCTTGCTTCGCTAAATGTGCCTGCCTGCACTCGTTGTCAAACTAGGGGTTTTTTGGGGTGACATTTTAAAACTATTTTGTTTTAAAACCCTTTCGTTTTGACAAAGGTTCCATTGTTCGTCGATTGTTTCGCCTAGCAGGATTGGACTCTCTGAGAGCTTCAGGGAGACTCGATCGGCAAAGTTGCTAGCGGTCAATTGCGATTGTAGTTTTCCGACGTCAAACTGTTTTGGTCTTGCTTTACTCCGTTGTCATATCGATATCCGTGTTCTTACTTTGGCTACAACAAGGAAATGATCCGAGTCGATGTTGGCATCGAGAATACTGGAGGAGTGTCTGACGTCGATCGCAATATGATCAATCTGGTTGACGGTTAATTGATCAGGAGACCGCCAGGTCCCTTTGTAGATGTTCAGGTGAGGGAACCGCGTACTGGCTACAAAGAGGTTTTGCCCCGTTACTAAGTCCAACAGCCTGAGTCCGTTCTCGGATGTGTTGTCGTCCAGGCTGTGCTTCCCGATGACTCTAGCAAAGATGTCTTCCTTGCCCAGCTTTGCGTTGAAATCTCCTAGAACGATCTTGGTGTCGTAGCTGGGTCATTGATCGTATGTCCTTTCTAGGAGATCATAAAAGTCATCTTTGCTGTCGTCATCTTTATCCTCCGTTGGGGCGTGGGCGCAGATCAAGCTGATGTTGCCGAATGTAGCCTTGATGCGGATTGTTATGAAGCGCTCGCCCAAGTCTGTCTCGAACAACAAACAACAAACTTTTTCAGCTGGAAATATATATAAATAATGGATTAAAGCCTAATATAAGTTAACACGACAAAAACCGCAGAGTTAACTCAGCAAATATTTGCATTCATTTCTCAGAGCACTCAGATAACAGTGCACCGTTCCGACTGCAGACAGCGTCCGGTCAACTCGACACCATCGGCGGTCTGCACATTCCAGCAGCGGTAATATGATGACACCTGTGGGAACAAGCCGTCGGCGGATGAACGTTGGAGCAAGTGGATTAGTATATAAGATAGCGTAAGTTACATTTAGGAGTACAGTCTTTATTTGATTTTTGTACGGGAAACCTCTGCCCTACGGAGGTAAAAAATAAAACATTTTTTTTTTAATAAAAACAACAAAGAGTTTAATTTATACCTAATGTCAAACATCGTCCGCTTCTTCGTCTCGATGAAGTTAAGATTCTAGGTTTGTAAGGTTTTCTAAGATTTTTCACTATATTATGATTATGCCATATCTAAATCTAGATTATTGTTAGGATTTCTAAAGCGGAATACTAGAGATTTCCGAGAAATGTATAGCTTGTTGGTCAGGCCGCTTTTAGCGTACTCCTCCATTATCTGGGATTCTTCTTACAGTGTTCAAGCACAAAGATTCGAAAGAGTTCAAAAGAATTTCACAGAATTTTCAGAAGGTATGCCACATGTAAAGTGAATATGTTTGATGAACTCCCTATGAATCATTCGCCTCCGAATCTTAGTTTTAGGCGGAAGGAATCTTCAGTCATGTTTAGTCGAGACATAATTAATTATCATATTGCTTATAAGTATTAATGCTCCCCAAAGATCTCGTCGGGTTAAAAATATATTTTTCAACAGAAGGCAACGAGGTGCATAAAAACATTCGAACTTTGCAACGAAATTGATTTTAACTTATCTCGATTGAAATTTAAAAATTGTGTTTTTTTTTATTGACTTCAGATTAATAATTTTTATTCTTATCTTAATTGTATTTTCATTTGTGAGAAGAAGTCTGTTCGGAACGACTGAATGGCGCAGTTGGTAGAGTGCCTGCCCTTGGTTAGCGGAGTCACCGGTTCGAATCCCAATGATAGCAAAGTTAATACGCTTTTATCTGGTTTTCAAATCTGGTCCAGTCACCATCTGCCGCTGGGATCAAATTAACGGCACTGTCACTGACAATGGAACAACGTGGTCAAAGTGTACTGGTGAATGCACTAGCAGACCGCCTACCTAACCGAACCTAATCCGTGAGATACTACATCGGTAGATGCTCCGTAGTCGCGCAACAAACATCTGTTGTGTAAAGCGCTACTGACGGCATACACTAAGAGAACGTAGTGTTTTGCGTGTGCCCTGTGATGGTCAAACAAACAGACTGAACGTCAAGGACACTCAATTCAGGAAATTGGTTTCTTTATCAAAACTGGACAATGTCGCACGAACTGCCATTTAAATCAGTCTAATGACCTCGTATGTGTTTAATCCAAGCCAGAACTGTGATTCTGCTGTACTCCCTCTCCAAATCCAATGTCAACCTCCTGTCCCTCACGACTTTTGGCCAAGTCCGCGGCAAGGCATCCTTACAGCTCTGCGTCGACCCTACTTACATTCTTCAGAGAGGTTATCCCGACACACAGTCACAAGCAGACCTCTTCCCCGGGGAGTGATTGCGTGTTTCAAAAATAAAAATGCAGACGCATTGCAACTGCACCAAGTCTGGTGTATGTCCCGCACCATTACCAACACTGCATATTCGTAAACTTTTTTTTTTCAAATATTTATGCATCCCTTTCTGGTTAACGTTCGAATTGCCTTGTCAGGGGCCATGGCATTTTTGTTATATTTCCCGTTTTTTTAATACTCCTGGCTGTCGTTTATGTGTAGTCCCCCTTTGTTCACTCTGGCCATAACGACGCGACGGTTAGAGGTACCACCGTAACGCCACGCCATGATAAGGCAGTGATGCAGTTTTTGTGCAATTGCATCACCACTCATCATAATCCCTGCTCCGGTTGTTCTCTTCCTTTTTTTTTTTTTTGATTCGGCTTGTTGTGCATGTATTGATGTCCAGGGACCGTGTCCTTTTTTTGTTTCTTTCTCCGGAATGATGGCCTTTTTTTGATTTTAATATGCTTTATTCTCGACGGTTTTGTTTTGCTTTATTGCCGACTGTTTTTGAATGCAATATGAAAATAGTCTGCATTTAAACATAAATTTTTCTACTGGTGCATTCTGGTGTGAGGCGGGACCAAGGACATCCCTGGTGCATTCGTTTCGTTATTGCCGCTGTGCCGTTCCTTCTCACTCGCACACACAGACAACGGCATCGTCATGCCATGCAATTAGTTTTATTTATGCATTAGATGCAAAAATATAAATTTCTGACCATCCAAACGGATGGATGGGGCTGTGCCGGCCTCGCTGCTGCTGTCGTTGGTGGATGGTTGCTGGTGCTGATGCTGATGCTGATGCAGCTTTTTGGTTGTTTTTGCTCTGCATTCAGATCTGGCCGATGTTAGTTAGTGCCAACGTTATTTCAATGTTTTTTGACATAACAAGCTGACGGACAGACACTTTTCAAATGGTCCCAATTTATTTACCCAAATACAACAACAAAATAGCGGAACACCACCAGCAAACCAAATATGGCTACAGTTTGGTGTTGATTGTATTTTATTTTTTTTTTTTAATTTTTTTTCTACGGATGAAAAAATATTAAAAAGCGACGGTCTTGTCACACTGGTGTGGTGTGTGCGGATTTGGCGGATGTTGTGATGGCAGCCGGAGCGCGAACATGTTTTGACAGAAGGAGAAAATATTCGAATAGACAGATGGAATGACAGCGCAACAAAAAGCAAACTTCTGAAGGACAACACAATGCGACGGCGGAATATAACAAATAATTTATGGCGAACGGATGGAAATATATGTAGAGCTGACAGGTGGTGGTGGGGGAGGGAAGGGGATGGAGTGACATTAATGGAATGTTTCAGAATCAAAAGTTGTGCTGATGGGTTTAGTTTGAAGCTTGTGAACGCACCCGGTGTTAGGAAAATAGACGCTTTAGTTGTTATCATTTGCGAACATGTATTTACTTTGGATGCATCGCCACTTTTTGGATGCTCTGTCAAAACATGACAAAAATACTTGATGTAGGTACACAACTACACACGCCAGGAAACACGATTCGAGAGAATACGTTGGTGGGTTGTACACGTGGAGGGTCTGAACTCGACGATGTGAGGCTGTAGTCTGTGTAAAGCACGCCGTCTTTATACTGAAGGCTCGATCTCCCTCTCCTTCTCGAGCCAGGAGGCTCTGAAATGAAAATCCTTTTGGCGGCAGAGTCCGGGATAAAGTGAAGGCTACCCTATAACGCTTTAAGAAAGCCATTGGATGCAAATAGGGACAATCACGCTTTGCTTACTGGACTTACACCTGGATGGTCAGTGCGACACCACCGAACACTGGCCGAGACCGACCGACTGTCAACTGCAAGGTACTCAATCGGATTCATAACGCTGCATCAGCGAAGCACTGAAAAGCACTCCGTCTGACGAACATGACTGAACATACTCCTCCGCCTTGCTCCACTAGAACTACTTGGCAATCATGTAGCAAGGAACACAGTCATGAAACGAAGTCAGGAGGTTTCGTCAAATTTGTCCAAACCTCCGAGTTTTTGCCAGACAATTCCGGGGTCTCGAGGCCTCGCTCCGACTTCATCCGTCCATGAGGTCAAACTGAACAAGGCCACAGCGGGAACTTCTGTTTAATTGGGCTTTTTTGGTATTCATTTTCTTATTTTTTAACTCCCTCTCTTTTCTAGTTTTCTCCATCAGTGATCAGTGATACCTGTGGTTTGCTTTTACCCGTTTTTCGGGATTTTTGAATCAAAAAGGGGACAATAATAAAAATAAAAATATAGGTGGCCAGGGCCTAGCTTCTACTCGTGTTGTGTCCACTGTATTTTCTGTGGACAGTGCTCAAAGAGTAAGAATTCTCTAGAAAAAGCTTCTCAAGCTTAAACGTTCGGAATCGGCTTAAAACTGGAGGTCCTTCCACTCGTGAGAGGACAATAGCACGCACAACACGAGTGGTTGCTGAGAGTTTAGTCGGTGGCCCTCTACGGGCTGGAGCGCCACCTAAATTATTAGATATTACTAAATTGTGTTTTATTACTAAATACACAAAATAGGAAGAAAATGAAGAACGGAGAAAAGGCATAGGAAAGTAGATAAAAATGCTTTGCATGGAAAAACAAACAATTTCCTCTGCAAAAACCTGAAAACACATTATTTGATTCCTTTCCGGCCACTTCTGAAATTACAGCTAATGACATTTGAAAAGCCTTCAAACTCAATGGGAACAGTCTTATTCAGGTTTCAGTAAAACTTCAACCAAACCTCACGATTTTGGCTTAGTAGATTGACAACATGGATCACTCAACCATTCTTAACGAATTCCACTTACTTCCCACAGATACCTGGGGATCTGGCTAGATCAGTATCTACTGCTGTGCAAAATAATAAGCACACCTGGTTCCTTATTCCCTCTCACTCTGTCTCACACTCTGAGTGCTGATGCAGGCGCTTGATCTGGTATTGTTTTTGTTGGATCTGAATAACGGTTAAAATAAGAGCAAACAGATGCCTCTAATTTGTTTACATCAGTAGTTCTGAGCTATTTGTGGAAGTAAGTCTATATTTACTTGTGCAAAAAAATAAGCACACAGAACTTTTCAAGCTACGATTTTTAGACGTTATCTTTTTTTCCACTTTTACATTGTAAGTAAGAAAAGTATTATTAAAAGAATAGACTTGACAGTTGCAATTGTTAGTGTGTGTGGTCGCCGTGGCGTAGTGGGTAAGTGCGTCGACCCCTACGCAGAGGGTGCCAGGTTCGATACCCGAATTTACCACCATTCATATTTCACGGCTCCACCTCTTTCGAGTCACTGACAATGTTCAAAGAGTATTCCTGTCTAGAAAAAGCTTCTCAAATTCGCCGTTCGGAGTCGGCATTAAACTGTAGGTCCCTTCCACTCGTGAAAGAACAATAGCACGCACAACACGAGTGGTTGCTGAGAAGCTAGGCCCAGGTCCACCTCGGACTGTCGCGCCACCCATATTATTATATTATTATTATTATAATTGTTAGTGTGTTTGAAGAAAAATGGGTCGGAATAAGCATTGCTCACCAGAGCTAAGAAACTTATAAACCAGCTAGGAAATGAAGGACAATCACTGAGAGCTATTGCCAAAAATGTTTCTCGTTCCGTAGGAATGGTCAGAAATGCTCTGAAATTTAATTATTCGGAAGAAACTCATGGTCGAAAGCGCAAAACAACTTTAAAAACCGACCTTCAAATAGTTAGGTGCGTCAAAAAGAAGCCGTTTATAACATCAAAACAAATCAAGGCAGCCTTAAACTTAAACATCGATGCCACAATACTTAAAAGAACATAATTTGAAAGCTTCACATCCAAAAAAGTGTCCGCTTCTATCAAGGAAAAATATCAAGGATCGTATTAAGTTTGCGGAAGTAAATTGCAAGAGACTACCTGAAAAATGGCGAAACGTACTTTGGTCTGATGAGACAAAAATTAATTTATTTGGGCCGGATACATCAAAAAAATATGTGAGAAGGCCAACCGGTATGCAATTTGACCCCAGGTTTACGGTTAAAACAGTGAAACATGGTTGTGGAAACATCATGGTCTGGGGATGCTTTTCTTATTACGGAATTGGTCCCATTC
Organism: Eristalis intricaria; assembly: GCA_964034865.1. NCBI lineage: Eukaryota > Metazoa > Arthropoda > Insecta > Diptera > Syrphidae > Eristalis > Eristalis intricaria. The sequence goes on from OZ035877.1 coordinate 67,159,204, forward strand.
ATTGAATCGAAGATATTCTAACAAAGGAAAAATATGTGGAAATCTTAGAGACAGTCATGTATCCATATTCAGATGACAACTTACCCCTACTTTGGCAGTTCCGACAGGACAACGATCCTAAGCACACCGCCAGAGTGACGAAAAAGTGGTTTACTGATAAAAATGTTAGAGTTCTTGAATGGCCAGCACAATCCCCAGACCTAAATCCCATTGAGAATCTTTGGGGATATGTCAAAAGAAGGTTAAATGAAGCATTCAAACCAAGAAACAGATTCGAACTATGGGAAAATTTAAAGGAAATTTGGTATGAAATACCGACATCGTTATGCCGGAAACTAGTCGACTCAATGCCTCGTAGATGCGAGGCTGTTATGAAGCTGAAGGGAAGTACAACCAAATATTAATAATAATAATTAACATTCTTATTTAATTCTATTAATACTTGGTTACTAGCTTCAATATGTTCATTGTTTTGTGTAAATATTTTCGTTTTTTGTTAAATGTGCTTATTTTTTTGCACAGATAATAGTGTTGAAGTTATTTGTTTATTTAATTTATAAAAATATCTATTGTTTGAAGTCCGTATTTATTTTGTTAGTTTTTAAGTAAAATTAATTTAGAATAAGAAAAAAATAACTACCCAAGTTTTGGCTTTAATAACTATTATTCGCTTTTTCGACCAGCTGTGTTTATTATTTCGCACAGCAGTGTATATTTTAATAAACATGTAGATGCTGCTCTGGCCAGGGCCCGAGGCGCTTTTGCCCTTACAAAGAGACTGTTTTACAACAGCCAACTCGATGGGAGGGTGAAGGTTATCTGCTACATGGCCCTCATCCGGCCAATTCTCACTGTAGCTCAACGTGGGTGCAAGCTTAATGGAAAAGATTCGGTTGTTCGAGAGGGCTTGTCTTAGGGCTTGCCTTCGCCTTTATCGAACTCCACAGCCCCAGTACATAAAATTCTATTCCAATGAGGTATTATACAACGGGGAAAACCTGATAAGAGTGGACAATTTCCTGCTGAAGTTGATTCGAGGTCACACTGCTCGAGCGATGAAATCGGTCAATAACTTGATCTCGGGGGCTTACTACCCCAATCCAGAATACCACGAAGAGGTACGCCACAGTGGCTTCGTTCCCCCAGAAGCTTTCCTGCACCTAGACAAAAGCTGATTGATACAAGATATGAAAGCGGTACCGCTCATCAACCACATCGCCAGATGGGCGACTCAACCACGACTGTTCCGTCGCACAACGAGCTGAGGAGACCCTCCTCCGGTTCAGTACGGCGGGCTCAAGACGGGATGTTGCTAGGCAGCACCAATATTTCTGGTGGCTGGGAAGCGAGGGAACTCCAGCGTCAAACCCTTTGGATCCGGGGTAAAAAGGGTATTGCGTATCCCCAAATGGGGGAGTAGTCGGTCTCTGTCTTGCGATGGATTGGATGTAGGTCTATCTGCTGCATCCTATGGCCGACTTACACATATTAGGGTAGTTTTAAGGTAGTTGTAAGTTGAAAGTAGTGAGTGAGTAGTTGTAAGCGTAAATAGAGAGTTTGTTCGTTTAGGTCGAAAGACATAGCATAAGTATAAGTTTAGCTTAGAGTGCCCGCCGAGAGCCAGTAAATTACATCTAGCATCATTGTTCGTTAACTAGTTTTAAGCATCTAAGCATCTAGTATTTAAGTATATCATGAATGCACTAATAAAAATGAATTAAACAAAAAAAAAAAAGCAATTTCTTCCCAACGACACCCACCGCCTACTTATCCTTCTACTTTATTTGGAATTACAGTCCGGTGGTGGGACATGGGCCTCAACCAACAGGACTCTCTGGCTAGTTGCTTTCAGTTTCCTGCGCCAAGTTGGTTGAATTCTTTCTCCAGCTGGGGTAAACGCGGAAATCCTTTGCTGCGTTGTCTTACAGAAGGGTTGTCTACACGCTATGCCAGCCACCCTAGACGATGGATCCGTAGACGTCTAACTAGGCACGCTGTACAGTTCGTGGTTGAATATTTTCTTCGCAGATCGCACGAATTATATTTTATATTTGTTGTATAGAATTGATCCACAATACAAATAAAAACAAGAGATGGAGAAATTAAATGAAAGAACACACTTGTAAAATTATTTAAAACATTTATTTAAAATAAAGGAAAATAATCTTAACAGTAGAGAGAACTTGACACGTTCTCGTCGAACTGAAGACTGCCACAATTGTTCTCTCAATCTCCATTGTATCCCTTTCTTGTAGTCTTCGGTTGTTATCGCACTGTAAGGTAAAGTGGTTAATAATAATAATATGGGTGACGCGACAGTCCTTCTACTCGTGAAAAACAATAGCACGCACAACACGGCACATCGGACTGTCGCGCCAACCATATTATATTATAATTATTATTATAATATAACAAGGAAGGTATTCAGGGGAACCCCACAATGGAAGTTGGGGGAGGGGGGGGGGGGGGGGGGGGCAATACTCTCCGCCCCTTCTCTGGATATTGGTAGTGGACGAAATTAACTTAAGGAACTAAGTCGTACAGGCTGTAAGCCAATAGCCTATGCAGACGACATAGCCCTAGTTGTAAAGGGATCATTTCTTCACACCTTCACACGTCTCACTAAATAAAATAGAGAAGTGGACAGGAAAAGCCGGGCTGGACGTTAACCCGTCCAAAACAGAGCTCGAACTTTCAACGGCAAGACGTATCATACCTCCGATAGAGCCTCCGAAGGAACTCTGCTTCACTAGGCAGGCCAACTAGCCTGACGCTACTAGTCGGGCTAAGTTAGGAGTTATCTTAGACATAAAGTTAAACTTGAAACCAAACATTAAGGAACGTATTAAGAAGTCGACGGCAGCTGTATACACTTGTAAGAGAATCCTCAGCCCCACATGGAGAGTTCAACCAAGAATGACTCACTGGATGTATATGGCTGTTGTTAAACCCATCTCAACATACGGTATCCTTGTTTCGTGGTCAGCACTGAATAACAAACAATCTTAAATTGATAAGCAGTATTCAAAGATCAGAGTGTATCTGCATCTCATAGGCATTGCGATATACTCCCACAGCCGCCATGGAAGCATTGTTACAGCTTCTTTCAATGGACATCTATGGGACAGCGTTAAGGCTACGGGAGTGCAACCGCTGAAGCAGTTCACATAGCTTAGATCTGGTAATAAAATCAGGCTACCTGGAGATCTAAACAGATGGCTAAAAATAGACGAAAATAGACGCACCGGACTAGGAGTAGGCAAAAAGGCACGACGTCCTCGATGACCTGACTATCGAGAAGTTACCATAGAGACCTCCAAAAGTCCCATGAACAACTCTCGGCGTTGACAGCTCCCAATTGAGGCGAGGGTACAAGAAGCTCAAGCACATTAACCAAATACAGACGTCCACACGCACCTCCACGGATAAACGACAATCGAGCAGAAGATCGAAGCCCGCAAACCAATCACACACAAATGAAAGTGCATTTGCGTAAGCCAAGCGCTCCTTGAACTGATCTCTCAAATCCGAATCGCATTAGAACCACCCAAAGGCTACCCTCCGCGATCAAAGGGGAACGTCTAGCGAGACCTGCCGGAGGTACGCAGCCCAGCACGTAAGGTCCAAAAGCCACCATCGACCAGTAGTGCATGCATGTCAACCGTGCATACATTTTCATCCATTAGCCCGCCGCCGCCGACGACGACGTATGCCAAATCATCTACGAGACGATTCCATTATCCCGGCAAAGTTGAAAGTAGTCGAAGGTAACTGCTCTGCCCGGCAGAGTCCATGACACGCACACACACACACACGGGCAGGCACACAGGCAAGCGCGTCATTCCATCACGGAATTGAAGCCGCTCCAAGGAACTGCAGACACACACACAGACACAGCATCAAAAGCGCCTCCAATGCGGCTTGAGGGACTCCGTTGTTGTCCTAACCCCCGAACCTCATCCACCTTTAGCACCGCTGCGTCGGTCGACCCCTCTTAATGGGTGCCGCATGCGATGGCACTGTGCAACCAAACCCTGCACTCATATTCACATATTTTCGCCTCCAGACCGAAGGAATACAAGGAATAGCACCACCAGCAGCGTCCCGGCTACAAAAAGATGATACTCCCGGGCCATCCGATGCAGAGGAATAAGAGTTATGGTGCCCGTGCAGGCATAAGTGGAAGGAGTGCACGCCACGCTGTAGGGGCTTGAGAACTGACAAGTCGTAGATGGTGGGTGGATGGATGGGTGGGTAAAGTAAGGCGGCCAACTCCTCAGTGCATGCTCTAAACAGGGCAACAGAACACCGCACAAGCCATGAGCCATGTGCCGTGGCTGGCGCTGGCTACGATGCAAGTGAGCCTGAGCATTGCTTGAGTTGGCTTGTATTTTGAGGAGAGCGGGTGCAGGGGGTGAGCGATATAGTTACAACAGGATAACCACCCGCCGGCCATTTCATAGAAAATCCAGAGCAACTACCAGGGAAATGGTTTGATATGAAGGAAACTTCATAGAAATTTTCTTACTAACGAAAAGATTATTGAGTCAAGCGATGGGCGAGAGAGAAGAGAACTAGACGGCGACGCGACGGCGAATGAAAGAGAGCGAGAAGCGAAGGAAGAGCGAAACAACACGAGACCAGGCCACGGGAGACACTGACTCTGACTCTGACACAGCAGTGCACGACCAGCACCACTCGGTCCTGGGCACTCACCAGTTAGCACACGAGGACCAATGGGAGAGCGAATGGTGTGTGTGGACGAAATGAAAGAGAGTCAAAAAATCGCCCCCAGGCGCTTTGTTGCCGAGAATTGTGTGGAAGTGGAAGGGAAAGGTTGTGTGCTGCTATTGCTGGGCTTAGCTAAGTGGGGTTCGTCGAAAGTACGGGGACAGCATTGACGCATGCAGGTCGTGGGTGGCAGCACATTTTGAGTGACACTGGGATTTGGCTGAGGAGATGTAAGTAGCGTCCTGTCAATGCGAAATCACTGCACTGTTAGTTGCGTGGAGATGTGCACGAACTCAAATCAGTGCTTTTTGATTCCATTATAGACATTTTGGTTGAAAAGATTTGTGCGCTGATCTGGAGTTTCTTTAGATTCAGAAGAAGAGCACTCGAAAGAGTAAACGAACTTTATACCAAGCAAATGGCTTTGAGCAGTAAGAACAACATTGAAGCTAAGGACAGAGTAACTCTTACTAACCTTGAGCTCTGCAGGCATTTGTGTAACAGAGTCCTCTTCGGAAAGACCATGTCGACTTTATACAGAACTGTGATGTATCTAGTCCACAAGAAAAGAGTTCCCTTTGACTGCGCCTGCGTCTTCATGTCAGGGAAGTCCACCAGATCCTTCACACCACGACAGATCCTGGATAAGACCTAAGAAATTGCATATCGACACCCAGCACTTATTTACTGATTTCAAGCCCGCATAGCATATGACAGCGCGCACAGAGACGAGCTGTACAACGCCACAGCGACATCCCTGCCAAACTAATCAGGTTGTGAAGGATGACGATGGACAACTCTTGCTACTTCATCAAGGTCGGTAACGAACTCACAGAATCCTTCAATGTCAAAAAAGGTTTTAGACAAGGCAACGCGCTGTTCGGGAAAAGATCATGCCAACACAAGAGGCACGATCGTCCAGAAGTCCGTGCAACAAGACAGCGTTAGCATCCGCGGGTGACATTGACTTGATTGGCAGAACAAAACGAGCCGTCAATGAGGCGTTTACTGACAATGAGTAGGAAGCGCCTGAGAAAGGAGTAGCCTTGGCTGGCCTTCCTCAAGAAACAACATTCAACATCGACGTCTTAGACAGAGCGTCACAATGTACACCTTTAACTTCGATGGAGTTAAGAACTTCGGCTTTCTCGGCTCCGCAGTAAGTACGAACAACATCAGTACCGAGATCAAACGCAGAGCAACTCTTGTCAACCGCTGTTCTTATGCGTTCAAGAGGCATTTGAATAGGATAGACATTCATCGAAGGACCATGATCTCATCATGAAGAAGTCCTTGATTTTTCGAGAGAAAAGGTCTTCGATTTGGGCTTGTTTGAGTTGATGGGATCTGGAAGAGAACATGAGAGACATGAGCCTAGCCAGACGTATACAGATCAAACGGATAAAGTTGCTGAGCCTTGTAGAGTGCAGGGACAACTTAGCTCCCGCCCGAAGGGTCTTCGAATCCGAACCTCTTGGTTCCGGCCTTTTTGGGACCCTCGATTTCGAATCTCTATTCCAACGCAATGGATGATGGCCGCATTTAGCTCGGCGCACACAAAGGGTACAGTCCATCTCCATTACAACGCAATAGAGGATTAATCTAACGCACACAAGGAGACAGTCCTGGGCAATCTTGGTTTACGTTGATTGCCTTATAAATGCCGTGAACACCCTTCTGGAAATGATTCCGCTCAACTCCAACTCCCACCGCCCTAGGTCTGTTACTCTCCGACACCCCTCCATCACACCAACTACGGCTTGTCCAAGCACATCTGTAAAATGTTAGCAAATATGTATATCTCCAAATTCCCTTGACACTCAACACTCCATTAGAAATTCCTTATTCACGTCCTCGTAGTAATCACTGCCCTCTTCACGCATTAGTAAGTTAGCTCTTAAGGTCATTCTACAAGCTAGGTTAAGTTAGGTTGCGGTGGCTGAGCAGCAGACACACTTAGGCCAAGCATAGGTCAACTGTGTTACCAAGCGGATCTTAGGCTACCCATTCCGCAAACGAAGAAGAGGGCTGATTTTGATGATACTCAGTTCAGCCAGAATGACAAAGAAAAGGGCCCCCAGAAGTCTGAATCTACGGGATGAGAGAGCACTGCAGCTGCATAGCAAGTGTTCATTGGTTTGCTCCTCATCCTCGTCCATGCAGCAAATCATTATAGGGAAGGCCTAGTCTAGAGGCGTGAGTTCCGATGGCACAATGCCTTGTTAAAACTTCAATAAGAGATCTGAGGTTTGGGCTGCTTAGTCTTAATAAACTAGGCGATAGCTTGGGTCGATTGCGATCTTAGGCCATAGTTCTTTGGTAATGAGGAATCCTGTGCCAGATGTCCATCTGCGGTTTGTTTGGGGAAGCGTTTTAAGCTTTAGCAGATGCTTGATAGTAGCGATAGGCAAGGAGGGTGGGTCTCCAGCCGGAAAGAGCACGGAGGTTGTGCCCTTTCTAGCGAGTTCGTCCGCTTGGAAATTCTCTGGAATTCTACAAGCTAAGCTAATAAACAAATTAAAGATGTTGACAGTGTTTATCACCTCCTGTGCCCCTGACCCTCTCCGATGTCTCAAATTCTGGACGTCAAGGAAATAGGCTTTTTAAGGATTTTCTTTTTCATAAAAAACTTTTTTACAGTCCTGAGATTTGTGAAAGAAAATAAATCGAAAGTCTGTAATTTTTAATTATAAAAGGTATTTTTTATTTTATTTAAAAACTCCTATAGAAGTACACAGGTTTTTTTTTCAATATATTATTGTTTGGAGGAAAGAGAAAAGTCTGCCTAAAAAATCATCAGAGTAAAATGAAATCAAGAAAATGCAGTTTTTAGATACGAGTGGTTGAAGTTTGGGTAATGGAACATTTTTCAATTTGCCTGAAATTTGAAAACCGGGCACTCATAGATTTCGTCGACCATAATCTCCCTCGACATCATGAAAAATGATTTTTCAAGAATTATAGAGTGTCCCAACCCTTTTACGACTAAAGTGATTTCTGTGGGCGCCGAATGGTTCCACAACCTGTGGCAAATATATCACATTCAAATGATCCATCCTAACGGACCATTTAGGACGGAGTATATTTCTTAAGCCACCGCAGACAGTGGTTGTTAAGTGAGATATATGGGTTAGCCACGTGAAAGCAACAAAAATTGGTGAGTAGCCAGTCCATTGCCCATGATTTCAAGCCATGAAGCGAGTACGTAACAGAGGGCAGCCACAGTTAAGCCACTTCAGAAGACGAAGCTCCTCAAACAAAGTGCCTCCTTCGACTGGAGACATCTGGCGAGAGAATTAGACAGCTAGATGGATGGAATGCGCAGTTGGAGACAGCTGGCTAAAGATCGTGCCGGCTGGAGAGGCTTACTGGTTGAGGCCCAGGTGGTTGAGCGCCAACAGAAGAAGAAGAAGATGGATGGAATGAAAGTGAGGAACCTTGATCGGCAAACGGTGCTGAAAGTGCGATGTCGGGTGTTTTCATAAACGTCGCAAATCTGCGCTAGTACAATCGCATTTCTTTTCTCATGCGTTTCTGAACACACACAGGCCACAGAATGTCTGCAGGCCTGCTTTAGTACGATTGTCATAAACGTCAGAAATGGTGGCAAAACAAATGATGCGGAGTTTGATCTTTGAGTTACTGGTGGAAAAAAACATAATAACATAATTGCAAAAAATGGGTCGCCGTGGCGTAGTGGGAAAGTGCGTCGACTCCTACGCAGAGGGTGCCAGGTTCGATACCCGAATTTACCACCTTTCATATTTCACGGCTCCACCTCTTTCGAGTCACTGACAATGCTCAAAGAGTATTCCTGTCCAGAAAAAGCTTCCAAATTCGCCGTTCCGAGTCGGCATTAAACTGTAGGTCCCTTCCACGCGTGAAAGAACAATAGCACGCACAACACGAGTGGTTGCTGAGAAGCTAGGCCCAGGTCCACCTCGTACTGTCGCGCCACCCATATTATTATTATTATAATTGCAAAAAATATTTCCCGAAAAAAAACGAGGAATAAAATTTTAAAAAGTATTGTGATAGAGTTGTTCCAAAAAATCCATGCTTTATAAACATAATTCTAAAGTTTCCCGACGATGTGTTTTAAAGCCACTTTAGGGTGTCCAGATCCACATTCAATGTAAGTTATTCCCCATGCAAAATATAAAATAAATAAGTTCAAAGGTTCATATCCATAGTTTGTTGAAAAGGAGCTAAACATTTTATGGACCACCGGCCGACCAAAAGGAGCATTTGTCCTTAACGATCTGGAAACCAGCCAACGGTTCGTGTTTCAGAGAATTGTCCAATCTATTCAATGTTGTAATTGGAGCTGCATTTAATTATTTTTTGGAAGTAACTCAACTTTTATATCAGTTGAGGCGGAAATTTATAAAATGCTTTCAAGTACAATCGAACGCAAAAAAATCATGGAAGGCTTCCTGAATCTACGCATAAATTCAATTCCTTATGTAGTCGGTTGTGTATTGTGTGACGGTATTCACCATCCCATCCTTGCTTCCTCTTGTGATAAAGTGATATATATATTATGTATTTTATTGTGACATGAATTTTAATTATTTACAATATTTACTTACAGAGATTTGATTATTATTTAATCTTACATCTACAAAATAATACAAATTGTCAATCAATGTGCAAATATTATAGTTTTATGTTGATTTGAAGGAAAAGCCACTAAAAACCTTCATTAAACAAAAATAGATAAAATAATAAAAAATAGGGCATAAATAATGCCAAATATATAGTTCGTCGGGGGAAGAGAGAAGTGTTGAGATGAGTTCATTTCCAAGTTCGTAATGAGTTCGAGAGAAACATAATAAATAACAAGAAACAAGCAATTTAATAAATGTTTGAAAATAACGGAACAAATGGACATAGTTATTATATAGAGAAAGTAAATTAAGTGAATAAATAAATAATAAAAACAATTAATAAATAAATAAATAGATAAATAAATAAATAAATAAATAAATAAATAAATAAACAAATAAATAAATAAATAAATAAGTAAATAAATAAATAAATAAATAAATAAATAAATAAATAAATAAGTAAATAAATAAATAAATAAATAAATAAATAAATAAATAAATAAGTAAATAAATAAATATGTGAATAATTAAATATATATAGATAGATAAATAAGTAATTAAATAAATAAATAAATATATTAATAAGTGAATACATGAATGAATATAGGTATGAACTTTCAAATTGAAGACTTAAACAAAGGTATATGATGAATAAATTAACACACTCTTTATGAGGCTAAGTTTGAAATAAATTCGTTGTCCGATGTTAAGCAGGAATTTATATAACGTTGGTAAAGTCGTTCATTTCTAGTTGAAATAGTTTCTATATTGGCCATTCTATGAAGTTCCTTTGTGGAGAAAAACCAAGGCAGATTTAGGATCATTTTAAGTAACTTATTTTGAGCAGTTTGTAGTTTGCGTAAAAAATTGATTTAAAAATTAAGAGCTTATTCTCGTCGCTTAGTGTTGAGTTCCTACACATAAATGGGTACATTCTAATAGTGGTATTAACTTTTTTTATAATTTCCTGCACATGTAGATTGAATGTTAATTTTTTATCTAAGTATATACCAAGATATTTTGCGTTTGATTTCCATTCAACTAGAGAACTGTTGAGAGAAAGGTTGTTGCTTGGAAGTAAGCAAGCTTTTCTTTTACGAGTGAAAAAGATAGCTTGGGTCTTTGAAGCATTAATATTAATTTTCCAATTGCCACAATACACTAATAGGTCATTTAATCCCGATTGAAGATTAGTTTCAATATTGAAACCAATTGAATCTGAGGAATAAATGCATGTATCATCAGCAAATAGGGCAGTATTACAATTTCTCAAGTTGGGGAAATCAGAGGTATAAATATTAAATAAGACTGGTGCAATAACGGATCCTTGTGGGACTCCAGCTGTGATCTGTTGGCTGTTAGAGAAGCTTTGGTCAATAGATACCTTGAAGCTTCGGGACTTAAGGACTTGTGATAAAGTAAGCTACTACAATAGAAAAGGAATATGCGCAAGAGATACACTGTGTCTTCCACCGTAGGCTTCATCAAATATTCCAAAAAAAAACTCCTAAGTCGTTGATTCTCGTCCTGATTCCTTATTGCGCTTTTTTATTCGCTTATAGGTCGTCATTAAGTTTTAAAATGTTTTCTTAATGTCCAGTACATCTAGCTCCAAAAATGGATATGTTGCCTTCATTTTGAACAGAACTGTCCTCCACAATGAATTTTTTTTCTTCTTGCCGGCGTTTAACTTGGCCTCCATACAAATTCTATTTTGCATTGATAGCCTTATCTGGCTACTTTTCTATACAGAACCTTCGTTTTTCCTTTAAAAACAAAAAATACTATTATGTAAAGGAAATAATAAAATATATATTTGAAAAAAATACTTCTGAAATAATGCCTATTCTAAAGATTTTTCTCCAGTCCCGCCCTTTTTGCAGTCAAAAAATAATGACTGCACAATCAGCCCGACATTGATGCCATATTGACGTTTATGTTACAGTAGGTAGTGCAGTTCACCTAAGTTAGTATGATCGTATATCTGCATTAATGAACATGGAAAACGCATTTTAGACGTTCGCTTGGTGTTAAATATGACAGGGGACTAAGCTGTGTGCAGAACTTGTTTGGCGGTGGTTGCTGGTGGTGGTGTCGTCATCGTTATTTTAGTCTGACGTTTATGAAAACACCCGTCGCTTAGGGGTTGAGCTGTGTGGGCTACATTAGTGCTTAGGAGCCCTCTTACGACCTCTATACAGTGTTTGAAGGCAAAGAGATACAGTAAAGTACACAGTCCACAGTCCTGAACACATTTCTTGTCCTGCCTATCTTCTAAGGATCCGTCTGAGTCTTATTACGAAAAAGTCATATCGGGGAAATGACTGATCTGCGATTGAGGGGACAAGAATAGCCTCGACCGACAGGTTTAGACTTGTAACTGCAAGCGGGTCACTGTCCCCTTCCTCAACATTAAATCTTCCTCGCTTAGCGTCTTGGAACGCAAAACGGCGCCCAACGTGGGGCCTGAGACGTTAGGCTGCAACAGAGTCTTTGTTGAGACACAACTCAACTTCGGCGTATAGAGATCCAGGGAAAAGATTAGAGTTAAATGTATTCATGATGAAACCGTCGTCTTTTCTGTTGATTCCGAATTTCAGTCAAGTTTTGCAGCGTCACCAAAAATAGATCTGATACCACATCAGTGAAAAATAAGCCCTCTTTGACGAACAAATACTTCAAAGAGTGGTCAACTCAATCGTGGGCTTTATAGCTTGTGGCAAATTACTGTCTAAATTCACACGACCCAGCCACTCCTCGGTTTTGTGTGAGTATTGCAATCAATTTCTTGCCAATTTACTGTCTGACCATCAGTTCGGGTTTCGAGCGAAACACTCGACAATTCGAGCATTAGAGGAGAAACAGATCAGCTCCACCGCCCTACTTGACGTTTTCCAGGCTTTCGACAAAGTCTGGCATGAAGGTCTAAAATAACTAAGCAGGCTTCTACCGACAAGCTTGCATAAGATGATATTTAGAGTTAAACATGGAACTGAATACTTTGATTTTAAAGAGATCCCAGCAGGAGTCCCTCAAGTCCTTGGCCCTGCATTGTACCTGTTGTACACTAGAGACACCCCTCAAACTGAGGGGACACTTGCGCCACATTTGCGGATGACACAGCGATCCTGGCAGCGGGAAGTTCAGTTGAGTCCTCAACTGAAAAACTGCAACGAGCTCTGGAAAAAATAAACGAATGGCCAAAACGCTGGCGCTTTGATCCCAATGAGACCAAATCAAGGCACATAAATTCTACCTACAGAAATATTGAAAATCGACCAGTTTTCATTAATTCTGTACAAATACCGTACGCTAATGAAAAATATCTTGGTATGACACTAGATGCGAAACTCAAGTGGAAGGCCCACGTGAAAAAGAAACGGGATGAGCTCGAACACCGGTATAGAGAAATGTACTGGTTACTTGGAAGGCACTCCAAGTTAAGCATGTACAACAGACTGCTATTATACAAGCAAGTACTGAAGCCTATATGGACTTACGGCATACAACTATGGGGTTGTACCAAAGCAAATAACAGAGGATTTATTCATTCCTTTCAAAATAAAACCAAACGGGTTATTGTGAAAGCATTGATATTGTGAAAGCATGGTATCTCAGGAATTGTGATATACAAAGGGACTTAGGGATAACTATCGTCGACGAAGAAATAACAAACTCCGCTCGAAAGCTAAGTATCAGACTTCGTGATCATTGTAACAATGCCATCCTCCAAACTTTTGACATGAGGCGTTTAGTTCGCCGACTCCAGCGTACGAGACGATTCAATCGATTTGTAATAAACCATCCTAACGATGGACATGGCAGGTGATTTTACCGAAGGTCTACCTGCAACACGCGAAAATATCCTTAAATGTAAGCTACTAAATAAGGAAACTTAGTTGTAGTAAAGAAAAACCAAAAGGGAAGGGTGTTTTTAGTCAGTAAAAATCTGACACTTCTATGTGCACACGGGTCACATAGTGTCTTGTTGAAGATTTTCACCAACCCAAGCAACAAAAACAAAAAAAAAAATGACTCTCTATGGATCAGATTCAATTGTGAATGGCGGTGGCGTCATCCAACAAAATCATTCATGTGGATTTCCAAGGTTCCGAGTGACAGAACTGCGGTAGAGTTGTTGCCGCTACCTAGTGTCGAACCAACTGATCGTGCGTGGAATGGTGTCAAGGAATGGTACACGCTAGTGAAATCGTTTGCCGATATGACACAGTGCCCACAATAAAGCCGCAGCTAAGGAAGCATGACAAGAACTAGAATTCGCCCAATTGTCCTTTGCAGAGTTCAGAGAAGCTAATGACAATTACAACAGAAACCCGACCTCCCTGTCACCGCACGGAATTAAAAAGCGTCACGCCTCCTGTCACATCGACGATCAATTAAACTCGCATCCTGCATTAAAGTCCCACCGCGAATGTTCAGAATATAAAACTCACTGCCCCAACCCACTTACGGTGCCCCAGAGCCGGCACACAACACCAGCCAGCCTCGACAATGAACGTATTAAGTTACAGTCAGCCCTTGGGAGAGTGGATGACTCAAACCAAGTGGCACATTTATTTCCATGCGGGGACACAAATGTGCTACGGAACACATGAAATTTTATTCATAATCAGCATTCGGTTCGCCGCCGGCCATACGGATGACCCGAGGCGGATGGGGGTATGCCATATTATTTTCAGACTCGAAAATCCATCATTTCTGTAGCGCCCCGGGTTATCCATGGGATGAAATATTATAATTACGAGGTACACAAAACCCGCTCTCGCTCTCTTTTTCTTGTAGAACCACCAGCGCCATATGACCCCGAGCGATAGCGGCAGCGGCAGCGGCAGCAACAGCAGAGGGAACATCATCTGCAGAGCCATCTTCTGGCGAAGGTAAGTGAGGCGCTGTAGTGACGTATGTACATGCCCGAGTACGCGAGCAGAAACATTTTAGACGTTCGCTTGGTGTTAAATATGACAGGGGAGTAAGCCGTGTGCAGAACTTGTTTGGCGGTGGTTGCTGGTGGTGGTGTCGGCGTCGGCGATGGACGTCGTCGTCGACGGGAGAGTACAGGGAGGGGGTGGGCTGGGTCAGTCGGCTGTGATGTTGTGGCTCACTTCATTGTGGTTCAGTCATCACCACCACCGTCGTCGCCGATGATTGCTGGTACTCAGGGCAAAGTGTGTTGTGTTTACTATCCGAGAGGAAGGGATGTTTCCTGTGTTTTGAACACAGTTTTTTTTTTTATCTCCTTTTCTCCCTTCGATCACGTTTCGTGTGAGCATTTGCACCCCGAGAAGTCTAGTGGATAAATGGCAACAAATCAGGCAAATGTCTCGCACTCTTCGGAGAGTGTTCGGCAACGGTTCTCTTCGACTGGGCGTGCTCTCTTTGGGAGCGTTATGTGCACATTCACATAGGCCCGTCTATGGTGAAGACAGTAATTAAATTGTGGGGACGAAAGTGGTGCGAAATGATTTAGTAATGAGCCAACAATTTGGACTTAATTTATTGGTTAACAATTGTGGCACACATTTGGAAGGTCATGCTGCTGGCTGGATGATGTCGAGATGTATGGGAATGTGGATGTCGATGTGGATGTGGATGTGGCTGGATGCGAACAAGTTGAATGGGATTGGGGAATGGGAGCGTTGAGCGATGTTTTTTTTTAGTTATTGACTGTCTTGAGATTTAGGGAAGAAGTTGATTACAGTTTTTGAAGAGACTATATTGAAGTGGGCGAATTGGTCACCGAATGACTGGATATTCGTGCCTAGGCTTCAAAACTTTCAAAGTTCGCACTGCTTTAAGTCACCAAGAAGCATTCTCTCGTAGGCATTGCCTTGAATAGGTAGTGATAGGAGAAAAGGACAGTCTTCTCTTTAAGATACTGTGCCCAAGAATCCAAGCTTGAGGCATAAGTGAGACCCCGTTGAGAATCTGCTTCGAGTGGCCTTGCCAGATCCTGTCGTAAGTGGGATGTCACCATGACAGATTACGATGAGGCTGACCAATCTCTAATTAAATCGAAAATCCAACTGACGAAAACATAGTAGACAAAGCTAAAACCAAAAGGAGAACAAAATCATTGTACACGTCGGATAATGATTGATTACTGAGATGACTACAATGGCCTACTGTCGGATGCCAATAACAGATCGGTCCGTGGTTCTTCCACAATGGGTAAATCACTTAAGGAATTACCGTCAGGAAACATAAGATGACGAACTTTAAAGAACGCAGAGTACCACCAGGCTAGGCCATGTAGAGCGTATAGACAACACTGCTTCAGCTCGAAGATTCTTTGACTCCAGGCCAGTGGGACAACGCCATAGATGACGCCCATGAAACCAACGGAGCGCACAAGTGGAGAAGGATCTCAACCAATTTTGAGTGCGAAATTGGGCGGAAATTGGAGGCAACTGGCAAAAGATCGTGCCCAGATCCACCTCGGACTGTAGCACCATTAGAAGGAGAATAAGAAAAAGAAGAATACCATCTCCGCGAGGTGGCTTCTCATTAGAAAGATTCTAGCAGCTCTTCAGTGGAACAAACTGGACCGGTAGAAAGGCGTCTCTACGGCGCACAGGCAGAATGGTAAGAAAGCGGAAAAAAAATCTCTATCTCTAGAACGTCTCATTCGATACAATCGATATTACAGACATGAATGATGTGCATAATATTGTC
This sequence comes from Eristalis intricaria, assembly GCA_964034865.1. Taxonomy (NCBI): domain Eukaryota; kingdom Metazoa; phylum Arthropoda; class Insecta; order Diptera; family Syrphidae; genus Eristalis; species Eristalis intricaria. The sequence goes on from OZ035877.1 coordinate 67,175,238, forward strand.
GAAGAATTTACTGAACACATTTTGGGTTCCTGGTATGACAGTGTTCCAAGGGTTTTGGCTAGACAACAATTTAACGCCCTACCTATGCATATTCTCATCCTGATTAAGCTCAGAAATAAGTATAAGAGGTATTCGCAAAGATTGGATGTCGGTATCCAATTTATAAAATGTATATGTCATCTACAAGTCGTTTGTTAGCTGATCATATCAATAAAACGCGCAACGACAATTGGAAAAATAACCTAATGGTCCAGATAAGAACTCAAAACCTGTCTGGAACACAGTTCGAATTGTCAGGAATAGAAATAGAAAATTACCATCTTTGACCAACGCAACAGGAACATTCTACAGTGATGTAGAGAAAGCTAATGCACTGGGAGATACGTTTCCGAATAACCACAATACATCAGCTGATCTCGGTGAACCATTGACAAACGATGTTGTTAGCAACTCCATTCAAGATTTTAATACGTTAAACACCTCCATATAATTGATGACGATACAGTTTTCTTTGTCAATAATTTGAAAGAAAATCAGAGGGTCCGGACGGAATTAAAAACATTTTCTTAAAGCAACTGCCTAAAGCAGGAATTAAGCATTTAACGTTTATTTTTAATGCATGTCTTAAAATTAACTATTTTCCTGATGCATGGAAACAGGCGAAGGTTATACCAATACTCAAAGCGTGGAAGCCTGCTAATAGCACAGAAAGCTATAGACCAATAAGCTTACTTAGCAGTATTGGTAAAATGTTTGAACAAATTTTAAAAGAAAAAATGCTGGAATTTGTTTCTGATCACGACATCTTCCCCAATGAACAATTTGACGCCTAATTTGTATAGGCGTCATCACAGTACAATGCATCAAGTCACCAGAATATGCAATATTGTTAAAAACAACCGTGCTGAAGGTAGATCAACAGGAATGTTACTATTAGATTTTGAAAAAGCCTTCGATTCCGTACATAAAATGGTATCCTATGGATTTCCGACGTATTTGTGCAAGATGGTTCAAAGTTTTCTGTAATGTCGGTCTTTTAGTGTTCATGTCAACATTGCATTTTAATACCGGCTTACCTCAAGGATCAGTTTTGGCTCCAATTTTATTTTACTTAAGCACTTCAGATTTTCCAAGTTTACCTGGTTGTAGTTCTGCTATTTTCGCTAATGACACGGCAATACTTTCATCTCATGAATTTGCTCTCCATGTGGAGACCAATCTTATCAATGGAATGAAAGCACAACAGAAATACTACAATAGTTGGGAAATTTAAATTAACTGGAAACAAATTGCAAGCTATCTTTTTCACGCGAAAAAGAAAACCTTTTTATCTACAGAGTAGTAATTTTTTGATTAACGGTACAGTGATTAATTGGGAAAAGTCTGTTAAATATTTAGGCATATATCTGGATACCAAACTGACTTTTCAGGAACATGTTACAAGAACAGTGAAAAAATTTAACACTGCAATTAAAATGCTTCACCCCTTTATAAGCCGAAAATCAAGGCTGTCTATACATAATAAAGTTCTTATTCATAAGCTAATTTTCCAAGCCATAATCTTATACGGATGTCAAGTATGGGGACTTTGCGCGCAAAGTCACATTAAGAAATTGCGAATATCGCAAAACAAACTTCTAAAGATGATGCTAAGTCTTCCTTGGCATCACTCAACAGAAGATTTGCACAGAAGGGCGAATGTTGAATACGTTTTTCAAAAAGTTCAAAAACTATATCTTAGATTCTTATCGAGGTGTGAACTTGCCGATAACCCACTCATAAAAGAACTTAACGGAGGTGGCACCTCCATAGCACATAATCATTGTATGACTAGCCATGTTCATAGTAGTTTTATATTTATTCTTGTTAGACTGGTTTTTATTTATTTATTTATGTACTTAGATATTTGTTTATTTATTCATCTATTTATTTACTTATTTATTTATCTATTTACTTATTTATTTATTTTCCTATTTGCTAAATTGTAAACCTAAATAATAATATTCCAGAAGCAAGATAAATATGTATCAAATCCCTGCACACACACTTTATAATGTATGAAATTTATACTGCAAATAAATCTATCTATTTATCTATCTAATTTTGTGAAAAGAAAATATAAATATATACAGTGGGGAGTCCAATTTTGTGAAAAAAAAGTATATACAGTGGACTCCCCACTGTAGATGATGATGTTTGCAAAATTTATTTTTCCAATCGTCGATTTGTCACGGGATACCATAATTTGTTCAAGTTAGAGGGAGTTGGACTAAGAAAGAGGTTTTTGTATGAAGGAAATGTACGTAAAAAATGGCGAAAAACTTCGAGTTAGGGAGAAATTCTACTTAAGGAGAGTTCGACTTAGGAAGAGTCCACTGTATGAATATATTTTTTGGTTTAAACTACAGCCGCCTCCCTCTAAGTCGAATTTTTTCGTAATTAGTTCAAGTTCGGGAGTTCGACTTACACGACTGTATCTTCGGCCCATGCACAGTACATTTGTGTACCCGCTTTGCTGTAAGCATCTGTGTCCCTATACGTCACACACGTCAAATTCGTACACACATCACATTTTGCGGAATACAGTCACTAAGAATGAAAACATTTTCCTTATTTCCTTTATGTTATTATTTCCACTTCCGACATCCTTTTTGTGTATTGTTTGGGCTATTAGATTCGTCTATTGCACTTTCTATCCTACTATCCTTCCTTCTGCATACTACGTGGACTGTTAGACGACTGGACGGCGCAGTTGGTAGAGTGCCTCCCCTAGTTAGCGGGGTCCCCGGTTCGAATCCCAGTGAAAGCAAAGTTAATACGCTTTTATCTGGTTTTCGAATCTGGTTCAGTCACCATTTGCCGTTGGCACTATCACCATTTGCAAATTAACGGCACTATCACTGGAGTAGTCTGACTATTGGTATCACAATGGACCAATGTGGGGTAAGTGTGCTGGTGAATGCACTAGCAGCCCTCCTACTCAATCTAACCCTAACCATGGGGACCGTTCCCACATAGCGAAAAGAATTTTTACCCAGTAAAACACCTCCCTTCAAAAAATATATTTCCACTACAACTAAGTTTTACACTTATCCAGCAGTTTTTCTTGGTTTAGACGCATTTGCAAGAGATTCTCCATTGAGAGTTCTTGCTAACACCGCAGTTAAGCGCGGATTGAATTCACCGTGCTAGGTCAAGGGGTTTAGTCCTTTGAAGACGGCGAAAAGAGTTTCTTTCGTCGAGAATTGTAAGGACAGCAGAGTTTTCTTCCAGGCGACGCTTGTGCTTACGAGCAAAATTCGTAACTTCATCTTGGACGGATGAAATTCCAAGATCTCTGTGGATATCGTTGTTTCGTACATACCAGGGTGTGTTGACGATGACCCTTAGCAGTTTATTTTGAAAAGTTTGTAGTATGTTTCTGTTACTTTCTTTGGTACAACGCCATAGTCGTATACCTTACGTCAAGACGGGTTTTAGCACTTGCTTCTATATAAGCAATTTGTTGTCAGTACTTAGCTTGGAATATTTTCCAATAAGCCAGTACATGTCATTGTATCTTAATTGGAGCTCCTCACGTTTCTTTTTGACGTGCTCCTTCCATTTAATCTTTACATCGAGAGTCATTCTGAGGTATTTCGCTTCATCGCCGAAGAGTGTTTGAACATTATTTATATAAACGGGCAAGTTATTCACGTTCTTATACGTAAAATGTATATGAACGGATTTAGCTTCGTTAAGCTCAATTCGCTGAGTGTTCGTCCATTCGTGTATCCGGTCTAAAGCACATTGCAATTTTCTGGATGATTTGTTCGACCGTTTTTGCGGTTACCAAAATGGCGGTGTCGTCAGCAAATGTGCCTAGCACTGTCCCTACGTCCTGCGGTATATCGCTGCTATGCAATAAGTAAAGGAGGGGACCAAGAACTCGTCCTTGTGGTACTCCAGCTTGTGTAGATTTAAATAGTGAGTATTCTTTCCCATATTGCACACGGAAGATTCTATCCGATAGATAGTTCGATAAAATTGTGCAAAGTTTTCTCGGGAGGAATTGTTGAAGCTTATGTTTCAAGCCTTCGTGCCAAACCTTGTCAAATGCTTGAGAAACGTCGAGAAATACCGCTGAGCAGACTTGCTTTTGTTCCAACGTGTACTTGGTCAATAGTTGAATTCTTGCTATCTCTTGCCTGATAATGTGCTACATTTTAGCTGGCTGTCCCGATAAAGCGATGTTCCAGTTAAGCGGAATCCACAACATTATTTTTCTCTATTTCCCTGAATATAAGTATAATCCTCGGAATGTTCATTGCTCTACCTTCATGAGCAAAAGAATATCAAAAAAATAACTCTCATTCATCAAACGGATAATTTTTAGGAGAAACACAAGGTTCCGAGCCACTAACGAACATTATATGAAAAAAAAAACGATCTAGAACTATTTTCTTCAACAAATTATGAAAACAAAAAGTCAAAATGAGATTTTTCTTACTTTCTTAGTTTCAGATTTCTGCTATTGTATCCTTTCCTTACCACATCAGGTGTAACTCAGGGAAGTCACTTAGGCACGCTTCTTTACATTCATTCAATAGATAATAGCCAAATGGTCATCTACCATTCCCCCATCTTAGGATATCTACGACACAATGTCCTTCAAGACCATTTCGGTCAAGGCTCCTCTACTCTCACTCAATTAAATTCCTGCAAATTTACAAACCAAAAAGTGTCGAGTCACTGACAGTGTTCAAAGAGTAATAATTATTCAAAAAAGCTTCTCAAACCTGGACGTTCGGTCTTCGGTGTCGGCATAAAACTATGGGTTCGTTTCACTCGTGAGAGGACAATAGTAACGCCACTGGTTGCTGTATAAGGTAGACCCAGGCCCTCTCCGGCTGATGTACCACCAATATCATTATTATTGGACTTGATAAATTGCCTTGGCGTGTTCCTTCTCGAAATGGTGACATCGATTGTCAGAAATGAGGATCCTGGGACACTTATAATCGTTAAGGTATACTTAATGGAAAAAAAACCTGAGAACATCAGAGCTGTTACTCGCGACTCAGAGTCCTTATTGTTAGCCGAACATGAATGAACGTCTTCTTGTTGGAGACCAGTTGGTAAATTGGGTAAATATTATACTCCTTTACTAACCTCAGGTGGTCGCCGTGGCGTAGTGGGAAAGTGCGTCGACTCCTACGCAGAGAGTGCCAGGCTCGATACCCGAATTTACCACCTTTGGTAATTCACGGCTCCACCTCTTTCGAGTCGCTGACAATGCTCAAAGAGTATTTCCTGTCTAGAAAAAGCTTCTCAAATTCGCCGTTCGGAGTCGGCATTAAACTGTAGGTCCCCTCCACGCGTGAGAGAACAATAGCACGCACAACACGAGTGGTTGCTGAGAAGCTAGGCCCAGATCCGCCTCGGACTGTAGCGCCACCCATATTATTATTATAACCTCAGAACTTATTCTTCACAATCATACAGAAATATTAGCAATTTTCTTCGAAAAAAAAATCCCTGTAAAACGACACCTCTTTTCTAAAGAGTCTAAGTATTCTAGGGGCTAGTTAGACTAATCATAGCCAAGTTACACTTAAACCTTAAGTTCAACTTTACCTATTCTGCAGTGCTCCTAAATATTTAAGTCGGACTTAGCTAAGAGACGGTTTTTTTTAAGTGCAACCAACTTCACTTCGATTTTAAATGTCAAATTCATAATTTTTGTAAGTAAATGCGTGTGTGAATGAGGATTTCATTGTGGGTTGCATAGATGGCGTCAATCTCTAATGGATACGAGACTATTCGAAAGAAATACTTATTGGCATTTGCCATAGCTGCCTTCGGTCATTTTTTATGTTTATGTCAAAACAGTCCTCGATTGACTCGAGGCGTGTATTCCTTCCAAGTGTTATCCTTGTAAATAAGTTCTTATCACATAAAACATCAATGTGACAAGAGTTGATTGATGGATGCAATTGAATAATCTCCTGAAAATGTTTGTTCTTGAATAAGGAAAACCACACCCGTTGAAAGGACATTCTTAATTTGAAAATCTGCTTTTAGACAATCGTGGCTCTGTCTTTGGTTAAACGTTTACAAAACGAAAGTTCCTCAAAAACAACTATAGCCATTCTGTAAAAATATCTATCACCTCCACATTATCTTCAAATACTTCGTACTCCATGCTATAATTTTCAAATTTAGTATTTCACAGTTTATTCACAAATCACAGCATATTCACAAATTTCTCCATGATTTCATGTCATTGGGTGGTGAGAATAAAAACTGAGTGTGAGCATTTCCTCAGCATTTTGGAGTAAATGCTCCATCTGGTGTGAATAAAAATTTATTTCGTTAACGAATCCTCTCCGCTCCGATATTTTGCAGCTGATACTTTCCTCCGTTTTGGTGTGAATACGGATGGAATATGCTCAGATATCGCTTGTAGAAGTTGAGTGTGCATAGGAGGTAACTTCAAGCGAGAAAAAAGTGAAAACAATTTTAAATAATGGAAAATACGTCGGAAAATGCGTCGGAAGAGAAATACTTTAAACCTTAATCCTCAAAAAAAAGGAAATCTGAAATGAACGATGGCGATTTCATCAAGTGTTTGCAATTTTATCCGTGCTTGCTGGATAAAAGCCAAACTCCACACATGAAAATTAATAATAATGATAACACGAAGGCCCGCGTCAAATCAAAAGGCGATAAGAAAAAGGCGGGCAATCTTCCCACTACATTAAAAGACCAAAAACAATCAATCAAAGGTATGGCACCACCACCGGTTTCTTCAGGAATATCTGAAAAGAAATGAGTACTTAACCATTCCATGGTATCAAACTCGAATCAATACAGGTTCTTGAAATTATCCCCTGTGTCCCCGAAAGGACTTGAGTTATAATTCTTTGTTTTTCGTGTTTGTATGTTTAAAAACGTTATTGCATATATTTTGCACCCACCTTTACCCGACTTTGCAATCACCCTTTAACGCCAAGAGCCCTAGTTGTCAAACGTCAACTGAAGGGAGGGTACCTACTTTAAGGCAATTTTTTATTCGCACCAAGTTGAGTATTTCCTTTAACGAACATACTCGACTCATGTGTTCTTACTCGGTTTGTTTTCTCAGTTTTTATTCACACCATCCATTGTCAGTATTAAAGTGCAGCTTAAAGACTTATGATCCACTATTTCTTCCAACTTAGTTTAAGTTGTACTTAGTCGAACTTATGATCTGCTTTTCTATTCGTGCCAAACCGATAAGTCCTTCTTAACTTGTTAACAAAGTTAAGTATCAGCAAACGGCCCTATGTAGCATACGTAACCTTACGTAACCTTGTTTCCGCAAAGGTTCATAATGGACATAAGGAGAACATTTGCAATTTTGGCTTAGTCTCGTTAAGTTTCGTTAATTTTATCCTACACCTCATTGGGGGGCGATATTACTCTTTGTTTTCGAATCTGGCAAATTGGCAACCGATCGAATACCCTGACATGATACGTGGGCCACAATAACCACTGGGCTCAGTTTCGTTGAGCTTCGTTCACTTTTACGTACTCTTCATTTGGGAAGAAATCATTCTCTGTCTCAGCTCTTGGATATGACAATCAAGGGGGTACATTGGCGTGATCCACTGACCATAATAGTCACTTTGCTCAGTTTCGTTAAGTTTCGTTCATTTTTACTTACTTAACAGTGGGGGCGAACTCTTTCCTTGTCACAGTTGTGGAATTGGGCAAATTGAAATTTAACTATAAAGTAAAAGCCGAATAATCTGAATAAATGAAAGTCGGTATTCAATTAAAAAATAAATAACTCAATGATTAAATGCAATGAGGTAGCAAATATTTAGAAGACAGAACAAATCATCAAAATGTCGATTGGGGCAGTCCCGACAGTACACATACCCATCGACGCATGGAAAAACATATAAAAATTTTTTTTGCAGAATCCCCAATTGTGTTGTTTATTATATTTTTTATTTTATTTCTGCAATCTTTTGTGTTGATAAAATAATTTTTCTTTTTAAGTGCGTAAAAATATCTTTCATTAATTCGGAAAGTTCGTTTTTTCGGACTGCCTTCCCCCTGCCATTGCCGAGCTTTTATTTCTAATCGTTCGTACTTATCGTTCAATATTGACGAAGACTTGAGTCTACACAAAACCAGTTAAGCTTAGACTCTAAATCACCCAGGTGCCTTAAATGCCCTTTCCGGCAGTAAATGTAAGCCTTATTTATTCTTCCTCTTCTGGTAGCGCTACAGTTCTGAGCGGACATAGGCCTCAACCAAGAAGCCTCTTCAGCTGGCACCAGTTGTCTCCAACTGCAGAAGGTTGAGGGTCTTCACCACCTGGGTGCGTCATCGGTTCCGTGGACATCCTCTATTGCATTGTCCCACTGGTTCGGAGTCAAAGACTACGCCTTTGTTAAAGTTCTAATAATTTGTGTTCTCACCTGTCCATCCTCTATTTTTTGAGAATTCATCCGCTCTACAGTCTGCTCTTACCAATAGAACCCTTCTCCGTTTCATTGCCTTCCGCTGTTATTTTCCTGACAATCGAACAATCTTTTCCACTTTCCGATTCTCCAAGATGGCGGTAGAAACTTTAACTGCTCCAAAATAAAACCCTGCCAACTTATGATTCACTATTGTCCACCGGACACTAAGCCTAAACCATCGCGTAAAGCCTTTCAGACGGCACCAAATCGTTCTCCTGCTGAATTTGAAATTCCCATGAGATGTTCATTTACTCGCCACTTTTATCAAGGTTACAATAATGTTACCAAATTAGCCTCGAAACAAATCGCAGTTGCCTTGCCAGTGCCAGTGCCAGTGCCACCACTCACCCAGCTAAGAGAATCTCGCCCGCTCTCTCTCTCTCTCTCTTTAAGAGAACACTGGGCTCTTTTTGCAAATCCATGCATCCGACAGATACACAGAAGACCCATTCGAACCAGACCGACCTAAGCCGTGAACGTTTCACCTTTTTCCACAGAAAATCCCTCAATCCTCAGTCGACATTGGACCTTCCATTGGCTCTGGTGGCAGTGTCGCAGCGAACAGTGAAAAATATCCGAAAAAAGAAAACCATTCAAATCGTAGATATCCTAGTCGATGTGAATTTGAAAAAAAAAAACAGAAATTCTCCTTTTTGGGCGCGATTCTCGTGTTGAACTTCCGCCACAGCACCTGACGCGACTGTGCAGGAGGAAACTGAAAAACCCGCTGTGCTCGGCTAAGTCTCGCGCTCTGACGTGCTCGGTGTGCTTATCCGTGAAAGGTATTTGTGAGATTGTTTTCACTTGGTGTGTTGAAATGTATTAGCACACGTGGTTGTACAAACGCTAGAGGATATTTAGATACTTGTTGCGTGTTTCTAAACAACTGAACTACAACTGTTCGTGGGCAGGGCGGGCGTGTAGCTGGTGTGCTGCTGTATTCTCGAAGGTGTGTGTCAACTGGATCCGGCGCGCGGTGCGACTTGTGCAATTGTTGTGTGTGTTTTTTTTTTCGTTTTGAATTTGTGATTTTCTTAGATACAAACGAGAGTATATCGAATTGCTTGTGCGATGGCAATTGTGAAAGAGAACTCGTAGATTTGTTGATTTCCGTTTTGTCATCGTGACTCGTAACGCTGTGAACGCAGATTCGAAAGGCGCTTTGCGACGAACAAAGGGGAGTCGTCTGTTTGGTGGCAGGTTGCCCGTAAGTAGATTTTTGCTTGTGTGAGATTGATTTTGTATTCAAATTTATTGAAGGGTTGCAGATGTGCTAGATTTTGTGACGACACTGTACTTGTGGTAGAACTTGTTTCATTTCGTTGTGAATTGTTTTATTTAATTAACGTGAGGGTGGATCAGGAAAAATTATATTTCTTAGTTTTAAGGAACCTTTTAATCTTGTCCTGACTTGATGTTTGTTTCATTGTTTTAATCAGAAATGAAGTATTACGGAGATGCCCGACTTCTACATCCCCTTGTCCCTTAAAATGACTGACAACTGTTTTATAACGTTTTCTTAAACCAAGTTGGCCAATCAGAGGACGGCATTCACGTCATTTCGTGAATAACCGTCAAAAAGTCATGAATATCTGTCAAAAAAGCTCTCAAATTCGTCGATGGACTAGGGGGCTATCAGCTGTGAAGTCGGCTATCTCGGTAATACTTCATTTCTGGTTTTAATCATTGTTCTGTCTTGACGTGTCTGACAACAGTCATCATCAATATCGTCACCATTTTCTTCTGGCCGTCATGATCCACTAAAAGGGTAAAGCAAGCACGTCAACCCAGTCCTCCGTCATCGCCTCAGAAGTCGTTAAGATGGGGACATTCGTGCCACGTGACCAAACCATCGAAGCAAAGCCCTTTCCGTTGGAAGAAGGACTTGGCCAAGATTATGTTCTTCACGTAGCGCCAGTGAACATCTTACTTACAGTACACTCTCGATAACGTGAACAATTAAAAACCAAGGGAGTTCACGTTTGCGAAGGTCAACTATAGATTTTCATTATGAAATTGTAATAAGTTTTTTTATAACGCAACAGTATATTTAATTTATTTATTTAATTTAAGGCAAAAAGTAATTTCATAGGAACATATAATATAAGAGGTTATGGCATAAATTAAAAGTAATTATATAATATGGGCGGCCCTTCATCCCGTAGAGGCCAGGGCCTAGCTTCTATAGCAACCACCCGTGTTGTGCGTGCTATTGTTCCCTCACGATTGAAAGGCGCCTACAGTTTAATGGTGACTGCAAATGTCCAAGGTTGAGAAGCTTTATCAAGACAATTAATACTCTTTGATCATTGTCAGTGACTCCAACGAGGTAGGGCCATTAAAAATGGGGAATCAAACCGAGCTAGCTAGGTTAAGCTGTGTGGGAGTCGACGCACTAAGCCATTAGGTCATGACGATCCACTATGGCATAAACATTGAACACGGACATTACCGATACAAGATTTAATGGACAAAATCAGTCAATTCTTCGTCTCCAAAAGCATTCGCACTGCTTTTCCCTAAGTATTGTACCAAAAATAAAGGAATTTCGAGCTAAAATAGAGCTTGCTCAAAATGCAAAAATTGATTTTCATTTTTCGTTTGAGTGTTCGTGATTTGTTCACGTTTTAGAGATGTCAGGCAAAAAATCTGTTCACGTTATCCGGTGTTCACTTTATCGAGAGTCTACTGTGGAGGGTCCAAGCCTAAGCAATAGCTGCTTTCCATTGCTGACGGTCCTGGGCACGCTGCTTCCAGTCATCAAGAATAAGCTGCCTTGCACCCGCGATTACTTAGTCTTTATACCGGAGGTTCGGTTTTCCTATCCTTATCCAACCAGGAGGCTCGACTTCGAAGACCCTCTTAGCTGGAGCATTGTTGTCCATGCGCTCTATGTTGCCGAGCCAGTCCAGTCGCCGGATTTTTGCCTTCTGGACTACATCTACATCCTGGTGCAACTCGTAGAGTTCGCGGTTCGCCGTCCTCGCAGACGGGCCATAGACGACTTAGAATTTTTCTTCCGAAGGCACCAAGAATCCGTTCCGCAGTTCTGCTTATCGTCCAGCTTTCGGCTACAAATAGCAGGACCATAAATTCGTGAACATACATTTTTATAATTCGCTTGACATACACCACTGCGATGCATTGGTGCACGATGTGCCTCTGACAAAACCACCCCGATGTACACAAAGTAAAGCGCACAAATTAGTTCAGTTTAGCCCGATTTAGTTCACTTAGTTCACTGAATTGTGAAAAGTGTGCGGAGTAACATTACCTGAGTTTGTTGAACTACTGAACGAAATTAACTAAAATAAAACGTCGTCGTGACCTAGTTCACTTAGTTCACTTGTTAGAACTATTTCGTTCGTGAACTACACAAGCCTAGTAGACATCCAAGGGCAACAAGGTATCAGTAAATGCGATCCAAAATGACCGCCTTCTCCTTGTGCACAATCCTGCCTTCGTTGTGTGGTCCTAATTACGATGAAAGGGAATGGAAGATACGACATAATTGCGAAATATATGAACTGCATCAAGATGTGAATGTTGTCTAGAATGCCCGAGTCGGTAGATTGCATTACCTTGGCCAAGTTGAGCGCTTCGGCATTGGGCATGAAGCTAAGAATGTCTTGGAGCCTTCTGGTTCAAGAAAGGAGGAACGAGAGCCCGAATCTCCGGAACGGAACAGAATAAACAAGTGATCACTGGCGTCTGTTGGTTTGGTCTTGACGACATTGGAGGAAGCGTGCCGAAATTTGAAAGGAGCATTAGCTCTAACTCAAGCCATTCACGGATCGTCGCTCTGAGCGATTAAAGCATTTTACGTAGGATAGGTTAGGTAGTGGGGCTGCTAGTACATTCACCATTCAGACTACTACCACTGATTGACCACTCCAGTGATAGCGCCGTTTATTTGATTCCAACGTCAAATGGTGATTGGACCAGATTTGAAAACCAGATAGAAGCGTACTAACTTTGCTTTGACTGGGATTTGAACCGGGTACGCCGCTAACCTAGGCCAGGCACTAAACCAACTGCGTCATCCAGTAATCAAAAACTTATTTGAACAAGAATCATTTTTTTACAATTGAGATGACGTCTAGGGTTAAAACTAGGGGTTAGGGTATTGGCTCAACACCAGGGGCCTGCACTGTGTGTGCTTAGTTTTTGTGTCCTGTAGTGTTCAGTGTGGGCTGGGACCTGCGGGCCTTTTTATGATGTTGTGGTGGTGTGGTAGGCGATTTAGTCTCGATTATGATTGCTATCGCTGCTCTGCCATGTTTAGCTCGTTGTTCGAATATAAAAAAGTTTAGATTGCAACGCTGCTAATCGCTTCTTGGAAACACGCTCCTTTGGACACTGGGCTTGATGTCCGTAGTTGGAATAGTTGAGGCGTCTGAAGTGGTCCGTTAGTGTGGATGAGGCAGCTGAACTTTGCATTGAACTTGCCGAAAATACAAACATCAGATACAGAAGCTGCAGCGGTCGTGAACTATGCTGCGTAAGTTTTATGTTGTTCTGTAATTTATCGATGATAGACTGTCTTCGATATGAACTTGCGCCACTTTTTCCTGTGTGCTGAATCAGTTCATCTTTTTGCACGGCTCTTAGACGGAGTTCCTGATACAGCTCGTGTAGAGTTACAAATTCCGCCAGAAGAACATCTTTAAACTCCGACAAACTATGGGCACATATCGAACGTAAAAAAACAGTGCACGTTGCCTGGATCAGTCTGCGTGAAAGACAATAACCTCTTTTGCGACGTGTTTTTAGAGCGGAGCTCCAGTTCCTCTTCGGCAGTCATCTCTAGATTGGACTGCTGTGTACGATCGCTACAATTTACGGAACCCTGCGGTGAGACGTTGATGCAAATTCACTTACACATGCTTTGCATTTGTTTTGTTGAACGGTCTTACTATTTTTTTTTTTTTAATTCCACATCCACTACATTTGAGTTCGTCAAATTTGGTTTTATTGAAATAAATTCGGCAGATTATTGCATTTTTATTGAATAACTAGCTTTTACCCGCGACTTCGTCCGCGTGGAATAGTTACTTTGGGTAGCCTTTCTCATTTTTAGAATACTAATTTTCCGAATAATACAATACAATACATAATAACTGCAAACTACCGTGATTTACTGTAAATATCTTATTTTAACACATTCTTATAAGCTGCATTTGTTGTTTTTCCATCCTCTGCTAAAACCGGGCAAGATTTTGCGGGCACGATACTCTTGAGCACGCCACATAGAGTAGAGATTAGAGTAGAGAAAGGGCAAGTCAGCCGAAATTATTGAAATACGGGGGATTAAAACATTTTGTCCCTTTGCCATTCCAGACATAATTATTGCTTTTATAATATTGCGTCCCAATTGAGTAACTTGTAGCCGTGTAGCATTACATAGCCTCGGTGCGTCAACAGGACCGGAATACTTGCTTTTAACCTCAACTTATAAGAAGGCACTCCTGATATTTCTAAAGAACTCAAAAATTCTAAAGAGTACCACGTTACTTGTTCAGTGTCCATAACTCGACAATATCCCCCTCCACGTATGACTTAATTTGTTCGTTTATCTGCCACACTGTCTCATTTGTCGGCGCTAAAATTTGCCCATTCTCGATTATAATATAATAATGATCGTGAATTCGGGTATCGAACCTGGCACCCTCTGCGTAGGAGTCGACCCACTACGCCACGGCAACCACACTCATTTTCAACTACCCATATTTATTTGCAGATCGGGATAGACATTATTTTTCAAATCGTCTATACTATCGACAATTTGACAGGATTCACGGCTCAGTGTAATCATGCCGTGTTACTGTCTGTCGCCATACGATCTTCTCCGATTTTCAGAAGAGCAGTCTCATATTGCCTTGATTGTGCATCATTGTGAAGTTGAACTCGCATATTTATAGTCAAACGGAACTTTTTTACGTGTACCCATAATCTTGACGCTTTCAAACAGGCATTTATTTCATCTGCTCGTGTGCCCCTAGTAATCACTGGCAGAGTCTGTCTAAAGTCACAAGCTAAAAGTAGCACCATCCCTCCATTAATAATCTGGTTGCTCTTAATATCTTGTATAGTGCTATCTAGTGCTTCGATTGCTCTCTGATGAGACATAGTACATTCATCCCAAACCAACAGTCTTCACTCTTGCAACATTCGTCCACGTTCACTGTTTTTGCTAATGTTACAAACTGGCATGTTCTCATGAGCTAAGTTCAAAGGCAATTTAAGAACTGAGTGCGCTTTTCGTGCCCCATTGAGCAGCATAGCTGCTATTCCATGCTTCCACCACTACGTTCCGTCCCCCAGCGCCGGCCCTGCCACGCTGCAGTCTGCCTTGGTTGCATTCTTTTGGGCATTGCTCAGCTCCAAGACAATGCAAAAAGATGGTTGATAACTCAAATGAATAAGGGATAAATTTACTAAAAAACAGTTTTTTTTAGTTTTTCAATCCGACAAGCCATTAATGAGCCAGGACTGTGTTTTTGCCCCATTTCCCTGTTAGCCCCTAGACCCGTAATAAGTAGATTAAGTACATCTCCAAGATTAAATCTATCTCTCTACGAAATTTCATCAAAGACGGTTCATTGGTTTAAACTTGAAAAGAGCAACAGACAGACAGACAGAGTTGCTTTCGCATTTATAATATTAGTAAGGATTTCGCTAGTCTAGTTGCGTCTTATCGGAAAGTTGCCACCAGAGATAATGGATGATAGAGATATCCAACTTCGGCCATTTTTTCCCCTAGCCCACAACGAAGATGTAGTGGTAATCCCTTGTATTTCACTTATACATTTACAACGCTCGTTAATTCACCACAATATGGCGGCCGATTCGTGAATTTTGTGGGAAAAAAGCGGCAGATTCATGAATTTAGTGGGAATCCATGTACTTTCCATGTAACGTACATGGGTATGTTGTTCGGAGGGTGTTCAAAAGTTGACTAGTATTTTTAAGGGAATTTTCTTACATTGTTATATGGACCTTTGTGAATAAGAATGTATTGCAATGTCCATTTAACTGGAACTATTTGACCTTAAATTAATTCTTATAATAATAATAATATAATATGGATGGCGCGACAGTCCGAGGTGGACCAGGGCCTAGCTTCTCAGCAACCACTTGTGTTGTGCGTGCTATTGTTCTCTCACGCGTGGAAGGGACCTACAGTTTAATGCCGACTCCGAACGGCCAAGTTTGAGAAGCTTTTTCTAGACAGGAAATACTCTTTGAGCATTGTCAGTGACTCGAAAGAGGTGGAGCCGTGAAATATGAAAGGTGGTAAATTCGGGTATCGAACCTGGCACCCTCTGCGTAGGAGTTGACGCACTAACCCACTACGCCACGCCGACCCGAAATTAATTCTTAAGTGTATATGTAGCCTATTCATAAACCATACCTGACAAATTAACTCAAAAAATGAAGCCCGCTTTATACGCTTAAATCATGAATTCTGAAAAACTCATGAATTCAATTTAAACAATTTGATAAGAACAATGGCAATATATTGCAACTTTTACTAATGCTAAAAAATGGTTGTCAAAACATCTTATTTGTGATTCACGCTTCAATAATATTTTTATTATTGGTTAACTGAACGTGTGAATGTATTATTAATTTTTGTTCACACTATGTTGTGCATTCATTAATTATGTCCAAGTATTTCAGATTGTAAATTGCTCAAAGTTTTAATGAATGTTCGTTCGTTTACCCCTCCATACTGTGTTGAAAATTGAACATCGAAATTTGAAAAAAAAAACGTTCAAATAACGAGCGAATTTTCAAATGAGAACTCTAATTCACCCCAATACTAAGGTGGGGAAGGGTATCAGCTGTTCCTTAGCTGTTCTCAAGAGCTCACACGTATTCACAGACAGGGAACAAAAAGCGTATAAAAAACTCTGTCAGATGAAATCAAGGGGCAAGGGAGGTAGAAGTTGGATATCTCTATCATAGGTTATCTCTGGTTGCCACAAAAGTGACTTGATATCAGAGAATCGACCAGTTCTTAGTCTTGTATCGTTTGTTGTTCGGTTATCAACAGTCAGATGGCGTTGCTCTCTCTGACAGGGTTGTTACTGGTATATCGTTGCTGACAGGGATGTTACATCGTTAATTTGTTTACTGCAATATCTACACGCTTCTTTCTGGAAGGGTTGACGAGTACTTGGTTGTAGTCCCTATCGAAGGTGAGACCAGTACATATTCGCTGTATTTTCCTATCGAAAATTTAATGAAGAAGAATGCTGGTCATAGAAATTAACTAGAAATTAAATTATTAAATCCTAGAAATAACTAAATTAATTAAATAGAATGAGCCACAATGGGAAGCCTTGCGTTAAGATCGGCTGAGTTAGTTGCTTCTAGAGCAGCAGCTTTGTCCTCTGGCTTAAATCGTTTGTCTGAGACGTAAGTACTTCTGGTCTTCCTCTTCTTTCTGCAGGAATTTCCACATAGAGGGTCAACTGAGACTGATTGTGCTTCCTTTAAATTGCCTCCATTTTCTCTCGTTTGCAGACGGGAAAGGTCTGTTGGCTTACAAGTGTCTCGCTCTCGTATTGACTGTCAGACTCTTGACCCTCGAACTGGTAGACTCTAAGACATGCCGAATGAAACTTGTCACTACAAAGGAATTGCTTCATTGCCGTTTTTATGGTGCGATATACGGTCAGCAACGAACCAACTCCTTTCTTTGTAGCTCCAAGCTTCCGCAGTCTTACAGTCTTCCAGTTCTAGAGACAGTCAATACGATCTCGAGACACTTGTAAGACAACAGACTTTTCCCGTCTACAAACGAACAAAATCATCTCTTTTCTCGAAACACCGCCCAAAACTTAAACACAGCTCCCGTCCGTCTCCCACTTAATTTAATTTCAGAATTGACACCGAATTGATTCTCTGATTCAGAAATGACGTTCATTGGTGGGGAAGCTGGAAGGGAGGTTCTTCAACTGACAGAGCAGCATTTTACCTACTTTCACGATGCGAATTGCCAGCCGTCGCGTCACCAGCTCGACTATCCACAACCGATGGTGGGAATAATTAAATTAATTGATTAAATAAAATAAACGAGAAGACTGCTGGTTTTGTGGCCGGAACTGAAAAACCACCAGTCAGGATGGTCAACTTCCCACGTGGATTTAATGACAGGCATCGCCGCCGGCCCGGAATGGAATGTAACTTCTGGCGTCTCCATTACATAATTGATGTTCCTTAACCTGTCGAAGCGATCCTGTTTGTGTATTTATTTAAGCACAGTCTGTTGTTGTTGGTTGCATGCATTGCAATTAAGAGTTCTTCTCTCTCTCTCTCTCTCTCTCTCTCTCTCTCTTTGAACTGGAGGTGGAGATGGCTTTGTAGGGGACTGCCGTTGCCCGTTGGTCGAACTCATCCAACTTGGTGAAAACTAATGCTGAGCAGGTTTTAGTCGAACGTTTTTTTTTAGCATTTAGTTGGTTATCCATTTAATGGTGCCAGAAGTGAATGTAAATAAAACACATTTCGGATTTAGATTACCGTAAAATTTTTATTTCAAAATGTTCCTTTGATCGTGCCGTTACGAAAAGAATGTAGCGGAAGTTAAGCATCATCCTCGGGAGCCCTCAGGACTCGATTCTGACAAGGTTTTTTGTGGAACTTGTCGCATATTCTCGTTCAAACCGCCAAGATTCTGAGGATTCTTTGGGTAGTCGCACATAACATGGCCTGTAGGCTTGTTTAGTTCAACAATTAGTTCTAACAACTGAACTAAGTGAACTATATCAGTTCGCCCAGCGACAGTGTGGTGTCCTCTGTCTGTTCAGCTTTCCTTAGGTATTTTGGCAATACAGCTGGAATTTGTTGCACCGGATGGCCTTAATTTTAGCAATTGCGACTGTTTTCTTCTTTCTGGCCCTAGAGGGCGAGTCATTTGTAAGACTGCCCAGGGATCTGTTGTAGAAGAGTCCGATAGCAGGTCGATGCTGGTATCCAGAAATGAAGTATTGCAGAGATAGCCGACTTCACAGCTGATTGCCCCCTAGTCCATCGACGAATTTGAGTGATTTTTTGACAGATATTCATGAATTTTTGACGGTTATTCACGAAGGAACGTAAATGCCGTCCTCTGATTGGTTAATCTGGTTTAAGAGCACGTTATAAAAGACAGTTGTCAGAAATCTTAAGGGGAAAGAGAGTTCTACCTCCCGGTCATCTTTGTTATACTTCATTTCTGCTGGTATCCCTGTCGTCAAGCATGTTGTTGCATTTTGTTGGTGTTTCTTTGTTTTTTGTTCGTATTGTCCTGTCAGTTGTAATGTTCATGGCTTGAGTGTTGTTTTGAGAATTTGTATAAGAAGTGCTCTTTGTAAGTCCCAAGAGTAAGCCGGTGAAAACGTTTAGCTGTCATAGCATCGCCGGGTCTACTATGATGACAGCCAACACTTACGACAGGCGCTGGCCAGTGCACCTGAAGGAGCTCGTTAGCGGTTGACTTGCCCCTCAACAATTAAACCCTTCGGTACAGTTTGCTATAGGCTCACACCGCAACTGAGTTTTGGGGTGGGCTGTACCTTGGCTTCGGCAAGTCTATCTAAAGGCCGTGCAGTATGGGTAACCCTAAATTGAACTCACACTTCACAGTCATCGGGTGTCCTACTCAGCTCCTTCACATCGACAAGGTGTACAGCCATGAAGGATGCTTTGAACTAAACTGAGCCCTCTTTGGACTGAGCTATAATGCACAAGCTTTGTATTAAAGGACTCATCGTGATGAGCGCTTCTCCTCTTTCCACCTTCCTCGTACTTGTCGTGTCAGTGTGTTGCACAGCCATCCTGTAATTCTAATGAACCTGAAAATGGTGGTTGTGGACATTTGTGTTAGATCCTCGAGGTCCTGGAAAAACAGAGGAATTCGCGGCCACACGAAATAACTCGGCTTCTGAAAACTTTTCTTGCGATGAAACCAAAATGACTTGCCTTGTGTGTGATGTGATGTACTCTAGATCAGATGGATCCACATTCCTATCGCTTAACCATAAGCGATGATGGACCAGTGACGGGTACTCTCATATGTTTTGATAGCCAGGCGGCGATTACTGCATTGAGTCACATTTAACTCAAAGACTTCTCTAAACGGCTGATATATCTCTTGACGAATTAGCCGAGTGGTTTGTCATTCAACTTGTGGGGGATATCGGGCCACTGTGACATGCCCCAAAATTGCCAAGTGAACGAGCTCGCTGGAAAGGGCAGAAGTTTATTATTCTTTCCGGAAGAGCATCTGGCATTCCTGCCTCTCGCTTCTCCAAGGCATGTACTGAAGCTTGAAACGCTTGTTCACTTACATGCCTCACGACGAAAGAATTCTGGCCTTCTCTTGACCTGACTTGTTCTCATAGCCGGATCAGAATGAGGAGGTCAGATTTTAGCACTCTCATTGGCCCCTTTACCATTGGAAATGACGCTTCAAGATAAGGCTAGAAAGAATTCTGGCCTACTCTTGACCTGACTTGTTCTCATAGCCGGATCAGAATGAGGAGGTCGGATCTTAGCACTCTCATTGGCCCCTTTACCATTGGAAATGACGCTTCAAGATCAGGCTTGGCCTAGATTGACGTCTGCTAAATCTACATATAGAGATTAGGAAGTGGAGGGGAGTACTGTGAACTTTCTTTATAACTGCAGAGTCCTGTTCTCCCGAAAGAGAAATCACTGAAAGCGTTATAAGCATTATTAGAGTCAGCCATCTTCACAGCTTAATGAAGAGCAGCAACTAGTTTGGGGAGTAGAATCGACTAGACCCGCGTGGTACAACAATTAGTCGCAGCTGGCCTAAATGACTACTGCTTGCCGGCAACAAGCCACTCGGAAATAGCCTAAGGAGCACTGACAGCATTCTACCTTGTTGTTTTACCACAACTTTGTTTGCTATCGTGTCCACCGAGTGAAAAGTGAGCCATATCGCTGAAGACTGTTTGAAAATGAATCATTCAATGATGTTCAAGCTGTACATTTTATTCATTCCCTGTTCGGCTAGCTTCAATTCTTAAGTAAGTTGAACTTTATAACAGCCATAATGTGTCCATGATTTGCTCGTCAGTTGATTAATTTTGATCTTCCTCAGCAGTTTCTGTAACGCAAGTCATACTGTCTGTTTCGCTGATGGATTGGACATCTTTTGATACCTTGGACCCGATTGAATTTTGTACGATTGTGTCTCTCTGTCATTCTCAGATGAACGATATACAAAATACGCCTGAACGGTTTTATGACGGTTAGCGATTGTACGTAATCTCCAACTTCGTTATAATCTTTATTTGAACTCAATGGGTCGACGGTTGATCTTAGAGTGGTTTTAAAGAATTACATGATATGTCAACGATATGTATCTAATAACAAAACAGCCGTGAGTTTATAATTTTAGTACATAAAGGTACAAACGTATTATTCATGACAACAATAAATTAAGTATAAATTATTGAACTACAATATGAATTTCTTTTACACCATTTTTGGTAATAACAAACAGGAGGTAGTAATTGTAAAATGGCGAATCTTACACTAAACCTTCACAGTCTTGGATGACTAAATGGGTGGCTCACTTAGACCAACCTGTCGGGTCCATTGGGTCTTGATGGATGTTATAATTCCTACCATGAGACGTTGTTTTGTTCATAAAACCATACAGATGCTTATAGAAATTTTAGGAGGTCTTTCAGTTCTACACTGCAGAAGTCATCTAGCTCTGCCAAGAAGAGATTTCCCAGGAACTGTTTTCTTTTCTTTGCTAGGGGTGGGCATTCGCAAAGCAGATGTTGGGTAGATACTATATCTTCCTCAAGTCTTTGTGTGGTATATTCACTCCCAATCCGTCAGTGTCCGGTGAGGGCTAATATTAGCGTTCGCACTTCCTTGCGGCTCAGTCTGTAGATCTCTTTTTGATCATCCTCGCCCACATGGCCCTTGTTATTGCTCCGATTTGCAGACTAAGACATCGAGTTGTGACTCGAGAGCTTTGTTTGCCAGTTTTCTTCTTATGGAGCTAAGCGGAGTTAGAATATACGTAATCGAATGCCCGAGAGTCACCTCAGTTCCATTTTTCGCGAGACTATCCGCTTTTTTGTTGCCTTGGATACCAACGTTCCCCAATACCTTGGACAATCATGTTTGCCGAGAATCATTGACGCTCTGTCTACACAATCTGACGAGTTCCGTCGTCAAGATCAGAAATGAAGTATTACAGAGACGCCCGACTTCTACATCCCCTTGCCCCTTAAAATGTTTGACAACTGTTTTTATAACGTTTTCTTAGACCAAATTCACCAATCAGAGGACGGCATTCACGTTATTTTGTGTATAACCGTCAAAAATTCATGAATATCTGTCAAAAGGCACTCAAATTCGTCGATTGACTAGGGGGCTATCAGCTGTGAAGTCGGCTATCTCTGTAATATTCCATTTCTGGTCAAGATGTGAGAGAGAGAGAGAGAGAGAGAGATGAAATAAAACTATGGCTTTTAGTTCCGCTTGTCGGATGAAACGGAAGTCGATTCGTTGGTTATGTTGAGTTCTCTTAGAGCAAATACTGCTTGAGGTATCGCAGCCACTTCAGCTGGGAAGACTCTGCAGTCGGCCCTTTGTGCCGGAGATCTCTCGAATAGGTCACAGAAAACTCCTGCGCCTGTACTTGCACTCGTTTGCCGTCAGTGTCCAACGAGAATTGTTCTTCTTCTGTTGCCACCTGTTCCTGCCATTGTTTCCGGCTTGGGAAAGGTATGTCGAAGATCTTTTTCGGGGCCAATATCCGTGGATCCGGTTTACTGTCAATCTTGAGTATGAGTATCGAAATGTATGATTTTTCCGTCCACATCCCCGTCTCTCTGAGCCTGAGAGCTGATAAGGCTGCACTTTTACTACAGAATAAGCCGAGAGGAGGTGGGAATCAAATAGTTTCGAGTTCTGCGGCCAGTGTTGTGATGCGACAGTCCGAGGCGGACCTGGGTCTAGCTTCTACAGCAACCACTCGTTTTGTGCCGGCTTTTGTTCTTTCACGAGTGGATGGGACTTACAATTTAATGCCGACTCCGAACGGTGAGGCTACTTCTAGACAGGAATACTCTTTGATCATTGTCAGTGACTCGAAACAGGTGGAGCCGTGAGTTATGAAAGGTGTTAAATCGAACTTGGCATCCTCTACGTAGGTGTCGACCCACTAACCGAATACGACACCGCGACTAACGGTGTTGTTCTAAGACACGCGGTTATTCCTAGACGCGGCGCTCTTTGTACTCTTTTTGGGTTTTTTAGAAGATGTTTTTTCTCAAGAGCGTTCCACGAGACCAGAGACCCGAGTGACAGGATAGGTCTAGTACACAGACAGTTTGTGGTTTTGAAACCCCAGGTCTCTCCACAGGCATGTTTGCATGTAAGTTAAGGTTTTATGCGTGGGGAAAGGAAATACACAATTCTTGTTTAACCGGACAACTGTCCACTTTATTAATTCGATAAAGACTCGAACTTGGTTATCGACACAAGTTGCGACGAACTGTTGAGGTGTTTAGGTCAGGGTAGGTAGTGGGGCTGCTTGTGAATTCACCAGCACACTTAGACCATGTTGGTCTATTGTGATACCCACAGTCGGGCTACTACCACAGATTGACCACTCAAGTGATAGTGCCGTTAATTTGATCCCAAGGGCAAATGGTGACTGCAACAGATTGGAAAACCAGATAAAAGCGTATTGACTTTGCTTTCACTGGGATTCGAACCAGGGACCCCGCTAACCAGGGGCTGGCTCTGAACCAACGGTGCCATCCAGCCGTTGAGGTGGTTTCTGCTGATACTGTGTCTGGGGTGCTAGGCGTTTGGAGTTGATTCTCCGCGCAAAATGTCGCATCGGCGAAGCAGGTGTGCATAGTATGATAACCTTGATTTGGCTGCGTTCCTAACATGAGGGTAATGCACCTCATAGACGGTATCAACATACAGTGGACTCCCTCTAAGTCGAATTGTCACGGGTATCTTTTCGAGGTAGAGAGAGTTTGACTTAGAGAGAGGTTTTTCTAAGGAAAATAGAGGGAAATGTATATAAAATATGTCGAAGGAGTTCGAATTAGAGAGAGTTTTGACTTAGGGAGAGTTCGACTTACGGAGAGTCTACTGTATTTCGTGTTAACATGTATTAAACGCCACATACGCCTCGTTTATACGGTCCTCCGTGTTATCCCTCCAAGTGAGTTTGTAGTCTCAAGAACTTTCCTGTCTCTCACTGAGTTTGAGTGTGACTATCTTTGGACAGTTGGACTTGGGAATAGTCCTACTGTTGGTAAAGAGCTACAATCCGGGTTGATGTTCAGTTCTGCAGCTTGTTTCCAGTTACTAACTAGCATTAGTCTATGAGACGCTGGCTTAGCGTCGAAGGAGATTTGCCAGAACCCTCTCGTCTGCGTAAGCAGCTACAGTGAATTCTAATGTCTTTGTGACTTCGTCAACCACTAGGATCTACTGAATGGGCTCCTCAGTGTGTTCCCCGGTACGCCTTCCTTGTGCAGCATTGATCGCCTAAGGATGACTGGATGACTAATAATCGCAACATGAGTTCAATCTATTCGCAGAGTCATTGACTACTGATTTATGGAAGCTCGTCTGAATTGCGTCGTTTATTTTTGTGACTGAAACAGGGATGTCCAGTCAGGACCACGAATTGGATGACTCTATACTATCCGGGACGGAAGTTTTAGCTCCAAATTCGTTAAGATGTCCTTACACTGGTTCGCTTTTACTGATTTCCCGCTGAGTTTGCCAGCCCAATATCAAGATCAGTATCACTCAGAGCTCACAGAGTTGTCATCGCCCCCAAGCAACCGCCGCCCTGTCTACTCGGCAAATCGAGTGAATGCTGGCATCTGTCCTTCGCAAGAGTACACATACGTGCATCATTACACTCCACCTACATTTCATCTCTGACAACTGAATTCCGAACCCCATCTTTGGCCAGAGCTTTGCAACGAATGAAAAAAAAAAAATTATGAAGTTTTTTCCCAATTAAATACTCATGAGCTAACTTGTCAGCCCTCGGGCCTTAACTTTTCGAATCAACGCTCAGAATTGTTAATGAAAAACAGAACGAAGCAGAGTCCAAAAAAAAAAAAAAAAAACCTCAAGACACGACACAACATCAAGATGACGGCATTTAAATGACCTTTCTTGTGCTGCGGTCAAATTGGCCTCGGTATTGATATACAATTCAACGGTTTTTTTCTTGTGTACGTTTTTGATTTTGGACATACACGTATGAGGGCTCCTCCACCAAGCCAACTCTCCTCAGCCTTAGGGAGTCTGTCTTTTTATTTATTAGTTGGGGCCACGTACATACCCAGGCGGGGAGACGATGTCAGTCGGGGACTCTCTTTCTCGAGAGGAATGGAGGCCTAAAAGTTGTAATTTCTGTTTCTTCTCGGTGTTGCCGCAAGCTGTGAACTGCATTTTTGTGTCCGATAAACTTACACACACAGCCGCATGCACGCGAGTAACGATTCGTTCCCTCGTCTGTCTCGTGTCCACCCTGTGAGGCGAGGCGTTATGATGTTTATATAATTTTTTTTTATTTTTCTTATTTTGTTTTAATTTCAAGCGGTCTTAAGAATGACAGCGAGCAGCGGAGCACAGAAACATTGTTACCTTTTTGTGTTTGTCATTTTTATGATTTTTATTGGGTTGAGGTTGGTTTTGTTTGTGTTCTGTTTTTTTTTTTTTTTTTGTTTAAGTGTACATACACGCCTTCCGAAGAACCGTGTAAATAATGTGAAGACAACGGTCGCCGAGGGCGACTTTCATTATTATTTTCTCTTTAATTTAAAGGACAACACGGGGTATTTGCCCTGATGCCTGGGATCGTTCATTTATTTTTTTGCGCTCGGAAACAGATTGAGTTTCGGTGGAAGGGATTGTATGCTAGCTGCGGGATGTGATGAGCATTTTAGAGGTGAAACGGCGTGTTAATGCGGATTAGGGAGGAGATATTTTTCTTGCGGTCTGGCATTTTTGTATTTGAATGATTCAGACAACTGGGGGGAAACCTTCTGTTGAGTCTGAGAAGGACTATTCAGGAAGAGCCCAATAGCTGGTCTTGTGGCAAAACCGTACAATCCATACTTATGCCTGGAACACGCTGTTATAGCTGACTCCGTGTTGCGTTGCGGAGGTAGTGCCTTGAGGCACTCCCTTGAAATGGTCACTTCATTTACTAGCTGCTTTTTATCAAAAATACTTATTTACTTAAGGCCTGACTATAGCTCGATCTTTAGCAAGCTTCCTCCAGTTTATAAAAGGAAATTTAGAAAGGGGCCATTTATCACTATTTAATCACATAAGAGTCTGGAACACCTTGTTACAGCCGAATTCATGTTACGAAGATAGCGGTAATTCGAGCGTTTCGTTCGTTAACCAACAGGAGGAGCTGCTAAACCTAGACCTATTGAAAACCTAAATATCTAGTAAGCATTGGGAATAGTCTGGAGAAGCAACAAGAAAGCGTTAATGAACTCCACTTAGTCTTAAGACCAACCATTTTTAACAAAACATGCAAAAGCAAAATCGAATGGTGCAATGGTCTTCTTCTTTTGCAGACATTGTGAGATATTGTATGTGAATCAAAAAACATCGAACTGAAGTATTTTCCTGCAAATACAAGTTCGCATCTTCAGCCTCTTGATCAAGGCATCATACAAATTTTAAAGTCCCATTATAGGAAATCTCTTTTTGTTTTGTTTTTGTCAGAGGTAACATAATACTGGACCACTCAGATATAAGGACTGTGTCATTAACATTGTACACCTAAGTCTGTTTTTACACGGTAGATTGGTTCCAGAAGAAGCCGTGTAAAAAAAGACATTGATCGTATACAAAAATGGGTGATTTGTTCCTAATCTCTAAAACCTATTAAAATTAGTGAAAAACAAGAATTTTTAAGAACAAGAATTCATGTTTATTTTATTAAATCAAATATATAATGCTTATTTTCACAAGCATAGTAATTAATGATAAAAAAGATATGCACTCTAATCTTAAAAGTACATAATATAAATTAAATGTATGGCAAGTTCAGGAACTAAACAACTATGTTGTGAACGAAAAGAATAGGTTATTCAATTTTTAAGGTAAAAAATAAAATAAAATAAAATAAAATAAGTGATAATCATAAATACAGCAACATAAATTTAATTGCTGTCGTAATCAGTTATTCGCATTCGCTTGCTTCGAACGCGTATATGTACATTCACTATCATCGCTGGAATAATTTTGAACTGGACTTTCTCTTGCTCGTTCGGCATCTACATTTTGAAAAATGAACTCTGTTATGAGCCGTTGTTCGCCAATTCTTGCTACCTCTTTGTATAATTCCTTGTAACGAGCCATACAAGAATTCAGCTCAAGTTGGAATTGTGCAGCTCTTTCGACATTGGGATCATTTTTGACGAAATGGTGTCCTAATTTATTTGCAAGTTGAAGCCCTTCTTGAATTAAATTTTCAGTTAATTTTACAGGTTCTTCACTATCACTGCTTTCTATAACATCAGCATTCTGTGAGGCAAAATGTAATATTTCGTCTTCGCTAAAAACTTTATCAATCATCAGTTCATCAATGTCATCAGATAACAAGTCATCAAAACCCTCCCCACCAACTGCGCGTGCTAAAGCAATTATATTGGGATATTCGTTTGTATTTTTCTCCACAGGATTTTTACTTTTTACACATTCTGGCCAAATTGCTCTCCAACACAAAAAAAATTTAAGTACATAAAATTTCAAATCGTGCTAAATGAAATAAAATCGTGTAAAAAAATTAAAAATATTCGATTTTCAAACCGTGTTATATCAAAACCGTGTAAAAACAGACTTAGGTGTACTGTAACATTGTACTGCCAGCTAGCAATACTCGGTCGGACTTTACTACCACAGAGAATGACCGGACCAGATTTATAAGCCCTATCAATGCATTTTTCAAAGCATGTACTTAACCCAGTAACACTCGAGTAACATATCGGAGTAAGCAATTAAAATCAATCTATTGCATGGCTTGGAATGCCATGTGAAGCTGTTACTCCAATACTTATCAGGCTGACGACCCATGCAGAGTCCGAGCCTGAGCGATAGGTGCTTTCCA
Organism: Eristalis intricaria; assembly: GCA_964034865.1. Lineage (NCBI taxonomy): Eukaryota > Metazoa > Arthropoda > Insecta > Diptera > Syrphidae > Eristalis > Eristalis intricaria. The sequence goes on from OZ035877.1 coordinate 67,202,895, forward strand.
TTCCTGACGGTCCTGGGCACGCTGCTGCCAGTCATCAAAACCAAACTGTCTTGCATCCGCGATTACTTGGTCTTTATACCGGAGATTCGGTCTTCCTCTCCTTCACGAACCAGGAGGCTTGGATTCGAAGACCCTCTTAGCTGGAGCATTGTTGTGTCCATGCGCTCTATGTGGTCGAGCCAGTGCAGTCGACGGATTTTTGTCTTCCACAACCTGGTGCAGCTCGTAGAGTTCGCGGTTGTGTCTTCTCCTTCATTCGCCTTCCTCGCAGATGGGACTATATCCGACGTAGAATTTTTCTTTCGAAGGCACCAAATATCAGCTCCGCAGTTTTGCTTATCGTCGAGCTTTCGGCTCCATATAGAAGGACTGGCAAAATAAGGGTTTTGCAGAGCATGAACTTAGTCCTTCGAGTCAGGAGTTTTGACAAACCGAAGTAACACCTGTTGCCAAAGGCGATTCTACGTCGGATCTCAACAGTGATGTCGTTTGTGGAGCTTACGTTTGCCCCGAGGTAGACGAACTCCTTTAATACCTCGAAATTGTAGCTGTCGATTGTAATATCTTGTCCTAGGTGGTGTGTGACGGATCTTAGATAGTTAGTCTTATCCTCATTGCTTGCTCGTTACTCCAATAAACATTTCAAATTAAAAAAAAAAAAGTTGTTTCTTCGAGGATGAGGAAAACAATGTGATTGTTGAGGTAATAATCCCCGAACATGCGACGAATGTTTTCACTATAGTCGATAATGTTATCTTTAATTGAATAAATGTAAGCAGATGCATACTTCAAAATAACTCTTAACGCCCAGATATGTATGTGGGGAAAAACTTTTGTAAGTGGACCGGTCCAATTAATCCAATAATTCGACCACATTTGTCGGTCCCAAGGGTGGACAAATAAGTCAGGTTTTACTGTGTATTGTAAGTGCATGATAGAACCATATTTAATTACAATAAGTAAATAAATAAAGGACAAGAAAGTGTTAAATATATAATAGGTCCGGGGTGAACCTGGGCCTCAACCAGTAAGCCTCTCCAGCCGGCACGATCTTAAGCCAGCTGTCTCCAACTGCGCACACCAAGTTGATGAGGTCCCTCTCCAACTGGGTGCGCCATCAGTTCCGTGGGCGTCCTCTATTGCGTTGTCCCACTGGTTCGGAGTCGAAGACTCTTCGGGCTGGAGCAGTGTTGTCCATGCGCTCTACATGACCCATCCATCTTAGACGTTCAATCCTTAGACGCCTGACTAGGCTCATGCCGCTGTACAGCCCGTACAGTTCGTGGTTGAATCTTGTTCTTCAATAACCATCAACGCAGACAGGACCAAGGATTGAACGCAGAAAGAACGAACGACGACAGATTGGTTGAGGCCCAGGTTCACCCCGGACTGTAGCACCACCAGAAGAAGAAGAAGAAGAAGAAGTTTACAATATTGAGAATTTTTAACACGCAAAAAGATTTTTAGGTCGTTTAGGTATCTCGTTGACGAATGTATTAAAGAGTAGGGGAGCTATATGGCTACCTTGGGTAACACCCGATAGCACATAATTATGTTGGATTTACTTTTCCCAATTTGAAACATTTGAATTCGATTTGTTAAGCAACTTGAGATCCAGAAGCAATGAGTGTGTACTATATGCTTTTAAGTTGTTTAAAAGGACGGTGTGACACAGCGCCAAGTTTTTTCGAAGTTTTCTTGGTCAGTAAGAACTAACAATAAAGATTGTAAATATGAACTGGAAAAATACAGATATTTTTAGTAGTAGACGCCGAAAGGCAAATAGATAAGTATGTTCAGATTATTTTAGAGTACCTGCGAAGGTCAGTAGGATAGATTTTAAGAACATGAATTGTTTAGATATTAAGTTAGATATAATCATTTTTGTCTAGTTTTAAGAATCATGAATTTTAAAATAAAAATATACTTTAAAATTAAAAAAAGGGACGGTGTGACACACTGTATCAAAGACTTTGTCGACGGACTTGATATCCTGACTCTATTGAATCAAACAGATACTCTGTGAATAAAGTTATGTTAAGGGTAAGTGTGGATCTACCAGAGGGGAGTGCTGTACGTTCCTATGAATAAATAAGTGAATTGAAATGAAATGACTGCAAAGAAATTTTCTTTGTAACAATTAGTTCAAAGAGTTTCGGAATACCTGAATTTTTTGGAGATGCCTCGATAATTTTCAGCATTTTGTCGGGATCGTACTATCGTAACAAAAATGGTACGATTTACGTCCAATACAAGCCGTTTTGTTTGATTTTTTGTTGTCATTTTGATGGTTATTCGTCTCTTGTAAAAGCCCTCTTCCCTGGAAAGAAAAAGTATATAAGGACCACCTAGCAAGCTCCCGGAGCTTATGGCGAGTCGCTATCGATGTGTGTGTGGCCTGGCCTTGTCCTGGTGGAACAGAAATTCCACGGCAAGTGATTGCACTGAACAACTTCAATTTTTGGTGTAACTCAAAATACACCGTTTGTTATTTTAAACAAGTTTCCAAGAATTCCCAAGAAGAAAACCGCGTCTGAACCGACGTAGCTTGGACTAGGTTTCGAATTGCCCATATTCGCATGCACCCTTATTCCTTCAGAGCGAAGATTGATGCTGTCTTGACAACCAAAAAATTCAAATAAATTCTTAACTTAGAACACAACTTCTTTTTTCCTTTACGAAAATTGCGAAAATTGCTCTCTAAACGGTAATAAACTCCACGTTCGGTAGACAACCCTAACCCCAAAGGAGAGATTATTTTAATTCTTTTTTGTTCCGCGAAGCCAGGGGCTGTGCAGGGAGCTCCTTGGGAGATGCTCCACTAAGCCTTATCGGATGCAGTTGGGTTTGGTTATATTTGCTACTTTAGGACATGCGACTGAATGTCAAGATTGGGCATTTTGAGAAGGGAACGTTCTGGAGGACGTGTTACTTTGTCATGTATCCGGTATCTAAGGCACAGTGAGTGCTCATGTGTTAGAAGACAGAAATTCAACTCTTCAGCTTTGATGCATGAATTTGCCTTCGCTTCTTACGAGCAAACTTGATTGTGGGTGGGTTTGCGACGAGAAAGTCAGCCGACTGTTTGTGACTCTCCTTGTGAGACCACTGGTCACTAGACCCATTTGTCTCCGGACTGATTAGGAAACTGCTGGCTTTTACAAACAAAAACCAACCCCCGTCCGATTCAACTACCAAACTCCAGTGCATTTCAAAACGATTTAATTGGCCAATAATACGCATCCTGGCAAGCGCCCCCCTTCATGTTTGACTGGTGTGCCGGCGAAGCGAAGACAAAAAGAAAAACGACAGGGGGCTATCACATCACGCAACTATTCGCATTCGCACCCGCCTCCGCGCCCTCCCGGAATAGTGTCAATTTCAATCCAAACATTTCACAGAGCATCGCGATTAATGGAATGCCTCGAATAATTCCACGTCCTTCAATCGAATTCCGAATTTCGAATTCCGCTGAACAAAATGAATTCGAAATAACTACGTAGTATAACTAGCAAATAACTAAATACAACCCCCCATTGTGTAAATAACCGGCGGCGTTAAACATAAAACATTTCAATTTCGATATTACAAAAAGCCTCTGCCTCATCTGCTCGATGATGATAGATGGTGAAGGCGATGGCGATGGTGATGGTGGGGCGGGCGTAGAGCGCAATGATGATGATGTTCGCGTAGCGTAGCGTACAATCGCGCGCGCGTTATGTATGTAAATTCATGAAATTGTTCATCATGCCCCAGCCACCTCCCAATGGCATCCATTTAATTTGGCTTTAATAAATTTTGTGGCGGGTGGTGGCTGACGGGCTGACGGGCTGATGGATCAGAGCGTCCCATCCATCATCGTCATCATTCCGAAAATAGTGCGTATCGTTTATTCAAATTGCTGCGATCAAATTGCTCCACAGACAAACTCCGTATACCTGAAGGGGTGTGTAAACAGGTCCTAGCAGAGTTTGATATCTTTTTCGACACAGGGTGGGAGGGTGTGAGGGTGGGGTGGGGGTGTGTACATAACTCTCATTAGAATATTTATTGGCAATTAGGCTGAATGAGATTTTCATTGATTTTCTTTTTGAACACATTTCTTTGCAGTCGAAAACGGTTGACATTTGAATCTCGGAGCGGAGCGGCAACAACCCTTGCTGGCACTTCCGGTTTGCCAAAACGCAACACTGCAGACTCCAAAGACTTCAGACTTCAGACTCCAGACTCCAGACCACCGGCAACTTAAGAGAATCCACGTCAGCAGAGAGAGAGAGAGAGAGCCCCCAGTGAGAGAAGAGAGGAATCTGCGCACATTTCTCTTCGCTTCGCTTCGTTCGAAGGCAACACAACGCAGCACAGAACAGCCAGCATCCCTGAGGTAGCATCATTGTGCGAGCAACATTACGTGTCTGGTGGTTGTTGCGGCTGGCTACAGCATCAGTTTAGTTTAGACGTTCGGCTCGAATGCAAGTCAGGTAAATGTCGCTCAGTGGTCTGTCTTGTGCTTTGAAGTGGATTTTTTTTTTCTGTTTGGATTTTTGACTTCGCGGTCTAACATGTGCTTGTTTCCTCTTTGTGCACGCGCCGCGCCGATGGAATGCCCTCCACGATACGCCAGCAACTCGCCCACAATTCGCGGAACTTTATTTGCGGTGTGACCTTCAGACTTAACGGTTGCGGGGGCGGCGAGTACGAGTGCGAAGTTACCGTATTTTGTTTTTTCCATTTCCATCGTAGGGGGAGAGGCCATGGAAAACCGAGCAAAAATTGCAACGAAAACATTTAGCGCAAACGGACAAAGAGGAAAAAAGCACGTGCTTCGGCGAATGTGTGTTTTGAATTTGAATTTGTCTCGTTTTTATGTTTGTCTTCTACTTCTGTTGTGTGTGAGGGGGGAGCGGATCTGGATGCCGTGGCTGGTTGTTTTCGGGGGTGTGTGCCTGAGCGTGTGTTTGTGTGTGCGAAAAGTGTGTTGAACACACCGAGGTGTGGACTGGATAGTGACTCGTTTATTGATAGATTTTTGTCCTCTTTTTTTTTGCGAGTGTGTGTGTGTGTTTATTTTTGCCCTGAGATTAGAATTGAATTCTGAGTTTTTGCCTCTCTGTCTCCTGATAGGACATCTTTTGTTGCATTGGATCAGCGGACTTCTTTGACAGTGGAGCCGACTTGCCCAAAGAGGTGAGTACTCAAAATTTTATTTTGCCCATTCGTTTGCATGGGGTTTTGTGGATTTGTGTCTCGAGGTTGGTCGCTGCCGCTGAAGGCTTCTCGCGTGACCTGTTTCTGTAGGCGGGGGGCCGGAATGTATGGATGACTTTATTCCAATAATTGATAACTGCAATGCAAAGCGCTTGAAGCAGCGCCTCCGGGATGTCAGAGGTGTACGCTGCGAGGGATACATTTGCAGCGTCATTCGCCGGAATTTTGCTATTCGTGTGGGTGCTGCACTGTGTTGTGCTGTACTCCTGTTCACTGTTGCGAAACGTGAACGTAGTTTTCTTTACATCCATAGTTGCACCCTGTTGCGCTGTGGGAAATACACAGTTTTGACGTGGACTGCACTCGGGCAAACCTGGAGGGACTTTTGTCATAAATTTCAAAAATATTTACCCTTTGTGAGATACTTAAAAGGGCCGTGACTTCTTAGACGGACTTCAAAAGCATTGTCAATTTGGTGAAACCTAGAATTTGAAGCGAATAGAAATACAGAAGACGCTCGATATAGTGAACTAATCAAAACCGCACCTGTTCACTGGAGTGAGATTTTTCATTGCAACGAGCGTGGACTCCTTGAAGCAAATTTCAACAAAATGTTTGTAAATTTCTGTGCAATGCATATATGATTAGAATTTTTCTTTGCAATTACTAAAAAAAACAAGATTTATAAAAGGCATATTTTATTCTTTACAAAAACAACGAGTGCCTAAGAAATAAGAACAAAAACAATTTTAATACATGCCATGTACAGCAGAATCTTAGGAAGGTGAACAGATGCTTAAAAAATAAGAACAAAAAAAAATATAATACACCTAATTCTTTTTTTACACGGTGGATTGGTTCCAGAAAAAATCGTGTAAAAAAAGACATTGATCGTATACAAAAATAGGTGATTGATAAAAAATGTCTGTACCAAACTCGTCTGATGGCATTGATAATTCACAAAATATTAACACATTTCAATTGCTCTGACCAGTAATTTGCATGCACAAAAAGGGAATCCCCTAAATGTGTCCTATTTACATTTGCTTTGACCAGTAAATTTGCTTGTACGCGCAAAAGGGGAATTCCCTTAGATTTGTGATATGAACATACTTCGCAAAAATTGAATTTGACAAAAAAAAAATGTAAGCACAAAAAATTTTAAATCGTGCTAAACGGAATAGAATCGTGTACACAATTAAAAATATTTTATTTTCAAACCGGGTTATATCAAAACCGTGTAAAAAAGACCGTGTAAAAAGAGAATTAGGTGTACATTCCATGTACAGTAGAATCTTAGGAAGATGAACAGATATAAAACATGCTCCGTCCATCTTTTCGAAAATCAAATTATAACGTATGTCTATTCACCAAAAAAGATTTAATTTTGTTTGATTTTATTTGAAAAAAAAGCAACCGAAAAAGTTATAAAAACACGTATTTACCCGTTTTCTTAAAAAAAACTGCTCTATGGTAGACTGTCGTCCGGAAGATAGTTGTCTTACAAATTTGTTAATCTTTTCGAATTAATTTTATAGAACCGTACATGTTTTTGAGATCCTACTATACTCAAACAGCATACACAACAAATTAAAATAGTAAAAAGACTCATCTTCGATTGCTTTTTCATTGAATTACAGTCGGACTTCGATAAGTCGAACTTCAAAAAGTCGAATATTTGATAACTCCAATGAAATTGGTTGGCAACAGCGCCAAGACTCAAGTTTACATGTAATTTGACTTTGGTAACTCGAACTTCGATTACTCGAATGTCTTGATAACTCGAACAGATTATTTGGCGTCACCTTCGATAAGTCGATTTCTGAAGAGAAATTCTGCGAATTCTGCGTATTCTAAAAGTTCGCTTTTAAAAGGAATCGCTTTCGGAGAACTGCGCTTGTATTTTCTTTTGACCTGGTATTAACGAACTCGTGCTTTTGGCGAATATGCTGAGCAGGGAAAGAGGATGAAAATCCTTTGATTTTCAAAACTGAACTCCCAAGCGAAAGAAATGAGGGAGCAATTCAACTGCAGATGGATTTTGAAGCTTGAAAAAATATGAGAAGTATAGAAGGTGTCACTGGATGGCCATATTGTTAATTAGGAGTTTCTCATGGATATAGATATTGTCGAGATATTTAGATGTGAGCCCGAATCTTCTCAGCTCGACAATAACAACGACAGCCGCAGCGGTAATTGAGTATGATTTGATTCAACCACCTTCAAACGAGTTGGTTACAAATTCTGAATAATGAATTTTCTCGTTTTTATCATGAAACAAAAAACGATTCTGTGTACCTACCCACATTGGTATAAATTCCATTGAAGATTTATTTTTAAATCAAAATAAAAAATCCGCTCATCAGTCATGTGTAACAGACTATTTTAAATAATAATTATGCTCCTCTACTCTCTATTTGTTATATCGCAAATAAATAAATATCTACGTCAATATTGTATTTTACTTGATAACTCTAAGCCTTGGTAACTCGAATTTTTTTTGTAACAATTTTTGGTTCGAGTTTTCGAAGTTGCACTGTATGTCAATTAATATTGCCATTTCTTGGAACCTTTGAATGAAAAGAAGAAAAATAACGTTGTTCCCATGTAGCGAGATGTTTCTTCTTCACCATTTAGAATAGCCTGTATAAAATTCTGTGTATTCACTAGATTGGATTGTTCATTTCGTCGCGTGTTGATTGTGTATATCTAGAATCATGAGTCCCATCAAATTGGGAATAGCCTCAAAAATGTATGAAAAACATTTTTTTATAAAACATAAAACATTAGTAGTTCATAAACATCACACTGTGGTGTTCTTGATTGTTGTCTCTATTCGCCACACAAATTCATACACATATTACACTTCGCGAATAACCGTCACTAAGGACGGAATTTTTTCAATCAGTGTGACACACCAACGCACTTTGGGACGAAACAGCGATATATCTCTTTCAAAATTTTGGATTTTAATGTTTGCATTTGCAGTCTACCGCTATACAAAACAAAATATTCCTAAGGTTTTCAATTGAAATTATGTCGCCTTTTAACATCATCAAAACTGCAGATGTAAATACACAAGTGTTATTCATTTTAGAAAAACTTACAGAGTCTAGTTTCTAAATAAAATACTGTCGACATACTCATTTCCATCAATTGAGAAGTGAGAAATTATTTCTGAAATGCCTTAAAATGGTTCGTTGCTTAATGTTTACACAGAGAGTTAACTGTTAGCATTGTTTGCCACTGTGAAAATGTATATTGCCTTAGTTCATCAGTAACTGTAAGGGAAGAACAGAAATTGTTCCAATCTGCCCGTTTATATTCTAGACCTATTAATATATGTCACAGGTCACTTTAAGGAAAAAGTAAAATTGTTACCAATAAGTAACGGCACATTGATCAACGAGAGTCGTGGTACAGATGTAGATATGTAAATAGAAATCAGATGAAACTATAATTCATCGTGACGAATTTAAAACAACTCCGTCAACGTCTGAAGAACGTGGAAGAAGATTTCAAAGCCTTAATGTTCAAGATTTGTGGGTCGCCGTGGCGTAGTTGGTTAGTGCGTCGACTCCTACGCAGAGGGTGCCAGGTTCGATACCCGAATTTACCACCTTCTCCTCTTTCGAGTCACTGACAATGCTAAAAGAGTATTTCCTGTCTAGAAAAAGCTTCTCAAACTTGGCCGTTCGGAGTCGGCATTAAACTGTAGGTCCCTTCCACTCGTGAAAGAACAATAGCACGCACAACACACGTGGTTGCTGAGAAGCTAGGCCCAAGTCCGCCTCGGACTGTAGCTCCACCCATATTATTATTATTAATGTTCAAGATTATGTATACCAACGTTCACCCTTCCATCACTAAAAACAAAAATGTTCTAGATTTTTGACATGATAGTCGCTGTTTCCATGCACAGTCCACACTTCTGCACACCGACACAAGTGTGCTGTGTTTAAGCCGCTTCAAGGAGCAGACTGATATAGAATTGTTCAAAAATCAGTAAACATTCGTTGGAGCTAATGAAATTAGGCCATTCAATAAAGTGTCCTCTATATTATTTCAACGTCCGACATGTATTTTGTTCACTGTTTTTGTTATTAGGGTCCACTACATCACTCTCTGTTTTAATGCATGATGGACTTTGTTTGTATGGCTTTATGTCCACAGTTGTCAATTACATTTATTGGAATATTTGGTTTTGGACCTGAGCCAGAACTTGGCGAAGCTTAATAATAAAAGTCCCTATTTTATGTTCTCCCTCTTTATGCTATTATTATTGCTCTCCCTCTAATGCTTCTGGAATGTTTTCTTCTGTAGCTGTGTCATCCGCAAAAGTACCCACGAGTGTGCCCTCTGTTCGAGGTATGTGTATACAACAGATACACTGTAGGACCTAAAACACTCCCCTGAGGAACTCGTATATAATGTATTCATTTCTGCACAGTTTTCCTTGAAATCGGAATATACGGCTCAGTGTTTCATATTTTCATTTCATATTCTTGAGATAGTATTCTAGGATCGTACATATATTGGCTTTCCGTGAGATGAGACCCAAAAGTTTCGAATAGACAGAATGTGGGCGATTCGGTTGCAGGTAACATACACTTAACTCATTACAACTTAACTCGTAATCAAACAGCAACTGCGCAGTTCGTCTAAACTAAGCCTCAATGGTGTGATTACACCTACGGACCCAGTTACATTTGTATTACACTTCACCACTGCACTTCCCAGAGAACAACTTCGAAACCCTGATTCTAGACAGAGACCTGTGCACCAGAGCCATACATTTTTATACAGATGGTTCCAAGATGGATGATGGAGTAGGATGCGGCGTTTTCTCGGCGTTTCTAAATTTAAACGAATCCGTGCGTCTACCAAATGACTGCAGCGTCTTCCAAGCAGTAGTAGTGTCGATTAGCGAAGCCCCGTCCTGGCTAAGATGGAACGTGATATCTGCATATTTACGGATAAGATCCAAGCAGCAATCAAATCCCTGGAATCGTTCTCCATAAATTGTCCTATATTAATTGACTGCCGCGCATCTTTTAACGAAATATCGGAACACTTCAACATTCGCCTGTACCCAGCACTCAGCCATAGCATAGAGACATCCCGAGGAACTGCAAAGCAGATGAAGTCGCTAAACGCACCACTAGACTGCTAGTTGATGGACTCTCTTGTAACATAGCCCCCACCCCCCACAAAAACTTCTACGCACAGACAATCCATGCCGGATGGCTGACACGCATCACTTGCCAAATCTCAAAACAGATGTGGCCACATCGTGACCAAAAAGATGAAATAGTGTGATCTCTCTAAAGAGATTCAAAAAAAGCACTGCAGTGAGAGTAATCACTGGACACTGCCTACAAAGTCTTCACTCAAAGAGACTAGGACTATTCTCCAACGACCTTTGCAGGAGGTGCTTAGATGAAGAGAAGGAAGAAAGCATCCAACACTTCTTGCGCAACTGTTCCGCTCTTGCCTCAACAACGACAATCTTAACGATCTCACCAAGGCACTATTCAAATTTGTTCAGAAAACTGGCTGGCTGTCGTAATTGACGGCAACTCTCTTTACCCAGGTGGCGGGACACTGGACATACCTTGGCCTATGTGCATTAAAGCCAATTTGTACCTACCTACCTACACAACAGACCCAAAATTTGTTGATAGTAGCGTAACCCCGTGCGCTTTGAATCCCGCTTTCGTTTGAAAAAGAGAATGCTTGGGTTACTTTCCAAAAATATGAATACTTGTCTTTACGGACACCCCTCTATAAGGGACATCTCTCTTTACCGAGAGTTCGTCGTGGTTCCGGCATGAAGATAGGGTTACTCGTATTCGGAGTGATTTGACTTTTTTGTCAATTTTCACAAAATCTCTTGAACGGACACCCCTACATAACGGACAATTATGATAGTCGCATGACAACAAAAATAGTATATAATACAGTCTTGGACCCTTGCAACACGCAGAAGAATCTTTAAATCGTCAGCATACATCAAACAATTAATATATTTAAAAATTTACGGAATATCGTTAACAAATAATATAAATAGTAATGGCCCTAAGTTGCTGCCTTGGGGAACACCTTGATAATTCTAGACTGACAAGTACCAATTTTCACGGCTTTAGTCATATTTGATAGGTGACTCGAAATCCAGTTAAGAAATGTAGAATGAATACCAAAGGACTTTAATTTATTTAACAATGATACACCGTGTCAAACGCTTTTTTAAAGTCTGTCAGAACCACATCAACTTGATGTTCTGACTCGACAGAATCAAAAAGATATTTCGTGAATAAATTCAAGTTAGCTAAAGTGGATAAACCCATGTTGTTGTGAACATATTCTTTCTTTAGTTGCAAAGTACAGTTTTTTTGTAAAAATTAATTCAAACAATTTCGGAATTGCGGATAGCTTTGAGATACCTCTATAGTTCTTAACCTTTTGCCAAGGTCGGGCTTATATATAGGTGTTATAAATGAGGTTTTCCATTCTTCCAAAAATGTTCCAGAGGACAAAGATAAATTAAACATAATTTTGAATGGAAAAGAAGATGATACATTACACTGTTTACACTTAGACACGAATTTAAGGATTTAATTCTTTGTAATATGTCATCAGTAGACAAGCAGACTGATTATATACATCGGAAAGAGTATTAATATTCGAATGATCAACGTATACTGTTTCGAAGAATTTTGCAAATACCTCTCAGGTTGTCTCAATATTATTAGATATAATCCCTTCGAACTCCATATTTTGAAAATCCATCGACTTCCTTTTATTATTTAAAAATAATAAAACGAATAATTCTTTGTTCGCGTTTGTATGTTTAAAAACATTATTGCATATACAGTGGACTCTCCCCAAGTCGAACTCTCTGTAAGTCGAAACTCTCTCTCTAACTCGAAATTTTTCAACACATTTTACATACATTTCCCTTAATTTTCCAAACAAAAACCTCTCTCTAAGTCAAACTCTCTCTAACTCGAACAAAATTTGGTATCCCGTGCTAATTCGACTTAGGGGGAGTCCACTGTACTTTGCACCCACCTTTACCACGACGCACTCACCTTTAAACGCCAATAACTCTAGTTTTCAAACGTCAACTTGGACGACTGGATGGCACAGTTGGTAGATTGCTTGCCCCTGGTTAGCGAGGTCCCCGGTTCGAATCCCAGTGAAAGAAATTAATACGCTTTATCTGGTTTTCAAATCTGGTTGAGTCACCATTTGCCGTTGGGATCAAATTAACGGCACTATTAGCGGTAGTAGTCTGACTATGCGCATCACAATGGACCAATATGGTCTAAGTGTGCTGGGGAATACACTAGCAGCCGCACTACCTAACCTAACCTAAACGTCAACTTGAGGGAGGGTACCTAGTTTAAGGAAATTTTTTATTTGCACCAAATTAAGTATTTCCTTTGACGAAAATACTCGACTCATGTATTCTTACTCGGAGTCTTTTCTCAGTTTTTATTCACACCACCAAATATCTACTGCCTTTGTTTGCTAAATAATGTTCTGCTCCATTCAATGATGTGTGTTTTTTGATAATAACAACCAACCGGCGAAAATCGATTTGCTGAGCAGTGAAGTAAATGAAGTAGAAGAACGAAGTACAGTCAAAACCCTTTATAACGACATCGATTAAAACGACATATTGGTTATAACGGCCAAATTCGAAGGTCCCGGCTTAGGCGCCATAATTATTCCATTGAATAACATATCGCTTACAACGACGTCACTTAAAACGACATATCGCTTACAAAGACCAATTTTTCTATGTTTTTAAAATAAATATTGGGTTCCAATGACTTGCAGGCACGACTATATAATGCTGGAGACCTTGCTAAAGAGTACAGTCGACACCGCTTTTTTGCAACACAAAATATGCAGAAAGAGTGTTGCAACTAAGCGGAGTTTTCGTATAACCGATATTCGGAAATAGACAACTTTGTTGTACCGTGATAAATTTCTTGTTGTATATAACCAAAAGTTTCGTTTAAGCGGAGGCGACTGTATTCCTTTTCACACTCCACTATATCCACAATATTTAAGATACAAAAAATATCGAAAATACAATTAGAGGAAGTAAAAGTTACAGCGAAAAAATAAAGAGTTCATTGCTGGCTTGCATGGTTTAAGATTAGTTTTCATGCCTGAAATCGGTTACAACGACGTATCGGTTATAACGACCAAAATAGTGAGTCCCTTGAAGTTGGTTATACCCGTTTTTGGCTGTAGTACAATAAACAAATTTGAACTAATCTGAGCACTCTCTGGACTAAACTTATATGCCCAAGCCTACACTGGAGCCTCTGCTGCTCCCAATCACGTGAATAAAAACGACAAAACCCCAAGTTCCAGCTCCATTTAAGACACTCCTCCTTCTCTTCACCCCGCATTGCCAGAAATCACATTTGTCATTTGTCAGAAGTCTTGGATCGCTTTCATGTCTCATTTCCGATTCAAATAAGCCCTCCCCCTCTCGAGATAATGAACCACAGCCTCCGCCCTCCCTAATTACCCTCCTCACCCAGAGTACGGTCGTTAAATCGTGCCAAAGAGTTCGTTATGTGTAAACACTGCAGCTGAGGTGCTGACGCTGACACACGGCGGCAGGCAAAGAGGGCTGTCAACTCAAAATAATTACTGTTCCGAAAGCCCGTTGCCATCGTGCACAAAGTTCCCCAAATTGACTTGCAAGTTGCAACACATCTCCGCTGTCACCCTGCACACGGCACATTCTCGTCTCGCTGGGTGTCGTTGTGCAACAGCCCCAACGCCGCGCCGCACCACACCCGTCTTCGATCACACAGGTAAACACACACACACAGACGCACAGACTCAACTCTGACGCAATGGTTGGGCGCATATTTTTTGTTTCCTTTTATGAATTTGAAAATAAATCCAAGAAAATAAACTGCAGGGATCGGTACTTCATCTCCATGCTACTTCCCCCAAGAGGGCACATCGCCGCCGGCGGCGCGGCGGCGAAGCGAGGCTACATCACCGACGACGACGAGGAACGTCTGTAACAACTCTCTTACTGAATCCGCACCAGCTACCACCACATACACACAGCGATACACAGTCAATGCCGCAGGCGTGCGAGCGAGAACGACAAATGAAGTAAAACGAAAATTTAACTTAACCCTTAGGGCTGATGAGGGCCGCCAGCCATTTAAGTATTTTTGTTTTTCTACCCAAATTAGACCCGGCGGCGAGTTTTTCGGGACTCGAGCTCGAGGAGCGGTTGGAACAAACAAGCAATTACGTCAAAAAGATTGAAAAAGAAAATGATTCCTCGCGCTCTGGCACTGACTGGCATGTTACTACAGCTACGGCTACGGCTACGGCTACAGAGCGCGAAGAGGGGGCCCAAACAGAGCACAACAGCAACAACAACACCGAAACGTAAGAGCAAGAGCAAGAGCAAGAGCAGCACTGGTGGAGGCAGTACAATAGCAAGCGGGCCTTGGTACACAATTCAGCTCAAGTACAACTACAACAAACTTGGGGGCTCGGGTGGCAGCGCGATTGGGCGCAGCAGTTTCCTTCGGCACAAATCCACCAGATACTTGTGAAATCCACTCGTACACCACACACACTGCAAGACAGCGTACGGAACCGGAAAGTATCTGTGCGCTGCTAGGGAATGGGTTGTTTGGGTGCTTTCGTTGACTTCGTATACCTTAGTGTGGCTCATTTGTACTCTAGTTCTTCAGCTTTGCATCCTGCCCGGCTCAGCTATGCTCAGCTCTTTTGCCCCGAGGGGATCAGGTACCGCCGCCTTCTACCACCCCATCATCATCAGGGACTGCCTGAGTTTCATTTTTTTTTTTTTTGTTGCTCCTGCTTGTGCCGTCCTAGCGTGTACCCAGAGATCAAGTCAAGTTCGTGAACGAGAGCAGGGCATATCCTTTTTGTGTGTGTTCCTGAACATAATCAACCACCAAGACAGGACCACATCCTTCTCATCAACCTCGACGTTGATGTCGGCGACAACGTCGGCATTGGCATCATGTGCTGCTGCTGGTGCTCAGGCGCTGCTGCTGCTACTGTTGGGTGGTGATGGTGGTTGGTGGATGGTGGATGGTGGATGTGGTGCATATGCATAACGAATAGGCCCGGGTGCCTATGACCTTTGATGGAATTTCTAACTTTTTTAATTGGAGTAGATTCTGCCGCTGCCGCTGCTGCTGCCATCGTCGTCGTCGTTGCGTTATTGTTGCCGATGCCGGGTGCAGGCAGGTGAGGGCTGGTCCAAGTGTAGTAGATCCGAGCGAAAATCTAAAGGATACCCGCTGGCAATGCGAACGACAGAACCGAAACTCTTGGAAACCACTCAGAGCTGGAAGAGGAAGAACGTGATGATGACGGTGGCGATGGCGATGGCGATGCCCGTCCGTTTTGGGTGGCGCCCCCCTGGGTGGTGGCCACATTGCATTCACCTGGATGCGGAATGAATGATATGACGAAGTCAGGAGGTAACCCCCCGAGTGTGTGCCATGTGAATTCAACAAAAGGCGGTTGTTTGGGATCCCGGCACCGGTACCGGTAACCGGTAACCGGTATACGGGTGGTGGCTCCCAAATAATCTGACGCCATGTGCCACTGAGATAATTTCCTCCTCTGCAGCTTAGGGTGGTCGCTCTGGGTAACTTGAAACTTATGAAAAGGGTGGTGGAGGGTGGAGGGTCATGTCGATAGTATCGTCTTCATTCGACGTCGGACAGTGGTCGGTCCCTGGATTGAATTGAATGAAATGTCAATGCTCGCCCGAGGGTAGATATTTTTGAAGACTCTTGATGCACCGTGTGCCCGATGTGATCCCGTGATGGCGAATTAAAGTGACCACCCAATGGGTGGACTTTAGTTTTAGTTATCCTTCTGCTATGTGTTAGACGGGAGCAAACAAATTAAATAATTTACCACTTTGTCACATTGTCTGGGTCAGAGTTGTGGTCCTTGAAGGTCCTTATTGTGTTTGTGTTGCTTTTGTAATGTCTCATAGCCGCCACTGGGGTAGAGGGTAGTTCCATTCCTCTGTCTCGATTGCTGAGAAGAGAGGGATGGTGACGACCTAATGATGTCCCGATACATGACACTTTTGCTAAAAGAGTCCTCATGGGTTTAATTGGGGGAGAGGTTTGGTTCACAAATCGTCAGGTTTTTGTGGAGTGTCAGTGTTTCGAGTACGCTTATGCCCTGAGATAGAGCTTTTGTCTGGAAGCTGATGGAGAGATTTGGTAAAAACGGTTGACTACCCTCATTGACCCTCCCATCATCGATGACTGCCTATGTCAAGGATGGGGTGGAAAACTCTTGATTCAGAGATGAGTTACTTACTGTTTAAGATCAACCCAAGACGTGACTGATTCCGACCCCCTTAAACTCTGTATGGACTTAAAAATGCTAAATACATGCAAAGGACGAGACTCTATCCTAAAGTTAGGCAAGCACCTGCGTCTTCATCCTCCTTCGCTCTCTAAGGACCTTAGACACCTTTGGGGTATTTTTCTGGTAACTTGAACAACGAGGGTGGTCCGATAAGTACTTTTAGCCTTCAGACGAAAAACGAACATTTTGAAAAAGTGCCGATTTGCTTCTGAACCTCCTTTTAGCTAAATACACCTGACAAAGCTATGCTTAAACGTATTAAACCCGTCTAAGAAATACGTTCTCTGGAGGCGTGCAAAATATGCCTCCGTGGCGGCGATAACCTCACACTTCTGCGCGGCGGGTGACTTCTTCAATATTGGAAATGAAAAGAAGGTGCGCGGGGCCAGATCTAGAGAAAACGGAGGATGGAGCAGCAGTTCATAGAATAATTTAAACAACTTGGCCGTGGCGACAGCGAACCTCGCACATACCCCAAATCATATAGTGACCCAAGCAGGAAGGTTGCGCATGCCCCGCCATATACATTCCCCTGGGTGACGTGAAAAAAACGCTCAAAGACATTAGAGCAAATGTTAAATTTTAGTATAGTATACATTCGCTCGCTAACAGGATTTAATCCCTTTTTCCCCAAGGTTTAACCCGCTAACGCGACTTCTTCACACTCCACTGAGGGTATGTCAACAACTGTCAGGCAGGTGCCTGGAGCTCGGGTTCAATTACAGCTGTGTTTTTTAGCAAGCGTATATACGCTTAAATTTAAATTTGCATGTAAAATACACTAACAACAAATCCTATATCCGCTTAAGTTACTCATCATATCTATCGCCGCTTAAGAAATAAGAGCGGATAAAAACAATGTCGATCGCCGTGGCGTAGTGGGTAAGTGCGTCGACTCCTACGCAGAGGTTCGATACCCGAATTTACCACCTTTGGTAATTCACGGCTCCGCCTCTTTCGAGTCACTGACAATGCTCAAAGTGTATTCTTGTCTAGAAAAAGCTTCTCAAATTCTCCGTTCGGAGTCGGCATTAAACTGTAGGTCCCTTCCACGCGTGAAAGAACAATAGCACGCAGAACACACGTGGTTGCTGAGAAGCCAGTCCCAGGTATACCTCGGACGCGCCACCCGTATAATATTATAAAAACAATGCTTCCAAACATTATTTTCTGTGTGTTCATTCCTGAATTTATTCATTCATTGTTTAGGTTGCTGTATGTGGCTTACATTTTCAGGTGTGGTTGATGTATTACATAGTTTTTAATTCTTTTGGCATCCATAAGTATGCAATTTTTGGTATACCCAGAGTGTCTCTGCTTTACCTTCCGTTTAGGTTTCGTAAACGATTCTTTTCATTTGATGAACATTTCTTTTATCTTACAATTATTAAGTGTTTTTGCTTTTAAAGTGATGGTCGCGCTACACAGTCACAAAACGAAGATTGTGACCACCAAAGATCAACCATCACCTTCCGCGACTACACCCCTGACTGCTTAGCAAATGTCATAAACGTCGTCGGTGCTGCCAAGACTTTATGATGGATCATTAAGCGCCGATGATCGTTTTTTTGTGCACTTATAAATTAAGCGTGTATACGCTTGCAAAAAAAAACAGATAGTGTGAGATAGAGGAAGTGCATTCACTTCAAAAGTGTTCGGTGATTTTCTGACAGAAAATAATGTACAGCACGTAAAAATTGCTACTGGTTCACCTCAGGCCAATGGACAAGTTGAGCTTGTAAACAGAAGCTTAGCGCCAAATGTTGGCAAAAATTTCAAGTGGAGGATCGATGTTCACTTTGGACAAAGTTTTGCCCACAATCGAGGTTGCAAGTCGATTACTTTTTGGAGTCAGCCAAAGGGGAGAAGTATAAGATGAAATAAAAGAGAGATTGGAAGAGTTAAGTACGAACGAAGCGAAGATATCCGAAAGAAATCCGCTGATGTAAATGCGCGAAATCGAAATTACAATAAACGAATGAAGGGTAGAAACGAAATTCAAAGGACCATACGAAGTTAGTAGAGTATTGCCAAATGATAGGTATTTGATAAGAGTTGTTGAAGGGTTTCAGATAAGCCAATAGATGTCGTTGGAGTCGTCTATATCCAGTGCTGCCAATCACATTGTGTCATACCATATGGTGTTGGAAAGGTGACATTTTAAGCTTCAATTAACCAAACAAAAAATTAAGTTGAAAAAAAGTTACAGCTGTGAAAGATGCACCTCGCTCTGGTTGATCCATCATTGAAAAAGTCGATGATATTATGGAAAAGATTGACCAGGACCCGTCAGGTCACATAAGCTGCCATGACATCGCCAAGGAACTAAACATTCATCATCAAACGGTTTTGAACCGCTTAAAAAAGGCTGGCTACAAAAAGAATCTCGACGTTTGGGTACCACATGAATTGTCTGTGAAAAAGTTTGTTTAGAAATATGAAAAGACTTTTTCGACCACCTATTATATGGGAATTAGCTAATTTAAAACCATATTTACATTGTGAAAGGCAGAACAGGGTCAGTCGGGGCGATTGTATAGTCAGGATGTCCGAACTGTAGACAGCAAAAAGAAAAAGAAGTCAAAAAGAATGAATAATATTCTAAGAACCAATTTACAATGTAAGAGCTGTCAGTGATCTCTTTAAAAGTAACTCTTTAAAATTGTCATCGCCAAGCATGCGGCGAGTTATTAACTTTAACTATAACTCATATTCATTCGATGTCAGGAGCACGAACGAAACGGTCGCAAAATATCACTAAATTTCTTATTGTTTAAAAATTCATAAAACTGAGTTTAATTTCTAGTGCTTACATTATTCTCAATTTAAACAGACAGACACACTGTGTATACCAAAAGTTGCATACTTTTGGATGCAAAATCAATTCAAAATTATTTAATACACCAACCACCCCTACAAATGTTCAAAAATGCAGGAAAAAATGCTTTTAGGCGCATAATATTGTGAATATGTACATCAACCCAATGAATGAATGAATAAATTCAGGAATGAATTATGGCGGCGACAGATATGATAGCTGTGTTTTTTTGCAAGCGTATATACGCTTAATTTTGAAGTGCACAAAAAAAACGATCATCGGCGCTTAATGATCCATCATAAAGTCTTGGCAGCACCGACGACGTTTATGACATTTGCTAAGCAGTCAGGGGTGTAGTCGTGGAAGGTGGTGGTTGATCTTTGGTGGTCACAATCTTCGTTTTGTGACTGTGTAGCGCGACCATAACTTTAAAAGCAAAAACACTTAATAATTGTAAAATAAAAGAAATTATAATCAAATGAAAAGAATCGTTTACGAAACCTAAACGGAATGTATAGCAGAGACACTCTGGGTATTCCAAAAATTGCATACTTATGGATGCCAAAACAATTAAAAATGATCTAATACATCAACCACACCTGAAAATGTAAGCCACATACAGCAACCTAAACAATGAACGAATAAATTGAGGAATGAACGCAAAGAAAATAACGATTGGAGGCATTGTTTTTATCCGCGCTTATTTCTTAAGCGGCGATAGATATGATGACTAACTTAAGCGGATATAGGATTTGTTGTTAATGTATTTTACATGCAAATTGAAATTTAACCGTATATACGCTTGCAAAAAAAAAACCACACACCTGCTGTTGTTCAGCTCCCGATTGCTAAGAATGAATTAAATTCACAAAAATCCAACACCATCCTTAAGAAGACCAGCTCATTTGAAGAAAATACCTTAAATAGAGCCCCAACCAGGTCTGCGAAGTGCAGAAAAATCAGTAAGAAGTCGATTTGATGGAAATCAATGGAACCCTCCAGGCAATCGGCCAACAGGCATGATTGCATCGACAGTTCCACATGGGGGCACATTCAATTAACCGCGGCTATCTTAAGACTTCGCTTTCACTTGAGTCCCACCCCCGCCGCCATGCACGGTGCACTTGACAATGATTCCGCGGCTGTGATGAACCATCGCCCCTGAAGGGTGCCTGCACTCCGCCACAATCACCACTGAGACAACATTGAACCACTAATTGAAGTCACAACATGGCCTCTCTTCTCGATATCCGAGAAATATCGCTTTAAGGACGAACCGCACTGCCACCCTCCGTGTGTGCGTGTGTGGATGCGACTGTGGAAGGTGGATTTCAGAAATGCATTACCAAATGTTTCAATTAACTGAAGTGTAAAATTACGCACATCTCTGCCGCCAGTGCCACACACGTCCTGTGCCACCTTCATTGACGTTTACTCCTCCCCACCCCCCACCGCCCATCCGTCAGGCTTGTCTTCCACGCATCGATTCGCATCGGGTTCAGGATTTTATTTTGACTCTTTGCGGGAAATTGTTTGTACGCTCGTGCCGCCGCCGTGATCATTCCGCGTGATTAACTTCGACACAAAAGCGCATCCCGCATCCTTCAACTGGAATGGATGATACACACAGCAGCCGGGGAGGGGCAAAGGCGTGCAGCAGACAACACGTTAATGGGTTCGTTCAGATGTGAAATCTGGCGTTTGGCAGGATGTAAGTTCTCCCGCCCGCGTTACTTGGCTTCCTTTTAGATTTGGTAATTGAAAGAGACTCCCCGCCTCCTCAATTAGCGAATTTTGAATTTCCAGCTGGCATATCAAATTTAGCCGATTAACTACTCCTCGATAGTCAAAGGATAGTCAAAGTAAGCACGCATCATTGCGCCGGTAAAGGCGAGTGCATTCAGTGAATGCCTGCACGCTGACTGCAACAATTAATGCATCATGCATCACAGAGGCGTAATTACTTACGCCGGAAATGAGAAATCAATTAGGCTTTCCACAACTGCTGATCGCACACACGACTCTGTTCGGTTACCGGCCTGGTGCGGTGGAGCGTGAAATCGAATCTTGGTTTGTTTCTCTTGAGTTCCTGAGAATCCTTTGAGCTGCGACGAGGGGTTTTTCCAGAGACAAGAATGCACCCTCTTTCCTCCGGTTTCTACTTCAGTGATCTCAGATGGAAGAGGTAGCTGCACCAATTGATGGGAGAAAATAGGGAACTTCCGGAGGATGAGACTTGGCTTTCCTGCACTCTCTGCTTACTTACTTCACAGGCCTACGGCGGAAGAAGGACAGTCTGAGCTTAAGCTTGTTGTTGCTTTACTTCCAGTCATCAAGACCAAGCTGTCTTAAGCTCATGATGGCTTGGTCAGAGGTTCTGTCTTCCTCTGATCTTGGAACTTTGATCGGACACAGTGGGGGGTTTCAAAATCGCGATGGTAGCAAACTCTTTTGTCCGACTGAGGAATTATCCGTTTCGCTGTCCAGTCTAGTCGATATCCACATCTTGGTAAAGCTCCAAGAGTCCGCGTATGTGTCTGCTCCTCCATACTCGATCTTCGTCGACAGGACCATTTAACCGACGAGGCAGTCGGCACGTCACCCAGTGGTTAGCTTTGTATGGGAGGGCGGCAAGAAATTCGTCACTTTTGAACCCGTGGACCGATCTTAATGAAATTTGAAACATAGTACATGTGCCACGAGATCGTTTCGTGGTAGAACTAGTATTCGTTACAGCCTGGTAATTACAACAAAATTTCCATTTTTTTGAAGCTCAGGTCAACGTATTGCTACACTTAAAAGTCTATAGCGGCCAAAGTTTCCTCTAGATAGATTTGATCTGTACATCATGCATGGAGTAAGATTCCAGTCTGCGGATAAACAAGGTCTCCTCTTGGAGTCTCTTGCTCTTTGTCTACAGTCCAACAAACAATAAAACACACCCCTGAAAATGTTTGCTAAATTAAGATTCTGCTAAAAGAAATTGAACATCTCCGTTCTGCGCTGCGTTCATGGATCCATTTAACTTTTGTTTTTTAAAAAAAGCTAAAAATAAAAATAAAGTCCTAGTTGCATTCATTCCAACTATCATTAGCCAAGGAAATGTGACTTGTAGCATGACCAAAGTCGAAACCGTGTTTTTTGAATCCGATTCAGTGAAACAAATTTGAACATAACTCTGAAGGTTGCGAGAAGTTGCAGCTAATTTTGTCCGTGCTGCAACTTGAAAGTATGAAGCACACGTTGATGTAAGACGCTGCGCGTAGCTTGGCGTAAATTTGTTTGAAACTCAAATAGTATTCAAAAAAAGTGTTTTTTTAACTCCCGTGTTTGAAGCTACTTATCGAAGGTGTATTTGAAAATGTTTGTACTATTTTTTTTTATTTTAAATAGACAAGAACAGACCAATAGACCTGTATTAAGACGCAGAATTTATTTTATGACGCATGGGATAAAGCCATGTAAACTTTTGTTGAAATTATGGTTCGTAATTTGAATAAATATTTGGTTGACTTTGAGGGCTTGTAAATAAGTGCAAATAATAAAATCATAAGCCCGGGTTATCTAAGAGTACATAGACATAAAACTCAGAAGGCTACAGAGGACTTTCTGCAAAGACCTTTTTTCCGCTGTTAACCCACTGTGCGTCGTGACGTGACATTTTTCTTCTCGATACACTAAGAATTGTGGGGCCTATCGTCAACCTTTCGATTCCTGTAGCAGGACTGACAAAGTAAGTGTTTTCATCAGAAATGAAGTATTACAGAGATAGCCGACACAGCTGATTGCCCCCTAGTCTATCGACGAATTTGAGTACCTTTTTGACAGATATTCATGAATTTTTGACGGTTATTCACGAAATAACGTAAATGCCGTCCTCTGATTGGTCAATTTGGTTTAAGAACACGTTATAAAAAACATTTTTCAAAAATCTTAAGTGGAAAGATAGGTAGAAGTTGGGCATCTCTGTAATACTTCATTTATGGTTTTCATCATGTTTCGAGCATGATTTCGGTCCTTGAAGTCAGGGGATTTATCCCGGTTTGTTTCGATGAACGGAAATAGCACCGGTTGCCAAGCCCGATTCTACGTCTTGGTCTGCCAGTAGAATGTGTGGTAATTTTTTGTCCTGAGGAATGTCGTGTGACGGAATGAGGCTTGGTCATTTATTCTTTCCACCTGTTCTTCAATCGCCGTCGCTTCTACCATGACACGATATTAACTCGCTTAAAAGTTGCAGATAGAGTCTCCAGGGCTCTAATCGCGTAAGGCGACAATCGTCTCGCGTTAGCGTTTCAACGATAGTTTCGCTTCATGTAAGCATAAAAAATGAGTTTCTGGGAGATATCGTTTTGCCTGCTTCGCGTAAGCTAAGAACTGCCATTAACTATCGTCTCGGCGACTGATTTTTAACGATACCTATTTCAGTATCGTTTCCTATTAAATGAGAACAAATTGTGTATACATATCTTGTTCTACACTTTGGAGACACTTTTATAGTGATAAACTAAAATGAAACTGTTGTCGTGAAATTTGAGAGGAATTAGAGCATAGATGTCAGTTTTACGTGAGTGATATTATTATCAGAGCACTCAAATTGTAACGATAGGCGAGACGATAGTGAGTGTCTCACGTGAAGCACAAAAGGACGTCATATCGTCAAAAGGACTATATTCGTCTGAAAAGTTACGCCATGAGAGCCCAGGGTTAACAGGTGCCCTCCGCAGTATATCTCCTTCTCAAAATCCCATTCAGTTTTCGAAGAGTTCAGCAGTTCTACGTTTCGTTTCTTTTTTTTTTTGTTTGACACTCCAGTCCGGGATGGACCTGGGCCGTAACCAACAATCCGCTCCAGCTAGCGCTGTATCTGGTTAGGTGCTTTCATTTCAGCGCTCTGTTTGGTTGAGTTCCTTCATTGTACCACTTGTCAAGTCGCTTCAAGTCAAAGACGTTTCGGGCGGGAGCTGAGTTGCCTTTGCACTCTACATAGACCAGGCACTTAGGCGTTGCATCCCTAGACGCTAAGCTCATGCCGCTGTACAGTTCGTGGTTGAATCATCTCCTCCAAATGTCGTCAACGCAAACAGGACCAACGATCGCACACCGAACTTTTCTCTCTAATAGACCAATGACGTTTTCATCTTCATCTTTTGAGATTGTCCATGCCTCCGCGCTGTAAAGCAAGTCTGGGATGATCAGTGGCTTATATAAAGTCAGCTTAGTCCTTCGAAAAGCGGCTCTATTTCTCAACTGCCTCTTGAGCCCAAAGGCATAACACAACGTAGACAAGAGTTCCTCTGCGCTTGATCTCGGGCTGTTCGCACTGTTTAATGCCTAGCCGATGTAGAACAAGTCGTTTACAACATCGAAGTTGTACATGGCCATTGTGACACTCTGTCCAAGACGTCGTTGTCGTATGTCCTTTCCTGAGGACAGCCGGACACCACCACATTTTAGCCGCTCAATGCCAGCAAACGCTTCATTGACTGCTCTCTGTGTTCTGCTAATCAAGTCGATTTCATCCGTGTACCTTAACAATTGTACGGTCTTCAAGAAGGACGTGCCTCTAGCGTTAGGTTGGGGCGTGGCGGCTCAGCCTTACTGTTTGTCCATGCTGAGACTTCCGTGCTACGACTAAACAGAGTAAACCTATTTGCAATCCACTGCAGTTTTATTTAAACAGAATGTTCCCGTGGTTCTTGCGAAATGTATAAGATGTTGTGGTTTCACGATGGCCACATCATTTAGGGACTTAGAGAATGGTTAACCTAGAATATTATATTGAGTCTTGGCAGCACGTCGGTTTGTCTAAATCCTTTTTTTGGTTTGAAGGTAGCTGTCAGAATTCCCCATCGTCATCCTGGATAAACTGACGAGTTCGACAGGAATTTTCAAACTAGACATGGCATTGTATAGTTCGTCTATATGCAAGCTGTCATATGCTCCCTTTAAATCGAATAGGTGGTGGGTGTCGATCTGCCTTTCTTGCGTCCTTTCCAAGATCTGCCGCGACCGTCTGTACCGGCAGCTTAGACTTAAGCCTTGCTATTTTGACCTCGTGTACGTCAGGGGGACGGAATTCTAGTCGATCATCGTCCATTGTGTGGATTGGAACATTCCACTTGACAGCGGTATTGGTGCCTTCCTCGCCGTGTAAGAGTGTACTCAGTACCGACAGCGACTGTATTTTAGTCCATATTCAGGGGTCCAATTAAATAAAACACAAAACTTTTTACAGTGGGAAAATTCATAAAAACCCACTGTCACTTTATTCCGTCACAAATATTAAACTTTTCTCCTTTACAGTCGGAGTTGCAGTCGGTCATGCAGTTCGACACAGCGACTGTGCTACTAGTTTTCCAGTCTCGTTCCAGGGCGTCCATCCTTAGGACAAAACGTGACCATCGACAGCTACAAATTCGAGGTCTGGAAATGACTCTCTCCTGCGGGACCGGGACGTAGAATCGCTCTTGGAAACCGGCGCTATTTCCCTTCATCGAAACAAGTCGGGATAAACCCCCTGACTCCGTCGGATATTTGTCATTATTCATCCATTAGCACCTATCCATCTTCTTGATCGTGCGCTTTTCATGCTACAGTGGACTCCTCCTAAGTCGAATTGTGACGGGATACCATAATTTGTTAGAGTTAGAGAGAGTTTGACTTAGAGAGAGGTTTTTGTATGGAAAATTGAGGAAAGTTTATGTAAAATATTGCGAAAGAGTTCGAGATGCCTTTTTCTCCTTCGATGACTTCTTGACAACGCTTCTTCTTCGATTGTTTGCGTAGACGGCGTTAAATTTTGATAGGAAATGGTCCGAGTCTACAACAACAAGAAAGCTCAAGGGGTTTCTAACATCGATTGCAACGTGATTAATCTGTTTGACGATCGATTGATCTGGGGACCGCCAAGTCCCTGAATTTTTAGTTTTGGGAACCGCTCGCTAGCTCTAGAGGGATTACGTCCAGTGACAAAGTCCACCAGCCTGAGGCCGTTATCGTATAGGCTGTCGTGCAGACTGTTTTTCCGATGACTCTAGCAAAGATGTCTAGGATTGGGATGATGTTTCCGCAAGTAACCTTGTTATGAGACATTCGCTTCGACAAACAAATCTGAAGTCTTTCTACCTATGTCTGTCACGAACAACAAATCATTCAAGAGAGGGAGGTGCTTGTCATCTTTATTAGCGCCTCTCGCTCTGTTCCGTACTAGATGTCACAGATTTCGCAGTTCTTCTGCCAGATCTATTCCAGTGTTATATTTGCTTTGCAGGGCCTCTGCGATTCTTTGCTGCATGTGCTCTGTGAAGGGATCTCACATTTCACGTTCAGAACAGAAAGTCGTTGTCCTTAAATGGCTTGCTGGGACCGTGAAAATGAAGCCCGTCCGTATCCGAGGCATGGTTTCTAAACAATTTGTTTTTTATTTGGTAAGTGAGTTAACCTCACTCACAATCCCCAATTGGGAGGCCAGGTTCTTTAACTTTTGAACCCGTTTACCGATCTTAATAACCGAGTTCTTATTGTGGTCCAAAAATGGTGGACGTATCTCAAACAAATTACGTTGGAGACTCTTGGAGCAATTTTGTTACAGCCCAATAAACATTGAAATGCTCCGTCACAAAGTGGCTTTAAGGCTTTAGGGGTATGCAAAACTGTTGATCCATTTTGAAGCCCAAATGTATACCCTTTAAAAAAATATATAACTTTAGGTCCCAAAGTACATGATTTTAAGAAATGTGCCACATCAAATTTCAAGGTCCCAAGTTTGGCTAACGGTACTGCCAAACGGATCATTAAAAGTCAACAAAATTTTGGCTCTCATATTTGTAGAAACGAAAAACGTATGCCATTAGGGCGAGAAAAATATGTCACTTCGGGTATTTATTTCCACTGCGGAACCACTGTGCGCCGAGCTCTTTCGTCGCAAACTCTATTCCAAGGCTCTTACCTGGTCTTAGAAAAGACCTGAGCTCCAAGAATTTTGGATTTGCTCTGAAGGAAGAGTGCATCAGCTCCTGTTGACTGAAGTTTTGGATGCTTTCTTTAGCCGTCTTCCATAAAGAGAGACGCGCCCTGGTACAGACTCACTGTTCTCCTTCTCTTGTTAGCAGCCGCCAATCACGTCCTACGGGGGTTGCGTACCACATCTTCAGTCGAAGCTGCTCGGCTTCCGGATTTAACCACGTAGAGGTGGGAGTAGGAGTAGGAGTTGAGTCTTCTGGCCACGAAACACTGTATCGTCGCTTTGAAATACTCAGCCAGCTCACGCACCTTAATTCCCTGATCGCCCAAAATCTAGCATGTCAAAGGTCAACGACGATTGAATGTTTGTAGTTCAGTCTAAAGACCACCCCTCTTGTTAGATCACGCAAGGAATGTTTAAATTCCAAATTCAGCCTAAGTTGAAGCACCTCGTCCTGTCGAATGGAAACTCGGTTGAATTCAATAACCGAACGACGAGAAAAAAAAACCCCCAGCACCTCGTTAAGATACTTTCATATTTACTCAGATTCCATAAGAGATTAAATGAACTGCTTGGCGATGGAAAAGCTGGAGCCAGTCGTGGCGTGGCCAATCTCTTCAGCTGCATATCGAATTCCCCGATTGCGATCTCGTTCCCCCCGTCAGTGGGTTTCATAAAGGAAGGCGTTCACCACGTCCACCAGCGCCAAGCTTCTCCTTTCAGACGACTTGTTCCATACGAGTTTTAATGAGGCTCGCATACGGCATGCCATACTTTGTTGCATGCATTCACATTCGCCGCTCAAACCAAACAGAAGAGCTATCGCCTCACCGATGAAGTCATTATCCGCAATTATCTCGGAGTTTGCCGAAGACAATGTGTGTCACACACGCTGTCGTGCCTGTGCCTTGTGTGTGGGAACACGCCAAAGAAAAGCCTCGAAAATTACCTCGTAAATTGTTTACGGTTAGTGTCCTCAAGGCACCCACTACCAGCACAAGAGGTGTTCTTTATCCGATTCCTAGATGACCACGCTGCCGCTTTTCAATTCCAGAAGTTCTCCGCAGCGCCTCGCCCCCACCACCACCCACTCCTGCCGCGTGATGAAATTCACTAAAGCACGAAGCACAAAACACCGAGGGAAGAAAAGGACAAAAAAAATTGAATTAACAGAAAAACACCCCACTCTCGGCGTTTAAGACACCACGCAAGCAGAACGTCAAGGCAAGCCGCGGCGCGGCGACGCGAGACAATTTGGCGGCGACACGGCACTACACTGCACAACAATTCAACGATAATGATTTTTTTTTTTGCGTTGTTGTTGTTTTGTGCGAGTGAACGCGAGTTTTTTCCCACTCACCCACTCCGCGGTCCAGGAACAACAATTGTCTTGTCCAATTGCCTCTGGGGCGGTGTACAGCTTCACAAAGCGGAGTAAATGGAGACGACGACGAATGCCATCACCACTGACGACCGACGAGCGGCGACCTACGAGCGACGACGGGGTGGGGGCACTCATGCAATTGGCATTTAACGATACTTAACAGAAGAAAAGAAGGTGAAGCGGACGGTGCATGGGGATGGGGTGGCACATCCCGGGCGAGCGAGAGACAGGGAAACAATTTCTGTTCCGAAGCACGGCGACCGACGGGCGGGAGGTGGACACGTCATGAGGATGGGTACGACATTTCCGTCAGTGGAAATTGCCTGAGAATCGCGATTCGAGTCAGTTTTCACGATTCGATTGGGTTTCGTGGCGTTGAGCGGACAGAAAATTGGTCAAATGCGCGATGTGCTCGGACGCCTGTGGCAAGGCGATTTGTGAGAGCGAGGAGGCGATCATTTGTTTACATTTGACTTTGACTCTGTTAATCGGTCGGGACATGTTTGCGAAGACGCGCTCTATTACTGGCGGTGGTGTGAAAGGAAACAATCACTCGTAATATTCTCCGGTGAAGTGTTTGTTCTTTGAAGTTTGTTATGCGATGTCCTTGCGGCAGTATGGAGAATTGTTTCTTTGGCTTGGAGTGTGAGTGATGATGGTGACAGGCACCGGTGTTCTAGGGCGATGCTTAGGTTGGGGTGGGTGTCCTGTGACTGCCTTGTGACTCCTCCTGCAAGTGCTGGGCTGCACTCAGTTTGACCGAAACGACGAACAATTGAATCGCATCTCTGTATACGACCTTGGTGATCCCCGTCCTCCTCTACGGAGCAGAGGCGTATACTATATCCAAAGCAGATGAAGAGGCTCTTGGTCTTTTCAAAAGAAACGTGCTGCGGTTTGCTTGATGCCATCTGGAGAGTATTCTGCCACGAACTGTACGGACAATACAGCAACAGCCACTGTTTCAACTTTTCCTCTAGACTTCCTTGAACTGACGCCTAACTTAGAAGTCAGAGGTTTCCCTCGACAACACGCAAGGAAGAGAACTTAGTTACGAGAGATAGGCGCCAGTTCAGGGACGTCTTGGGTAAATGTTGGAAGGCAGTGTGCAATTTGGAAAGCTTAGGTTAGGTTAGGTAAGGTTAGTGTGTAGAAGCCCAAGCCACTTCTCGCTTAGGTCCTGATGAACCCGTTGCAATCCCCGTAGAGAAATTTCCTCTTCTACACAACTTTCTCGTAACCATCACGTCAATATGTTGAACAGGCATTATAGAGTAGAGAGTAATGTCCGCCCCAAGCTTGAGTATAACGCTCATATCTGGTCTGGTGCCTCCAAGACCACACTGCACCTACTTGATAGAATCCAAAAGCGGGCGATAAAACTTATAGGAGACAACAATATCGCAGAGTCATTAGACTCGCTTGAACATCGACGTACCGTCTCTTCTTTGTCCATGTTTAATCGTTATTTTAACAAACGATGCTTAAGCGAGCTAGCCAACTGCATTCCTCCTCTCCATGAATTCACCCGCAATACTCGTCTCGCCAGGAATGCCCATCAGTATACCCTTAAGCCTACTTTCGGACGCACAGTTAAATTCAGAGACTCGGTCTTCAGCCGCACCGCACGAATATGAAATGCTCTTCCCAACCTAATATTTCCCACAGACTACAACCCGCAGACCAATATGCACAGGTACCTTCTCTCCCTTTCTCCCTCTATATCTTCGGCCCGTGTTGTGTCTTGACCCCGGACACATAAGGGGATAAACAATCCCTTGAGCACGCACAAATTATAAAAAAAAAATGTGGTCCACCTTGATGACAAACTCAAAGAGCTAGCAAATAAGTTCTTCGAGTTTGTCATCCACTTTCTTCTTGGCATCTGCAAGAGGTAGTTTAAATCATAGCATTT
Source organism: Eristalis intricaria (assembly GCA_964034865.1). Classification (NCBI taxonomy): domain Eukaryota; kingdom Metazoa; phylum Arthropoda; class Insecta; order Diptera; family Syrphidae; genus Eristalis; species Eristalis intricaria. Next base: position 67,233,610 of record OZ035877.1, read on the forward strand.
CCTAGGATGGCTCAATTTCAGTCCCTTCTTGGCAAGACCCTCTCATCCCGATTCCTGTCAGCTATATCCCAGTGACCTGTGCGACTGGGACCCAGCTTAGAGTGAGCGATTGCTGTGTGCTACGAATTTTGAGCTCTTCGAGGCAGATTTCGACCAGCTCCCTGATAAATCGCCAGCTTATGAAATATCTTGAATCGCGGAAGCTTCTTAATGACCGACAATATGGTTTCCGCACCAACAACGGAACAGATCCACTGGTGATTTGTTAGCTTATCTCACCGAAAAGTGGAACCGATCTTTGCACAATGCAGCGAAAGCAAGATCGTTGCACTTCATACTTCTAAAGCATTTGACAGAGTTTAGGTTAGCCTAGGTAGTGGGGCTGCTAGTGTATTCACCAGCACACTTAGACCACATTGGTCCATTGTGATACCAATAGTCAGACTACTACCACTGATGGACTACTCCAAAGGTGACTGGACCAGATTTGAAAACCGGATAAAAGCTTATTCATTTAGCTTTCACTGGGATTCGAACCGGGGACCCCGCTAACCAGGGGCAGGCACTCTTTTTTTTAACGCAATTTTATTTAATTCAGTCTATTTTTACTTAGTTGCTAGACAAAATTACTTAAAACTAGCTTAACTATCTTAAGAATTACAAATGTCCTTAATACTAACCTGCTGACCCTATGCGGGTATTCTAAGCTAATCTAATCTATGTATGTTATAAATGTGCCTTTCGGCTTAATCAGCGTTTTTTTTTCTCTTTTTAGTCTTTGATGACAATCTCTTATTTATTTATTCCTTTGCCAAGAAAACTTGTAAAAAACTTGGCTTAACTAAACTACTTAAAATACCTTATACTAACTTATCCTAACATAAAACTTATTACTATCTTAACTATGTCCGTAACAGTACGGACACGTGCACCAGGGCGTATATGTTGTGTATATGCCTAACAGATATAATTTATACGCCGTCATGCACCTTTTTTTGTTTTTGTTTCATATGTATATATTTTTTTTTGGATTTTTTGTTTTATATTTTTTTTTTGGATTTTTCGTTTTATAATTTTTTTTTCCTTAAAGCTACCTTAAAAACTATGTAAGCTGGCCACTATGGTCAGCTATCGCATCCTGTAGAAAAGCTAGCGGTGGCGGAGGCTGGTTTTGGTGTAACCACCAGTAAAATTGCCGTTCTTTGGCAGCCTCTTTCCTATCTCGAGCGGGGATCGCTCTACTGAGTCGGAGGAGATCCTCTTGAGCACGAACGACACCCGGTTCGTATTGGCGTCGCCTACCCACTATTCGGCGTACGACATGGAAGCTGATAGGACATCCTTGTGGATCCTGTATAAGGCCAATTGTGTCTAGATAGAGGAATACTTCGGGGGAATAAAGCCGTTAAGGAGCACCCTTTCATGGTACATACTATTGGGGTAGTAAGTCCCAAATATCAGAGTGGTGGAAGAGGTCATAGCTCGTGCAGTGTGCCTTCTGATCAGCTTAATAATAGAATTATCTACCCTGTTCATGTTTGCCTCGTTGTACAGGACCTCGTTGGGATAGTACTTCTTGTAAACAGCTTCTAAGACACTGCCTCTCGAACACCCTCCTCTTTTCCATCTGGGAAGGACTCACGTTGAACCACAGGGGATAACCGTACACCATAATTGGCCGTACTAGGGCCATGTAGCAGATTACCTTCACTCTGGTATCAAGTTGGCTGCTGAAAAACAACCTCTTTGCCGCAGCAAAGGCTTTTCTGGCTTTCGTCAGAGCAAAATCTATATGTTTGGCAAAATACAGATATTGATCCAGCCAAATGCCAAGATATCTTACTACACTTTTCACAGCTAACTGCCGACCCTGCTGGTCAACTATGCCGAACTTACCTGTCCAACGGGGTCCGGAAAAGACTAGTTTCGCACTTCCGGAAGTTGATAAGCAACTTCCAGTCGTAGCAAAATCGCTGAATTTTCTCAAACTCACGCTGCAACAAGATGTTTATTATCTCGATCTACGGACCTGATCTGGGCAGACACTCTACCAATTGCGGGCAGACACTCTACCAATTGCGCCATCCATTCGTTTTTCGACAGAGTTTATTATCAAGCTCTCTTGTCGTGTCCTATGGTATCGATGAATTTCTTCCTCTATGAATTAAAAATTACCTTTCGAACCGTTCAATTCAAGTTGTTTTGGATGGGATCAAGTCGGATATCCACCAAATAAATGCCGGTGTTCCCCACGGATCAGTTCTGTCTCCGACACTCTTTCCCATCTTTAAAAATGATATAATTAAATCAACGAAAATAACTTTAACGAACGTTGTTCATTAATATTGCTAAAACATTTTTTCGTTCAGTGCGTAAGCAGGGATTCCGATGGAGCAGTGCAGCTTAGCAAATCGGAGAAAATACCCGCGCCTGTGGCTTTTTTGGCATTTCGATGGTTGAATTGTTGATGACTTCATTTGTGGTCCACTCCGTATTGTTAGGAAATAGCACCGGAAGGGGATAGCGAAGGTGGAAGAGAGGTCTCCTTCAACTTGTTGACGTCTATCGAGTATACTTGCAGGATTTAGGGATCCACCATCCCTTCCAGCTCCGTTGCACCAATAGTCTGCATTTAGATGTCCAGTGGTAATCGATTTAGTAGTGTCTCTAAGCAAATTATTTATTTATATTTATATTTAATTGGATGAGTTTACAATCCAACCAGGTTTGAGGACTGGCGTCTATTCCAAGGATCTAAACACTCAGGTCTCTTTCCGATTAACAAACCACTGTAGCGTCTTTCAGGCTTAAATTATAGCTATAAAAGAAGCTCTATCCTGGCTTAAAAACAATGCATTGGGTGGTGTGACTAAAAACTAAGAAAACACTCCGAGTAAGAACACACGAGTCGAGTACTTTCGTTAAAGGAAATACTCAATTTGGAATAAAAATGCCCTTAAAGTAGGCACTTGCCTTCAGTTGACGTTTGAAAACTATAAATCTTGGCGTTTAAGGGTGAGTGCAAAGTATATACAATGATGCTTTTAAACATACAAACGCGAAAAACAAAGAATTGTGTCCTTTCGGAGACACAGGGGATAATTTCAAGAACGTGTATAGATTCGAGTTTGATAACATGGAGTGGTTAAGTACTCATTTCCTTTCCGATATTCCTGAAGGAACCGGTGGTGGTTCCATACATTTGATTGATTGTTTTGGTCTTTTAATATAATTTCAAGATTGCCCGTCTTTTTCTTATATCTTCTTATCTTCTATCTCTGAACGAGATGGCCAAGTATTTTAGCACTCAACGCATGTGGGTGCCGGTGCCGGTGCCGGTGTCACTGTGACTGTCCAGAGAATTGCGACACGGATTAGAACTCGTTAGAAAGGGCACCTACAAGCTCTGTGCTCTTTCCAGGTGGTGATACACTCTCCATGCCTATCGCTTCTACTAAAGCTAGAAACACCTACCCAAACAAACCGCAGATGGACGACTGGCACAGGATGCCTCATTGCCAAACACCGACCATACGTGATCCCTTAAACTGATTAGACTAAGCAGGCCGAGTCAAGGCACTCCACTAGGGGGTGCCCCCTTAGAAGCGGGCGCCACGGAATTTCATAAAACTCGATATCTCTTGTAATTTATTCAAAAATCCGAAAACCTCTCCAAACCGCCTCATCTTGCCTGTATGCTAATAAAGACAGATGTCAGATTCAAACAAAAATCACATTCGAAAATGTTCAGATCTGGACAGGTCCATGCTTCGGCAGATTTTTCAAACACAGCCCGTCGATGCATCTCAATCCCCTGCCAAGGCAATTTCTTTGATGTTCAATATCTTTTACGTTGTTCAGAAGTGCGGCCTTCCGCCCAGGACCACCGCAATGCACACTCCCAGTGAACATCGACGCAAACCAACCAATTGGAAACTTCAAGGATTGGCCGGCAATTTGGGGGGAAATCAAATGTACCTTAACAGTCAGTCATCATCACGAAAGACTAAATCCATAAACATGCACATCCTTCTCATTTCCTTTCAATTGCCAGTGCGTACGATTGTAGCCGAATCGAAACGAACTTATTATTTGCTCAGCCCAACATCTCGGCTCGGGCTGGATCCTTGGTAACTGGTGGCTCTTCGATTTTTCATTTTCGTTGGAACACAGCACTCCCTTCCCGGTCGTCATGATGTGATTCCACATCAAATGGACATCCACAGAGAGCATGGTTGGCTTTGCAGTTTATGTTGTGATTTGTAATTGAGTTCGGAGAATGATCCCTTTCCTCTCGAACGGACATTTTATATGTTTTCGAACGAGAGCCGGCTCTGGGAGGATAACAAATAAATACACCAGAGGCCCGCAAACGGCTTATGAGGACTCTCAGTTTGATTAGTACGGAAAATCAAAATGAATTGTAAATAAATTCATTCGATGACCATGGCATGCTGTGTGTTTCCGTAAATGTGCAAATAATGCAGTGCACTGCAGAGACATGGCTTCTGCTCGTGTCTTGGAGTGATTAAGGCTTGCTTGCCAGTCGATGGACAAGGGATTTCATTAAGTCGAATCTAAATGGTTTTTCGGGCAGAAAAGTCGATGGATTTATTTTTGAACCTACGAAAGGACGACGAAATGTCAACAAGATTCTACGCACCGGACCGAATGCATATTATTCAAATTGAATGCGGCATGTTTGCTTCGAAACGATATTTGATATTTTATTTGCCAATCTGGGTATGCTCCGGCCATAGCCAGGTCCTTGTCCTGAAATAAGCAGCGTCCTACAGAGCTGCTTGGGAACTTTGTGAAACTATCACTCGACCGGGTGGGCGGCCGACGTCTTCAAACTGATTACAAGCCAAATGAACTGTTTGGACTGAACTGAAATGCTGACATTCACAAGCTCATGAACATAAGATTTATCCCGGCCAACAACACTGAGAAGTTGCTGGATACAAAATCAAACATAGTTCGGAACGCCTCTAACCAGAGGGCCGTAAAGAAACCCTTGATAACCACACCTAATCGGCTAGTTCAAGGCTGCCTATGACAGCGTTCGTTGAGCTACGCAACGTCATGTGGAGCGTCATGTCAGGATGACAATGGAGAACTCTCGCTGCTCCATCACGAACCTACCGATTCCACCTGCAATGTCGACAAAGGCGACCCACTGTCATGTAACTCCCTTAACATCATCCTGGAGAAGATCGTTCAGTAGTCTGTGCAACTGTAAGCAAACGCTGATGACATTGGCGTGGTCTGCCAATGAGGCATTTGCTGGCATAATGGAAGCGGCCGACGATGTCCGGCTGTCCTTAAGAAAGACTATACAATATCAACTTCCTTGAACGAGCGTCATAATGGGCAGCCAGCCTATACCGGCTCCGCAGTAAAAAGTGCGAACAACATCAGTGCCGAAATCAAACGTAGAATAACTCTTGACAAGCGCTGTTTCTTTGGGCTTAAGAGGCAATTGAGTAGTAGAGCCCTCCCTCGAAGGACCAAGCTAACCTCGTATAACACCTTGATCATCCCTTCTATGGCGAGGAAACATGGACAATCTCAAGAGCGGATGAAGAAGCCCTTTGTTTTTTCGAGATAAAAGTTCTGCGTACAATCTTTCGTCCTGTTGCCGTTCATGGGACCTGGAGGGGCAGATTCAACAACGAACTGTACGGTCGGTCTGTAAGGCCACATGAGCAGGCCACCACATAGTCAGTATCCAACGTTTATGATGGGCAATATAGCTCCCTCCAGAAGAGTTTTTGACTTCGAACCTTTGATACAACGTAAGACGCCCAGGCTTTAGATGACGTACTCAAGTGGGGAAGGACCTTAACCAACTAGGCGTGCGTAGCTGGAGACAGCTAGCCAGAGATCGCGCTAGTTGAAGAGTTTTGGTAGTTGTTGCGCCAAATAAAGAAAATTTAACATTAAAAAGTTGAAAAAGTCAAAGAGGAAATTCTGAAAATAGGTCGTGAAACAATGAGAGATATTCTTAATAAGTTACAGAAAGAGAATAGAATTCAAAGCCAGCCGATTATCAGTTCCAACTTTCCATGAATTTCTTCTTCAATCGTTATGAATGGCCAGTTATGAAAAGCCTTCCGTTGTTAACGTTGCGTTTGGAATCCGGATTGCAAGGAGGTGCCCAATGACGTACGTTGCGTCGTCAAAATATTAATCCCCATATCGCAGGCGTTCGGGCTATGACATTTTCAGTAGGACACATGTAAATCAGAAATGAAGTATCACAGAGATGCCCGACTTCTACCACTCTTGCCTCTAAAGATTTTTGACAACTGATTTTTATAACGTGTTCATAAACAAAATTGACCAATCTGAGGACAACATTTACGTTATTTCGTGAATAACCGTCAAAAATTCATGAATATCTGTCAAAAAGGAACTCAAATTCGTCGATGGACTAGGGTTCAATCAGCTGTGAACTCGGCTATCTCTGTAATACTTCATTTCTGATTGGGGGTATTTTGTGTCAACTACTGCCGTGTTTTTTTTCATCGCTATCGATAGTGATGTGGATGCAAAAAGTGAAGTAAGATGCAAAAAAACGATTCGCAGTGGCTTTGATTTTTATCTGTCAGAATAAATGAAGAAAACAATTTATATGTTCGAATCGCTGTCAAAATATATGAAAAAAAATTCGAACTCGAATTTTTATCGGCAGCCACTTTTCACTGCCGATAGTATAGGCAGTTCTAGGCAGTAGGTTGTTGTATATGCTTAACGTGCAAAATCCTACTTCACTATTTATAGATTTGTGAAAAAAAACACGGCTTATTATTTGAGAAATGCAATCAGCTGACTTAATATAATTTAACGACAAAAGTAAGTTTATTCCATCTGACAATTTGGAGAAAGAACAGCTATTTATTTCAACGCAGCTCGTTATCCTACTCTCTCTGTAAAATGATGTCGGCTGATGCAACGCACAATTATGTTTGGGGCATTACTCACTTCATTTGTTAGTAACAACAGTTTGTTTGTGAATTCACTTTCAATGCACTAGTCGTCCCAATTCAAATTGGTTCGGCGGTTGGTTGCCAAATAAACAAATGTGGTTTATAATGTTATGGTTTTATTCACTAAAAGCGTTTGCATATTAAACGAAGAATTGAATATAAATTGAGATACGTTTTTATTATGCCGATATTTAAAACAGAAATGTCAATAATTCTACTGTATCTCCAATAATTTTTGTTGGCCGCATCTGTGATTCAGTTGGTCTCTCTTCAACGCGTTATAGTCAGTAATGATTACTGAGGTATTTTTAGTCAGTAATAATTTATTGTTTTGCTGGTGCTTTGCGTGCAAAAGTATTAAAGAGTTTTCGAAATTGCCATGTTGAAAGCAATTTGTATAACTGTCAAAAAATTCCTCAAATTCTCAATTCGGTGGTGAGCTAGAGGGCGATCACTTGACAAGGCTAGGTTGACCAGACGTCCTCTTTTAAGTCTCTCTGTCCTCTGTCCTCCTTTTGTCTAATAAAATGTCCAGTCTCTTTTTTGAAAAAAAAGGAAATTTGACCTCTTTTTGGATTTCATCAGTTAACCCAGATAATTTAATCCTTCTACACAAAACTTTTGTTCACAGCAATTCAGACATTTTTTGCATCAATTTTGATTGTTTTAGAAATAAAGTGGTCTCTCCCTAAGTCGAACTCCCCCTTAGTTGAAACTCTCTCTAACTCGAACTTTTTCGACATATTTTACATACATTTCCCTCAATTTTCCTTACAAAAACATCTCTCTAAGTCAAACTCCCCCCAAACTGGAACAAATTATGTCATCCCGTGACAATTCGACAGCGATATCGAAGATTCGTTGCTTTATTTGCCAGACAAAGTTGTCGAAAACGAAAATGCAATCGTGCAGACACTCGAAAAATTTATAGTGTATTTAAAAAAATATTACAATAGAATATTTTTGTTTTATTGAATAACACAGAGAAGTTTTCTTAATTGCGCAGTTTGCTTTTTCAATTTCTGCACATAATGCTAATGTTGAGCGTAAATTTTCTTTCATAACGAGCCAATGGACTGAAGAGCGGAATAGTCACAAGGTCGAAAATGTAAAAGCAATTAATTTTGTAAATATAATTTAAAAAATATGGCCTACTCGAAATCTTACGACAGTCTGTTCTATATAGTGAAAAAATCCGATCCAACGACAAATATAACCATATGCAATAATTTCATTAGACCCATTATTTTTTTTTATTTTGTATTTAAAATAACTAAAATAGTAACATAAAATATTAGCCGTGATTTTTTTCAAAAATCTATAAAAAGTGAAGTCGGATCTTGCACGTAAAGCACATACAACAACCTACTTCCTATAGCTGGGGCCTATTTCACAGAACATACATCTCATGATTCTGACACTTCTGCTGTATGATTTTTGTTTCTCAGATTTGTTGTATGAGCCGCTGTAATACAACATGTATCGCCTAAAGTTTACACTGGAAATATGGGAAAGTTGTATGATTCCGTTTCACAGAAAAATATCATACACATCATACAGCAGTTTCTTTCAAATTTGAACATACATTTCATACAGCACTTAAAACTACTACAAAAATGAGTTTTCAAATGAGAAAAATGAAAAATGATTTTTGAATAATGAATAATCGTTCATCTTTGTTTTTCAAATGAGACATGTAGGAACAAGGAACGCTAATTCGTCAGGATTTTTTTATTTAAAATCATGTACTATTTGGAAAAATTGTCTTATAATAGCTGAATTAATCTCCAAAATTTCGAAATAATATTTTCCTTCATTATTGAGGAACTCCATTATTTTGTTGTTTGTTTGTTTGTAATCCACTTATATAGTGTCTGGGTTTGATTCACGACCCTATTTAGTTTTCAAAGAAATTTGTCATTCAAAACGTCAAAATAATACAGATCATACAACAAAGAACATATCATACAATACTTTCAGGGGAATCTGTGAAACAGAAAATTGTATGATGTGTATGATGTATCACAGTTTTGGTTGTTGTATAATATGTATGTGATGTATGATCTGTGAAATAGGCCCCTGTCAACAATATCGGCAGTGAAAAATGGCTGCCGATAAAAATTCGAGTTCGGTTTTTTTTCGTATATTTTGACAGCGATTCGAGATTCGAACATATAAATTGTTTTCTTCATATATTTTGACAGCTAAAAATCAAAACCACTGCGAATCGTTTTTTCGCATCTTGCTTCACTTAACTATCGATAGCCATGAAAAAAAGACGGCTAGTGTTATTTATTTTACTTGAAGTTTTGAAAATTTGTATTTTTTTTTGATTAGATGAATTAAAAGTGATGTATTATATTTTTTTATTCTTCAATTATGCAGATTTGAGATTTTTTAGGGTGTTCTCTTTTTCGTGCTCATGAATCTGGTCACCCTAGACAAGGCGGGCGTGTTGGACATTTGTTTAATAGTTCATTTCTTGTGGGAAGTCTACATTCTGCCCACAGCTCTGCTGAAATATAAAAGGGGGCTTATTTATGTTGACAAGATTGTTTTGCTGTAACAGCTGATTTGACAGTTAGTTTGTTTTAGCAATGCATCAAACGACGGGACGGCGCAGTTGGTAGAGTGCCTGTCCCTGGTTAGCGAGTTCGGTTCGAATCCCAGTGAAAGCAAAGCGAATACGCGTTTATCTGGTTTTCCAAAATCTGGTCCAGTTACTATTTGCCGTTGGGATCAAATTAACACTATCACTGGAGTAGTCAATGAGTGGTAGCAGTCTGACTATGGGTATCACAATGGACCAACATGATCTGAGTGTGCTGTTGAATGCACTACCAGCCCCCCTACCTAACCTAACCTAATGCGTCAAGATCTCACACCAACTCACAAAGTTGCTAAAATTTGGTTTCACGTTTCCGGTTAAGTCGACGCTAGGATGTTTGACGTGCGTTCTAGAAGCAATGCGTGTCCAAGATGGCGAGGCGAGAAATGTTTCGCATTGGGGGATTTGAGAATACACCATTTTCTTTTTGCAGATGATTTAGTTATCCTCACATCCTCCAGCGGGAGCCTGTTAAGTTTGTAGACGTACATGCTGATGGTGGGATAAAGAATCGGAGCATGACCTCTACTTGTGAGATGAGTCCCATTGCAGCAAGTGGAGAAGCTGGTGTTAAAGTCAAGTAAGCGGTTTTCAAAGCAGTATTTATTCCAACTCTCACCTACGTTCATGAAATTTGGGTAATGACGGAAAGGAAATGAACGCAAATTCAAGCTGCCGAAATGAGATTCCTTCGTGCTGTTGTGGCAGCGCGAAGGACCAGGATTATGCTCTCCAAAGTCCTATTTTGCATATATGGAGCCGAAAGCTGGACGGTAAGCAAGACTGCGGAGCTGATTCTTGGTGCCTTCGAAAGAAAAATTCTGCGTCGGATATATGGTCCCGTCTGCGAGGAAGGCGAATGGAGGAGAAGACACAACCGAGTTGTACTAGGATGTGGATATAGTCCGAAAGGCAAATATCCGTCGACTGCACTGGCTCGGCCACATCGAGCGCATGGACGGACAACAATGCTTCAGCTAAGAGGGTCTTCGACTCCGAGCCTCCTGGTTCGAGAATGAGAGGAAAACCGAATCTCCGGTATAAAGACCAAGTAATCGTGGATGCAAGACAGTTTGGTTTTGATGAATGACAGCAGCGTGCCCAGGACCGTCAACAATGGAAAGCAGCTATCGCTCAGGCTTGGACCCTGCTGGGTCGTTCACCTGATAAGTATGTAAGTTGTGTGAGCTACTCGCCATCTTCTTCGATCGGGGAGAACTTTGCTTCGTTTGTTTGGTCAGTGGGACGAGTGTCCCAATCAGCACGAATTCCGACGGTGTTCCTTTGCTGCGACTGTATCAGGTAATTAACCGCTTTGCAGACGCAAGACAAGGTGGTTGGACAATGTACAAAAACTCGCCTGCTTTCGCTTGGCTCCTGATGAGTTAGAGTCGATGGTGGGGGCTAGAATTGCTTGGATATCTTGCTTTGCTCCTAGGACACCTTTAGTGCAACATGTGGATGACTGGAGATGGATGCACGTATGTAAAGATTGTTCAATTCGAAAAACTCATCGTTTGGTGGAGTATGGCCGTTTGTCTTCAAAAATGAGAATAGTCCTCTTGCCCGAACGAACGTTAATCCAATCAAATGATTCGATGACAACCAACGGAAGTCTCTCTCTGCCAGGCTTTATACGCCTCATCCCAAGTCTACCCTTCTAGACGGAGGCGCATTTTCTGGGTCAACGGGTCAGAATGACCGAAAAAATGTCCCACTCCAAGAGCGAATCCCGCCAGCTTCGCGCACGGCGAACATCTTTCCCATCCTGAACTCCCGTACAATCCACAAAGACTTCTTCAAAAGTCGCAGCCCACACAAGAGCAGAGCTCATAACCTTGCTCCCCGCTCGCCCGACTCAAAGTGTACACACGACTTCTAAAGGGAACCCCCACGTACAGCGCCAAACCACCAAGTTCCCCATGTGAGCTGCACGAGATACAGAGTTGCTTATATACCATACAAATGCATTTACCCCCGTGTGTGTGTGTGTGTTTGAACATCATCATCAGATGAGATTTAATTCGAAACCCATCCAAATGGCCGCCGGCACAAAATTCTTCTTAACTTTGCCTCGAGGTTTTTTTTGATTTGTGTACTCAGACTCAATGTTTGTATAGGTTCACATTTATATTTTCCAGCTGCCATACATGCACAGGCGGACGAACGATGGCGGGGAGGAGGGTGAAGAACTTGGGCACACATGGGGACTGAGGCGGTCTATATTGGAAGAGGTAGCAGAGTCAGCCAGCCAGCTAAAGCTCATATACTTTAAAATTGAGATAAGGTTTTTGCCTTCAAAAGTTTTTCGGAAAAAAGAACGTATCTTCAACCGAAGCGAACCGAGACCCAGGAGCACAGAGGAGGAAGCGATTGCCATACGAGAAATGCTCGTGCACTGAGCAAGAGAACGCCAGTGCCGCCAGCAATCGGTAGGTCTCGTCCTCCCGCCGTGCTGGTCGTTGTGTGCTCCTCAGCAGCATAAGGCCCACTTGAGTCCCACCACCTCTGGCGGTTCCATAACGTTACGCTTCGGTATATGGGCTTCTTTGGGTACGGGCACCGCAGCATATACTCGTCCTCTTGTCTGCACCGACAGACCGAGTCCCAAAGTGGGTGGCACTGGGTGATGGTGATGTCGGATAGACGAACAGATTAGCTGCGGGCCGAATTTCGGGAGTCGGAGATTCGCCGGAGAGAGATGAGAGATGAATCCCTACTGGAAGGAGCAAGTCGTCACATGGTCGCTACGCTACTCGCTAACAGGCGATGCGGCTTGGGTATGAGAAAGATTTGCCCTTTCCGATTTCCAACTGACAGAAGGGAAGAATCAAATGGAACGAGAGGCAGAGCGAGAGGCAGACACAGCAAGAAGCTAAGCATCCGACGGCGCTAAGGATATTCGTAAACATATTAAGGTCTGGAAGTGCGGTTGGCAAAGCTTCACATCATTGCACTGCATCCGGGCGGGGAGGGGGAGGGGGTTGGAGAGAGAGCCACCTTTGCCAGCGACCAATTTCCCAACCCATCTAACTTTATTTCTTGCAAACAACTTTTTATAGCCTGCCGCGGGGGCTTTAAAACCCAACGCTCGCATATACTCACTCACGCGCGGGTGGCGAATGGCGATACGACGACGACGGTGACGGCGACTATGGCAACGGCACCGGTTACGGATACGGCTACATTGTAGGAAGAAAAAGGACGACGGGAATACAATCGGCCGGGGGGAAGAATTCGGGTCGTGGGTGTCCCTCAGAGTCCACCTCCTCCTTCGACGCGGCCCGAGTGCATGTGAATGTTATTCCAATCAGAAATAAACTTTCCCACCCGTATTTACGGCGGATATACCTTTCAGCTGAGATATGCGAAGTCGGCGTCACGTTGCCAGAGGAGTGTCAGAGGAGGACGGACGCGACCTGAGGGGTAGCAGCGTTCGATTCGACGGAATTAACTGAGACCGAGATCCATCAATTCCCACTGAACCGAACTGCGGCGGGATGGCAGTGATTGCGTTAAGGTGCAAACTGAACAAAATTCAGCAACGCGTAGTCGCAACATATCAGTCATCAAGCGACTCCACTTGTGGAGTGGATGGATCCTTATACCCCCTCCCCCAGCCTCCTCCACAGTCTCTGGGGGAGGAGGGAAGAAAAGTTTGGTTTTGCTTTCATTGGCGCCGGCGGTGGGCACGATCTGGGCCGGGGGCGGATTTTCAAAAAATCTTAAACTGACTTTGAAGCAATTTTAAGTGATGGGACTTCGAAGGCAATCCAGGCCGATGGTGGAGGAGCATGAGCATGCCGTGGGTATGAGAAATTAGCTGTGTGTTGTATTGTGCTTGTATGCGGGTCTGCGAGGGGTGGGGGACTCTTGATGAAGTAATTCGCACGAGTGAGAGGAATCACTTGCTGGCCGTGCTGGGGAATCCGGCGTAGGGTTCAGGGACATGTCAAGTGTGACGTACGATGTGTGGCTATGGGAAGGGATTTTTGTGTTCAGACCTTCAGATGTGCGGAGCTTAACTAATGAGGCGAGACCGGAGGTTTTCTACAGCGAACAGAAAAGTACATGAGGGGGCTTAGACATTTCAATTAGATAAGCGGCTGTAGCTTCAGAATTAAGAGCGATGTTGGTTCTTAATAAAACTTAAGTTCTATAATTTGTATTTTGTTGATGCAATACATGACGGGTAGCCTCAATCTGAAGCTGCCAATACCGCCTTTGGCCATGAGAAAAGGGTAGGCCACTAAATAAGGCGGATTCGTCACTAACTAACTAACTAATGATCAATTGTGTGTGTGCATTGAATATTTTAATGCGAGTAATTGTACTTTGTCAAACATTTATGTTTTTGTTTCATACATTACCCCGTGCTCTAATAATGCAATTTATCAAGCTCATATAACTAACATTAAAAATATTGTCGATCATCTACCTGAGAATTCTTATACTATTGTGCTTGGTGATTTTAATTTACCTAATTTAAAACGGATTTTCTCTGAAGAAGACAAGTTTCGAAACATATTAGAAGATGCCATATCCAGGTCTGTTCCTATTAAGATATGTAATAATTCCAAAAAAAACCCATCTGGTTCAACCGAAGCTTATGCAGACTCAAAAATGCTTTAAACAAGATATGTAAGAGGTCTGCTAAAGACAATTCACTGCGTGGCGTATTGTGTCAAATGCGGAAAGAATATGAATTCCTGAAGAGATTTGTTTACAGGCAATACATAATTTCTCTTGAGTCAAGGATCAAACAGAACTCAAAAACTTTCTGGACGTTTATCAATACTAAACGTAAATCTGTTGGAATCCCATCGAATATGTCCTACGCTAATGTATCTACTGATGACCGTAAGGTTATATGTGATATGTTTGCATCACATTTCCAGTCAAACTTTGTTGACTTAGGCATGGGTTGCAGGTCAGAACTTAGAGCAAATACAATCGCAGACATAGGGCGATTAGAATTGACGAATGATGATATTCTTTCTGAGCTGTCCTCACTGGATTCTAGTGCAAGCTTGGCGCCTGATAATCTTCCCCCGCTTTTTTTAAAAATGTGTAAAGACGGATTAGTCAAGCCCCTGACTATCATTTTTAATATGTCACTGGCTCGCGGCGAATTTTTGGATTGCTGGAAGGATTCTCTCATCACCCCAATTCATAAATCTGGACCTAAAAGATCTATTGTCAACTACAGACCAATAGCTAAACTCCAATTAATACCGAAATTATTCGAAGCTGTTGTTAAGAAAAAAATATATGCTGAAGTTCGAAACCAAATATCCCAATTTCAACATGGCTTTGTGAGTGGAAGATCAACTTCGACCAATATGGTTATATTTACAAACTTTTGCCTGAGTTCCATGGAAGCGAGACTTCAAGTTGACTCCATATACACTGACTTCTCGAAGGCATTTGACCGTGTTCAACATAATGTACTCATAAAAAAGCTAGAGATGATTGGTTTTCATTCTAAAATCTTGAAATGGATAACTAGCTACCTTACAAATCGCAGACAGTTTGTAAAAATAGGTAATGATCTGTCACGAGTAATTTTCAATTTCTCTGGGGTACCTCAAGGTAGTCACCTCGGCCCTCTTCTGTTTCTTCTTTTTATTAACGATTTGCCTTCCTATGTTGCCCATTCCGACTGCCTTTTATACGCTGACGATTTAAAAAATTTTAAATCAGTCCGATCATTGGCCGATGCAATGGAGTTGCAAAATGATATCTCATCAGTACAGAATTGGTGCGATTTGAATGGACTACATTTCAATATTAGTAAATGCTCAGTTATGACATTTTTTAGAATTTTATCTGCTATAATCTATAATTATAAGAATGATAATACAATCTTAACAAGAGTATGTTCGCATAAAGATCTAGGGGTTATATTCGACGTTCAACTGACTTTTTCTATACACATAGACTATATTATTTCAAAGGCCAACTCCATGCTAGGATTCTTGTTTCGAAATTCAAAAGATTTTCAAGACCCTTACACTCTTAAGTCTGTGTATTTTTCAGAACCGCTTTTATTGCTTAAACCAACTTCAACCCAGTGAAATACTTCACTTACACTTGCGCAAGGTACACTACCTGCTTCCAGGAGATCTCTTATGTCATCACCACAAATCTCAACCCATCCAACATTGACGGCGAATGTTCTCTCGGGATGTGTAGCCATTTGTGTGAATATTTCCCGTACGCACCTTTGCACCAATCCTTGCTCTGCCTCGCCATACACACAATCGAATCCACGTCCGTACAATGTATAACTTTTACCGGTACCCCTTTGTCCGTATGTCACGACAGACGCATCGAATCCTTCTAGAAACAAACTCATCAAAGGGTACACCATCTGATGGTAAAGTTGTGCCTGAGGACACTCGAAGGGCAAAGCATGTGTAACCGGAAAGGAGTTTCGTTAATTCGCTCTATATCAGAATACTGTTGTTTAATATGGAATCCTTTATATAACAATAGCGCTATTCGTATTGAGAGAATACAAAAAAGATTTACTAGGTTTGCTCTTCGAAAGATGTCGTGGAATTCAAATATGCCAGATTATAATGCTAGATGTCAGCTTATCGATCTAAGGCAACTGCATGGAAGAAGGACTTATTATTCAGTTCTTTTCGCTCATGACGTCATTACTGCTCACATTGATTGTCCGGTGCTGCTTTCCATGTTCAGTGTTTACACCCCGTCTCGTTATCTGAGGCCTAGAGATTTCTTTCATGTTTCGAGGCATAGTACAAACTATGGGCAAAATGATCCTATAACTAATCCTTGCATAAAATTCAACTTAGTTGCAAATGTTATAGACTTAAATATGAGTAGAGATAAATGTAAAAATGAAATCTTAAATTTTTTGAGTAGCAATTTACTCTAAATTACATTATAATTGTATGTTAAATTCTGCTTATACTAGGCATTATTATTAATAAAAAATAAAATGTTATTAATATTATCAGTAGTCTTAAAAAAGCTCTGTACTTGAAAGACGGAAGAATAAATAAATAAATAAATAAATTTATTCCAAGGTTCCGATCTGGTATTGGCAAAAAACCGCTTTGTACGCGTAAGGAAGCTAAAGTTGGTCAAGAAAATGCTGAAAATTGATTTGAAGTTCTAGAACGAAAACACGAGGTGCTAGTTTTTAATGTTCCTTTATTGGTTCGCTCGAGAACAACCTGTACAGAGAAAGAAAAAACCAAAAATTCTTTAACATAGGAAAGAAAAAGAAAACAAAAATGACAACTTCCAGTCATTGGAAAGGATATAGATCACTTCATGTGGGGAATAGGGATGTGTTGGTAAAGGAGCTTAGACGCTTAGATCCCAGTTCCGAAGAATATGTCGGTGTTGCCTTAAAATGTGGATTGATCAGCTCCTCCGCCGCCATCCGAAAAAAAGGATATGTACTGACTCACATTCCTTCTTTGCAATGATTCTCCTCTACTAACCCTTTCGGTACGAATGTTTATTCTTTACATCCCGTCTTCTCCATTCGGAATCACACAGCCGACCGAATCTCAGCTGGGGATTCTTCGTTTTTTTTATGCACTGCACTTCCATTGAATGTTAAAAGAAAATCAAATATTAAATATTAGGTACTCGAAATACTGAAAGGGCTAACGAGGGACAGTGGTTTGAGAGGCGGAAAAAATGAAAAAATTGTGTGATGCACTTAGGGTCTTTGCATTCTAAAAGTATATAAGTTGGGCACATTTAGATGAAATGGAGAAATATTTACAGTGTTAACATATATTTACACAACTTGAAGTCGTTCCATTATCTAACCATGTTTAGTGCATATAGCGAAGGTCCTTGTTTTCTTGTCAATAGCTATGTCACGACATGATGGATAATTTTAAATAAATTGCATACGTTTTATAGCATGTCAAAAAAATCTTACCTTTGGAAAAATTTAGCTTATTCGTCTAGCAGCTATAATAATATAATATGGGTGGCGCTACAGTCCAAGGCGGATCTGGGTCTAGTTTCTCAGCAACCACTCGTGTTGTGCGTGCTATTGTTCGTTCACGAGTGGAAGGGATCTACAGTTTAATGCCGACTCCGAACGGCGAAATTGAGAAGCTTTTTCTAGACAGGAGTACTCTTTGAGCATTGTCAGTGACTCGAAAGAGGCGGAGCCGTGCATTTTCAAAGGTGGTAAATTCGGCGCACTTACCCACTACGCCACGGCGACCCGACGACGAAAATCTCGATAAGTGAACTTATTAAAACATGGCGAATTCACCTTTTAGAGAGATTCACTTTATCGAATAGAAAAAAATCTTTTTCTTTTTTTGAAATGAGGTTTACATAAACCTTTACTAAATTATTGTGAAACCAGTCGAGGAAAATGTCCGTTATCATCCAGGCAGTTGTCTTATAACACAGACACACAGGCACGGTAAATCCATAAAACGCCCACGGATTGTTGGTTTTTCCGATTATGACAGGTAATTGTGCGTTCCAATTCCAGTTGATGATCCCAAAATAGTGACTAGCTATTTACTAGTAAGAGAGTTTTCCCTTCAAGAAGTTGCCAATAAGGGCAGCCTGTTGTGCTTAATTTCTGAGTAAGTTAGTTGAAATTGGCACATTCTTTTCCCGATGTTTCTTAAGCCACTCAAAGAGGGCAGTTTCCACTTGCTGCATCTCTGAGTGTCTTAGGGTTTCTACAATATTTTGTTTTGGTTATTATCTCGGATTTTGCATTTCTAAACTTTCGCGATAGACCTTATCCTGAGTAGGTAGCCAGTTTCCAATTTTCTCAAAATTTCATGTTTTTCCTTGATTGTAAGAAATCTGTTGCTTTTGCTTCGAAGGAGCCATGGCTTTATAGTTTTAAGGGAGTGTTACATTATCGAGATTCTACTGTATATGTATTTATATAGAAACCTTTTTCTTATTATTATTATACAGTGGGAATGAGACGCTTAAGATGAGTGCGGAATGGAGACAATGGTATTTTTTTCGAAATCAGTCAATGGACTGACTATCTTTAAGTACATCCTTCATATGATGAACTGTGTGTCTGGGCTGTTATGTCTGCATTTGAGGAAATGTTTCGTTAAATTTTGCTCACTTAATTGGACGCGGAATGAATTGCCGTCAGTCGCTTTCTTCAAACACAAATGAAATACACAGTGAAACTTCGCTTTCCGGACACCCCTCTCTAAAAGGGGCGCCTCTTTTTACGGTCATGGTCCTGGCATTAACTCCTTCAGAACAGACACCCTACTTAACGGACAGCCATTAAGGTTCCACTGCTGTCCGCTTAAGAGAAGTTTCACTGTATCTAGGATTAGAACTTTTCTCGTTCTTCTTCTTTATTTGGCGCTACAGTCCGGGGTGGACCTGCGCCTCAACCAACAAGCCTCTAGCACGGTCTCTGGCTAGCTGTCCCCAGTGTCGGACGCCAAGTTTGTAGAGGTCTTTCCCCTCCTGAATGCGCCACCTTTCCTTAGTTCCCTAATTTAGATTCTTTTTTGCCACAAACTGCAGTCTTATTCAAGCGCAACATTTTCTTTGCAGGAAAAAATGCGATATGGATCGAGAACGAGAAAGAGACGTGAAATCCATCGAGCCCCGAGATCTTTCATCCACCGGACGAATATTTGCCAGGAATGATATCAAAATCAGGTTCGTATATCCTTGCACCTCCAATCCGATTCCATCCAATTGTTCTTATCGTTCGTCTTTGTGTTGCCAGTGCGTCGCCAACAGTGTCACCGACGATCTCGAACTCGTCATCGCCCACGCCCACACCACCGGCCAGCTCGTCAGTACCGCCAGTTGGGGTTGGTGGTGGCGGCGGCAGTAGTAGCACATCCTCCGGGGCCAACTCCTACTTGCACACCAATCACAAGCCAATCACAGGCATACCATGCGTGGCGGCTGCATCAAGGTACACGGCGCCGGTTCACATCGACGTCGGTGGGACCATCTACACCAGTTCCCTTGAGACTCTTACCAAATATCCAGACTCGAAGCTGGCCAGACTCTTCAACGGGTCCATACCGATCGTGTTGGACTCCCTGAAACAGCACTACTTCATCGACCGGGATGGCGGGATGTTCCGACACGTGCTGAACTTCATGCGGAACTCGCGGCTCTTGATAGCCGATGACTTCCCCGACCTGGAGCTGCTCCTCGAGGAGGCCAAATACTTTGAAATTGAACGTAAGATCCTAAGATCGCCACATTCCCACAATCACATGCTAATCTGTGTTCTTCTCCTTTACCCGCAGCAATGATAAAGCAGCTGGAGACCATGCGAAAGGACCGCGTCCGAAATGGCAACTATCTGATATCACCTCCACCGCCGGCTAGAATTAAGACTTCACCTCGCATCGGGTCCACAGAGTACAACTACGAAGTAGTTGCCCTGCACATCTCGCCGGATTTGGGCGAACGGATTATGCTGTCCGCCGAACGGTCGCTGCTCGACGAGGTCTTTCCCGAGGCAAATCAGGGCACACAGACGAGCCGGTCCGGTGTGTCATGGAATCAGGGCGATTGGCGTCAAATCATCCGCTTCCCACTCAACGGTTATTGCAAACTGAATTCAGTGCAGGTGCTAACGCGGTTGTTGAACGCCGGCTTCACCATCGAGGCCAGCACCGGGGGCGGCGTCGAGGGCCAGCAGTTCTCCGAGTATCTCCTGGTGCGGCGGATTCCTATGTGATAGTGCTTCTGCGCGGAGTGTGTCGAGGGCCACTGAGGTGCGGCTACAAGCCGTCGCGTCGCGTCGGCCCCGAGATTACAGCATTACAACATTATTTGTGTAGTTTAGTTGTTAAATTGAGGTTAGAATACTTTTGTTTTTATGTGTTTCTCTTCGTTTTCTTTTATGTTCTTGCAATCACACACACACACACATGTATGTAGATGGTGACGTTCTTCTCCTCTAACGTATAAGTAGATACAAATTTTTAAACAAAACAAAAAAGAAAAACAATTTTTAGAAGATACGAACTTTATGGTAAGATGCAGCAGACGGGTTCAGTGGAGTCACAGCAAACAGTGTAAACTTTGGAAAAGAACTGATTTATTATTTAAATTCAAACTAAACGTAAATAAAATGTAATAGATACGAGTTAAGATGACCCTTGCACACACGAACCTACAAACACCCACACAGTCACAAGCAGACACACACACACACGAATGTAAGTACGGTCTATTGATTCAGATTGATGTTCTCCGACGTAACTACCCTTGAGTTTTGTATAATCATTAAAACTTACTTCAGCCATCAACTCATATAAGTGGAAATATTTAGGCAAATAAATTAAAGAGAAAAATAAAGTAAAATGTATAAGATTAGTACATCCATGAGGTTGTTGCGTGTTTGATTTGAGAGGCAGCGTGCGACTCGAACTTTATGGACAAGAGTGTCCAGAAAATATTGCGGCGAAAGAGTATATGGGCAAGAGTGTCCAGAAAGGATTGCGGCGAAGGAGTTTATGACCAGTGGTGTGCAGAAAGTATTGCGGCGAAGGAGTTTATGGAGAAGAGTGTCCAGAGAGTAATGCGGCGAATTAGTTTATGAGTAAAAGTGTCTAGATAGTAATGCGGCGAAGGAGTTTATGGACAAGAGTGTCCAGAGAGTAATGCGGCGAATTAGTTTATGAGTAAAAGTGTCTAGATAGTAATGCGGCGAAGGAGTTTATGGACAAGAGTGTTCAGAGAGTAATGCGGCGAAGGAGTTTATGGAGAAGAGTGTCCAGAAAGTACTGCGGCGAAGGAGTTGATGGACAGGAGTGTCCAGAGAGTAATGCGGCGAATTAGTTTATGAGTAAAAGTGTCTAGATAGTAATGCGGCGAAGGAGTTTATGGACAAGAGTGTTCAGAGAGTAATGCGGCGAAGGAGTTTATGGACAAGAGTGTCCAGAAAATATTGCGGCGAAAGAGTATATGGGCAAGAGTGTCCAGAAAGTACTGCGGCGAAGGAGTTTATGGACAAGAGTGTCCAGAGAGTAATGCGGCGAATTAGTTTATGAGTAAAAGTGTCTAGATAGTAATGCGGCGAAGGAGTTTATGGACAAGAGTGTTCAGAGAGTAATGCGGCGAAGGAGTTTATGGACAAGAGTGTCCAGAAAATATTGCGGCGAAAGAGTATATGGGCAAGAGTGTCCAGAAAGTACTGCGGCGAAGGAGTTTATGGACAAGAGTGTCCAGAGAGTAATGCGGCGAATTAGTTTATGAGTAAAAGTGTCTAGATAGTAATGCGGCGAAGGAGTTTATGGACAAGAGTGTTCAGAGAGTAATGCGGCGAAGGAGTTTATGGACAAGAGTGTCCAGAAAATATTGCGGCGAAAGAGTATATGGGCAAGAGTGTCCAGAAAGTACTACGGCGAAGGAGTTTATGGACAAGAGTGTCCAGAGAGTAATGCGGCGAATTAGTTTATGAGTAAAAGTGTCTAGATAGTAATGCGGCGAAGGAGTTTATGGACAAGAGTGTTCAGAGAGTAATGCGGCGAAGGAGTTTATGGAAAAGAGTGTCCAGAAAGTACTGCGGCGAAGGAGTTGATGGACAGGAGTGTCCAGAAAGTAATGCGGCGAAGGAGTTTATGGAGAAGAGTGTCCAGAAAGTACTGCGGCGAAGGAGTTGATGGACAGGAGTGTCCAGAAAGTAATGCGGCGAAGGAGTTTATGACCAGTGGTGTGCAGAAAGTATTGCGGCGAAGGAGTTGATGGACAAGAGGGTCCAGAGAGTAATGCAGCGAATTAGTTTATGGGAGTGTCTAGAGAGTATTGGGCGAAGTAGTTTATGACCAGGGGTGTCCAGAAAATATTGCGGCGAAGGAGTTTATGGAGAAGAGTGTCCAGAAAGTATTGCGGCGAATTAGTTTATGGGTAAGAGTGTCTAGAGAGTATTGGGCGAAGTAGTTTATGACCAGGGGTGTCCAGAAAATATTGCGGCGAAGGAGTTTATGGAGAAGAGTGTCCAGAAAGTATTGCGGCGAATTAGTTTATGGGTAAGAGTGTCTAGAGAGTATTGGGCGAAGTAGTTTATGACCGGGGGTGTGCAGAAAGTATTGCGGCGAAGGAGTTTATGGAAAAGAGTGTCCAGAAAGTACTGCGGCGAAGGAGTTGATGGACAGGAGTGTCCATAAAGTAATGCGGCGAAGGAGTTTATGGAGAAGAGTGTCCAGAAAGTACTGCGGCGAAGGAGTTGATGGACAGGAGTGTCCAGAAAGTAATGCGGCGAAGGAGTTTATGACCAGTGGTGTGCAGAAAGTATTGCGGCGAAGGAGTTGATGGACAAGAGGGTCCAGAGAGTAATGCAGCGAATTAGTTTATGGGAGTGTCTAGAGAGTATTGGGCGAAGTAGTTTATGACCAGGGGTGTGCAGAAAGTATTGCGGCGAAGGAGTTTATGGAGAAGAGTGTCTAGAAAGCAATGCGGCGAAGGAATTTATGGACAAGAGTGTCCAGAAAGTACTGCGGCGCAGGAGTTTATGACCAGGGGTGTGCGGAAAGTATTGCGGTGAAGGAGTTTCTGGATAAGAGTGTCCAGAAAGTATTGCGGCGAAGGAGTTTATTGACAAGAATGTCCAAAAAGTAATGCGGCAAAGCACTATTTGAACAAGAGTACCCGGAACGTATTCCGGTGAAATACTTTATGAGTGACCGCTTAGTTAATTAGTACAAGTTTTTTGACTCTGCTTAGAAAATTTCCCGCTTCAAAATCCGGTTCTTGTATCTTCTCAAGGACCAAATTGAAGAAACCTCATCACAGCACCAGTCAAACATCTGACGCCAAACGTAACCCACCCAATTGTCGATCACAACGAATTCACTGGAATCAGACATTCAAGGTAACTTGGTTTTCTGGTCTTTCTAAAGAGCCTAAAATCTACAAGGGGAAAGAAGAATGTAAACCAGAAAATAAGTAACCAAAATCAATTTTAGAATGTTTTATTTTATTATTAAGTTATTTAAATTTGAATTCGCTGAAAACACATCTGGGCCTAGTCATCATCGTTGTGCGTTGAAACATTCTCATCAGGCGTAGCTTCGGGCTGCTCAACAACGGTATTCACATCGAACGGCGCCGCCTTCTCGGCGAAATTCATAGCGTCATTTTCAGTCCAAGAGATCTGCAGCAGGGATTTCAACTTTGTTGCCTGAAATTTGTACTAAAAACGCAATCATATCAACAATGAATTCCCATTTTGTGCTCCCAACGTCTACATTATCGCATCCACACATACAAATTGCACCAATGGATATCTACTTGTGCTAGGACTTCCACACAAATGACATAATTTAATTTTGACTGTAATGGCAGCGTCTACAATTCAATTCCACTCTCCGACTGAATACCGCCATTGTAAATTCCAAAAGCGACTACAACTTACGTCCGTGGGCAGAATCAGGTCCTGCGAGTCCTTCAGGAAGCTATTGAAACTTTCTGTGGCCAGTTCGAGTTTTCCGATTTCATAACAGAACAGCGAGAAGTTCAAGTAGACCAATGGATTGCGCGAAGCCGATGGTGGCTTTGAGAGCACGACGGACCGTTCAAATGCAGTGAAGGCATTCTCGTTATCCTCGAGTTTCCTTAGACAAACTAGAATGGGATATGAAAGAGGAGATTCCTAGGAATGCATTTGAGAGAGAGGTAGGGTAACTTACTTCCCAGCAGCATGTAGCACTCGGCGCTGTCCTTTCGGAGATTTATGGCAGCGGCTAGAGTATGGAAGGCGCTCGCATACTGTTGAGCTGTGGGAGAGAAAATGAAACAAGTTTTACATACGGTTAGTTGATCCTTAAACCACTTTTCAGGTGACAGAGGTGGTGTGAGAAGCAACGGGAGTCTTAAAAATGTAAGCATATCTCCTGGGAGCAGAGTTGTTATATTGGTGTCCTAGACAAATTAAGGATGCAAATATCACAGAATTTCATCACAAGCGGAAGGCAAACATGTATTTACTCCTGTTTGGGAGACAAATGTTGAGGCAAACTGACAAATTGTCTCCCGCTGAAGCCATACCAAAACTCAGTAGAAGACGAATACCTTTAGATCAGTTGAGAAGTCATGAATCGTTTGAAGTTCTTCGCCGATAGTTTACCTGTCATAACGCAGTCAGATGATAATGCAGAGAATAATGTAACTAACAGCCATATTCTGGCACACCTCTGTGATGTGTCACAAGCAGAGATGGCCGAGTAGACTACACGAGGTAATCTACTCGATTAATTACGAGTAGTTATTCGAGTAAACTACTCGCCCAATTTGTTTCATTGATCATCTACATTTGTTACGTTTGGATTCTTCAGTGTTTTTAGAAAGTTTTCACATTCTTCTTATACAAGCACAGTTGAACTGACGTTAAATTGACATCTCAACTACATTTTGACATTGTTTCTACGTCTACTACATTTTCTTACACAAAGATACTACATTAACTACCACAGTGAGTAGCAGGCGTAAAAGATGTATTTATTCCAAAAAGTGACATTTCTGCCAACTCTGGTCACAAGTTACAACTGCCTCACAAGAGCAGGGTGAGTAAAAAATGGCGAGGTTTTCGTATTCTGAGCATTGGATAATGAATACATTTTATCTTTTTCCAATTGTAACATCTCAATTGGTTTTTAATTAATTCTTCAACATCCTCCCCGACCGAAAACTGAATTCACAATCACAATCGAACAGCTCCTTTCGCAATCGAAGACACCAACCATCTTTCATTGGCACGAACTCACTCATCTTCAATGGCGGCGATGACTGCCATTTTGCTTTGATGTTTGGTTTTCGTTCTTCTTAACCTCAATCTTGAACTCAATTGAGTACAGCATTTTTAAACATTTCAATTCGATATTGTTCACGAAATATGCTTTGACTTTAATATCTTTAAATAAGAAATCAACCATGGTCATGTGTTTTCACATTTGTTAAATTTCGCTGAAGTCGGAATTTATTTAGCAGTTATTTTTGTTAACTCTGCGAACATATTTCTGTTTCAAGGATTTTTTTGTATCATCCCAAAACTAAAAGATCGGTAGAAATCTTAACTTAATTTTCGTGCGCGTAATCTATTTGGTCCATTAATATTTTTGGTTGATGTTAAGATGAAGTAAAGAGTGGTGTACTCAATTGAGGTAATTAGCCAAAACCATGATATTTTTTTTTTATTTCTGGATGGTAGTGCTATGGCTTTTTCAAGAATAAACTGTAGCAGATTTTACGGAAAACGGCATTCAAATCATTACATGGCTATTGGTGATAACCCAGATGATGTGAATGGCAAAGAAATTGTAGTAATTCCGGATGTTTATATCGAAACCAATGATGAAGGTATACGCGAGGATGATTTCCTTGATTCCAATATTCCTGTTGACATCTCAGGAGCAGTTCAAATCAAGTGGTTTATTCTACTGGAATATATGAAACAGAATAAAAGAACAGCTTGAATTAGAAATTTGTTTAAAATTTGAAATTTTTGAACACTTTTTCGATAATGCGGTGATAAACTTAATTGTGGAGGAAAGCCAGATATACGCACTGGACCAAAACTGCCACATATTCCGTATTTATGAAAGACAACCTGAGAAAGTTTTCCACACATTACCACAGGAAACATTGTATTGGTGCTTAGACATAGACACGAGAAGTCCGTTGGTAGCTAACGCCATGTGCAGCAATCGTTTCTAGGAAATCAAACGTTTCATTCATCTTGTAAACCATTCCCAGATGGCTAAAGTTCGCTCGTACAAAGTAATTTATCCGTGATCCAGTGAATAAGTGTTCACCACTTGGATCCCGTGTGGTACTTGCTTTGCTGGAGGTGATGAAATCCCCAAGTGATCACAGCCTAATTTTTGGCAACTATTTCTTTTGACTATCTTACGCAAATGGGGGTTTCGTGCAACAAGAATGGTTCGTGACAACAGGACTAAAAAATGTCAACTAAAATCGTTGAAGACGGTAATGATGGCAAATCGGGGCTATTTCCATCACAAAAAGACAACGCTTTTGTTACCGTACCCACCAATTACGGCAATTTGGAACCGCTGGGAGAAGTGAAAAGATGGTCCACAACAGAAAACGAAAAAGTTAGTATACCACAGCCGAACCATTAGTTACATACAACAAGGGCATGGGTGGGGTCGACCTTCATAACTAACCGAATTAAATAAAGGGTACAAATTGGTGGTGGCCACATATGATAATTTCAATGGTGGTGAATGCTTGGTGATTCCATTGCATACAAACCAATGAGGACCGAAATCTGCTTTCATTTGTAAAGACCATAGTATGAACTCATTTGCGTTGAGGATCGTCAATAAAACCGCCAAATAAGTCACACGTAACTAAAACTGTAGTACAGAGTGAAGAGGACTGTTACCGCCGTCACTATAATTCTTACAAACTTCATATTTTATGTTAACCCTGTCAGCCTATGTACATTCTTATAATTCTTACTTATACTTCAATTCTTACTTAAACTCCATAAATTCTTGTTAACTTTAAACTCATGTATATTTCCAGAATTCTTACTTTGATAATTCTTATTAACTCTTTCAACTTCTGGTATTTTCATTATTTTTACTGCTACTCTGTAT
Source organism: Eristalis intricaria (assembly GCA_964034865.1). Lineage (NCBI taxonomy): Eukaryota > Metazoa > Arthropoda > Insecta > Diptera > Syrphidae > Eristalis > Eristalis intricaria. Next base: position 67,260,813 of record OZ035877.1, read on the forward strand.
ACTAATTCTGTCAACCCATGTACGCAGATGAACAAGCGAATATAAATACACGCATTTAGGTATTTGGGTGCAGTGGCGAAAAGACTATCATTGACGCAGGTCAACTAGAAGTTTTAAAGAGCTTCGCTTCGCTTCACTTTGCTTAACTTTGCTTTGCTTTTTTACTAGTTTATTTTATACAGTTTAAAATAAAAAGTACATTGAATTGCTCTTAAACCAAGTGGTATTTTTTATTTCTAACAAGGACATTCCCCCAAAAGAAAATAAAAATCAGCTGCGATGCAAATTGTGTCGCAGTAGAGTAAGATGGGTATGTGAAGAGTGCAAAATTACGCTTCGTGTCGAAAAATAACGTTTCAAAATATTTCACACATAGAAGAACGTATGTACATCTGGCCAGTGTACTCGTGTTTGTACATCACTTTAACCACCAAGTTTAAAAAAATGTTTTTTTTTTTTAATTTAGTATTTTTCGATAAATATAACTCATACTAAGCAGTATTTCAAAAATGTATCATTTAACTTTATTTTTAAGAGGTCTGGTCTTTAATGGGTTAATGCATGACCACACAATATGTGCTTTGACGCACTGTGTTGAAATGATAACTCAACTTATCAGCTGTTTTCTCCTCCAAATAGCAAATAATAAATATTCCGTCCATCCTGCGTACTCTGATTTCAAATGACTTTTGTCAGTCATGCCTTTAATCAGTTATTTATGTCAGTTGACAGTAAGAGAAGTGTGAGATGAACGCAGTTGTCTCCCAAAAATTAACGACATAGTGAGCCAAGTGTTGGGACCTTACCGCAATTGTGGTTTATCTAATCATATTTTTGAACCTGTTCCGTATTTTATAATGTCTCGAAGGATTAAATGTACCGATGAACATATTACGAATGCTCGGAAGCTACTTTACCGACAGTATGCTCCTTTACGACTCTGACGACGGGACGAATTTGTATAAAATTACGGGAAACGTAGCCCAAGAATCAGTATTAGGTCCGTTACTCGTAGTGATGATTGATGCTCAACTTTTACATCGCCTCGCATACGCATGCAAGAATCGTCGGCGGTCCGAAACAAGGGAAGACAAGTTTAGTGCTTGCAAGAGTTGTAGCCTCCATACAGCTGTAAGGGGCTCAAATATGGTCTGACAACAAGACGCAAATGAAACAATTCAAATCTGTGTATAGATTATGCGGACTACGAGTTAGCAGTGCGTTTCGAACGGTATCCCGCGTACCGGATAATACCAATATCCCTCGACAGGATATTGGTACTATCCTCTACGTTATCAATCGATATCCTAGCTTTAGAAGCTTGGTGAGTTTTTTGACAACCGCGTGCAAATCGGGCCAAGCGTAAATCAAGCGAGGGAATTCGAAAGAAACCGCTGTATAAAAACGGGACAACAACAATGGAACCAGTTCCAAAAAGGGAGATGGACGTGCCGACTAATCCCACAGCAGAACGTGAATAGCTCAATGATGAGCAGCTGCTTCTTCGAACCGAACCTTCAATGGTTTGTTCACGAGGCACGAATGTCCCCACCATCACGACTTCCGAGGCGTGTACGAGGTGGTTGTCTAAAAACTCTCCTGATGAGTTAGAGGCAATGGCGGAGGTTGAAGTTGCCCGCACGAACCCTTTAGTGGATCATGCGGCTACTCATAACAATGGTCAATCTTGGTAAAAATTCCATGAAGAGCTAACGTGTAGGAATTTGTGTGAAGTGTTTGGTGGAAAGCGACACCGATCTGCACACCAAAAAGAGCGCACAAGTGTGTTCCATACGGACCGCTTTATATGCGTCTGATCTGCAGGGCTATCCGAGCTGTAGCGCCCTTTCTGTTATTACATTATAAACCTGTCAAACGTCGTCATTCACAAACGCCCCATTACTTCAAAGAAAAATCACTCACCCGATATGTAAATCAGACTCAAATTGTACAGCGAATTGTAGTTCAAAGGTGACAGCCACACAGCCCTCCGCAGGCAGGAAATCGCCTGCAAACAAAAAGATTTGTTTATCGCATTGTTTACCACATTACATCTCTTGTCATTCCCGTCAAACCGATGTCACTACTCAAAATGAAGGCCCGAACCTATAGAATCCGTCGCGTGCGTTGCGTCATGTCAAAAAATTGACAACTCATAAGTCCTTATGAGAGGCAGAGAGATAGCAAATGCAGTCCACAAGTGAAATTCACCACGACGGATGGAATTGATCAACTTTCTGTGAGTTTGACAGATGTTTCCATGGAAATTCATTCGCGTGCTCCTTATGTGATGGTCTTACTATACTTTATATATGAAAGAATACTTTTTGTTTTTTTTTTTAAATTGCTTTTGAATAATTCCCAATAAATCAGGAACTTTAAAATTTCGGAACTCTTAGATTTATACAAGAATGGATTGCGCAGGCAGCGTACATCATTGGGCATCCCTTTGCCTGCTTTCACACTCGCTAAGATTCGTCGGCGATTCTTTCAAATTCCCTTTTGTGATCTCAAGCCACTTTCACACAGGAAGTCTTTTAGTCTCTACAATTGTGATCTCAATGCTGAATTTTCTGTTTCCTACCCCGTCTCACACATGCGTCATCTCTTTCTCACTCATGTACAGCATGCTTCCAATACCGAACATTGAGAACATAAGAATAAAGCAACTCAAAGAAAAAACAAAGAGAGATAAAAGAGCACACCAGACGCGAGCTACCCCTAGCACGTCTCACCTTCCTTGCCAACAAGATGGAAAAATCGCCGCCAAATTTTTCTGTTTGAAAGCGGCCTTTGCAATTCGGCGATTTTTTTGGATGCCAAATGCAACGTACGCAACGGATTCCATGGGGTTGGACCTTGACTCGCTGCGACCTAATTTCAGATGACGTATCTCACCACAATGAATTTTTTCTTCTTGAAGAAACACAAGCCAACATTGTTCCAGACCTCAGCGCTCTCCTGTTCCGATTCGTTGATTTGGTTGTATTTCCCCAGGGCACCCTCCACGTCGTTCCTTGACTGAAATCAAATACAAATCAAAACACTTCACACAGGCCTGACAGATGTGTCACAGAATGACGGCTGTCACACCTGCAAAATGGCGCCAAATGCCAAAAGTCCCCGCGATGAGTTCGCGTCGATATTTGTCACCTCCTGAAGTCGCTCGTATGCCCTCTCGGTCTCGTTGATCTTCAGATAGAGCACACCAATCTCTGTCAGGACTTCGGTGTTTTCGGGAGCGACCCTGTTGCGGTGTGTAAACGAACTTCAATTAAACGAAACTTCAATTCGGTGGCATTCTTACTGCAAGGAAGCCTCCAGGATCTCAATGGCCTTCGCGTAGTCCTTGTCCTTCCTGTAAATCTCCGCGAGGCGTTGAAAACTCTCAAGTTTCTTGCCCCACTGCACGGCTTTCAGAAAATACTCCTTCGCCTGGGCCTCGTCGTGTCCATCAGAGTCTGGACTACTTCCAGCCTTGCGGTAAAGCAACTCCCCAATGTAGTGGTAGATTTCATTGTCCGGCCGCGGCGAGATGGACTCTGCTTCTCGAAATACACCCATGGCCTGGCTGAAGCGTCCCATTTGAAATCTGGGAAATATCGAAACCGGTTGATTGAAATGCTTCGAGAGTAAGGGGAGCTCACGCACAATGTCTTCCCGATCTCCTTGTAGGTTTCGATGTTCTTGGAGTTCAGGTCAACCGCCTTCTGTAGGTTCCTCAGGGCTTCCAGATAGTTCTCCTCCTCTCTTGCTATTAGTCCCTGAAACGAGATCGAGAATGTCGGTGGGGATTTAATTTAAGCAAGTAAAGTGAAATTATGTCTCTCTATCTATGAAAAAGGAGTCTGATGGCTTACAAGACTGATTTATGCTTTTTTCTTAAATCCCTAAAGAAGTGACAAGAATTTGCCACAAATCAGACAACATGCAATTTTTTTGTGCTCCGTTTGGTTGGTCTTGAAACCCTAGAAGTTTCTCAAAGTGACACAATCGCCTCCATTAAGGCTCAACTTGTTCAACTTAGGGGAATCACTAAGGAATTCATTCTCAATTGGGAAGGAAACACATTGCATCTGTGAGCAGCCTGTCATTCTTTGAATTGGATGTGACCGTAACACTGATCGGTGGTAAAGTGCACGGTTCACTGGCGAGTGCCATTAAGGGTTAGGGACAGACCTCAAAAGTAGAAAAGCAGCAAAAGAAGCAGAAAGAGACTGGTCGAGCAAAGAAGAGGATCCAGTACAACAGACGATTCGTTAACTTCGTCAATCCATGTATGTCGTCGTCGTCGCGGTCCAAATGATGATAACTCTGGTTAAATATTTATTTCTATAATTATATTCTATTATATTCTATAAAATAAAATAATCTTTTTTAAATACACAAAAAAAAGAACTCAACTATTGGCGGAGTGGCTTCCTTAATCAGTGATGCTCACTAAAAATAAGGTTTTTATCTTGTAGGCCTACAAGGAGTTGGATATCTCCAGACGCTCTCTGTCTTTTGTGAAAAACTGTAAAAGAGGTTTCAAGCACGGGACTGAATTGCGTGATTTTATGTAAATTTGTTGTTTTTTTGCACAGGTCCGGGGATGCATCTATTACTAAAATGCATAGATATTCCATTTGACATTTGGCGACAAGTTTGAGAAGCAAAATAATTCTCGATAATGAAATCAATACGTAATTCCATCATGTCCACACTCAGTTCTTTGAAGGTGCTCTTTGCTCTTTGAGAATAGCCCATGTTCGTTTTGAATTAGCGTGTTCTGTTTTATTACTTTGCGACCTTCTTCATTATTGTGTTTTTAGTGTGAGCACAATGAGCGTGCAACCGAAGAGGCATACAAACAGGCGCTGCAACGAAAAGAGGAGGACCGGGTAGAAAACTGGAGTAGAAGAGGTTTCTAGAAGAAAAGGTTTCTCGCAGCCTCGCAGCTCAAGAATAGACTCAATGGACAGACTGAAAATACGGGCCTTTTATATACAAAAAAGCCAAATGCCTTGCCGCTGTCTTGAGGAAAGGCACACATACACAAATTTTCCACCTAAGAGGGTCTTCGAATCCAAGCCTGCTGGTTAGAGAAGGAGAGTAGGCCCGAAACAGAGATATAAGTTATCGCCAATTCAAGAATGCCAGCTATAGCTCAGACTCTGAACCTCTAAGGGTCATTGGCTTGATTATTAATGTAATTAAATAATAAGGAAAGCATGTCTACCTTTGAATACTTTAGGTACATGCAAACAAATGAGGTATTACCGAGATGCCCCACTCCTACCTCTCATGCCCCTTAAAAGTTTTGACAACTGTTTTTTATAACGTGTTCATAAACCAAATTGACCAATAAAAAATACATGAATATCTGTCAAAAAGGCACTCAAATTCGTCGATGGATCGATCTCTGTAATACTTCATTTCTGTACATGAAGTTTGAAATGACAATACACAATAATTAGCTTCTTCTATTTCACAAATGTCAATTGACACTATCATTTTGGAATGGAAGTTTCAAGAAGCACGCAAACCTTATTCGCATGAGAGTGTGCATTCTTGCTAGAAATCAGAGATAGCAAAGTTCCACCTCTCTTGCACCTTAAAATTACGTAAAATTAAATAATGGAAAAAATCCGAGGATGGATATCAGAGAACACCATTTACATGGTCGACTGATGTATTCACACGAGCGTGAATAACTGACGGAATAACCGTCAAAATTTGTTCCAGTGAACAAGCAGTCAGCTGTGCAAACGCCATTTGACGCGTGACGGTCGCACCAGTTAAGAATTGGTTTTGATGTATAATCTGTCAGAATTAATATCTAATTTTACAATAAGCTTGTCAAAAAATGCAAGAACCAGCTTATAACGTGTCAGATATCGCTCGGGCTCTCGGGCATTCGGATATAATGCCTGAAACACAATATTGCGTTTGCGCTGGCGTTTGCTTTGAACACACACAATTCAATGGCCAAGCACAAAATACAGTCGACCTGCGTCAGTGAATGATGAGAGAGAGATTGAGAGGATCGTAATAAAACGTAAAACGTAGTCCATCGAACGTCATTATTCAACATGTTGGATATTTTTTGACACAGTCGTGCGCTGTGAGAGAAATTTTTCTCCCAGGTTGAGAGTTTTCTTCCAAATTGAGAGTATTTTGAATTAACTGTCATTTAAGAAACGAAAACAGCTGATTAAAAATAATTTAACGACAAAAGTCATTTGAAATGAGTGTATGCAGAAAGGCGGCAATATTTTTCATCTCGCAGATGAGAGAGAGAACAGCTGATAAATTGAATATTTATTTCAACGCAGTGCGTCATCGTAACATAAAGTCGGCTGGCGCAGCGCACTATTGTGTTTCAGGCATAAAATACACGTGTTCTTATGGGAGGTGACACATAGACCAACTTACGTGACGGATGTAGTTACTCAACTTTTAACTTTTCTCTCTCCTTCAGCGTTGACAATCCTCACATTGTGAAATTTCAAGAGAATTCGAATTTTATGTTAAAGTTTGGGAGTTGGTTCTCGTTGAAGCAACGTTCAAAATAGATTAAAATATAAGTGAATGTTTATAATTGAATATTTATATTAAAATACATATTTTAATTATGCATAAATAAGCAAAACACTATAGTGGGATAAGTCTCCTGACAAGATCTTCTCTGCCGTTTTGTGTACTCGCCTGAAACCGTTTATAAATAACCTGATAGGTCCTTATCAGTGTGGCTTCAGGCCAGGGAAGTCCACCATCGACTAGATATTCACACTACGGCAGATCCAGGAAAAGACACAAGAAATACAGATCGACATCCACGACCTTTTCGTCGATTTCAAGGCCGCATATGAGAGCGTGCATAATGACGAGCTATATAACGCCATGTCTAGTTTTGACATTCCTGCCAAACTCGTCAGGTTGTGCAGGATGACGATGGAGAATTCTCGCTGCTCCATCAAGGTCGGTAACGAAGTCACCGAGACCTTCAATGTCAAAAAAGGTTTTAGACAAGGCGACGCGCTGTCATGTGACTACTTTAACATCATCCTGGAAAAGATCGTGCAAGACTCACACGCCAACACTAGAGGCATGATCTTCCAGAGGTGCGTACAACTGTTAGCATACGCGGATGACATTGACGTGATTGGTCGAACATAGAGAGCTATCAATGAAGCGTTTGCTGGCATTGAGGCGGAGGCGGCTAAAATGGGTCTAGTGGTGAATGGGGGCAAAACGAAGTATATGCTGTCGTCAAGAAAGTACACACATCATCGATGTCTTGGGCAGAGCGTCACAATGGGCAGCTATAACTTCCAGGTAGTCAAGGAATTCGTCTACCTCGGATCCGCAATAAATAGTACGAACAACATCAATCGAACGCAGAGTAAATCTTGCCAATCGCTGTTTCTATGTGCTCAAGAGGCAATTGAGTAGTAGAGCCATCTCTCGAAGGAGCAAGCTGACTTTATACAAGACCTTGATCATCCCAGTCCTGCTGTACGGCGCGGAGGCATGGAGAATCTCAAAAGCGGATTGGGAAGTCCTTGGTCTTCGAGAGAAAATCTCTGCGTGCGATCTTTGGTCCTGTTTGCGTTGACGGTTTCTGGAGGAGAAGATTCAACCACGAACTGTACGGGCTGTACAGCGACATGAGTCTAGTCAGGCGTCTTCGGATCCAACGCCTAAGATGGCTAGGCCATGTTGAGCGTATGGACAACTCAGCTCCGGCTCGAAGAGTTTTCGACTCCGAACCCGTGGGACAACGCAACAGAGGACGCCCGCGTTTAAGGTGGCGCACCCAGGTGGAGAAGGACCTCTACCAACTTGGCGTGCGACACTGGAGACAGCTAGCCAGAGACCGTGCTAACTGGAGAGGCTTGTTGGTTGAGGCCCAGGTCCACCCCGGACTGTAGCGCCAAATGAAGAAGAAATAAGCAAAACAACTTGAATTTTCAATTCAAACTTGAAACTGTCAAATAAAATCAGCTGTGCGTAAGTATTCGTTGTGTCATCCCCTTTCGTGTGTATTTATGCTCTGACGCTACGCAAGTAAAGTATTTTATGTGCCGGAGTCTCTATTCACGAAATAACGTAAATGCCGTCCTCTGATTGGTCAATTTGGTTTAAGAACACGTTATAAGAAACAGCTGTAAAACTTTTTAAGGGGCAAGAGAGGCAGAAGTCGGGCATCTCTGTAATACTTCATTTTTGCTAAAAAGTCTACCGCTAAACAAGTCTGCCCTTCTGTTCTAACAAGCGTTCACATGAATGATTTGGCCCATAAACCACGGTTTTCAAACTAATTGCCGCAACAATTTGTTAAGTGTGAACGTCGTTAATGATTTGCCTTTTGTCGTTTCCGTATCTACAAGGACGTTTCTTCTTCGTACGCTACTTAGAATCGGATTTTTTATTTTGTTACATAATTTTGAATGTCTGTTTCGTCGGAATAATGTTTCTGGAAGGATGACAATATCTCCTTGAATTAAGGGTCTTTCTTCAGCCATACAATAATATTCTCACTCACGAACTGCAATGAACTCCAATTGCATACCTTCTGAAGAAACCAGTCTCGTCGCCCGTTACTATTTCAGACAACTTCTTTTTTTAACGCACTTTTACAAGTGACTGTGATGTGATGTGATGTGACTAACCAAAGCGAGCCTTCTGACCCCTTCCTTGCCGTTAAAAATATTCCACACAAAGAACCTATATGGAGGCATGATCTAGTTAAGTTCGTGAATTCTAAATAGAAATCTTAGCCGGTGTCTTATAGGAAACAAAAACATATGTTGGGAAAACTAATTTTTTTCCCCCATCACTTCGTTGAACTGACGTCAACAAGCTTTAACAATGCTGGTCTTTCATCAAGTCACATTGATGTCGATGACTTTTTCAGTTGAAATAAATTTATTAACCAATCCATACCATCTCGCCCCAGACTTACCTTCACAAAGTATAAGTACTCCGGATTTAAATGCTCTGGCAGCTCCCTCTCGATGATGTCCTTGCATGTTGTGAAATCCCTGCGAGCATAGTAGATGTGCAGAAGCCAGTCAATATTTCCGGCCGTGGACATGGTTGACCGGGGTGCTGTAAATGATGACCTGTCAAATTGTTTCTAATGTGTTCCGCAAGAAGCTTAACTTGAGTCGGACTTACACTTTTTAACCACTTCCAGTGACGGTAGCGACGTATTTTTGCCATTGCACACAATTTCCGATGCCATTTTTCGAAATGAAAATCAGAGTGGGACTGCATTGTTGCCTGGGAAACGGATGGCGGCCCCAACAAAGTTTCAGTGCTTCCACAAGGTAAAGGTGTGTTCAGAGTTTAAGGGCGGCTTAAGGAAGTTGAAGGGTATACATTTTATAGTTATAATTTTTTTTAAATTTCATTTATTGTTTATTATCGCTGTACATTAACAGCCCTATTAACAAAAATTCGCTATCCGCTCTTTAAAATATGTTTTAGCTAGCACACGGATAGTGAACTTATTCGTTTGATAACTTTTGTTATTAATAAACATATTTTATCTCCTAGCTGGCGTGCACTTAGCCAACACTTCACCATCGTGTACTATACATACATCTATCATATTCCACCAGCTGACACTGACGTGCGCGAAATTTGTTTATGTTACTTATTGAAATCTGTGCATATCGTCGAAATGGAAGGACCACCGCAAAAGAAGTAAAACGGACAGAAAATTGGAGCGCGGCTGATAAGGTACTAGAATTGTGAATTTGTGCAGATAATGATCTGTGTAACTTTTTATCATTCTTTCATAATTAGACACTATTCATACCTTTTTTAATTTTATAGGATGACGAAATGAAGATGGAACTATTCAAGCTGAAAAAGGCGCACATGCAGGAAGAGCATCGTCACTTGAATGAAGAGCACGATCAGCGCATGGAGAATCTTTTTCTTGAAAAAGAATGTCATCTCAAGAAAATGCGGATACTAGACATGGAGTTAGAAGCATTGTCAAATAATTGACTTTTAAATAAAAATTTCTTTATTTCTATGTATTGTTATTGTTATTTTTTATGTATTTGGGAAGTGTGTTACTATAAACGTTCCCCTCGTATTAAGGTGTGTGGGGTATTCTTGCTGGGGGCTTTATGGATCATTTGCAAAAAGACTACACAGAGAATATATTATAATGGGTTGCTGTTGAAAGAACCCGAAAGAAGGCTTACCCAATTCTTGATTGTAATCGATGGCTAAATTATGTAGCACCGCTAATGCCACGATGGTGGTTTTCACATTTTCTAGGGACCCTCTGATTCCCGTGAGTAAAATGCGAAATCGGGATTTCCAAATGCCAAACATTCTCTCAATAGAATTTCGAATTGAAATATGTTCAGCGTTATAATTCGCTTAGCCCGACGAAGATGGAATTAGGACAGGTGTGTAAAGGTGATTTGTGCATTTATAGCTACCGTCACCTAGAAGATGTCCTGGAAATACACCTGCTTCTGTGCGTTCTTTTATTCTACTTTCATTGAATATCCTAGAATCATGAGTGCTTCCACGCCAGTGCGCAACAATATCAATTATTTTAAGACGGTCATCGCAAACGACTTGTGTACTAATGGAGTAGTATCCTTTTCTATTAACATAAAAGTTGCCTGTTTCTCCTCCTTGTCTTTTTATTCGTATCTGGGTACAATCAATTGCACTAATAACGTGGGGAAATCCGCGTATTCGCTTAGAACCTTCCAGCACAGCTTTACGCCGATGTAGTTTCCATTCTTTTAGAAGTACGGGACTTAAGATATAACATTTTTTTAAGTTAACCTGATAGTGACATAAATACATTTTAATTTACCATTTTTTAGTTATTGAACTTATAAATGTGGAGCTTAATTCTAGAATATTTAAATTAAATTTCCCTGCAACCAAATTAAAATTAAATTTTGGGAATTATTTCAGTTCATGTTGAGCAGATAAGAGAAACATGCTGAACAAAATTGTCTGTACTCGGTCTTGGACCGTAACTGTGAAGGTAGATGATTCGACAGGTGTACAGCATGAATGAAGAAATGCCTGCGCGATGTTAGACATGTATAAACAATAAGTTCCAGTGTGATATTAAGACTCGCTCGACAAAAAGAAATTTTTTTTGTAAAGATAATAAGATTGCTTACTGTGAATGATTTTGAAGAGTAGGATGCACGTTCCAAATGACTCCAATTCACATCAAAGGTTTCAATGTAGACTAAAATAACATAGCGAGCCCTCTGAATGAATTTGGTTCAAAAGTTAAGTCGCTGCTTTTCAAACAATAACTGTTTATTAACCGAAAATATCACAATCAAAATTATGTAATTTGTGAAATTTCTTAAGCAACAAAAAACTCTGACCAAGACGTTAAGTAAGAAATTTTCTTTAATGCTTAGTAAGCTAACTAAGACTTAATATAACAATAATAATGTAAAATAATAAAATATTATTTTCAAAAGAAAAAGTAAGAAAAATGTTGTTTTTGTCAGAATTCGTTAGGGTCTCGTTACTGGGACGAAAAAATGGCAATAAAAAATAGTGGTACAGTAACTAACGGGGGTTAGTTGGGTTTGCTAAATTTGAATTTTATTATTTTAAAAATTCAAAAAAAAAAACTGTTATGCATTCTCCAAAATGTGAATGTTGAAGAAACTATAGCTCCAGACAACCTTATATGGTTAAACTAAACTGTAATAGCTCCGTTCACATGGGAACAAGTTCCACTCCTGAATCGTTTGCTTGTCAGATTACAAGTCTTCGACTTTTCAAGAATGGTATCTTGATTCTGTGTAATCCGATTCAGCGTCGACCTGCAGCATCCATATTTGGCACACAATACACTTTTGTTGTTTTCCTTAGCTTCAGCAATTATTCGCAACCTTCGCTTTAAAGAAAGTGAGGTTTTTTTGTTTGTTCATTGTTGCCTGTAAAATATCGAAATTGACACCACGAAATGGATTCAAGCATAATTATTTATCTAATAAATGCAATGTGTGTGGGTCGCCGTGGCGTAGTGTGTTAGTGCGTCGACTCCTACACAGAGGGTGCCAGGTTCTATACCCGAATTTACCACCTATTATAATTCACGGCTCCACCTCTTTCGAGTCACTGACAATGCTCAAAGAGTATTCCTGTCTAGAAAGAGCTTCTCAACTTCGCCGTTCGGAGTCGGCATTAAACTGTAGGTCCCTTCCACTCGTGAAAGAAAAATAGCACGCACAACACGAGTGGTTGCTGAGAAGCTAGGCCCAGGTCCACCTCGTACTGTCGCGCCACCCATATTATTATTATTATTATTAATAAATGCAATGTATGACATGTGTACATTCCTTATCCAAACATGTTATTATCCAGGTCAATCCGCAGCAATAGAAAAACTTTTCGATTCAAATTTGACAATTGACAAGCAACTCTCATGGATTTTTTTAAGCCGTAAGCACATGTCAATTTGGCAATTTTCATCTCTGCTTGATTTTATTTAAGCTGAAAACACATAAATTTATTTTTTATTGCGTGCATTCAATTATCCAGGATATTTTATATGCAGTTTTATGAAAACTTATCTTCATTCAATGCACTTAAACGGTAGCACAGTAAGAGGGTACGCATTTAAACGGAAAAAGTTATGTACATTTCTTATGGAATTTTGTATTTGCTTAGTTTTTCGATTAGTTAAACGGGGAAACCAATTAAGCGAGCGCCAATTATCTGGGGATTACTGTATTACTAAAAAAATAAAGTTCCCTTTACGAGACCACCCAATTTTCAACCAAAACTTAAAATACCTTATTTTTTTAACGACTATGTGAAGTCGGTGTTCCGGTTTAGCCATTTTAGCTCCGTGGAACGTAATTTTTCTTCTACTAATGTCATGATTCGATATTACGGCTGTAGATTAAATGTCACAAAACAACGACTCCTTAAACGACAAAATCAGGGGTTCAGGATTAACTTACGTTTACACTTTAAATTTACCTATATTTCTAGGAAAAACTATTTAGGTAAGAACAAATCAAGCGTTTGGTGGAGCTGATGCAGCAAAATGCATTGATGCACATGCACCTAATCTTCTATACAAGAAATTTATAAAATTGAGCTTCTTAAGTTCTACCTTACCTTGCTTATAGCGACATCATCATCGCTCGCATTTTCATTTTGACCCACCCCAATATGTATTTGTCGGGTTATTAATCTCAGATTCCGCAGTGAATCGAGTCGGATTAGCAAAATTATGGCGTCGAATGAGGCAAGACAAAAGAATACAGTCTTCAAGAAATAACAAACAGAGTGTCACAATGGGCAGGTATAGGTTTGAGGTAGTTAAGGAGTTCGCCTAAATCGGAAGCAGTACGAACCTAGACCAAGTGCCGAAAAACTCCTGCAAGTCGCTGTTTTTTTATTGTCTTCAGTCTCAGACAATAGAGCCGTTTCTCGAAGCACCATGTCAACCTTACGACGCAGAACCATGGGCAATCTCAAATCTGAAGAATTACTTGGTCTTTTCGAGAGAAAAATGTCTATGTCTGAACTTTGGTTCTGTTTACGGATAGAACGGGTTTTGAACCCGTCCTCCCAGGACTGTAGCGCCAAATAAAGAAAATGCACCAGAATGTCATGGATATGTGCATGCTTTATTTTGAATTATTGTCTAATTAATAAATTAACGAAATTATCAACAATTACAAATTTATTTCTATATAGTCTTTAGAAAACAACCTGTTGGCAAAAAACATAATCGGATTGAAAACATTCAATTTGCAACTTGACAAGCAGTTCTTGCTGTGGAATGTATTCCACACATTAATGAAGGGAAAGTTGAATCATTTAAGTTTCGTAATGAAGAAACTTAAACAACTGCAAAATGACATCATCATCTTCTGACCCGCATGATCCACTAAAGAGGTCGCGGGGTTAAACCACTCACGAGATATCTCCAGGCAACTTGATCCTCCGCCATCGACTCTAACTCCTCAGGGGTTATGCCCAAGCGTAACCAGGCGAGCTTATGGGCTTATGACAAGAGTCTCAAACCTCGACTCGAGTCGAATAAATAAAACGACAAGCGTAATAGGGGTAATTATTGCTTTTATGCAATATCGGATAAGTATATTAATTCTTGCTTTTGAACTGTAAAAGTCTGTTTGGATATGTAGTCATAGCTAAGTTAATCCCATTTTTTACATACCGTTCTCGATTTATCATTTGAGATTCAAGATCAAATTTTATATTCATAAAAACCCGTAAACGGAAACGCAAACAATTGATGTTTACACATGAAATGATGTATCACACCGAATACAAAGCTACAACATTTTTTGGATACTTACGTTATAATTATGTTTTATTTTATACGTTTTTGACATGTAAGTACATCTGTATACATATATTTATAATTAACATTTCAAATAAAAATATTTTGTTCAGCGAAGCCCTTTTCATTCCTTCCCTTGGTTGCTCATTGAAAGCCAATACATCTACCAGCAAGAAAAGAATGGACGCAAACAGAAAATATAACAGATGTGGTATAAATAAAGCTTTTAAAGACACTCAGCTTCATACAAATATAATACTCCAAGACCCGCACGTCAAAATAGGTTTAACAAACGAAAGTTCCAAAGATCCAAAAAATGGCCCTTGACTATTCTCATAAAAGAAAACGAGACCGAAATAGTAAAATGGATTTGAAATGTACGGAAACATGAGGTTTGTGTTGCTGTTAAAAAATATCTAGTTATTTAGTTACTAGCAGAAATGAAGTATTACAGAGATAGCAGACTTCACAGCTGATTGGCCCTAGTCCATCGACGAATTTAAGTGCCTTTTTGACGGATATTCATGAATTTTTGACGGTATATATTCACGAAATAACGTAAATGCCGTCCTCTTATTGGTCAATTTGGTTTAAGAAAACGTTATAAAACACAGTTGTCAAAAATCTTAAGGGGCAAAAGAGGTAGAAGTCGGGCATCTCTCTAATACTTCATTTCTGGTTACTAGAGTTCTTGAGTCTTTAGTTAAGAAAAATATATAAATACTGTTCCTTTTTATATTTTAACTTGTTTCGCTAAATTTATATAATGAATTTGTTCTTGTCTTTCAGTTTTTATTTTTTTGTAAGTTATCATGATAAAATTAATGTTTTTTTGTTTGGTTTTGTTAATTTTTGAGATGAATTTATGTAATGACATATTTCCTTTTCTTAACTTTTAAATAAATTAACAGTAAAATAACGATGATTTTATTTGTATGCTATGATTTATGTGGGGGCCTTGCAAGTTGCAAGTTAATATTGCGGATAAGATTGATAAAAATGAATACAAGTCTTTTGTTTGAAGTTTTGTTTTTTCACTGAGAAAAGTAAAAACTGAACTGATTTAAACAATCTTACAAAGAGTAGAACTTCATACATACCGGTTTCTTGGCATCTCGTCCTTGAAACGCTATCAATTAGAAAGCAACCTTCCGATACGAACAAAAAATCCCTTCTATCTCCTTTGTTAACCCTTAGGTGCCTCCATCTTCAGTGTCCGGTCTTGGTCTTTCTATTGAGGAACTTATTAGCCATCTACATTTTGGGCCAGCAGATGTTTCTTAGTACTGTTTTGGAATTAACTGCTCACCGGATTAGACGTGATTAAAAACAGCTATTAATTGACCCCTTTTAATCAATCGCCTGCTTAGGCGCCGGACAATGATAAAATAAATCATTGTTTATCACGTTAGCAGATAGCAGATAACATTGTCAACATCTTCGATGTATGCCAGCAATTGCACGGCCTTTTAAAGTACCGTACAATTCACAAATATTTTCAAACAACATTAGAAAAAATCCCAAATAATTCAAAATTTGGTAGCACTTCGCAACCTGACATAATCATATGCACAAACCAAAACCCATTCGCAGATTCCACAAGAAATCCCTCAACATCATGGGAATTTCCCGCACTTAAAATTACCCATCTCGCTCTCACCCATTCTGAAACGTCAAGTCAGTATCACTCAAAAATAGAAGAAATATTGTTGACAACCAAAACTGGAGTCTGTGGGGTTTTCTTTTTTTTGTGAATGGTTTTGTCGTTATTCGCTGTTCTCTCGGGTGGAGTACGTATATTTTTTCTGATTTTATTAAAATTTATTGCTTTGTTATGTCAATGAACACATTTACGTACCATAAACGCATTTGTGCAGTATTTGTGGAGGTGAACAAACTTTCAGTTCAGTGAACAGTGTATTCTCAGTTTTCCATTTGTTTGCTTGCTTGTAGTTCCTAGTGAAAATATCGAACGATTCGCAAGCAAGAAAAAAAAAGTATCAAACATATTTTGCGCAGCAACCAGGTAGAGGTGATCATCAGATGTTATCAAAATCATCTTCATTTGAAAGATACACTTGATGGACAAGAAAAAGAAGAAATCTTTGGAAAAAAAAGGGGCGTACAACGGAGGTTTTTCTTGTGAAGATTGTGACCCCGTTTTGTTCGTTTTTCTTTGAGTCTAGTGAAATCAAATCAATGTTTGAACACTGCGGCAGATTTTAATGTTATTCAGCACATAAATTCACTGACCCAATTCGAACGATTTTTATCGTCGACTTTACAGTTTAATCCCGAAATTCTTTGGCGTCTCTTCATTCATCCGTGACGAAGTAGTGTGGACGTGAGACACATTGAAAGGCAATTGTTGCACGCATTTGAGAACCCATACTCGTTCGTCAAAAAACTTGATAACTTGTCTATGTACACAAACTCCCACAAGACGGTTACACGGTCCTAACGAGAGGAAAACACAGATCTATGACAATGGGTGAATCATTTGCTGTTGTTAAGCCTGGTAACTGCCTGAAGATGGGAATTTGTGTAATTTATTGATTTTGCCCCCGTCACTGTTGCTGCTGCTGCTGCTATGGATAGTCATTTGAAACATAACACCGAGATGACAGTTCATACACAGAGGTCAATTGATAAAAACGAAGTCATTGCCTATGCGACCTGGTTATCTATTTGCTCTTTTCCGTTCTTTTGTCTGTTTGTTTCCCTCGCAGAACGTTGGCTTTGTATGTGTTGTATCTGTGCAATTGATAGCCTCCTGTGCGTTCGTACTTTTTTTTGTACGTCTATTCTGCACCATTATCGCAAGTGTTTGACTGTAGATAGACGCTCTAATTGGTATTGCTTGGCTTTACTTTGCATATTTGCATTTCAGAAGCTTTATTATGTGAATTACCTTTGAATTGTGTCGGAAGAAATTAATGAAACCCGAGAGGAGTTTACCGATTACAGTGTTTGAGAACGGGGTAAGTGGTGTCAAGTGAATTTTGAGTTCAAGTCGTTGCGCTGCCTTCTGGTTGTAGCCGCGGCCGGCTGCTGTGTGAATGAACTTCTTCCGTAGTATTCCCCGATTATGCTGCTGAAAGTAATTCAATTATTGTTTGTTGAGTCTGTTCTCGTTGCTCGTGCCCGTGCCTTTGTTTATCGTTTGTTCCTCGCTTTTATGAAGTGATTAGGCGCGATTCTGCATGTGAGTAGTTGTGATTTTAAATTGTTTTGATAAATACTTCTATTTGCACTCGTGACGATAAATTTAACGTGTTGCTGCAATGCGAAATTTTTATTGTTCTTTCGATTATCTCGACTTTTCCCGGCTGTGGCAAGTAGAGGCAAAACTAATTCACAGCACAGACCTTTTTGCTTGACGATAAGGGGATACTAGTTGAAATTGTGGATTGAAGTTGGCTTCTCTAGTATCAATGCTGCAGATTCTGAATTCGCAAGACATGCTAACTTCACCGTAGGGGCAGATAAAAGAACAATAAAAATTCATTCTAACCAAACTCTCATTAGTGTTTCATCCGTTCAACAATTGCCGAACTTCCTTTCAGAGAACGTTTGAAGAACCTGGGCTTTGACATCGCTGTGTAGCTCGAGCAGCTTGCTCATGTCGTCCTTAGAATACTGATCCCATCTCAAAACATGGCAACATACACTTTTATCTTCACTTTAAATGAAAATACGTTTGATTGTGATAAGTCGTCATGCGAAATGATGATTAGATGTCCATCTTATCGACCGACCCAGTGTGGCGACTGGCTTCTGCCTGTACTGTCGATGATTCGTTTCAAGTGACCTTTACTCGAAGAATACACGAGGTATTCTTTATTTGCTATAAACTTTATGTGTTGCTTGTACATTAAAACTTTCCCAGACTTCAGTGACGCATCGCATTGCTATCGCTATGCACGTGAAGACTAATAATAGTTTTAATCAAGACATCATATCAATGATAAGCGAAATGAATCGGTCATCAACGTTCAAGAGTATCTGTGAAGAAATCTGGAAGTTTTCGTTTCATAGAAAAGCAATTGAAAGACTCTTTTGGAGATTATTATAAAAAGAATGCGTAGGTTAGGGTGTTCCAAGACAAATTGTAGACAAACGAAGGCTCATGGTTGCCATCGTAATCAAATTTTGTAGAGCGACAGACTGTGGACAAAAGGAGCATTAAGTCTCAAGGTCGGAATCCCGGAAACGGGCACTTGGGAGAGTACGCCAAGAATCATCGTGAACGAATTATGAGAGCAGCATCCACATCATCATCTCCTCTGCTCCTGCTAAGCTTAAAAATCCCGCAGAAATTCGTGTACTCTAAATGCTAGAACCTTTGTGTGTGCGGTCCTTCGAGAACCCCTTAGCACTTAGTGCCGTTTTGAAACGCAGCTCTGTAAGTCGAATGTTGATGTATTTTTTAGAACCATCGAGCGGAGTTCAGGAAAAAAAATCAATTCTTTGATGTTTAATCTGGATATCTCTCCGAGAGATTCAATAAAGGGCTTGCTTAGAGTTTGTTGCCTTGCCATGTCCAGCCCTGGACAGGAGCAAAGGAAGTAACCGCTAAAGTCTTAGCAATATCTATGGGAGTCCTATTTAGAAGTGCGGCAGTTTGTTGTTGATTTGTTGTACTCTGGCCATGCCTTCTTAAACATTGCACAGCTAGTTAACCGAGACCATCTGAGGCGTTGCCCATGCAGATAGCGTAGGACCAGGGCCACCTTGCATTACTCCCATACAAGGGCGCAAATATAGAAGCTCGCACAAGGCGCATTAAACCTTATTAATGTATTGATCTGAGTTTAGAAATGTTCAAGGAATATGATGTAATTCGTGCATTTTCTAGCCCAAGTGGAATGTGTACTTACATCGCGGTAGAGAGAGAGAGAGAGAGAGAGTTATCAATTACAGTGGACTTTCCTAAGTCGAATTTCTCTCTACTGATTTTTTCCCTCGATTTTCCATACAAAATATCCTCTCTAAGTCAAGCTCCTTCTAACTCGAACAAATCATGGTATCCAGTGAAAATGTAACTTAGGGGGGTCCACTGTACGTGTGCATGCCCTGGAGTCCCTATTATGGTACTTTTAAACGTTTTCCTGACTGCATCAAGCTTATTGCGGCATTGACATGGCATAGATTCATTTTTAAGCTATGAAGGTAGATGAAAGCGCCGTGATGGCAGAATGACTGTCAAGGAATATAGTTAATCTTTGAATTGGAGTTTTGTTTGGATGCGATTTAAGTTGCCTACCCGATGGCGAGAATTTCCACTTGGAAATTACTGACGGATCTTGGAAGCCTATGGGCTGTAGAGATGCTGCTGAAACTGCAGGGCCCTGTTAGAATACGAAGTTTGCATTTTGAAACATGCCTCAAACCTCTTTCGCTTATATCGACACAAAAGTTTCTTGACCTGGTTCATGCCATCAAAGTTGTTCCAGGTTTCTGTTCTTCTACCTATTTCCCTGAATTCTTGTCTAAGGAAATGGTTCTGGGCCTATAAGAGATTCCGATGCTCCTTTCCTAGCTAGGGAATAATCCATTCCATTGCCTTCTATCCATTTAGGCCAGGTATCGAGCAGAATTTTACTTTGTCTCTCCTGCGCACAAGCTTGGTTTTGATGATATAGGAGTCCAGTGACAAGATACAACACGACTAACAACTGTGTTTGCCTGCCCCAGTTCCGTCATCAGTTATTGATCTCGTCACTTCGCCAAGAAGTACGTGCCCCTGCCTCTACTTAATATAGGGAATCTAGAAGGGAATGACTTGACAAAATCCTCAATTAAAGGTGTAAACTACTGTACCTAGGTACGAAAGGCATTGCGTTACCATATCTTCGAACGGTGACCTCCGGAGATCTAACGCAGTCTGATTTCAACACAAGTCCCCTTCAAAGTATACAGGGAGTGCAGTGCGATCTCTTCTTCCCCCTTATTCGTGGGAATCGAAATCGATCTATTTAAAGCAAACAAGGAGCTCTGGTGGAATTAACTCAGACAGGCACCAGTGACATCCATAAAATCGACTCCAATCATGAAAACTCCTCAAGGGAAGAGAGTGAGGATAGCCTTCTTCAATCTCCAACTTGTCCGCCTTCAGGTGTAACTGGTAGCGAAGCAGTAGATATCTGGCTTGCTGATTCAAGCATCGTGCATGATGACTCCTGCGTCAGCTCATCCAAATACCCCATGTCGACTGTCAACTGCCTGCGCTGTAGAATTCGAGAGCTCAGACACGAACAGAAGTTAAGGCTGCATAAAGCGACTGTTTAGAGGAGACATCCAAGCGAATGGATGAGCGGATTAATCCTAAAAAAAAATTGTGGCGAAGCCCAAAAACAATCCTGCGGATGTACTCAAGGATTGTAGGCTAGGGACTTGCATGCATAGATGTCACAGGAGCAATTTTCAATAATCTAACGGCGGCCTTTGAGGTTCTACTGAATCTTCCAATAAACCTCTTTATGCAGAAGACTCCCACATTTGCCCGCCAAGCTCCGACAAATCATAAGAGCACCCGTCGCTTTCCTGGTTACCTCCTTACCCTATCTTTTCCAGATCAGCTTGCTGTCCGAGATTACTCGAATATATTTATCTTGGCTCACTGGAGTCAGTTATGTGCCCCAGAGACTTATCTGTATTTATGACCATGGTCAAAGCATACAAAATGTCGATGAAAACTTGCCAAGTTCCAGCCAACCATTGTTCCCCCAACTTCTCAAAAACTGTTCACAGTTTCAAAGTGAAATGAAAAATTGTAGACAAACATAAATATGTCACTGGATGATTGTCATATCAATAAAATAATTGACTCCAGTTGAGACGCCATAAATCTATTTCACCCTCCATCAACCACTTATCACCTTGTCATAAATCAATTTACTTCTGATGCCCCTGCAGCCGTTTACTGACAACACAAATAGCTTGTTATTATCTGATTCCCATAAGCTTACAGCCGATAGAGGGAAATGTTCCATTAGCATGTGATCAGACGTCTGATCATCGTATTTGCCCTGATTTTTGCATAAACACACATTCGGGAGCGGAGAGTAAACAACAGTCACTCTTCCCACGTGATACAGATCAAGCAGCTTAGAACTGTTAAATCCAAATGGTGACTTAACTACGAAACAACGTCTGTTGCAAACGAATGAAAGTTGCTTGAAAGCACTTCTTCATCGAGTTAAACGTTTGCTTCTAAATTTGTATGACGCATCGCGAAATTGATCGCGGGCGATAAGAGCCGCAAAACAAAAACGATTTTGTAATCAACCAAAAGTGTTATTCATAATTATGTGATTTGCAATACAAAAAAAAAAAAACAAAACAAAGTCATTAACATTCTCGTTTCTCGTCTCTGTCTCTCATTCTCAGATGCTGTGCAAGTGAATAATTTCACAATGATTTTGTAAGTGCGCTCCAGCTCATAGAAAAGGGGGGCAACGAGAGCACAAGCATCTTGGACGTGTTCTACACAAAGTCACATCACTTCACAATCCTCCCCGCATCAATGCATCGTCTTCGAACGCGACTCGAAATGAAAATCTGGATAAAGATCATTTAACACATACAGACACACAGCAAGACCGTCAACACGCACAATATGCTAAGCAAGACACAAAAACTCATCCTAGGCATAGTTGTTTTAATACTCGTCGACATCATTTGGGTAACGTCCAATGAGCTCACCAAGGTAAGACTCCGATTGACCACTCAACTTGTGGATTAATTTAGTGGATTTCATCTTGCAGTACCTCTATGAAGATGAGCAATATGATAAGCCATTCTTTTGCACGTACTTCAAGACATCAATGTTTACAATTTACCTGATTGTAATTGGTTTGGTTACACCGTGGAAGGAGTCATGCGAGCAAAATGGAAATTACTCGGTAAGTTGAAGTCGAGACAGAAGCGGCGGTATGAATTTCTCTGAATAACCCACGAGGTGTCATCTGGAAATATGATAATTGCGCTTGTAGCTGGCGATAAGGGAAACGTGGTTGTTGTTTTGAGAACCAGTTTCGGTTAAATATTGTGGTCTGGTCGCGGTTGGTTGTGGGTATAATGATGATCACACCAAAAGGGGACACTCATTGGCTTAGAGATAAGAATGTCTCTAATTTCAAATGAGAATATGTGGTTGGTGTCTATTCTGTTGCTGTTGCTGATCTTAACAATATTCTTATTCTTTGTGTGACAGTATAGGTCGAGGTAGACCTGGGCCTCACCTTCAATTGTTGACTACAATTTCTGACATCAAGCTAGTTGAACTCCTCCAAGTTGATCCAAGTTGTACATGAGCTTTACATGGCCCAGGCATCTTAGACGTTGGATCCTTACACCCCTTGCTAGACTGTATAGCCCGTAGAGTTCATAGTCTTCAAGATTTAATATCACACGTAGTTCTAATAAGTAAACAATGGCTTCTTTCATCCGTAGAACACGCCGGGGATGATCAATGTCTTGTACGCAGTGCTACGCGATCGGAATGTCAAGGGATCTTACGAATCAGACACAGACGATACTGAGGTGTTGGTCTCAACATAATTTTGCTTTGATAAGCTCACTGATGAGCTGGTCCCCATTACATGTCCACCTTGCAATTGTGCATATATTCCATTACTTAAAAGTTTATGAAAATCTTCGAGAGTCATCGTTGCTCTTTATGATCATCAGCTTCACGCAGTACATTGCTTATCGCATTCACTCAAGTAGAGTATCATTCCGATCCAGAGGCTTTGTCCACCTTTTCGCTCAGGTCCTTGTAGTCGCAGTTGCTTCGTGTCAGGTGGGATTCTTAAAATTAGGCCTGATTAGTGGCTCCCGGCTGCCTATCCATGATTTTCATTCGGCGAACGTGATATTTTCCATTCTCTTTGCTTTACATTTATGTTTTTATCTCAGACTGAGGTCCTAATTTCTGAAAAATCGATTTAAAAGTTGTTTTATGCGACTGTCGTAGGAGATGGCTACGGCAGTGATCGACGACTTATGTCAAGGAGGAGGTATGATACAGATGACGACGATGATGATGATGGGGACAATGACCGCCGTGGCTCACTTAGGGTAACATGTTGAGTCCATTGTGCTCTTGAATTGGTATTGCATTCACTACCATGAGCCCTTTTGTTACGAAAACCATCAAGATTCCCTTAGAAGCTTCATGAGGTTTTTCAGTTCTCCAGTCCTCCAGCTCTGCAAAGAAGTAATCTCCCAGAGACTGTTTTGCTATCCTTCTTAGAGCTATGCATTTGCAAAGCAGATATCAGTTAAATTCTATTTGTTCCTCAGACTCTGTCACGATGCGCGCCTGCCTATGGCGCATTGTCTAGTAAGGGCTCCTATTAGCGTACGCACTTCCTTGTGCATAAAGCTGATCAGTGATGTTGGTCTCTTTTTGCTTAGCGTCTGCCACAAGCTATGTCTCCGAATTCCAGATTGAGCAAACGTGCTCTGGCTAAATCCAGGGCTTCGTCAGCTAGTTTTATTCTTCGGGACTCACCCAGCTCAGATCTAATTCTTCGCAGGTTTGTCGGCTTTTTCGTCTCCTTGGATGCCAGTGTGTCAAGTATAGGGTCACAATGTTTGTCAAGGCTATATCACTGACGCTCTGTCTGCAATACCTGACTAGTTTCGACGTCAAGATGTCCGGTGCTACGGATATTATTGCCGCTTGGCTGGCGGAAAAGATGGAGATCGGTCTGTTGGTAGGTTGAGTTGCTTCAGTGCAAGTTCCCCTTCTTGGCTCTTCAGCTTGTCGTCCCTTAGTGCCAGTGCTTTCTCAACTAGATCAGTGAAGAACCCTGCATCTGTACCCGCACTCGGTTTTTAGCCATCAGTATACATCGAGATTACACCTTCTTCTGCTATCAATTGTACTTGCCATTGTTCCCATTCTGGAAAACGTGCGTAGAAGACTTTCTCCGGGGCTAATGTTGGAGGTAGGTATTCCGTTTGGTTCTTATACTCTGTCGCTTTCTATCTATGAGATCTGTTTACGTACTTGAGGTTGCACCACAGTCCAGAGTGCACGTGGGCGCCAACCAACAAACGTCAGCAGCCAGCTCGCCCACAGTTTCGCAATCATAGTTGGTTGAGATCCCATTCCACTTGATTGCCTCGTCCCTTCCTAACGACCGTTTCAAATCTTAACTTACAGGTAATCGATCCAGCAACAGACGATGAGAACTACTACTCAACACAAGGATCACTCGTAAGTCGGCCACAACACAGCAGCAAACAAAAACCATTTTGTCTTATTCCAGTGCTCTACCCACTTTCAGAGTGATCCAACATTCATTCCGATCCGCACACCCGGTACTGTATCTGGCACCGAGAGTGATGACTCGAGCATCCGCAGCGTTCGCTTCAATAAAATGGCCGAAGTTCGCGAGATGTCGGCCCACGAAGCAACCGAAGCGCTTATGTCTCGCCTATCATATGCTGCCACCCTAAGAATACGCCGACAAAAGTCACACCACAAGACTGCAAAAACAGCGTTACTATTTTGTGTCCTGGTAAGCATACGCCACCATCGAAAGTTTAAAACAAAACACTAACAGTTCACAACATCATGCATTGATTTCAGTGGTTTTTTGCAAATTATTTATATCAATTATCATTAGAACTTAGCGAGAGTGCAATGGTGGTGCTTCTGAGTTCGTCATCTAGTTTCTTTACATTAGTATTAGCTGGATTTTTCCCGTCGTCCTCTGGTGATAAATTTACATTCTCAAAGTTTTTAGCCGTGGCCATGAACATTGGTGGTGTTGTAAGTAAAAACATAGTCTGCTCAGCAAATAGCTTCATGTGTGGATGACCCTTGTTTCAGGTGACTGTGACAATATCTGATATCTCAGATTCAAAATTTTCCCGTGGTGTTATCCTAGCTTTATTCAGTGCATTCTTTTATGCGGCGTACCTGGTCTTTGTGAAAAGAAAAAGCGACACCGAGGAGAAAATTGACATTCCATTATTTTTTGGTAAGTGCGCCTCGTATCTTCTGTCCAAAGTCAATGAATACGATTTTGATTGGTTTTCCTTTGTTTGTTTGCAGGTTTCGTTGGTCTATGGAATCTATTGCTCATGTGGCCGATATTTTTTGTTTTGAATTTTCTTCAAATTGAAACATTCGAGCTTCCCAATCAAAATCAGTTTGCGGTGCTGTTTCTGAATGGTCTCATTGGTACTGTGGTGTCCGAAGCTTTGTGGTTATGGTAAGTGTGCTGTAATGAACACGGTCCCGTTCGAGATCCTATGAATATGTTTTTGTTTGCAGGGGCTGCTTTCTGACTTCGTCACTAGTTGGAACTCTTGCGATGACGCTGCAGATTCCAATGTCGATTGCTTTTGATCTCATTCTTGGTCGGAAACCGTACTCATCCATGTTTTACTTCGGGTCGGTGCCAATCTTTGTTGCGCTGCTGCTGGTTGGGTTGCTAACCAAAAACGACGATATCGATCCGATATTTTATTTCTTCAAGTTGGTGTACCGTAAGCTTTGCCGTTGCCGTCAACCGAGCATTGTGCGGTAAGTTTAAAATTCCATTCATTCATGCGTGCGTGTGTCTACGGTTCATGAAAAGTGAGTATGGGTAAGGTGGATGGAAATGTCATGTGTCTTATTCGATCACTCGGTCCTGAAAACTGAAATGGGGGATTTTGATAATCTCGGGAAGTCGGACAAAATGACGCTTGTGTGCTCTGCTCAAAAACACGCGTGTGTATGCATACCTCAATTTAGTTATGAATACTGTAAGAAGCAAACTGACGCTGCGGCACTGTGCGTCAAAGTTAAGCACGTGTGTCCCGGCCTTAGTCACTCTTTCAATACACTGTTGTCCACTGTTCGTGCTTAATGCTCTTAGCCTCTCTTCTAAAATACTGTTATCCTTTGTTTAGTGTCTCGACCAAGTAGGGCAACGCTCTAAGGGATGAACACGTTCACTTTCCTGCTGAACAGAAGTTCAGAGATCATGGTTGTCGTGTCTAATACACGTATATCAACTTGGGGTCAATGAATGCATTAGATAGAAGCTCGATTAAAAAGATGTCCATAATTAGTTTAAAAATGCATCACATGTGACTAATTATTGTGAACCACGTTCGAAATTCAGTTATTTTTTAATTACTCTCGGGTGTATGCTTATATTGGCAAGCATGCAATGTTGCATGAACGACAGTTTAATAGATTTCAAGCATCTCTTGCGAGTGTCGTTATGAATATAGAACGAGGAGAATAGTTGCGATACAAGACGTTGCCCACTTCTCTGTGTGCGGGAGGTTAGGTTAAGTGCGTGAGAAGACTGGCGTAAGTCACGCCTCGCTAAGGTAACGTAGGACCCACAGTGATGTCCAAGAGAGAAAAATAACCTCTTTGTTCCTACTTCATGTTTGTCACCTTCATGCTTCTCATTTTGCCCGCGGGGATATCCCTATAAACCCGAAAAGATGTGTGACAGTACACACTGGGTAAACTTGGGCCTCAACCAACGGCATTCAGCTGATACAATGGTTGGTTAGCTGTTTTCAGTTGCGTCCGTCAATTTGTTCGACGTTTTTGTGTGTTCACTTGTGTGCGCCACTTTATATGTGTCCATCCATTCTTGCATCGTCCCACTTGCTTGTAGTGGAAGAACCTTTTGGCTGATACCAGGTTGTCCATGCACTGTACATGGCCCAGCCACCTTCGGCTACCGTCGCGACGTCTGTTGACAAGTCGTTTGACAGATTGACCAGCGTTTGTGTTTTTCTGATAGCTACGATATTTTATTTGAAGTCTGCATTACTTTTTTCTAGAAATGTCAAAAAATTGAGGTTAGTTAATATTAGGCAGTCAAATATCCTACACTGCGTCGTTGCGGTTGAATCTTTCCCTCAAGAATGCCGATAATACAGAAATGACCGAAGAACTTATGCAGAAATTTAATCTCGAGGAGACTTCTTTCTATGCTTTCCAAATTATCCCTGCCTCTGTGACGGAGAGCAGAGTCTAGAATATAGTCAGCTTGGTTGTTCGAGGGACGAAGTCCCAGACTTTCCTTATGTCCATTGTTACAAATTACTCCCTGACTTCCTTAAACAGCTGTCGATTATTACACTTTAAAGATTACGTCGATGATGTGTACCATTTGTTAATGACAGTAGACTTCGTTGATCCCTTGTTCACTGCCAGACCCATTTTAGACGCTCACTGCTACTGATGGGCGCATTCGAATGATAATCAATTAACCCATCTCGAGAACATCTCGACTCTTAAAATATACTGCTTCCACCTCAATGATAAGAAACGCCGAATGACGGCTCTCTGCATGCGTCCGATCTCGTCAATGTTAGTCCCGTATGCGTACAGTTGAGCGGACTTCTAAAATATCGTGTTGGACGTTGAATTTAACTCGATTTTCTCGAGAACGATATTGAAGAAGTCAAAAGACGGACAGACTCTTTTGGACGTCATATCATGCCATTTATCAAGTTCAGTCACGAGCTTCCAATCTTGACCTTGTCTAGACAGGAGGCAAAGAATCCTCGTCTAATCGTGCATATTGACGTGGTACAGTGAAAATAAAGGGCAGCGTCAACAAGAAGGCTTGTTTGTCGTGAATGAAGATAAACACTGTTGACCTAGACCAAGGCGATATGAAACGAAAAGAATCCAAATAAACATTCTGCAAAAATAGCAGTGCTTTCCTGTCACTGCTGCTTATCTTGCTTTCGACGCCCGCGACGAAAATACTTCCCAAGATTATAATGTTTACTCCAATTCCATGCTTATCAATAAACTGACGTACACAACACCTCATCCCAGGTCAGAGGACCGATATGTGCGACAACCATATCAAATTATGACTAATCAAAAGCACGTTACACCAATTAAATGTCATTACCTCCACCAGCAGTAATTAGATTATGAGTCCTCTTTTTTCACAGGGTAAACGACGAAGAACAACAAGAGTCGCTCATTGGAAACCATGATTGAGGAGGATATATAATCGACTAGGCCTCAGAAGGAGCGAGCCAGAGAGCGAGAGAGAAAGAGAGAAATCACAGGAGATTAAACAGGAACTACTGCGCGCTTCAGTCCTCTGTTCGCCTAACGCATTATAAATATATATTTTTGAAACAAATATACAAAATAAAACATTAATTCATTGTGATATCAATAATTATATATGTAATACGAGACGTAATTCTTAACTAAGTTACAGACAATTCATGTTTTAAGCTATTTTTATGTTTTTCTTTTTTTTTCATTTCTTGTTATATAAATAATACGTAGTAGGTATTCTCTGTATTTATTGTAAGGATGTTTTCATTATTTTGAATTCACAGTGAGGCATAATATATGTATTCCTAATTCGATTGGATAACTTGTAGGGAATTCTAATGTGTAACGAATTCAGCGGTTCGTGTGTGTACAATATATGCGTATAAACGGAAAAGACTTTCACCTTCCCCTGTTCTAAGATAGCCGTATTTATTTGTATTCAGTGGTAATTTTTATGTATTCTGACATGAATAATAGTAGATAGTAAGGTATATTTTGAAATATTCGAAAGGAGAATCCAATAAAATCATGTAAAAGAAATATTAAACAGACATTTTAAGTGTTTTCTTCTTTTTTCCGTAAACTCCACTGACTGATGATGGGTGATGTATGTCATCATCTTCCTTAAGGTCGTTGGGTGATGTATGTCATCATCTTCCTTAAGGTCGTTGGTCTATCTTCTTGCTCTTGATGAAGGTTGTTACTTCGTGTGGATCAATTCGTTTATATTGTAAATCGTAGATGATCAACTTAGTGCTGTGTCAACCGGGGTTAAAAAACCGAATCAACCCGAGTTGCACCTGAACGGACTCAAGCCGAGTAACATTTATTTCAAACCGATGAAACGAACGGAATACATAAAGGTGTAGATGGTATAACCCGGTGATGCCGAACCTAAAGCAACCACACCAGATCGAATTAGACAATACAAATCGAGTTGCCTCATTCCATATTGGTTCGGGTAGTAGACACCACTGCAGGCTGCACCATTTCGGTAACTTTTCGCCTATTGTGTGCTTTCTATGTATACACAATATGCTCTCTTTTTTTTGTGTGACGTGTCAAAAGCAAGTAAGGTTGCATTGCGACGTGCAAGTTGAAGAATATACGAAGAGAGAAAAATTGAAACAATTTACACACACACACATCTGGTTTCGGCTTGGCTACCCCGTGCACCTATCGCTTCCCTTGCCAACACAATCGTCTTAGGATACACATAGAACACCGAAACAAAATAGAATTGGACAATACAATTCGAATTTCATCATCAAACCGAGTTCGTCAATCCGGGTTACAACTCGGTCTGTTTCAATTTTAACTCGGGTTACCTCGCTTTGTAAAACTTTTGGGTTAGCACACCACTAGATCAACTGTAACCGGATACATCAGGACCAAACAACTTTGGCCTACGCTGGCCGAGTCTTAGAACACTCACCGGCGTTATAACTGCGAATTGGGAACACCGTTGCCAGAAAAAAATTCGACTACCAAAAAGTACAACCCCAAAAAATTGGTTTGTGTAGCGACGCACGACTTTTAAAAATCATTTTCAAGGCGATCGTGCATAACTCAGATGTCAAAACTAGATCCACGATTTTCCGCAAGCCTGTGTGAGTGTTCGCATGTGTCGAGGAAATTGGCCTCATCGGAAAAAGACAATGGGCTTTAGAAGGATCCGGCTAAGGCTTATACAACAAAATCCACTTACCCATGAGAACTAAAGAGAGCGAACCAACGCCTTCAGTTTTTCAGTAAGACGCGTTAGCTTTAACTTTAACCATGATTTCGGTATAATGCACAGCCACGACGTGACGGTCCCACAACAGGACCCCACACTTAGTCGGGCTGTAACCGGCGCTGAGCTTCAGGGGTAATCCACTTATCGTGATGCCAGAATATAGCATCTAGCGAATCACCGCAATCGAGAGGTATGAGATGCCTTTCTTAAGAAAAAATGTGACCACTGTATAAGCCTGGGCCTTACTCAGTGAACATGAGCTGGTTGTTCAAAATTAAGCCCTGTGGTAGGGACGTATTTTAAACACCGGATCATCAAGTCGAGAGAACACTACTGTATGGAAGAAAATTTGCTTGCATTCGAGGAAGTTAAGGAAAATTAGGAAGAACATATATTCATAAAAACATCTAAGTTTTTAGCGTGTGAAAATATGTTAGTCTTTACAAAATTCACCGATCGTGCCACATCGGCAACGTTGATAATGACTCGAGCCTATAGACTAGGACTTCCTTACAACGACTTTGCAGAATCTGCTGAGACGATGAGGTGGAATGAACTGTTCCGTATTTGCTATGCGATTACAGTGTTCTTTACTTCTACTTTACCGCAGAAAAAAGACATATCGAAGTAGGCTTCGACTGCAGCAATGTGGAACAATGTGGCATACGAGACGGTCATCTCCTTTATTTTCTTTGGTTTGCGGAAAAGATATTTATAGAACCGAGTGGTAACACAATGCGCCTATGCTGGCTTAAGAGTGACTTCTGTCTTTTCTTACAAACAGTTAGGCACTTCAACCTAACCTACAACTTAACTTGTCCATAAGACGAATACACAAGAAGTCAACTGGAACTAAATCGGTGTGTTGCAAACTCGGTGTGGTGCCTTCCGACCCACTGCCTTTCCGACACCACCAAATATGGTATCGGAAAAATACACATTGACGATTTCCTCATAGCAGCGCGAATCAAAGCTCGACTGTCGGAAATTTGCAACACCCAACAAAGTGGAATTTTGGCTTTGGACGAGCACACGTTATATATAATCGTTACCTATCACCTACGAAATGAACTCCGTGGTAAGATGGCGCGTGTGAGCCAAGAAACGTAGAACTAGAAGAGAAGACTCGAGGAGAATAAGAGGACTAAGACAGAAAATAGGTCTCTCGAAACCTCACAGCTCAAGAATGTCGCAGAGTCTGGGGACAAGCAAAAATTACGGGCCCTTTAAAAAGAAGAAGCCAATAGCCCGGCCTCAGGCTTTGCGGACAAGCCCACACACATCACACTTCTAGGAAAACCGACACAAGAAATGAAAATTGTGTGCACGTACAATAAATCGGTGCCCTTTCCGTGCAACACGCAGGACACATTTTGGCACACCAACAGAAGTGTCGTGTGTGGGTGCCTTAACTCCGTCATAAATTACTTGTTGGAGAAAAAGATAACAAATGTCCATTTCGTTCGTATTCAGTGATACCAATTTCCACTAACTTCGAAAGTCGTAGCATTATTCACTACGAATCAACTACGAATGAATTCTGTGATAGATTTTTCGGGGTTCGTAGCACATTTTCGATTATTTATGTCTACAGAAGATGTATATCGCTTGTACCATCCCAACCATGATACCAAGTAGATTTTTTTTTTTTGCCAAGCATCGATAAAACTCAAGCATCTCGCGACCATCTACCTTGGTCTTCTGGCCTAAGCCCATGAGAAATGACGAATTCTGTTCTGTTGCAAAACAAAGAAAAGACATGTTGTTCCCATTCTTAACACATGTCTCTGTGACCTGAGTCCAATCAAGGACACCCAATCAGCCAATCTTGAATACCACAACAGCGTGTATAATTAAAAACAAAACATCTGAAGCTTCAAAATTGTTAAAGTTAAATTTTATTTGTGAATTTTCAAATCACCGACCTCTGAATGTACAAGCTCCGCTCAAGAGTTTCGCGAAGTTTTTATTTTTTTTTTAACAAAAGTAACAAAAAATTAAATTCAGCGTAATACCTAGGGCAATACGAACTTCAAGCATTAGCTTTTGAGAAACAGAAAAGAAGAAAAAAAAAACAGAACAAACAAAACAAAAAAAATGGTATCCTTACATTAGATCCCTCAACAAATTCAGCCGCATCGCTCGCTTTGAGGGTTAACTCCCTTTCAAGTATCAAAACGTCCGAGCTCATCAGTGTTGTGGATTTACTGCACCTTGGCAGCGATATGTGAAGTGGATTGTGTTTGTGACGGGTTTTGCGAGGTGGTTGTTGTACCGGTGGACCCGCCGGGGGTGTTGGTACGTTTTGTTCGCTTGCCACCTCGCACGTTGGAGCTGGCGAAATCTCTCTTGTCAACACTGACCTCCAGAACTCCATCCATGTTCTGCTTGAAATCCCCCGGTGCTTGCTGCTGCTCCTTGACAGCTGCTTGCACATTTGGATTTTGATTTTGCTGACCGCGGGCTTGCATTTTATTTGGTTTCGGTCGATGCTGCACCGCTACGGAGTTTGCTATCGGTTTCAATACGTTACCAACAGCTTTTGTACGACCCTCACGGAAGACCATTCGCTGGCCAGGACGAATGTACTCGGGGTGCTTGATGAAGCGGAATTTCACGTGAGCCTTGTCTCCAGTGCGGAGGCATTCCTTGGACATTGTCACAATGGAGGCTGTTTGTCTGATGCTTCCACAGTGCACCATTGCCTGGTAGCGTGACGATATCGTTGTCGGGTGATGCAGCACTAAGATCTCCCCCTCGAATTCCCAGCAAGCATTTGGCTTCAACTCGGGGCTCACCATCACCATTCCCTTCCTGATTTGAGATCGTTTGATTTTCTTCAGCGAGAAGCTGGCCGTTTGTCCCGCGCGCACTTCCTTCACATTCATCCGCTTCCGATGTATGCTCCTTATAGCAATCTGCGTAAACTGACCCAAGGGATCTGGGCCCAGCATTAGTGTGTCGTTCAGCTTGATTACTCCTTGTAGGCATGTGCCCGAGACGACAGTTCCCACTCCGGGCACCGAATACGTATCGTCAATCTGAAATTCAGCCGGCTGGTCGTCCTGGCCTGCCATGCGTGTAGTCAGCAAATTCAAGAACATCTTGAGCAGATGAAGATTCTCGCCCGTCACGTTGGATACCTGAAAAATGGGGCATAGCCTTTCTGAGACGAAATTTGTCGCGCTGAGGACCACTTCGTCGGACGTTTTGACCATGACTGGCACCTTTCGACAACCTTGTGACTTGAGGATCTTGAAGAGCAGCTTAAGATTATCCTGCAGAATATTCGGTGGACACATGTCTATTTTGGTGACCACAACGAATACAGGAACTGAGAGAGCCAATGCAAGACCAAGATGTTCCTTTGTCATCCCGACAATTCCAGCGTTTGCACCGATCTGAAGAATGAGGCTTGAGTGGGGGGACATGTTTGTTAGGTGGGTGCCGGCTTACCATCAACATTCCGAAATCAGGAGCGTGACCTGTCATCCCGAAAACCGTTGTTTTCAAGTAGCGCTCGTGACCAGCCAAATCGATGAAGGTTATAACTTTGGCCGACTTCTCGCAAATCTTCACCCAATCCAGTGTGCCGTGATCCGGTTTGTTCACCACGTTTCCTATGCTATCAAAACCTACAAAGAATCGGAACATACGATCAGTGGTCCCCTATATTCGCGGAGGCATTTACTCACCTAAGATATCGTTCCCCACGGAACTAGTCCTTCCACTCTCCATCTCGTGCTTGTGTCGAAATAGCCTCTGCCTGGCGTGTCCACGACCGTTGTCCAATTCCCCATGTGTAAGCACACCCAAAAGTGTTGACTTACCCGCGTCGACATTGCCAACAACTGCGACTCTGTCAAAAGCATAAGTCTGAGAAGGAACCTCTCCGCTTGTCGTGGTTTACACGTGATTCTTACCGAATTTCCATGAAATCCGACGTATCTACTCGTTTCCTTATCAAATACTGTCCAGTCAGTCCCTTTTCACCCTTTCTCTGCCGCAGGAGGACCATGTCCGCATCAATGGTTGTCGCGAGTGACTGCAGGGTTGCCACTGAAGCCGCATACTCGTCCTCGTCAAGGCCGCTGTCACTGCCGTCTGGTAGTGAAGAAATTAGCTAACTTTCGCGCAATCAAATTGCATTACCTTCTCCGATTCCAATTTCGTAAATGGTTTCTCCGCGACTGTCTAGAGTGCGTTCCTCTAGACGCTTCTTCAACAATTCGAACTGCTTCTCATTGGGGCTCACCAGAACGGTTTTCCCTCGGATGATGGCGTAATCAACCTTTGGACTGTGCATCATTTCTGCCGACTGAACCAGTGGCTTCTTGTTCGGTGTCCCGGGGTTGTCCATTTTATCTTGCTGGCCTTCGCGTTTTCCTCTGCTTTCCTACTCTGTTTTGGAAGTTCTTGCGTTTATTTTCGTTTGAAGAACTTCTTATCAAAATTGTTCATTTCCCCTCTTGCTTCTGAAAGAGACAAACAGTTTGCATACATATATTTTTTTGTGCTGTCTTCCTGACAGTATTTGGCGAGGGAAATTTATATGAAGCAATAGCTTAAAGGGAGAGCGAAAGCTTAGAAGAGAAGAAAACGAATAGTCGTGGGTTCGAATCCCAGAAGGAAGATGTCTACTTTTTTTGGTTTTTATTTTGTTCAGATTTATTTTTTTTTTAAATGGAAACTAACCACAATTTGGTATTATCAGAGTCAGCGAGTGCTTTGGAGGATAAATTTCACATTCATCCAAAAATGGAAATGTTATCGGAGTGGGGTTTGCGGTAAGCTTCAAGTGACTGGCGACTGAATTCATATTCAGAGTAGCAAGTCTGTGGAGTTAAACTGAATCGCATGTTGTACGCTAACAGAGTTGCCACTACGCGCCTAAATAGTGAATACAAACCATGGACACAAATGGAACATATTCGCAACGAATGAATGACGAATCATTCTACGAGCTTAGCAACGACAATGACCTAGTCAAACGACTCAGATAGAGTGAATGGACGATAACGCTCCGGTCGTCGTGTCCAACTCCGAGAAACAACGTTGTAGAGGAAGACCTCGCCTCCGATGGCGTAACCATCTTGAAAGAGACCTTATTAAGCTGGGTGTACGATTCTGGAGGAGCCTTGCTAGGTGGAGAGGCATGTTGACCGAGGCCCAGGTCCACACCGGACTGTAGCGCCAGCCAAGGAAGAAGAAGATAAATCAACATTGATACACTGGACGGATGGAAAATAATATCTAAGGTTATGTGCTCCTTGTTTTTGGGAGCTTCAACTAGCAAACCTCAGACATTGGCACGATGTTTCGATTGCCAGGTACCAGTTGATTAAAGCGACACCGATTGGAATTCAATCAAACAATGATCATCTTGGATTGTATCACGGAGTTGGAGTTGAAGATTCTGTGCATGACTGAGCCTCGTTGTCCACAAAACTAGAAACTTCAATGTTGGGAAACAAGTTGTTAAAATACATGTCACGATGGAAGTCTTTTTCTTGAACATCTCTTGGGATGCTAGAAATACGCGCTGTGGATTGTTATTAGTGATGAGATGCTAGAAAAGGAACTGGAGAAGTCCGGCGTCTGCACGAATGTTCCTTGTTTGTAATGATCCAGTTAGCCGATGACTGACTAGTGTTTTTTTAATAAAAGGGAGACAAGGTTAGTAGAATTTGGCTAATCTGTGTCTTTGTAGTCTTTGCAGTATTCCACAGAGTGGTTATGTGCAAGTGGCTAAGAGCAGATGGGAGTCATAGTTGTCATAGTCATAGTCAACAACTCTCACAGAGGACTTAGTTGATATCCCCTCGCCTGGGTAACACCTAGTGCTTGCTACGAAGCGAATCCGTTGGCCACTACTGGTATTGCTCCGCTCGCTTAGACTTGTCGAAAGACTGAGTGCCAGCCGGCAGTTGAGAGTATGTATGAAGATGTCATAAATGAAAACGAGGTTGTAGTGACCAGAAATGAAGTATTACAGAGATAGCCGAATTCACAGCTGATTGCCCCCTAGTCCATCGACGAATTTTAGTACTTTTTTGACAGATATTCATGCATTTTTAAAATAACGTAAATGCCGTCCTCTGATTGGTCAATTTGGTTTAAGAACACGTTATAAAAAGCAGTTGTACAAAATTTTAAGGGGCAAGAGAGGTTGAAGTCGGGCATCTCTGTAATACTTCATTTCTGGTAGTGACTAACTGTAGAAGGCTATCACACTTAAGCCAAGTAGGCGCGTTGTGATAAACATGAAGTAGATAATGCAATTCATAACCACTTGAGGCAAGACAGAGAAAAATGAGTAGCAAGTCGGTTTAAATGGTTGGACAGGAAGTGATCAAGTCCCACCCATAGCAGAGTTAAGTACACACGTACTTACAGGGAATCCAGGAAATGATAAAAGGAAAACTAAAGGTCACACAAAAATTAGAATTGCATTTCAAACCAATTCAAACGATTCTAGTCAGAAAGTTGATACCGTCGTAAACACTAAAAAGGGAAATGCAAGATAACACTTAATCGCATTGCTGATGCAATTACTGTTGAGCAGAAATAAAAAAACTATATCTGGACTCTGGGCACTGCCTTCATGTTTGTCTGATGAAATACATATATCTTGAAATAAGTTCCGACTTCCGCTTGAATGTGAAATAACATCCCGTTGCGAAATTCAATTGCCGGTCGATTACAATAAAACTGTATTTCTTCGAAGAATTCGATAGCAGCCTGTTTTGTTTACTTATCACAAGAATAATAAACACGGGAAAACCCCCTAAGCAATCATTTTTTTTAAATAAGCACAAAAAATATCTTTATTGTACACAATGCAGTTACACACTCTTCGTCTATCGTCTCGCTCGTCCTGGATACCACCAGAAATAGAAATATTTTTCAAAATCACCACGAGTTAAATCCATTGGATACAATAACCGACTGAAGACTGCTCAGTTGCGGGAGGCTTTTTATATGATCGCAATGCAACCAACCAACGTATATGCAAATTGAAATTTGTACTAAAAATGATGAAACCTGATGCAACACTACCATCAGTGCATCTTCGTCTAATGTAAACAAAAAGAGAACAATTTCTTTGACGACGTCACGTCACCACATTACATACTCTTAAGTAATCGCACTTAACACATAACGATGGCAATCTTTGCCTACGTATCAACTGCTGCCACTACAAAGTGATACCACACGAAGATGTGAAGGGCAAATGGCTTATTGGTTTTACTGGCGCGAAAAGGGCGAAAAAAAACCCACAAAAATATCACGTCTCTTAGACTTTTAATGAAAGCAAACAAAGATAAAAACAAATTTCACTTTTCATCCCGCCATAGATAGATGGTATTCACGCAAAACAAAATATTTCCAATCGAAGGATCAGTTTCCTTGAATTTGCTGCCCACTGCCGATGGAATATGTATGATTTTTCGTATTTTCTTTCGCAATTTTCACTGCTTGGTGTCGTTCCAAGAAAAAAAAAACACACAAAGAATCGAAGTGAAAGGAAGAGTATGCCTTTCTTTTTCGAGTATCCTCATCAATAGGGCTCCTACGTGATTAGTGATATTTTATGAATGTTTCCTTGAACTTACTGGTAAAGTTCCCGTAAATTGAACACACAAAGTTCTTTGTTTTGTTCCTGTTTTTTGAGATATTTTATCAAAACAAAAATAGATTTTCTCGATTTGGGGGAAAAATTTTTCTTTTGACGTGTTTGTGTATATCTGTCAAATTAGCGTCGTCAGTTCGCTACACGTCAAAGTTTTGTGAAAGTTGTCATAAATTTGTTGGTATATTTTTTTCCTATCTGACATTTGAAGAGCTTTTATTTCGGGGATGAGTTCATAAGGTGGCTTCTGAAAAATTAGAGAACGGGAATGTTAAATCATTTATGCAGACAGATTTCTGATTTTTTATGAAATGGTCTTCGGAGCTGTGTTTCAAGTTTTAATTTATAATATTTGTAGCTTTTTGCTTTGTTGCACATCAATAATTGTTGATTGAAATTATCTGTTAGGGATAAAAAAATGCAAATCTAATCAGAAACGTACGATGGACAATGAAATCACGTTTGAATGGCGATGATCCCCAGCTGCTAAGCTGTGCTGAGGATATGGTTGATGTGCATATGGACGCATCTAATAACTCGTGATCTTCGGACTAATTAATGACAAATTTTAAGCATAGCTTCAAGTCATAATTGCTTCGCCAAAATTATCTGTAAAAACATCCTTCTGACTGTTGCATCAGTCTCAATTGTTGATGTTCAATTTTTCTTCATCTTTTCAAATCGCTACGGCTTAAGCTGGACCTGAACCATAACCAACAAGTCTCATCAGCTAGCTGCCTTCAACTGCGTACTCCAAGTTCATTGGATAGGATTTATTTCTCTACTGCGTTACCACACAGGCTGGGAATCCAATGCTCTTCGGGAATAAGCGTTCTCTATGAACAATACATATTGGAATTCTAATAACATTCCGTCGTTGAATGGTCTCTTCCAGATGGCGATAACGGCCTCTCGAAGAGACCAAAGACTTCTTACTTCGTTTTCTAAATGTCCATTCCTCTGCCCGGTAGAATATGAACAATGTCTTGTATGAATTCAGCCTCTTCGAGAGATGACTCACTTCCTCTATTGCCTCTTCAGCTCGAATAATCAGCTATTGTCTCGAGGATTGGCGCTTCAGTCCGGTGTGAAC
This sequence comes from Eristalis intricaria, assembly GCA_964034865.1. NCBI lineage: Eukaryota > Metazoa > Arthropoda > Insecta > Diptera > Syrphidae > Eristalis > Eristalis intricaria. The sequence goes on from OZ035877.1 coordinate 67,299,668, forward strand.
CTAGTCCTCAACCAAAAAGCCTCTCCAACTAGCACGATCACTGTCTGATCACAGTCTGTCCACCAAATTGTCCCACTCAACCTGGGTACGTCACCTTAAACTCGAGCGTCCTCTGTTACGTTGTCCCACAAGTTCGGAGCCGATGACTTTTCGGAACGGAGCTGAGTTGTGTATACGCTATACATGGTCCAACCTAATTAGATTTTAGACGCCTGACTAGGCTCATGTCACTGTACGCCCGTAGAAATCGTGGTTGAATCGTCTCAGAAGTTTTCTTCGGAGAGAACAGCTTCACTTTTGAGATAGTCCAGTCCAGTCAAGGTATACTCAACTTGGTCCTTTGAGAATCCCCAACAAGTTCAAATTAACAGAAACAATAACATTCCACCGCTTCGCCTACCCTTGACACATAATCCACCACACAAAAGAAACACCAAATTTGCTACATATAAATCTATATTATCATAAACCCATTTCGTGTTTCATTCAACTAGTCATTTCATTTTCTCCTCTTAAGCTCCTCTTTAACACCATCGATTTCCTGCTTCAAATTTGAACTAAACGACCGCATGAGTGATCTGAAAATAGAGCAAATTAATTAGGCAACTCCTTCCGAAATGCATGTTCGAACTCACTTGAATTTTTCAGGCGTCATATCGGCAATACCCTGTCGTTCAGCAATACTTTTTGTTTTATACATCATTGCCACAACCAACTGGGCAGCCCTCCTCATCGGATAACTTTCCGCCATTCTCTGTATCAACTGTTCATTGTTTGCCAAATACCGAAAGAGGAACCTAAAAACCATCGTGATGGCTTTAGAATTGTATGTTTTTGTATTTCCGAATTAACTGTTGCTTCAATTTGAGTTGGCTCTTCAATAGTTCTAGCTTTTGCAATTGTTCCTCCTTGTTGTAGTCGATGCCTGGAAGTTGTTTGATTTGATTCCTCGCACTTTCAAAACGTTTCTGCAGTTCGAGAATCTACACAGGGAATTTCGCAACAAATGACTAAGTTAGGGAATGACTGAATGGCGAAAACATTCCTCACCTTTTGACTGCACTCTTGGGATTCTCTAAGTTTGGCTGCGTTATCAAGAGGATCCTTTTCGACACTGAAATGCAACAATTAAAAACAAAATTACACTCTCTCTGCCAATGACCGCTTATATAATACGTGTGATGCGACTAAAATTAGCTTTTGTTTTCTATATTTGTTAATAGAGTGATTCAGTTTAAATCACTTCTCTCTAACACTAAAAACAAACACTTGGATTTAACAAAAGAAATGTAACAAATAAATGATTTTATGTACCAGCGAATGATATCGTAGATTACTGGCAAAATTTCGATGTCAAGCTGGTCAACTGTCAAAACCCCGCTGTTGTCGACGTTACCACTGATTTGATTGACTTGTGGGTTGTTTTCAGCGGGTTCAGATGGGGACAGATCCATTACTGATAATCAATGTTCATTATTTTATTAAACAAATTCAGAAATATTGAATATTCCCAATTATTTCTGCAATACTTCCCGAATCAATGCTTATTTCCTTGGGATAGATTTTTGTTGTCGTTGTTGTGACACATTGGAAATGTCAAACAGCTTGTTCCGAAGAGGAGATTAAACAGTGATGCCAAGTCTGGATATTGGCTTGGTGTATGAAATGTTTTATAAAAGGTATTTTCGATTGGAAATCTGTTGCGGGGAATGTTTATTTATGTATTTATTTAATTGCTATCATAAAATTAAAAATTATAAAGTTACTTAACAGCTAAAGCAATAAGGGCCCTCAGGCTAACAGGGTATGTTTGTTTTTAAAGTTTTGCAGTGCATCAAATGATAGATCCAGCCGCGCTCTAAACCAGGTAATGATTTGATAGATGTGTGTCTTCAATTGAATTAACTCGTTGGGACGCATTAAAATTATACGTCAATTCGTAAAGATACAGATAACTCCAAAACTAGATTCTTACAATAGCGGCGTTCAATCCCAACGATTTGTTTGAAAACTGTGGTTGATGTGGCACATCGTCAATATGAACACTCGCTACAACAAAACGACAGACTTGTCTTACGGTTGAGAAAGCATCTTGACATTTCAACTTCAACAAATCGTCACGACAAATTCTTGTGTCTGAACGCGTGTAATGACACCGGATATATGTTATATCGGAAAGAAATTTCGGCAGTCTAGAAAATATTAATCATTTCTCTGTTCGATTATAACTTAAATGATACGGAGTAAATTTTCAACCCCTTGCCTCTCGACTTCAAAACTTACCCAAGGGACACAGATTTGCACCTTCCCCTGACCAGAGGATGTCCTCTCATTCCCCAATCAATTGTTAATCAATTTGAAATGATAATAAGCAGATATCTCAATTCGTCGACTCATTATCGTACGCATGGTTACGCATTGATGGTCGCACATGTTTTAAGTGAGACAGCGTGAATCGATGAAAGCATTTTAATTAAAACATTGATTGTAATCAAGGACTCATGCGGGATTGTTCTTCTGGTTTCAATTTACATGCAAATAGTTTGCATTTACTGTTATACAAATGACATTTTATGAACTATATTTACACGAACTGCGGCACCACACTTTACTTGTCAGTTAAGTGATCAGATAAACAGATTATGTAAATTGCAACATATTTAATGAAACACCAAGTGGAGACCGTCAGAAGTTTACGAAATTGAATTGGACTTTAGCATTCTGTCGGCGCCTTCTAATTAAACGTCAACATCAAATTGTTCCTTTTATCGATTTGCACTCATCAAAGATATTCATTATTCGCCCTTGCGTTTTTCTTCTCACAATTCTACCCCTTCTCGAGTCTCCAGACATCGAATATGCACTTCAAAGTCAGCACTCCCTGATTACCTGCACTTTTGCAGAACCCTTTTGGCTGCTCTCCAAAAGATGCTTTGACAGCGTTTTTAATTTTTCATTGTCTAGGTCCTGGTGCTGCTTGGAGGTCATTATCGGAGCAGAAATCCGACATTATTAGCATGCACTTTCATATTCAACCCCACATAACTTTTGTTTTTGGTCCTGCTGTGAGCGTGAGGGCACAGCAAGGAGCCATGTTGGCAGGTTTCATCGTCACTTGGGTTCGATTTTCCATTGTGAGTATTTTTCCCCCTTTCTCGTGGTTTTCGCTTGCTGCAATTATTTCATTCTGGTAGACGAAAAAGAAGCATTGCACTATTTGGAATTTTCATTTGGCTTTCATTTTACGTTATGGCTGCTTTATTTTCACTGACATTCAAGGGAAAGGAAATCAGTTGGTGCAATTACTCGCACGAGTACACGTTTTTCTCATAATCTTTTCATTTCAAAAGTGGTGGACAAATGAATAGATAAGTCTTACCTTCCCTGATGAATGGGAATAAGTCCGTTTGGGAGGTTTTGTCTGATCACGAGAAGAGATTGCAGGTGGACGCAATTAATAATAATAATATGGGTGGCGCTACAGTCCGAGGCGGACCTGGGCCTAGCTTCTCAGCAACCACTCGTGTTGTGCGTGCTATTGTTCTTGCACGAGTGGAATGGACCTACAGTTTAATGCCGACTCCGAACGGCGAAGTTGAGAAGCTTTTTTTTTTAGACAGGAATACGCTTTGAGCATTGTCAGTGACACGAAAGAGGTGGAGCCGTGAATTATCAAAGGGGGTAAGCTCGGGTATCGAACCTGGCACCCTCTGCGTAGGAGTCGACGCACTTACCCACTACGCCACGGCGACCCACCCAGGTGGACGCAATTTGCCATCTTTAATTACATAAAGCGGAGAGAAAGCGGAAAGAATTCTACTCGTGAGAGTAAGATGTTTCCACATGCCACAATGCTGTGCGACAAGAGCTACAAGCGTTGGTCTGGGGTTGATTTAGAATCAAGCATCTATTCTCAACTGTCTTCTTTAATTGACTTTGAATTTCAGGCAAGACAACCTACTTACTTACTTATCAGGCCATGGAGTGTCTGAGGCTGAGGAAAAGCTGCCTCCCATCGTTGACTGTTCTGGACACGCTACTTCCAGTCATTAAGAGCAAGAGTCCGTGAAAATTTGGTATTTATTCGGGATTTGGCCTCTCCCTTTTCTCAACCAGCAGAATCGGACTCGAAGACCCTCTTACCTGGAGCATTGGTAAATATGCTGGTTTCAAACGGCGCGGAAGTCCTTGTGTTGGTTTGACACAAGATGATACATTTTTCCCGGGATCCCGAATTCGATGAATGCTGTATGTCGTGACTGTGACATGCGACTTTCTCAGCATCATTCTTGAGAAGGTCGTGCAGAGCTCACTCGCCAACATTAGAGGCAAGATCTTTCAAAAGTCCGTACAACTGTTAGCCTACGTCGATGAGATTGATTTGAATGGCACCATAGCGAGCCTTTAGCGAAAGCGGCTAAAATGAATCTCGCGGTGCTTCGCTGCCTTAAAGAAAGACATACAACATCGGCTCTTTTAGACAGAGCGTCACAATCGAGGTAATAAAGGACATCGTCTACTTCGGCTCTGTTGTAAACATTACGAACAACCACTGTTACTACACTGCAATAACCACTGTTTATTCGAGCGCAAGGCGCGGTTGTGTAATAGAGCCTTCTCTAGAAGAACCGTGTTGAATAAAGACACTAATCACTTCAATCCTCCTGTTCGGCGCGAAGGCATGGACAATCATAAGAGCGAAGAAGTCCTAAGCCTCTTCGAGAGCAAAGCAATCTGGTTCTGCTTGATGGAGGAGTTGGATTCAACCTCGAACTGTACAAGAACGTTATCCTACCCAGCAACATCACAGGTGGCTGGGCCATGTAAGACGTATGAACAACTCACCTCCTGCAGAGTCTTTGACTCCGCACGTGCGGGACAACGCAACAGAGGTGACACACCCAGGTGGAGAAGGATATCAACCAACTTGCTGTGCGAAACTGCAGACAGTTAGCCAGATATCGGGCTAGTTGGACTGGCTGTTTGTTAAGGCTCAGGTCCACTCCGGACCGAATAAAGAAGTCTGACTACTGTCTCTCACTTCTCACAGAGTTATGATGTATTAGAAAGCCAGTTAGAGCGGACTTAAAAATTCCTTTAGAAATTTCAACTGATTAAGCTTTAATATCCTTCATTCCCCACAGAGTGAAGAGTATTAAACCCAAAATAAATGTGTGGTACGATTCCACAGTTTGACTTCTGGACTTACAACCCAACCAAGAAACACCAGACAAAATTGAACGAGCCGCATATGATTGTAACCCATTGGGTGGTGTGAATAAAAACTGAGTGTGAGCATTTCCTCAGCATTTTGGAGTAAATGCGCCATCTGGTGTGAATACAAATTTATATCGTTAAGCTTAACGAATCCTCTGCGCTCTGATATTTTGAAAGCTGAGTTTTTACTCCGTTTTCGTGTGAATAAAGATGGAATATGCTCAGATATCGCTTGTAGAAGTTGAGTGTGCATAGGAGGTGACTTCAAGAGAGAAAAAAGTGAAAACAATTTAAAATAATGGAAAATACTGCTTCGGAAGAGGAATACTTTGACGGATTTAACCGTATTTCTCAAAAATAAAAGGAAATCTGGAATGGACGATGACGATTTCATCAAGTGTTTGCAATTTTATCCGTGGTTGCCGGAAAAAAAGCCAAACTCGAGTCGTGAAAAGTAAAAACCAATCTGAGTTGAAAGCTATGGAAGAAAAATAAAAAAAAAATCGATGGGTTTAATTTGAACATCTCGCAAATAAAGAAAAACACATGAAGGCCCGAGTCAAAAAAGCGATAAGAAAATCACATTAAAAAAAAAACAAAAAACAATCAAATGCATTTCCATGAAGGTTTTTTAAGTGGCTTTTCCTTCAGACTAAAATCCAATATTTCTGCGATAAATTATATAAAGATTATATGAATATTTTAGTAGTAAGGTGATGCAAACCAAATCTCTGTAAAACAAATTGTATGCAATACGTTGTAAAATTTGTGCCACTATAAATCAAAAAATCAAACCCATGGCCCCACCACGGGTTTCTTCAGGAATATCGGAAAGGAAATGAGTACTTAACCATTTCATGATATCAAACTCGAATCAATACACGTTCTTGAAACTATCCCCCGAGTCCCCGAAAGGACATGAGTTATAATTCTTTGTTATTCGCTTTTGTATGTTTAAAAAAGTTATTGCATATATTTTGCACCCACCTTTACCCGAACTTGCACTCCCCCTTAAGCGCCAAGAACGCTAGTTTTCAAACGTCAACTGAAGGGAGGGTACCTACTTTGAGGCAATTTTTTATTCACACCAAATTGAGTATTTCCGTTAACGAAAATACTCGACTCATGTGTTCTTACTCGGAGTCTTTTCTCAGTTTTTATTCACACCACCCAATATCTTATGGTCACAATCAATGTCATATTTTTTGAAATACATCAATTCAGACAGTCATTTGGAAATACAACCAAGGTCTAAGGCCCATATGACACTGTTTTCTAAATGTAACTTTTTGAAAACAAGTAGTGTCATATGACGTTAAGGTCGAAGAAATGCTGATTAAACGACAGCTTGTGAAATACATATCTTGGACCGCTGAACATCTTTAATGATTCGCTTATCCAAAAACAAGTCAACTTATAATTGTATGACATTCCTCTGTGTCTTCCGGCTAGTTAAGACAATCTGTGCATAATGTATGAAAAAGTATCATGGTTATTGTTCACATTTCTGAGGCACTTGACAAAATTTGGGATCAAGTTCTTGTGCCGACAATGCATACGTTTCGTAAAAAAAACACTGGTGTTCCTTAAGGTTCTGCTTTGTGGCCGACACTTTTTGTTATTTTTACTTTGTTTGCTACTTCCAATTCAATTCACTTTTGCTGATGATAGTGATCTATATCACTAATTTGTCGATAGGCTGAGTACCCTGTTCTTGAGTCGCAAAATTCGAACAGCTCGGAGTCATGACGTCAACTAACCATATATATTCACCCGCTTTAGTGAAGTTCGTTTAGCAAACTTAAGTGATATCAATTTGAATCGGTCTCTACGTACGAAAATGTGTGTCCCAGAAGCCGATTGTAGGTTACATTTGACATAAGCTTAAGTTTACTTACGTCCATTATGGTTAGACCTTAAGTCTACTCATGAAATCGAGTGAACAGCAATGATTAACACTGACAATAATAACTACTTCCCTTTGTTTTGTTCCCTTTTTAAGTTGAATCCATTTCAATTAGTATTGGAATGTTGCATGGGAACTTTTAAGGTTGACGACGTTTCTGCCTACTTTTCGTCCAATTTCGAATGTATAAACTCTACACGAACAAGGAACAATGGATTACACTACACGTACAATGGATTATAAGCGAAACCGGAACGATCAGTCATCATCGATGAGTCGTGGTTGTGTCGATGAAACCGAAATACCCTCCGTCATTGGTCTGTGAATCAAAACAATCAAACAAAGCATAGTTTGAATGATCACACATTGAGATCCCAAAAGTGCTGCGAGAAGTCTAGGAATGCTTAAATGCCGCAAAAAGGGTTCTACCTATGTGTCCTATAAGGACTTTATCCTCCCTGAAGTGAGTGAGATAAAGAAAGTACCACAGCTCACAAACTTCTGATGATCTTTCTCCTAACGGAAGTAGTTTACCCACATCCTCCACCCATTAGCTGGTTAGTTCCAAGCGCCCTCGAAAGTGGAAGTCTCATTAGATTAAGTTTCAGCGCAAAGTTCTCCTTCAAAAATAACGAATAATTTATTTCCAACAGAGTGTATGCACGTTTTTCGGTGCAAATAATGAAAACTTTGCAACATAATGCATCTCGGCACACACTCAAGTGCACATCCATCGCCTTCAGTGCTCCCTATTTAACGAGCAAAACGGCAAACAGTCTAAGCTGAGGTCATCAGCATTAATTTCAACGGAGGACTTGCAAGATGATCCCATGGGTCCCTATACCTTCCTCCGCCCACTCTCTGCCATGTTCGACATCCACAACAAGACCTTTTGCCATGTTTTAGCATGTAGTCTAGTTAAAGAATTATGTTTTGGTTTTTAAAGGACTAGCAGAGGGGAAGTTGAGAACAAGAGATGGTTTGCCCTTCATAACATGCACTGCAAGCCCTTCGTTTGGGTAACACAAGAACCTCTCTGTGTGCAGCAACTCCAACGTTTCCCGCCCGATGGCCTGGGGCGAGAAGTGAATTCTTTTTCCACCCACTGCAAGCGGGTTCAAATTTGATGAAAAATGAAAATAATGCATGAGATGGTAAGAAAATCGTGAACAGCACGCCACTCAATAGAGGGTAATAAAACGAATCCTTGCTTGGTTTGAAAGGCAGAAGTCAGAGCTTAAAACATTTGGAGGTATCCTTGTCATTCAGAAGTTGGGTGGCTGGAGCGTCAAATGGAATTTTGAATTCCGATTAATCGAGTATAGTAGTCGGCATGATCTCTGAAGCCTGGATTTCTCTAGTCTGAACGTACAGAGTGACAGTAAAGGTACAGGGTGGGCGATATAGTGTTTTTTTAATTATATGTTACTCTGACACTGACAGCTGTTTCCCGCTAGAACTCTGAACAGAATGTCAGAACCCATGGTGAAATGATAATAAGGCGTGCTGGACACCTTGTCAAAACCCGCCATGTTTTGTTTTGTGAAGTCATTCAGGGTCCGCTTTTGAAATTGGACAGATGATTAATAATAATAATAATATGCGTGGCGCGACAGTCTGAGGCGGACGCTGGGCCTAGCTTCTCAGCAACCACTCGTGTTGTGCGTGCTATTTTTCTCTCACGCGTGGAAGGGACCTACAGTTTAATGCCGACTCCGAACGGCGAAGATGCAAAGCTTTTTCTAGACAGGAATACTCTTTGAGCATTGTCAGTGACTCGAAAGAGGTGGAACCGTGAATTATCAAAGGTGGTAGCCTCTGAGTAGAAGTCGACGCACTTACCTACAACGCCACGGTGACCCATAGTGTACAGATGATTACTTACTTACTTACTTACTTATTCGCCTGACAACCCATGCAGGGTCAGAGTTTGACTGATAGCTGCTTTCCATTCCTGACGGTCCTGGGCACTCTGCTTCCATTCGTCAAAACCAAGCTGTCTTGCATCCGCGATTACTTGGTCTTTATACCGGAGATTCGGTCTTCCTCTCCACCAGGAGGCTCGGATTCCTCTTAGATGGAGCATTGTTGTCCATGCGCTCGATGTGGCCGAGTCACTGCAGTCGACGGATCTTTGCCGTCCGGACTACATCCACATCCTGGTGCAGCGTCGTAAAGTATCCGACGTAGAATGTTTCTTTCGAAGGCACCAAGAATCAGATCCGCAGTTTTGTTTATCGTCCAGCTTTCGGCTCCATATAGGAGGACTGGCAGAATAAGAGGTTTGTAGAGCATGATCTTAGTCCTTCGAGTTAGGAGTTTTGACGCCAGTTGTTCTGACAAACCGAAGTAACACCGGTTGCCAAAGGCGGTTCTACGTCGGATCTCCACAGTTATGTCCTTTGTGGAGTTAACGTTTGCCCCGAGGTAGACAAACTTCTTTACTACATCGAAATTGTAGTATTTTGCCCTAGGTGGTGTGCGACAGATCGTTTTTTGGTCGACAGCATATACTTTGTTTTATCCTGTTGGTCTTAAGACCAGTTCGCTTCGCCTCTTCTTCAATTGCCATAAATGCTTCCAACACAGCGCGGTGAGAAAGCGTGACACATGCACATCCCAACAGTTGGACTAACTTATAGAAGATAGTGCTTTCGTAGTTTCAGCTACCCGGGGCCTATCTTCAGATTGAAGACATGACACGACATCGCATCGCCTTGCAAAAAACCGGTGCAGGTTTCAAACGCCTCGGACATCTCGGTGCATCGCGTATTTGTTAGCGTAGTGCGACACAGCCGGATCAGTTTCCCCGTAATCCCGAATTCGGCCGTCGCACCAAATAAATCCTTGCGATGAATGCTGTCGTATGCGGCTTTAAGATCGATAAAAAGGTGGTGCGTATCGATTTGAAACTCTCTGGCCTTTTCCAGGATTTGCCTTTGTGTGAAGATTTGGTCTCTTGTCGATTTGCCGGGCCTGAAGTCGCACTGGTACGTGCCGATTAGTGCGGTGCAAAACGGCTTTAGACGTTCACACAGTACGCTGGACAGGATATTGTAGGTGAAGTTGAGTAAGGATATACCACTATAGTTATTGCAAGAGGTAGGATCGCCTTTATTGTGGATCGGGCATATGGAGCTGATATTCCAGTCGTCGGGCATGCTTCCGTCCTCCCAAATTCTACAGATGATCTGGTGCATGTTCCTTACCAGAACATCTGGCCAGATGATTGTTTAAGCTTATATCAAAATTCGATTTCGAACATTACAAAATGGTGTATTAAAAAAACGAATTGAATTGCAAGTTGATGTAAAATTAAAGAATTTAATTTGTAAATTAATGGTGTTGTATTGGAAAATGCCGTTATATATAGCGAATTATTGCAGAAGCTATAATGAGTAAAGCAATCCGTTTTTGTTTTTATGCGTGTGGAAATTGTGCATTTGTTTCCAACTTTAAGTTTCTGTTGACACACGAATTCCTGCGAGGACATCATGTAGGGCTTCAATAGATGTATCCAGCACACCTTATTACAATAGCTGCGTTTTTTTGCAAGCGTATATACGCTTAATTTTCAATTTGCATGTAAAATACACTAACAACAAATCCTATACCCGCTTAAGTTACTCATCATATCCATCGCCGCTTAAGAAATAAGCGCGCTTCCAAGCATTATTATCTGTGTGTTCATTCCTGAATTTATTCATTCATTGTTTAGGTTGCTGTATGTGGCTTACATTTGCAGGTGTGGTTCATGTATTAGATCATTTTTAATTATTTTGGCATCCATAATTATGCAATTTTTGGTAACCCAGAGTGTCTCTGCTATACATTTCGTTTTGGCTTCGTAAACTATTCTTTTCATTCCGAGAATTGTTTTTTTTTATTAAGTGTTTTTGCTTTTAAATTGATGGTCACAAAACGAAGATTGTGACTATCAAAGATCAACCATCACCTTCCACGACTACACCCCTGACTTTTTAACAAATGTCATAAATGTCGTCGGTGCTGCCAAAATTTTATGATGAATCATTAAGCGCCGTTGATCGTTATTTTGTGCACTTATAAATTAAGCGTATATACACTTGCAAAAAAACACAGCTGTATTAAATGAATTCAATACAAAATATTTCATTTGTCTGATTGATTTGTTCGTTTTTTTTCATTTTAATGAAAGTTTCATGCTTTGTACGCAGACTTTTTGCACTGACTGTATCTTCAATAACTCTGAGACATAATTGAGGTTCAATGTTGTTGATGTGCCGAATTATCTGATCCTTTAGCTCTTGAATTGTTCTTGGCTTATTGAGGTACACTTTTCTTTTAAATATCCCTGAAGAAAGAAGTCCAGCGTCATCAAATCACATGATCCTGTCGGACAGTTTACATCCAGCCATTGTTTCGTTCGCTGTGGCAAGTAACACCATCTTGTTGGAAGCACGTGTCATCCAGGTCCATATCATCAATTTCTGACCACAAGAAGTCCGTTATCATCTCGCCATAGCGAACATTATTCACTGTGACTGCTTGGCCGACCTCACTTTTGAAGAACTGCGGCCCGATAGTGCCGCCAGTCCATTAACCGCAGCAAAAAAGCACTATTTGTGGATGCATCGGCTTTTCAACAATCACTCGTGGATTCTCATTTCCCCAAATGCTGTAATGCTGCTTGTTAACGAAAGAATCGAAACGAAATTGCGCAGAATTCTAAAGATTCGTCGATAATGCTGACCAAAAAAAATCAGGAAGTGCATTTTGATTTGAACGCACATTTCCGTAAAAGGCTTCAACAATCTTAACGCACCGCTTAATTGTGTACCTCTCCATGGTTGAATTTGTCAAACACTGAAACAAAGAATTGTCAAATTGAGTTGAGCAAGAAAACTATTGGACTGACAAACGGTGTGACTCGCAATTAACATGTGCATTATGGTTGGACCACCCTTCTGATTTTCATTGCGGCCGGATTACGAACTTTGTCTCCAACCCAAACAATTTTTTTATTTCGATGTCCGTGGAGGCTGTCAGATTGTCAGTTTTCTTACGGATCCTCGAACTTTGGAGCATTTGCTATTTGCTGTGGGTTCAAACCCCAGTCTTATTGCTGCATACGTAGCCGTAGTATCCCGAAGAAAGCTGAACATCTTCCGCAATGTGTGAGATTTTTTGGTGTATTGTGAAGCGAATCTGTTGTCCCGTTGTGAATATTAAAGTGATTCCGCGATACAAAAATGACAATGCATTGCTAGCCCATAAGCAGACAGGGCTTACAACCGGAAAGAAGAGAATTTGAAACACGGAGTGAGCCTATCTCTAGGAGGAAGTAAGTCACAACGCTTGTTTGTTTTTTTTTTTTTCAAGCAAATATACGCTTAAATTATATGTGCACAAAAAAAAACGATAATCGGCGCTTAATAATTCATCACAAAAATTTGGCAGCACCGACGACATTAATGACATTTGTGGCGTTCAAGGGTGGAATCGTTTATGCCTGAAACACAATAATGCGCTGCGCCAGCCGACTTCATGTAACGGAGAGAGTGCGATGACGCACTGCGTTGAAATAAATACTCAATTTATCAGCTGTTCTCTCTCTCATCTGCTGGATGAAAACAGCTATTTTGATTTCTCAAATGACAGTTGACACAAAATACTTTCAATTTGGAAGAAAACTCGCAATCTGGGAGAAAATCTCTCACAGCGCACCTCTCGGTCAAAAAATATCCAAGATGTTGAATAATGACGTGCGATGGACTTACGTCTTACGTCTTATTACGATCCTCGCACCTCTCTCATATTTCACTAACGCAGGTCGACGCTGTATTTTGTGTATGGCCATTAAATTGTGTGCTTTGAAAGCTAAACGCCAGCGCAAACGCACTATTGTGTTTCAGGCATTACACCATGTGGTAAAGGGTGAACCATCCAGTCAAATTTTTGCAAGAAAGTACCTTACAGCCGCGGAACGAAATGTTTCGCTTTACGCCTGAGCAACGTGGAGACATTTTTGAAAACTTATTTCCGAAGTGAGTGATGTGTAGTCCAAGTGCTTTTTGAAAAGTAGTTTTGGCCAAAACGAAGCATTCACCGCGACTACTCTCAACAAGTTTGTGCAAAAAGTTCGTTAGACTGGTACTCATGGTCCCCGTCGTCGTAAAAGAATCGTGCATACAGACGAGAATGTGGCCGAGAGCATTATTGCACCATTTTTCTTGGAAAATGAGGCTGGGAACAACGTTTCGGTCAACGTTGGGCATTACAGAGCCACGTCAATCGACTTTTTATTTTACTGAAATTTAAGACACAGATTTGGACGACCTCTGGTTCACGCAGGATGGCGCGCCATTCCACACAGCCAATGCAACAATTGATCTTTGGCGCTCCAAATTTCCAAATGGTGCTATCAGCTGTGCCGGCGAAGTCAATTGGCCGCCTCGGAGCGATTACACCCCTTAGGGCTTTTTTGTGTGGGAAACCGTGAAGGACCGATGGTATGCCAACATTCCGGAAACGATTCAAGCACTTAAGGTCAACATTATCGAAGCCATTCGGGCCACAGCCCGAAACGATCATCAAGCTCTTGGAAAATTGGGGTGACAGAATGAGCTACTGCGATGCCAGCCGAGGAAGCCACTTAAACTAGGTTGCATTTCATAATTAATAGGAGTGTTCGTTCTTAGTATTAAAAGCCTAATACATGGAAAAAATTTAGTTTTATTCATTTTATTGCATTCTTAACAAGAAACTTGTATTTGGTCCACCCTGTATATTTTGAGTTATAAATGACAGTGTCCAGGGACTTGATTACGGCCTGATTTGGATATCACATTGTTCTTGAGCCAGGTCAGTGCCTCTCCGATCGTTATGGTTCCTGCCTCAAATATTGAGATCTTCAAAGTAGACTGGACAGCGCAGTTGCTTAAATGACTGCCATTGTTTAGGCACACCGGGTAATTCCGGGTTGAAATGACAGTCCACGTTCTGTTTATAACGACGAGTTTTTGGATGACATGAGATCAATTACAGGCCAATTTTGAAAAACTCAGATTTAATTCCTCATGATTGATCCTCGCATGCACTGTTGTGTGCATGGCGTGACTTCCCCTCCACCCCCACTCCCGTAATGACTCACGAGGCTATTGACGGGTTGCTCGTAGTTCCTTCGGGCTAAGCCCGACCGGCTGCCGAGCGGGACAGACCGGCCACCAGATGCTCGCTTACTGTCACCATTCAGGCCTGGCTCCAAATGTGCCCTGGCACACCAGGGTAGGCAATATTCGAGGCCAATCGTCTTGTTTTCGTCATCATGGGGGGTTGCGCTTCGTTAGCCAGGTTTGGGCTGAAAATAAATTCATACAGCCCAAATCTGTTGTCAGCCCCCCACCCCCTCACGAGAAGGTCAGCTGGCGGGGAGGCCTTCCGAGGCGGGCCTTGAATGCGATTCCATCAGGTAGATCACTTGGCAGACCCAGGATAAGGTGGTTGGACCAAGTCCATAAGCTCGCCTGGTTACGTTTGAGTTAGAGCCGATGGCGGAGGATCGAGTTGCCTGGAGATCTCTCGTGCGAGGCTTACTCCCGCGACCCCTTTAGTGGATCATGTCGGTTTAGAAGATGATGATGATAAGATTGTCCGCCCCGATCTGACAATGACCTCAGATTTTATTTTCTGGGGCTACGTCAAGGCCTTAATCTCAACCAAGGTTACAACTTTGGGTGAACTCGCTATTGTCTGAACGACGTCGCCGCACATATTGGGCCAAGCCATCAAATGGGGAACCCTCTGCTTGAAGCACTGCCAGCCAATACGATCCGGCCAATATTTGGCTTTGGTTGAACTTCCAACCAATATCGATCGAGGTGCCTCAAATGGTTTGTGTTCGCTCAGTTTCCTTCAGGAATCTTTTGTTCCAGTGACTGGATGTGTTCATTGTCCATTCTGGGCTACTGCCTCACAGAATCCCAGTACATGTTCTGGAATTTTATTACATTCTCCACCGAATCTGGAAAAACCTTCCTCTGATGCCCCTGGTTTCCTTAGGTGTTCCTGTTTCCTGAGTCTGTAGTGCACTGTAATGAAGCCTGTTAGCATACGGAGGTTGTTCTTGCTCATCATGGTACACCTCGTAGTCTTTTGAATTTCGACTTCAACTTCGGCTTGGAGTACATTACAGTGGTTCGGTAGTGGAAGGGGAAAGATGTGGGATGAGTTCTCAAACACGTCTATGCATGTTCATTCTTTCTTCTTGGATCTGTATAAGTCGTGTTCTGACTAAGTCGGCTGTAAAGTCATTCCTAACTAGGTTAGAGATTTTTAAAATAATCTGGATGACCTCGAATGGTGTTATGTAGTCTGTTTCCTTTGGGAGCAGCGTAGAATGGTAGAGTATCCTAGTGTTATTTGCAGTACCAGTCAGGCAGCCTAGTGTTTTTAATGAACCTAGATCGCTCAACAAGGCTAAAAAGGCGTTGTCTTATGTCTTATGTCTTATGGCTAGGTTAGGTAAATTTAAATCTTTGACGGTTTTTTTTTCATGATTTCTGTCTCGTCTTTTTCCTTTATTTTGCTTCCTTACCCAATACCTACCACCTTGCTATGTCATGAGACTCTACAGTCCGGAGTGGACTTAGGGCGTAGCCAACAAATCCATCTAGCGCGTTACTTGGCTAGCTGGTTAGAGTTAAGCGCACCAAGCGGGTTGGGGTTATTCTTCACTTGTGTGTGCCACATTAGATGCGGAAGTCGTCGATTTTCGAGTGTGTTCCACTTGTTTGGCTCGATTACGATTAATCGGTATCAATGAGATTCCCTGAGGAGTTGGTCTAGACGAAGTCCTTCAAAGCCCCCAAGTTGTTGCTCCACGTTGCCACCAAGTCGCCTTTAATTCAAGTCCTTTTCCAAGGACGTCGTGCAGATAAATTCAATTCAATCGATCCTGCCCTCGAATTACAGTCGTGTACAAAGCCCCTCTCAACAACGCGTCGATCCCAGGCAAGTCAACTGTCGTCGCTACACTATCAGGAGTCACACCGACACGGAACGAGTAATAAATGCTAAAATCGCATGGAAATCGTCCGTAATGGTCTGCAGTGCAATTACTTTTCAAGACAATTGCGGTAGGCCCCGTTCCACCCATCAGCACCCTGCTCCTCTACAAATTCCCATTCATCCCTCGGCAATCAAGTTAGCTCCGGCAAAGGACCGCACTCCATTCCACCGAGTACACTCCGCGCATTCCTCCTCGTCGTAATTACACAGACAATCTTCAGCCGAGTTTTAGATTAACCGGAATGGATACGGAGCGACGGCGGCGGTGTTCCAGGAGGACGTTCCAAAATTCTGCACACTTTACCGCTTACAGTGTGTGAGTGTTGTGCAAAAATTGCTTTTGTCTAGACCGGAGGAGAATGAAATGCTTTAAGCATGACATCGCGTCTGCTCTGATGGCGCTCCTAATGCACGCAATTCAACATCAACGCTGTCTAAAGATGGTGTCCCTAATGAAATGTCTGCAATTCCCCACCGGAACCGGAAGTATTCCCATTTAAACCATTTTAATTCGTTCCCAGCCGTACTCTCGAGAACTATTCGCATTGTATCCACTCCTCTGGCAGAGTGCACAGAACAAGGGACAGACCCCACTCCAGCGGCAAGGTAAACTGCATTTTCTTTCTATTTCCATTTGCCTTCAGCAAAAAATAGGAGATCCTTTTAGGGATTCATCACTCAGCTCTGCGCTTATCCCGTCCATCCCCTCGCACGCTACACGTGTACAGCACAATGCCAGCGAAACGCTGTTCTAGTCCCTCCAAGTCGAAGAAGGATGCACGCCCTCTTATGAGTGATTCCGCAAAAATTCTCTAGTCAAGAACTCGCAACAAAGTGGATGTGCGCTCTTCACAACTAAACCACTTGTTGTAAGTAAACGACGAGTGTGTTGCTTAGAAGCAGGCACAACAGTTCCCGAAGCGCACACCCACACACACGGGCACACGAGATGAACTCTCGCAGAGTTTCAATGATATCAAATTGAATTGGAAAACTTATTGCGGTGGATGTGAGCGTGATTCTTGGAAATTGAAACTTCCAAAGGCCAGCCACTGGCTTAGTGGAACACAGTGGACAAGGGCGCACATGCGATCCGGGGCAAGCGGCAGATCCGGGACAAGAGTAATTAGATTAAGTAGAGGCGAACTACTTTTCCGAGTCGCTTTGATGAATCTCGAGAACTTTCGCATAGTTTCTACTTCCCATTCAATCCCATTTGGGGGCGGTTCTCCTTGGCAAATTAAATTGAATCGACAATCAACGGGGAGCGGGTTGGGAATTGCTGAAGGAATTGGCCCAGGCACTGGGATTGAGCTGAAATCGGTGTGGCGTTGGAATGTTTGAAGACTTTAATGATCCTCTACAGGCAGGCAAGGACCAATCCAATTGCTTATTCAGGGTTTAGTTGTAATTAATGAAAATCGATGAATCCAACGACTGTCATGACAGGCTTATCAAGTTGAAGGTCCAACCATCTTTTTTACTTGGCTTTAAGGTAATCGTCCTTAATGAGACCCTCCGACTTGGCTAGGGGACGCAGTGATTCTTTATTAAACACTATCACCGCGCCGCTAGTTTCTCCTATTAATTCCTCCAACTTCACGAGCTTCCAATTGTGAGCAGGAAGGTCCGGATTTCAAAGCCGTATGAACCTAACTATAGTATCGGAACCCAAGGGGCTCAGCGGGAGGTATGTGGGGGTCCTAGGTCTACTTAGGATTTGATTCCTCGTTACCACTTGGAGCCGTGCACCCTTACACACCTCTCCCAGTCTACTAATGGCTGTATTGAAAAAGTCAACCGGCTTGAGAAGGAGAAACGATTAATCTGTCCCTGGTGTCATCCAGCGTGGCGCCCGACAGGAGCCAGGCCTCTGTTTTCGGGCACCAGGCTCAGGTAGATGTCATTAATCGTCGACTCCACCTTCTTCCAATTTAATGCAGAGATACGGCAGACAGCGTTACCAAATGATGCCACTTTCAGCTCGTCACTATACGGCCTATAAAGCCTATTGGCAATGTTGCTGCTTCCACCACTCGCTTTCGGACTTTTGGGCTCCGAGGGTGACGCTCCAATCGATCTGGCGCGCTTGGACGTGATGTACAGGGTAGTCTCCCGCCCTGTATGGCTTTTAAAAACCCTTGTTGCCCAAGTCGGGGGAATACCTCTTAGGTGTTCCAGAACCCTGTATGCAGAGCTCCTCTCCTTATACCTTTTGTAAGAAGGTCCTGTGGCCTTAGAGGAAGTGGCAACTCTACGGTCAGGATTGTAGGGTCAGTGCAGGATTTCTCGTTGGGAATCTCCGTGCAGGATGAGGGTTTCGAATTGAGCTCCATGCGGTTTTTGAGTGTTTTTGAGGCGGTGTGAGCCGTCTTGACTGTTATCACTTCAGGAGCTGAAGCTCTCCTGAAAGGTATCCCAGCCGGTGTGTGAGCACCGGTCCATTTTTTATTGTAGTAGTTTATGTTTTGTTTTGGGTTGTTCTTGTTGGTCCTATGAGTAGCCGAGGCGATGCAGAAATCCGCATTACACAGCTAAGACAAGGATTAATCCGACTGACGACGACTGAGGTAGTTTTTCGAGTGAGCCCCAGTCAAGTTGATTCTCGCACCGGTCGTATTAAACCTTTTTCCAGCCCACCGGATGGGAAGGGAGAGTTAGCAGATGGGAGGGAGAGGCATGGTCGTGGGTTACTTTGGCCGAATACATCAGTCGCAAGACCCAATGTCGTGCATTGTGAGCAGGCATGAGAGAGCAGACGTCCCGTTCAACAAGCTTAGGATGTTAGACCTATTATCTCGTTTCCGGTGGCCGCACCGTGGGGGCAGTAAGCCTTCTTGTACCTGTTGCTCAGTAGGTGTCATCCAAATGTACGGTCACAGGAAAAGCTAATCGTGGATCGGCTTGTTTAAAAAAATTCTTTGATACAGACGCTTTCGCTGGGTTTGGTTTTTTTTTTTTTACCGCAGCAGCAATAATTCTCCATCGTCATCTTGCGATGTGCACTTTCTGCACAGAGGAAAGTTTTCAGAAGAATTTGAAATCCAAAGTGGAGTCAGGCAAGGTTGCATCCTATCCCCAATATTGTTTTCAATGTTGATTAGTGATGGGCTTAACACCGCTCTGTCATCGAGAACACATGGAATTCAATGGACACTTTCATCACACTTAAATCATCTTGACTACGCTGACGACGTGTGCCTACTCTCTCACAGGATAAGGGACCTCCACCAAATGGCAACAAATGTGGACAGGGAGGTTAACAACGTAGGGCTGAAGAAAAAACAAAATTACTCAGCCACTCAAATAACAGTCTCTATCAAATGGGCATTGCTGGACAACCGGTTGAGAGAGTAGAGAGTTTCCAATACCTCGGCAGTATTGCCTCAGCCAATGGAGGAACCGCAGCAGATGTCGCAAACTGAATATCCAAAGCTAAGTCAGCATTCGGTATGTTGTCCGCAATATGCAGAAGCAATGCTATCAGCTTAAACACCAAGCTAAGACTGTTTCGCTCCAATGTTGAGTCTGTACTGTTGTATGGGTGCAGCACTTGGAAAGTGACCGCCATTGTCACAAGAAGACTACAGACGTTTGTGAACCGGTGCCTACGAAACATACTAAGGATTTTCTGGCCGAGCCGTATCGCAAACGAACAACTTCATCAGAGAACGGGCCAGGAACCTATAGGCACCACTATTCAACGACGCAAGTGTCAGTGGATTGGTCATACCCTTCGAAAAGGTGACAGTACCATAGCAAAATATGCGATGCGGTTGAACCCGCTAAACCACGACGGCAGAAGCACAGGGCGCAGAACAATAGAGGAGGAGTCCCGACAGCTGGGGAAGAGTTGGAGAGAGCAGAAACTCATTGACAGAATCTGCACACGATGGCGCGTAGAAGTAGTAGAGGTCCTAGTCCCCGTGAAGGGACACAGAATTTAAGTAAAGTAAGTAGTGTATTAACCAGCCAAGGTCTTCTAGAAGATCGTAAAGCTCAGCGGGCTGACATCTTTACTAGAGTTATCGGAGACGAAGTCAGGCTGGTTGGTGATCATTTTATAGGGCTTAGATTACATTGCGATCGACGACGCGTCGTTCGTTCCATCAATTGATGTTGGTTCTTCGGATCTTCCGAGAAATGGAATAATGTAGTTGTAGCCCATCAAAGCACAAGGAAATTAAGAAAACCCCAGAATAGATGAATGATACCACAGTTTGACAAGACAGTTTAACACAGTTGTTTGGGGAAACTACAATCACAACAGACGGCTAGGAACTTCGTCTCCGTCCTTAGTTTTGATGTCGCTTTTAAATTACTTCTGCCAGCGCACTCCATTTTAATGAGATTTTAAGAACATCGGACCAAGGTAAGCTCATCGGCCCGATAACCTTGTGGTCACTAGTCAAAAGGAGTCATTCTGTCAGTTTACATTGTATGACCACCCTTCGCTAATGAAAATACCAAGACGTCTTGGTTATTAAATGCGACAAGAAAAACCACGAACAAATGTATTCCACATTAGTCATTGCAAAGCGCTGAAATCCTATTGCTAGTGAAAGACTTCACAAAATCTAGATAAGACTTTGCAGAGTCTGGATATAATACATACGTGGAATGGTTAAGCACTGCACTGAACTGCATAAATGTAGCTCCTTGAAACTGTTCATCAAAAGTAGATGTGAATCAATTTTATGAGAATCAACAAGAAGAAACCGTGTGGTAAATTTATTTAATGAGTCTTCTCTTCCAGTTCATTTGGTTGGCATGGTAGAATACCACAAACCACATCGGTTTCCAGCATCATTAGCCTCCCTTCCCGATAACATCAGTTTCTCACGCGTTAAGCTCAAATTCTTCATACGCCGCCTCAAGACTAAAATACCTCGAATTATTCATTCACCTCGTTAAGTGCATGCCGTCCTCGAAGCGTGTTTTCCTCTTTGGATCCAGCCTGTGGTGGCAACCAGTGGATCCTTCGAAAGATGCGGCAAAAGTTTTCTCGCCTCAACGGTTGAAGGTGTGGATAAGTCAACTTTGAGCAGGCAAACTGATTGCCAATTGCTTTGCAAACTTTTCCCGAGCATCAAACTTCTAGGCCGCGATAATTATTATGCATATGGATGCGAGGACGACGCACGCTTATCCACCATCCACACGTGTGTATCGTACGGATTTCTAATCCTGTTATTACTTTCTGAATTGAATGTCATTAGTGAGCAGATTTGTCGGCATAACTCTGCGCAGTTTGGAAGTTTTTGTTTGGGGAAAAGTTTCCGAATCGAATTTCCGCGTGCAATGATATCCGTTTTGGAACTAAGCAGACTTTGGGGAACAGCTAGTTTATTCGAGTACTTATTTGTTGAGCTGTTACTAATTAATTTTCGCTATTTTCTTCCTTATGGGTTTGACGAAGAAATCGAGAGTGTGTGAGCAGTTCAAGGCCCTGCTGTGCACTTTAAGTGGAAGCAATGTGTTTTGGAGTGAGTCCATGTTTGGGACACTCGCTAGAAACCGGCAGGATGAGTTGTATGTTGCAAGGACGATTTGCAGCCTTAAGAGACCTTTATAGAATGACAAGTGTTTCTTTAGAGGGATTTGCTGTCCGTAAGATGTATATGCTGACTAACATAAAGCTCATTATTTAGTTGGAATTAGTTGTAAGCATTCCATTCCAAGAAAAAAATGGCCTAGTCTCTCTAGTTTATACACTAAAATGCACTTGATAACGTAAAGCAGCATGATTGATACCAGAAAGGCAGCATTAGTTCAGTCTGGTACGATAAGGCTGCTATCAGGGGTCACGGCCAAACCTCTTTCAAATCAATCGGGGACCGGTGCGTTTAACCAGTAGACTTACCGCAAAATCTTCAGATTCAGTTCAAATATTCTCAAAATTCTCAAATTCTCTCTCTATTTTCGCATTAATTTTAATTTCATTTAAATTCTTCAGCCCGTACCCTTAAGTGTCCCATACACAGCACACTTGTCGTTATGACCGTACCCCGCGAAAGCGATGCCGACACACACGTCACAGAAATTCGTACGCATTTTTTATTGGAATTTGACGACAGGGAACAGCAGTGACACCGAATAAATGGTGTCACAGTTTCCTTTAAGCCTTGAACTGAGTTTTGTTTACTTCTAGCTTAATTTCTATTATCTCGCTTTCGATAAATCGATTTTTTATATAATTTGAACCTATAACTATTCAAAAATTTCAAAAACTCTTGAAGATATACCCGATTTATGATTGAACGTAGGTAGGTCTTATATCCAAGAATTTGCTTCTCAAAACTTGAAACGCGTTTTTCTCGATACAGTGTTCTTACGACTGGGGCATGAGTTACTCAAAAACTATTATTCTAATCGGTTCCAAATTTTAATGCGTTATTCTATACATTCAAAGGTCCGCCGTTTTGTTAATTTTTGTGCGAAATTCATAATTATAGCATAGCAGAGCCAAAAATGTACTCTTTCCAATCCCGTTGGATTTTTTGATTTCAGATGTTCCAGTGAATGGGAATCACATGCGCCGCCGAAAAGAAGGGCCTTTGTTTGATCACGAAAAAATAAAAATTATGTACAATTTTCCTCTTCTTTTTTAAGTCTTCAAATAAATGTATGCACAGTTACAAGCCTAAAAATAATTTATGTTCATTTACCAGTAGATTGAAAATCGTCAAAATTTGAAATCGTTTAAGGGGGGCTCGCCTTAAATTAAACGAGACCTCAGTTATCCATCCTAGCCCAATTTGGCATCCCTCTCTCTCTCCCTTTTTTATTCGTAATTTGAAATATGAATAAAATTTTGTACGTGAATATTGCTGGTGTATAAATGTGTATAAAAGTGTATAGCAGGGGATAGGTATAAAACTGACAAAAATAAATAAAAGTCATATAGAATTATTATAGG
Organism: Eristalis intricaria; assembly: GCA_964034865.1. Classification (NCBI taxonomy): domain Eukaryota; kingdom Metazoa; phylum Arthropoda; class Insecta; order Diptera; family Syrphidae; genus Eristalis; species Eristalis intricaria. Next base: position 67,322,758 of record OZ035877.1, read on the forward strand.
TACCTACTTGAAAAATTGTATACACTTTTATATACTTCTTCACCTTTATACACTTCCATACTGTAAGATGCAAAAAGTGCTACATTTACGCAATCCTGTTTCTAATAGATTCTCATACGGCAGATTTGACCATCCATTTCACTTTGTCCCTTTTGTTTCCTTCCGACATCTTCGTTTTTTGGAAAAAAAAGAACAAATAACTTCTCATTTAGGCTTTATAGTTTGTTTATCTATCATTCTCAGATTGCTAAAGGACGAAGTATGTGCTCGTTTGACATGTATGGCGTAAAGCGACACCGAGGTACACACCAAAGTGTGGTCACACGTGTGCTGTGTTTGGGCAGCTTAGAGGAAATCAAATTCATGGCAATGCCATATGTCATACCGAGTTGTAGCAAAAACAAGCACCAAATGGAAAGTGTTGCCTTTTGGAAGCTCAGATCTTATAATGAAACCGGACGTCGAATTATGCCAGAAACTTAAGCTCGACTTGAGCTGCAAAGTAACGACTAGATGGCGTAGTTGGTAGAGTGCCTGCCCCTGGTTAGCGGGGTTCCCGGTTCGAATCCCAGTGAAAGCAAAGTTAATACGCTTTTATCTGGTTTTCAAATCTGGTCCAGTCACCATTTGCCGTTGGGATCAAATTGACGGCACTGGAGTGGTCAAACAGTGGTAGTAGTCTGACTATGGGTATTACAATGGACCAATATGGTCTAAGTGTGCTGGTGAATTCACTAGCAGCCCAACTAACCTAACCTAAGCTAAGTTTGAGCTGAACGGAAGATTAAGTCTTGTGAAACTGGGCATAAAGGTTGTCTTTTCCTCGAAAAGTTCAGTCAAGAAACCATTTTGCGTCTTCCTAGTCTTAAACACATTGGGCCTTTAAGGATGGGAAAATAGAACAAATACAGGCTGGGCCATCTAGTGTTTTCTTTTCTTCCTCCTTTTTATTTGCCGCAACAGTCCGGGTCACACCTGGACCTCAAGCAAAAAGCCTCCTCAACTAGTACGGTCTCTGGCTAGTTGCGTCCGGTGTCGCAAGCCAAGTTGGTTGAGGTCCTTCTACACCTGGGTGTGCCATCATTTCCATGGGCGTCCTCTATTGGGTTGTCCCACGGGTTCGGACTCCGGGCTGGAGCTGAGTTCTCCATGCGCTCTACATGGCCCAGCTATGTTAGACATCGGATCTGAAGCTGCCTGAATAGGCTCATGTGGCTGGACAGCCCGTGTAGTTCGTGGTTGAATCTTCTCCTCCAGAAACCGTCAACGCAAACAGGACCAAAGATCGCACGCAGAGCTTTTCTCTGGAAGATACCAAGACCTTCCTCGTCCGCTTTTGAGATTGTCCATGCCTCCGCGCCGTACAGCAGGACTGGGATGATCAAGGTCTTGTATAAAGTCTGCTTGGTCCTTCGAGAGATGGCTCTACTACTCAATTGCCTCTTGAGCACATAGAAACAGCGGTTGGCAAGATTTACTCTGCGTTTGATTGATGTTGTTCGTACTATTTATTGCGTATCCGAGGTAGACGAAGTCCTTGACTACTTCGAAGTTGCCCATTGTGACGCTCTCTCCAAGACGTCGATGTTGTGTGTCCTTTCTTGATGACAGCATATACCTCGTTTTGCCCCCGTTCACCGCTAGACCCATTTAAGCCGCCTCCGTCTCAATGCCAGCAAACGCCTCATTGATAGCTCTCTATGTTCGACCAATCACGTCAATGTCATTCGCGTATGCTAACAGTTGTACGCACCTCTGGAAGATCATGCCTCTAGTGTTGGCGTGTGAGTCTTGCACGATGTTCTCCCAGGATGATGTTAAAGAAATCACATGACAGCGCGTCGCCTTGTCTAAAACCTTTTTTGACATTGAAGGTCTCGGAGAGTTCGTTACGGACCTTGATGGACCAGCGAGAATTTTCCATCGTCATCCTGCACAGCCTGACGAGTTTGGCAGGAGTGTCAAAATTAGAAATTGCTGTGTATAGCTCGTCCCCATGCACGCTGTCACAATCGATGAAAAGGTGGTGGGCGTCGTTTTGCATTTCTTGTGTCTTTTCTACGATCTGCGGTAGTTATTCTTTTTTATCACAGGCTATTTTGACACTGTTTGTCGTTTGAATTCTCGACAGAAGGTCAGTATCCTGCCGCGGTGGATAGCAATGAGTCGCTTTACGTATGAACAACGTGGGGAAATATTGAAAACTTATTTCTAAAGCCCAAACAGAGAGTTTTTGAAAAGAATTCTTAACCGAAATTAAGCACCCACTGCGACTATTGTACCCAAGTTTGTGCATAAAAGTTCAAAAGAATGGTATGCCTGGTGGACAATACTGATGGTCCTCGTCATCGTAGGAATATATGGACGACAGTCTGGCTGTTGTGGCCGACAGCATCATTGGACCATTTTTCTTCGAAAACGAGGCTGGGAATAACCGCTAGTTCAACGGTGAGAGTACTAGAACCACGCTAACCGACTTTCTTTCTATTGAAATTTAGGAAACGGACTTGGGTGATCTCTGGTTCCTGCAGGATGCCGCGCCATTCCACATAGGCCATGTAACAATCGATCTTTTGCACTCCAAATTCCCAAATCGCGTTATCAGCCGTCTTGGACGCCTCAGAGCTGCGATATTACCCCTTTAGCCTCATTTTTGTGATACACCGTGAAGTACCGTTGTTATGCCAACAATCCGGAAACGATTCAAAGCCAAAATCATCCAAGCAATCTGTGAGCTCCAATCCGAAAAGGTTTTGGAACATTGGGGTGCCAGAAAGCGCTCGAGGCAGCCACTTGAACGAAGTTTTATGTCATAATTAATGGGAATGTTTGTTCTTACTAATAAATTAGTTCCGTTTCGTCTTTTATGGGAAGTTTTAGGGTTGATGCGAGCAATGCTCGTGGGCTTAGAGCGAATCTCTTCGCTGTGTATGTCCACCTATTCCGTTACAAACCAGCTGTCTTGGCGCTGAGTGAAACACAGGTAGGTGAGAAACCCGATTCATCGGATTTGAATATTATACCTTCGGCCCGTGCTGTGTCTTGACCCCGTACACATAAGGGTATTCCTTGAAAGCGCGCAAATTATAAAAAAAACGTAAAAAAAATTCATTTTATTCAATTTATTGTATTTAAAAAAATAAACTTCTAGTTGGCGCACCCTGTGTAACAAAGAGATCAGTTGAATCGATTATTTATCATTCAAAATGGAAACCACAACATTTTCTATTTGCAAGTCTTGAGAATCTCATGCGAACAGATTTGTGTTTAAACATTGTATCGTAATTTAGACACCCACGAAAGGGAACACCTCAGGTGCAATGAAGAAGACAGAGCGAGAGAAACACGGCGAGAGCCAAGGGAACAGACAGTCTTAGAGAGAAACGGGTGTACAATCAAAATATTTAGAACACCAGTGTCACTTGAGGGCCGACAAAGTTTGACTCTCCACAGTTTCTGCTCATCCACGAGACTAGGACAAATCCAAAACTGAATTCAATAAGTGATCCCTTCCCCGAAAGTGCGTCAGATTCAATTGGATTGTCACATACATTGAATTCCTTCAGAAAAAAACCCCAAGGCGACCTCCCCCGGTGTCCAGATGTGATCTCCGCCGCTGAATAGACGAAAACGCATTAAAGTTTAAAAATAAATCCCTCTCCCACTCTGCTCTCACTCCGGCGCGGCGCTTAGTTGTTCACTCTCTCAGTGATCAGCGGACGCGTCCCGAAATAAACCGCACTGACGCGTCAAGCGCTGCCTCCCGACTCACCGATCTCGCCTGTCAGTTGGAGATCTTCTCTTGCGGGGAATTCACCTCGTCTGGCATGTGGACACCTTCACACTGTCTTTGTCCGTATTCCGTGTGTGAATTGTTTTTGTGTGTCTCGCGATAAGTGAACAGCAAGCTCCAGTGAATTGAGGAGAAGCGCTTCAGTGAAAGAACAGAACAATCGAAAGGGAGGACGTGGAGATGTCGGAAACAGTTGGATGCTGTGCGGTGTGCCAGGTTCAGGCGAAGCAGTTCTGCTCGGCCTGCAAGAAGGTGATGTACTGCAGTGCCGAGCACCAGAGGGCGCACTGGAAGAAACACAAGCACGAGTGTCGTTCGTACAAGATTGCCCAGAGCGAGGAACTGGGCCGGTTTCTGCTGGTGACGCGCGACATTAAGGCCAATCAGGTTGTCTTCACCGAGAAGCCGCTTGTCGTCGGGCCGCAGTGGTTTAACTCCAAGAAGAATACACGGAATCCACAGGTTCCGTGCGTGGGATGCTTCATGCCGTGCCGACTGGATCAGTACCAGTGTCAGAGGTGAGCGGTTGCCTTGAATGATGAGCCAGTAGTTTTTGGTCTGTGTTCGTTTTTCAGGTGCAAGTGGCCGGCATGTTCGCCAAATTGTGCCGGACTGTCGGATCCCCACTGGCATGCGGACGAGTGTGCAGTTTTGAGGCTGGGTCCCGGACCTTCCGGCAAGAGCGTCGAAGCCCGGATGGACTACTTCAGGTGCGAGGCGCTGTTCGTGCTGAAGTGCCTGATGCTGCAGGCGCAGGACCCCAAGCGGTGGGCGGAGCTGCTGGACATGCAGAGCCACGAGGAGGACCGCTTCGACTCGGATCTATATCTGTAAGTGCCAGCTGCGGGTGACACCTGGAAACTTTTGCAAATTCCCTCTCGTTTCAGAGAAGCCGAAGACCGCATTGTGAGCTACCTCCAGAGGAACTACCTGAACGTGCTGAAGCAGACGGAGAGCAAGAAGAAGGACAAGTTCCTGCCGCAGTGCGGGGGGCACATCCTGCACAAGATCTGCGGTATCATCGAGACCAACTACATGTGCATCAACCTGCCGACGGGGCTCGAGCTGAGCGGCCTGTTCTACACGGCGTGCATGATGGAGAACACGTGCCAGCCCAACTGCTACTTCCGCTTCGACAACGAGCACGGCTTCAAGATATCCGTCGTGGCCGGCAGGGACATCCGCAAGGACGAGCACCTGCACATCATGTACTCGAACATGCTGTGGGGCACCCAGATGCGGCACGAGCACCTCATGATCACCAAGCACTTCGTGTGCAAGTGCGAGCGCTGCCGCGACCCCTCCGAGTTCGGCACGTTCCTCAGCGGCTTGATCTGCGTGGGCGACGTGAACAAGAAATGCGGCGGCATTCAGCTGCCGAAGGAACCGCTCTCGCTGGACACCGACTGGGCCTGCAACAAATGCCCCGTCCTCGTCGAATCCGATCACGTAAGTCTGCGCGGGCTCGATGTGTGCTGTGCTCACTGTTCATCTATTTCAGGTGCGCTTCCTGCTGTCCAACATAACCGACGACGTGAACGACATCTTGGAGAAGAAGCCGAAGGTGCACCAGCTGGAGGACATGATCGCCATGCTCTCCTTCCTGCTGCACCCGAACCACTATCACCTCTTCACGCTGAAGCACACGCTGGTGCAGCTCTACGGCACGGAGCCCGGCTACCTTCTGAACGAGCTGAGTGACGAGCTGGTCCAGAAGAAACTTAGCATGTGCGACGAGATGCTGACCGTGTGCGACACCCTGGACCCGCACACCGTCAAGCTGTCCATCTACGTCTCAATCATCCTCATCGAGATGCACAAGGCCCTGAAGGAGCAGGGCAAGCGACTGTGTGAGGCCACCCCCAAGCGCAGTGCCGAGGGAGTGGACAAGTTCAGAGAGGCCCGCAATCACCTGAACCGGGCCACCACCGTGCTCGTCAAGGAGCTGGACACTCTGACGGGCAGCAAGCTGAACGACGCTGTACAGAACGCCGGCTTTGATTTGGACCTTTTGATTGCCTGTGCCAAGGAATAAATAAAAATAAGCTTTTAACGAGAACGCGACTGCGAGAAACTTTTCAAATTTCAAAATTTCAGGACATTTTCATTTTCCCGCGTCGCTGAACACCGGAGAGTCGAGTTTTTGTTCGCAACTCTGAGCATTGTGCTCGAGTGAAAATTTAGTTGGAGTTGCTGCGAATACTTCGGCTTGCTGGGGAAGGCTGTTTGCGTCCTCCACCTTCCGCAGACTGTCCTCCGGTGAAGTGTCAGTGTTCAGTGAATAATTGCCAGGGAAACTTCGTCTTATGCATCACTCGATGGGAAAGTGTGTTTGCAGTTTGTTAACAATGCTCCTTGTTAACTTCGAAGTTATTTAAGGCGTTCTTTTTTCCGTTGGTTCGTTATTCCTTTAAATCTTGAGGGATCCAGTGATTGTGTGATTAGCTTCGACTTGGCTTAGGCGTCCCACCGTGAGCGGGCTTACTGAGAACAAAAGTCTTTCCTTGAAAGGAGGAGCACATCGTTTGATGGTTACAACTCCAGCTCTGATGCGCAACTTAAGGACAAGGGGGAACCTTCCTTCATAACGACGTTGGTCCATGAGGGAGGAATATCTTCTTCTTCTTCTGGTGCTACAGTCCGGGGTGGACCTGGGCCTCAACCAACAAGCCTCTCCAGCTAGCACAGTCTCTGGCTAGCTGTCTCCAGTGTCGCACGCCAAGTTGGTTGACGTTCTTCTCCACCTGGGTGCGCCACCTTAAGCGCGGGCGTCCTCTGTTGCGTTGTCCCACGGGTTCGGAGACTCTTCGGGCCGGAGCTGATTCGTCCATACGCTCTACATGGCCTAGCCATCTTAGGCGTTGGATCCGAAGACGCCTGACTAGACTCATGTCGCTGTACAGCCCGTACAGTTCGTGGTTGAATCTTCTTCTCCAAAAACCGTCAACGCAAACAGGACCAAAAATCGTACGCAGAGCTTTTCTCTCGAAGAAACCAAGGACTTCCTCAACCGCTTATAAGATTGTCCATGCCTCCGCGCCGTACAGCAGGACTGGGATGATCAAGGTCTTGTATAAAGTCAGCTTGGTCCTTCGAGAGATGGCTCTACTACTCAATTGCCTCTTGAGCACATAGAAACAGCGGTTGGCAAGATTTAATCTGCGTTTGATTGATGTTGTTCGTACTATTTATTGCGGAGCCGAGGTAGACGAAGTCCTTGACTACTTCGAAGTTGCCCATTGTGACGCTCTCTCCAAGACGTCGATGTTGTGTGTCCTTTCTTGGTGACAGCATATACTTCCTTTTGCCCACATTCGCCGCTAGACTCATTTTAGCCGCTTCCGCCTCATTGTCAGCAAACGCCTCATTGACGGCTTGCTGTATTCTGCCATTCACGTCAATGTCATCCACGTAGGCTAACAGTTGTATGGACTTCTGGAAGACCGTGCCTCTAGAGTTGGCGTGTGAGTCTTGCACGATGTTCTCCCAGGATGATGTTAAAGAAATCACATGACAGCGCGTCGCCTTGTCTAAAACCTTTTTTGACATTGAAGGTCTCGGTGAGTTCATTACCAACCTTGATGGAACAGAGAGAATTCTCTATCGTCACCGCAACTTGACGAGTTGGGCAGGTATGTCAAAACTAGACATGGCGTTGTATAGCTCGTCCCTATGTGGCGGCCTTGAAATCGACGAAAAGGTGGTGGATGTCGATCTGTATTTCTTGTGTCTTTTCCTGGATCTGCCGTAGTGTGAATATCTGGTCGACGGTGGACTTCCTGAAGCCACACTGATAAGGACCTATCAGGTTATTTATAAACGGCTTCAGGCGAGTACACAAAACGGCAGAGAAGATCTTTTATGCGATCTTACAGAAACTTTTCCCTCTATAGATGGTGCTGTCAAAGGTGTCTCCTTCCTTGTGGAGCGGGCAAACGATACTGAGATTCATTACAGATGAGCTGGTGCTTACGCCCAACCAGATCATCTCCAGCTGCCTTAAAGATTTCAGCGGACAGTCCGTCCGCACCGGCAGCTTTGTTAGATTTCAGTCTTGATTTTGCTATCTTGGCCTCGTCTAAGTCGGGGGGATGGAATTCTCGTCGATCATCGTCTATATTGAGTGAGACATCCTGCCTGACAGCGGTATTGGTGTCACCATCGCCGTTTAGCAGGCTGCATAAATAGTCCGAGGCGGACCTGGGCCTAGCTTCTCAGCAACCACACGTGTTGTGCGCGCTATTGTTCTTTCACGAGTGGAAGGGACCTACAGTTTAATGCCGACTCCGAACGGCAAAGTTGAGAAGCTCTTTCTAGACAAGAATACTCTTTGAGCATTGTCAGTGACTCGAAAGAGGTGGAGCCGTGAAATATGAAAGGTGGTAAATTCGGGTATGGAACCTGGCACCCTCTGCGTAGGAGTTGACGCACTTACCCACAACGCCACGGCGACCCACTAGTCTGCATAGATGGTTCTTCCAAATTCTCAGTATCGACTGCGACTGTACTACTAGTTGTCCATTCTCGCCCCGGCAGGCTTCTGTCCGAACCTTATATCCACTGTTTCACCCTCTGTTAAAACTTTCGGGCATCGTTCCTGCCGTAGCACCTCTCCATCTCTTCGATCGCGCGCTTCTCGTGCTCTTTCTTCTTTCTCCTGAGAAGCCGGGTCTCGTCCCTTCGTCTCTGTTCGTAGAGCTCACGAACAGCTCTCGTCTACCTTCGCTGCATTTGCCAGCCAACACCCGTTGTCAAACCATGGGTTTTTTCTAGGTGGTGGTGCCGTGGCAGCATCTTTGATGGCTTCTTGACAACGCCTCCAATCTTTTTCGATTGTTTGCGCAGGTGGCGATGAACTTAGAGAGAAATTCCGGGAGACTCGATCGGCAAAGATCCTACCAGTCCGTTGCGATTGTAGCTTTCCGACGTCAAGCCGAGGTATCCTTTCTTGACTCCGTTGATCTCTTGATAGCCGAATATATGTTTTGGAAATGGTCCGAGTCGCTGTTGGCTCCTTGGAACGTTCGGACATCAATAATGCTGGAGGAGTTTGTTTATCAATCTGGTTGATAGTTGATTAGTCAGGGGATTGCCAGGAAACACGTGCTAGCTACAAAGAGATTACGTCCCGTGACAAAGTCAACCAGCCTGAGTCCGTTATCGGATGTGGGTCGTGCAGGCTGTGTTTCCCGATGACTTTGGCAAATATGTCTTCCTTACCCAGCTTTGCATTGAAATCTCCTAGAACGATCTTGGTGTCGAAGCTAGGGCACTGATCGTAAGTCCTTTCTAGGAGATCTTATAAGTCGTCCTTGCTGTTGTAACCTTTGTCCTCTGTCGGGTCGTGGGCGCAAATCAGGCTGATGTTCCCGAATTTAGCCTTGATGCGGATTTTTATGAGGCGTCCGCCTTTATAGACAAAGCTTAAGATTTTCTGCCTAAGTCTACATCGAACCACAAATCCACACTCAAATAAGCGCCTCTCCCTGTTGCAATCACCGTAGTAGATGTCACAGTTTCTCATCTTCCTTTTGCCCGGCCCATTCCACAGCACTTCCTGGATTGCGATGATGTCTGTTTTGCCCTAGGGCATCCGCATGCCTTCGTTATGCCAAATTTTGCAGATGATCTGGTGCATAGTCTAGTCCCTACTAGAATATCGCCACCGGCCTTGAAGAGCTCTGATGGTTTGTTTTGTTTCTGATGGTTTGTTGTTCTTCAACAATTTAATGACTGTGCCGACTTCTTCAAAGTTAGGTGGGAGGTCTACTTTATCGACTGGCTACTTTATCGACTGGCTTGGGATTTCTTGATTCCCTATCACCCTCTCTGGTCAGGCCCTTTAAGCAGCTGTTGGAAGTGCTGCTTACAGCCACTCAGTAACTAAGAGGAGCCCGGGGACAAACAAAAAATGTGGGCCTTTTATTGAAAAACCAAAAGCCAACCTTGCCGCTGGCATTATGAAAGGCACCCAGGCTCTTCGAAACTGTGAGGACAGTTTCGAAGAGCCTGGATGCCTTTCCTTCTGTCCTCACAGTTTCGAAGAGCCTGGTTGGCTTTCATAAAACCAGCGGCAAAGCTTTTGGGTTTTTATAAACGGCCCGAATTTTCTGTTTGTCCCCGGACTCCTCGATATCCTTGAGCTGGGAGGTTGCGAGAGACATTTTCTTTAGACGTAGAAGCTTTTTCTCCTCTCTTCTTCTAGCCTGGTACTCCTCCTGCGCTGCTCTAGTTTTTCGTTGCAGCGCCTTTTGGTTTGCCTCATCAAATTCAATGGCTGAGCGACAATGCAACTACATCTCGTTGGCGTTGGTGTTTGAAGTTGGCATACCGGAGAGTCTCTCACTAAGTTGCTCTTTCGAAGGCTCTGGCAATCTCCTCTCTCTCTCTGTCAATGTGAGAACTACTCGTTGTCCAGGTGAACATCCAGGATATGAGTACATGGTCGATTTGGTTGCGCCAGAAAACTCGTGCACTCCCGCAAAGTCTGTGGGTCGGAAGCAGTCATCTGTTGCCGTGTCTTCGAGGCTGTTCTTTCCGATCAGTCGGCCAAAGATGTTCTCCTTTCCGATTTTCGCATTGAAGTCTCCGAGAATGTCTTACATTGGGACTGTAAGACAGAGAAATGCAGCTGAATTGTGGAACAAAATTCAAATTGCTTTGAATTCCAGCACTTCTTATTTGTGTGACGTTTCAGTTAAGAGTGAATTCTGAGACTCAAATGACCAGACTCTTCAGCTTCAGCTAGCTTGATCTCTGGGTATGTGCCTCAAATTTTTTTATAGCTTTTCTTCTTGTATGTGCTTCACCTGAATTGCTGGCGTCCTCTGTTTGGGTGTCCCACTAAATGCCGTAAAGACCTCGAATCAGTCTTAGGCCGAGCGACCTCCTCTTGCACGAAAACTCTATCAATTCAAGGTAATACAGCACACTTATCTATTTGGATGTGTATCCGCCATTAGCTGAAATGCTAATTTTCATTTAAAAAATATATTATCTAAATTGGCCACTCTCTTCGGTATCAGCAAAATGCATTTATCCCAATTATCGCAACACGCTTTTCCCAGTTAACGCCATTAACGCTGCAGGAAGAAACAGAACATCTGCTTTCGCCTTTTCCGCCCTCCATCAACTCCACGAACACACCCCGAAGCACACAGACACTATGGATGCTTACATATTCCGGCGGAAACTTTTTCAATTAGTACCCACGAGTGATAATTTCGTGGTTAACATCTGAGACCGGTTTCAGTTCGCCAGGATCTGTGAATAGTTAAAAAAAAAACCCCGAGCAGGAAACTTTTTGCACTTTTCTCTTATGTGAAAATAGAAACATTTCCACTCCACCCACAAGAGGTGACTGTTCTCCTGACAGCCTCTCCTGCACTCAGGCGAGGTCCTTGATCATTGCTCGCGTGCATCGAGACGCCTCCACGCCGCCTCCTCGTCAGTGTGTGCCGGCAATTTCTGATATAACCGTTAATTATGACAACTGGAGTTTGTGGCATCAATGCCGGCTCGAGGACAAAGCGGAAAGCCGATACGCAGCAAGGAGCAAGGAGCAATCCTCTCTGGCAGCTGCAAATTACAAAGTTTCCTCAATTGAATGAGTTGCGAGTGTGTTTCGATGTTCGGGCCGAAATGGATCTCGTTCGGGCTGCTGGATGAGATGTTGGACCTTGCGAGGTGGAAATCATTCAATTCTCGGGAACTGGAGGAATCCCCTTGAGCCTTGGGAATATAATTGGGAATTAGAGTAATTACACTTCAGCCCTAGGGTTGAGGCGGGGAAACCCTAGACTTGAACTCAAACCAGCACAGTATCGGTTGCATCTCTGCCGAGCTCGTTTGCTCGCTCATGGGGATGGTCTTAGTTGTGTGAGATGAGCGACCTAACCTCCCCCTCATAGTGAGCAGTAAACAAATGCTCAAAAGAAGCGGAAAAATAATCAACAACGACAAATCATAATCAGCATCGTTCCCGACGGATGTCGATCCGATTAATGTTCGCAAACGCATTTGTCAGCACTCGGGGTGGCAGCAGGGGGGCTGAGGCAAGTCATGCGTGACTGAATGAATGGCACCATGCTTCGCACATAAATTCACAAAATGTCATTCACATGGAATCGTGTGCTGCGAATACATATATTTTATCCTAATTACCAGTCAGGTGGAAGTTGTTTTGCTCTTTTGCTGGCTCCACCCCCCAGAGCGCCCATCCAGCCCTGCAAAGCAAGACCCCACGAAGGGTGTGCGTATGTAAAGTGCGCCTGTTTCGTGGGATGGGACGTCACGGTTTCTAGATCAGATTGGATGCCAACGCGCTGGGCAAAGGGGTAGTTTTGAGGGTGTTAGGGAATTTGTGAAGAAAATGGTTAACTCAGGGTGAGGGACTGAGCCCTCTGATCCATCGAAGAGGACGGGCCGCGGTAGACCTTCTTCCACCGAAGGACTCTCTCACCAGCCAGTCCATTCAATCCCGTCAACCACATTTGAGCTTCCTTACTTTCGAGTGCAATTAGATTATCACTAACCAGCTAGATTCCACACGGGATGTGCACCTGACTCACCCTTCCCCGCCTCTCCAGGCGATGATGGGAAAATTGCAAAAATAATCTCTAAACTATTGCAATTCCATGTGTGTTCATTAAAAAACAATTTGCGTGCGAAACACGCAGATTTTCCTGATTGAATCCCGATAACGAATTGTTTTGCAGCGATTATGGCGGCATGGATTTGCTGCCAACTCATTAGGGGATGAACACGAATGTTGGGGTTAATAATTAAGCGGGATAACAAAGGTTAGTGGGGGATTTCGATTTCAATCGATATTTCAAATTGATTAAGGTTATGTTTGTTGAGTTTTTTTTTTTTTTTGCGCTGTTTGCTTTAGGTTAGAATTTAATTGTGGCGTGCCACTAAATTGAAAACTATTTTGAAGGGGTATTTGTCGGGGGATTAAACGAAATGCTGGCGGGGATTCGGGGCAAATGGAAAACTCTGCCCAGGTTTAACAGGAACAGGCCACAAGGTGGTTTTTAAAGTTCAAAGTTGCAAACCCTTTGGTTGAGTTGAAAAATTTTTTTTTTTGATTAGATTAGATTTTATTTTTACATATTATATAACAAAATCTGTTTTGCATGGCTTTGTCGTCCGCCAGATTGACATCATTACTATTAATTAAGAATCGAGCTAACTACACATAATCTTAGAAGTTCTCTCTAACAATAGTCTCCCTGTATCTCAACACGATTTTTAGTATTTATCTATATCCATTTCGTTGAGTATTTTTGTTATTTCCTCCTCCGCTAGGATATTCTTTCCAAAAAAGTGTCTTCTTGTCTCCCTCAGAATTGGACACTTGTCGATGAAATGTAGAGTATCTTCCCTTTCTGATAAATGGTACATACTGCATAGGACTGGTTAATCATCTCTATGTGAAATGAATTTAAGGTTTAATAGATCTCTCTTCGAAATTGTTGCTGTGCCCCATGGTTTGACTTCACTTACGAATTTCTTTTTAGCCTCTTAGTCGACTTTTTCTATTTGTCAGCTTAACTCATTTTTCCAATTCCTTCCTTCCAAATCCAAGTCAAGGGCTAGGTATTTTTTTTTATTAGTCGATCGTCCGACAAGTTCAACACCCGCAGTATATAAGTTAACAAAATTCCATATAAAATTCTAACAACAAAAACACCTCATCAAATTCTTGCACTTGCACATAAACACGCGCAGTATTAATGTTTCCAAGTTCAAAGTTCCCACATTCCTATTCTACAATAGACGCTCTGTATTCAAGCTGCTGACTTTGCTTCTGGAGCCAACAGGTGAATGTCAGATTTCCTTCATTTTCTCATATTCTCTCTCTCTCTCTCCCATATTTTCCGTCGCATAGTTTAAAATAGGTGATCAGTTTTTTACATATGTTTCGTCAAGTCAGTCTTACACCTCTATCAGAGATAATGGATGATAGAGATATCCAACTTCGGCCATTTTTTCCCTTGGTAATCCCTTGTATTGCACTTATAAATTTACAACGCTCGTCAATTCACCACAATATGGCGGCCGATTCGTGAATTTTGTGAAAAAAAGCGGCAGATTCATGAATTTAGTGGGAATCCATGTACTTTCCATGTAACGTACATGGGTATGTTGTTCGGAGGGTGTTCAAAAGTTGACTAGTATTTCTAAGGGAATTTTCTTACATTGTTATATGGACTTTCGTGAATAAAAATGTATTGCAATGTCCATTTAACTGGAACTATTTGACATAAAATTAATTCTTAAGTGTATATATAGCCTATTCAAGCCCGCTTTATACGCATAAATCATGAATTCTGAAAAACTCAAGAATTCAATTTAAACAATTTGATAAGAACAATGGCAATATATTGCAACTTTTAATAATGCTAAAAAATGGTTGTCAAAACATCTTATTTGTGATTCACGCTTCAATAATATTTTTATTATTGGTTAACTGAACGTGTGAATGTATTATTAATTTTTATTCATATGAAAAAATTTTAGTATTTCAGATTCAAAGTTTTAATGAATCGAATGAACATAAGCTTTGTTCGTTCGTTTTCCCCTCCATACTGTGTTGAAAATTGAAGACCGAAATTTGAAAAAACGTTCAAATAACGAGCGAATTTTCAAACAAGAACTGTACTTCACCCCATTACTAGGGTGGGGAAGGGTATCAGCTGTCTCCACAGCTGTTCTCAAGAGCTCACACGTATTCACAGACAGGGGACAAAAAGCGTATAAAAAACGCTGTCAGATGAAATCAAGGGGCAAGGGAGGTAGAAGTTGGATATCTCTATTATAGGTTATCTCTGGTTGTGATGTGGTCACAACGCACGAATGTCAGTGAGGCGAAAATGATGCCTACCTTGTGAGGTTTCAGCTATTTGGTATTCTGGCGAAAACCTCACAATAAAACACACAAGAATAGTCACCATGGTGAGGTGAATTCGTTGTCATGTCAAAAATTGTTTTTTTGACAATTATTATATTCGCGCTTTTTTTTCTTACTGAGCGGTCTACTAATACTTGATCTTGGAAAAGTAATATCTACAAAATAATGGCAGAACGTGGCGAAGAAGGTAATATTGTGTATATTAATGAAATATGTATAAGTATTTATTAATATTGAATATATAAACTCGATGCTTTAACAGACATCTGAAACGAGATTTCAGAACACCAAAAGCTCGTTCAATCACATTGCTGGCTTTTATGTGAACTTGATTAAATGCAAGTCGTCTAATGGATATCCAGAATCACCCAAAAGCCACTTGAACTGCTGGCTGTTATGACTTTGAATAAGCTGCATTCGGACTGACGATGTTGTCCAAATGCCGGAGTCATGGCATGATCCAGGGAATTTCGCGTTTAAATGCAGAAACTTCAGATTTTGATCACAAACCTACACACAAGGATATACAAATAATAACATACATTTTTAATAATAATTAATAAATTTTCCTTGTGTGTGACAGTTCTTTTGTTGCTATTTTTCCTTGTGATGTGCTCATGAGAACATCACAATTTTGACGGTTCTTGTGATGCTCACAAGCTGTGAGGATTTGCTCAGAATACGAAAACCTCACAATTTGTGACTCACCATGCTCTTGTGAGGAAGTTGTGACTTAAAACACATCACTTAGGTTTGCCAGAATAGGGGTGTTTGGTGAAAATTAGAGGAATAAAGAGGCTTCCGCTAAAAAAAAAATAAAAATAACTATTTTTTTTTATAAAAATTGTAAAGTAGAATTTTGATTTATTTACATTATATTATGATGTGCAGTTCTTGTGTAATATTTAATAAGGCGATACACCTGTCTCGATATCAGCATATAATTTGGTGCATTAAGGGAAGGTGAAAATTTGTCTTGGTAAAGAATCGTAAACGCTTTTCGACCTCTTTAGAGTTGAAACATAAGACGGTAATTTATATTTATACTCATCTCCTTATAATACTCTGCTTTTAAAAATATATATGCTGGTGTACCGCAAGGGAGTGTTCTTGGCCCTCTGCTATACCTACTAAATACTAGTAGACTTACCACAAAAAGAACACACTGTTCTGGGCACATTTTCTGACGACACCGCTATTTTGGTAACAGCCAAAACGGTTGAAGAGTCTACAGCAAAATTACAACGTTCACTAGATTGGATACTCGAATCGATGAACTTATGGCGAATTGTTCCTAACGAAAGCAAATCTGTCCATATTAACTTCACCTATAAGCACGTTAATAACTTGCCAGTTTACCTAAATCGTGTTTAATTACCTTTTGTAATCAAGCAAAATACCTCGGGATGACTCTTGACGTGAAACTCAAGTGGAAGGAGCACGTTAAGAAGAAACGTGCAGAACTTGACGTGAAATATAAAGATCTGTGCTGGCTTATTGGTAAACATTTCAACCTAAGTATTGACAACAAACTGTTTGGACGTATGGCGTACAACTTTGGGGTTGTACTAAAGCAAGTAATTCGAACATAATACAGACTTTTCAAAATAAGGTTCTTAAAACTATCGTTAATGTACCATTTTATATTTGAAACGATGATATTCACAGAGATCTTGGAATATTACCACTCCAAGATGAAGTTAAGAACTTTGCTTATAAACATAAGCACCGCCTAGAAAAGCACATAAACTCTGCAGGTTTACCCGATCCTTAAGAAATCTAATGTCGTGCGCCAACTACAAAGGACTAGACCCCTTGATCTCGTGCGGTAGTCCACAGGAAAGCAGCAGCAGCAAGAAATTTCATTGTAGAATAACCTGCCACTACCTAAATCATGAAATACAAACTACTGGCTAAGTGCTTCACTTAGTTGTAGTCTTAATAAATTCAGGGAGGTGGTTTAAGTGAGTAAAAATCTCACACTTCTATCTGCCAACGTTAGCCATAGAGCCTTGTCGATGATATCCACCAAACCCAAAATGATTTATGATTGCAAGTATTTAATTATGTAAATATGTTAGGTAGGTGACCCAAATAAGGCCCTCCTTAAAGTCTTTCGTAAGTAACTTGCAAAACGCCTAAAATAAAATTTCTTATTTGACTTTATTATAAGCCTTAGTTCAGTCGATGAAACTCTATTTGAAATATTTTTTTTAAACATTTTTGTAAACCTCGCCTTGGGCTTTATTACGAACACCTGTTCCGAATAAGACCCATACATAATTTTGTTCAATTACTTTGGTTATCCTGCTAAAATAAGATCTATTTCGTCATGAAACAAATAAAACAACAGGCGTGCTTTATTGAGAATCTATACTCAGCTCAGTAATGATTCTCAATAAAACGCTGTTTACTCCCTTTTCTGTTCACTTTTTTTTTCTATCAAAAGTTGGTTCGTGACATTAATTTTATTGTATTAGACTTTAAAATTCAAATAGCCTTATATTTATATAGCTGTGGTTTTATTCACTAGAAGCGTTTGTATATTAAACAAAGGCTGGATTATAAAATAAGATACGTTATCCTATGTCGAGATTTAGACCACCAATACTAATAATTCTACTGTATCTTCAAGAATTTTTGTCAGCGGCATCTATGATTCAGTGGTGGTAGTTGAGACGTCACCTTTGATTTCGATTCTTCAGCGCGCTGTAGTCAGTGTTGATTAGTGAGTACTTTTTACCTACCTCGGGTGTAAAAGCAATACTGAGCTAAATAAAGATTCTGTTATTGTATGTTATTCTTATTAATACAAAACCAAAAATACACAGACTTCTCGACTAGAAATCAAAATTAAAATAAGAAAAAATTGATAAATTTGAATTCAATAAATCAATTGACAGTAATGAGATTAATACTAAGAAATTAAATTAAGAATTAAATTTAGTGTTGGGTTAAAATTAAATTTGTTTGGATACATCCGCCAAGGCAATCGAAAATTTCGTGATCTTCAGTTAGTTCGACGCAAAGTTCATGCTACAAAATACCATAATTGGATGGATTTCAACACCCTTTCCATATCATCTGACGACCATTCTGACCGCTTTCTGTTCCCTACTTTTCCCGCCTTCCACATTGTGTGTAAAACGGCTCAAAGAAACAAATTTCATTTTGCATATTCTAAAAAGGCCCGTCTATCTTATCGGTGGGCCTTTTTAGTAACATAGTTGGCCTCGACTATATCCACCCTGACTTCATTAAAATATTGCTTCCAGTGATACTTCATCATATCACGCACATTATTAACACAATAATCATGACGTCACGCTACCCAACACTGTGGAAGAACTCTAAGATAATCCCAGTACCAAAGAAAACTAATCCACCTGAATTCCGACCCATTGCAATCCTTCCGTTTCTTTCAAAAGTGTTTGAATCTATTGTTAGCCGAAACATCAAAGATTACATTGAGCGAAACAAGCTTCTAAACCCCCTGCAATCAGGTTTCCGGAAAGGACATAGCTGTGTCACAGCCTTATTAAAAGTAACAGACGATATTCGAAGAGCTATCGACGAAGACAAAACGACCATACTAACCTTACTCGACTTCTCGAAAGCATTTGACTGCGTAGACCCAACAATACTTTGTCATAAACTGTCCACCCAATTCAATTTCTGTAATCCTACTAATAAATTAATTCTCTCGTATCTTACTAACCGAGTCCAAGCAGTTTTTCATAACTCTAAACTGTCATCCTTTTGTGACGTACGTTATGGTGTTCCTCAAGGTTCTATTCTCGGTCCTTTATTATTTTCAATGTTTATCAATGACCTTCCACTAGTTTTATCCTATTGTAAATTCCATATCTATGCAGACGATGTCCAAATCTACCTAAGTTTCCCTCTTGGTATGGTTGAAGACTCAGTTGTTAAAATAAACGAGGATTTGGGCTCTGTTGCAAACTGGGCTACACAAAATGGTCTAATGCTCAATCCTAACAAAACCAAAGCCATCCCGTTCTCGAAACAACCGCCTTCCTTGTCAAATTTCCCGCTAATAGAACTGAACTCGACCGCAATTGAATATGATACATGTGTAAAAAACCTTGGAATAATGTGCAATAGAGAACTGACGTGGACTGACCACATTGATAGCGTAGTATCAAAGGTGTTTACATCCCTAAGAGGCTTATCAATCAGCAAATACATTCTCCCTGTGAACATCAAATTAAAACTTGCCAGAGCACTCATAGTGCCAATCTTGACATATGGATCTGAGTTGTTCGCTGACTGTGATTATTTTTCCTCCCTAAAATTGACAAAAGCAATTAACGCGGCTGCACGGTATGGTTTTAACCTTCGCAGATTTGATCACGTCTCGGAACAACGTCGCATTCTCCTAGGATGCGAACTGGACGCATTCTTATGCTACCGGTCGTGCTTATTACTCTTCAAAATTATTCACAAGAAACAGCCAAAATATTTATATGAAAAGATCACCTTTTGTCGATCAAGTCGTAATATTACCTTGAAACCCTCCAATCATACCTGTTTAATGTCACGTATTCACTTTTTCATTCATGCTGTTCATTTATGGAATCACCTACCTTCACAGGTACGGTCTAAGACCAAGTACAGACAATTTTGTAACGCTTGCTTCTCATATTTCTCCCGCTCGAACTGAAATAATTCCTAGTAACTTCAGTCTTAACTCTTTCTCTACACATATGTATTCTAATAACATTAAATTTTAAAATCAGAAATCTACACTCTTAAATTATAATTGAAATAACTTGAAATCACTAATCTCAATCATGTCACACAAAATAATATTTTATGTTATAATGTTCCTGTACTAGTAAAAGAACATATGATTCTTGAAGTACAGCGATAGATATTAAAAATAAATAAATGAAAAATAAAAAAAATAGTAACATGCACAACTTTTCTTTACTTAACTTATCATTTCTTTCTTAACTTTGAATAAAAATCTACTCAATGTTTCTGATACAACATTGTCGTAAGCTCGAAAAAACGCGTAGCAACGCCTATCAGAGACCGACCACGCGAAAGCGCCTTTACGATACAGGCTTACGAAAAAACACATTTGTGTCAGATGAAAACCGTATCCGCTAACTTGGGCACTACCCGCATTTAACGAGTACCCGGGAATTCGGGTAATTGTAAGAGATTGTGGTTTATAGTTCAGGCCGGAGAGCACTCAGCTTAATTCAAAGCTGTTTTTTTGAATTAGTTCGTTCTTCTACTTTATGTAGTTCAATGTAGTTCACTGCTTAGGTAATCTTGTGCGATTTCCAACGCAACTAAAAAAAACTACTCGCATAATATAAATGAATTAAGTATTAATTAATTCCAAAAAGTTAAGTTAGACTATTTAGTTCCACCGATATTTTTCGGATTGAATGAAAGAAAGCTGTTCGCGGAGCTTTGTAGTTCCATGTGACATGTTTGATATGTAGGAAAGTTTGGTTTCTATGAATGGAGATGCGTGAATAATCCTCGCATCAAAAAAGAACTATACACGAAAACCACAATGATCGCTCCTGATGAACTACGTTCATAATTATTTAAATGTTAAAATCCTTCATATTATAATGAATTAGGGGTTTCTTTATAATTACATACATATACAGTATAGACTCGATTTTTTAAAACACCAAAATAACTAATTTCTTTAACGAATAAGATTTTTTCTGTATGTTTCAAACTTTCGGTTTCTGATCTGAAAAAAAACTGTGTTCAACTATAACGATTTGCTTTTGCTTCGAAAATATGTTTTTTAAAGCAGATTATCATTTTGACTATAACCACTTTGACTGTCATCTCTTATTTAAAAAAATGTGACCGGTATGTGCAACAAACTTGGTTATTACAACTGCCTTAATTTATATTAGTTGCGTAAATCATGTTTGTACTATATATAAATTAAGGAGTGTTACATTGTATATGAACTCATCTCAATCTTAACACTCTTCTATAAAAGGAAGAAGGTTTTAAGTTTGTTGGGGCGACTACAGTAGGGATGACAGATCTTTGGGCGTAACATTTAAAGTACTAGATAATAAACAAACATTTTTGGTGGCAAACATTTAAATTCATACAATTTTACAAAACACAAACAGGATATTTCCGATGCATGTTGCTTCTGATGTTTGAAAAAACCGAATTTTTCGAATTCTATACAGGTTATATTACAATTTTATTTACTGATCAGTTGAGCTTCTAATCTGCAGTCCAGAAAGTAAATCAAATAAATCGTTTAAGT
Source organism: Eristalis intricaria (assembly GCA_964034865.1). NCBI lineage: Eukaryota > Metazoa > Arthropoda > Insecta > Diptera > Syrphidae > Eristalis > Eristalis intricaria. The sequence goes on from OZ035877.1 coordinate 67,343,755, forward strand.
CAAACGATACAAATAAATTACTGTACAAAATATAAACTTTAAAACTCGATATATGTATTGTTGTAGTTTTCGACGAATGTTGAGCAAATGAATAGACGACGATGTAAACTTAAGCGCATGTTGCACTATCGATGGTAAAATACTTTTAACTTGATAGCATTTTTTGATCTTTTGAGTAGGCATGCGGGAAATTAGGCATTTTACGGGACGAAATTTTCTGGTTGGGCGCTTGACGGATCCGATCAGAGATAATGGATGATAGAGATATCCAACTTCGGCCATTTTTTCCCTTGGTAATCCCTTGTATTTCACTTATACATTTACAACGCTCGTCAATTCACCACAATATGGCGGCCGATTCGTGAATTTTGTGAAAAAAAGCGGCAGATTCATGAATTTAGTGGGAATCCATATACTTTCCATGTAACGTACATGGGTATTTTGTTCGGAGGGTGTTGACTAGTATTTCTAAGGGAATTTTCTTACATTGTTATATGGACTTTCGTGAATAAAAATGTATTGCAATGTCCATTTAACTGGAACTATTTGACCTAAAATTAATTCTTGAGTGTATATTTAGCCTATTCATAAACCATACCAGACAAATTAACTAAAAAAATGAAGCCCGCTTTATACGCATAAATCATGAATTCTGAAAAACTCAAGAATTCAATTTAAACAATTTGATAATAACAATGGCAATATATTGCAACTTTAACTAATGCTAAAAAATGGTTGTCAAAACATCTTATTTGTGATTCACGCTTCAATAATATTTTTATTATTGGTTAACTGAACGTGTGAATGTATTACTAATTTTTATTCATATGAAAAAATTCACACTATGCTGTGCATTTATTAATTATGTCCAAGTATTTCAGATTCAAAGTTTTAATGAATCGACTTCATGAACATAAGCTTTGTTCGTTCGTTTACCCCTCCATACTGTGTTGAAAATTGAACACCGAAATTTGAAAAAAACGTTCAAATAACGAGCGAATTTTCAAACAAGAACTCTAATTCACTCCATTACCAGGGTGGGGAAGGGTATCAGCTGTCTCCACAGCTGTTCTCAAGAGCTCACACGTATTCACAGACAGGGGACAAAAAGCGTATAAAAAACGCTGTCAGATGAAATCAAGGGGCAAGGGAAGTAGAAGTTGAATATCTCTATTATAGGTTATCTATAATATCTTATAAATTAACCCTGTCCTTGTGCTGCTATCCGGCTTTGCAATCTGGATTTTCAGTTAAAATTTTGCGTTTCCTGTTTAGGATCGATTGGTAATTTAAGGTGTCTATTCAAAAATGTTGTAACCATTTGTGACTTTAGAATTTGTGCGATATCCCTTCTGTGTTTGACAAATCTTCGAGACAGCTAATGTTCTGTCTAGTTCTTGTTTCTGCAAGGACCGGTTTCGGGGAAGTGCACTACTGTTTCCTCTTCCTCCTCTTCCTGTACTGAATTCATTGTAAACACAAATCTATGTATTTACCTTGTTGTTTGCATGAGACTCAAAGAAAAAAGGACATTACTAAGAAAAAAAATAGACTCCGTTTCAATCTTAAAAATCACATCACTCGAAAATGTCTTTCGCACATTGACAAGACCCCTCCGAGCGTTTCACATTCCAGTTGACATTTCTGACAATCATGTCAGTCCATGAGCTGTTGTCATCAAAATTCATACAGAATCCATTAGCAATTGTGAGAAGATCTGTTCTGCTTTGAAAAGTATATCAATTTCCATTCGTTTACAATCCTGCATACATTAAAGTTGATTACTCAGAGATAATCCCATTAAAATTCAATCGTCAACCCCCTTCACTCGAGGACCACCGAGGAATCCACAACACATTGTGGACGTCGTCCTCATCGCAGGTGCCGCCGATCAAAGCAGATGGAATGGGATACACCAACTCATCAGACAAACAAACAATAACTGAAACAAAAGCACAGAAGCAAAAAAAAAAGGAAAACACCACTTAGCCAGAGAGCGAAGCGAGGAGGAGCGCTATTGAACCGCTCGCTGGGACAAAAATAGAAATAAAACGGTAAATAATGGATATCCTGACAAGCGGGGAATTGGATTTGCGATACATTTTCTATTTGCCCCGAGCAAATATTGAATCGAGTTCCGTTGTGTCGATTGTTTATTGAAAATCGTGAGATTGTTTTGAAATTGAGATTCAAACGCGAATGTTGCAGACGACGGGCTTTGCCGCATCATCCTCTCGAGCTTTCTGTCGCCCGTCATACGAAGTAGACAACAAATTAACTCGATAGCCTGTGGTGGGTGATGTCTGCATTCGCTGGACGTGATGGCATTTTTTTTTGTGGATGAGAGTGTGACTGCTAGAAATGCCTATTTTGCATACTTTTGCGGGAAAAGATGCCTAACCATAATGGACATATGGAGACTTAAGTCAACTTAAGCAATCTTGGGAGCAATCCAGGGAAACTTTTGGACTTGTGCAAATAGAAACATTTCCATTCTACCCACAAGAGTTGACAGCCTCTCCTTCACTCACGCGAGGTCTTTGATCATTGCTCGCGTGCATCGAGACGCCTCCAAGCCGCCTCCTCGTCAGTGTGTGCCCGCAATTCCTGATATAACCGTTAATTATGACAACCGGAATTTGTGGCATCAATGTCGGCTCGAGGACAAAGCGGAAAGTCGGTACGCGGCAAGGAGCAAGGAGCAATCCTCTCTGGCAGCTGCAATTACAAAGTTTCCTCAATTGAATGCGTTGCGAGTGTGTGTCGATGGTCGGGCCTAAATTGAACAAGCCAGGGACTTGATGAGATGTTCAATCGTGGGATGTGGAAATTATTCAAATGCAGAAAAATGATCTTCTTTGATCATGATAATCACTCTCTTCAGTTTCGTTGAGTTTCGTTAAGTTTCCGTAATTTTCGTCAAGCTTCGTTAAGTTTCGTCAAGTTTCGTTCACTTTTCCTTACTTTAGATTAATCGAAGGATTGAAATTTTGTATAACTTCCCAGCAGGTATGAGTACATTTCCTTTAGTTTTGACATAATCTCAAGTTTATGCACACCAAACATTTGTACACTGGAAGTAAGGAGCAAATTCGCAATCCTGTCCGAAATGCCGAAGACGACACAAGGCCGAACGTTGCCAAATAAAAAAGTGAAATGCTGTCCACGCGAAGAACGTAGAAGCCATTTTTGAATGACAACGTCTTGGTCCATGTTATCGCGGCTCCGAATGAAAAAGGAAGTTGGTAGTTAGGTAAATTGGGTGCCCTGGAGGCCTACTGGCCGTGGCTCACTTAGACCAATGTGGTGGGTCCATTACCTCCTTTTTGCGGGTGTTATGCTACCGAAGACCTGCTGTAGTTCTAAGACTAGCCATAGACGACTTGATGGCGCAGTTGGTTGAATGTTTACCCCTGGATAGCGGGGTCTCCGGTTCGAATCCCAGTGAAAGGAAAGTTAATATGCTTTTATTTGGTCTTCAAATCCGACCCGTGTCGTTGGGATTGAATTAATGGCACTGTCACTGGAGTGGTCAATCGGTGGTAAAAGTCTGTGCGTGGATATCACATTGGACCAACATGGTCTAAGAGTGCTGGTGAACGCACTAGCAAGCCCCCTGCCTAACCTCTCCTTAGATTAGCCATATTCCTAGGAGGTTTTTCCAGCCAACACCACTTAGGTCTTCTAGATCGAAGAAGAAGTATTTTCAAAGGAGATACCTTGCAAGTGCTGGACATTGGCAGAGCATATTTATTTCTCGTCTCTGCAGGTTCTGCAAAAATCGTTATGCGTTATGTTCAGTCGCATTGAATGAGTACTTATGGCACAGTGTCCGGTAAGGACTTCGATTAGTGTAGGTACGTCCGTTAATATGAACGGATTTGCCTTCATTAGGGACAATTTGCCAGTTCTTCCAGTTGTGCATCTGATCTATTGTACGTTGTAATTTTGTTGCAGAGTCTGCAAACGTCTTGGCTGTTACCAAAAATACCAATCAGTAGTATACAGTAGGTATAGCAGAGGGCAAAGAACACTCCGTTGCGGTACACCAGCATTTATATTTTTAAACGCAGAGTATTACTTTCAATGCTTCACACGGAAGATCGTCTCAGATAGATAGTTCGCTAAAATACCATAAAATTTCCCCGGTAGAGATCGGCAGAGTTTCTACTTCAGACCTTTATGGCAAACTTTGTCAAAGGCTTGGTAAACGTCGAGAAATAGGGATAAACAAGCGAGCTTCTTCTTCTTCAAATGCTTTTCCTATTACATCAGTTATACGATGTACTGATGCTCGGAGTAATGAATAATGCTCGGCTTAATTTCAAGCGTCACCTCTCATACGCGAGCGAGAAATCGTCAAAAACGATTGGCGCTCTTGCGAGACTCACATCGAATATCGGCGGTCCGAAGCATATCAAAAGATTAAAGCAAATAAAATTTAATCGAACTTGGCGTTTCGATATTGGTACTATCCTCTAGGTCGATATCCTAGTTTGGAAGCTTGGGGAGGTTATGACAACTGCGTGCAAACAAGCGAAGAAATTCTAAACTAGCCTCAGTATAAAAACGTGGCAACGACAATGGAACGAGTACCAAAAGGGGAGATGGACGTGCCGACTAATCCCACAGATTGAAAGTTGGTTAAATCGAAAACACGGCGAACTGAATTATTATCTTACACAGTTCTTGACTGGTCACGGTGGTTTTAGGGAATATCTATTCAAGCGTTGAACACGCTTCTCGATATGCAAACGAAATACTTGTATCACATTAACCATTTGGTGAACCGCGAACACCAGAAAGCATTGTTTGTATGTTTATTGTGGCAGCAATCTTACAAATCAAACGCGGATGACATTGACGTGATTGGGAGAACATAGCGAGCCATCAATGAAGCGTATGTTGGTATTGAAGTGGAGGCGGCCAAAATGGGTTTAGCGGTGAAAGAGGGCAAAACGAAATATATGCTCATCGAGAAAGGACGCAGAACATCGACGACTTGGCCAAAACGTCACAATAGGCAGCTATAACTTCGAGGTAGTGAAGGACTTCGTCTACCTCGGTTCGCAAGTGAACAGTACGAACAACACCAGTACCGAGATTAAACGCAGAATTACTCTTGCCAATCGCTGTTTCTCTGGGCTCAAGAGGCAATTGAGTAGTAGAGCTGACTTTATACAAGACCTTGATCATCCCAGTCATGCTGTAGGGCGCGAAAGCATGGACAATCTCAAAAGCGGACGAGGAAGTCCTTGGTCTCTTCGAGAGAAAAGCTCTGAGTGCGATCTTTGGTCCTGTTTCCGTTGACGGTTTCTGGAGGAGACAATTTAACCACGAACGATAGGGGCTGTACATCGGCATGAGCCTAGTCAGACGACTACGGATTCAACGTCTAAGATGGTTGGGCCATGTAGAGCGCATGGACAACACTGCTCCAGCCCGAAGAGTCTTCGACTCCGAACCAGTGGGACAACGTAATAGAGGACGCCCACGGAACCGATGGCGCAACCAGGTGGAAAAGGACCTCAATCAACTTGGTGTGCGCAGTTGGAGACAGCTGGCTAAATATCGTCCCGGCTGGAGAGGCTTACTGGTTGAGGCCCAGGATCACCCCGGACTGTAGCGCCACCAGAAGAAGAAGAAGAATCTAACAATGGTTATACATTTCATTCTTTGCTTACAGAGATTCAGTATTACTACCTTACTACTAAAATATTAATAAAAGTTCTTAAATAATATATCACATAAGTAGTTTGAAGGAAAAGCCACTAAAAACATTCATTAAAACTTCAGTGTCGGTAGAGGGAAGAGAAATGCGAATTTTCAACTTGATTTCAAAAGTTTAAAGCAACTATGATACTTAATTAAAAGAAGACTAAGTGAATAAATAAATAAATACATGAAGAAATAAATAAATAAAGAAATATATAAATAAATAAACAAATAAATAAATAAATAAATCAATAAATAAATAAATAATAAATGTACGAATAAATAAATAGAGGAATAATCAATAAATAAATAAATAAATACATGTATAAACAGATAAATAGAATATATAAATAAATAAATTTTGTTGATAAATAAATATGTATTGAAATATTGCACTTATAACGAAGCTGTATTTGAAATCGAGTTATTTTCAGATGATAAGCATGAGATGTCATATTTGTGATTTAGTTTTTCAATTCTAGATGTAACCATTTCTGTGCTAGCTATTTCATGAAGTACCTCTGTAGAGAAAAACCTTGGTAAGTAAAAAAGCATTTTCAAAACTTTGTTTTGAGATATCTGAAGTCTGCGATGATGACTCTTTGCGCACTTGCCCCACACGGGAGATCCATAGAATATGATGGCTTGGAAAATAGCTTTAAAAATTAATAACTTGTTGTGAATGTCCAGGTGTGAGTTTCTACAAATAAATGGTTAAAGAACCCTTATCTTGACATTCACTTTTTTAATGACTTCTTGGACATGTCGATTGAAAGTCAAGCGTTTATCTAAATAGATGCCTAGATACTCTACACTGGACTGCCACTCAATCTGAACGCCGTTGAGTTGAAGGTTATTGCTAGGAAGTAAACAAGCCTTTCTTAGACGTGTAAAGAAAATAGTTCGGGTCTCCTCAGCATTAAATCTAATTTTCCAGGTATTACAATATCCTTCGAAAATATTAATAGCAGATTGCAAGTTAGTTTAAACACTGAAACCAGTGGAATCGGATGAATAAATACATGTATCATACGGTTAGAAAATCCTGGCAGATCACAGGAAAACAGTGTCCAATATATTGCGACGTGTATAGTGTGGAATGAAGTATGGACACCAACCAACTCTCAGTCCAAACTCAACACCAGTCAGTTCACACCACACGCTGCCGTCTTTACACAAGACATTGATCATACCTCGGAAGAGTATTCCCGAAATGATGTCTCTCATCTATAGAGAGATGGAATACTGAGAAGTATATACATAGTCGTGAGCAGGGAAATTCGAACATCAACAGTATCTTTCAAATGAACTTTGGGAGGTATAAGTGTCAGGACATCGGCCGAAGCAGCACAATACAGTTTGGCAATTAGCACAGTTTAGATTAGGAATCATAGATCAATCGGTTCATCCTGGAAGGCTGCAAGGAATAATTATAAAATTTGTGTAGAAATAGTGTTCTTTAAGGAGTTTGTACATAAATTTGTGTACATATGGGAGTAGTGAACTTTCGTGTTTCACTCGTGACAATCCAGTGATCGAATCCTTTGTTTGTTGACAGTTTGATTAATTTTACGTAAGCTCGTTTCTGCAAAATGTTACAAAAGGTGTGTTTTTTTGCAAGCGTATATACGCTTAAATTATATGTGCAAAAAAAAAAACGATCATCGGCGCTTAATGATTCATCATAAAATCTTGGCAGCACCGACGACATTTATGACATTTGCTAAGTAGTCAGGGGTGTAGTCATGGAAGGTAATGGTTGATCTTCGATGGCCCAATCTTCGTCTTGTGACTGTGTAGCGTGACCATCAATTTAAAAGCAAAAACACTTAATAATTATAAAATAAAAAGAAATTTCGTGAAATGAAAAGAATCGCTTACGAAACCTAAACGGAATGTATAGCAGAGACACTCTGGGTTACCAAAAATTGCATACTTATGGATGCCAAAATAATTAAAAATGATCTAATACATCGACCAAACCTGCAGGTGTAAGCCACATACAGCAACCTAAACAATGAATGAATAAATTCAGGAATGAGCACACAGAAATTAAAGATTAGAAGCATTGTTTTTATCCGCGCTTATTTCTGAAGCGGCGTGTAGTTAAGCGGGTGAGTAAATTAAGCGGATATAGTATTTGGTGTATTTTGCATGCAAATTGAAATTTAAGCGTATATACGCTTGCAAAAAAACGCACCTAATATGTTGAAATCTGAAAACCGTAGGGCTGCTAGAACGATACAGCAGTACGAATAATTGCTATCTAAGGAATTTAGAACAGCAGAGGAAGGCGGATTCGCAAAATAACACGTGACGAAGCAAAAATATCAAACTCACGGTAGTTCCGCGAGTGAATAAAAGGAAAAGGATCCATAGGAGGTGGTTTTACCGACCATTGCTGCCGATCAAGGTTTCGTTTACCTATCCACGAAAAAAAAAAAACCAGAGTGTGTCCATACCGTGAGCAATCTTTTTTTCCCAGCCGAGAGGTAAATTTCTTAAGAGGACAACCCCGTCCTTGGTTATGCCATGCCCAGACTGTAGGGCCACCTAAGAACACCTGAACAAATTGCCACAAGTCCAGGATAAGGCATAGTTTTAGTCTGGACGAAATGGCATTCTTCTGGGAGGACGGTGCCCATGCTTGCAGATTCACCAGCGTATTGGTACTCCATACCCCATCCAGCAGCCCTTAATCCAAACATTATTTCTCTTGAATGCCTGACAAGCACTCAAGTTATCTTCGCAATCAAGAGTCACTTGTTTGTTTGACTGCACTTACGGAAGAGGCTCAGCTTAGGAATGTCCATTAAAATTCAATTGTCTTGCTTCAGATTAACCTGATTCCTTCCGAGGATCTCGTAGACGCACCTTGATAGACCAAAAGCTTATAGAGCTCTTCATTTATGGCCACTTTGCTATGATTGTCCTCTCCGCACACAACAGACATTAGGGATGCGTTCGATGTGCAAACAATGCGCCTTCCTCCACTGCCCGGCAAGCGATGTCTCATAAATTTAGACAGAATTTTCGATAAACATCAAATGGATGCGCCACCTCCCGAACAATCCTCCGAAGTAATTGCATGGCTCGAATGACCGTATCCCCTTGGTTATCCATAAACAATGGCAACACAAGAGGACTGTGCAAGGACACCACTGGGTGCAGACTATCGAATCACTGTCACTTAACATTCATCAAAAGATCTCCACGTCGGACTGCTGTCGACTGGCAAGCAATCACATTCGTCACACGGAAGCTCTCCAGCGTCGCCTGCTCCCGATGAGATTGCGCCGGAGATTGCAATTTGGGGGTGCAGAGAGTGTTCATGGCAATGCACAGGCAGCAGACTATTCCTGTCAATGACCTGTCGCGGTGTACCGTAACCACGACCGAGACACCAAAAAGTGACGGAAAACGAAAGGAACACACTGTCTTTTGGACATCAGCCAAGAGTTAACACGGGTGCTTGTGAGTTGAAGCTGCAGACGTGCAGCAGGGTGTGTTGGGGTGGTCGGGATATTTTTGATGACAGTCTCTGTTGTCGTTTGGGTTTGTAACTGAACAGTGGGCATCTGGATAGCGTCCAGACTGAAATCCAAGTTTATCGCCTTCATCTTTCAGTGAAGCCATTGCCTCGGGTGAATGTGGACCTCAACCACCAAGTCAGTCTCGAGCAAGCTGCCTTAAAGCACTAAAGGCCAAAAAAGGCCCATTGTACCGCCACTTGAAGACGCCAGATTTGTCTCCTTCCAGCCCAACTTGCAACTTCATTAACATCAGGCAGACAACTATCAGGTTGGCACTGACACGCTTTAAACCTTCAACTCATCAAGGCAGCGAGACCTGACGGCAACATCACTGCGGACTAAACATCTTCAAAGGCTACATGATTCAACGCCATATTCTTTTGGTATAGGGCACAAGAATTATTCATCCCCAAAGCGGGGAAATGCTCAAATGTCCAACCGAAGAATCTGAGACCTCTTGAGAGATGCTAAGACACCGCGGTGGAGTTAATAGAGGAACCCCACAAGGATGTGTACTCTCGCCCCATCCTTGGAACTTAGCGGCTAATGAGCTACTATTAACACTGGAAAAGGCTGGATGCAAAGTTATTGCCTATGCGGGCAGTGTTGCCATTGTGGGATCTGGAAAATTAGTCTCCACCTTAAGGAAGCATGAACACAACATGCGACTAATAGCGTTAGCCCAAAAAAAAAGGATCTTGTAGTATTTACCAGACGGTATAAAATCCCTCACTTTCACTTCCTACGCTCTTTGGAACCACTCTACAACTAACGTGCAGTGTTAAGCTGGAAACTAAACATCCAGGAAAGGGAAAGGATTATGAAGGTTTTTTCTGGCATTTTCAACTGTAAAAAAGCCAAAGGATGCAAGTGGGGACTATATAGCGACGCAGAGCGACAGTTCTTAGTTTAATCTGAATCGTTGATGATAAATAAATTAATCGAGTGCGCAACACAAGTGGATTCAATACTCAAAGATTTTTGTTTTTAAGCTCAGGCTGTATTTATGTCTTCTGTGCATCTATAAGGCATCTCGCTGATGGTTCATGGTTCATGTTCAGGAACAAAACTAATTTACTCTACACGGCTCTGGAATCTGGGAGGTGATTGCCTCGAGTTTGCAGTTAATGTTGGACTTGTTTCTGGCAATTTCCCATTATTGTCGTGCTCGTCTTAACGAAATTGCTCCAACAGGCTTTTCATGTGCTAGGTAGGAAGGTAGGTAAATCTGACTGGCAAAGCCCTCATGGGTATTTGCCTCACTTAGACCTTTAAGGTCCGTTGAGCAGGCACTATTCGGCTTTTTCCTTGCTCTAATATCAGTTTCGTAGTCTATTTTGGCCTTTTATTGGTCGACGGACCTTGACTGTTGCCAATCTCATTCCCATTTCTGCTTCACCACTTGCAGTCGGAGTTGGTTTTTGCATATCTGCGTTTTGTCCTTTATGGGAAGTTTTAGGGCTGATGTGAGCAATGTGCGTGGGCTTAGAGCGAGTCTCTTCGCTGTGTATGTCCACTTATCCCGTCACAAACCAGCTGTCTTGGCGCTGAGTGAAACACAGGTCGGTGAGAATACCGAATTATCGGATTTGAACCTGCCTGGATATAGCTTGGTGCCGCTCTTCTTTTTACACCGCGGTCTCGCCATTTACGCGCGTAGTGATGTAGCTTACCAAATTCAACCACAATACGGCCTCTGTTCCAATCCGCAATTTAATTTTCTGTGGTTGAAACTCCATGTCCGTAAGCATTTAATCCACTACTGGTTTATTTATAGAAGTCCAAGCTTGGATAGCAATTCAACTTTTAACGAATTTGATGCGCTATCCGATTCCATCTCCAGAATTGTATCCCTGTTTTCCTCGCACTGAAATTGCCATTGCGGCCGATTTCAATGTACACAATTCTAATTGGCTTCGGCATTCAGGCCAGATAACACCCGAAGGAAGGTACGTCGAAATCTTTGCTGAGGTAAACAATCTGACCCTCTGAATACCTGACATAGCAGATCATTCCGCCAACACTCTGGACCTGTTTCTCACCTCTCATCCTGATAATCTGTTGATTATCTGTTGACATACTGTCACCTCTAGGCTCGTCGGACCATTGTGTCGTATCAGCAAAATTCTCGTTATCACCACACATAGTTAGAGAACAAATTCCTAAAAGAACAGTTTGGCTGTACGAGAAAGCCGATTGGAACAAACCTTACAACTTCTTTAGGAATTTTAACTGGTCACTTTGCTTTCTCGATGGTGACGTGAGTGCCGCTGCTTATATGATCACAAATATTCTTCTGCTGGGCGTGAGAACCTTCATTCCTCACAGAGTGAAGAGTATCAAGCCCAAAGCAAACGCATGGTATGACTCGAGCTGTAAAGAGGCTATTAGGATGAGAGAGTTGAATTTCCGGATATACAAAGCCAACCCTACTGAGGAAAACCGGAAGAAGTTTAAACGGGCCAGAAATGACTGCAATGCAACTGTCAGACGTGTGAAATTCTCTTATGAGCAAAAGTTGAGGCAAAAAGTGCTACAATGTCCCAAGGGTAGCAAAAACTTTTGGTCATTTGTAAAAAACGTAAAGAATTCCGCCTCGTCTTCAATTTCCACGCTCATTTACAATGACATTCCAGCTGTCAGCTCCTTAGACAAAGCTAATCTGCTTGCGGCTCATTTTGCAGCCAGCTCAACACTGACAGATTCCAATTTGTCTCCACCTGTACTTGAGAGCGTTGATTTCACCATGGGACAAATCCACTTTCGCACTCGTACAGTTGCAAGAGTACTGAAAGACCTCGAAGTGCACAAATCTGCTGGTTCGGATGATATTCCCCCTATACTTCTGAAGAGGTGCTCTTCTGCGCTGGCAAAACCACTTCGTAAGCTTTTTCATTTATCCTCTCTTTCCGAGCAGATGGAAAATAGCATATGTCCAGCCTGTCCCTCAAAAGGGCGAATCTTCGTCACCCACCTCGTACCGACCCATAGCACTTACGTCCCTTCTTTCTAAGTACATGGAAACGCTGATAAATCGTCAGCTTATGAAATATCTTGATACGCGGAAGCTTCTTAATGCCCGACAATATGGTTTCCGCAGCGACAGGTCCACTGGTGATCTGATAAGTTAGTCTCACCGAAAAGTGGAACCAGTCTTTGCACAATGCAGGAGAAAGCAAGATCGGTGCGCTTGGTATTTCGAAAGCATTTGACAGACTTTGGCATCAAGCTCTCTTGTCGAAAATGCGTGCCTATGGTATCGATGAATCTCTTCTTCTATGGATTTGAAATTACCTTTCGAACCGTTCAATTCAAGTTGTGTTGGATGGGTTCAAGTCTGATATCCACCAAATAAATGCTGGTGTTCCCCAAGGCTCAGTTCTGTCTCCGACACTCTTTCTCATTATTATAAATAATCTCTTGTCTGCTACTTCTAATCCAATCCATTCCTTAGCTGATGACAGCACCCTTAGCTTTTCATATTCGTTCCAAGACCCACGACCCCGCCCTTCGGCCGTAGAATTGGAACGGCAGCGTATGTTAAGCACATTGAATTCCGATCTTGACAGCATAATTGACTGGGGAAAAAACAATGGAGTGGAATTCAATGCTTCAAAAACTCAATGCTGTCTGCTGTCACTCAAGCGAACCCTTGTTAATCAGCCATTATCCATGAATGGCGCTTGTGTCCATGAAACCGGAAAACTTTCCATCCTTGGTATGTGTATGAACACAAAACTTAGTTGGAGCGATCACATATTTGAGGTCCCCAAAAATGCTGCGAAATGTTTAGGTTTTCTTAATCGATGCAAGAAATATTTCACCCCTGATTTGGCTTTAATTTATAAGGCGTACATCCGAGTATAACGCTCATATCTGGTCTGGTGCCTCCAAGACCACACTGCACCTACTTGATAGAATCCAAAGGCGAGCGATAAAACTTATAGGAGACAACAATATCGCAGAGTCATTAGACTCGCTCGAACATCGACGTACCGTCTCTTCTCTGTCCGTGTTTTATTGTTATTTTAACAAACGATGCTCAAGTGAGCTAGCCACCTGCATTACTCCTCTCCATGAATTCACCCGCAATACTCGTCTCGCCAGGAATGCCCATCAGTATACCCTTAACCCTACAGTTAAATTCAGAGACTCGTTTTTCAGCCGCACTGCACGAATATGGAATGCTCTTCCCAACCTAATATTTCCTACAGACTACAACCCGCAGAAGACCAATGTGCACAGGTACCTCCTCTCCCTTTCTCAATCTATACCTTCGGCCGGTGCTGTGTCTTGACCCAGGACACATAAGGATATTAGCAATCCTCGCCCTGGCACAGTCTCAAGCCAAACGCTTCCATTAACGATTGCCAAGTTGGCCATCGGTTTTGTGGGCGTCCATTAGTACATACAGTGGACTCTCCCTAAGTCGAAAATCTCTCTAACTCGAACCTTTTCGCCATATTTTACATGCTTTTCGCTCAATATCCCACACAAATAGCTCTCTCTAAGTCAAACTCTCTTTAACTCTAACAAATTATAGTATTCCGTGACAATTCGACTTAGGGGGAGTCCACGAAACCCCCCCACGTTGGTGGCCACCTGGACCTCGTCAATCTGAGATTCGGTCTTCATCTCCTTCCCGAGGCAGGAAGAGCGGAAGCAGCATCTATCTTATGCAGGGAATTGATGTTTATTCCAGCGATGTGGTCGCGTCTTACCCTCTGGACTGCATCTTCGTTCCTGCCTAGCTCGTAGGGTCTTTTACAATCGCCTTCCACGCATACAATTATTTCCCTCAATGGCGCCAAGAACCACCATATCGTCCAACTCTCCACTCCATACAGTGTGACTGTCGCGAGCATGGATGTTCACCCTCGATTCACCGAAGTAGCAGCGGTTGCCTGGAAGATAGTCCATTTCCGTTCGCCTCGAGATAGACAAACTCCTTAACTGGCCATTTTAACCATGAAGCTCCCGCTCTTTGTCCAAAATCAACGAAGGTTATTTCTTAGAACAATTAATTTTACAGTGCACGGCAAGTGCTGCCAAGTTGGCTCACTCCATGCGTACGAACCTCCTCCGTCTCAGTTTCGTGCCCTAAAATATCATACCTCTCCTCGGCGATGTAATGATCAACTCGTACGTCCTCAAGAGTCCTTAATTATTCGCAAGAATCCCCTCTAATTGGATATCCCTACGCCCACCCCACGCTCCGGCGGTGGCGTGAAACTTTCTCTGAAATTGTCCCACTTGCTGCCGGTTGCTCTTTGCCGACGAGGACATAAGTTTCACTTCCAAATTGTTGAGCACTGAGAGGCGGATGTTGAATAAATTATTTCTTTCCATGGAGTCTCGTTTTTTGTTTCTTTCTATTCGCCATTCAAAGCAATGTCGGGACACCAAGTGGAAGCCACTAAAAGAATTCGCAAACTAAATTGGAGCACTAAATACTCGTTCTATTTCCTTCGGTTGACTCGTTTGAGTCGGTCTTGTGCTCCCTTTCACCGCCTCTCCTGGGGAAAGGGCTCTCTTTCAATTAGTTGCAGGATATCATGGTTTATTGCTGGAATTGGTCATTGCGAAGTCACCATGAAGCGCAAGAATTTGCAGAGTTCTGTTGACATTGCCGGTCCTTGTGGATTCTTTGATTTGACTGGAAGCGTGTGTGATGGACATGAATGTTGCCATCGTCTGTTTAAAGTTGGTCGTCAAGTGATCAAACGTGCTCATGAGGTTTCATTGGAAACTACAAGCACTTCGTTAATTCAACGTGAAACCAATGTACAACGGCGTAGCTATCCCATGTATGACCTGGGACAGCACAACTGAAACCACAGGCTAAAAGGAAAAGCGATGTGACGGAGAAATCGACGAGTACAATGTTTTAGTGGATGCCATGTTTCCACCGAACCGAAACCGCTAGGTTCTGATGAACTTTTACTGAAACCTCAAAAGACCGTTTCCACCGACGTTGAAGTGGTTTCGCTCTCTTTTTTCGAGTCAAAAGCAAATGCCACTCGCTCTCAATTTTTAAATGGCCGCCAGAACAGCTGTCTGTTGACAGGAAATAATAGAGTGAGAGCACCAGCAGATAGAACGAGACGGAATGAGAAAATGATCACCAAAATAAACTGAATTTCACTCTGTAGGCATATTCGGCTTGAGGACCTCTCTTGGGCGGATGAATTCAACGAGGCTGCAACAAGGTTTATCAGAAACCGCGAGGCTTGCAGGCCCTGGAAATGTATAGCGGAATCTAGTAGGTTCGGGAAAAAAAAGAGTCAAACCTTGCGGTTTCGTTCTAGAAATTATGTATTACAGAGATAGCCGACTTCACAGCTGATTGCCCCCTAGTCCATCGACGAGTTTGCGTGCATTTTTGACAGATGTTCATGAATTTTTGACGGTTATTCACGAAATAATGTAAATGCCGTCCCCTGATTGGTCAATTTGGTTTAAGAAAACGTTATAAAACAGTTGTCAAAAATCTTAAGGGGAAGAAAAGGTAGAAGTCGGGCGTCTCTGTAATACTTCATTTCTTTTTTCGTTCTATGGAAACGTGGTATTACGTCGCTGTTTTGACAGTTGTCATCCATCGCAGGTGTCCCTAACTCTGTTTAAAAGAAGGCCAACCGATTTTCAGTTAAAAGCTCTGTGAATGCCACAGTCTTTGGAAGAGAAAATTGTACTCTGAAAAAATATGACATTCACGAAGAGTTGAATCGAATTGCAGGGGCAACTTCATTCGCTTCCCTCTGGGATTCATTATCAAGGCATGTGCAGTCAGCAGAGTGATCTTAATCAGAAGAATTACCGTTGCAAAAGAAATAGAAATGAATTTCATATCTATTTGATGGGATACAAGATCTTGACAGTCGACTTCAACTCAAAGGGTGACTGACAATTTGTTAGTCTTATGTAAGCGCACTATTTTTAATTTAAAGGAAGAATCGGTTACATTTGTTTCTTCTTTGATACAGGTCGTTCTGTACACAGCCGGTGGCATAGCACTGACATGTGACAGCTGTTTGACAACTGGGTGTTCATTGTCACCGTATTGTCGTCTCACCAGCGCCGTGATACTGACCGTGACACCACAACTGCAGTGAGACAAGATTCAGCATGCACACAATACAACAAAGATAAGAGCTAAGATGCATGTCATGAGTACTATGGCCAGGGTTGCCGCTATGCGATTTTCGTTGCTGTTTGACAATTTTTTGCCGCCCTTTTTAAAAATACCTCCATTTTGACAGTTTTGGGAACTATTTTATGAGAGACATTTTTTTCATGTAACAGTTTCGAAGTTCTCTTCCTCACGTAATTGCGTATACAGATCAGGCAAGAAGATCGAGGAAATCACAACTCTCACGCAGGAGACTTCTATTCATTCATGAGAAGTTGCGATGACTAGCAGTTGAGTATCAACTGCCTGAAATCGGAGAGCATTCTGTTCAGGGCGCCGTTGTATAAGGCCTCGGCGGATACTAAAAAGAATTGGCGAAAGTTCTCAATCATTGGAAGACGCGTGCCGCCACTGGCGCAAAGGACTGTAGTCAGATAACTGGGGATCTCACTAGATCAATATCTATATTTTAACAAACATGTAGATGTTGCTCTGGCCAAGTCCCTTACAAAGAGACTGTTTTACAACAGTCAACTCGATGCGAGGGTGATGGTTATCTGCTACATGGTCCTCATCCGGCAATGTATTCCGTGTGGTTCAACGTGAGTGAAAGCTTAATGGAAAAGATTCGGTTGCTTAAGAGGGCCTGCCTTCGTCTTCATTGAACTTCAGAGTCCCAGTACAGTAAATTCTACTCCAATGAAGTGTTATACAACAGGGCAAACCTGGTAAGAGGGGATAATTTTCTATTGAAGTTAATTAGAGGTTACACTGCTAGAGCGATGAACTCGGTAAATAACTTGATCTCGGGGGCTTACTACTCCAATTCACAATACCACGAAAATGTACGTCACAACGGCTTCGTTCCCCTAGAAGCCTTTCTCCATTTAGACAAGAACGGAATGTTACAAAGCTGGTAAAATACATGCACCAACTCATCTGTAAGATATGGTCGGAGGAAAGCATGTCCGACGAGTGGAATCTCAGTATCGTTTGCCCGATCCACAAGAAAGGAGACCACTTCAGCTGCGCCAACTACCGAGGGATAAGTTCCCTCACCATCGCCTATAATATCGACCCTCCCGTTTTGTGTGGCCGCCTGAAACCATTCGTCAACAACCTGATAGGTCGTTATCAGTGCCGTTTCAGGCCAGGGAAGTCCACCAAATCTTCACCTTGCAGTAGAAGGTGGTAAGAACCAAAAAAGTTCAAATCGACACCCACGACCTATTCGTCGATTTCAAGCCCGCATATGTCAGTTTTGACATTCCTGCCAAACTCGTCAAGTTGAGCAGGATGACGACAGAGAATTCTCGCTGCTCCATCAAGGTCGGTAACGAACTCACCGAGACCTTCAATGTCAAAAAAGGTTTTAGACAAGGCGACGCGCTGTCATGTGATTTCTTTAACATCATCCTGGGAGAAGATCGTGCAAGACTCACACGCCAAATCTAGAGGCACGGTCTTCCAGAAGTCCATACAACTGTTAGCATACGCGGACGACATTGACGTGATTGGCAGAACACAGCGAGCCGTCAATGAAGCGTTTGCTGGTATAAAAGCGGTGGCGGCCAAAATGGCTTTAGCGGTGAACGAGGGCAAAACGAAGTACATGCTGTCATCAAGAAAGGACACACAACATCGACGTCTTGGACAGAGCGTCACAATGGGCAGCTATAACTGCGAGGTAGTCAAGGACTTACAATAGTACAAACAACATCAGTACCGAGATCAAACGCAGAGTCACTCTTGCCAACCGCTGTTTCTATGGCTCAAGAGTCAATTGAGTAGTAGAGCCATCTCTCGAGTGACCAAGCTGACTTCATACAAAACCTTGATCATCCCAGGCCTGCTCTATGGTGCGGAGCCATGGACAATCCCATAAGCGGATGAGGAAGTCCTTGGTCTCTTAGAGAGAAAAGCTCTGCATGCGATCTTTGGTCCTGTTTGCGTTGACGGTTTCTGGAGGATAAGATTCAACCATGAACTGTACGGGCTGTACAGCGACATGAGTCTAGTCAGGGGTCTTCGGATCCAACGCCTAAGATGGCTAGGCCATGTAGACCTTATGGACAACTCAGCTCCGGCCCGAAGAGTTTTCGACTCTGAACCCGTGAGACAACGCAACAGAGGACGCCCGCGTTTAAGGTGGCGCACCCAGGTGGAGAAGGACCTCAACCAACTTGGCGTGCGACACTAGAGACAGCTAACCAGAGACCGTGCTAGCTGGAGAGGCTTGTTGGTTGAGGTAGGGGGTCCACCCGGTCCACCCGGTCCACCCTGGACTGTAGCCCCAAATAAAGAAGAAGAAGAAAAATTACTGACAACAAATTGCTTATATAAGTTAACACCAGAGACATTCTCCATGCAGCGGTACAGGTACGTGACGGAATTTGCCGAATCTGCATTCGTACATCATCCAAGGTTGCACGCGCAGTCACCTGACTCCACACACCAGCAAGAGAGGAGTCGTCGCCGACTATGCCGCTAGCTGTCACCCGAGACACTTGTTTGTCGAAGTCTCTGTCTCCCACTGGTTCCCACATTCCTTTCCCACGATCGCAATACACCGTAGATTTAGTTATAAGTTTGAGCTTGTTCAATAAAGAGGCTAAGCCTCAAGAAAAATTAATTTTTTTAAACCTTTTTAATTAATAAAAAATTAATTTATACAATCAAGTGCTAAAACCCGTCAGCACGTCTGGCCTATGGGGTTGTACCAAAGAAAGTAATAGAAACATACTACAAACTTTCCGAAATAAAGTGCTAAGGGCCATCGTCAACGCACCCTGGTATGTACGAAACAACGGTATCCACAGAGCTCTTGGAATTTCATGAGTAAAAGATGAAGTTACGAATTTTGCTCGTAAGCATAAGCGTCGTCTGGAAGAGCACATAAACTCTGCTGTCCTTCCAATTCTCGACGAGAGAAACTCTTTTAGCCGTCTTCAAAGGACTAAACCCCTTGATCTAGCACGGTGAATTCAACCCGCGTTTATCTGCGGTGTAAGCAATGCAGAATATCTTGCAAATGCGTCTAAACCAAGGAAGAAAAACTGCTGGACAGATATTGAGCGGCGTTAACTGACTCTCTGTTGATCCAACAAGAAGCCGCACCTTTCGAGGTTGTGAAAGACAAACTTGACGACTTTGTCATCTCATATATATTTGTATCGTTCCCGAACCAGATCGGAGGTAACCTAGAATACTTATTCAAAAAATATCCTTTTTAGAGGTTTACTCAATTCTCCTATAAAATACTTCATTCAAAATCGGTTATATCGACCTTCAAGGGCGTCGATGAATTTGGTCGTTATATCATCTGAGCTCAACACATCATCGAAAAAAAAAGAGAAGAAAAACGTCGAGAAACACCAGCTGCGTTTTTTTGCAAACGTATATACGCCTAAATTTCAATTTGCATGTAAAATCCACTAACAACAGTCCTATATCCGCTTAAGTTACTCATCATATCTATCGCCGCTTAAGGAATAAGAGCGGATAAAAACAATGCTTCCAAACATTATTTTCTGTGTGTTAATTCCTGAATTCATTCATTCATTGTTTAGGTTGCTGTATGTGGCTGCATTTGTAGGTGTGGTTGATGTATTAGATCATTTTCAATTATTTTGGCATCCATAAGTATGCAATTTTTGGTATACCCAGAGTGTCTCTGCTATAAATTCCGCTTAGGTTTCGAAATCGACTCTTTTCATTTGATTAAAATTGTTTTTATTTTATAATTATTAAATGTTTTTGCTTTTTAAGTGATGGTCTCGCTACACAATCGCAAAGCGATGATTATGTCCATTAACGATCAACTAACACCTTACACGATTCCACCTGACACCCCTGACTGTCAAAATTGTCATAAATATCGTCGGTGCTGCCAAGATTTGTTGATGAATCATTAAGCGCCGATGATCGTTTTTTGTGCACTTTAAAATTAGGCGTAAATACGCTTGCAAAAAAACACAGCTATCCACTTCCTCACGACCATTTGACGCGATTGATGTTGAATGGCTTAATACGATTCACCGTCATCCGGTTCGGTTCCCTTCATCACTCAGCTCATCATTCCCCCCATTCAATCAGAGGCACACTGGGACCATCGCCAAATTTATTGCACAAGCACTCGTTCCCAGCAGCAAACTTCAACAACAGCCACATCCGCCGTTGGGGAAATCTAAAATGAAAATTAGTCCCCGGTCGCGTTGCCGTCTCCTCCAGTCGTCGGTAGGCACAACTAACGGCCACTCAGTGAAATGTTCCATAGTTCGTGCCGATTCATTGGAACGTAAGGCACGTCTGCATACAATCTACAAATCACCCCAAAGGACACCCGTTCCACGCAGCAGAACTATTTTCAAATGCAGGCGACGTGTCTTAACCACTTGCCCAGCGCCGTGCCGTGCCGCTACGTCGGTCCGTTGACAACGGCGACGACGTTGTTTATCCCTTGACACCATCCAGTTCAGCGGCGAAAGCCTTGTCAGTGCCCATGCAATGGCGGAATGAGTCAGAATGCAAATGAGTCCTCGTCCTTAGACGGGGCCAGGAGTGCTCGTTGAAATCGTCTTGGGCGACTCCATGCCGCTGTCCAATGGATGAGGTCGCGCCAAGAAGCAGACGCCATCAGCGTCGTTTAAGTGAAATGGAAACTGAATGCATCTTCGCATTGGTCCTTCTCCGTCATCTCCTCCCTCTCCTCGGTGCGTCCTTGTGCGGGCATCGTACATCGAAGTTTTAATTGCTGTTGTCGGGGTGCATGTCAGAGCTGAGCTGATGCTCCATGCTTATGACGGCGATGGTAATGACATGACATTTAAGCGCCCATCCGACCCACTCCGGGTCTCTGCGCGCCTTGTTGAATCCTTTATCAAAGTCGTCATAAAAGTTAGCGGTGCGGTTTGTCGGTTCACTTGCGGGAGTGAGAAGTTCGAGTTAAGGGGTAGTAATGTCATCCGGTTTGCTTTCACAGAAAGTTGGATTTTAATTCTCTTCGCCGCCAGCCTTTATGCGTTGCGTATCGTTGGCCTTTGTGCGAGTGCCGAATGCCGAATGCCCCTCTGTGGCGTGTTCGCAGCCAGCATGTGCATGTGTGTTTGGTTAGAGACGGTTCAGTCGCTTGGCTTTTATGACAGGATAATCGCTGATGGGTTTCCTTTTTCGCATATCCTTGCCTTTGACAGCCCGTGGCTTTGACAATTAATTTGATTATGAACGAAGTGTGTGTGTGGTGGGAGTGAGGCGGAGCGGCTCTGTACAGGAAGGTGGCTACGTATTCTCTTTGTTGGATTTGGCTGCGGTGAATGTCATTCCCATTCCTGATGGTCTGAGACTGGAAAGGAGATATAGGAATGTACTGGCTCTGTCAGTGTTAAGCGATTGAGGGGTTCATCTGGGGAATGGTTAAATGTAGGTCATCCTGCAGTACAGTGTCTGTGGGTCACGTCTTGGACTCTTTCCAGAGTCCGGTACTGCGAAGTCTTGTCAGTCCCAACTCTGTCAACAGGGCTATAATGACCTGGCGCCTGATAAAGGCTTCTGTCATGGCGAATCCAGCTCTCCAATCAACAGTCAGCCAGTCCACATTCAATCGAATATTCTCCACCTTCAATTGAATGCAAGTCATTCCTATCTGAAAAGGAGACCATGGCACGTATAGCTCCCATCAAATAACTGCTGGATGTTGGGTTAAGATCCATTGAGGCGGAAGCGGCTAAAATGGGTCTAGCGGTGAACGAGGGCAAAACGAAGTATATGCTGTCATCGAGAAAGGACGCACAACATCGACGACTTGGCCAAAACGTCACCATAGGCAGCTATAACTTCGAGGTAGTGAAGGACTTCGTCTACCTCGGCTCGCAAGTGAACAGTACGAACAACACCAGTACCGAGATTAAACGCAGAATTACTCTTGCCAATCGCCGTTTCCTTGGGCTCAAGAGGCAATTGAGTAGTTGAGCTGACTTTATACAAGACCTTGATCATCCCAGTCCTGCTGTACGGCGCGGAGGCATGGACAATCTCAAAAGCGGATGAGGAAGTCCTTGGTCCCTTCGAGGGAAAAGTTCTGCCTTCAATCTTTGGTCCTGTCTGCGTTGATGGTTATTGGAGAATCAACGACGAACGATAGGGGCTGTACATCGGCATGAGCCTAGTCAGACGTCTACGGATTCAACGCCTAAGATGAGTGGGCCATGAAGAGCGCATGAACAACACTGCTCTAGCCCGAAGAGTCTTCGACTCCGAACCAGTTGGACAACGTAAGAGAGAAAGCCCACGGAACCGATGGCCCAGCCAGGTGGAAAAGGACCTCAATCGACTAGGAGTGCGCAGTTGGAGACAGCTGGCTAAAGATCGCGCCGGCTGGAGAGTCTTACTGGATGAGGCCCAGGTCCACCCCGGACTGTGGCACCACCAGAAGAAGAAGAAGAAGATTTACTTTTCCCCACCTTTTCAGTTGTGGGCTCATTTATTTTATTATTTTCATTGGTTTTGGAGATTTTGGAGAATTTGACTGCTCGTCTGCGACAAGGATGGCAATTCAATCATTAATTCTTCCTGTCTGAATCCAGCATGGACTGAAGACACCCCTTTTATCGATTGTTTCGAACTCTACCACTGTACTAGAAGGGTCTTGGGGTATTTGTTGATCGTCTCCCATTCAGACTTTGTATTGTGGAAGGTATTCCTTGCACTCGCCTTTTTATGAAATAATCACACTTACCACAGCCAAAGTGGCCTTACTTTAATGCCAATTATCCACATTTGTCACAAATGTGGAAGGTTTATTTCGGCGAATGTGAGTTGCACAATTCCAAGCATTTCATTCGCACGGGCACAATGGAAGCACATGCGAATCCCTGTGCATTAAGTTGAAGACTAAAGACGTTCCCCAAAACATTCCTGAAGACCGAAACCAAGTCCAACGCAATCCCCTCTAACAGCGCCTGCTCCCGTCTCAACTAGCAGAAGGTCCTTCCTGAATCGATTGATTCAGTTGCATATGCTCCCTGCTGCCACATCAATCAATAATGAACAACCCTTCTGGAAGGCTAACCGATGAAATTAAATTCAACTGCAACCAGAGCACACACAGAACGAACCGCATTCCTTGTGCGATTCCTCACAATCAACTCGTTTGCGGCCGGCAGGCATGCCCAGAGCGATGCCGTGCATCCAAACCAACTCATCTTCATTTAATTGCGAAACCGAATCACCGACATCCAAGATGCTCCTTGATTTCGTCCAGATTCTCGATCTCTGATTGACTCATCCCACGCAGCAGCGCTTAATTAGCAGCCAAACCGAATGCCTGATCACATGTCGCCCCACATCCGCACACACAAACCCGCCTCACCCTCAGCTCACACGTCGTCCTCGCACGTATTCATGTCATGACCATGGCCCGACTCAACCACAAAAGGTTAGGAAATGTCAATTGAGGAGCAACATACGTGCTTCATGTGCAATAGTCAAAAACCACAGCAGTCCATGGTCGGTCTGGAGCTGAACTGTGTTTGCCAGCAAACACCAGGCCGGCCCGGAAGGATGTGTGTTTCTGATTTTTGTCCTCCCATTGTGCCAAGCCGGTGTCAAACAAGGGAAATCAATTACCCTTTGCAGCTGCAAGTGTGGGCGGTGGACGAGGACAGGGAGGGGATGCCACTTGTGCTCTCACAGCATCACGTCGAAGGATATCCTAGAAAGTGGACACGTCCCGCTTTTGAATCCCTGATGAAGGGATAAGGACACTGTCCATCGGTGGACACTTTTCTCTCAACTCTGTGGAGTTCCAGGACCAAGGACACTCGTGATGCAACCAAAACAACCCGCGCTTCACACGACCGCACACGATTTATTTGTAAACTCAAAACTGCTCATAGTGCATCTGGACAAGGAGTATGATGTACATCAGGGCCGCCTCGGTCAGGGCGAAACCCGTGTTGGCGTCCAGGTCGACCAACCCACAGATGCTCAGACGTAGCTTCTCCCGAGTCAGCTCGAAGCAAACCATTTCGATCTGAAAAGCATGCACGGTCTCAAATTCGCAGGTCATGTGGGCAATGTTAAGTACTTACGGCTCTTTCCAAGTGCTTGCTGGGAAGCCTGCGTGCGGACAGGCCCTTCAGGGTAGCCCCCGCGGCGTTGCAGGCCCAAATTACGCAGCCGCAGGTGTAGAAGATCAGCAGCATGTCAAGCGTACTCACGATGATGTTTGCTAAGGCGAGCAGAAACTGCGAATCCGGGTAGTTGAACGACGCCTTCCAGAGCACCGCCCTGCTGTGCAGCAGGATGTACATGATGCACACTTGCGTCAAGAAGAACGACGTTAAAATGCACAGGAACACGAGTTGATACAGGTTCTTGAAGCTGACCACCCACTTCTGCAGCCTCGCGTGGAGCCTTCCGATCGCGAGCAGATCCTCGCTCAGGCGCTGGGCGTGCCGCGTCGAGTGGGCCTCGCCAAGACCGTTGATGTCCGCGACGACGCGTGCCAGATTGAGATCCAGGATCCGGAAGAGATACGCTCCGAAGATCATGCCCTGGCAGAACTGGTACTGCACCGCAACGATGATGTTCACCAACATGAACGTGTAAATAGAACACGCCAGCGCCGCAGTGGAGATTTCCATGGTCAAGAAACTTTCGATCGACGTGCTGACCATGATGACGATTGTAAAGATCGACTTCAGAAGGGAGAGCCGCCCAGCCGATCGCCTCAGCTTTGCAGCCGACTCCAGCTGGACCATGCCCGAGCGCCAAATGTCAAGGACTTCGTTGAAGAGCTGCGGCGCCTTGGACTGATTGGTCCACTGAGTGCCTATGCTCACGAAGACGGCTACAAAGTTCACCACCACGACAACGAGGAATAACTTGCCGAAGCAATACAATTTCTTCGAGTCCTCGCGTTGATTGTCTTGAGAAAATCTGTAGGCAGCTGGGAACAGCAGGACTTGTGACGCGTGGAGGGCGGCGGAGTAGAAGAACGCGAGCGGCGAGTAGACCAGCTTGCCGATGCGACGGTCGTAGGTGTGCGTAGAGAGGCCGTACATCACCAAGCAGCGAAAGGAGTAGTCGATGGTGGTTTCGGCGAAGTTCATTTTCGACGACGGCGGAGCCTTGTTGCGCTCGACAAGAACGACCGGCAACTGAAGAGAGTCCGTGAATTGGCACTTGCTGAGGACAGAAGTTTCGTGAGGTGTTTCAATGGCAACAAGTGGCCAACACATTGTGGTGAGTGAAATGCGAGTTGTTTAATTATTAACCGATTACCTCGGTGAAGATTTGCGGAGTAATTTAATTAAATGCCCATTCAATTAGGAACCAACCGGCAAGACTTTATGGTCGAAGTTTTGTGGGTGTTGTGACGGAAACGGTTAAATTGGAAAAACGTCATTTAGCGTCGCCTTCAAGAGAATTTATTCGCCTACATAACTTAAAGTTGACTTTTAGTTGTTCATAGTCATCTTATAAAGGGTTTTCCAATAAGGACTTGACAACTTTTTGTTTAGATAAAACGCAGACCCTTTGAGATATTTCAAAAACTTTGTTATACGCTTGAAGTACAATTAAAACATTTGAGAATGGAACTCGACTTCGTTCATAGGGCCAGCGAGGGTCCGTTTGTCGAGGTCGATTCGTTGGACCCGATTTCCAAGGATTTGGTCACACATTTCGGCCGAAACGGGCGCTTTTTCGTTCCAAAGTTGGCTCTGAGTTCTTCCAACGTCGTCGGATTGTTGGAATAAACCAATGACTTAACGTAGCCCCACAGACAATAGTTAAGTGCTGCCAAAACAAAACGCGATAACTATTTTTCTGCGTGAGCAATGGGATAATTTTGTTTTTTATTTGGAAGGTTGGCTATTTAAATTTACTACTTGGGATACCGAAACAAGAATTTGGATAGTGCAGCGGTACCATGGCTTGCAGACCTACATTACCATCCAAAAGGGAACTTAGGTGGGAGTTTGGCGGTACTCCCCCGAGTAGATGGACCATTATGAGGCAAACGAAGACCGTAACATCGAGATTGCAATTCAAGAGACAATCGCGGCTATAGCATCCCCAATTCAGGTAAACCCAAGCGTTTCGACTCGAAGCTTATCGGCGCAAATTGGATTTAGCAGACGGTCATTACAACGGATAATTCGTGATGACTTAAACTTGTTTCCATACAAAGTCCAAATTCTTCTTCATTATTTGGCGCCACTGTCCATTGTGGACCTGGGCCTCAACCAACATGCCTCTCCAACTAGCACGGTCTCTGGCTAGCTGTCTCCAGTGTCGCAGACCAAGTTGGTTGAGGTCCTTCTCCACTTACCTGGGTGCGCCATCGGTTCCGTGGGCGTCTTCTATTGCGTCGTCCAACTGGTTCGGTGTCGAAGACTCTTCCTGCCGGAGCTGAGTTGCCCATACGCTCTAGATGGCCTTGCCATCTTAGACGTTGGATACGAAGACGCCTGACTAGTCTCATGTGGCTGTACAGCCCGTGAAGTTCGTGTTTGAATGTTCTTCTCCAATAACCATCAACGCAGGCAGGACCAAAGATTGAACGCAGAACTTTTCCCTCGAAAGGACCAAGGACTTCCTCATCCGCTTTTGAGATTGTCCATGCCTCCGCGCCGTACAGCAGGACTGGGATGATCAAGGTCTTGTATAAAGTCAGCTTGGTCCTTCGAGAGATGGCTCTACTACTCAATTGCCTCTTGAGCCCAAAGAAACGGCAATTGGCAAGAGTAATTCTGCGTTTAATCTCGGTTCTGGTGTTGTTTCTACTGTTCACTTGCGAGCCGAGGTAGACGAAGTCCTTCACTACCTCGAAGTTATAGCTGCCTATGGTGACGTTTTGGCCAAGTCGTCGATGTTGTGCGTCCTTTCTCGATGACAGCATATACTTCGATTTGCCCTCGTTCAAAGCTAACACCATTTTATTGTTGTTACTATTCTTTTATTATTATTTTTTTTTTTTGGAATCTCATTTAGAGATCAGACGAACAAAATAAATTTCGGATGTTTGTTTATTGTGGCAGCAATTTTACAATGGTTATACATTAAATTCCTTGTTTACAAAGATACGATATTATTACCTTACTACTAAAATATTAATAAAAGTTCTTATATATCACAGAAGTTTTTGTTTTTGTTTTATTATTATATTGTTTTATACCATGAAAAAAAGAAAAATAAAAACAACAACACACAAAATGGAGAGAAAATAAACACCAAAGTTATCAAAACAAACTGAAGTTCCTTCTGTTGGCTTGTTCGGTTTGACAACCTCTCTCGGACAGAAGAATTGAAGGTAGGGTAAATTACCCTAATTCGAACCCCACCCCTCCAATAGCGAAATCCTCCAATAGCGAACCCCCTGCATGCATTTTGTCCAAAAGCTAAGACCCTACTTTTCAGACAATAAGACAAAAAGCAGAAAAAGTCAGTCATATCTTTTCTTGGTATCGTATAATTCATTTCCAGGTAATTCGTCCTTAGTTGATAAAGAAAAAATTCAGAAATAATCAGTCTAATTTGTGAAATTTCTTAGAAACTTTAACTAAGAATGTAAGTGATTTTATTTAATTTTTAGTTGATTTATTGAGGCTTAATATAACAATAATAATATATATTATATTACTTCAAAAGAAAATGTCGAATGGAACTCGACTTCGAACTAAGAAAAAATAGTTAGTTATTAATATGTGTTGGGGGCTCGTTACTTGCACGAACAAAATAAGGAAATCCAATAACGAGTCGGAGGGGGCTCTTTATTGAACAAGAAATAATCAAGTTCCAGCAACGAGCCCGGCCGATTTTGAACCAAAAATTAAGAGAGATACAGATAGATAATTGCATTTCTTATTATATTTGTGATAAGTATTTAATAATAATAATATGGGTCCCGCTACAGCCCGAGTCGGACCTGGGCCCAGCTTCTCAGCAACCACTCGTGTTGGGCGTCCTATTGTTCTCTCATGCGTGGAAGGGACCTACTGTTTAATGCCGATTCCGAACGGCCAAGTTTGAGAAGCTTTTTCTAGACAGGAATACTCCTTGAGCATTGTCAGTGACTCGAAAGAGGTGGAGCCGTAAAATATGAAAGGTGGCGAATTCGGGTATCGAACCTGGCACCCTTTGCGTAGGAGTCGACGCACTAACCCTCTACGCCACGGCGACCCATAAGTATTTAAGTATATTAATTCCAAGCCTTGCCATAAAAGTTGTTACTATATTTAAATCGCTTAAACGCTCTTTCAACTGTAAAAGTCTGTTAAGGTATGTATTCGCAACCAAAATAATGCAATTCTGTCTGGGCGTCCTAGATTGATCGTTTTAGATTCAAGATCAGATTAGATATTTATAAAAACCCGGGCTGTACAGCGGCATGAGCCTAGTCAGACGTCTACGAACGCCTAAGATGGCTGGGCCATGTGGAGCGCATGGACAACACTGCTCCAGCCTGAAGAGTCTTCGACTCCGAACCAGTGGGACAACGTAAGAGAGGACGCCCACGGAACCGATGGCCCACCCAGGTGGAGAAGGACCACAATCGACTTCGTGTGCACAGTTGGTGACAGCTGGCTAAGGATCGTGCCAGCTGGAGAGGCTTACTGGTTGAGGCCCAGGTCCACCCCGGACTGTAGCGCCACCACAAGAAGAAGAAGATATGCGTGGATGAGCATGGATGTCATTTACGGTCTATATTATTTAAAAACAAAAAATAAGATTGAATTCTGTATCCAATAAAAGGAATGCATCGATCCTTGTCTGCGACAAAAGCTTCAACCTCTATGATGTAGGACTTAACGAACTGTTACATTCTTCGTTGAATTCTCAATATAAAAGTATTTACAAATTGTCAAGCGATCTCTTTCTGGCGTTTCGAGCGTTGTTTTTGGAATTCTTCTACGATCATTAACTGCCGTCAAATACATAATTCAAAAACTTCTCATACCCTTGTCCGATAAGGATTTCATCCCTCCACTGTTCTGCCATCATCAATGTTTCTAAGCGCGCCCGCATGAAGATTCACGAAGAGCGAAGGCAATGCTCAAGATGCAGTAAATGTCCCCAAAACCTCGTCCAGAAAATAATGAGAATCCATATCCTTTCTCGTCTCGAAGTGATACAAGAAGCGGTGTATATAAATATCTCAGGCGGGATAAGAGCCTCTGAGACATTTATGTCAAATGTACTCATATTCATTGAGCATATCCCACACACTTTTGTTTCGTCCTCTCATAGTACCGCGTGAGCTCTCTCTGGATCACCCGCTCCGAGCATCACATCCTAAAAGTGAATAACTTATAGTCGCTCTTACGCTTACTTCATATCAAACTTCAGCATCAAGCAGGGGAGAGCCTCAAGGACACAATAGAGGAAGTGCATAGTTGTACACGTTTGTGTTCAAGAAAAGGAGGAAAAAAAACATCCTCACCATTCTTCTCCGTCTCTTCTTCCCACCCTTCTGCGTCCTCCTTCAGAGTAGCCGCGCACTTGGAAACAAAAGCAAAACTTCTCACAAACTCGAAGTCTTATGTGATGTGCTGTGCACAGTGGGGCATCACGGAAAAAAAATCAATTCGGGAACTCTTGTCGGAATGGACCGCAATGGATAGATAGCACAGTGTCCAGAAACCCGCCGCACAGTCAATTGGATCGGATCGCAAGCACCATCAAGAGATCGTCTTCACGATGTCTCACTTGATGCTCTTGCCCTTAAAAATTGACCAGCGAAACGTAACTCACCACAACCATCGACGTCCCCAAGTATTCTAGAAGGTCATGAATAAAAACCGTCATATTGTCGTCGTCGTTTATTCGAATGTCATTTTACTTACTGCCGTCATCGACCGTTTATTTTGATAAAATGATACTACGGGACGTTATTTTTTTTCCTCTTTTTGCCCACACTGCCCCACTGTGTGTCGTGCTATGGTGGGTGGCTGGCGCATATTTTAGTCTCGGGGAGCCAGCCAGAAACATTAAACCATAATACATGCTAAAGCGTGACTGACCCGAATTCGGGATTCAAAAGGATACGCTCTGACTATGACTTGTAGTTCCACATAGAATTTATTGTTAATTGCTCACGTTCCAGTGAACTGCTACAAGTATCCGCCAGCGAGAGAGAAGAATAACTTCGGATTCACTTAAGATGGGGACGCGTGCATTCGTCACCGTCTACATAATTGCGTCCATTAGTGTTTCAGCGTATCTTGGTCGGAGCAGAGTGCATGTCGTCCTCGTTGCGCGGAAGAGAGTTTCCACGGCACTGGGTCGGTCTTCAGGTGATAGTCGCCCATTAGCACGCGTGCCTGTTGGTGGCTGACTTCCCGGGGAAATGCAGCTCTTAGCACGGGCAGTCGCGGATGAGTCAGGTGGTATGGCAGGACTCCATAGACTCCTTGATCCTGAGATACTGTCACCAAGTGTCATTGTTTCACTTGGCTGTCGGTGGCGGAAATTCTGGTAATGACAGGAGCTGTCAATCAGCGGTCCACTGAATGTCGGAGGATCTCAGTGTGTTAACACTGGCATTGTTCAGCTCCGATGGATACGTGACAAACCAATGAATTGTGAATTCATTCCACTTGAGTGGAGCCAGATTAGCGAATGTTTGACGTGGCATGCAGATGGACCAATTATCCGACTTAGTTTTGAGGGGATGAATTTTCCTTGAGCTTTGGAACTTAAGTGCGTGCGAGTGAAGGGACATGCATTGTGTGGTTCCGAACCCAATATTAAAGAGAATACAATGCGTTCTGACATAGATTTTGAATTGCGATTATGAGCGTAATAAAACCTCATTCGGATGTGATCCACGGGAGCTCTCCAGGAATCGATTCTAACCCTTCATTGGACCATAACTCGGCCGTAACATGATGAATATTCGTTTCGGAGCCGTCAAGAATTTGCTAATCGTGTGCATTAAGAAATACTATACTTTGCAAAGTAACATGAAAATATTGCACGAAACAGAGAATGGCTATTTTGGCGTGAATAAAATAATAACGGGATTTAGCTAGAACTCCAACTAATGTCAGTGTCGCCACCTACCAGAGACTACCAAACCAAAATACCGACAACCAACCACTCTGACTCTCCCAAGAACAGCGCCTAAAAGTATGTTGAAATATTTACAAAACAAAACAGAAAATTCCACATAAAAACGCCGACAGCTTATCTGGGAACTCATCAGAGAGGTTCTAAAACCCTACTGGAGAAGTAGAAATGCAGGCGCTGCAGAC
Source organism: Eristalis intricaria (assembly GCA_964034865.1). Taxonomy (NCBI): domain Eukaryota; kingdom Metazoa; phylum Arthropoda; class Insecta; order Diptera; family Syrphidae; genus Eristalis; species Eristalis intricaria. The sequence continues at coordinate 67,375,389 of OZ035877.1, forward strand.
GAAGCAGACCCTGTTTCTTAAAGGCGTTCAGGTAGCTCAGAAAATACATTCAAGCGACCGCCTAAAAGGCAGCACTGTCTTGCTATTGCGTGAGTAAACTGGGCTCTCATCGCGTGACTTTTCCGATGACTATCGTCCCTTTGGTTCACTTCGATGAGATCGTCTCTCAAATTTCACTAACACATTCTTATTTCAGTTTGCGAACAAAAGCTGTGTTTTTTTGCAAGCGTTTGTATGCTTAATTTATAAGTGCACAAAAAAACGATCATCGGCGCTTAATGATTCATCATAAATTCTTGGCAGCACCAACGACATTTATGAAATTTGCTAAGCAGTCAGGATGTAGTCGTGGAAGGTGATGGTTGATCTTTGATGGTCACAATCTTCGTTTTGTGACTGCGTAGCGTGACCATCACTTCAAAAGCAAAAACATTTAATAATTATAAAATAAAAACAATTTTAATCAAATGAAAAGAATCGATTACAAAACCTAAACGGTATGTTTAGCAGAGACACTGTGGGTATACCAAAAATTGCATACTTATGGATGTCAAAATAATTTAAAATTGTCTAATACATCAACCACGCCTGCAGATGTAAGCCACATACAGCAACCTAAACAATGAATGAATAAATTCAGAAATAATGAAAACACAGAAAATAATGTTTGGAAGCATTGTTCTTATCCGCGGTTATTCCTTAAGCGGCGATAGATATGATGAGTAACTTAAGCGGATATTGGATTCGTTGTTAGTGTTTTTTACATGCAAATCAAAATTTAAGCGTATATACGCTTGCAAAAAAACGCAGCTAAAAATGCGATCTATCACTCTAAATCAAAACTGTAGAGGAAAGATTTGTGTTCACAATGTTTTCTCATTTAATAGAAGACGATACTGAAATGGGTATCGCCAAAAATCAGTCGTCGAGACGATAGTTACTGATAGCTTTCAGCAGGAATGAGTTATTACAGAGATTCCCGACTTCTTCCTCTCCTTTCCCTTAAAAATGTTCGACAATTGTTTTTTATAACGTTTTCTTAAACCAAATTGATCAATCAGAGGACGGCATTTACGTTATTTCGTGAATAACCGTCAAAAATTCATGAATATCTTTCAAAAAGGCACTCAAATTCGTCCCTGGACTAGGGGGCAGTCAGCTGTAAGGTCGGCGATCTCTATAATATTTCATTTCTGGTTTTAAGCTTACGCGAATCAGGCAAAACGATATCTCTCGTTTTTTTTATGCTTACGTGAAGCGAAACTATCGTCGAAACACTAGCGCCAGGCTATTGTCACCTTATGCGATTAGAGCCCTGTCAAAGTATTGAAAAAGGAGTGTAGCGAGGTTTTGGAAACTAGTATATGGAAATTAATTTAAAAATGTACTGAACAGTTGCAATGGATTATTCTACTTCCGTACAGTACAGTCGTCGAAGCCACATTTGTAAATAAATTAGAGTTATGTTCCCACCTAAACGAAATCTGGTGGTTTGGATGAACTTTTATTGAAACATCAGTAAGCTGTTCCCATCAAGTTGAGGTGTTCTCAAATTTCATGAGCTGATGGCACACTCGGATGAATGATCGATTTAACGAAAGTATTTGAGTAAAGACATGAATGTCCGACGCCTGGAATATCAGCCCCATATGCCCCATTCATAGAAAAGGAATTCCTATCTCTTGCAAACAATTTAGAGTTATATTCCTGATCAACTTCGCCAATAAGTTCCTGTCCAGAACTAGGTACAGAAAACTGTCTCTGCCTGTGGATTGTTACCGTGCTTAGTACACTTAGAGATACAAGACATAGCTAAGTTTATCAGGAAAACTAATAAGCTTTAAATTAGCACAGGAGTGGACTTGTCAGAGTAGGCCACTAGAATACCATTAGGTAATCTCTAGATATTTAATTTTCCTTAGTGTAGTCCCTTTTAAAAGGAGCCGGTGGAAAGCACCGCGTAGTGATAGTACAAAGGATCAAACCAGGATCTAAGTGGGCTACAACTGCTACAGTGGTGGCAATCACCCAAACCTAACCTACCTAATACTCGGTGCTAGTGGCGGTGTCATATCTCCTCTTCTCCTGCTTCTCCCCTACTTACCTACATTGACTTGGACACATCGAGTGCATGAATGTTTGCTCCAGCTAAGAGGGTCTTGGAATCTGCGCCCACTGGTTCGAGAAGAAGAGGAAGACCGAGCCTCCGGTACCAAGACAGTGTGCCTAAGACCATCAGGCAAGAAAGGCAACTATTGCTCAGGCTCTGACCCTCCATGGAAGGCAGGCCTGAGTAAGTACATGAGATCCTTTCTATTTTCTTTCCTGGCATTCTTGGTCCTCCTAATTATTCTTATTCTTGTGTTCCGTTATTATTCTCCTGGTCTTTATGACTCTGCTTTCTCACTAATCAAATCCCAATGCTTCCCATGTTTCCGATCCTCCTGATACATCTGACTTTTTCGATCCTTTTGATCCTCGTTTCTGATTTAAACACATCAGTTTTCCGTTCTGAATGGTCTTAGATTTTGCTGTTCTCTGGTAACTGATCATCGGGCTCCTCAGATCGATCGTCTTAAAAGGCGATCACTACATTCTTCGTCTTTTTAATCACCTGCCGATTCAATCTTCTGATCCTCCGACTCCCCAATCCAACAATGTGCCTGTGGTCGGAACACACAAAGCTCCAAACTTCTCCACTGCGCTGATCTTCAAAATATCAAAATATGAAACATAAAGAAGGTATCTTAGGAAGCTCATGGTCAAGCTGATACCGAAGATACCATCAAATATACAGTAATGGCAGCAGGAGTACCTAAAGGGTGACACCTCGGACCACTATTGTAGAATGATGGTGGATACGATTGAAGAATTAAAGTGATCAGTTTTGCTTTGCTACAAATGTTGATTCTGGACAATGTGAGATAATGCATTGAGTGCTCTCCTCATCGGCATTGTCTCAAACCAAAAATGAGTGAAGGCCATGGAAGAGAGGGCATTGTCAGTAGAGCTCGAGCGTGCTAGGTGTGGCAACTTAACAAAAGGGAGCTGGAGTTCAATTTCAGTCTGGACATTGAGGTCGAATATCTACAATCTCAAGCACTTTCTCTTTTGACATTCGCCATGGTTAGTTTACACCTTCAAAGTGGTCTTGGACTTGATCAGAAATGTCCAGACGTGGAGAAAGACGCTGAATATGTAGCCGTACTGCAACCGACTAGGGATCTGACAGAAACAAGGCGGATGACGACTGCTCGAGGTCGGAGTACAAGTCAAACAGAGCCATTAGGAGCGGCACAAGATGCCGATTTGCCAGCTCCGAGAGGTTATACCCAACGAGAGTTCCGCGGGGCGAGTGCTTGACGAGTGCAGAGACCTGGCTTCATACACAGACACAGGGGAGTCAGTGAACAATGAATACCAGCAGTGACTTCCGAAGATTCTAATCCCAGGCTTTCGCTTCGTTCAAAAATCAACTTTAGCAACTTGGGCAACTTGTCATAAATTCCTCAAGCTGCCATCTGTGTCCTCAGAACCTGAACAGATAGCAGTTGCGGCCGGCACTCCTTTGATTGATTCAATCCAGTCCACCACTCGAAACTACACTTGCGGAGCGGAGGAGAACTCTAATCGATTTTACAGCTGCCTCTGCCAAATCCCGCGATCCCTCTCATCGTCCTAATCCAATTATCCTGGCCAGGAATCCAAGCATTAATCCAGCGGCAACCGCCGATTCATTAGCCAAACTCATTTGCCGAGATCCCTATCGACCACAGAGTCAACACCACACGCCATCGGCCCACCCGCCAGATGAGAGCAAGGTCAATGCTCACCCAGCATCGCATTGCAGCGTGGTGTGGCTTAAGGACGAGCACGTCAAAGGAGGAATCTGTTAAGCAGGACACCAGCATCTGTCACCGTTGTTTTAATTAACTCTGTTAGCATGACAAACACAATCTCCTTTGCCGGCGGTGACGATGCTGTCGACAACTTGTTCCCCACCGCCCCTCACCGGCGAGTGCATAATTCAGGCGATAAGCAGGCTTCCCAGCCACACCAGCCAGCCCTCCTATGCATGACTCAGCTCGGCTGAGTTATGTTGAAAACTCGTGATGGCATGGCAGGCGCTGCCGGTGGTTGCGGTGGCGGCTGCCTCCCCTAAGCCAGGAGCAACTTTCGAGCATCGACTTGATTTATGGCGGAGTCATAAAGGCAGCGTCGGACTGGCTTCCATCCACCTGGCACTCCATCCTCCAGGAAAACCGAAAAACAGCGACTGCTCGCCTGGAACTCTGCCGAGTGAACGAGTGGAGTTGTTCCGTGTTTTCAGGTATTTTCTGGTCGTGTGAGATGTCAGTGTTGTTCGCATTGTCGGCAGGGTCTTAGGGGAGCATGATGAATAGCAGGCGCTGCGAATGCGGATTAGACTCAATTTCCGGTGAATACATATTCACCCAGCCACCCATCGGCCCCACGCGCAGACTGGACTCGCCACTTGCAGTGATTTGCGGGAAATCCAAATTTGGGCGGTTGGGTCTTGTCTAGACGTATCGCAGTGCCGTCATCTTCGCAGCAGTTTAAAATTCACTCGTGTGGAACCCATGTGGGCGGGGGTGACTGATAAGACATTCTTATCAGAGTCACGGTCTAATGGCGAACTAATGTGTCCGTGCGCTTTGTGCTGTCCGATTGGGGGATTGAGTTACACACGCGTCGATGTGTTCGACGGTTGCTTGCTGCAGGGGGTTGGGAAATTTGAATAAATTAAAAGGGACGTCTGTCGGTGACTCACTGTGTTCCCTTTGCGTGGGTCAAAGTGTGTGACAGAAGGTCGGTGTGCGTAGGTTGAAGTCTCAGTTTTCTGTGAGAACTGAGGGCGTGTTGGAAACAGAACCCTCAACTCATTTGGTTCACGGTCAAGGGCAAGCTAGAGACAGTTTCTGATTGGGGCAAAGACAACAGTGAGGGCGGCCTGGAAAGGCAATCAGTCACAATCGCCCATAAGAACCGAGCGGCGCATAGTTGTCCAAAGGCGGAAAAAAATAAAAAAAAATGAAATGTGTAATATGGAATTTATAGGTATACTTGGTGAACCCCGCGACTTCGTACGCGTGATTATCAGTTAGTTTTCCCATAGAAGAGGTTATAGTGAGTCAATCTTAAAAGCTAGCCTTGCTGTCACGGACTTTAGAACTTTCTAAGAGGAACTATTCCGTCATACATGATTTTTTCGTAACTTAAGCCGTTTACGCAGTACACGTAACGGAAGCTCTCAAAAAGGAATTATTTTTTCCCCTTTTTGCAATATTTTTCATTTATGGTTCGCTTCCATTTGTCGCAGCGTGATGTTACGAAGCCTGCACCTTCGCAGTGTCCTTTTCTTAGTCCTGTCTTGTACTCTGTATTTACTTCAGATACCCCCAATCTCCCGTTTTGCGAAATACCTACTTACGCGGATGACACAGCTGTATTAACATCCCATAAATTTTCTCTCGTTCTTGAGATGAATCTATCCTATGGGCAGGAAATTCTGAGTATCTACCTTGCTAAGTGGAGAATTAAGTTCTTCTTCTTTATTTGGCGCTAAAGTCCGGGGTGGACCTGGGCCTCAACCAACAAGCCTCTCCAACTAGCACGGTCTCTGGCTAGTTGTCTCCAGTGTCGCACGCCAAGTTGGTTGAGGTCCTTTTCCACCTGGGTGCGCCATCAGTTCCGTGGGCGTCCTCTCTTACGTTGTCCAACTGGTTCGGAGTCGAAGACTCTCCGGGCCGGAGCTGAGTTGTTCATACGCTCTACATGGCCTAGCCATCTTAGGCGTTGGATCCGAAGACGACTGACTAGACTCATCTCGCTGTACAGCCCGGTTGAACTGTCCTCTCCTCCAGAAACCCTCAACGCAAACAGGACCAAAGATCGCACGCAGAGCTTTTCCCTCGATGGGACCAAGGACTTCCTCATTCGCTTTTGAGAGTGTCCATGCCTCCGCGCTGTACACCAAGACTGGGATGATCAAGGTCTTGTATAAAGTCAGCTTGGTCCTTCGAGAGATGGCTCTACTTCTGAATTGCCTCTTGAGCCCATAGAAACAGCGGTTGGCAAGAGTGATTCTGCGTTTGATCTCGGTACTGATGTTGTTTGTACTATTGTAAGTCATTGACTACCTCGCAGTTATAGCTGCCCATTGTGACGCTCTGTCCAAGACGTCGATGTGGTGTGTTCTTTCTTGATGACAGCATATACTTCGTTTTGCCCTCATTCACCGCTAGACCCATTTTAGCCGCCTCCGCCCCAATGCCAGCAAACGCCTCATTGACGGCTCGCTGTGTTCTGCCAATCACGTCAATGTCATCCGCGTATGCTAGCAGTTGTACGGACTTCTGGAAGATCGTGCCTCTAGTGTTGGCGTGTGAGTCTTGCACGATCTTCTTCAACAGACGTTGTTATGCTTTATGGAATTCAAACAAAAAAAAATCAAAAACGTATTAGAAACACGGGAACAGACAACTCCACAATTGTTTTGACACAGCTTGGGAGATCTGTAATCAGAAAGGCCGAGGTTAGTGTTAAAGCCATGTTAGCAGTTTTCAACTCAGTATTTGTTCCAACTCTCACCTATGGTCACGAAATTTGGGTAATGACCGAAAGAATAAGATCGCGAATACAAGCTGCTGAGATGATAAACCTTTCCAATCAAGATTCCTAAAAGGACATGACTTTGGTACAGTATTGCTTAAAGTAACTGACGACATACGAATAGCTATTGACGAAGATAAAACAACCTTTCTGGCTTAACTTGACTTTTCGAAAAGATTCGATAGTGTTAACCCGTCAATACTTTGTCACAAACTGTCCACCCAATTTAACGTTACTACTCCCACTTATAAGTTAATCTTCTTGTATGTTACTAACCGTGTTCAAACTGTGTTGTTTAACTCAAAAATATGGTATCTTCGTGATGTCCACATTGGGGTACCTCAAGGTTCTATTCTTTCTCCGTTATTGTTATCAATGTTCATTAATGATCTCTTCAAAGTGTTGCCTCACTTTATATACTATATAATAATGAATAACACGTTCAAATAAAACACGTTTATTAATTATTAAATATTTATTACACTTTAGACTTGTCTCGCGTCCGAACTCCTTGACGATACCAATGAGAAGAGGAAGCTAATCTCAACTCTCTTCTTTAAGAAGAAGAAAGTGAGAGCTTCATTCATAAATGAGAACAAGAGCGCGGTAAGAGAGTGGGGGAGTAAGACGATGATACTATGTGTATAACAATATTATGTGTATAACAATATATATATATGTAGATGACCTCTTGGTATGGTTGAAGATTCAGTTGCAAAATTCAATGAGGATTTGAGCTCAATTACGAAGTGGTCTGAAGAAAATGGTCTCACGCTTAATCTCGACAAAACCAAAGACATACCATTTTCAAAACACCATTCATTCCATTTTCAAACTTCCCCCCATAAAACTAAGCTCTGTTGTAGTCGAATATATAACCTGTGTTAAAAATCTTGGTATGTGTAACAGTGAACTAACATGAACTGACCACATAGACAGTGTAGTCTCACAGGTATATGCGTCTCTTAGAGTTTTGTCCATTAGAAAATTTACTCCCAATTAATGCAAAATTAAAACTTGCCAAAGAACTCATAGTACTTATCTTAACGTACGGCTGTGAATTATTTTCTGACTGTGATCATTCTTCTCTGCAAAAATTGACAGAGGCAATTAACGCGACTGTACGTTATGTCTTTATCTTCCGAAGATTTGATCAAGTCTCAGAAAAACGTCGCACTCCCCTTCGATGTGAAGTGGAGGCATTTTCAAACTAAAGAACATGCATCCTATTATTCAAAATCATTCACAATAAACAGGCTAACTACATTACCGAGCAAAAAAATGCAAACGGGTACAACATCAGAAATAATTCTGGGTTCATGTGATGGTATCCAATCTGGTTCTTCTTTTGGAATGTTTCTTTCCTTTGTGTAACCATTGGATTTTGAGTATCAGCTTGTGATTGGTCTCGTGCAGATGTTAAAATCATTTAAATAAGTGTTATAAGACGAAAATGTGGACGAGCAAAAAAAAAAAATGCAAATGCTTAAAAAAATACAAAAATAACTAATTTATAATTTTTTGGACATAGTAAATAAGTAAAATAATATAATAATAACATGGGTGGCGCTACAGTCCGAGGCGGACCTGGGCCTAGCTTCTCAGCAACCACACTTGTTGTGCGCGCTATTGTTCTTTCACGAGTGGAAGGAACCTACAGTTTAATGCCGCCTCCGAACAGCGAGGTTGAGAGGCTTTTTCTAGACAGGAAAACTCCTTGAGCATTGTCAGTGACTCGAAAGAGGTGGAGCCGTGAATTCTGATAGGTGGTAAATTCGGGTATCGAACCTGCACCCTCTGCGTATGAGTCAACGCACTTACCTACGCAACGGCTACCCATATAAAATAATATTAAAGGCTTAACATTTCGTTGCATAAACTTTGTTAGGTGAGATCTTTTCCCATTCGGACCTTATTCTTACCCATAGCTCATTTCTTTTGGATGTCCTGCCTTCATTATCTCTCGATCTACAAGGTCCTATAAATTTTCTATGGGATTGACTATTTCTATGGAGGAGATTGCGACGGCCATACTAGAACATCAACATTTTCGCAGCCCGGAAACCCTCGGACCAACTGGCAGGCCAATAAGCAGGCTTCAGGCATAATTGACCTTAAATGTGGGAGCATGTAATAATAATAATATAGTTGGCGCTACAGTCCGAGGCGGACCTGGGCCTAGCTTCTCAGCAACTGCTGTGGAGCATATAGTTTTGTAATATTCCCCGATACATTTCGGCACCGTTTATCTTAACCAACTGACCAACTCCTTGACGAGATAATGAACCTTAAATAAAGTTTTACTAGAAATCGAACTTGAAGAACCTTTAGATTGCCTACCCCACACCATCACAGATCCTCTCCCATTTGATGGTTCGAGCTTGATATCTGGGGCAATATCTTTGCACCGGAGGTCTTCGAACATAGCGAATACCGTCTGACGAGAAGATGTTAAACTCGCTCTCGTTACTCGATGAAACTTGCTCCCTCGTCCAATGCATGTGGCGTTTCGCAAAAGCCAGCCGTTTCTTTCTATTCATTGCACTGATGAATGGTTTCTTTGCTGGGCGTCTTGCAAACAGTTCTGACTCCCTTAGTCGTCGCCTAACAGTGTGTACGCCTACACTAAGGTCAAGATGTTCATTGACATAGTCTGTAAATTCAACGGCAGTCTAAGGGGATCGACTTTGACTTGTTTGACTATTTTACGATCTTGTCGAGGGGTTGTTTTGTATCTTTATGAAAAAATTACTTTTTGTTGATCGAGTCGTAATATAACGTTGAAGCCTTCTGTTCATACCTGTCTAACATCGCGCTGACATTTCTTCATCCACGCTGTACACCTATGGAATCATCTACCTTCACAGGTACGGTCCAAGACTGAGTACAGACAATTTTGTTCAGCTTATCTTTCTCACCTCTCAAACAATAATTAAGCTTCTTCAATTTGGTAGCATCTAAAATAAATTCTAATATAGTGCTCTCAAATTTAAAATTTCTGAAATTTAAAACAGAAATATGAAAATTGATCATGTCACTATCGCTTTATGTATTCATTCAATGTACTTAAACATGAGTAGTAATCCTTAAAGTACAGACATATTTTGATAGCAAATAAATAAATGAAAATGAAATGAAGTGAAAGTTCACGGACGTCTCATCTGATAAACTCGCTCAACAAAGTCCTTAACCGACTTTTCCATCGATTTTCGAGTCTCCTCTCAAAGTTAAGACTTCAACTTCATCGCCAAACTGCCGCAACATGCTTAAAGTTATGTTCCATCGTTGACGTATGTCAAACCAAAAGCAAAACATCCTCAAGGCCTTTGCTCTGGCCCACCGACTTCTCTAAAACTTTCGACATTATCCAACTCACACACCCGTGCATATGTGTACGCTCGACTTTGGCACGTAACGCTGCCGCAATATGCGCGTCGCATGAAGGGTGCTGTCACCCCATGCTGTGTTCGTCGTCAAAACAATACGTCAACGTGCCGCCGCCGCCCCGCCCTCTCGCCTTTCCCTTTGCCGCGCATGCATAAATTAGCAATGAAATGAATAATAAGCCTTCCGGTTCACTGATGATCCTGAATATTCATCGTTTTAAGCATTTTTGACATTTCTATTCGGCACAGTGACTGTCACTTGTTTGTCCACAGACGCAGACGAGTCTCGTGTTTCCATGCAGGGAGCTGGCAGCGCCTGAAGGATTCGCATTGGAATAGGCTCTGACGAACGACGACTACGGCGAAATGCTATCCGTTTCGTTGTTCCTGATGGAGGGGGAAATGCCAGAGTTATTGCTGCGGGTGGGTGGTGGCTTTTGTTTCACGAGTCGACGACGTTTGAACAGATATCGCGCACACATGTGCTCATCACAGGCATGTCCCGGAGTGGAATTGTGTTTCGTGTCGCCCTCGAATTAAGGCGAATTTTAATTAAGAACCCTGCCCCCACCCACACATCTCTGACTCTGCACAGATGGCGATGTCCTGCACCGTCGAGTTGAACTCGATCCGAGAACGCATCGCCACTCTTACAAGGGGAACTCTGTTTGCTGTTAGTCGGAGGGTCAGAAAGGCTGTGCAAGGCATGGAAGCAAACTCCAAGGAAACCTACTGAGAAAGGGAATAAAAAACTAAACGCCACGGGACACTGCTTAGGAAGATGGTCTAGAATTCATCTGCATGCCTCTCCTTTGAGAGAGAACATCGAATGCGGCGTTCAAGGAAGCGCCTCATCCACTAGCGAGAACTGTATCGATGGAAGCCATCTCTTTATGGGGATTTTTATCAAATTATGCTTATCAGGGAATTTGTATGAACTGAGGCAGCTCGGGGAGAAGCCACAATTATGGTTAGTGGTTGTAAACAGAAGAGCATGTGAGTGTGAGAGAGAGCAGCGCTTGTCAAAGGCAATCTATTCAGTTTGAACTTCAAGACTAAGTTGAAGAAAGAAGGCGTGAAATGGTTAAAGTTTGATGAAAACAATGGAAGGAGGGCGAGGACGAAAGATAAGTTAACTGCCGCGAAGGAAAAAAAATCGGGACATTGTTGAGCGGCGTGGAAGGAATTCAAATCGTTGGCCTGGCTAAGATGACGAAGCCAACTTGTGTTGAGTTGCTTATGCTGCCAAGGACTTGTCAAAATATTGTGGAACCCACCACCATTTGATGGGAAGAGTAGATTTAATAGAAATGCAAATAATGCACGTCTAAACTTCGTCAAAAGTGCTTCTTTTTTTGCTTCGAGTCGGCAGTACTTTCTTCGGTCCTTAGGCATTTGACAGACGACAGTTAGCTCGTGCTTATTTCCCATAAAAAGGTGAAATCTATTAGTGTTGTAATCTAGTTGGATCATGTAGTCCACTAATCACAATTTGGAGAACAAAGCACTGCTGAACCACCAGAGATCCACATCGCAACGATATAACCCAGCCAAAAGATATGAACTGACAGTTGACAGCTGGCTCTTGATGAGTCAATTACCACCGTGAATGGGCCAGAATCGTCGATTGTTCATGATTTAGTGTGCAGTGATGAGGCTCTTACGGCCGGGGCATCGTGGGTACGTGCGTCGACGCCTCGCTGCCTGGGTTCGATTCCCAGCCGTTAGGACCAAAATCATTTTTCCGGCCTTACCTCTTTCGAGTCACTGACAATGCTCAAAGTTTAAGAACTGTCTAGAAACAGCTTCTCAAACTTGGCCGTTTGGAGTAGGCATAGAACTGTAGGTCCCTTCCACTCGTGTGAGAACAAAACGACGCACAACACGAGTGGTTGCTGCCAAAAATTAGCTAATTTTGAATTTGAAAAAAAATTTTGTACCAAACGAGGTAAAAAAATTACCAACAAATTCTAAAGCCCTTACACTAATATAAACTTCCAAGAACATGACAAGAATGTCTGTACGGCTCTATATTGCTGTAAAATGGGGTCTACAGCCGCGTGTGGTTCACTGGCGGCTTGTCTCAGTCAGCAGGCAGGGCACTGCCAGCTCGGACATCAGGCAAAAATTCCTACTTAAGTGGAAGGAGATTAGCTCGGGATACTCTACCATCCTTGACATATTCGGATCATTACCTGAACACGACAACCTCACTATACCTTTTTTTTTGTCAAAGGTTATTAATAGAGTTGAACTCAATACTGATTTGGCCGGATAGCGGAAACCGAATATTCGGCATGCAGGTGGCCGGATAGCCGAATATTCAGCGGCCGGATAGCTGCCCAAATTGAAATTATAATAGTTTGCTGGTGCGATACTCAAATGAGACCGGTACAAGTAAAACCAACTTAAACATGTTGTTTTCATTCCAATTTCCTACTCTTGTTTGAAATTGTGAACTTGTGAGCACAAAAAGAACCGCTAACGCGCTTGATTAATATCTGAAAACGATTAGGCTTGAACGGAATACTCACCCTTGGGCTCGGTGGTCTGTTAATGGAAGACAGTACTAAACTTTGTCTAAACATGCAAAAACTTATCTTCCATCACCATGTAGCAGAGTATACAGTGAGAGACATTTTTCTGAAGCAGACAAAGCATGTATACGAATAAAACCGTAAGGGCTCTGGCACATAGAATATTTTCCATGCGTAGCGTCAAAGTATCCGTTCACGGTGAAGTACCTGAAGGAAGGTGATGACACAATGAATACTTCAACACACAGCTGATTTCATTTGACAGTTTCAAGTTTGAATTGAAAATTCAAGTTACTACTGCTGCTTATTTATGCACGATTGTATTTTAATATAAATACTCAATTGTAAACATTTATTTATATTTTCATCTATTTTGAACGTTGCTTCAACGAGAAACACCCAGCACCCAAACTTTAACATACAATTCGAAATCTCTTGAAATGTCACAATGTGAGGATTGTCAACGCTGAAGGAGAGAGAAAAGTTAAAAGTTGACCAAATATATACGTTGCATGAGCGGCAGCGTTGGTCTATGTGCCACCAAGTATTGCTGACGCTCACGCATGTAAAGTATTCTATGTGCCGGAGCCTTAATAAATTATTACCCCTGAAGCAGAACAACTAATTTTCATTCACCTTAATTTTGCTTCCGTAAACTTCCTATATTATGTTGCTGGATAAGTCACCTATTTATTATACATGTGTGAAATATAAGCAATCAGATTATAAAACTTAATGTTTTGTTGTTTTGTTTTTTTTTTTTTTTTTTTACTGAAGAACGACTATCTATATCGATATAAATGAAGCCGGATACCGAATACTTACCCCGGATATCCATCACATCTCTCATCGATACCTCTTATCTCTAGTTGTTGCAAGATGTTTTTGAGTGGAAGTGACATAAGGTGTGTTTTTTGCACGCTTCAATTTTATTTTGCATTCAAGATACACTAGCTTTGTTTTTTGCAAGCATATATACGCCTAAATTTCAATTTGCGTGTAAAATACACTAACAATAAATCCTATATCCGCTTAAGTTACTCATCATATCTATCGCCTCTTAAGAAATAAGCGCGGATAAGAACAATGCTTCTAACGATTTTCTGTGTGTTATCGATAATTTATTCCTGAATTTACTCATTCATTCATTGGGTTGATGTACATATTCATAATATTGTGCGCCTAAAAGCATTTTTTTCCTGTATTTTTGAACATTTCTAGGGGTGGTTGATGTATTAGATCATTTTTAAATGTTTTTGCATCCATAAGTATGCAATTTTTGGTTCGTTATCGATTCATTTCATTCAATGAAAATTGTTTTTAAATTGATAATAATTAAGTGTTTTTGTATTTAAAGTGAAGGTCACGCTACACAATCGCAAACCGAAGATTCTGACCATTAACGACCATCAACCATCACCTAACAAGATTCCACCCCCTAACTGCAACAAATGTCTTTAATGTCGTCAATGCTGTGAAGTTTTTAAAGCGCTGATGATCGTCTTTTTTTACACTAATAATTTAAGCGTGTATACGCTTGCAAAAAAACCCACCTATAGATCCGATGGATCAGTGTTTTCAGTTGGATTGAATAAGGATCGAGTAGAATGTTTAGTTCAGATCGAATTTCCGGAGAAGTGAAGCTTTAAATTTGATTTGATCAAATATATATTTTCCCGATGCTTGGAAACTTGCTAAGGTTATTCCAATAAATAAACCTGGAAAGCCTCCAGATAAAGCTGAGAATTACAGACCAATTAGCCTTCTTAGTAGTCTAAGTAAATTACTAGAAAAGGTTGTAAAAGAAAAGTTGATGCAGTTTATACGAGATCAAAATATTCTCCCAAACGAACAATTTGGATTTCGGAATGCACACAGCACTTCACACCAAGTCTTACGAATTGTTAATTATGTCAAAGAACAACGAGCTTAAGGCAAGTCTACAGGTATGATTCTGCTCGACATAGAAAAAGCCTTCGATTCTGTGGGGCATGATGGTCTTGTATTTAAAATGATTCGCCTCAATTTCCCATATTATCTTTGAAAATTAGTCCAAAGTTTCCTTAGTAATCGTTCATTTAGTGTATCCGTTAATAATGTGCTTTCGGAAATCAAATACTTCCATGCTGGGGTTCCGCAGGGTTCTGTTCTTAGTCCTGTCTTGTATTCTGTATTTACTTCGGATATTCCCAATCTCCCGTTTTGCGAAATTGCTACTTACGCGGATGACACAGCTGTTTTTACATCCCATAAATTTTCTCTCGTTCTTGAGATGAATCTATCCTCTGGGCTGGAAATTTTGAGTATCTACCTTGCTAAGTGGAAAATTAAGTTGAATAAGGAAAAAATTCAAGCCATCTTTTTCACAAGAAAAAGGAAAGCTTGCTATATTCCCTCCAACCCTTTGCGGGTGGATAATGTGTCAATCGGGTGGAGCTCTCGCGTAAAGTACCTGGGAATCCATCTGGACTCAGAACTATTATTTAACCAACACACAAAAGAAACATTAAACAAAATTAATATAAGTACAAGACTACTATATCCACTCATAAACAGAAAATCTCTATTATCACTAGAAAACAAAATAATAATTTATAAAGTAATAATTTTATATGGGTGTCCGGTCTGGGGTATCTGTGCGAAATGTCACATAGCAAAGTTCAAATTGCACAGAACAAACTTCAAAAAATGATGCTAAGTCTCCCGTGGCATTACTCTACAAAATCCTTGCATAGAAGAGCGATTGTTGAATTGATCTCTGATAGGATAAACACACTTAACGAAAAATTTGTAAGTCGCTGCAACTGCTCCGAAAACCCTTTAATAAGAAATTTATTTTCTTAGACATTGATGTGCAATACTTCCAACCAATTCCAAGAAACTTTGGTAATAAACATTCGTTTGTACTTATTTGTTGTTCGTATTGGCACATACATGTACATTTTTGTTTATTTAGTATATATTTATTTATTTATTTATCTATTTATTTATTTACTTATTTATTTATTTATTTATTTATTTATTTATTATATATTTATTTATTTATTTATTTTTTTATCTATTTATTTATTTACTTATTTATTTCTTTATTTATTTATTCATGTATCTATATGCTTATTTATTAAATTTTTATACTTACTGTAAGGCATTAAACAAATTTATTTCTTGCCATATTTAAATTCATAAATATACATTTTTTATTTACTAACTTAAATGAGGTTTTTTTTATTAATCTATTTTTTCCTCAAATGTTAATTTGTACATTCGTTATATCTTTTGAAACAAATATAATCCCAAATTCAGTATAAAGATGCAATTAGGTATCAAATCTCTGTGTAAGATAATGTGCGGTAACTCAGACCATGTACATTTTAAAAGAATCTGAATAAATATCTATCTGTCTATGAAGCTTTAAAACGTGGATAGAGATGAACTATACACTGCTATTTAAATAACTTCAAATTTCATCACTTTGTACGACGCTTCCTTCAAGTGGGCTATTCAACCACGAACTAAAAGAGGTGTACAACTACATGAGTCTAACTATTGGTCAGGGCATGTAGAGGAAATGGATAATTCGGCTTCGATTCGTGGACCGATGCAATAGAGAATGCCCACGTTTATTAGTCATAAAAGTCGAGTAGGGTCTCAAGTTGGTGTGGATAAGTGGAAGCGGGTACCCGCAGATGGCGGTAGCTGAAGAAATGTGTTTGTTAAGACAAAGTTCCCTTCCGGAAGGAGATGACGTTCGTAGAGTCAGTTCTTTGGAAAATGGGTGGTGTTAGAAAATTGGGGGATCGATTCTTCTGATCATTGGGATCAATCGACGATCACCAACTCATGGAATTGGAAAATGCACGAACGTTATTGTTTGGAGTCTATACATAACCCATTGCAGGACTCGGACTCAAGTTTCATAGCAAACGGACAAGTTCGGTTCAAGACCACTGATGCAGGGCCATCATGCCGACTACATGAAATCACATGTCGGACTCAACGTCTCTTGCTTTGTCTGTGGTGCCTCTTTGGATTATCTGGGCAATTGGACTGCCTTGCTTCATCGTTTTGTCTAATCACTTTCCATGTGTGGTATATGCGATTTATCAAAAGTGTAGTGTTTTTGAACAGTCTGTGGTCTAGTCGACCAAGTGAAGTTGGTAGATGTCATCTCAAGGCAGCATTTTATGTCAAACTAATTCCTTTCAGACCATAGCAACCTTGGTATATATTGCCAAGCCGCCATTGACAACTCGCCCTATATCCAATCCTGACGGACATTTCTCTCATCATCATCATCATCTTCTGATCGGCATGATCCACTAAAGGGGCCGCGAGGGGTAAAGAACACCCGAGAGATCTCCTAGCCACTGGATCCTCCATCATTGACTCTAACTTCTCAGGAGCTTTGGCCAACCGAAACCAGACCAGTTTTCGTTCTTTGGCTTAACTACTTCGTCCAGGGTCTGCCAAGCGGTCGTCTACCTGATGGAATTGCATTCAAGGGCCGTCTCGGAATTTGAGTGGATGTCTCAGATGTTCTCAAAAGGTCAGTTGTATTGAGAATCCAACTTCAAGAGCAAGACAAGCGATTGATTGACAAAACCTTTTTGGATTAAATTGAGGACGTCCAGCAAACCCATCGGCATCCTCAACTGTCTTCATTTGCCATCGCCTCCAGCTACTGTTTAACAAAATTTCCACTTAATTACATTTTCAATCTTCCACAAAACTTAACGCGACGAAGCCATTCCGACATGCTTCCCCAGAAGAAGCGATAAAGTCGGCACACATCTCCCATCGCCGCAATCGCACACAGCGAAAAGGAGGGGCACAGAATTCAATTTCGAATTCCACACTCCCACACTCATTCGAGCGGCAAAAGTGTAAACTCACCACAATCCACAGACCAGGCGGAGTGTTGCTCCGCAGCGCACAGATTCACCAGCAGTGACCAGAGGTCCTGGAATGGGTTAACATATTAAAATCGTTTAAATACGTCGACAGGACAATCGAGTTGGTCAACAAGATAAAATTAAATAATTCCCAATTTCGGAGAAATGGCCGCAAGGACATTTGTGAAAAATGTGTTCGAATTTAATGAAGCGGTCTCTGTTCATGGGGCATGTTTAAATTTGCGTTGTCGCGCCCCAGTTGCCATCTGATGCTTGGTAGTATCGCGGATCGAGGGGGAGTATAAGGTTATTAACTCCAAACTGGATAGTGGCGCCCAACGCGGGTTCGCGCCCCAGTTGCCATCTGATGCTTGGAAGTAACGGGGATCGAGGGGGAGTATGAGGTTATTAACTCCAAACTGGATAGTGGCGCCCAACGCGGGTTCGCGCCCCAGTTGCCATCTGATGCTTGGAAGTAACGGGGATCGAGGGTTAGTATGAGGTTATTAACTCCAAACTGGATAGTGGCGCCCAACGCGGGTTCCCAAAGCTAGTGATGGCGCTGAGAGACTATGGCTTTTGTTTTCCGACACGTGTGTGAACACAAAACACTGAAGTTCTCCAGATGAGACCGAGTGCGAGCTGTGCAAAATAAAGAGGTACAGGTTATTACGATTTTTCCTTAACCAGCGAACCAGAAAAAAGACGAGTTTGAATGATTATTCCAGTAAAGTCCTCTCTAGAGATAGAATTTTCACCTAGCAGTCAACAAAGGGCTAACAAAGGAGGTCGCCCACAGACTCACGGAACAATCCGGCAGTGCCAAGGACCGTGCTTCAAAGGAACAAGTCCGAATCTACCGCAAATTTTGGTGGCAGAATTGCAGTGAACTACACAAAAAGCAAGAGACTATAGTCGGTTTGTATTTTCTGTGATAATTTTCCAAATTTTGCGAACATCTTCCAACTTTTGGTGATGACATTGACATTGTCGTTCGGTCCTAAGTTGGCTTAGTGAAGGCTTTCATAGCAATCGAAGAACAGACAACTGCGTCGAAACCACTTGCGGCCTTCGACAATGCTTTTAAAAAATCTTGCTGTGATCTATTTTTGACATTTTTAAAATTTGATTTATATACACAAAAAATTATTTTTTGTAATATTTTCGTTTGTGGCACCCTATGCCATAAAATGGCACTTTTTGTTAGCAGTGGATGGCTGTTGCCAGCCCGCTGAAAGAAGCAAAACAAACAGCTGAAGTTCCAATGGCAAGGAAAAATTGCATTTTGTCCTCGAAATGTACATCTTATATTGTAGGGTACTCAAAACCTTCACAAAGACTTCGTCTATGGTGAGCACAAGATGGAGATGTGTGCCTTCTTAGCATCACCTTCCATGTGGCTGCCATAAGACCCTCATTTTGGGCTTCTAGAGTGTCAAACATTTTTTGTTTTTATTGGGGAGCTCGAGGCTTTGGGGGAAAGAATGTGTGGTTTCCGGAAAGATCCTTCTTCAACAAGTGTCACGTTCAGTCCACTTTTGGTTTTAATTGCCTCGAAGTTACTTTTCATCCATTCAGCGGTGCTCCTGTCTGAAGAGATAGAGATGAGCTCACCCGTCTTCTGGATCGAACCTGAAAAACGAGGCCACACGCCTTTGTTCTTCAGATCGATGGAGACGTCAATCACTGGCTCTTGCCATCTGCTCTGTGGACAGCTGCTCTTTATCAACACCCAACCTAACGGCATTGGCCACTTGGCTAAAAGTGGAAGCATTAGGTGTGGGCCCTGTTTTGGCTGTCTTAGCTGCTGGTGCTATTGCGGTATGGTCCTCTGACTTAAGCCTTTTGGCCTCTTTGGCGAAGGGGGTTCTGGCAAAAGCTGGGACTTTTTTGCTATTATCGACTCTGCGGATAGCTTGCTTCAACCGTCTCCTCTCAGCAGCATTGAGCCTGATGACACCGCGTCGTTTAGTTTCATCCCAATGGAAGAACATCCAGACGACTCTGCAAGTCTCCATAACAGTGGATGTTGATGAAACAGAGTCGGCATTTGATGCTTCCTGCGTTGGATCTACAATTAGTCAAGGGCCGTGCCCACATGGCTCTGTCCTTGGTAGCTGAAGTTGGGGGTCGATCGGATGCCCAGTGGCTTCGGGACTGATTGTTTCTGTGCTCAACAGCAGAAAGAGAAGTTGGTGTATTGAGAGAAACACCATTCTAATTTTTGTTTGTTTTTGGTGAAATTTTGATTCCCACGAGTATTCGGGAAAGGAAGGTCGCCCTTAGCAGAGCCCGAATAAATCCAGGGAGGGCTAGATTGAAACCGAAGGTCACCAGGTATTCGGAGTTCGCACACTAGTGGCTAAGCACTCTCTTAACCATACATCCCTCGGTGTATGCTGTTCCGCCATTCGATTAGAAATTGTTTTCCAGAGGCTTACGCCTCCCGCCCCTTACCCGTATAGACCATCAGGACAGGAAATACGCTGGATAGGACAAGGGACCATCAAAAAGGAAGGGTGCGACTTATATTACAGCTGTCACAAAAGGTTTCACATATTTGGATGCGGATTCGTTGTGGGAAACGGGTTAAGGTCGAAGGTTCTCGACTTGGCAGTGATCCGCATCCAAGGCAGATTTTACATCAGCCACATATGTGCACGACGAGGCTGAAGACTCTGTCAAGGAGGACTATTATGACCTCTTGAATGGTGCCTACGGAGCCTGTCCGGAGTACGATGTAAAGATCGTGCTCTGAGACTCCAATGGCAAAATCGGTAAGGAAAACATCTTTGGCGGAGTGATCGGAAAGCACAGCCTCCTCCACTCACAGACTTTGCGGCAGCACATAAAATGGTCATAAGCATCACTAGGCACTACTCTAACCATTTCCTCATAGCAGCAAGATTCAGAGCTCGACTGTCCAATGTCAGAAAGCTGCACCAGCCAATAAAGAGGAGTTTTGACATTGGACGCCTGAGCACAACCGAGATTGCCAGAGCCTACGAAGAGCAGCTGAGTGAGAGACTCTCCGGTATGCCCACGTCATACACCAACGCCAACGAGATGTGGTTACATTGCCGCTCGGCCATCAAAGAGGTAGCCGAAACCACCTCCGACGAGAAACCCTGGACATGATGGCGAGTGTGAGCAGAAGAAACATGCAACTGACGAGGTATACCAAAAGGCGCTGCAATGAAAAACTTGAGCAGCGCAGAAGGAGAACCGGGGGCGGCAAAGGTTCTACACCTGAAGAAAAAGTCTCTCGCAAACTCCCAGCTCAAGGATATCGAAGAGTCTAAGGACAAGCATAAAATACTGGCCTTCTACAAAAAAGCCAAACGCCTTGCCGATGGCTTTAGGAAAGGCACCCAGGCTCTTCGAAACTGTGAGGGTAACCTGGTTACTGACCCGCAGAGAATAGTGGATGTGTTTAAGAAGCACTTCCATCAGCTGCTTAACGGGCCTGACCAGCAGAGAGTGATAGGGAATCACGGAATCCCAACTCTAGCCGATGAAGTATTCCTTGAAGAAGTCGCCCTATTTGATAAACCCCATAAACCAGTACGTGCTAAATTGAAAAGTGTAGTATTTAACAATTAAGATTGTACCCGCATTCAACAAAATTGTTTAAACTTTTTTTCATAAAATACTCTAGTACAAGAGCAAAGTGAAAAAAAAAGTTGGGTGGCCAACTACTAGTTCCTCTACTCTTCCATGGAACTACATATCTCCGCGAACATGCATCTTTCCTGCAATTTGAACACATCGGTGGAACTACATAAGTCCACGGACCTATGGGAACTTAGTGACAATCTCCACAGTCTGTTGTTTTCTTAGAATACGTTAACCTAAGTACGCATAGCGTCGCATCATGCATCGGCATCAACCCCTCGATGGAATGGGCAGAAAATTGTCAGTGCTCCGAGTCGTTCCGTGCTTAAATCGCTTTCAGAAACAATTTAAAATTCATTGACCCCTCACACGTCCGCTGCCTCGGCTCATTCTCAAATGGAGTTCCCTTTCATTTCCCTCCTTATGTCCTGCCGTCGTCGTGTTCATGTTCGTGTTCGTGTTCGTGTACATCATTTTGTGCAATATTCCCGCCGCAGTGTCAAGCCATAAATAAAAGGACTCAACCACCCCGGACCCTTGCAGCTCATAATTCAAAAGAAAGCGACTCTCCGTTCCGAACAGATGCTCATTTCCGCTGGCATCGCGTACACCGTTCCCCTCTCAACCCACAATTAAAGCCGGAAATTTGCATTTTTCTTTGAAAAACCCCCCGTCCCCCCACCCTTTCCAACTCCCAGCAAACATCTTTCCGGCAAGGATGAGTCCCTTTGCAGTGGAATGACTTACAGGACCATCGCCGTTCGCGAGGATACAAATTAACTCAGTGCATGGTGTCAGTGGTGCACGGTACACTGCCGTAAATCCAATTCACTCCTGCTCTCCTGGACGGATGAAGGACGACGGAGCAAAGTGGGCAATAGACCACGACGACGTGTTCCATTTACTCTGTGATCTGTTAAACTGTCCGGGTTCGGGGAAGGTGAGGAAGCACAACGAATCCGCAAACACTTTAAGACACACACAAACGGACGGTAGTCTTCTGCTTCCTGTACGATTCCCTGCAGGAATGCCGGCAAGATTTATGTTTACTTGGGACTTGTTACTCTGAGGCACCGTCTTCGCTTGGAGTTGTTCCGAATTGTTCCGTGAGCCCGTCGGTCGTGCGGCAGAGGGGATGCACTGCACTGACCTACTTTGTGAACTCAAATTGACTGCCAGGCGAAAATTCCATTTCGGGGCTGGAATGGAATTTAAGCTGCAAATAGGATTGCTCTGGGTTATTAATTAAAATTTCGCTTTTCGGACTTGCGGGTCAAAGAAACATCGCAATGCATTGCAACCTGACATAATATTTTGTGTTTTGAAAGAAATAATTAATACTCAGGGGTTGGCAACATTTTGTATGCCGAACGGACAATTGGGACGAGCTGCATTCCAAAATCACGGCTCCACCTCATGCACGTCACTGCACTGCACTGTATGTCTTAACTTACTGTGCGCTGCCGTACAGTAGAATGGGTCTGATTACTGATACAAATAGCCAATGCACTGTTAGCCATATTTACAACCACCTAGTTATTTTACAGCAATATAGAGTCGTTCAGGGCTTTCTAACGCGTTCCTGGATGTTGGGTTTCCAGTTTCCGGTACTCCATCCTGTGGAGTTCCTGTGGTAACCGCTTTGAAGATCGTGGTATTATTAAGCTTCTAGCATATTGCTCTGTTTTTGAAAACTTGGTGAATAGAAGCCACTATTTTTGGATCCCGATCCGGTTGAGTGATTAGATTATTGCATGTGGTTCGACGTCAATTCCTTATGCTCGACGGATTTTACTATGGCTGCTTTCACACTCGCTAAGATTCGTCGGCGATTCTGTCAAATTCCCTTTTGTGATCTCAAGCCACTTTCACACAGGAAGTCTTTCAGTCTCTGCAATTGAGATCTCAATGCTGACCTTTTTCTGTTTCCTATCCCCTCTCACACATGCGTCTTCTCTTTCTCACACATGTACAGCATGCTTCCAATACCCAACATTGAGAACATAAGAATAAGGCAACTCAGAGAAAAATCGAAGAGAGATAAAAGAGAGTAGAAAATCCAAAAGCAAACCTCGAGCACACCAGACGCGGGCTATCCCTATCACGTCGCACCTCCCTTGCCAATAAGATGGAAAAATCGCACAAAATTTTTCTGTGTGAAAGTGGCCTATGCGAACAACCGAGTCAAGAGATGTTTCTATAGATCTGCAGATACAGTCATCCTGGAGTCATAACTTTGAGGTATAAGGGCTATCTATAGCCCTTACTGTGGACTGAGTTTCAAGATGTATACATAACTACACAATGTTGTAGTCTTTGATAGAACTCTCGAATAGCGACGAATTGCTCTTGGAAAACAGAAGCATAGTCTGGACGTCTGCAAGAAGGCGATATGATAAGATCAGTTCGACGTCCGATCAGTCCGGTTGAAATCCCCATTTGCGTGTGTATTGCATTCGATACGTTCCTGATACGCTTCTGTTTCTGACAAGAGCAATTTGGTGAGGTTATACCAAATAGCGTCTGTTGTTTGTTTGACATCGAATGACTTTTGTTCATTACCGACCTTGTTTGTAATAATACAATATAATATGGGTGGTGCTACAGTCCGAGGCGGATTTGGGCCTAGCTTCTCAGCAACCACTCGTGTTGTGCGCGCTATTGTTCTTTCACGAGTGGAGGGGACCTTCACTTTAATGCCGACTCCGAACGGCGAATTTGAGACACTCTTTCTGGACAGGAATACTCTTTGAGCATTGTCAGTGACTCGAAAGAGGTGGTGCCGTGAATTATCAAAGGTTGTAAATTCGGGTATCGAACCTGGCACCCTTTGCGTAGGAGTCGACGCACTTACCCACTACGCCACGGCGACGACACCGACCTTGTTTGACTTGCCAGAATTCTGCACAATCTCATGAGTTTATCAGAAAACTCAGACGAAACGGTTTTTTTTTATGTTAACCTATGCCTATCTATTTTTTTTATGTTAACCCATTAGGCTTGTGAAGTTCGCGATCGACCTAGTTCAAAGAGGAGCTCTAACGAGTGAACTAAGTGAACTAGTTCCCAATGTCATTTTATTTTAGTTTATTCAGTTCAGTAGTTCAACAAACTCTCACTCTGCATACAATGAACTAAATTTAACTGTATTTATTGCTTTGACTTATATGTGTATGGGCATTGTGCACATTAGGATTCTTTTCGTTGCCGGTGGTGTATGTGAAGGGAATTTAAACAAATGTGCACCAACTTATACAGTTCTTAAAACGATTTTCTGGAACGATGAGTGAATGAAATTTAAGATCATTTCTTTTTCATGATCATTTCACTTAATTCATGTATATTGGGTATTTTTGTATTGACATTTGACATCTGTCAAAGTGTTCTCTTGTTGATAGTGCTCTTAAAGAAAAAAATTTAATTAAACAAGAAAATAACAATAAAAATATGGAATTTTGTCTAAAGTGAATTCCGCTAACACACTTCACCACTCTAAACTAAAATCAGAGTAAGTCCTAGTAGTTAAGACTCTTAATTACTGAGTTCAAACTCCGGGGAAGAATAACCGGACTTATGAAACAAAAGAGCAAGAGACCTCCCCGGAGCAATTTATTGTGAAGCGTCGAACCAATCAACCGTTTATCGTTATGCCGAAAGATACAATAACTGGTATAAGCATTGACCGGCTAAAGAGCATCCTTGATGAAAAAAATGCAGAGTTCAAAAAGGATCTAGCGTGTGATATGTTCTGAAATGTCAGATTTAAAAGTGAAACACAACCAAGTTGTCGAAAACGTGGCACAACTCGAAAATCGCCCCTGAGGCCAACGCTAATTTGGCTGAGAAAGCAAAGTCCTTGTGCAGCGAATTGCTTGACAACGGCGACGTGAACAGCATTGTATCCGCGCACAGAATTTTCACTCGCAACCAGAACACGGCAACAAAAGTTGTCAAAATAACGTCACGAGATAGATTATCAATGTTCTAAAAATTGCAAGGAAACTAAAAGCCACGCAAATCAATTCGTCGATCGGTTTGCAACATACAAACAACTTTCCGATCGAAGTGGCAGTATCGCCTGCCACCTGTCAAAATCGAACCAATGGTGGAAGCGCAAGGAGAGGAGCCGCTGTAAACAATCAACATGGCGCACATACAAGTGGCTGTTCACAGTTCTGAGGCTCTAATTGAGGATTACCAATCTACCAGATAAACGCTTCAACTAAGCTATAATATATCAGGCCTAGAAAACAAAAAGTTATTTGTTAATTTGTTCAACTATATAAATGAATTCGATATATTTGTATTATTTAAAACTCATGTAGTAGAGTATGATGAAATTAGATATAAAAATATTTTTAAGAATCATGAACTAAAATATATTCCTGCTGTAAAATTAAACAGCTTTGGAAGGGTTAGTGGAGGTGAACTCTTCGGTTATCGCAAACAGATAAACGGAACAGCTACCACAATCAAAAGAATGGAACCGACTTTTGTTTTTGAGATACAAATCAATAGTACTGTAATGAGCTTAGTACCAATATATTTAAACTGTAGCAATTGGCTAAGTGATTTCAATAAATTAAATGATCTATTGAATAATCTTAATTCAACTGACCTCATACTCATGGGAGATTTTAATGCAAGAATCAGTATAGCGAAAAATAAATTTGTAAATGAAACGAATCCAGCTTCAGAAGGGTTTCAAGGGATGAATTTAGTGACGCAAAGGGGGACAAAATTCTGGATTTAGCGGATGGTTGGGACTGCAAGGGACACAAGAAGAATACGCTTTATACAGCTAATTCAGTAATTGATTACGGCTGGAATATCTAGAAATTGCATATCTCACCTGAAAAACTTTCGGGTTGAAATGAAAACCTACTCCGATCATATGCCCTTAGAATTTTCGTTCAAGGTATCATGCGTCCAAAATGCAGAAAATATAACGGAAATAGGACTTCTCCCTAAGTTGATATGGAAAGATAGTTATCGGGAATTCTATAATCATATCCTTAGCACTGAACTCAGAAAATGGCAAGAGGCAAATACTGTACCTAGGATTGAGGAGCTGACGGAGTTAATCAAAAAAGCTCCTCCACTAAGCATGCCGAGGAGTACAAAACCTAAAATCAGCAAACAGAAGTGGTTCGATAACGAGTGCATGCGGGCTAGAAGCATTTCATTCTCGTTTCTTAAATTATTTAGAAAGAAAAATTGTAGCACATTTAGCAATTTTTACGTGGATGTAAATAAAATGCAAAAAAAACTACATTACGAAGAACAAAATATAGCCTTGATAAATGGGTCGAGATCATCAGGTGAATTTTGGAAAGCGGTTAAGCTTATTAAAAGAAAAACCAATTCAATTTCAGCTGTGTTTTTTCGCAAGCGTATATACGCTTAATTTATAAGTGCGCAAAGAAACGATCATCGGCGCTCATAAAATCTTGGCAGCACCGACGACATTTATGACATTTGCTAAACAGTCAGGGTGCAGTCGTGGAAGGTGATGGTTGATCTTTAATGGTCATAATCTTCGTTTTGTAATTGTGTAGCGTGACCATCACTTTAAAAGCAAAGAACACTTAATAATTATAAAATAAAAAAAAACGTTCGTCAAATGAAAAGAATCGTTTACGAAACCTAAACGGAATGTATAGCAGAGACACTCTGAGTATACCAAAAATTGCATACTTGTGGATAACAACAAAATTAAAAATGATCTAATACATCAACCAAACCTGCAAATGTAAGCCACATACAGTAACCTAAACAATGAATGAATAAACTCAGAAATGAACAACCAGAAAATAATGTTTGGAAGCATTGTTTTTATCCGCGCTTTTTCCTTAAGCGGCGATAGATATGGAGAGTAACTTAAGCGGATATAGGATTTGTTGTTTCTGTATTTGACATGCAAATTGAAATTTAGGCATATATACGCTTGCAAAAAACACAGCTTTCATTAGGACTACAAGCAGAGCAATTAAGAGAACATTTTAAAACTCTCCTCAATGCACCGCGAATATCCCTCCCATTTCAGTATGCGGCACCTATGACCGTGGATGAATTCCTTGACTTACCATTTACCACCTTGGAACTAAACGTTGCCATCAAGAACTCGAAGAAAAATGAAGCGCCAGGAATTGACCGTATTCCTTTTGAGTACTACAAAAATTGTTCACCAGATTTCTTGTCACCTCTTACACTAGAATTCAGTAGAATATTTGCAACTGCTCATGTGCCCGAATCTTTTCAGAAAGCTATCATTTTTCCACTCCAAAAGAAAGGTGACTTTGATGATCCGGCAAACTATAGAGGAATATCTTTCTTAAACAACATATCTGCTAAGTTGTTTGCCAGTGTGCTCTTCAATAGACTTACGAAGTGGGTGGAAAATAGAAACATGTTAAAGGAATCTCAAGCTGGTTTTCGTAGAAACTATTCTACTATAGACCAGATATTCTCGCTAATAAATATTGCAGAGATATACAAAATGAAACGTAAAAAATTATACGCTTTCTTCGTGGATTTTCGTGCGGCTTTTGACTCCATCACGCGAGAAATGCTTTTCTATAAATTATATAAGTACGGAATCTCGGCGCAAGTCATTAATTTTGTAAGAGCTATGTACAGTAATAATAAATCATGTATCTGGGATGGTTGCCATTTATTTGAGGACTTTGATGTCTCAATTTGCATTAAACAAGGTTGCGTGCATAGTACATTGCTGTTTATCCTGTACATAAACGATATAACGGATGAAGTCAGAGGTGGAATAAATCTCGGTGGAACCAATATTCCGGCACTAATGTTTGCAGATAATGATACCATGCTATGGAATTTACCTGTTAATTTAGAAAAATCTAAGATGATGATCTTTAGAGATGGAGGAGGAAGGTACGCTCGAGGAGAAAAATTGAGATTTCAAGGCCAACAGATTGAGATAGCTAAGCGTACAAGTATCTTGGTGTTTTGATTACGTCAAACCTAAATAAGAATAAGCACTTTAAAGTTAAACTTGCTGAAGCTAAGCGTGTGATCTGTGCGTTTTAGGGAATCTGTAATGCCACAGCCTCTTCTATCCTATTGTATGCATCACAAGTTTAAGGTTACAGCGCTTTCGAAACTGTGGAAAATTTCTTCATATATTTTCTTAGGCGAATTTTTAAGCATCCTAGAAATTCACCTAATTACATATTGCATTTAGAGACTGGATTTACACCCCTCTTCCTGAACACTCTTAAGATACATTTCGGTCATATTTATAAAGTCGATGAGGCAGGAAAAAGTTCCGAGCTTGGTACTTGCACAATTGCATAGATATAAGGTGAAGTGTGTCCATGAATGGGAATCATTAGGATCAGAATGCGGTTACAGCTTCAATTATACACCAAGCGAACAACAGGAATCTTTAAAACAAAAAATCAACACTTTACTCCAGAAAATTGGCCACAGAATTTTAGACAAAATTGCCCTACAGGAACTGCATAATTGATGAAAGGTTTTAAGTAATTGGAGCATTATATAATGAAACAATTATTATATAAGTATATTATATAAGTATTTAACGTATTTTTTCCTTTTAATGTCAATCTGGTAGACGGCCTCTAGGCCAAACCATACAGATTGTTATAATAATGAAAGTTGTAATCACTTTTCTTGAAATAAAATAGTCTAATTAACTTATCTTAACTTATATTGGGTATGTAATCGGTATAATAGCGGTGGGCGTTAGAGTTATGATTAACAGTACCGACGACGGAAATAACATTTTGCCAGTCGGAACTGGTTCCCCGAGACATGGCCGCTGAACTGTGTAGGTTCATGTCTGCTTTAAACATGTTCCGGCACCTAGTTCCGACAGAGGTGCGCACAAAGGTGTGCGCACCATTTTGTGTGGCCATACTATGCCATACTGTGTACGCTTGTGTAGAGTTTTTGTATACAAATTGTGGACATATTGGGTAGACAAGGACATGTTGAGTTTAGGGAACGAAAGGATATGTTTTCGATAGAGGACATAGTTCCGGGAGCTATACATGTCCGGAATGACATAACTCAAGCGGGACTAGCCCTGTAAATATACACCAACCGACGAAAATTGCCCAAGACTCAAGCTCCTAACCGGTGAACTGCATTAAACGAAATGATTTAGAAGAACGAACAATTTCAATCAACTGATTTGAACTAAACCGATCACTCTTATGGACTGAACTAAAATGCACAAGCCTATAGATTCTGGAGCGGAGGTAGTCAAAAAAATGCAAGTCTGAAGATTGCCTTCAATCGAGTTTGAGTCAAAGCTGGCTTAAATGTGAATTTGTTTCCGCAGCAAGGATGTTCCCAACAATCGTCGGCATAGAACCCTAACTGTCGAATGAATACTCCAACAAGCACAATCTATGAATTGAAAGTCGGTCAGCAGGTTGGCCACGGCTGGCGGGCAGCCCGACCCGGGAACGCGAAATATAATTCACTGAGAAGCACTCAAAAGCAGAGAAAAGCAAAAATCGAACTATTTCACAATTTTGTTCGATTTGCTCGGAGTGTGTGTTAAATGCACCCCCGCACAGCGCTCACCTGTTTGCGTTTGAAATTCATTTATGGCGATTGGTTGCCTTTCCCTCAGTGTCGGTGCAAAACAACCATTTCCGAATGCGGACTCGTTGCCAGCTCGCCAGCTCGCCGGTGTGCAGAGTTGAAGAGTTCCCTTTGTGTCCTTTGGGCTTTGAGCGGCGATTATGGTGAAACAACCGCCGCCGCGCCGCTGCTGTTGTTAACTGTATCGGCGTGCAATAAAATTCGAAAATTCAGAACAAATTGCTCAGTCCAAGCGGAAATACCTTGCAGTTGTTGTTTTGATGCGGCAACCAAACAGGCGTTGTCAAGGCCACAGCGACGCGCTGAGGGGATTATTTGTTGTGTCAAACGTTGAAAGCCAGCTAATCTGATTGATGTCAGCGATGGCTGGGGCGGGGGGACCTCCAATCAGAGGTGACAGCCTTGGCGAGTGATTTGCTGTGGACCGGACTTGGTGAAGCGGGGCGGGTCGGTGGGCTGCGGATGCGGCAGCGACTTTGACAGGATGTGGTTAGTTTTGGGAAATTTACCTGGGAACCGATGCTGGTGTACATGGTTACGACGGGCGAGTGCTTCATCGTTGAGGCGGCTTAGTGATGCTGTGGATTGTATCGGGGATATGAGGGGGCTGCTGTTCCTAGTTTCATTGTGCTCTCTGCCTCAGGAGCGTCCCCGGGCTTGACGGTTCAACAAAAGAAATCGAATACATCCCGATACTCCGAGAGTTCAAGGTGAACAATTCTCGCTTTGGACTTCAGTTTCAGCTTTAATCCCTTTTCGGCCTCCACGCCCACCATTTCGTTTAAGCTCATTTGCATTTCGCAGGTGCACTGACAGTGGTGAATTATTTACTTGCTCGCCGATAATATTCTTCGTTCCTTAATGAGAATTAATTGCATGCAGTGCGATGCATGCACTCAACTCGTAAATCATTTCCCTCCAGCCGACCGGAGTCCTTAAGCCCGTCAGATGACGGGCCATGCCGTGCCGTGCCGTGCGTTACGCAGGGCATTTTTTTTCCGGCATTTTTAATGCATGCTACAATATTGACACTTTGATGAGATACATAAAAGGGGCCTGTTTATCGATGGTGTTTCAATTAAAACAAAAAATGGGAGAAAATCCGTAGCGAGGATAATGCCTCATACTGCGGACGGAAAAGCATTCATTTAATTGCTTCCGTTTCATGGCTTAAGGGCTTATCAAGGATATTTTTTTAAATTGCTGCCGTGTGGATAGTGAGCCTGTTGATTAATAGATCCAACATGGAAACTCATCAGGGATGAAGGATGTTTTCGCGTCAGGTTGCAGTGCTTCGGAGAGCGCTGTTGGGCGACGATGGCGAAGATGTCACTTTGTGCGACTTACTATGGCGTCCAGACAAGGCCGTAGCTAGACAAGTAATTCGGGCGGGTTTGCTATATGTTTGATGATTTTAGATGAAATCTCAGAGTCGTTATCAATACTCAAAACATCCAAGGTGTCCACTATGTCTTTAGGAATTTCTTGGAAGCTTAATAATCCGTCATGATTTTCAACGAGTTTCACATACAGCCGTTAAATTCTTCCATTTAGTTTCAGTATAATCTTTTTTAATGTTTTCCGGCAGCAAATGTGTAAGTTTTGCTTATAGTTTAAAAAAAAACTGCAACTTGTAGGAGGTTTGGTCCTCACAATGCGTAGATGGTGGATTGCGGGTTGGTGACACTCCTCAGTCAACCTCGCTTCCATAAGCATATGACAGTGCATTGCCTACCTCTCCGTTTTCGTTTATTTAGTCCAAGGTCCGATAGTTAACGATGAACAGGCATGTAGACAAGTAATGCTAGTTAAAGAAATTATGAATAAAAGAGGAACAAGGAATAAGTAACAATAACAATCCATTAACAGAATAACAAAGAATGGGGAACAAGTAAAAGAACAAATTAACGATGGATGTGCAGCACACATAATAATACTAATAATATGGGTGGCGCGACAGTCCGAGGCGGAACTGGGCCTAGCTTCTCAGCAACCACTCGTGTTGTGCGTGCTATTGTTCTTGCACGAGCGGAAGGAACCTACAGTTTAATGCCGACTCCGAACGGCGAATTGGAGAAGCTTTTTCTATACAGGAGTGCTCTTTGAGCATTGCAAGAGTTGGAGCCGTAAAATATGAAAGGTGGTAAATTCGGGTATCGAACCTGGCGTCCTCTGCGTAGAAGTCGACGCACCTACCCACTACGCCACGGCGACCCAGCACACATATTGTTATAATATTATTATATGCCTAACATATATAATTTATGCGTCGTGGTGCACATTTTTTTTTGTTTTATTTATTTATATTTTTTTTTTTTAATTTTTTGTTTTATATTTATTTATTTTTTTAAATTTTTTTTACAGTTATATTTTTTTCTTAAAATCTACCTTAAACATATGTAAGCTGGCCACTATGGTCAACTACCTGATCATTAAGCTAGCGGTGACAGAGACTGGTTTTGGTGTAACCACCAGTAAAATTGCCGTTCTTTGCAGTCTCTGTCCTATCTCGAGAGAGCGGGGATCGCTCTACTGAACCGAAGAAGGTGGGTGGCTCGTGGGTCCGAGCGATATCCAGTTCATATTGGAGTCGCCTATCCACTGTTCGGCGTACGACATGGAAGATAACAGGACATCCTTGCGTATCCTGTATGAGGCCATTTGTGTCCAAATATAGAAATGCTTCAGGTGGAACAAAGCCTTTGAAGCGTACTCTTTCATGGCACACACATACTGCGGTAATAAGCCCCAAAGATCAGACTGTTGGAAGAAGTCATAGCTCGTGCTTCGTGCCTTCTGATTAACTTAATAATAAAATTATCAATCCTATTCAAGTTTGCCTCGTTGTACAGGACCTGGATAGGAGAGAACTTCTTGTACTCCGACTCGGGTGTGCGATTTAACCGGAGACAGGTCCGAAGACATTGTCTCTCGACCAACCTCATATTTTCCATCTGTGAAGGACTCAGTTGAACCACAGGGGACAGCCGTACGCCATAATTGGTCGGATGAGGGCCATGTAGCAAATTACCTTCACCCTGGTATCAAGTTGGCCGCTGTAAAACAACCCTCTCGCCAAAGCAAAGGCCTTTTTAGCTTTCGTCAGAGCAATATCTATATGTTTGTCAAAATACAGATATTGATCCAACCAAATGCCAAGATACCTTACTACACTTTTCACATCCAAAGTCCGTCCCTACGGGTCAACTATGCCGAACTTGCGCCCGTTTATGCGTGTATCCCAGGATGCCATGCACAACGGGGTCCTGAAACGGATTGTTTCACACTTCTGGAAGTTGATAACCAACTTCCAGTCATCGTAAAATCGCTGGATTTGTTCGAAGTCCCATTGAAACAAGTTATTTATCACTTCGACCTTCGGACCTGGTCTGTACCCAACTAGATCGTCGGCGTACGCAATTAAGTGCGGCATGGAACCTACAAGATCTGCAGTAAATATTGAAAACAATATCGGCGAACCAACCGCCCCCTGTTGCAGACCATTTTTGATGTCAAAGACCGTAGTGGAAGTTACATCACCACTTTTCACGACGAACTTTCTACCTGTAATCTTGTCATAGACCATGTATAGCAATGTTTTATGTAAGCCAAGTCTGACGAGCTTAACGCAAAGGCCCTCTAGCCAAACGGTGTCGAACGCCTTCTCTAAGTCGATCAGACAGGCAGCCGTCCGTTTTTTTTTTTTTTTTTTTTCTTCCATTGAATGTCGGATACCAGCTTTGACGCGGCATTTGTGGTGTCATGCACCGCCCTAAATCTCTGTATACCTGCATTGAAGGTGGACAATTTGATTCTACTTTCAAATGAAGAGAAATCAATTGCATTAGCCGAGGTTTTCGTGGCTAGTCATTCTATAGGTAACTCCATAATCAGTAGTGAGGAGAACTTAGTGGAACACTCGTTAGATGAAATAAATGATCAAGTCATAACCATTGATAACAACGATCTTATTTCAATCGAAGATATGGAAGTAGTCATTAAAAACTTAAAAAATTTGAAGTCCCCAGGCCTAGACGGTGTTAAAAACACATTTCTCAAGAACCTCCCATCTTGCGGGAAAAATTTTTTGCAACTACTATTTAACAGTTGTTTAAAAATAGGTTACTATCCTCGAGAATGGAAAACATCCAAAATTATACCAATCCAAAAACCTGGTAAAGACCCATCCAGCGATCTGGCGAGCAGTTACCGTCCTATTAATTTATTAAGCTTAATAAGCAAATGTTTTGAAAGAGTCATAAAAACAAATTAGTAGATCATCTTGAGACATTCCACATACTCCCCCCACAACAATTCGGTTTTCGACCACTTCACTCCGCGGTTCATCAAATTAACCGCATTACAAAGAACATACAACTAAATTTTGAGGCTGGAAAAAGCACTGGTTTAATCCTTCTTGATATTGAAAAGCATTCGATACGGTGTGGCATAAGGGTTTACTACACAAACTCCACATCCTTAACTTCCCAATCCACTTGGTAAAGATTGTCCAATCCTTCTTAACTGGTCGGAATTTCATGGTTTCTGTGAATAATAGCCGATCACAAGTTTTCCCAGTTGAGGCAGGTGTACCTCAAGGATCAGTTCTTGCTCCAATACTGTATAATATATTTACTCATGACTTTCCATTATCCAACAGTTATGAAGCTGCAATCTTTGCGGACGACACATGCATCTTTGCGTCAGATACGTTGGGTTGCAACATTGTAACGAAATTGCAATCTGGCGCAAATGATGTAGAAACATATCTTAATAAATGGAAAATTAAAATAAATGCTTCAAAGACTCAGACTGTCTTTTTTACTAGAAAAAGAAAAGCCTGTTTCCTGTCAAGCCACAGAACAGTGTTAAACAACATTGAATCAGATTGGAAATCAAGTACTAAATATCTTGGGGTACATCTGGATAAAACACTAAGCTTCAGTATTCATGTCCAGGAAACAATTAAAAAAGTCAACTTAGCAATACGAATTCTGTATCCCTTCATAAGTCGTAAGTTATTTAATTATTTATTTACTAACATATATATATATATATATACTTATTTATCTTTTTTGTTATTTATTTATTAACTTACTTATTTATTTATTTGTTGATCTGTTTATTTATTTATTTGTTTAATAATTTATTTATTTATTTATTTATTTATTTATTTATTTATTTATTTATTTATTTATTTATTTATTTATTTATTTATTTATTTATTTATTTATTTATTTATTTAATTAATTAAAAATTTAATTATTTTATTAAAAATGTATATATTTATTTTACTAAGTGTGAAACTTGAAATCAAGGAAGAACACCACCACCTTCCCATTCTAAGTCCATTTTTAATCGAATTCATATATTTATGTTTTTTTTTACTGTATAGAGGTTTTTGTTATCGGGTTTTCCTCTGCCATAAACAATTAATTTTTATGTAGATTGTTAATAAATATATAAATTGTCAGTAGCAAGGTTATTTAACCAAATCTCTGTAAATTGTGCAACAGCGACGACAACGTAAAACTAAAAACTCATACTGAAAAACTAAATGTATAGTAATGATTTACCTATGCCGAGCCTGACCAGCTTGAGGAAGAGACCCTCCAACCAAACGGTGTCGAACGCCTTCTCCAAGTCAATCAAGCAGGCACCCGTGCATTGTATTTTGCCCTTATTCCACGGAATGTCGGATACCAGTTTGGACGCAGCATGTATGGGTTCATGCCCCGCCCTGAATCCCAACTGGTTTTCCGGTATGATTTTATTTTCCTCAACCCATTGTTTCAGGACTCGAATGACTGACTACCTTTTCGAAAACTTTGCTTATTTAAGGAAGAAGCTTTTTTATGTACTACAGTTCACAAGGAAATTGAACTAGTTTCTGCTGTTGTTGAAAGATTGTCAGTGGAATACGGCTTTTTGTGTCCAGAAAAATATTGTGCCCCATACAGCAAAGTATCATTGGAGATGGTCTTGTATTAAGTAAGCAATATCACATTGATGCTATCGTGAAAATATGTATTCGACAAGGCTCTGCTCCGCCTCTGTATGAACTTCTGAGCACAAGAACAGATGACATTAGAATTTATAATAAAAGTCAACACAACAAGAGGAGTCTTATCTCCCCAAATGTGGCGTCTAGTTGTAGACGAACTTCTAGAGGTGCTAACAAACCATGAGATCAGATGTCAGGCATACGCGCATGACGAAGTCGTCATAGCCAGGCGCAAAATGAAGGAAACTCCATGCGACATCATCAAATGGGCACTAACACTAACTAAGGAATGGTGCTTTTCGGCTAGATTAAACCTAATAATAATAATATGGGTGGCGCGACAGTCCGAGGTGGACCTGGGCCAAGCTTCTCAGCAACCACATGTGTTGTGCGTGCTATTGTTCTTTCACGCGTGGAAGGGACCTTCAGTTTAATGCCGACTCCGAACGGCGGAATTTGAGAAACTTTTTCTAGACATGAATACTCTTTGAGCATTGTCAGTGACTCGAAAGGGTTGGAGCCGTGAAATATGAAAGGTGGTAAATTCTGGTAACGAACCTGGCACCCTCTGCGTAGAAGTCGACGCACTCACCCACTACGCCACGGCGACCACTCCGTAAATCCGTCAAAAACCCACCATAGTAAGTTTAACTAGGAAATGAAAACGGTATCTAAAACCTAAGTCTGCACTAGCTCCAGTAAACGAAGTAGGAGCAATCTTGGGCAGCAAACTCACGAAATTACACAGAAGAGGTTACCAGAAGAGCGACGCGTGGTCTTATGATGTGTAGGAGCTTGGCGGGCAAATCCTGGGGATACAATCCAAGTACCCAAAGATGGATGTATACAGCTACTGTCAGACCAACGGTATAGAGCATTTTCCAAAAGAACCAACCTGATCAGTGCGAGAGAGGCACTCAAGATGAGAACCTACCGAACTGCTGCCATGGAGGTGCTACTGGAGCTGACTCTTTTGCATCTAGTAGTTGCTTGAATGTGCAAATAAAACAAAAACAGCCACCACTCTTGGCCATTCCGAAGGATGACTTGATTCGGAAATTCAATTTCAATAAGGAGTCTGCCACTAAGTTCAGCAGCAAAAAGGACTGGAGCAATGAGTCCATAGACTGAGAAGCGACTCGCTCACATAGTATACCGAAGGATGAAGAACTGATGAAGGAACAGGGGCGGGCATCGGGACCCCGAGAGAGAGAGAACTACGAACCCATGGCCAAATGCACCATTCTTTTTGAAGCAGAAGTCTATGACATAGATAGATGCGTTCGAATCAATCTTGAATGGCACTAGACTCCTATATCATCAAATCCAAGCTCCTGTGGAAATATCTATGGAAGCTCAAGAAGTTGATAGTAAGACTCTGGTGGATACCTGGCCATACAGGGACAGAAGGCAACGAAGCAAGGAAAGCAGCATCGGAATCTATTTTAGCCCCCGAACCATTCTGCGCTCTACGAGATCACGTCCTCACGGAAGAGTTCAGGGAATTAGAAATAAGGAAACGGGCAGATACATGGTCTTGGCAACGGTCTTGGCATGAAGCAGGTCAAGAAACGCTTAAACTCTTGGCGAGGTTTGTGGCATGTATCAGAATGAGCTAAAACAACCTTCGTATCCTAACAGGCTCCCTAGTTTCGGGTAGGTTAGGTTTAGGGGGGCTGCTGGGGCATTCACTAGAACACTTATACCATGTGATACCCACACCAACACTGATTGACCACTTCAGTGATAGTGCCGTTAATTTGATCCCAACTGCGAATGGTGACTGGACCGGATTTGAAAACCTGAGATAAGGATATGTACTTTGTTTTCATTGGAATTCGAACCGGGGACCCCGCTGACCAGGGGCCGGCTTCCTAATAGGTCACTGTAAACTCAGGGATCACCAAAGGAGACTACGTTCATCAGAAGAAGGTCCCTGCAGGTTCTGCGCAGAATGCAATTCCTAAACATAGACATGTATCAGAATGAGCTAAGCCTACAAAGGAAACAGATATCTGGCCAAGCACCTAATGTCAGAGCAAGAATTGAAGTCACAGGAAACCGCTCTCATTCTCAGATTCCTAAAGGTGGCTAAACTGGCTTAGGACTCTTAGGACTCTAGAATAAACCTCTTGCACCTTAGCGCCAGAGGAGTCCATAACCCTCAATGCAGCACTGAAAAGAGCTGCATGGGAGGGGAGCTCTCAAGACAGCAAAGGTATGAATAGGGGGCGGTCGCTGTGCAGTTTACCCTCAACAATTATATTAATAGCCTCTGCTCCGATGATCACCCGGGAATTGGTGGAAAGTCGCAATCAGATTGGCCGCTAATGGATTCACGCAATTAAGTGAACAGTTTTAATGGAGTTTCACGCGCTTCTTCCACAGTGTGTGTGTATAAGCTGCGTCTCCAGCCTGGTTAATGTGATTAAAGTCGTCCGCTGGCCAAGTGGATATAATCTCAATACTGCTCGTCGCGCTGCACTGAATCCATCCAGACCAGTTGAAAGTTGCCGTCTTTGAGCACACGATGTCCGGCACCAGGAGGGCGTCTGTAGACCCCATCATCGCGAACATTTTCCGCTACCTGCTTCTGTTCGGCCTCACGACGCACGTCTACGACAGCAAGAAGCACCGGCTCGTGCATTCGCGAATAGCGCACTGCTATTCGCTTTCGCTTCACATCGCATTTGTCGGTCTTGCGCCGGTGTTCTACATATTCCCTAAAAAAGAGGAAGGGTCCACCCTTGGGAGGGGCTACTTGTTTGAGAATCTTCTCATTTGTCTCGCGACACTGCATGTTTTATCGATTCTTGTGTGCATTTGCTTGCAATGGACGATCCGGGCGGACGCGGCGACGCTATTCAACGAAATTATTCAAATCTGGCACAAGGACGTGGCCCATTTGGAGAGCTGTCGTGAGATCAGCCAGCACGCTGCGAGGCTTTTCATCTTCAAAACACTGACATCGGCCTTAATCGTCGCTCACATGGCCCTTGGAGCATGCGACGCTGAGGGTGTCGTCGAAGGAGCCAAGACTGTCTACGCACTCCTCCTCTCCAACATTGTCATTGCGGTGATGTTCCTCTTCTGCAGCGGCCTACTCTTCAGTCAGTACATCTTTCGGATCTTGAACTTCAACCTGGAGCAGGTTGTGGACGACATTGGTGGTCTGTGTTCCGAACAGAGAATGCGCTACACTCTCCCGCATGAATTAGTGGCTCTGGAGCAGAAGCTCAGGCACATTGGGCGGATTCACGCACAGCTCCAGGAGTGGGTGGTTCGATTCAAGGACCTGTACCAAGTCGAGCTCCTGTTGATCACAACGATGTTTCTGCTCTTGCAAGTCGTGGTCTTGTTTGTCCTCGGCGTAGTGATCCGTGTCGGCCTGGTCGGGCCTGTGCTGTTGCGTTTCCTCGGAGCGAGCTCAGCTACCTTGTGGAAGGCCTTGGACCTTATTTTGCTGTGCTACATTTGCGGTGGCCTGCTGGACGCCAGTGATGAAGGTGGATACATCATGAGGACTCTAACGGTTCTCGAACAAGGGCTCTGCCCCATCCAACTGGAAAGATGTGTAAGTATGCGGATGTTCGAATTCAAAAATGATGTGTTTGGATTTCAGGTCGGAATGCTTTGCTTTCAGTTCAGTGCGACGAAGTTGCGTCTGCGCGTCTGCGGCCTGGTCGACTTGGACTGGAGCAAGGGTTTCGCCATGTCGGAGGCGGCCTTGTTGTACATAATCCTTCTCATTCAGACGGACTACGAAAAGTGGCGGCAATAAATGGACGTGATTTGATGGTTGAACGAATTTTTATTTTGACGTCGTTCTCTGGTCATCCTGTTTCAGGGAGTCAATGATGAGCTCTGGACATCTTGAGGGTGGCCTCAAATCGAGGTGGAGATACTCTTCAACCTTCTTTAGATAGTTTCACTTACAACATACTCCGGCAGTATCTGGCTCTAAATCACCTAATGCCGCCTTGTTGGGTCCAATTCCAATTCAGTTCAAGTTCAGGTTCATGTTCCAGGGCGGAGGACGTTCGGATACCGCGGAATTCATGTCGAGGACTCCAGAGGACAACAATTTTTCGTTCTGCACGTGAAATATGCGGGCCTCCAACAGATCACGTGCAGCCGAAGGACCCGCCAAGGCTTTGCAGTGTGACAAAGGAGACATCACAACAAACGAGGAGGGTGGTCTGTGTTGGAGGAAGTGCGCCCCAAGTGCGGGCCCGGCAAAAGAGGATGAAAAATTGCGACATCTACTACGGTGAGCGCAACGGAGAGAGGCACTTGTGTAGACGTGGGTTTGTTGATCGAGGCAATCTTAGGCAAGGAAGTGTAAAAGACCTCATCCACCTCATCAAGGCTAAATTCGGGGGCATCAGCCTAAAAAGAGGACAACAGCAACGGTATCTCCTGTAAAGAGATGCGATCGGGGAATTGATCAGGTTCGACACGAAGTCTGGAACATTTCACGCAAATGTAGGTAAGGAGGCTGCTGAAGCCATCGGGGAAACATAGCCTGCATGGTGGGCTTTGTCACGAAGCGGAACATCTCTGTAGCTAATACGCTGTTCCATTACCTCAACTTCCAAAAAGGGATCTGGCTCATCGACCGTAGCGTACCATGATCAATTTACGGTCAACCAGACTGATCACGTTGCAATCGACGTCAGACACTCCTCCAGCATGTCCGAACGTTCCGAGGACCAATGTCGACCCGGACCATTTCCTTGTTGTAGCCAAGGTAAGTAACTCAGATATCAAGAGATCAACGGAGTCGAGAAAGGACACCACGGCTTGACGTCGTAAAGTTACAATCGCAACGGACTGCTAGGATCTTTGCCGATCGAGTCTCCCGGAATCTCTCTCTAAATTCGTCGCCACCTTCGCAAACAATCGAAGAAGATTGGAGGCGTTGTCAAGAAGCCACAAAAGATGCTGCCACGGCACCACCACCTAGAAAAAACCCATGGTTTGACAACGAGTGTTGCCTGGCAAATGCAGCGGAGCTGGAAGCCTACAAAGCAACGCTGCAACGAACGACGAGAGCTGTTCGTGAACTCTACGAACAGAGACGAAGGGACGAGACCCGGGTTCTCCGTAGAAAGAAGAAAGAACACGATAAGCGCGCGATCGAGGAGATGGAGATGTACTACGGCAGGAACGATGTCTGAAAGTTTTACCAGAGGGTGAAACAGTTATCCAGTGGATATAAGGTTCGGACAGAAGCTTTCCGGGACGAGTATGGACAACTAGTAGTAGAGTCGCAGTCGATACTGAGAATTTGGAAGAACCATTTCTGCAGACTCCTAAACGGCGATGATGACACTAATAACGCTGTCAGGCAGAATGCCCCACTTAATATGGACGAAGATCGCCGAGAATTTGGCTCCCCGACTTATACGAGGTCAAGATAGCAACATCAAGACTGAAGTCTAACAAAGCTGTCGGTGCGGACGGACTGTCCGCTGAAATCTTAAGGGCAGCTGGAGATGAACTGGTTGGGCACATGCACCAGCTCATCTGTACGATATGGTTGGAGGAAAGCATGCCTGACGAGTGCAATCTCAGTATCGTTTGCCCGATCCACAAGAAAGGAGAATGCCCCACTTAATATGGACGAAGATCGCCGAGAATTTGGCTCACCGACTTATACGAGGTCAAGATAGCAACATCAAGACTGAAGTCTAACAAAGCTGTCGGTGCGGACGGACTGTCCGCTGAAATCTTAAGGGCAGCTGGAGATGAACTGGTTGGGCACATGCACCAGCTCATCTGTACGATATGGTTGGAGGAAAGCATGCCTGACGAGTGCAATCTCAGTATCGTTTGCCCGATCCACAAGAAAGGAGAATGCCCCACTTAATATGGACGAAGATCGCCGAGAATTTGGCTCACCGACTTATACGAGGTCAAGATAGCAACATCAAGACTGAAGTCTAACAAAGCTGTCGGTGCGGACGGACTGTCCGCTGAAATCTTAAGGGCAGCTGGAGATGAACTGGTTGGGCACATGCACCAGCTCATCTGTACGATATGGTTGGAGGAAAGCATGCCTGACGAGTGCAATCTCAGTATCGTTTGCCCGATCCACAAGAAAGGAGAATGCCCCACTTAATATGGACGAAGATCGCCGAGAATTTGGCTCACCGACTTATACGAGGTCAAGATAGCAACATCAAGACTGAAGTCTAACAAAGCTGTCGGTGCGGACGGACTGTCCGCTGAAATCTTAAGGGCAGCTGGAGATGAACTGGTTGGGCACATGCACCAGCTCATCTGTACGATATGGTTGGAGGAAAGCATGCCTGACGAGTGCAATCTCAGTATCGTTTGCCCGATCCACAAGAAAGGAGACCCCTTTGACTGCGCCAACTATAAAGGGTTAAGGCTCCTGAATCATCGCTTACAAGATCTTTTCTGCCGTTTTGTGTACTCGCCTGAAGCCGTTTATAAATAACCTGATAGGTCCTTATCAGTGTGGCTTCAGGCCAGGGAAGTCCACCATCGACCAGATTTTCACACTACGGCAGATCCTGGAAAAAACCCAAGAGATGCAGATCGACACCCACCACCTTTTTGTCGATTTCAAGGCCACATATGACAGCGTGCATAGGGACGAGCTGTACAACGCCATGTCTTGTTTTGACATTCCTGCCAAACTCGTCAAGTTGTACAGGATGACGATGGAGAATTCTCGCTGCTCCATCAAGGTCGGTAACGAACTCACCGAGACCTTCAGTGTCAAAAAAGGTTTTAGACAAGGCGACGCGCTGTCATGTGATTTCTTTAACACCATCCTGGAGAAGATCGTGCAAGACTCACACGCCAACACTAGAGGCACGATCTTCCAGAAGCCCGTACAACTGTTAGAAGACGCGGATGACATTGACGTGATTGGCAGAACACAGCGAGCCGTCAATGAGGCGTTTGCGGGCATCTGAGGCCTAAGCGACTAAAATGGTCAAGAGGTGAATGAGGGCAAAACGAAGTATATGCTGTCATCAAGAAAGGACACACAACATCGACGCCTTGGACAGAGCGTCACTGTGGGCAGCTATAACTTCGAGGTAGTCAAGGACTTCGTCTACCTCGGCTCCGCAGTAAATAGTACAAATAACATCAGTACCGAGATCAAAAGCAGAGTAACTCTTGCCAACCGCTGTTTCTATGGGCTCAAGAGTCAATTGAGTAGTAGAGCCATCTCTCGAGTGACCAAGCTGACTTCATACAAAACCTTGATCATCCCAGGCCTGCTCTATGGTGCGGAGCCATGGACAATCTCAAAAGTGGATGAGGAAGTCCTTGATCCGTTCTAGAGAAAAGCTCTGCGTAAGATCATT
Organism: Eristalis intricaria; assembly: GCA_964034865.1. Classification (NCBI taxonomy): domain Eukaryota; kingdom Metazoa; phylum Arthropoda; class Insecta; order Diptera; family Syrphidae; genus Eristalis; species Eristalis intricaria. The sequence continues at coordinate 67,418,412 of OZ035877.1, forward strand.
GGTCCTGTTTGCATTGACGGTTTCTGGAGGAGAAGACAGTTCAACCGGGCTGTACAGCGCCATGAGTCTAGTCAGTCGTCTTCGGATCAGGCCATGTAGAGCGTATGGACAACTCAGCTCCGGCCCGAAGAGTCTTCGACTCTGAACCCGTGAGACAACGCAATAGAGGACGCCCGCGTATAAGGTGGCGCACCCAGGTGGAGAAGGACCTCAACCAACTTGGCGTGTGACACTGGATACAGCTAGCCAGACACCGTGCTAGTTGGAGAGGCTTGTTAGTTGAGGCCCAGGTCCACCCCGGACTTCGGTGCGTCTATCTTACAGGCTACGATCTACCATTATGGCGGTAGATCCGTTCATGTTCTATCTTATCATTAAAGGTAGTTCATTTGGCCCCCTAAGTAAAATTCACCAAATTTTCTCCGAATGGATCCTCTGGTTTGTGCTTTTTCTGTGAACGGTCGAGGGTTATATCACGCCTTGTCCGGTCCGTTCGTTCGAAAGGTAATTTGAAAGCTAGACCATTGAGTCTTCAACCACGCCTATACTTCTATGAGGTGTTCCTCAAGGCAGCCAACTCGGTCCCCTGATATTCATCCTAATAGCTCTTGGAGCCAGCCTACTTATCTACCTTATAGATTTGTATGTTGTGGGCTTGCCGTATCAAGTTTAATAAGGTGTGTGGGCTTTTTTGAACCTGACTTTTCAAGACTTACGATCATTGTCGGAGGATAGGGAAGGAGAGCGTTTTCTTGCTACTTTTCTTGAATAAATGTGGTCCTTGTCAGACGACTCTCATGGCCAACACATGTCAAGTTTAGACACAGACTATCTAGTTGGGGACATACGCACTGTCTTGATACACTTGCGGTACAACTCAGAGAAAGTCTTAAGTCTTACCCAATTCTTAAGCTCGAGGGAAGAGGAAGATTAACAGCGACTGACTTCAGTTCAGTCCGTATAGGAAGCTGAGAGTTTTTAGTTATTTCTGACCCCCACCCCAGGCGCCTATCTTTGACCAGACTGCACACAGGGATCCGAGTGCAAGGCGACTTCCGCCATCAGACATCAGTTCAGTGCCCCCACTGACAGCCACCTCCCTTGATGTTATGCCATAAAAGATGTCGCTCGGAACGCATGACCTCCTCGGCATGTCTTCCATTCCTTCTGCTTAATTGCAAACAGTAAGCCACAAGTTCTCTGTTAATCAGCACCATGTGATATCAATTACTTCGTGTTTCCACCTCGTTGCAGCGCAGCCACCCATCCGGGCACCTGGCACAGCCATCCCCCCTCTCACTCCCTTTCTCACTCTGACTCAAAAGATAAATAGAAACAGATTCCGCCAGAGTGTCGGAAATGACACTTTGAACAGCCAGCCACCTCTATCTCGGCCAGACATCGCCATCGATTGCCAGTGCACGCTAATGCCACGAAGGATGCACATCTCGCTCCGCTGCTGCTGCTGCTGAAACAGCACTTGACACTTTGCGAAGGAATTTGTTTTCGGCGATGAAGATATGCAGATGCAGACAAGGACGATTCGCTGCTCGTCTCACTGCATCCTTCTTCGGGGAAATTTATTGAAATTCCTTGCTCCTTGTGTTCCGAGGAAATTGGCTTGCATTCGCATTAGTTCAGTCCCCCGTCGCCTCCCAGCCACCCTGCAGAGCGGCGCAGATGCACGATAGAGTTCAATCACAGATACCGTCGCTTGGCACATCCATGCGATATTCGTTTCACTGCATCCCACATGGATGGGAGCCAACGGAGCGCACCGACTCGCATTCACATGATTTCACGCTGCCGATGATTACTCGATGATAGGATAACAAGATACGGCCCTCCAGCACTCCAGGGGATGGGAGTGTGTTTAATTAAGACCAACATCCACACAGATGTGACGACGAACGAGCGCCGAAGAGTGGAAGCCTTTCTTCGTCAAGTGCCTATTGACGGGTCGCTGACAAAGTCACCATAAGGACCTTCCACCCTTCCACACTGACTACGAGCCTGGCTAATGGGACGAGCCACGGCGGCGGCGACGACGACGACGATGATGATGAGCATGTGTGCGCGCAAGAGGCACAGTCGGAGGCAGACGCAATCGACTTTGAAACAATGCCGGAGATGAGATGGAGCAAGGATAACATTTGAGTGGAGCTTCAGCAACGGCTGTGTGCGTCTCCCGATCCGAAGGAGCCTCTCTGAATGGGCCCTCCACTCACGTCGTGAATTAAAACGTCAAAATTTCATGCAAGGATAAGTCCTCTCGGTGGGCGCACATCCCCCAAGGGTTTGTTATTCATTTCCAAGCTAATTGTTCAAGGAATCCGAAGGCTTTTTGTTGTTTTGGAATTTTTACTGGCTTTGCTGGTTTTGCTGGTTTTGCTGATGTGCCCGGTGGGCCAAGATGAACGTAATGCATCCGTGAAGAAATTGAAAGCCACCCGGGAGCTCATGTGAGGAATGTGCTCCCCACAGGTGGGGCAGTCGACTCAACGATGTCGGTACTTTTTTTTGAGGGCTGGTGTGAGGGAGATGGGGGGGATTTTAGAAGAATGACGGTCTGAGGAATGCTCTTGAGGAAGGTGAATTTGTTTTTGACTTGAGGTATGCACGGGAAGGCCAAGGATTTGGGAATCCTTTGAAGAGTGGCTGTGGAGGGGGGGAATAATGAAATATCGGGCTTTGGGGGGAGGATGGCTGGCCCGGAGCTTGGTTGCATGCAGACAAAGTTCGGCCAGAACACACAGCTGCTGGGTGAATGAACGGAGAGTTTCAAGCCGAAGCGGAGGACCTACTTGGTGTCTGAGGGGCTAGTGGCAAATGAAGCGCCGCTCCTTAAAATCCAAATCGATGAAGAGGACTTTACACTGGCGATGGAATCCGAGAGTGTTTCCAGGCAGGTGTGGGTCTGGCCATGCATCAAAGGATCCACCAGCGGACTGAGGTACAATGGAGCAGATGCTCGCCGTCAATGCATTTCAAAAGCTTAAAGCCAGCAGCAAAGACTGTGGAAATTACACAAAAGTGAGCAAATTCAGGGAAGCACAAGGTACGAAATTACAAACAGAAGGCTTGTGGGAAAGAGGCGAAGTCAGCTCCTTTTTTAAATTTTTTTAAATTTAGTAGTCGTCTACGTCTAAGATGCTTAAGCCATGGAGAGCGTATGGAAAACATAGCTCCGGCCCGACGAAGCTTCGACTCTGAACGTGTGGGGCAACGCAATAGAGGACGCCCTCGTACAAGGTTGCGAACACAAGTGGAAGGGGACTTGGTGCACATCAAACTGGAGATAGCTGGCGATAGATCGGGCCGGCTGAAGAGGCATGCTGAGTGAGGCTTGGCTCCACCGTGGGCTGTAGCGGGCTAAGGAGAGGTAGAAGGCTTAGTTGTCTACATCGAACAATACATATATTTTTCGACCTACGCGTGACCTCGTCCGAGAGGGTGCCTGACCAGCCGTGGAGAAAGGCCGTGGTCTTGTGGTTGTGGTTACATTTTTTATATAGGCGCCACGCGATTGACCTCCTGCACGATTCACCAACTTTTGAACCGCGGCAATAAGATGGTAGTGCGCTTTTTAATTTACTATTACACTTATACTACTAACTTATACAATTTTTTGCTTAAAATAACTTGAAACTAACATCAAATTAAAAAAAAGAAAATAAGGTATACAAGAATCCAAACAAAAGAAAGAAAAAGAGAAATGGTTGTCTTTTCTCTGGATTCGAACCCTGTTCCCATCGCACACAAAGCACACCCGGTTATAACCTCATACAAGGATCGATACACTGGACTTAGACTAACTTATACAAGAATCCAAACAAAAGAAAAAAAAGAGAAATGGTTGTCTTTCTCGGGACTCGAACCCTGTTCCCACCGGTCTGGAACGAACTCGCACCGCCAACGCCTGGACTAATGGTAACTCTCGTTTCTTCTAGTTGAATCGAAACAGCATTACCGACAGTTTTGAATTTCTCCGCACACAAAGCACACCCGGTTATAACCTCATACAAGGATCGATACACTGGACTTAGACTAAATTTACCTCAGGTCTATTAATTGAGGTGTTAATCCGCGATCTCATTCCGGGTTCATGCACTACTTGACGGGTGTGTCGTGTTGTTGGTACTCCTCCCTCGGTAATGCTCCACTGGGATGGCGTCCTAGTGACCGGGTGGGGCGCGAATACTCCTCTAGCCGTCCAACTGCCTCGTCAACAAGAATAGGTGGGAAGAAAAAGCCTCGAATCACTGTAAGCCAAATTTAAAATACGTAAGCAAGACTTAGACACCCTGTTTCGCTCGCAGACGGGAAATCCTCCCTACCTTCACTCGTTCTCGTTCTTCATCTAAAACTGCACTACTTCTCTTCAATTTAGTTGATTATACACAACGTTCCATCCACGAAGTCAGAATGCGACTGAAGTGGATGGGTCCAGCTGCCTGTGCATCGACTGTACTTTGGAGAGTTGCGGGTCTCCACAACATCATGCCATCTGCAGGGCCGCTAATTCGCAATTTACCTCTTCAGCCACTTCAAGGTCATGGAACCCTAATTGGAGGAACCTGGAACAACCGAAGAAAAAGAAGCACTACATGACAGGATTCGAACCTAAGTTCCAATGATCCGAGCTAGGTTTTTTTTTCATGTAATTTTGTTTTCATTGTAATGGAATAAACTTACTTGCTAGACAAAATATACTTAAAACCAGCTTAAGTATCTTAAGTAACTTATTGTATTTAATCCTAACTTACTGGCCCTATTCGAGTACTCTAAGCTATTCTAATTTATATATATCTGTGCCTTTCGGCTTAAACAACGTTTTTTTAAGTCTTTAGAGACAGTATTTTATTAATTTGAATTACCAAGAGAACTTGAAAAACTTGGATTTACCTAGCTAACCTATGAAAAGAAATAACTCAAAACTGCCTTAATCTAAAATAAACCTTAACCTAACATAACCTTAAAACTACCTTAAATGTGTCCGTAACAGACAGACGTGTGCGCCAGAGCGCATATCTTATGTATACGCATGACATATACATCTATACGCCGTGGTGCACCTCTTTTTGGATTTTTTATAATTTTTATATTAAACTAACTTAAATTCTATGTAAGATGGCCACCATGGTTAACTGTTTCGCCGTTTGGAAGAGCCAACGCCGGCAGAGACTGGTTCTGTTGCAACCACCACACGCTCTCCTGTCTCGAGCAGATATCGCTCAACCGAAACGGAGGAGATCCTCGTGGCTGCGAGCGACATCCGGCTCCGTACGCAGCCATAATTGTGATGCCTCCTTTGACTCGTCAAACAGCGTCGAATAGATGAGGTCTATTCGCGCTGCTTGCTCTTGGAACTGGTTTAGGAACTGGTTTTGGAGCTGAGCGATCTGCCCCTGGATAGAGAGCAGGACCGTCTGCATATCCAAGTTTGCTTCAGGTTGCCTGGCCACTGGGACTGGGGCAACCTTCAAGTGCTTGTTGGCTGGACAGCACTAGCCAGCACCCACAAAGCCAAACCGCCGACTAGACAGATAACGTGTGTCATTGAACACATAAGTGATTTAAAGTTGTTGAGAGCCATCAAAGGGCCACTTTCTGCAGGACGCAAGTCCCTCGTTTACGGTGTCTTCTAAATGGAGCCTTTTTTAACACCCTCTATGGTTGCTCTTGCCTTCAAATTCATCTCAAACAGAAATCCAATCATATCCTTCTCTAACAACGACTTCACAAACAACCCCGGTTACCATCCACCAGAAACTGCGCCCCCATCAGCCTGCACACCGACTTCTATGCCTATCCAACCCGGAACCAGTCGCCTCGCAATCCAAGTCGCCTATGTTCGGTTGAGACCTGTTCGCTTCATGCGAACTCGCATCGCAGGCCTCAGCAAACATGTTGCCAGCAACCTCACTCTGCAACATCCGTCGCTGCCAGAGCATGTCGCTGAACTCAGTTTGCCGCAAATGCTTGCCGATGAAAGTTGTGTGTGCCTCCACCCAACTGGTTTTCCCACGACCGACACGTCCCACCGCGGTCTTGAAGATGTGTCTCCACGTACTTGTGCCTACTTGTTGACTCGTGCCCCCCTCTCGAGCGCACATTTGAAAGCGCATCCAATCTCAAAGCAATTATACGTCAAGATGTCCCACCGGTGTGAGGGGAGGAGAGTGGGGGGCGATGAGTGAAAGTTCAAAACGAGATCAACTACGGCGCACCACTTGCCGCTGACAAATCGAACGTCTCATAAAACCGCTAGAAGTTCGCCGAGTTTCACAGCAATTAACGCCGCTTGCCGGCCTCGTTAACTGATCCCAAGGGGGGCATACGAGTGAGTAGCCCTGAATTGGCCTCCAGAGCCTCCGCAGCGCTCCAAATCCGGCCGGGGTCAGGCAGTTAATCACCCCAGAGCTTATGGGCTGCCATCGGTGGCTGGGAGAAAAGCGTGGGCAAAGCCATTAGATATACAGCATCTATGCATTGAATCTCGAATCGGAGCCAATCGATTGTCTTGATGGAGATTCGACGGTCGGCCAAAGACCTGGGTTGTGGCTGTGCTTGCGTTGTGCCCGGCCAAGCTCGCATATCTTTGCATCTGTTTACACGGCCTCTGTGCAATATCGTATTGACTTTGAATCTATGCGAGGTACTTTCAAGATGCTTGATGGCAGAGCTATGCTAATTTGGGAGCTGCGGGGAAGGGGGGACGGACTGTGGGAATCATGTGTGATTGACAGTTTGGCAATGTGGGTCAGACTCTGGACAGGAAATGAGTGTGAATTTGAATGAGCCACGAGCCACTGTGTGGAGAGTTGCTTGGGAGTAGTTTGGGTGGGTTTACTCTTTGAGAGATGAGAGAGGAACTGCTAGAGATCTGGGGTGGCGGGGGAGGGGCGCGTGTTGGTAGAAAAACTTCCAATTTCAATTTAATAAAACTTGTCTATGGAACAAGACGGTAGGAGGAGCGCCGCTATGGTCTTCTTGATATCCAAGTATTCTCGATGTCAAGTTGAAGATGGTGATCAGGGTGAATGGCGAATGGCTGTTTCTTGAGAATCAAATGATGGACGTTCGAGTTCCAGGAGCCTGTGGACTGAGCGCTGCTTTGTAGGGAAAACTGATTGATGAACTGATGCCTCCAAGTTCTCTTCTGTTAACTGTGGAACTCTGAAAAATGTTTCAATTCTTCACATGCTTTGTCCAATACATCTACTGGACCGTGGGGACAGTCTTACTTCAGCCCAGTGTTCCTCCAAGCCTTCAAACTGCTTTTGCAGGTGTTCAAGAGATATATCTATCCAGCTACATATTTTTCCACGAGTTCTATGCGTTTAATGAGATCATCACGAAGGCTGTTCACTTTAGTAGTTATTCGCTTGACAATGTTCTCCGTCAGCTTGGGCTCATGCATGTGGCGCAGCATATCTTTAAACGGTGACGACAGTCTAGCGGAACATTATAGAGGCATTTCTCTTCTCTGTGCTTTTAGGAAAGTTTTCACTCAAAGTCTATACCACAGGTTGGCTATTTGGGTGGGGACAAAAAACTTGGGACGTTGAAAGTTAAAACAAAGAGAGTGTGCATCGTACGATCTGAAAGTCGCTTGCCTCCTCCTGGATCTGCTTTCGTCAGACTATTGAGTCTATAGTCCAGAAGTCGATTAGGTCTTCGACGTTCACTTAGCACACTTGACATAACCTTATAGGCGACCGTGAGCAGGAATACACCACTTTAATTGAAAAAAATAATGCAAAAAGACTGATGGTCAAATTCAGGAACACATTGACTTGGTGATTGCAGTTGCTCTAGCAGGCTATTCATCAGCTCATGTTTCCAAATGGCCAATAACTCGATCTCCCTTGGCCTCTGAAGGTTTCCTTGCACAACAAACTACACTCGTTGTGCATATTTGCCCTCGTTCATCATTGCCTCACTATCTTTTTTTTTGTCCCAAGAAGAGATGACTTGGATATGTGACGTGATTGCAGGTAGAACGCTCCCACTCTCTGCCCATTCCTGCCACTCTTCTGAATGGATTCACCTCTCACAAGGCCCACCAATCCACTCACGTCATGTACAATTGCACGGCATTAGGAAATAGATTCCCATCTCAAGCGAGTGTCTGCCGGCAACAAAGTGAAAGCTCTTTCGTTCGACTGTTCAAGTGGATACGAAATTTTTCATATTTCCGATCAACAAATGCCGGAACTGAATGGCACACAATGCAATCCATTTGCCTCTGCCCCCAAGGCGCTGCAATCGAAAGCAGGTGCACCCCGTACGTGAGAACATCCTTCGAGAACCACTCATGAATAAGGCATTCAGTGTATCTCTGCTCGCATTGATACGGGAAATTATGGATAAGATACTCGGATTCACATCAAAGCACCCTCTGTGCAGAGAGAGAGAATATTTTTAAAATTCATGAGCAACTCACCTCAAGGGAGTCGAGCATCAAAAGGTGCGAACCGGTACACCCTCCATAGAATAAGGTGCACCCCTATCCCCCCCCTCCCCCCCCACGCGCACACGTGTTCGAACATAATTTGCCGTCCCCAGTTGGTCGGCTTAACTCGACAAAATAATTATTCCGATGTCCACATAATTAAGCAAAACCTCCACTCGCCGCCACCGCCGCTAGTTCATCATGGGCGCACGGCTTAGCCCGACAAGCAGTGTTGTACACTAATAACCTTAATCACCCCTTTGTTCCAAGGGAGCGAGGTTGGAAGAGAGAGAGAGAGAGAGAGAAAGTCCCAGTCCCAGTGCCAGTCGCAGAGTTCAGGGGAAGCAGACGCACGGTTGGCCTCTCTCTAGCGTCCTTTAATCCCGCTCGTTTGCTTTGTGAACTGTAATGAGGGGGTGTACCACAAAATTTATACGAGGTCCTCATGCATGTGGCATAGCAGAGCGGCGCGGCGGCACCACGCCACCGCCGACATCGCATTCGTTTGCCATAAATGTGATCGGCCAGTGAGTCATCATGACCCCGTCACCGACGACGAGCTCACTCCTCCGCAGATGGTCCGTGTCAGTGTTTGTGTTTCACAGACGACCAACCCTACGTAGGGGAGGAAAACTGCTCCCCCCGGAGTGGGTGGAGTGAGAAACATTTCAGAGAAGATTGGATTTCCTGCTGCACATCATGCAGTCTCCTATAAAAAAAGAGGAAGGCACATAAAGCGGACGTTGCACGGTCTGGTGGTGCATGATGACGCCGCCGTGGAGAGGGTAATTTGGATTATGGAACAGTTACAGGGTTACGATGCCAGGCGCATAAAATCAAACGATTGCTGGCTGGGTTTCGTAATTATTCATAAAATCGCTACGAAGTGGCATAAAGAGTTGTTTATGGACATAAACCCGCCGAGATGGGGAATTATTAATCGAAGCCGGATGACCTATAAACCGCCACGAAAGTACGTCGTTCGATTTTTGGTTATGGCGCAAAGGAATTGAACCCTTTCAATTCATTAAGGATCGGTTTAATGGACGTGGTGGGAGAGGATACGCGGCGAAGTTTGAAAGTGGACCTAAGCCGAGTATTAGAAGTCGACAGGCATGAGTCAGCAGTCAGGAGGTGACGGCGAATGCGAGAAGCACTCTCAAACTGAAGCGTTTAGGAGGAGGGTAGGGAAGGGATCTGACGAAACAAGCATTGGTACAGAAGCAGATGTCCTCTGCGACCACATAGAAGGAGATGTCTGAAGAGTCTTTCAGGCAGAAGCGGCAGCGATAAGTGAAAAATTGCTTGAAGTGATCTCCAGAAGATGATTGTTCGGGTGTAGGCCCTTAGTTCTAAGGCCTGGGTGCCTCATCTCAGATCGGCGGCGTTGGACATCTCGACATGGAAACTAGCCAGGTTATGCAGACTAACGTCCCTGGTCGTGAGCCTAACTTCTACATCAACCACTCGGATTGTGCATGCTATTGTTCGTTCATTTGGGGACATTTCATTGATGGGACCTACAGTCTTATGTCGACTGGGAACGGCGAAGTTTGAAAGTTGGTAAATTCAGAAAACTAAGCTGGCCTCAGCGAAAGAGTCGACGCATAGACGGATAGACCAGACAAACTCCTTTACAACCCTGTCCTAGATGGTGTGTGAAGGAACGTTTCTTGGTCGCATACAGGGTTGGCCAAATAGAAGTCTCTTTTTAAAATGCAATAAAATTAACAAAATTGAATTTTTTACGTGTATCATGAGAGCAAACATCCATTTCCATTCATTGTGCAATTCAACGTCGTTCAAGTGGCTGCCTCGGCTGGCTTCGCAGTGGAGCATTCAGTCACCCAAACTTATTTTCCAAGACCCTGTTGATGGTTTCGGGCTGTAGCTCACGGATTCCTTGAATCGTTTCCAGATTGTTGGCATAACATCGGGCAAAAAAAAGTCGAAAGGGGTTAAATCGGCCAGTTGACATCGCCAAGACCGTGTTGGGAATTTGGGGCGCTTAAGACCGAGTGTGGAATGGGCTGTGTGGCATGGGGCGCCAAAAGCACGAACGAGAGGTCTTCCAAATTTTGAAATTGAATTGAACGACATGTTTTGAATTACAGTGAAAAAAAGTCGTTTAATTCATTAACAACCAAAGGTATTAAGAATGACATGAGAGAAAATTGTATGTTTTTTTTAGAGCGTTTTCATGAAACCCTGAATGAGATGGGCGGAGGGGGCTGGGGGGTGGGGGGAGGAGAAGAATCCCCATAAGATCAAAACTATGCCGCATACAAGACATTTTTTTTTTTAATTTTAAGATAGGAGGTGATGAGTTGAGTGAGGACTTTTGTAAGTACAATGGGGTCATGCATACTATATTAGTTTCGACAGGTATTATATCAATATTCAGAATTATTGCGGGAAAGTTGTACAGGTCAAAAGTTCTTGAGCAGATAACACTAGCGGGTTTAGCGGGATTAAGTTTGAGTTTTCGACTCCAAACCAGTGGGACAACGCAATAGAGGACGTCCACGGAACCGATGGTGCGCCCAGGTGGAGCAGGACCTCTATTAACTTGGTGTGCGCAGTTGCAGACAGCAGGCTTAAGATTATGCCGGCTGGAGAGGCTTGTTGGTTGAGGCCTAGGTCAACTCCGGACTGTAGCGCCATCAGAACAAGAAGAAGTTTGAGTTTATTCCGCTACGACCACAGTGCAGTACTATTAAGATCTTCATTGATTTTTATTATACAATCAGCACTCAAGCCGATTGGGCGTGAGATGTAGATTAAAACGTCGTCAGCATACATAGGAATTTTGGAGTTCCGAATCACTTGTGGAAGATCATTGATAAATAACGAGAATAAAAGTGGTCCCAAAACAGAGCCCTCGGGGCACCCCTAAGTTTGTTAGAAATGGAGAGGACTTTCCGATTTCGGTAATAACAATTTGAATGCGGTCATGTAAGTAAGTAGTAAGCTAGAAATAATTTTAGTGTGGACGAGGAAAAATTGAACTAGGTTCGTAACGAATGATCAATACTATCGAAAGCCTTTGAGAAGTCAAGCAATACTCAGACGACTTGATGGATCAATGCAATATATGGACGACTGGATGGCTCAGGCGCAGTTGGTAGGGTGCCTTGCCCTGGGTAGCGAGGTCCCCGGTTCGAATCCCAGTGAAAGCAAAGTTAATACGCTTTTATCTGGATTAGATCCAGTCACTATTTGCAGTTGGGATCAAATTAACGGCACTATCACTGCAATAGTCAATCTGTGGCAGTGGTCTGACTATGGGTAGTACAATGAACCAATGGTGTGCTGGTGAATGCACTAGCAGCCCCACTACCTAACCTAACCTAAGACCCCTATATCGCCGGCTTGTTACCTTCATGACCGCCGATTCACAACTGTATTTGGAACGAAATCCCGATGGCCAATTCGATAACAAATTATTTGCACTGAGATAGAATATTATTTGTTTAGCAAGTATCAAATTCATGCGCTAAAAAGCATGCTGATCGGTCTAAAGTCAGAGGGACTCTTAGGGCAATTATTCTTTGGTATCGGAGTAATATTAGAAATGTTCCATCAGTCGTTGTAGAGCCTTTGTCAACGTAGGACATCTCAGATCGGCTATTAAGTTGTTCGCCCTCTTTCGAAAAAATAGCAATTAAAATTCCGAAACGCGGTCGTTCGCCTAGTTCTGAGGGTATTTCCAATCCCTTGGATACAAAAAAAGTTCGTAACATGAGTGCTACCAGTGCGGGTATAGTTGACTCGAGATATGGTTTTTATTCTCCACTGCAAACATTGATGGACAAAGACGCAGATGACATGGACGAGATTATTTCGCCAAGTGTAAATACACAAACAAAAATATACGTGCCGCCCATTAAATTGCTGCATAAAACCGGTGTTTATGTTCACAACCTTATGAAAACTCTAAAAATTGCAAATTATTCCATTAAGAAAATCTCAATAGGAATAAAAATACTGTGTGACACTTCGGAAACACACAAATTAGTTGCCCATGCACTCACAGAGGAAAACTGTCAATTTTTCACACATGACTCTAAAAGTTCCAATGTTTTCAAAGTGGTTCTATTTGGATTAGATAACATGGATGTCAATGAAATTAAATCCGAGCTAATTCGAATCGGTCTTAAGTGTCTGGACGTTAAAAAAATAACAAAAACATACGAAAAATACAGTGATACATTTTATTTAGTTTCACTAGAAAACGGGTCAATAAAATTAAATGACTTAAAAAAACATTACAGATCGGTCTGGCATACTGTAGTCCGTTGGAGCTTTCATAGAAAAATTAAAGGTAAACCAACACAATGCAAAAATTGTCAGATGTACGGTCATGGTGAGCGCAACTGTCACATTAAGACATACTGTGGAAATTGTGCGGGTCCGCACAAGACTGTCGATTGCAGCAACCAAAGTTCAGTCAAGTGTGCGAACTGCAATGGTGAGCATAAAGCAAACGATGTCACGTGTCTGAGTAGAGTGAAATACCTGGAGCTTAAAAGCAACCTGCCCAACCGCAACAACTATTCTCGTCAGCAAAAAGCTTTCCACCAAAAGCTTCCAACACAAGCACCGACCTCTGTTCCAGTACAGAAACAAATAAATCTTTCATCGATGAAGGATTTTCCGTCTCTTTCGCACCCAAGATCAACTGCGCGAAGAAATCCACAAGTGGATGTCATCAGCTGTTCACAATCGTCAAACACATTGGAAGGTGACACTCGCCGTTCAAAAGGTTTAATCGGCAACAACGAAAATCTTTTTTCCATGGAAGAATTAAATGAACTAGTCATGGAAATGATTTCAAAATTGTCCTCTTGTAAATCCAAATCAGATCAATTTCAAGTTATCGCACAATTAGCTTGTAAATTTTTGTATTCAAATGATGATAAATAATATTAACATGATAGATAGAAACTTAAACATTGTAACATGGAATGCTAGAGGGATAAGAAACAAAAGCTTTGAGTTTATAAACTTCTTAAATACAAAAAACGTTCATGTTGCTTTGGTAAGTGAAACTTTGTTAAAACCGTCTTATCGCTTGTCCACTCCGAATTATAAGTGTTATCGAGTTGATAGAACTATTGGAAGTGGGGGTGGAGTTGCAATTCTCGTTAAACGATCGGTTCAACACTCGCTCTTGCCTATTATTAAAACGCATCTTATAGAAAATGTTGGTATTGAAGTTCAAATTGGGAATCATAAGGCAGTTAAGGTATATTGTGTCTATTTTCCTGGTGGCGTCATCACAAATGCGAAGATGAACACATTAAGGAATGATATGCGTAAAATATTTTTTTTCAACGACGACTTCATAATAGGAGGCGATCTTAATTGTAGACATCGGGAATGGGGTTGCTTACGAGCAAATTCCTGGGGAAATATTCTCTCTAATCTTTCTGTTACGTTGCCAATTACCGCCTTGTATCCTTGTACTCCAACCTATGTCCCTGCTGGTTCACGTGGCCGTCCATCTGTGCTTGATCTTCTTGTAACTAACTGCCCTAATATTGTCTCTCAGCCCGTAGTATTTAATGAACTTAGTTCTGATCACAACCCTGTTCTGTGTGAGCTGTCAGTTAATCGTGAAAAGCATGTCCAATATGTCCATAATTTTAAAAATGCAAACTGGGCAAGGTACAGAGCCAAATTAAACGAAAGACTTTGTCATGCTGATACTAACTTGAATAACATTACCTGTGAACAGGATGTTGATTCCCTGTTGTGTAATTTTACTGGACAAATTATAGATGCAGCTAATCAAAGCATACCGAAAATTGTTACAAAGGACAATTCCTTTAAGCTTCCTCCCCACATTTTACTACTTATTAAGAAAAGAAATATGTGCCGAAGAAATTGGCAAAGATACAGACTGGATTTCTTTAAACACGAAATGAAATGTCTAAACAAACTTATTCAGGATAACATTGTTCGACTTCGAAATGAATCCTGGAATAAAAAGCTCAGCAGTTTAGATAAAAATTCGAAGCCTTTCTGGAACATGGTTAAAATAGTTAGAAACAGAAACAGAACTATACCATGCCTGAAAAACTCAACTGATATTTTCTACACAGATGTTGAAAAAGCAAATACACTTGCCTTGACTTTCGAGCGCAACCATTGTGTATCACAAAATTTAGGTGATATTCACACAGACTCTTTGGTAAACAACACTATGTTAGCATTTCAAAGATTGCAACTAGATACGCCATCGGATGTATACGTTGAAGATGATGACATTGAGTTCTTCATTAAAAATCTGAAGACGAAAAAATCTGACGGCCTAGATATGGTTAAAAACATCTATCTTAGGGAGTTACCAAAACGTGGGATTATGATGGTGAGACATCTTATAAATGCTTGTCTCAAGTTGCGGTATTTTCCAGCTAAATGGAAACTAGCCAAAATTTTACCGATACCCAAGGCTGGTAAGCCACCAGATAACGTAGAAAGCTACCGACCAATTAGCATACTGAGTAATTTGAGTAAAATTTATGAAAGAGTTCTTAAGGAGAAGATCATGAAATTTATTGATGAGAAACACATACTTCCGAATGAGCAATTTGGTTTTAGACCTTATCACAGTACGTCACATCAAGTCAAGAGAATTTGTGATTATGTAAAAAGAAATCGATCAAGCGGAAAATCAAGTGGCATGGTGCTACTTGACGTCGAAAAGGCTTTCGATAGTGTGTGGCATTACGGTCTACTATACAAAATGATTAAGCTAAAATTTCCATCTTACCTGTGCAATATTGTTTTAAGTTATTTGTCAAATCGATGTTTTCAAGTGCATGTTAACAATGGTGTTTCCAACATAGTTTTTTACAATGCTGGAGTACCGCAAGGTTCTGTTTTGGCCCCCATATTGTATATCCTTTATACATCTGATTTTCCGAAGATACCTGAATGTGAAACAGCGTTTTACGCTGATGACACAGCTATTTTTTCGTCGCATGAGCTTGGTCTTGTTATTGAGACCAATCTTAAGATTGCGATAGAAATTGTACTTAGCTACTGCAATAAATGGAAAATTAAAGTAACAAATTGCAAGCCATCTTTTTCAGCCGAAAAAGAAAAGCTTGTTTTCTCCCTTCCAGTAGCTTGCAGGTAAATGGAAGTGATGTGGAAGTACTTAGGTGTATATTTAGACTCCAAATTAACTTTTCGTGAGCACATCGCACAAACCGTTAATAAGGTTAAAATTGCAACGACAATTTTATTTCCATTTATTAATAGGAAATCGTTATTGTCTATATCAAACAAAAGCATAATATTTAAGGTCATATTCCAAGCTATACTTTTGTATGGATGCCCGGTATGGGGAAAATCCGCCCAGTGCCACATTAGGAAATTACAAGTGGCTCAAAACAAAGTCCTTAAAATGATGTTAAATCTTCCATATGATTTCCCTACTTCAAGACTGCATAAAAGAGCGGGTGTTGACCCAATCACTTCACGAATATTAAAATTAACAAATAAATTTATAAACTCATGCGCTTTGACCGAAAATCCCTTAATTAACGACTTGTGTACCAATAATTAAAACATATACATATATATTTTGTTTATTTATTTATTTAAATTGTTTTCATTGTACATTTTTGTTTTAGTTATTCATATATATATATATATATATATATATATATCTATTTATTTATTTATTTATTTATTTATTTATTTATCTATTTATTTATTTATTTATTTATTTATTTATTTATTTGTTTATTTATTTATTTATTTACTTATTTGTTTATTTATTTATTTATTTATTTATTTATTTTTATACTTATTCTTATATACGAATATAATCATGTATTTTATATATATATATTCACATATATATATATATTTTTTTTTTTCTCTCTTATTGAAGGTTTTTCTCGTATTTTCCTTCAATTTTCGACAGTTTCCATCAAATATAAATAACTTAAAATATAAATATAAACGTAAACGCATAATTCATCACATCTCTGTAATATATATTGTGCGATAAACTAAATCAAATGTAAACTTTTTATACGGAAATAAACTATCTATCTAGAAATGTTCCATTGACTTGGATACTGACAACTATATTTGGAGTACTACAAAAAAAAACTGTATGCATGGAACCACTGTAATTTTTAAAGTACATCTAATTTTAGCATTCCATAACTCAGCATATACGTATCGTCAAGTTTTTGTCTGAATTTTGTGCTTATGTCCATTGAATATTGCAGAAACATGCACAATATTTCGTTGAATGAATGTTTTTGTAAACAAAAACTTGTTTGATACAACCAGAGCAGAAACTAAGAAGAATGCTTAGAAAAATTCTCAACATAATTGAATATAATTGTGACCCCAAGTGGGCATACTGAGTTGGGAGCCTACTTTAATATTAACTTAAGTAATACCATTTTACTGTAATTTAAAGAGTACATTGAGCGAGAATGGGTCCGTAACTCCCACCGTTCACCGAAACATTGTTCCCGGCCTCATTTCCAAAGAAAAATGATTCAATGATCCTCTCGGCCACATTCTCATCTGTGCACACCGTACGACGACGGGGAGCATGACTGTTGTCCACTAACAGTCTCATGAACCATTTGCACAAACTTGCCTACAGTCGTGGGGGTGCTGCATGTCGGCCAAAACTTCTTTCCAAAAAATACACTGTTTGCGCTACACACCCACTCATTGGAAATACGTGTTCAATATTTCCCAACGTTGTTGAAGCGATTTTAAGGCCGCATACGACAGCATACATCGCAAGGAGTTATTGCGATGGCCGTATCCCGCTAACAAACACGCGATGCGACGTGCAGTTCGGCTCGAGGACTTCTGAGCCGTTTGAAACCTGCACCGGATTTCGGCAAGGAGATGCGCTGCCGTGTGATTTCTTCTTCCTCTGGTGCTGGAAAAGATAGTGCGACGGGCTGCTGTAAACACGGAAGGCACTATCTTCTACAACTCAGTCCAACTGCTGGGATATGCAGACGACATCGACATCATGCGGTAGTGGAAGAATTTACGGCTATTGAAGAAGAGGCGAAGCGCACTGGTTTTAAGGTCAATGAGGATAAAACTAATATATGCTGTCGACCAAGAAACGTTCCGTCGCAAACCACCTAGGACAAAATATTACAATCGACAGCTACAATTTCGAGGTGGTAAAGGAGTTTGTCTACCTCGGGGCAAACGTAAACTCCACATACGTCATCACTGTGGAGATCCGACGTAGAACCGCCTTTGGCAACCGGTGTTACTTCGGTTTGTCAAAACAACTGGTGTTAAAACTCCTGACTCGAAGGACTAAGATCATGCTCTGGCCGTGATGGAGCCGAAATCTGGACGATAAGCAAAACTGCGGAGCTGATTCTTGGTGCCTTCGAAAGAAAAATTCTACGTCGGATATATGGCCGTCTGTGAGGAAGGAGAAGACACAACAGCGAACTCTACGAGCTGCGCCATGATGTGGATGTAGTCGGGAAGGCAAAGATCCGTCGACTGCACTACCTCGGCCACATCGAGCGCACTGTCAATGCTCCACCTAAGAGGGTCTTCGAATCCGAGCCTCCTGGTTCTTGAAGCAGAGGAAGACTGAATCTCCGGTATAGAGACCAAGTAATCGCGGATGCAAGAGAACTTGGTCTTGTTGACTGGAAGCAGCGTGCCCAAGACCGTCAGGAATGGAAAGCGGCTATCGCTCAGGCTCGGACCCTGCATGGGTCGTCAGCCCGATAAGTAAGTAAGTTGAAGCGTCAAGCGAATTATTTCGTTCCACGGAGGTCTGCAACTGGTTTTGTGTCAAGAATACGAGCGAGAAACAGCTGTCGTTGTAAAAATTACCTATAATTGAAAAAAAAAGCACCGGATGGCCTTGGCTCTTGGACTTTTACTCTTGCCTTTTTGTTTTTGACAATACGGCTCTTGATGCCCTTGACACGACTGAAATCTCAATTACTGGAGCTGGGTTCATTTTAAGTTACATCAGCTGTTGGTATCTAAGTTTTGGTTTTTCTCATTAGTCTCCTTAAAGTTATCAACTCTTGCCCTTTAGCCCTTGGATGTTAACTTGTGATTCCTGCCTCATTCTCTTCTTCAATCCGTTTAAATTTTCGCCTTGTGACTTGTGTTTCCTGCTTTATTCTCTTGATCAATCCGTCTACCATTCTCGCCTTTTGATCCAAAGCTCTTTGATCTTGGTGTCATTCCTCTAGCATTTCTGTTCTCTGCTCTCTATCTCTCTCTCCTTCTCTCTCTCCCTCCCTTGACTCTGAAATGTTCCATCTGGGCTCCTCGTTTTTTCCCAAGGCGGCTTAAGTGTCGTGCAACCAATACCGACTGGCTGATTGAATGTCAAACAATGACTAATTTTGGCTTCACTCATGCAACAATCATAATTTTCTTGCCCAAGTCTCACTGCCATTAGTATCATCAGCACCATTCAACTCCAAGGTCTGTCCATTCACCCCAGCCAAGCGCTGATCTATCCACGTTCAAAGTCCGCCTCAACTATACGACGACGCAGTTGACTTCTCTCCTCACTCAAAAGTTCAAGAAGCCAAAGCATCCATAAACAAAAATTCATTGACTGCTCGGTCTAGTGACTAATTGTTCGGAAAGCAGGCCAATTTCGGCAGCTATTTGCCCCGCCCGGCACTAGATGCGACATAAAGTTAAATAGCAGCAATTTCTCGGAATGATTATCTTCAATCATCCAAAAACCGTCCCGTCAAATGTGCCACCCCCTCCCGGCGCGTGTGTGTGTGTGGGAACTCGTACATGGCTCGAACGTCTGGAGGTCTACGGCTTAATTTGTCATAATTGCATCTAGTTTTTCCTTCACGTTGCTCGTTTGAGTGACGGAATCATTGTGTGGCACGCCGGCATGCTGACTTGATGGCTCTTGTGGTGCAGCCTCCGTCGGGCGAATGGAGCAGGCACACTTGCGAGCATCGTGTCGGCAGATGCTATTACAACCGAGATACACAGAAACGCGTGTACGTATCTGCATAATTGATGATGACAAATTGTAATTCGGTTAGAAGCTCAGGCGGATCTCTGGCGCTTAAACGACGTCGTCAGACGCATACTCGCACACGCCAGCGCCGGTCTAGACTGACAGCAATGTATCGCATCCCATTTCGGGGCCGGGTAATGTGACCTAATTATTTGGGAGACGTCCAGATGTGATGTAATCTTGTGAAGTCGTGGGAATTATTTAACGAACCGATGTGACAGGCGGGACGACATTGAGATGAGTGGCTTTTTAGGAGTTCTGCTAGGGGCTTGGAAGTGGGAATTTTATGGGAAGCTATGTTTATATTGGTTGCATCTGTCATATGCCAGTGATATTGCTGGTCTGGCAAGGTCGAGGGAACAGTGTGGGAAGACAAGGCTGAGAATAAACTTAATAAAGACTTATGGGACGTCGCTTGCTATTTCTGGTGATGTCGTAGATATGTCACTTGCCAGGAGCCTGGAGCTAGGAGCCAGGAGCCAGGAGCCAGGAGCCAGGAGCCAGGAGCCAAGAGCCAGGAGCCAAGAGACAAGAGCCAAGAGACAAGAGACAAGAGACAAGAGCCAAGAGACAAGAGACAAGAGACAAGAGACAAGAGCCAAGAGACAAGAGACAAGAGACAAGAGCCAAGAGCCAAGAGACAAGAGACAAGAGACAAGAGCCAAGAGCCAAGAGCCAAGAGCCAAGAGCCAAGAGCCAAGAGCCAAGAGCCAAGAGCCAAGAGCCAGGAGCCAAGAGCCAAGAGACAAGAGACAAGAGACAAGAGCCAAGAGCCAAGAGACAAGAGCCAAGAGCCAGGAGCCAAGAGCCAAGAGCCAAGAGCCAAGAGCCAAGAGCCAAGAGCCAAGAGCCAAGAGCCAAGAGCCAAGAGCCAAGAACCAAGAACCACGAGCTAAGGCCTAAGAGCCAAGAGCCAATACCCAGGAGGCGTAGTCAAGAGTCAGGATCCAGAAGCCAGGAGCCAGGAGCCAAGAGCCGAAACAAAACGAAAGGCCAAGCTGTTCCGAGAACGTTAAGACCACTTCCAACCCACACCGAGGGCATCTTCGCAAAGGGGTGGCTGCCCTCTCCCTTGAGGGGAGTCGACAGTATCGTTTGACTAATTAGGCAACGATACATCGTCTCCGATTCCGCACACAAGAATTCCCTCACATTCGCGCTGCCTGCAGAGGAATGAAATCGAAGTGCTGCCTCCGCCCACGAGTGCCGTTTCCGAGACACCGAAGGAATCCCTTTCATTCATTGAGCGCGTATTGCGTTCATTAATCCTTCATTTGAACGGAGCTGGAGGCGCGGGGGGGGCTGAGTGCGCCTTTGACACGAGCAGCTCCCATTCATTTTTACACGACGTTCCAACGGCGGCGGGGATACCACTGCGTCGCGTCGCGGTGTGAGGTTGACACTCCGAGCCCAGCGAACCAAAACAAAGCAGGCCCACTTCCGTGGCGCAGCTCAAGGACCCTCGCAACATCCGCAATATGAATAATTGGCGAAAATTTAATCACATAAAACGAAACGACTCCGACGGCGCGTAGGAGCAGCCCGCCAGCGCAGGGGAGCGGCACAAAGCCTCACAAAGTAAACCATAAATTCTTGCATCAATTTCCACAGGCACGCCCCCCGGCCCGGCGCTCCGCACAATTGCTTTCGCATTAATGGGATCAACAGCCCCATCGATTTTTTTGTGCGTCGCTTCCGCCTCGTGTCGCTCCTTGTTTCGTCGTTTGCGCTTCCGTCTATCGCCTTCCGCTCTCGGTATTTTCTTCCAGCAGCCACGCAAGGCTGCTAACCTTGTAAACATAAATATTCCTTCGGTGATAGTCCTGCCAAGGGATGATGACGTCCCCCACGACCGTCCCCACGCACACACGCCCGCGTGCGGCACACACGGATCCGTCCCCGAATAAATTATTCAGGCTCTGGTTGCTATAAAAAGATTCTTGGAAATGCATATCGGAACCGCTCCAGCGGCGGGGGTTGCTCCACACACATGAAATGGGATTTGGCAGGTCGTAAATATAGAAAATTACGTTCGGGCGAATTGAAGAATTGCCAGAGCAGCATCCCGAGGGAAATGCCACGCCGTGCCGGGGTGGGGGTGGGCCCTGCCTCTCTGCCTCCAATTATGGGATTGCACACGATGGATTATTTGTGCCCGGGTCAAAGGCGCGGAGGCGACACTGCGTTATAAATTGTTAATCTTTGAAGGATTGCGTGTCCTTGCTGCGTGCACAAGGGGTGCACTGATGCACGTGTCGGCGAATGTGACTGCTAATTGCTCGGAGATGGTTTGCCCTTGAGGGACGTTCGGATTGGATTTATGGATTTCATTGTCCTTGCGGCCGTGTGCAGTGTGACGGGAGAAAGTATTTGTTGACGGTGGTGGAGGTGAATGTCTTGAAGCGTCCGACTTTGCGAAGCCTATTAGACTGAATGAAAAGCTAGGATATGCGCTCGTTCAGCTTGACAACTAATCAAGAACTCAAGTCTCTATCTCCTCTCACTTCCACTCTATTCGGGGTCATAAGCTTACGATGTTTCAAATGTTGCCATCTAGCTCTTAGCTCCTGTCTCCTGACTCTGGGCTCCTGGCTCTTGGCTCTTGGCTCTTGGCTCTTGGCTCTTGGCTCTTGGCTCTTGGCTCTTGGATTTTGGCTCTTGGCTCTTGGCTCTTGGCTCTTGGCTCTTGGCTTCTGGCTCTTGGCTCTTGGCTCTTGGCTCTTGGCTCTTGGCTCTTGGCTCTTGGCTCTTGGCTCTTGGCTCTTGGCTCTTGGCTCTTGGATTTTGGCTCTTGGCTCTTGGCTCTTGGCTCTTGGCTCTTGGGTCTTGGCTCTTGACTCTTGACTCTTGACTCTTGGCTCTTGGCTCTTGGCTCTTGGCTCTTGGCTCTTGGCTCTTGGCTCTTGGCTCTTGGCTCTTGGCTCTTGGCTCTTGGCTCTTGGCTCTTGGCTCTTGGCTCTTGGCTCTTGGCTCTTGGCTCTTGGCTCTTGGCTCTTGGCTCTTGGCTCTTGGCTCTTGGCTCTTGGCTCTTGGCTCTTGGCTCTTGGCTCTTGGCTCTTGGCTTTGGCTCTTGGGTCCTGGCTCCTGGCTCTTGGCTCTTGGCTCTTGGCTCTTAGCCCTTGGCTCCTATCTTGGCAATGGTCTTCAGGATGCAATTCTTTTCTCATTGTCCATCTCCTGCCACTTAACTTATCATCTTCAGCTTCCTATTTCCCCCTATTCGCTGAACGATTCAGCATCCTACCGTCTTTCAACCTCATTAAATGGCTTCAAGGACTTTGAACGCCATGGATCACCATTTGTATAATGCAATGAATCTCACATGACAGTCGAAGCGAGCTCATGAAACTGGTAACTCATTTCGACTCCGACGAGTATAACTGCCTCGACACTAACCAGTTGCGGAGCAGACTCCTGATAAGCACCGAGGTCATTGTTTTAATTAAATTCAACTCGTCCAGGGTGTGCTGAGTTCAGCGCTTCTCCGGTGGGGTGCACAATAAAATTTACACAACTCCCGTGACCTCCTCTGTTCCCGTTCCCATTTTGTGTGTCTCCCAGGAGTGCTCGATTGAGGCAGAACTTCAGCGTCGTCATCGCCATCGTCATTGTCGTTTTGTTCGTTTTAATTAAATCCCTGCATCCGACCCAGTTCCATTGGAATTCCATAACGAAATACAAATTGCGACTTAGGATGCTCCCCTGCTCACCGGCTGCCGGCGATGGGTGCGCGCAGATCTGGAGGCAATGGATGACGAGCAGTCCTTAAAATTCAATTAAAACAAATCCACTCTCGGAATTAGAGGGACGAGAGCTGCACGTTGGCTCGGATAACACGTTTACAAGTCGCTAACAATGGGCTCCGCTGTCTCCAGACCGACTGGGATCCGCAGCGCAGCGGAGCGGGTGTCGTGTCAGGTAGCGATTCCTTGGCATGCACAGTCTTGTATCGTGAGAGAGGGAGAGTGATGCACACGAGGTATCTGCGCCAAAGGTGACAGACGACGGTGGTTGGTGGGCGGAGAGCGGGTGGCAGCTTCTGCTGCTAATTGTGTTTCAATGGAATGTGATGGAATTGTGAGCCACATCCGTGTCCCAGATTTCAGATTTGCTTGAATTGTCTGAAATTGATTGGATGGCGACCATCATTAGGGTCTGCTCTATATTTGACTGATTCATTTGCCCTCGGTGGGGGTGGCGGGGTGGTCGGGCTGCTGAGGGATTTGTGGTCCCTTTTAGACGTCGCTCGTCCGGCAAAGCGCAATCTGATAACGTGACTCTGGTGGAATTGGATTTTGATTGTTTGCGACTGATTTGCTGATGTGTGCTTTGTTACATAATTTCACTAATTGATAACAGCTAGAGGATGAAGGGATGGAAAGTACGTGCCGTCACGAATGTGGTAGCTAACACGAGAGACACGTCGACAATGCTGACGAGCATCGTGTGTGTGGACAGAAATCGTTTCGTTTTTGATTCGGAAGGAGGAAATAGAACGGAAATAGAACGGGGCACGGAAGGGAGCCCTGCGGCATCTCATTTTTAAACTTCGACGAAATAGTCAATCGACCACCAAGCAATCCATCAGTGATTCCGTGACATTTATCAAGCCACGGAGAGTTGTGCCTCCTCCTTACTCTGATCGATGTCATCCATCATAAGAAGCGCCCATTTCACAAACTGTCCAAAACTCGATTCAAAATTCGTTGGCAAGTCCTTAATCCTTTCATGCGAAGCGAATGTCATTCAATTTCTTTCCCCGCACAAATTGGATTCGAAATTGAAGAGACCAGAGCGCTGTGCTGGCTAGGAAGCTTGTGAGTCCCACCACTAATTGCAGTCCTCCTTGGCCGTCAGCCAAATGGCAGACGAAAATATCGTCGATAAAACTCATGAACATGTCAATTTGTTATTGCCTCTCTGTCTGGCTACCAACGACGACGACGACGACGACGTGGGTCTTCTGGGGGGAGGTCAATGGCAGTGAAAGTCTGTGAAATGTTTTCCATGCACTTTCCCCGGTTTGGAAGGGTTTTCCTCTTCGTTTTTTGGTTTTGCCTTTGTGTGCGGTCGTTTTGTTTCATCCGGCAAACGGTCGATAATGGATTTGTGAGACTTGCAGTCCTGGCAACTGTCTGTGTACCTTTTTTCGTGAACTGCCACCAGTGTGAGGAGGATGTGAATGTTGATGTGGCTTATGGGAGAAAGGTCGGGATGTACTTCGTTGCAACTGTGCACTCTCAACAGGTTTTTGAAGCGTGAAGCGAACACAATTTGTCTTGACGGAGATTTACGAGTTCTAATGACTTAAGTGAGCGATCTTTGACACTTCACTTGATACATTGATTGGTCTAGTTGGCGTCTCGTGTACAAATCAATGGATGATCACGCTTTGCAATGGCAATCTTGTTGGCTGCCAGAGTTTGGAAGTTCATTTGCAGTGCAGTTCATTTTCATTTTAATTAATTCTTATTATGGAATTCATAACAACTTATGTACTAGGCAAAAATGCTTAAAATTAGTTGGACGAACAGTGTTAGTTTCTTATTCTAACTTACTGGCCCTAGGCGGGCACTCTAAGCTAAACTTAATCTTAATCTATATCTTTCGACCTAACCTAACGAATAAAATATAAATGGAAATTTAAAAGGAACACATTACTGTTAAGAAAAAATTGAAAACTTAACTACTGGACGGTTTTTATAAAAACTTACAAGCTAACTTACATTCTACCTTAAATAAACTTACTAACTAACTTACGCTAACTTACTTATATATGCATATACACATGTATATAACCATATGCACATGTTTATACGCATATATCCTTATTATACACAATGTATACATGTATCGTCATGTATACACATATACATTTTTTTTTTTTTTTTACACCTTACTCTACCTTAAAATATACTACCCTATTCTAAGTACGTCGGCCATAGGTTGCAGCTAATAATATGAATATTTATATTCAGTACACTGCAAGACATGAAACCGACTGCTCCCCATGCGGGGGTCTGAACTAAAACCTTTTTAACCGGGGTCTAAAGGATTCGAGGAGGGAGTTCCCTCGCTTCCCAGCCACCAGAACTTTTGGTGCTGCATTGCAACTTCTCGAATGTCCTGCCTGGATACCGCCATACTGAACCGGAGGAGACCCTCCTCAGCTCGTTGTGCGACGGAACGGTCGTGGTTGAGTCGCCCATCCACGGTTGATCTGGCGACGTGGTAGATGAGCGGCACCGCATTTACATCTTGTATCAGACTGTTCTTGGACGAAGCCGTTGTGACGTACCCTTTCCTGATATAATCGATTGGGGTAGTAAGCCCCCGAGATCAAGTTATTGACCGAGTTCATCGCTCTAGCAGTGTGACCTCGAATCAACTTCACCAGGAAATTGTCCACTCTTATCAGGTTTGCCCTGTTGTATAAGACCGCAATGGAATAGAATTTTATGTACTCGGACTCTGGAGTTCTATAAAGGCGAAGGCAAGCCCTAAGACAAGCCCTCTCAAACAACCGAATCTTTTCCATCAAGCTTGCACTCACGTTGAACCACACGTGACAGCCATAGGTGAGCATTGGCCGGATGAGGGCCATGTAGCAGATTACCTTCACCCTCGCATCGAGTTGGCTGTTGTAAAACAATCTCTTAGTAAGGGCAAAAGCGCCTCGGGCTCTGGCCAGAGCAGCATCTATATGTTCATTAAAATATAAATACTGATCTAGCCAAATCCCCAGGTATCTGACTACAGTCTTTTGCGCCAGTGGTTTCCCATGTCTTCCAACGATTAAGAACTTTCGCCAATTCTTTTTCGTATCCGCCGAGGCCTTATACAACGGCGTCCTGAACAGATTGGTTTCCGACTTCCGGCTGTTGATACTCAACTTCCAGCCATCGCAACTTCTCATGAATGAATCGAAGTCACCCTGCGTAAGAGAAGTGATCTCCTTGATCTTTGGACCTGATCTGTACACGATCAAGTCATCGGCATACGCAATTACGTGAGGAAGAGAACTTATCAGATCGCTCAAGTAAATGTTGAACAGGATCGGCGAATCAACGGCACCCTGTTGGAGACCATTTTTAACTTGAAATATACCTGTGGAGGTCACATTGCCATTCTTGACAACGAACCATCTACCGGTAAGCATGTTACACAGTAGGTACAGCAGTGGTTTGCTTATGCCTAGCCGATCGCGCTTGTAGAAAAGACCTTCTAACCATACGGTGTCGAAGGCCTTCTCCAGGTCAATCAAGCAGGCACCCGTACATTGTTTCTGGCTCTTGTTCCATTGGATATCCGACACTAGTTTCGAAGCTGCATGAATAGTGTCATGTCCCGCTTTGAAACTGAATTGGTTATCCGGAATTATATTTTTGTCCTTAGTACAGTTGATCAAGGCTCTATTGATCACCTTCTCGAATACCTTGCTGATGCTCGGAAGGAGACTAATTGACCGGAGGTTGCACGGATTCGAAGAATCTTTTCCTCTCTTGGATATGGATTGTAAAATCGCAGTTTTCCAATGCTCCTGATAATGTGCGTTATTCAAAGCATTGTTAAACAAAATTTTGTACATATAAACCACATTCAGGGGGAGGTGTCTTAGCACAATGTTGGAGATCCCGGCGACTCCAAATGACTTTTTCCTCTTTATTGATTCGAAGACCGTTTGGAGTTATGTCTTCGTTATGAACGGGGGTTGAACCCCTTCATCGGTGATCGCGTTATCATCATTGAACACGACAAACCCAGTGTTCTCCGATCGCTGTTGTTGCAGATCTTCACGAAGAAGAGATTAATGGAGCAGTTAAGTTGCGACTATGCCAAGTTATGTGTACAGCAGTTGCTAAGTGATAGAAATAGAGATTCGCCCTGATTGTTGTTTGGCCGAAGACTAAACTTTAACGGCTTTCTCAACTTTTGACTCACGGCTAAGGCACTAGGGTGTAAGTAAGCTCGCACAACTTTTTTAAGAGTGTGGGATGAATACCACGTACAAGAACATTGATTTGCTGGTAGACTTGCTCGCAGGACTTTAGAGCCACTCAATGTATGGATGTGTAGACATACCTAAAATCATGTCAATCGCTTTATAAGTGTTCCTTAAATTGTACACAGGAATCATAAAGATAACTTTTTTGCTGATGAGATCTTAAAAAAGGAAAAGTTTGCTTTGTGTTTGCATTGATTATCAGAATCATCAAAAACGTCGGCATCCTTGACTGCTTCAAGTCTCGTAGGACTGGTCTAACCATACACTAACATAAACATACACCCAACACACCCGGGTGTGTCATACGTTTTCGTATGTCCACAGGCGTCAGACATAGGAGTGTTTGCATCGAAAACCTGGACAAAAGTCGATTTTCTAAAAAGTAAAATTTTGAAGAAAATGCTTCACATAGCGGAAGGCAAAGATACATGGGTTCTAATGCACATCTGTTCCTATTGTAAAGCGTGTGACGTGACAAAACATGTTCAAAGTCAGCTTCTTTTTTTCTTGCATATTTTTTGTTATTCTTGGTTACTTACACTTTAGTAAAGTGCACTTAATTGCCATGCAAGGTGAGAATTTAGTTCCAAAAAAAAAAAAAAAACTGTGTGGTTTTATTTCCCTCTAAATGTTAAATAAATTCCCACTCTTAAAAGAGATAATATCCCGAAAAGTACTCGCCTCCGATTTTCTAGAAATTTTGTCAATGCAAATTAAATTCATTTGTTTTAAATGAAACAAAAAAATATATTTTTCGGGGCACGAGCCCTTTATTAATGCAACTTCTCTCAACCGAGTTCACTTAAAAACTAAACTCTAAAATCGAATCCAGGGAGTCAAATGAACTTCGAGGTGCTATTCCTTGAAATGTTATTATAAACAAAAATATGCTTAAACTATACCAGATAAAAGCATTTCGTCATAAACGAACGAATTGCTTTCTGGAAAGACTAATTGATAAATCTGGTCACGCTGAAGATGTTATTATTGAGAAATGATTTCTCTAAACAATCATTGAGTGCTCTTAAGTGGTGGTAGTCTACCACAATTGGGGGTTACTTGTCTTCACCGGTATTTGAGAGCGTTGATTTCACCGTGGGACAAATCCACTTTCGCACTCGTACAGTTGCAAGAGTACTGAAAGACCTCGAAGTGCACAAATCTGCTGGCTGTTTAATGTCACGTAGGCACTTTTTCATTCATGCTGTTCATTTATGGAATCACCTACCTTCACAGGTACGGTCTAAGACCAAGTACAGACAATTTTGTAACGCTTGCTTCTCATATTTCTCCCGCTCGAACTGAAATAATTCCTAGTAACTTCAGTCTTAACGCTTTCTCTACACATATGTATTCTAATAACATTAAATTTTAAAATCAGAAATCTACACTCTTAAATTATAATTGAAGTAACTTGAAATCACTAATCCCAATCATGTCACACAAAATAATATTTTATGTTATAATGTTCCTGTACTAGTAAAAGAACATATGATCCTTGAAGTACAGCGATAGATATTAAAAATAAATAAATGAAAATGAAAAAATGAAAATGGTATTCCCCCTATACTTCTGAGGAGATGTTCCTCTGCGCTGGCAAAACCACTGCGGAAGCTTTTTCACCTATCCTCTCTTTCCGAGCAGATGAAAAACAGCATTTGTCCAGCCCGTTCCTAGATAGGGCGAATCTGCGTCACCCACCTCGAACCGACCCATAGCACCCAAGTCCCTTCTTTCTAAGGTCATGGAAACGTCAGCTTATGAAATATTTTGAATCACGGAAGCTTCTTAATGACCGACAATATGGTTTCCGCAGCGACAGGTCCACTGGTGATCTGATAGCCTATCTCATCGAAAAGGGGAACCAGTCTTTGCACAATGCAGGCGAAAGCAAGATCGGTGCGCTTGATATTTCTAAAGCATTTGACAGACTTTGGTATCAAGCTCCCTTGTCGAAAATGCGTGCCTATGGTATTGATGGAACTCTTCTTGGATTTGAAATTACCTTTCGAACCGTTCAATTCAAGTTGTGTTGGATGGGTTAGGTCTGATATCCACCGAATAAATGCTGGTGTTCCCCAAGGCTCAGTTCTGTCTCCGACACTCTTTCTCATTTTTATAAATGATCTCTTGTCTGCTACTTCTAATCCAATCCATTCCTTCGCTGATGACAGCACCCTCAGCTTTTCATAATCGTTCCAAGACTCAAGATCCCTCCCTTCGGCCGTAGAATTGGAACGGCAGCGTATAAGCACATTGAATTCCGATCTTGACAGCATAATTAACTGGGGAAAAAACAATAGAGTGGAATTCAATGCTTCAAAAACTCAATGCTGTCTGCTGTCACTCAAGCGAACCCTTAATAATCAGCCATTATCCATGAATGGCGCTTGTGTCGATGTAACCGGAAAAACTTTCCATCCTTGGTGTGTGTATCAACACAACACGTAGTTGGAGCGATCACATATTTGAGGTCGCTATAAATTCTGCGAATTGTTTAGGTTTCCTTAATCGATGCAAGAAATATTTCACCCCCGCTTTAATTTATAGGCTTACATCCGCCCCAAGCTTGAGTACAACGCTCATATCTCGTCTGGTGCCTCCAAGACCATCCTGCACCTACTTGATAGAATCCAAAAGCGAGCGATAAAACTTATGGGAGACAACAATATCGCAGAGTCATTAGACTCGCTCGAGCATCAACGTAAGGTCTCTTCTTTAACAAACCATGCTCAAGTGAGCTAGCCAACTGCATTCCTCTTCTCCATGAATTCACCCGCAATACGCGTCTCGCAAGAAACCAGAGACTCGTTCTTCCGCCGCACTGCACGAATACGGAATGATCTTCCCAGCCTAATATTTCCCACAGACTACAACCCGCAGATTTTCTCTTTTTTTTATATTCTCTTTTTTATTTAATTCTCAGGAGAACTTATACTAGACAAAAATGACGTAAAAATCTATCTTAATATCTAACAATTCATGTACTTAATTCTATCTTACTGACCCTTCGCGGGTGCTCTAAAATATTCTAATCTAACTTACTTCTTCTTCTAAAGTATTGTTTTTTTGTCCTTAGGACAGACTTTATTGTTTAGGGCTTACTGGCCAAGAAAACTAAGAAAAACTTGGCGCTCTATACATTCTTATTATTACCTAACCTAAATCTAAATCTAAGCCCTATTACCTATTCAAACTTAATCTAACTTAATCTATGTCCGTAATACTACGGACGTGTACACAAGGGCGTGTATGTTATGTATTTGCGTAACATACATAATCCGCACGCCCTTCTGCACCTCTTTTTTTTTTTTTCTTCTAATCCACCTTACAACTAGTTAAGTGGGCCGTTATACCAACTAAACGATTAATATCATATAGGCAGGGGCGGCGAAGGCGGAGACTGATTCTTGTGTAACCACCAAAAGAAGTGCCGCTCCTTATCACTCTCTCTCCTGTCTCGAGCAGGGACCGCTCTACTGAGCCGGAGAAGATCTTCGTGTTCGCGGACGACATCCGATTCGTAGAGGAGTCGCCTGTCGACTGTTCGGCGCATCGCGTGGTAAATTACAGGACATCCTTCCGTGTCCTGGATCAAGCCGATCGAATCGAAATAGAGCAATGCTTCAGGTGGGACAAAGCCGTTGTGGTGCACCCTCTCATGGTACATATAATTGGGACTGTTGGTAGAAGCCATGCTTCTTGCAATGTGACTTCTTATTAATTTAATGATAAAATTGTCTATCCTCTTCACGTCTGCCCTGTTGTACAGGACCTCGTTAGGATAGAACTTCTTGTACTCAGACTCGTGTGTTCGATACAACCGGAGACAAGTCCTAAGACACCGTCTCTCGAACACCCTCATCTTTTCCATCTGGGAAGGACTCACGTTGAACCACAGGGGACAACCATACACCATGACTGGCCTTATTAGGGCCATGTAGCA
Organism: Eristalis intricaria; assembly: GCA_964034865.1. Taxonomy (NCBI): domain Eukaryota; kingdom Metazoa; phylum Arthropoda; class Insecta; order Diptera; family Syrphidae; genus Eristalis; species Eristalis intricaria. Next base: position 67,449,862 of record OZ035877.1, read on the forward strand.
GATAAGCTTCACCCTGGTATCAAGTTGGCTCCTGTAAAACAGCTTACTTGTCACAGCAAAGGCTTTTCTAGCATTGGTTAGAGCCTTCTCTACATGTTTGTTAAAATACGGAAAATGATCCAAGCAAATGCCAAGATATCTAACTACAGTTTTCACGGCTAACGTCTGACCCTGGGGGTCAACTATGCCGAACTTCTTCCAGTTTACGCGCGTATCCCTTGAGGCCATGGCCAGCGGGGTACGGAAAAGGACAGTTTCACACTTCCGGAAGTTGATACGCAGCTTCCAGTCATTTTAATTTTTTTTCATTTATTTATTTTTAATATCTATCGCTGTACTTCAAGAATCATATGTTCTTTTACTAGTACAGGAACATTATAACATAAAATATTATTTTGTGTGACATGATTGAGATTAGTGATTTCAAGTTATATCAATTATAATTTAAGAGTGTAGATTTCTGATTTTAAAATTTGATGTTATTAGAATACATATGTGTAGAGAAAGCGTTAAGACTGAAGTTACTAGGAATTATTTCAGTTCGAGCGGAAGAAATATGAGAAACAAGCGTTACAAAATTGTCTGTACTTGGTCTTAGACCGTACCTGTGAAGGTAGGTGATTCCATAAATGAACAGCATGAATGAAAAAGTGCCTACGTGACATTAAACAGGTATGATTGGAGGGTTTCAAGGTAATATTACGACTTGATCGACAGAATAATTTTGAAGAGTAATAAGCACGACCGGTAGCATAAGAATGCGTCCAGTTCGCATCCTAGGAGAATGCGACGTTGTTCCGAGACGTGATCAAATCTGCGAAGGTTAAAAACATACCGTGCAGCCGCGTTAATTGCTTTTGTCAATTTTAGGGAGGAAAAATAATCACAGTCAGCGAACAACTCAGATCCATAAGTCAAGATTGGCACTATGAGTGCTCTGGCAAGTTTTAATTTGATGTTCACAGGGAGAATGTATTTGCTGATTGATAAGCCTCTTAGGGATGTGTACACCTTTGATACTACGCTATCAATGTGCTCAGTCCACGTCAGTTCACTATTGCCCATTATTCCAAGGTTTTTTACACATGTAACATATTCAATTGCGGTCGAGTTCAGTTCTATTAGTGGGAAATTTGACAAGGAAGGCGGTTGTTTCGAGAACGGGATGGCTTTGGTTTTGTTAGGATTGAGCATTAGACCATTTTGTGTAGCCCAGTTTGCAATAGAGCCCAAATCCTCCTTTATTTTAGCAACTGAGTCTTCAAAACTTAGGTAGATTTGGACATCGTCTGCATAGATATGGAATTTACAATAGGATAAAACTAGTGGAAGGTCATTGATAAACATTGAAAATAATAAAGGACCGAGAATGGAACCTTGAGGAACACCATAACGTACGTCACAAAAGGATGACAGTTTAGAGTTATGAAAAACTGCTTGGAATCGGTTATTAAGATACGAGAGAATTAATTTATTAGTAGGATTACAGAAATTGAATTGGGTGGACAGTTTATGACAAAGTATTGTTGGGTCTACGCAGTCAAATGCTTTCGAGAAGTCGAGTAAGGTTAGTATGGTCGTTTTGTCTTCGTCGATAGCTCTTCGAATATCGTCTGTTACTTTTAATAAGGCTGTGACACAGCTATGTCCTTTCCGGAAACCTGATTGCAGGGGGCTTAGAAGTTTGTTTCGCTCAATGTAATCTTTGACGTTTCGGCTAACGATAGATTCAAACATTTTTGAAAGAAACGGAAGGATTGCAATGGGTCGGAATTCAGGTGGATTAGTTTTCTTTGGTACTGGGATTATCTTAGAGTTCTTCCACAGTGTTGGGTAGCGTGACGTCATGATTATTGTGTTAATAATGTGCGTGATATGATGAAGTATCACTGGAAGCAATATTTTAATGAAGTCAGGGTGGATATAGTCGAGGCCACCGGATTTTGACTTGATGGCAAATACTGCACAACCGACTGTGTAGGAATCGACTTGCGTCATCGCAATATGTCAAAGTATTGTCAAAGTCACACTGCAACAAGGTATTAATGACTTCGGGCCTGATCTGTACGCCACTAAGTCATCGGCGTACGCGATTAGGTGCGGCATAGACCTTAGAAGATCTGCAGTGGAAATAGCAAACAATATCGGGGAACCAACAGCCCCCTGCTGTAGACCATTACTTTCTTTCTTTAAACTTTCTAAATGTTATCATGTCATATATCATGTATAGCAATGTTTTATGTAAGCCAAGTCTGACGAGCTTAAGGAAAAGGCCCTCTAGCCAAACGGTGTCGACCGCCTTCTCTTAGTCGATCAGACAGGCATTTAGACCGTACATTGTTTTTTATTTTTATTCCATTGAATGTCGGATACCAGCTTTGACGCGGTATGTGTGGTGTCATGCCCCGCCCTAAATCCAAACTGGTACAATCCGCAGATATCTAAGACCAATGTGCACAGGTAACTCCTCTCTCTTTCCCCCTCTATACTGTCTTGAGCCCGGACGCATAAGGGCATTAGAAATCCCTTGAGAACGCGCTAATTATAAAAAAAAGAAAAACAATCGGAGGAGATCCTCGTGGGTGTGAGCGACATCCGGTTCGTATTGGATTCGCCTATCCACTGTTCGGCTAGTTTCGCTCACTGGATTTTGTGCGTTAGTCATGCTATATCACGTTATGTGTCCAAACCTAGATGGAGCTACCCTTTTTTTTCATGGGCACTAACACTTTTTTATTGTAATAAACAATACGAGTTTGAATAAACAATTCATATTCTGTTTTCCGATGTATTCTATTTGCAATGAAAGAAATGAAAATAAAGAAAAAATACTTGCTAATAGTTAATATTATGTAATATAATTAAATAATAATTGACTATAGATATATTATTGATTATTGATTAAATGCTTATGACATTATTATAATATCCATTCGAAATGTGACCTTCCACGTAGAACCCATCTACGATTTGCTATTATGTTCTGTGTTCGAATCGCGATCACAGAGCGATTCGACGATGAACAAATCAAACATGTACTACACGCAACAATGCCCCACAAGAACAAAAATAAACAACAAATGTCAACAAGAAAAATGTAAACAAACATGTAAAACTACCAATATAAAGGAGATTGCTGTGAATAAAAAAGCAACTACTTCGGTTGTAACGTTGGAAGAAACAGTGTATTTAATTTTCAGTTTCTTTTATTTCTTTGTTTAAGCTTTAGAAAAGATTCCTTTGTTCACATTCCGAACATCTGAAATAAAGAAAATTATCCAACGGGTTTCACGTGAGATGACGTCCTTACAAAATAACTAAGAACTTACTTAAAGAAATAAAATAAGTTTTTAACGACTCTGATGCATCAACTAACAACTCTGATGCATCATAGTCATTTCCTCCCGCTCCAATTAAAATAAGACAACCACTCAAAATGCTGTCCATCTCAACAAAGATAAGTTCTTCCCTTATCCCCCCCCCATCATTGTAAACCAATTGAGTGCAATCACACAAATCTTAGTTTGTGCATTGAGACAGAATCTTTGACGTCGCACAATCCCGGCGGGCGTCAAAATCACAGCAAGAGTCATCAGCACTCGTTGTAAACTCTGCCAAATCTGGCGCACCCAACGAACCATAGCCCGTATCTAGTTAAGAATCTCCCTTGTCCACTTCACTTAATGGCATCGCATCGTCCGATATGCTGCCGCAATCGGGTGCAAACCACGCTGCAAATCAGCCTCAACTCAGAGCCCACTGTAGTCTCTCGATACAATGCCCTCGCCCGACCCAATCCATAGTGGCAGCTGTCACTACAAGCACTTCACCCTTCGCGAAACAATGCATGCGGATCGTATCTCGGAAATTCCCGAGCCATTATCTAAAATTGAACCGAAAACCATGAGACCCACCCCAGTTCGAGCGCAGTGCAATCAGTGCACTCTGCCCGCGTCTCCGCGCGTCGCTCATTCCGACGAGCCGCAGGAGATCTCTGCCATCGAATCGATGAATCGCTGCCGAATACAAATGAGCAGGGGGAACGTTTCGAGATAATTATTTATCTGTCTCAGGGATTCATTGCAGTTTATGATGTGAAAATCGCTCTCGTAATCTGTTTGACCCGCGCGGCGGACGCGGGGTGGAATGACACCGCCGCCGCCGCCGCAGCCTTGGAGATTTGAATTGATTTTTTTCTGCTCAGAAGCCTCCCCCTGGACGTGGAACTAATCTGCTAAAATGTGTTTCGCTTGCAGTTTACAGACTGCTTTCTGCTGCGCCAGCCTCGCCCGCGCGAGCTCGCGAATCCCATCTGCCGGGGGAATTAAAACTCATCACTTATACCGAGGAGGACGGGAATCGCTGGCAGATTTTCAGAATAAACACTCGCGGCCACAATTCTTCGGGACATAATCCGAAATGGTGTCGTGTCGCCCAAAACAGCATCAGCAAACATGGAATCCGTGCACAGTAGAGCCCCTCCACTTTGGGGAGCCCACAAGCCTCATCCCCGCTCTCATCCTCATTATGAGTCGGCTCAGCCGGCACGGCGGGGATTCAATGACTCGATGCGATGTGGATGCATGCTGACGTTGCGTGGGGGTGGATGTTGGCGCCCGCAGAGCAGTACAATTCGCTAGAGAATTTTCGGATGCACAGGCCTTGTGCGTTGGTTTCGTTTTTTGCTCTCTTTTCCATCCGTCGCAGCTTCAGTATGTCACTTCAAACTGAAACCGAATAGGTGACTGTAATAGAGCCTAATGTTGAAGGGGATGCTGGCACCCCGGGGGAGCGAGATGACAGTCTGACTTACACGCGAGCAACGATTGAAAATTTCTTTCGGATCGATTTGGATATGAGCACTTTTTGGTCTTTCCTACTAATTTTCGAATTTGGTCATTGGCTCTTGGCTACTCTATCGTAGATCCTACATCCTGGCTCTTGGCACATATCTCTTGGCATTCATCCTTGCTCTTGGCTCTTGGCTCTTGGCTCCTGGCTCTTGGTTCGTGGCTCAAGTCCCTTGGCTACTGGCTCAAGGCTCTTGGCTACTGGCTACTGGCTCTTGGCTCTTGGCTCTTGGCTCTTGGCTCTTGGCTCTTGGCTCTTGGCTCTTGGCTCTTGGCTCTTGGCTCTTGGCTCTTGGCTCTTGGCTCTTGGCTCTTGGCTCTTGGCTCTTGGCTCTTGGCTCTTGGCTCTTGGCTCTTGGCTCTTGGCTCTTGGCTCTTGGCTCTTGGCTCCTGGCTGTTGGCTCTCGGCTCTTGGCTATCGGCTCTCGGCTCTCAGCTCTCGGCTCTTTGCTCTTGGCTCTTGGCTCTTAGCTCTTGGATCTTGGCTCTTGGCTCCAGACCCTTGGCTACTGGCTCTTGGTCCTTGGCTCCAGACCCTTGGCTACTGGCTCTTGGCTCATGGCTCCTGGCTGTTGGCTGTTGGCTCTTGGCTCTCGGCTCTTGGCTCTCAGCTCTCGGCTCTTGGCTCTTGGCTCATGGCTCTTGGCTCTTGGCTCTTGGCTCTTGGCTCTTGGCTCTTGGCTCTTGGCTCTTGGCTCTTGGCATTGGCTCTTGGCTCTCGGCTCTTGGCCCTTGGCTCTTGACTCTTGACTCTTGGCTCTTGGCTCTTGGCTCTTGGCTTTGGCTCTTGGTTCTTGGCTCTTGGCTCTTGGCTCCAGACCCTTGGCTACTGACTCCAGACCCTTGCCTACTGGCTCATGGCGCAGGGATCTTGGTTCTTGGCTCTTGGTTCTTGGCTCCAGACCCGTGGCTACTGGCTCTTGGCTCATGGCTCCTGGCTGTTAGCTCTTGGCTCTTGGCTCTTGGCTCATGGCTCTTGGCTTTTGGCTCTTGGCTCTTGGCTCTTGGCTCTTGGCTCTTGGCTCTTGGCTCTTGGCTCTTGGCTCTTGGCTCTTGGCTCTTGGCTCTTGGCTCTTGGCTCTTGGCTCTTGGCTCTTGGCTCTTGGCTCTTGGCTCTTGGCTCTTGGCTCTTGGCTCTTGGCTCTTGGCTCTTGGCTCTTGGCTCTTGGCTCTTGGCTCTTGGCCCCTGGCTCTTGACTCCTGGATCTGGTCTGTTCAAACAAACTGCCATTCCCGTCATTTTCGCCGTCTGCATGCTCTCCTGCGAAGCATACTGTCCCACAGCCACATCCGCTACGAGGGTGCATGCACTGTTGAGTGCCGCTGTCTGATGTTGAAATTTATTCGAATTCATCTCTGTGATACCAACACGCCTGACTGACTTGAAAACGGTTATCCGACAGCTTTGCCACAACCAAACGACTGTGGCCTAGGCTGTGTAGTTGCTGGAGACGCCCTTTTCCATGAGATTCTTCTCGCCAGTTAGGGTCCACAGCAGCCATGTGTGCATGGGTTGTGGCCGTGTGGCTGACACGGTACATCTTCCTCATTGCCAGACTTGCCTGTGATCGTGCAGATATGATGGAGCGCAACCTACTAATGGTCTCCTCTATAGATCCACTCCTGAAGTGAGCACTTTAAGGCCGCAAGGGCCGCTTTGCCTTTGAATTTCATTCAGTTCTTTAAAGCCACTCTGTTGAATGCCATTCAGTGCTGCGCAGATAGCGTCGATTGGTCTGCCCCTCCAATCAAGTTGTTTATCAGCGAGTGCATGAAGTTTATTTATTTACGACGCCACCACCGCACGTTGACGCTGTGCAATTATTTAATAATTAATAAAGCCCGTAATTAACAATTTTCAATTTATGTTGATGGACATATGTAGGAACTCGTCATGTTCATCGATATCCACTCGATATGCGTCGGGTTGGGGCTGCGAGTGCGAACATGTGGCTAACCGCCTCGTCGGCCAGGTCCGCCCCCAAACGTGCAGCGAACATTTTTATTAAAAACCGGCCCGTCTATAGAATCATGTTTTTTTCTAGAAAACTCTTCACACGACTGCCTCTCGATGCTTGGGGATTTCGCATTTATGATAAACAGATCAAATTTAATTACCACTCGCGTTGGGCAAATACGCTGCCGCGCTAATAGCACTCAACGCTCAAATTGGTTGTTGCTCAATGCGACCGCTTCGCCGGTGGATGGTGGATGGTGGACTGTGGGTTGCGGGCGGCCAGTGGGTTGCCAACGGCTGCGAGCTCTGTTAATCTTGATGTCATTTTTAATTTAAAAATAAATAAATTCTGTTATTTTTTTTTTGTTTCTGCGGAAAGTTTACTGTCAGTTAATTCAATCGGCGTAATTATTAACACGCGCGCTTACAATGCGATCAACTTTGACTGGTTTTAATGCGAAAATTGCCAGAAACAGGAATTTTAAATGGAAACAGCAGTAAGGTTGGAGGATGAACGTCTGGTGGTCACAATTCAACTTAACTCATTTTTGTGAACCAATCACAGGGCACAGAATACAAGTGGATGGTATGAGCGTATGCTGTCAAGGCATTCTGACGGCAAGTAGTTTCCATTCACACATTTTTTGGAGATCTCTGTACCGAGAGGCGGGATTCCCTGGTGACACGCTATTCCAGACGACGTTGCGATTCACTGCAAAAGAATAGGGGCCCTAGGGCGCTGCCTTGGGGAACTCCAACCTTAACTCGCGTAAACTCTTACAGAAATCGAGTTTCTAGATGAGTCCCTTTGAAGAGAATGTGGTTGTATACTAATAATATAGTGGCGCGACAGTCCAAGGTGGACCTGCGCCTAGCTTCTCAGCAACCACTCGTGTTGTGCGTGCTATTTTGTTCTCTCACGCGTCAAAGGGACCTACAGTTTAATGCCGACTCCGAACGGAGAGTTTGAGAAACTTTTTTTCTAGACAGGAAATACTCTTCGAACCTGGCCCCCTCTGCGTAGGAGTCGACGCACTTACCCACTACGCCACGGCGACCACTGAGAATGAGGTTGAAGGAGTTTAGGGCACCCTCATGTGGAGGGTGTAGGGGACAGTACGGAGAATAACTTAACAGCATTCAACTGATAATAAGTAGGCTTCCACACTCTGACAGATTATTATAGATGTCATGGGAATGCAAAGATTCAGTTAGATATCATCAGTTAGACCACAGAGAATCAGCAGTTAGACCAGCATGATGAGCTGGTGTGTCCAACTCAATTCAATTCAATTCAATTTATTAGCAAATTATTAATTACTAAGTTTTAACGAATTCAGTGCGATTTACAATGATAATAGACCAAGAACTAAAACAGCTTGGAAGTAAAAGGAAGAAGTAACTAGATTGGGAGTGGAAGGACGGTGGGAAAATTAGGAAAGGGAGGAGAAGTGTAGCAGGACACCGCATTTAAAACGTTTGCCATTGATGATATTTCGTATAGTCAAAGGTAGTGAATTCCATAGTCCTATTGCATTAATAAAGAATAGTCGAGATGAGTTTGTACAGCGATGGCGAGATGGAATCAGAGCTAGTGAGTAAACAAAATTAAGTTTTTAAACAAGTACACGGGTTGTTATGCAAGAAAGAGCAGATTCTTGCGTCAATGAAGCGTTAAAGAGAGGTTCCAATGAGATCTTTGGTAAATTTAGAAATGTAATCATGTCTTCGTAATCCGTAAATATACCCGACATCATCATTGAACGCTACCAGTTTTCGTCGAGATATGTAGTCAACCTTACAGAAGATAACATCAGCATAGGTGATGAGTGGCAAAATAAGTGTGGGGACTACTTATTTCTTGTATATACTAGGTATGTGTTTATCTAGTGGTAAGCCAGAGCTTGCGAAAGGGCTTATATGGTCATAACCTGACAACTTGGATTTCAGAGCGTTGATATGGCATCTCATGCAGGCACAAGCGTCTGCACTTAGCCTCTATCAGCGAACTCCTACTCTCACCTCCACGTGGTGAAATCTGGGAGCCAAGCACGTTCGATCCAAGGTGGGGTAACCAACCTCCGTGGGACGTCGTTGGCGGTTGCAGACGAGAGAGGGGGGATATTGTGCCTGTACCAGAGCTCATCTCTCTTTATGGATGGCGGCGGAGGAGCTGGAAAACTGTCTGGTCAACGGCGGCATCTGAAACTCCAGTCAGAAGGAGCCACTGCGCATCAGTCCTTCTAGAGCTACTTCCACATTTTCGGCGCACAGGTCTAGAAGGTTATTTCAAGGCCAGGTCGGGGCCTTGGAATTGAGATGACGGCGGAAGATCCCTATTGTCTTAGGGACAATGGCGGCGCTCACAGCCTCAGCGAGGTTACCGACACCGGATAAGCCCGGGTTAAAGAATAGGACCTGGCCTCTCAGTTGGGGGTTGTGCGTGAGGTTAACTCCCTCGCTACGTAAAAATGTTATGGCTCAGAGACAACCAAATTCCTCGGATACGGACAGAATCAATGTTGACGACTCCAGCAAACGATACAAGGACAACGATTTTCGGTTCTGCACGTGGAATGTTAGGTGCCTTAACAGACCACGTGCAGCCGAAGACCTCGCGGAGGCCCTGAACTGCTACAAAGCAGGTGTTACCGCAATCCAGGCAGTGCGGTGGAATGGGCAGCGCAAAAAGAGCATGAGATACTGCGACATCAACTACGGTGATTGCAACAGGGAGAGGCGCTTATTTGTGGTTCGAGGCAAACTTAGGCAAAAAGTCTTAAGCTTTGTCTGTAAAAGCGAACGCCTCATAACAATCCGCATCAAGGCTAAATTCGAGAACATCAGCCTGATTTGCGTCCACGCCCCGACACAGAACAAAGATGACAACAGCAAGGATGACTTCTATGATCTCCTAGAAAGGACTTACGATCAATGCCCCGGCTTCGACACCAAGATCGTTCTAGGAGATTCCAGTGCAAAGCTGGCTAAGGAAGACATCTTTGCCAAAGTTATCGGCAAGCACAGCCTGCACGACACCACATCCGATAACGGACTCAGGCTGGTGGACTTTGTCACGGGATGTAATCTCTCTCTAGCTAGCATGCGGTTCCCACACCTCAAGATCTATAAAGGGAGCTGGCGGTCCCCTGATCAATCAACCGTCAACCAGATTGATCATGTTGCGATCGACGTCAGGCACCTCCATCATTCTTGATGTCCGAACGTTCCGAGGAACCAACATCGACTCGGACCATTTCCTTGCTGTAGCCAAGGTAAGAACTCGGATATCAAGAGATCAACGGAGTCGAGAAAGGACACCACGGCTTGACGTCGGAAAGTCACAATCGCAACGGACTGCTAGGATCTTTGCCGATCGAGTCTCCCGGAATCTCTCTCTAAGTTCGTCGCCACCTGCGCAAACAATCGAAGAAGATTGGAGGCGTTGTCAAGAAGCCATCAAAGATGCTGCCACGGCACCACCACCTAGAAAAAACCCATGCCTTGACAATGAGTGTTGGCTGGCACATGCAGCGGAGCTGGAAGCCTACAAAGCAACGCTGCAACGAACGATGAGAGCTGTTCGTGAGCTCTACGAACAAAGACGAAGGGACGAGACCCGGCTTCACAGGAGAAAGAAGAAAGAGCACGAGAAGCGCGCGATCGAGGAGATGGAGAGGTGCTACGATGTCCGAAAGTTTTACCAGAGGGTGAAACAGTTATCCAAATAGAAAGTTCGGACAGAAGCCTGCCGGGACGAGAATGGACAACTAGTAGTAGAGTCGCAGTCGATACTGAGAATTTGGAAGAACCATTTCTGCAGACTCCTAAACGGCGATGATGACACCAACAACGCTGTCAGGCAGAATGTCCCACTTAATATGGACGATGATCGACGAGAATTCCCAGACTTAGACTAGGTCAATATAGCCATATCAAGACTGAAGACAAAGCTGACGGTGCGGCGAACTGTCCGCTGAAATCTTAAAGGCAGCTGAAGATGATCTGGTTGCGCGCATGCACCAGCTCATCTGTACGATATGGTCGGAGGAAAGCATGCCCGACGAGTGGAATCTCAGCATCGTTTGTCCGATCCACAAGAAAGGAGACCCCATTGACTGCGCCAACTACCGAGGGATAAGTCTCCTTAACATCGCTATAAGATCCTCTCTGCCGTTTTGTGTGCTCGCCTGAAGGCGTTTATATAACCTGATAGGTCCATATCAGTGTGGCTTCAGGCCAGGGAAGTCCACCATCGACCAGATTTTCACACTACGGCAGATCCTGGAAAAGACCCAAGAGATGCAGATCGACACCCACCACCTTTTTGACAGCTTGCATAGGGATGAGCTATACAACGCCTTGTCAAGTTTTGACATTCCTGCCAAACTCGTCAAGTTGTACAGGATGACGATGGAGAATTCTCGCTGCTCCATCAAGGTCGGTAACGAACTCACCGAGACCTTCAATGTCAAAAAAGGATTTAGACAAGGCGACGCGCTGTCATGTGATTTCTTTAACATCATCCTGGAGAAGATCGTGCAAGACTCACACGCCAACACTAGAGGCACGATCTTCCAGAAGTCCGTACAACTGCTAGCATACGCGGATGACATTGACGTGATTGGCAGAACACAGCGAGCCGTCAATGAGGCGTTTGCGGGCATCTGAGGCCTAAGCGACTAAAATGGTCAAGAGGTGAATGAGGGCAAAACGAAGTATATGCTGTCATCAAGAAAGGACACACAACATCGAAGTCTTGGACAGAGCGTCACAGTGGGCAGCTATAACTTCGAGGTAGTCAAGGACTTCGTCTACCTCGGCTCCGCAGTAAACAGTACAAACAACATCAGTACCGAGATCAAAAGCAGAGTAACTCTTGCCAACCGCTGTTTCTATGGGCTCAAGAAGCAATTGAGCAGTAGAGCCATCTCTCGAAGGACCAAGCTGAGTTTTTACAAGACCTTGATCATCCCAGGCCTGCTCTATGGTGCGGAGCCATGGAAAATCTCAAAAGTGGATCCTTGATCCCTTCGAGAGAAAAGCTCTGCGTAAGATCTTTGGTCCTGTTTGCGTTGACGGTTTCTGGAGGAGAAGATAGTTCAACCGGGCTGTACAGCGACATGAGTCTAGTCAGGCGTCTTCGGATCCAACTCCTACTCTAACTCAGCTCCGGCCCGGAGAGTCTTCGACTCCGAACCAGTGGGACAACGCAACAGAGGACGCCAGCGTATAAGGTGGCGCACCCAGGTGGAGAAGGACCTCAACCAACTTGGCATGCGAGACTGGAGACAGCTAGCCAGAGACCGTGCTAGTTAGAGAGGCTTGTTGGTTGAGGCCCAGGTCCACCTCGGCGTGTAGCGCCACATACAAAGTAGATTCGGTTTAAGTCCACTGTAACCTGAGTTGAGTGAAGCTGTATTTTCCGCGTAAGCAACTTGCTGGCAGCCAGGCTCAACCTTCTCAAACTCAATCTAAGCAAGCACTCACATGTAAGCGTTTAAGAAAAACCAATCATAGCCCTCGTTTTATGCACGTTCATAAACAGGTTAATACTCCCAACCTCAAATCATCCCCAAAATGCTTTGGTTAATCATCTCCTCCCACACTTGATTCAAGATTTTTCGCATTCCGACTGTCGTATCATTTGTCATTCACCCTCATCATCGACCACTAAACGTCCGCACTTCCATCACGAGCAGAGCATCATCAAACTCCTTTCAGAGCCCATCTAAACGCTGCAATAGCTCCACTCTCCCGAATCACAATCGAAAGCCATGCAAATAGCACGCCACCGACTCTCCTCGAAAACAATAAGAAACCATTTTTCATTTTGACACTTCCAGGAATAATCGCATCCTTGCCAGCCAGGAGGTCCCATCCCCGTGGTTCTTCGAGTTAAAACTTCCCAACAAAGCCAATTAGGAAGGAAAATGTTTGCAACACAGCATTTTATTCGGAATCATTTCCGTTCTGTAGGTGCCCCCGCCCCCTGGCGACCACCGCCACCCTGCCAGTGCCCGGGTGTTGTTTCAATGGGTCTACCGCATTTCGTTTGCGTTGTGGAAAACTCGTTAATGTTTATAATGGTGTACAGCGGGCGAGCCACAAACAAGTGAAGGGGAGAGAGACGGGGTGGGAACTGAAGCACACCTCCCAGCATCATCATGAGACGGTGGCTAGGGAGTGCTGGGGAGCAGGAGATTGCTTGGCTCTTAAAGGGCCATCATGAGTTGCATGTCCGTCTATTCTTCTCTGCCACAGATTTCGGTCGACGACGGTTGCTGGGGAAAAAAGTGGCCCAGAAGTTAGAGATGGTCACGTAACTGGTTAGCAGGCAACGTGGTTGTAGTGCGAGACCAACCAAGTTTTCTTGTCATGGTTTCAGTTTTCTCTCCCAACCGACTAGCGCTTGCTCCTGTCTTCGGTCTAAATGGACAAGTTTGGCTTTACATCTCCCAGGACAAAGGCAGGGCAAGTCTTTTGAATTCCTGATGCGAGATTGTACAATCGGGAGCTGTTGATTCAAAATTCAACAAATGAGGAACATGACTCTGATCTTGGAGCCAGAAATGGTGTCTTACGAGTCCGGTCTTTTCCATCGTGGTCAACGCTGAGGGGCTTCCGCATAAACCATAACATTAACATTCTTGTGCATGCATGTACCAGCTCGGCGGTACCCCGATACATTCATTATGTTCCAATCGTTATTACACAACCAGACACTGACAAGAAGACCGAACGGCACTTTGGCTGTCTACTAACCAACATGAGCACACGGATAACGAGAGATGAACGTAGTCGAGGTAGGGAAACGCTTTTCTTGATTTCCAATTACTTGCCACAAAGCGTGTTGCTTTGTGTGTCAATCGTCGGGCGCCATTTCTGATAAATACACAGGAAATCTGTTATTTTTCTTTGGAGATCACCAGAAACAAATATTAACACTGCGGCAATTTTGAAAAAAACTTAGGTGCAACAGATCGATGCCCACCACCTTCTTCTTCTTTATTTGGCGCTACAGTCCGGGGTGGACCTGGGCCTCAACCAACAAGCCCCTCCAACTAGCAGGGTATCTGGCTAGCTGTCTCCAGCCTCGCATGCCAAGTCGATTGAGGTCCTTATCCACCTGGGTGCGCCATCGGTTCCGTGGGCGTCCACTATTTCGTTGTCCCACTGGTTCGGAGTCGAAGACTCTCTGGACTGGAGCAGTGTTGTCCATGCGCTCTACATGGCCCAGCCATCTAAGGGGTTGAGTCCGTAGACGCCTGACAAGTCTCATGCCGCTGTACAGCCCGAACAGTTCGTGGTTGAATCTTCTTCTCCAATAACCATCAAAGCAGACAGGACCAAAGATTGAATGCAGAACTTTTCTCTCGAAACGACCAAGTGCTTCTTCATCCGCTTTTGAGATTGTCCACGCTTCCGCGCCGTACAGCAGGACAGGGATGATCAAGGTCTTGTATAAGGTCAGCTTGGTCCTTCGAGAGAGGACTCTACTACTCAATTGCCTCTTGAGCCCGTAGAAACAGCGGTTGACAAGAGTTACTCTGCGTTTGATCTCGCTACTGATGTTGTTTGCACTATTTACTGCGGAGCCGAGGTAGACGAAGTCCTTGACTACCTCGGGACGTATACCGATGAAGTGGAATACGTCCTCTCGTTCTTGAAGGCAGCAAAGGTTGCACAAAAGACGGAGTTCTGGGCGATGCGGTGTAAAGTTTTAACTTATCAGTTCACCTCTTATTTTAAAGATGTTGCTTATCATATCCGTTGTGAAACTTGCCGTGAAATATGGTCTGTCTTGTAAATTGTGGTTCACTTTGCTCTTATATGTCCTGTGGTGCGACGACTTGACTTCATCTACAAATTGGTTAAAGATTCTATGTCTTGTTTTCTCCAACAGTGTGTAAAACTTATGCCTTAGGTGGATTTGCTGCTGGCTCTGGCGCAACTCGAAGATTAAAATCAAATTGCGATTTTCTACCGTTAACCAGCATTTGAGTAAACACTATATTCGGAATCCTTTCTTGATTCATTCCCACGACTCTTACCATATAGTCAAAGTGGAGTTAGAGGGTTTTCAAAAATATAGGCGCTACTGCAGTTTCCAGGTGAAGCATGTTGTTGGGTGAGCCACTTGGTAATTTAAAAATTCGCTTGATGAAATAGCGAAGACATTTTTCAACTGCTTCAAATAAACGATATCCCCATACCT
This sequence comes from Eristalis intricaria, assembly GCA_964034865.1. Taxonomy (NCBI): domain Eukaryota; kingdom Metazoa; phylum Arthropoda; class Insecta; order Diptera; family Syrphidae; genus Eristalis; species Eristalis intricaria. The sequence continues at coordinate 67,464,887 of OZ035877.1, forward strand.
TAGCAGCGTAAAAGAGGATGGACACTGCAGTGGCACGAAATGATGTTGTTGGATGATGTTTTTATTGTTGATACAACTACCCCAAACGGAACAAATGGCTCTTTAATGGTTGGTTTCCAGGTGTTTATAAATTTTTAAATTAGGCGAAATCAAGACACCAAGGCAGTTGTATTCCCGCAGATTTTCTATAAACTCACCCTGAAACTTACACTTTTCTTGAGGGGAGTATCTACCTCCACCATCCCTGAATATCATCATCTTGGACTTTGATAGGTTGACTGTCAGATTTGAAATTTTGCAGTATTCGTCGAGCCTGTTTATCATTAACTGCATTGTGTCCACCGATTCTGCGAGGAAAACAATGTCATCAGCAAACATGCGAGCTGGTATTTTGGCTTGATTCATCTCGATTCCACCTCTAACCTGGTCTGTTATATAACTTATACATAGGATGAATAAACATGTGCTCAGACTACTGATGTATATAGCCAGTGACCCATTCGGGTTTGAAGTCTCCATTTGCACCCAATGGCCCTTTTGCAACAGTAAAGTGCCGTAAAGAACTTCCTGGATATATAGCTTCCAGCTTACCTTCGTGTCTCTATTATAAGGCCTAAGAATTAAGCGCTGTCACTTAGCACTAAGGGGGTCCCACATAGTGTAGGAGTATCAAAGTTAGGGATTTTATACTTCCTAGTGAAGAGGACTAGATCTGTTCTTAGCGGATTGACACCTGGGCCGCATTCGCTAGTCCATTTCACTAGCTTTTATAGGGCAGATTGCATAATATCGGCGATCGTGGATATATATTTCCCAGATACTGCATGGCAATACCATCTGCATAGGCATTGACCTTACACCCTGTTCCCTCAAGTATCACAAGCAGGTCGTTGACCACTATGTTCCACGGTAGAGGGGAGAGTACACCACCCTGCGGTGTGCCTCTGTTCACAGATTTGCGGATCGTTGTGTCTTCGACCAATTTGCTTCGCGGTTATCACTCTTTTATTGAGAAGCCGGTGAATAAACGTCTCTATATGCTTTTCGATCCCGAGTCTGTTGAGGGCTGAGGATATTGTGTGGGGTTCTGTGTTATTGAAGGCTCCCTCGATATCGACAAAAGCAGTGAGGGTAAAATCCTTAAACTAGAGGGATTTTTCTATAGCGTCAAAAAGCGAGTGCAGGGCTGTTTCCACAGATTTCCTTGTTTCATTTCCTTTGTTGTAGGCATGCTAAAAGATCACAAGTTTATCTGTGACTATGTGTCGGATGAATATCCCTAAGAACAGTATCAAAAAAAAAAAAACGTACAAGACATTGTTCCAAAGCTCATGAACGTACACAAAGCGCAGCAACCTCTGTCCACATCTATAGCCTCTTCCTTCACCAAATGAGTGCACAATCGCACGCCGGCTATCACCAGGATCTCTGTGTGTCTCCCTAATTTGTCAATTCAATTCCCACCACCGCAACCCAGCCAGCTCCACCCAACGCCGGACACAATATTTCACAGCACCACCACCGCCCGAGAACAACACAACAAGTCTCAGCCACAAATTCATTTGTAACCAACGCCACGAGATAGCCAACGCCGCGTCGACACCCGACCTGTAATTTCTCACAAACCCTTCCTCCGCGCTAGCCACTGCCACAAGAAACCAGCTCCATCGTGTCCCCATCACTCTCCGAAGGCGCGGCGCTCCAGTTACTTAACCGAGGATTCATTAACTCAAGTGAAAGTAATTCAAATAAAAAAATGAACAAAAACAAAAGGGAGAGCGGGACGAAACAGATTGAAGGTAATATAATGGACACGGGGTGGTGGGAGGACACGGCGCACGGGAGGAGAATCTCTCGCCATCAAGCAGCAGAAAGTCATGATGGCTGACAGCGAGTACACCGCACCGACACACAAGATAGATGATTATGCCCACACTCAAAGGATGCTCCCTCACAAAGGATAAGATGTTTTCTTCCTTTTTTTCCCTGATTTCATTATACCCTTCCCTCTCTCTCTCTCATCACTCTCTGCGTCCCTCTCGCGTGTGTGTGCGTGTGGGGCGCTTTTCATTAAACCACCTGCAGCAGGAGAGATCATATCATTTTTCAGCTTTCCGAGCCATTGAGCCGAACGAATCCCCGTTATTATGGATTGTGGACGTTGGCTAATGGTCAGTGGCTGGACCGTTATATAAATTTGATACGATACCTTCTCAACCGCACCAACAAACACCAGTCGACCCGTCGTCGTCGCCGTCGCCGTCGGTCAGTGGGCCGGCCGGCACGAGGTCCCACTGCGGGGCGGTTGTTAAAGTGAGGGATGGCTGAGATTTAATTCCACGGGATTATTGTTTTGAGCAAATTGGATCACAATCTATTCCGGGATGAAGTGGATGGCGGCTCTTTTTTTTTGTTTGCATTGTTCCGAGGATCTAGTGGATGCTGTTTTTTTTTTGCTGATTTTCATTAGATATCCGGCATTGGGGTAGGGACTTGGGAGCGAGGGTCTTCAGCGGGGGACTTGGAGTGTGCTTCACGAGGTGGGCTACGCAGAAAAGTGCTGGCTTTTGATGATGAGGCAGGGGATCTAGGTCCTAGGTTGAAATATGTTCAGAATGATGATCTTTGAACTGGGAAAAAGTAGGGACGGATGGAGGCATTTCAAGGGATTTTTTAATGTTCCAAAAGGATGCTCAATAAAGCTCAAAGGTTGGCATGCGTTTGGAACATGCCCAACGGCTGCTATTGGAGCTGGCTGCCTTGCACATAGTGATTGCTGAATGTGCCAACCAAAATATGATGAGAATGGCAAAAGAAGGGAGAGGTGCATTACGTCGAGTCAAAAATCGACCATCCTTTGCGATTCGGAATTCAATGTCCTCAAGACATTTCCCAACTCAGCAAAAAAAGGACTGCAGCCATAGTCCACAGACTCAGCAGCAACACGCTAAAATAATTCACAGACGGATCCAGAACTGATGAAGGAACAGAGGCAGGAGTATCGGGATCCCGGAGAGAGCACCGCGAACCCATGAGCAAACGCACCAGCATCCTTCACGCAGGAGCCTATACCATGGACAGATGGGGATGGCTATATCGTCGGCGAAGCCAATTGACCTCGATGCTCGAAGTTTCAGGACATTAGAGGACCTAGTACGGAGTCCTGGGGTACACCGCCTGTGACGTTATACTGCCTTATTCCATCCTCGTAGTGCAGTATTCAATTTCTAATATAGTCCGTCATCCTATCTTCTGTAGGTAGTCAGTTACTCTCTTGGTCTTTGTTTCTTCCACTGCTCAGGACATACTCCTTCCTTAAGGCAAGCGTTGTAAGCGCCTAAATATCTTTGCAGATGAGATATGTAGGCGCTTATTAACTACAGCTTTTCACGCAGTGTTAGGCTAATCTGACATCTGGGCATAGAGCTTAAGTCTAATCCAGAACTTAAGTAATCTACCAACCAAGATTCATCCAAACCCGGACAGCCATGTTTAACCTAGAGCTCGACAAACGTTCCAGTCTGTAATACTAAGTGTTACCTACACTGCATGCGACTGGATGGCGCAATTGGTAGACTGCCTGCCCCTGGTTAGCGGGGTCCCCGGTTCGAATCCCAGTGAAATCAAAGTTAATACGCTTTTATCTGGTTCTCACCATTTGGTCCAGCCACCATTTGCCGTTGGGATTAAATTAACGACATGGACCAATACACTAAGTGTGCTGGTGAATGCACAGCCCCCCTACCTAACCTAACCTACACTGACGAATAGGGTGTCACCCTACAAAATTGATTATATAAGTTAATAACAACGTTTCGAAGTATGGGGACCAAACCTCCGCGGCGGTCCTTTCATTATATCGACTCGTCTGCGAGGTACGATGGTTCCTGATTGATGGCTGAAATACAAGAGTGTTGTTTCTTATGTTACCTATTAAAGAGATTATTATTCTCCTGTGGATTGACATCCAGCTCGCATGGCAAAGGACACAGTTTAACGCTCTTGACGTGATTATACCAACTGCGACATAGCAATAATGTAGGGCAGTTGACTGACTTGGCAATAGACGCCCGCAACCTCAAATCCAAGCTGCTCTCCAGCAGAGTTTCACTCTGTTCCTCCTGCTCAACTCTTCAAGCTTCACTAGACACTCCCACACACGCTTGGATTTGATGTTGCGGGAGTCTATTGCCAAGTCAGTCAACTATGGCTAGGTATCCACCAAGAAGGATAGAAGGCAATGAAATGGCTGACTTCCTCGCTAGGAAAGGAACAGCGGCTCTTTTTATAGGCTCCGATCCATTCTGGCCTGTTGGAGACCATATTCTCAGGGAAGATTTAAGGGAACTAGAAAAAAGGAACCCCGATGAGTGGAATCTCAGTATCGTTTGCCCGATCCACAAGAAAGGAGACCCCTTTGTCTGCGCCAACTATAGAGGGATAAGTCTCCTGAACATCGCTTATAAGATCCTCTCTGCCATTTTGTGTGAGCGCCTTAAACCATTCGTCAACAGCCTGATAGGTCCTTTTTAAGGCGGTTTCAGGCCGGGGAAGTCCACCATCGACCAAATCTTCACATTACGGCAGATCCTGGAAAACCCCAAGAAGTGCAGATCAGCACCCATCACCTATTCGTCGACTTCAAGGTCACATATGATAGCGTGCATGGGGACGAGCTATACAACGCAATGTCTAGTTTTGACATTCCTGCCAAACTCGTTAGGGTGTGCAGGATGACGATGGAGAACTCTCGCTGCTCCATCAAGGTCGGTAACGAACTCACCGAGACCTTCGATGTCAAAAGAGGTTTTAGAAAAGGTGACGCGCTGTCATGTGATTTCTTTAACATCACCCTGGAGAAGATCGTGCAAGACTCATACGCCAACACTGGAGGCACGATCTTCCGGAAGCCCGTACAACTGTTAGAAGACGCGGATGACACTGACGTGATTGGCAGAACAGGGCGAGCCGTCAATGAGGCGTTTGCTGGCATTGAGACGCAAGCGGCTTAAATGGGTCTAGCGGTGAATGAGGGATAGACGTCATGTAGAATGGATACACAACATCGACGCCTTGGACAGGTCGTCACAATGGGCAGCTTTAACTTCGAGGTAGTCAAGGACTTCGTCTACCTCGGCTCCGCAGTAAATAGTACGGCCAAAATGCGATAAAATGCAGAGTTACTCTTGCCAACCGTTGTTCTTATGGGCTGAAGAGGCAATGGAGTAGTAGAGCTATCTCTCCAAGGAACAAGCTGACTTTATACAAGACCTTGATCATCCCAGTCCTGCTGTACGGCGCGGAGGCATGGACAATCTCGAAAGCGGATGAGGAAGTCCTTGGTCTCTTCGAGAGAAAAGTTCTGCGTGCGATCTCTCTTCTGTAAGCCCGTTGGTGTTTCAAGCTGATTTTAATGAATCTATCAACAAAAATGTTCTCTTATTGCAATAAAGGTAAGAGCAGTGTGAAATCAACGCAGAATAGATCGATCAATTGGTTAAGTGTTCATGTATGTATGACTAAGGCCCGTATGACACCACATGTTTGCCGCATTTTTAATGCAGCTTGGAAACAGACATAAATTATTATTTTGCAAATGATCATTCACTGATTGTCCGTACCGACCGCGATAACGCCAAAGAACCTCATGGACCGAACTTCCATCATCGAAACACTGCAGAATCGCAACAACCATTTTTGAAGGCTATGGTGACTGCCGCAAACGGTGGCCAAGCCAGGATTGGATGACCAGGATGGAAGGCAGGGTATCGTCTATTATGAGCTGATCTTCCACGGCTCGTGAAATATTCGCCTTCAGTTCTTGTGCCACACGATTCTCTCTCAGTTTTTCGCCAGCAGAGACGAGGGCTTTTATGGATATCGACATAAAATGGCAACAAATATTTCAATAAAACGGCGACAATTTCCCGCTCCAAGAATGAGAGGTATTTTGCTTACCCAAAAAATTTAGCTCGAACCACTCATCGACCACTTGACTTCAGATTTTTTTTTTAGAACAGTAGACGAGTAACATAATCACACTTACTGTGTCGAAAAGCGCACAAGAAAAAAACATTTTCATAGAGGACGAATTTTAAAAATAAAATTCAACGTTCGAGTCTTAGTTTAATGGCAAAGCTAATGGAGCATGTTTGACTTTAAAAGACATTACGAGGTCTGAGGCTAAAACACTGTGCATAGATGCTGGGGTAGACGCTCATAGGACCCCAAAGGGGTCTGGTGATTTTTGTTTGAATAAGGTTTTTGTTATTTTGTTAAATAAAAATAATTGTTATTAATTTTGGGATATATTGTATCGGTCGCTCCCAACACGTAACTCTAGCTGCCGTTTATAACATCTCATGCAGGTACCGAACAGAAACAGCTGCTCAGAAATCTATGCGACGTATCGGCAGTCTCCACAAAGTGTTAGATTAGCTGCACTGGCACTATGTTTTGGATCTTATTAATTTGTTTGACATCTACACAAAAGGCCTAGCAGATGTGCTTCAAGTACACTTTTAAGCCACTTGAACGTACCATGCAGACGTCAGTTCACATGAACGAAGTAAAAAACATGTAGATTCAATGGTATTTTTTAAATTTATTTTGATAATTTTGGTCCTTCGAGCCGGATCGACAGATATTGGTAAATGCGTTAGCTTATAAAATCTGATGAGTTTGGTTGGAATCAATAACTAATTCATGGCACCCTTTCATAAGCCGCCTTGAAGTCAACTAATAGATTGATGGCTTGGCAGATATACGGGACTTGCCGCAGGGTGAAGATTTTAGAAAATGTCTGAAAGAATCACAAATGATTGATGGCTGTTGAAAATGGTACTTCGTAGGGCAGCATCACTGCAGGGAGGTAATCATTGGAGAACATTTCCACAGCCGTGGTGGGTTATAATGATGCCACGCTGATTACTGTCGAATCAGTAGCTCACTGAAGACCAACTAAATGGTCGGCTTTCCTTGCCATCCACTGGATGGTTGACAAGCTAGTCACAAACCTAACGGCTTCTCAACTACCACTGGTAGTTGAAAATTCAGATTACATCCAAACTCAGAACGGACATCTTGACTTCAAGGCAATTTTCGCGAGAGCGGTGATTAGGCGCCGTCAAGGCACACTGACTATTTGGAGATTCGCAAGATGCTCGCCATGCCATCAACAGGAGTAACCACAACTCCTCTCCCTCCCGCACTTCAAATTGAAAGGTCCACTCAATCCCAATGAAGACGAGATAAAGCGGGACACCCACCGCCAGGCTGTCCATTGAAAACCTTCAACTCAGCACCGCACACGCCGACCGCATCCTTTGAGAACAATTAATTTGCGTAAAAGTATCTCATTCTCTAACCTCCTTTGAATGCCGAGTCCTTTTTGTTTCAACTCGTGTAACACTTTCCCGCCCAGCAGTCCGTGCACCACCGCCAGCGAAGACGGCTTACAATTGTTCTAGTCCCGATAATTCATATTGTCGCCCCGGTCGGCTGGGCCGGGCGGGAGGAGACATTTAAAAGCTTTATCGTAATCCTTTGTGCCAGTCAGAGAGCGGGTGCAACAGTTTGCATTTGTATTTAAGTCGTCCTCATCTTGCGTCACCGTCCTTTGGCACGGGCTCCGATGTCACTGCAGACACACGAAGGAGCCCCGGCAAAGGATCTGTTGGACTCGGGCCCGTTCATTGTTCGCAGGACAAAAGTATTTATGTTGAATTACTCGTGGGGACGTTCCTTTATTCAGCGATATCAGACCAAAGGCATGTCCTTCCCCTGCGCCCGCCCCGCCTTCCGCTCAGCGGTCCTTATTTATGTCTCCACGAGGGAGGAGGCGGAAGGATTGAACAAAAAAAAAAAAAGAAGAACCAGCAGACGAATGATGAACGCACCAGGGCCTGGGGGAGCTTAAATTTTAAAGCCAACTCTGCATTTAATTGTTTCTTCGGCAACCGTTCACAACCCTCTCCAATGTGTGTGTGTACGCGAATGTGTGTGTGCTTGTGGGGATAGCATCTGGTGCCGATGGAACCGCATTGCTCGGCTCCGGACATTGTGCAACAATGCAAGTCCCGTCCAAGCCATAAATATTGCCAAGAGAAAGGACTGAAACTTTATATAAGGGTCAACGCAGTTCAATTTTTACTCTCGCTTCAGAACGGGCTTCGCCGTTGGGCGGTGGGTGAGGAGGAAGGAACGCAGTGACTGTCGTGTGCTCTCCCCTTTCCTGGCGGATTTGGGGAGTTGCGCAAAGTCGAAGCTGAAACAATTGCCGTTGAGTGGAGGGATCGAATAAGGGAGATGACACCATCAATCATCGTCGAGGATTGAGTCGTCAAGGCGACACGAAGGCGATGCCCAGAAAGGATTTCCATGTAGGGGACGACCGAGTATGGCTCCTTAACAGCTGCTCCGGATGCCCTGCGACAGATACAAAACGCTTAGATGTGGCAAACGGCTTTGGGGAGATAAATATCGAGCTAAGCCAAGAGCGCTGACATTGTTATCCTCGCATCGTCCCTCACTGAGAATGCAAGGATAAACGGGGTGAATTTGAATGTGAATCTGGAACGATTTTGAAAGTGACCCGAAGGTTTTGCAGACAATTTAGTGCTTGACTGGCGTTGGCATGCTGACGGGAATGCGGGGAGATTATGGCAGAGCCACTGTGGCAGATGAGGAAACAAAAATGCAAGTTGACGAATGCCGAGTCGAAAAATGGCAGAAGTGGCGCTGCTTAGGGAAGTGGTGAAATGTGCAGTTTCGTGGCTTCATATGGCTCTGAGAGATTCATCTGCGTGACCAGCATCAGCATACATAGTTGCGCGACGCTAAAATTTAATTGTTTTTCTTATGGCTGGTGGCTAGTGGTTAGTCGCTATTGGCTAATGGCTAGTTTTTAGCAAATAGTGGCTAATGGGAAGTGTCTGGTGCCTAGTGGTTAGTGGCTAGTGGCTAGTTGATGGTGGCTGGTAGCTGGTGGCTGGTGGCCGGTGGCTGGTGGCTGGTGGCTGGTGGCTGGTGGCTGTGGGCTGGTGGCTTGATGGCTGGTGGCTGGTGACTGGTGGCTGGTGACTGCTGGCTGGAGACTGGTGGCTGGTGGCTGGTGGCTGGTGGCTGGTGGCTGGTGGCTGGTGGCTGGTGGCTGGTGGCTGGTGGCTGGTGGCTGGTCGCTGGTGGCTGGTGACTGGTGGCTGGTGGCTGGTGGCTTGTGGCTGGTGGCTGGTGACTGGTGGTGGCTGGTGGCTGGTGGCTGGTGGCTGGTGGCTGGTGGCTGGTGACTGGTGGCTGGTGACTGGAGACTGGTAACTAGTGGCTGGTGCCTGGTGGCTGGTGCCTGGTGCCTGGTGACTAGTGGCTGGTGGCTGGTGGCTGGTGGCTGGTGGCTGGTGGCTGGTAGCTGGTAGCTGGTGGCTGGTGGCTGGTGGCTGGTGGCTGATGACTGGAGACTGGTGGCTGGTGGCTGGTGACTGGAGACTGGTGGCTGGTGGCTGGTGGTTGGTGGCTGGTAGCTGGTGGCTTGTGGCTGGTGGCTAATAGCTGTGTTAGTGGCTACTGCCTACTGCCTAGTGGATGGTGTCTGGTGCCTGGTGGCTGGTGGCTGTGGGCTGGTGGCTTGATGGCTGGTGGCTGGTGACTGGTGGCTGGTGACTGCTGGCTGGTGGCTGGTGGCTTGATGGCTGGTGGCTGGTGACTGGTGGCTGGTGACTGCTGGCTGGTGACTGGTGCCTGGTGGCTGGTGGCTGGTGGCTGGTGGCTGGTGGCTGGTGGCTGGTAGCTGGTGGCTGGTGACTGGTGGCTGGTGGCTGGTAGCTGGTGACTGGTGGCTGGTGGCTGGTGGCTGGTGGCTGGTGGCTGGTGCCTGGTGGCTGGTGCCTGGTGCCTGGTGCCTAATAGCTGTGTTAGTGGCTACTGCCTACTGCCTAGTGGATGGTGTCTGGTGCCTATTGGCTGGTGGCTGTGGGCTGGTGGCTTGATGGCTGGTGGCTGGTGACTGGTGGCTGGTGACTGCTGGCTGGTGACTGGTGGCTGATGGCTGGTGGCTGGTGGCTGGTGGCTGGTGGCTGGTGGCTGGTGGCTGGTGGCTGGTGGATGGTAGCTGGTGGCTGGTGACTGGTGGCTGGTGGCTGGTAGCTGGTGACTGGTGGCTGGTAGCTGGTGGCTGGTGGCTGGTGGCTGGTGGCTGGTGGCTGATGACTGGTGGCTGGTGGCTGGTGGCTGGTGGCTGATGACTGGTGGCTGGTGGCTGGTGGCTGGTGGCTGGTGGCTGGTGGCTGGTGGCTGGTGGCTGGTGGCTGGTGGCTGGTGGCTGGTGGCTGGTGGCTGGTGGCTGGTGGCTGGTGGCCGGTGGCTGGTGGCTTGTGGCTGGTGGCTGCTGCCTGGTGACTGGTGGATGGTGGCTGGTGGCTGGTGGCTGGTGGCTGGTGGCTGGTGGCTGGTGGCCGGTGGCTGGTGGCTGGTGGCTGGTGGCTGGTGGCTGGTGCATGGTGGCTGGTGGCTGGTGGCTGGTGGCTGGTGGCTGGTGGCTGGTGGCTGGTGGCTGGTGGCTGGTGGCGGTGGCTTGTGGCTGGGGACGACTTAATAACTAGTGCGTAGTGGGTAGTCCCGCTCTAAGCCTATAGCTGGAAAGTGTCATTTAGAAGGTCGTCACGTCGTTATTCAAAAAATAAATGGATTGGCTTCTTTAAAGATACATCTCAAATCAATAGGTGTGACGACCCAGTCTCATAAATAAACTGGCACATGTGCTCCTAAAGGTTCTGCTGCAGCAGCTTAAATCAGCCAATGCTCTGTTCCTGCTGATGCTGATCCCTCCACACCAACATTGTTGGCCTTTCACTGCGATTCTTTCAAAAACAAAAACACAACTTTGATTGCTAATCTGTGCACTTACCACACGAGTGAACATCGGGAGCCCGGTTACAGGAAGCGCTCGTTGCAGTCCAACGTTGCTATCATTCGCAGCCACCCCCAACTGCGACGATAAATTGTGTCCACAAAATCACATTTCCAGCCGACGCGACGCACACATGTGCGTGCCCATCGCAGTCATGAATATCTCATTAGGCGCACAGTTAAATATTGTGAAAACGAAACACAGTCAAGAATGTAACCGACTGCGTTGCGGGCCACTCAAGCTCAATGGCATGTAATTGAAAAATGTAATTATGAAACGTTTTCGGTTGCACAACATAATTTGTCCATAAAATGCGTTTCATTAATTAACAGCATACAGTGACGGGATTGCCAACCGACCGCTCGTCCACCGTCCCCGCCCACCCTCACCATCAACAGACCAGTCTCGCAATGGTCTTTAAATTGTGTCCAAATTAATTAACAAACGCAATTTCAAATCTAATCCAATTAATTTTGAAATAGTTTAGAGCACTCTGAATTATTGCGTTCAATGTGATGTGACATGAGGTGGGGGCGGCATGAGGTGGTGGACGTGCTTCAGCCTCAGTCCGACATGATTATGGGCGGTTTCACGTGAAAAATGAAATGGTCTCCCATGCGAGGGCGGTCGTCGGAGCTGTGTTATTGTGGGTTGATTGGACTCGAAGGGGTTTTAATAATCTCTCGGAAATGGTCCCAGAGTTCAACAGAATCGATGCACTTAAGAGACAAAGACAACCAGTCGAACAAGCTATCCCATGTAAGTTTTGAGCCCATCCCCTGCACTCGTCTCGAATCCTATCCCATCACCGGGAGCACACCTCTCTGTGTGAGGATCCGTGTCAAATCCCAGTCACCGCTGGGTATACAAATCCACTGCCGAAGGGCAAATGGCACACCAAGGGATAAACAAAAAATGAATGAAAAGAAGAAAAATTGATGGAAAGCAAATAAAGAAGACAAACACACACACATTCCGAGTGGTGGGAGGTAAATCCTTGGAAATTTGTTTCGGGAATGTTTTTGAGAGAAAAGGATTATCCGAGAGTGTAAACTTGGAGCGAATGAATATTTGATGGCATCCAGTGGGCGGGTGGATGTGTGGGGGAAATTGCACGCAGGACATGGGGGTGAATGGTGGGGGGATAGAATTTTCAAAATTAATCATGGAAAATGCGAAAATATTTGAATGAACTCCGTAAACACGATGGAATTTGATGTTAAAATGTTGGTTTCGAACGGGTGCTGTAAGTGTGCTCACGTGTGGGGACGGGGTGGAGTGGAAAGGGAGAAGAGCATTGGTTTGGAGTTCAGTTTGTACCGAACCGGATTATGGAGAGAATGGAGGCTGGGATGCAGATGCAGTTGGGGGATTTGGAATTTTGATGAATTTGCCCAATTCTGTGCAACTCAAATTTTTTTCAAGCAAATATTTGTATACAACTGCTAGGAGGATCGGGTGAACACCCATTTTGTCGGAAATAATCCGCTGAGTGCCTGGCAACATTACTTAAGGTAGTTCAAAATAATTCCTCCTGTTTAAGTCTACGTAAATTTGCATCCATAAAGGCACCAACGGAGAAACTCCTTCAATCTGTGCGTCAGGTGGTTAGGCTGAGGTTGTTGAAATAGTAAGCCCCTAAGGGTCATTTTGTTCACTAATGGTTAAACACAACTTTGGGATTTTTCTCTTCAACTTCTGGATTTGCTTTCATTCAAATTTGTTGGTTTCAACTCTGGAATTACAACTCTTGAGCTCGTCAACTCCCCTTTTCTCAACACACGGAAATAGCAGAAGTTAAGGGATGAAATCGCGGATTTCGCTCTCTCTCTATGTCTCTCTCTCTCTCTCCTTTCTTCCATTGGCATGGTTGCCCGCTCACGTGTGATAGATATATGCAACCATTATCTCTGCTGAAGCCGCTCGCTCTCAATTCTCCTTCTCACACACTCACACGAACAACACATTGTATGTGTAAAATGTCAAAAAATATTCTAGGGGAATTTGAAAATATCCCAGGGGAATGAAAGTTTAAAACTTCTGGATTTTAAATTTCAGACTGTGAGTCGAAATAGTGAACAAAATCAAATTTCAACTCGCCCATTAAGCAACGAGTTGAAACAAACCTGGAAGCTGATAACTCCCACTTTTCCGGAAAGTTGAGTAATTATGAAGAAAACGACCCTAAGTGGTGTGAGTACCTACGGCTAGACAGAGGGCTACACAAGCAGTAGTAGAGAGGACACCTATCATGCGGGAGTCTATGTCATTATTACGCTTATTAGTGTCCTGAGTAGTTCTGTGCCAACCCGAACTACTCAATGAGGCAAATCGAGTTGTATTGTCAATTTCACTTTGGGGTTGGTTTCGGTTCGGCATCATATGTTCACACCGGGTTGTACTGTCGTTTCATCGGTTTTTCCAATTCGGTTTGAAATAAATGTTAATCGGGTTGAGTCGGTTTAGGTGTAACTCGGGTTAATTCGGGTTGACACACCACTAGTTCTGACTAAAGGTATGCTCAGTTCAAGCAGACGGATTTTTGAATTTTTCGGTCGTCGATCGTCTAAACTCCTTTATGGTCTGGAATTTGGTGTGAAGTATGTTAAGTTATATATCCAGATATGTAAGATGAAACGACTTCAAAGCGACCGCAGAATACACACGAACAAGTTATAATGGCTATAGTTTCTAGTTGCATCCTGTCTGAAATATAGCACTCGACACGTCCGAAAACGATAGGTAGAGATTTTTAAATTTTCATCCAGTTTAGGTCCTTAAAGACGATTGAAGTCTCATACGGAGCATGTTGCTCCTTGCGATGCAGATGTTGACCTAAAAGGCCCAGGAGGACGTGAACCTGTGCTAATGCTGTCTTCCTTTGTTGACGATCCTAGATAAGTTCCTTCTTGTCATCAAGACTTAATTCTCCCGATACTCATTCCCTTCTTTCTTAAACTCGGAGCTTAGGAAGACCTCCTTCGAACTGTCCAATAGATTATAGAAGTCCTTCCTTCCTGTCTTTTTCACTTATCGCCTTTGGTTAGGTAAGTTTGAGATGACTGTGGCAACTGGAGCAGTTGTGACTAGTGGTGTGTCAACCCGGGTTAAAAAACCGAAGTAACCCGGGTTACACCTAAACCGACTCAAACCGAATAACATTTATTTCAAACCGAATTGGAAAAACCGATGAAACGACGGAACAGCCCGGTGTGAACATATGATGCCGAACCGAAAAAAACCCCAAATTGAAGTAGATAATACAACTCGATTTTCCTCATTCCATATTGTTTCGGGTCGTAGCCACACACCACGTAACTTTTCGTGTATTGTGTGCTTTGTATGTATGCATAATATTCAATTTTTTTTTTGTGTGACGTGTCAAAGCAAGCAAGTTACATTGCGACGTGCTAGTTGAAGAAAATACGAACACACAGCCGGTATTGGCACCTATCGCTTCCCTCGCCAGCACAATCGTCTTAGGATACACATAGAACAGGAGAAGAAATCAGCGGGAATCGATGGAATATCGAACATAGTTCTTCGGCACTTGCCCCCACTAGCAGTGGAAATTTACGCCATTTTATTCAACAATGCTATTGCATTGCACACTATCCAGAACATTGGAAAATAGCTGTTGTATAGCCGATTCCTAAAAGGGGTAAAGACAGCTCCAATCCGATGAATCTGCGGTCTATAAGTCTTCTCCCGAATATCAGCAAGTTATTCGAAAAAGTTATCAACAGAGCGTTGATAAAATGGGTCGAAGACAACAAGATATTTCCGGACAATCAATTCGGTTTCAAGACGGGGCATGATACAATACACGCCGCGTCGAAATTGGTTTCCGACATTCAATGGAACAGAAACAAAAAACACTGCACCGGTGCCCTGCTTGTCGACTTGGAAAAGGCCTTTGATACAGTTTGGCTGGAAGGGCTCTTTTACAAATTGAGCAGGGTAGGTATTAGTAAACCAGTATTGTACATGTTGCTTAATATCCTCACCAACAGAAAGTTCGTGGTTAAGAATAGCAACGTAACTTCTGTTGGCACGTTCAAAATTTAAAATGGTCTGCAACAGGAAGCGGTTAACTCACCGATACTCTTCAACATTTACGCAGCAAACTTGATAGGATCTCTTCAGCACGCGATAGCATACCCAGATGATCTGATTGCGTACAGATCAGGGGGGCATTCTAGAGGGCATTGTAGCATTCTTGCAACTTGACTACGAGACGATTCAGCGGTTTTGCGACGACTGGAAGTTGTCATCAACCTTGGGAAGTCGGAAACAATCTTGTTCAGAACGCCGTTATATAGGGAATGACGAAAGTTTTCAGTTGTTGGACAGCACGGCCAACCACTGGCGCAAAGAAGTGTATTCAAATACCTGGGGATCTGTCTAGATCAGTATCTTGTTTAACAAACATGTAGATGCTGCTCTGTCCAGAGCTCGAGCTGCTTTCGCTCTTACAAAGAGACTGTTTCGCAACAGCCAACTCGATGCGAGGGTGAAGGTGATCTGCTGCATGGCCTTTATTCGGCCGATGCTTGCCTATGGTTGTCCCGTGTGGTTCAACGCGAGAGCCACCTTGATGGAAAAGATTCGGCTTTTAGGAGGGCTTGTCTTAGGGCCTGCCTTCGCCTTTATAGAACACCAGAGTCCCAGTACACAAAATTCTATCGTAAAGAAGTCTTATATAACAGGGCGAACTTGATTAGAGTGGAGAACTTCCTAATCAAGGTGATTAGCAGACATGTTGCAAGGTCTATGCTCTCGTCAAACAACCTGATCTCTGGGGTTTACTACCCCCGGAAGCATTCGTTTATTTCGACCAGACAGGTCTGATACAGGATAAATTAGCAGTTTCGTTAATCTTCCACATTGCTCGGACAACCGCGGATACGCGACTCAACTATAGGCGAGACGTTGCACTGAACACTGAGGAGCTTCTCCGATTCAGCAGATCGGTATCCATCCGAGATGTTAAAGATGTGAATAAGAAACACCAGACATACTGGTGGTTAAAACAATCGATCGATCCCTTTCGATCCTGGCTAGACTACTGGCCAGTCGGCAGAGATATCCCGACTTGTCACTCGATGGGGCACATTCCATTATGCATATTTTTTGCTTTCGGCTTATCATCAAACCGAGTTCGTCAACCCGGGTTACAACTCGGACGGTTTCTATTTTGACCCGGGTTAACTCGGTTTGTACACATTCGGGTTGGCACACCACTAGTTGTGACTGACTTAGATCCAAGTTTGATTCATTATGATGTGACTACAATTCTGTTTCCTCTTTAGTCAAAGAAACTTCACTAACACCTTATACCTACCTACTGAATCCCTAGTGACCTATCTTCTATAATCCATTCCTATGCAGAAAGACTAGTTGCTTAGCGTATTCTTTGGGTGGACAAGTACCGAGGAAGCGAGGCGCAGTTTCCTTTTCTCCTCGCTTAATTTTAGAAGCATCTTTGATTTAATTGTATTAAAGGCGAAATATTGCTACCAATGGCAAACCAACGACCGTGCCCTTTCGTGAACCAAAGACGATTGCCAATGCATGTCCTTTCTGATTCACCGATCGTTGGCCACAGTCTCATTCACTCAAGAGGGTAGTTTATGTTGATGGTTGAGTAGATTAAGGAAAGGCATCATTTTTATTCCTCGTGCAATATTGCTCAGCAATTGATGGTTTATCCAGAGCCTTAATGGGCGCCTCTGCCTATGCCCTCTCTATGTATACCGCTGTAGGAAGCCCGTCTATCGGGTTTGTTGCGAGTAAGCGGGCAGCCTCTTGGGTAGATTTTACTTCTGCCTGGAATACACTGCAATGGTTAGGCAGTCTGAAGGACTGGGAGAAGTACCTTTCTCCGTTTTTGAGCCATCCATGTAAATTTTCAGATTGGCAGTTGGCAGCTTTTCTTACTAAATATTTTGCCCTGACTTCTGTGTCTGGGGTCAGGGTTTAATACTTGAAGTCTAAAGTATACGTGAAAAAATTCGCTGGGCCCGATGTTATTCCCCCTATACTTCTGAGGAGGTGTTCCTCTGCGCTGGCAAAACCACTGCGGAAGCTTTTTCATTTATCCTCTCTTTCCGAGCAGATGGAAAACAGCATTTGTCCAGCCAGTCTCTAAAAAGGGCGAATCTTCGTCACCCACCTCGAACCGACCCATAGCACTTACGTCCCTTCTTTCTAAGGTCATGGAAACGCTGATAAATCGCCAGCTTATGAAATATTTTGAATCGCGGAAGCTTCTTAATGACCGACAATATGGTTTCCCCAGCGACAGGTCCACTGGTGATCTGATAGCCTATCTCACCGAAAAGTGGAACCAGTGTTTGCACAATGCAGGCGAAAGCAAGATCGTTGCGCTTGATATTTTTAAAGAATTTGACAGACTTTGGTATCAAGCTCTCTTGTCGTGCCTATGGTATTGATGAAACTTTTCTTCTATGGATTAGAAACTACCTTTCGAACCGTTCAATTCAAGTTGTGTTGGATGGGTTAAGTCTGATATCCACCGAATAAATGCTGGTGTTCCCCAAGGCTCAGTTCTGTCTCCGACACTCTTTCTGATTTTTATAAATAATCTCTTGTCTGCTACTTCTAATCCAGTCCATTCCTTCGCTGATGACAGCACCCTCAGCTTTTCATAATCGTTCCAAGACTCAAGATCCCTCCCTTCGGCCGTAGAATTGGAACGGCAGCGTATAAGCACATTGAATTCCGATCTTGACAGCATAATCCACTGGCGAAAAACCAATAGAGTGGAATTCAATGCTTCAAAAACTCAATACTGTCTGCTGTCACTCAAGCGAACCCTTGTTAATCAGCCATTATCCACGAATGTCGGTTTTGTCGATGAAACCGGAAAACTTTCCACCCTTGGCATGTGTATCAACACAACACTTAGTTGGAACGATCACATATTTGAGGTCGCCATAAATTCTGCGAATTGTTTAGGTTTCCTTAATCGATGCAAGAAATATTTCACCCCCGCTTTAATTTATAGGCTTACATCCGCCCCAAGCTTGAGTACAATGCTCATATCTGGTCTGGTACCTCCAAGACCATCCTGCACCTATTTGATAGAATCCAAAAGCGAGTGATAAAACTTATGGGAGACAACAATAGCGCAGAGTCATTAGACTCGCTCGAGCATCGATGTAAGGTCTCTTCTTTAACAAACGATGCTCAAGTGAGCTAGCCAACTGCATTCCTCTTCTCCATGAATTCCCCCGCAATACGCGTCTCGCTAGAAATGCCCATCAGTATTCCGCCGCACTGCACGAATACGGAATGCTCTTCCCAGCCTAATATTTCCCACAGACTACAACCCGCAGATATTTAAGACCAATGTGCACAGGTACCTCCTCTCCCTTCTATTTACCTTCGGCCCGTGCTGTGTCTTGTCCCAGGACACATTAGGGTGTGAGCAATCCCTTGAGCACGCTCGAATTATAGAAAAAAAATACGTGGGTACAATCAAAATTTTGTGCCACCACTTTGTTTTCCAGGTACCATAAATATTACATTCCGTTTTGCGTGACATTCTCTGCCCAATCCAGCCTATTCCCTGAATCCCATTATTGACTGCAATGTCCTGCGTAAGAGTCGTTTTCAGGGCCGCCCGGAGAATGAATTGATCCATTTCAGGAGCGTACTCATCTAATCGCAGTCCTTTTTGGCGCCGTTTCCTCCTTTTGTGTTCCGCCTGTTCCGCCCAGGCAGGCTGGTCTCTCTCAGCAAGACCTTCTGCGTGGCCAGGTTGTTGGCCTCCGTCAACTAACTTCAACTAACGCTCACTGCTGAACCTCAACACGACTACCGGCCCTTCCATGACCCTTGGAGCTGTTTGAGATCTACCTTCTTTTATTCTCGTCGACACATAGAAGTGTCAAAAATCGCACCAAGCTCCCACTTGCGGACTGAAATGCAATAAAATTCAAGTGCCTCTCACTCACAGCTGCAGTAACGTAATTCGACAAGAAGGATTGGATTTCAGTTGACAAACGTCGGCACAAATCAAATGCGCTTGCATATGACGCACACAGCCCTCGTCCTCGACGAGAGCTCTTCCACTTCACCCAACCGAGCAACTTTAATCGAATGCAAAGCCGTGTCGGTCCATGAAACTACCCGGCTCAACCGCAAAGCGAGACCGCGGATATTCCATTTCAGAGTCCTGGCAACATCCTTGGCACTGGCAAGGACGAGGAACTTTTTCGTGAATCACTTCCGCTCCCATTACGTGCGGCAGAAGTTAACTCGATTTCTCACAGCGCCTCCAGTGTCTGTCATAAGTCAAAGCCCGACCGACGGCCACGAACGCCTCCCAACAGCTCACAGCCAATAGACTTATTTCCGCAATCCTCTCGCACGAGGACTCGCTTTTTCCGCTGCACAGCAATTTTTTCCCGTTTCCACAGCACCTCGCTTTGTCGCGTCGGCAAGAGGCTTGCTCTCGCAAATAAACCTTCGCCAGTTGGAGTGGTAATTGCTTTCAGCGTTGGTCCAAGACGATGTTTGCCCAGGCCGACGAGGACGACAACGACGTCTTGCAGTTGCAAGTGTGCAAGGCGATGCAATTCTCTCACTCCGTGGACGGAGATTCGTCGCTCGATGGTGGCCCGTTCCCGTTTTGCCGGAAGCTGAATCCGTTGTGTCAGGTGTTACGGTCGGGAAGTACTTGCTCGTAAATTTGCATTCCTAACCCCGGCACTTCGCCCCTCACACTCGTGCAGTGTGCGAGTGCGACGGAGCCTCAAGGAGGCAAGGAAAAGTTTTCCTCCATAACCTGCCGCATTCGCTCGGCTCCGTGTTAAGTGGCCCTGAAATGAGTCAGCATCCTTCACAATGAACAAGTCCACAGTCGGTCGTCGTCTCTTCAACACACACCCGCCCGCCGAGCCACCCGCTCGCCACCCGTATGTAAATTCAGCCAAGCCCTGGAACAGTTGCGGCCAGCAATCCCTTGAGAGGGGGTGTGGGTGGGCGTGTGCCTGGGTGTGTGGCAAGAGTTAGTTCCAAGGATAAGAGAGTTATCCTCCCGAGAATAGAGCATGATCTGTTGGTCTTCTGTCTTTCGTTTGAATTTATTCGAGAAGTTTCGCACGTTTTTCAAATGCAATCAGGACAACAGAATGAAACGGAATGATTGTTGTTTCCGCCCAGCCCAGGTGAGGTCCTTCGGGAGGGGGCGAGAGCCGAGATTATGCCGAGTCGCTCTTGTAATCTTGGCGAAAGGGGTCCTCCCGGATGTCCTGAGAGGTTATGAATTTGCCGGCAGACAAGAGCGGACGAACTTTTAATGGATCGGTAGATATCACCGAGATGATGTTGAAATGTGGTGACAAAAGTGTTATCGTGTCCTTCGATTTGTGGCACTCCCTTGTGCTCCTTGACACAGCATGCAGATATCCGGCAAACACACCCATCGGGAGCGCGGGGGGGCTTGAGACGGAGGAGGTGATTGTTTTGAAAGCTCTGTGCCACATGTGTCATTACATGGAGCGCTGTGAATGAATTCAGGACGTCGTTGATACACACAGGGCGTAGGGTTTAATTAAGAGAAACAAGCAGACACCCTCTTCTGCTTCCTCCCCCATCGCGGGGTGACGGAAGTTTCTCAGCGTTGAGTCGAGTGCCTATTGACGGGTCGCTGACAAAGTCATGAAAAAGGACTCCTCGTTGAAACCATTCACAGGTCCTTTTGATATTCAAATGGGCCAGAAGGAGTCTGACTGAGGGTGACTGGTAAAAAGGAAAAACTGCGAACGAGTTGTTCTGACTGTGTGTGTTTGCTTCGTGAAATGTCACGCTCCGTCTTGTGAAGTGAAACAATGCGAAGGAGAGAAGTGTCACATCCGTTGTGACACCACTCGAGAGGATGTGCATGATCCAATTTTCTTCGGTTCTCCGGGTGCTTTTTCAGATACATGACGTGCGGGGGGTGGGGGCAGCGGAAGGGGGACGAATGAATATTCAAGAGTGTCGCTCTTTGAAGGCTAATTTCAGGAGTTTCTGTCTCCTCTGAGCTTGATGTCGCTTAAAGGTCTAATTTCTGGTTTAACAGGCATATCGAGTGCGATTGTGTTTTCCCGGGCACGATGTCTTTGGCAGAAGTTGGTGGAGAAAGTGCTTTAGCATGGAGTGTGGGATATGGAGCAGTGGACTAGGAGTGGATGACTCAAGTGAGAGGCGTGAAAGTTTTTTACGTCAAGCACTTGTCACTTCCGCCGCGAAAGCAGGACAAATACGTTCTCTCCTTGGACGGAGTTTCTCTTGTTTGTGGTTCGTTCTATGAACTTAGCCGATGTCGTGTCGATGGGATATACAAGGTTTTTCCAAAGATATGAATGAAAGTCAAACATTCTTGGACTACAATGGCTCGACCACATCGGCGTCGTAGACACAAATGCTCCAGCTAAGAAAGTCTTCGAATCTGAGCGAGAAGGATAGGAAGGTCGAATCTTCGTTTCTTTTTCACTCATCCCGCGAGTCTTTTGTGACTGAGAGGAGCACGACGATAGTGACGGATCTACCAGTTGTCAACGAAAGGGTGGTCCAACCATAATGCACGGTGTTTATTCTGAGTCACACGTTAATGTCAAGTTTTCTTCATTTTCATTTAATTTCATTTTATTGTTTTCAAATCCCTGTACTTTAAGAATTGATATTCTTCTTCAAGTGCAGGGCTTAAATGATTACATTAATTGCATACATAAAGTGATAGTGATTTCACTGCACGCGTAGAACCCCACACACACACCATGCCAATAGTCACTGGTCGACTAGACAGACTGGTTGATTGTTGCCGATGGTCTCTAATGATGGACATTTTTAAACGAGAATTAGTTGCATTGCTCAGCGTCAGGACAATGCAAAAGGATGTTTGTAGCTCAAATAAATAAGGGATACATTTACTAAAAAGCTTTTCAAGCTATTCAATCCGATAAGCCATTAATGAGCCAGAATTGTATGAAGATGAAAAAAATGCTGCTTGTGCCCCATTTCCCCCTTAGACCCGGAATAAGAAGACTAAGTCCATCTCCCAGATCAAATCTATCTCTCTACCAAATGTCATCAAAATCGGTTCATTGGCTTAGGCGTGCAAGGGTAACAGACAGATAGACAGAGTTACTTTCGCATTTATAATATTAGTAAGGATGTAAGGATTATTTCAGTGAATGAAGAAACAAGCTAAGCAAAATTGTCTGTACTCGGTTTTGGTTCGTGACCTGTGAAGGTAGATGATGCCATAGGTGTACAGCATGGATGAAGAAAGATCCATGCTGTACAGCGTTATATTACGACTCCATCGACAAAAAGTAATTTTTTCATAAACCCAACACCAACCTCTCGACAAGATCGTGAAATAGTCAAGCAAGTCAAATTCGATCCCTTTAGACTGCCGTTGAAGTTACAAGCTACGTCAATGAACATCTTGACCTTAGTGTAGGCGTACACACTAGCGACGACTAAGGGAGTCAGAACTGTTTCCAAGACACCCAGCAAACAAACCATTCATCGGTGCAATAAATATAAAGAATCGGCTGGATTTTGCGAAACGCCACATGCATTGGACGAGCGAGCAATGGGCTAAAGTTTTCTTTAGCCACGAGAGAAAGTTTAAAATCATCTCTTCAGACGGTATTCGTTATGTTCGAAGACCTCTGGGGCAATATCTTTGCTGTGTTCGAAGACCTCTGGGGAAATATCTTTGCCCCAGAGGTCTTCGAACATAGCGAATACCATCTGACGATATCAAGTTCCAACCATCAAACATGGGGGAGGATCTGTAATGGTGTGGGGTTAGCAATCTAAAAGGTACTTCAAGTTCGATTTCTAGTAAAACTTTATTTAAAGTTCATTCTCTCATCAAGGAGTTGGTCAGCAGTTTCACTGCTAACAGAGATACATTAAGCAAAGAAACATTAAGCCTTTAATATTATTATACTTATTTATTATGTCCAAATGAATAAATTGGTTATTTTTGTATTTTTTTAAGCATTTGCATTTTTTTTACTCGTCCAAATGCTCGTCTTATAACCCTGATTTAAATGATTTTAACATCTGCACTAAACCAATCACAAACTTGTGATCAAAATCAAATGGTTACACAAAGGAAATAAACACTTCAAAAGAAGAACCAGATTGGATACCGTTACAGGCAGCTACGCAGAATTATTTCTGATGTTGTACCCGTTTGCATTTTTTTTTGCTCGATACTGTAGTTAGGTTGCTTATTGTGAATGATTTTGAATAATAGGATGCAGGTTCATCCAAGGGTTTCAAGTGCGACATTGTTCCGAGGTATCATCATATCTTCGGAGGTTAAAGACATATCGTTGAGTCGCGTTGATTGCTCTTAACAATTTTTGTAGGAAGGAATTCTCACAGTCAGAAAACAATTCACAATAGTAAGTTAAGATATGAGTGCTTTGACAAGTTTTAATTTTACATTAATGGGGAGCATAAATTTGCTAATTGACAAGCCTCTAAGAGGCGCATATACCTTTTATACTACACTGTCTATGTTGTCAGTTCATGTTAGTTCACTATTACACATTATACCAGTATTTGCAATAAGACAACACTTTAGGAAGATCATTAATGAACACTGAGAACAAGAACGAAGCAAGAATAGAACTTTGAGGTACCCCACTGTGAACAACACGATGAGACGATAGTTTAGAGTTAAATAACACAGATTGAACACGATTAGTAAGATGCGAGAAGATTAAAACTTATTATTGGGATTACTTACTTACTTACTTATCCGGCTGACAACGCATGGAGGGTCCCAGTCTGAGCAATAGCTGCTTTCCATTCCTGACGGTCCTGGGCACGCTGCTTCCAGTCATCAAGACCAAGTTGTCTTGCATCCGCGATTATTTGGTCCTTGTACCGGAGGTTCGGTCTTGTCTCGAACCAGGAAGCTTGGATTCGAAGACCCTCTTAGCTGAAGCTTTGGTGTTCCTGCGCTCGATGTGGCAGAGCCAGTGCAGTCGATGGATCTTTGCCTTCCGGACTACATCCACATCCTGGCTCCCAGCTCGTAGAGCTCGCGGTTGTGTCTTCTCCTCCATTCGCCTTCCTCGCAGACGGGACCATATATCCGGCGTAGAATTTTTCTTTCGAAGGCACCAAGTATCAACTCCGCAGTTTTGCTCATCGTCCAGCTTTCGGCTTTAAGGGTTTTGTAGAGCATGATCTTAGTCCTTCGAATCAGGAGTTTTGACGGCAGTTGTTTTGACAAGACGAAGTAACACCGGTTGCCAAAGGCGGTTCTACGTCGGATCTCCACAGCTGTCGATTGTAATATTTTGTCCTATTAGTGGGTTACTAAGATTCAAATGGGTGGACAGTTTGTGACAAAGTATTGCCGGCTTAACACTGTCGAATGCTTTCGAAATGTCAAGTTAATAAGGTTGTTTTATCTTCATCAGCAGCTATTCGTATGTCGTCGGTTACTTTTAGCAAGGCTGTAACAGAATCCTGATTTCATGGGGTTCAAGGGATAGGGTCTCTCAATGTGTTCTTTAATCATTCGACTGATTATCGTTTCGGAAGAATAGCAACTGCCCGAAATTCAGGCGGATTTGTTTTCTTGGGAACAGGGACAATCTTAGATATTTTTTCAAAGTTCGGGATATGTCCAAGTCATAATAATTGTTTTAAAAATGTGGTTGATGTAGGGGAGTATGATTGGGAGTCGGGGTGTATATCGTCCAGTCCAACAGACTTTGTCTTTATGGAAAATACTATACAGCTGACTGAGTATGTATCCTCTCTTCCAACTTTAACCCCATCTTCTCTCATGTTGCTTGTCATTGGTAAAGACGTATTGGATGGGACAACGGACGAGACACTTTCTTGCCCAACTTAATTTCACATTTCTTTTTTTCAGTGTTTGACAAATTCAACCATGGAGAGGCACACAATTGAGCAGCGCGTAAATCTCATGCTGCCTAGGTAGCTACCACATTCCCATAGATGTCTATGACAAGAAGCTGTAGCAATGTTTCCATGGCGGCTGTGGGGTGAATCGTAATGCCCCTGTGATTCAGATACACGCTGATCTTTGAATACTGCTTATCGATTTAAGATTGGATTTGTTATTCAGTGCTGGCCACCAAACAAAGATACCGTACGTTCAGATGGGTTTAGGTAGGTAGGTAGATAGTGTGGGTGCTAGTGCATTCAACAGCTCACTTAGACCATATTGGTCCATTGCTATATAGATAGGCCTAACAACAGCCGTATACATCCATTGAGTCATTCTTGGCTCCCAGGTACCGCCGCCTTCTTAATGCGTTCCTTAATGTTCGGTTTCTAGCTTAACTTGCTGTCTAAGATTACTCCTAAGTATTTGGCTTGACTAGTGAAACTAAGTCCTTTTATTGGCTGCGTTTTTTTGCAAGCGTATATACGCATAATTTTGAAGTGCACAAAAAAACGATCATCGGCGCTTAATGATTCATCATTAAATCTTGGCAGCACCGACGACATTTATGACATTTGCTCTGCAGTCAGGGGTGTAGTCGTGGAAGGTGATGGTTTATCTTTGATGGTCACAATCTTCGTTTTGTGACTGTGTAGCGTGACCATCACTTTAAAAGCAAAAACACTTAATAAATATAAAATAAAAAAAAAATTCGCCAAATGAAAAGAACCGTTTACGAAGCCAAAACGGAATGTATGGCAGAGACACTCTGGGTATACCAAAAATTGCATACTTATGGATGCCAAAAGAATTAAAAATGATCTAATACATCAACCACACCTGCAAATGTAAGCCACATACAGCAACCTCAACAATGAATGAATGAATTCAGGAATGAACACACAGAAAATAATGGTTGGAAGCATTGTTTTCATCCGCGCTTATTTCTAAAGCTGCGATAGATATGACGAGTAACTTAAGCGGATATAGGATTCGTTGTTAGTGTATTTTACATGCAAATTGAAAATTAAGCGTATATACGCTTGCAAGAAAACGCAGCTGTCTTCAGCTTAGGGGGCTCTATCAAGAGATAAATTGTGGGATAAATAGGCACATTAACGACATTCAATCTCGGTTATGTCTCAGAGTCATTGACAATATGGACTATCGGATAGAGGTACGCCCCCGAAGCCACACATAGTTGTCATTGATCCTTCTGTCATAATAAAAAATATTACTATAATTGTTTACAATTATCAGTTGGACTACCCTTTACAAGCAACTGTAGGCAACACCTCAAATTCTCCATTTTGACACCACGAAGAGGTTCAATTTGGACAGCTCTGACAACACTGTCGACTTCCACAGACTTTCCACTCCCAACACATTAGGCGTGTTGAACAGCCGACCCAATAACGCATCGACAGCTGGCATCGGTCCTCATAACCCACAAATCAGGCGGGGAATGACTCATTTGATTTCCGTTTCCACACCCTAAGCCGTGCTGCCACTCACATGTTAGTCACCCCCACCGCCATGCACAACCGCGGCACGGTCCACTTCGTGCTTCGAGGCAATTGCATCAAATACTCTAGGTGTGACCCCGATACACAAATGCAGACGCAGACACAGCCCGTGCACCAGCCCATGGGCCAGACGGTTATAATTTACAACCCACCCACCCCACCCACCACCAACGGTCGTCTGCAACATAGCGTGTCGCGACAGGAGTCCGCGACCACCGCGCGACCGCCGCCGCCGTCGCCGTCGACGATCAGAAACCGCTTATCAATCGGAGGAGCATAATTCCGGGAATAAAACATTAGCGCTCTGGTCTAGACTGCCCCCAGAACCTCCACCCTCCGGGGTGGGTGATGGGACTTTGACAAATTACCATTTTGCATTACTATGGTCGCGTACCTCGTTCAGAGTCCTCTACCAACTGTGGACGTTGAAGGGTGCGCTGCACAGGGAGCACCCGGAACGGCGGCGTCGGCGGCGGCAGTTCATGGACAACCGCGCATAAATAAGCCCGTCATTCGCAAGCAGAAAGGAAAACCAGTTTGCTGTTGCAAAGCGGGAAAAAAAACCACCCCCGACGCGGGGGCTGCGGCATGCCATCAGCCAAGGCATGGACAGGTGGAGAGGCTTAAACGAATTCGCATGGCTCGGCGTTAAAGGGAAATGAAAAGCAGCGACCCGGGCCCGTGGAGCCGGAATAAAGTTACAATGTCACTGCACGCAACCGTTTATTGATCGCAGCCGGACGCCTCCGAGTGTGTGTTTAACTCTGAAATGAGTTTCAACAGGAACGAGCTGAGTTTGTCCTTAAGCGATTCGAGTGCATGGAAAAGAGGATGCGAGCCTGAGTGGAGGCTGCATGCTTTTAAAGCAGCTTGACAGGGACCTGATTTCTGCCTGAGACTGACAGCAAATCAGTTGCTCCCAATAATGAACTGTGGATGACACCATGCTGGTCCACTTGAAAAACGCTGGCTTCCATGGCGGCAGCGCCTCGAGGGCAACGGTTCAGGTTGCAGTCAGGAGTGCGGATAATTTAAACGAAATCGACACTCGTTGCAATTGTTGTTGATTTAACCGCCAACGATGTCAGTGATGCAATGGGTGTGTTATGCCGTGTAATTATCCTTTCTCGAGGCATGGCGAATTAAACGGATCCAATTTCGCATGCAAGGCCGTGAACATGCAGCGAGCTGGAGTACCTCAAGGCTGTCTGTTAGAGACTGTCATTCGTTATTTTTTTTTTAGCACGACTGAATCACGTGGGTGTGTATATTGGAAGACTGCATTTAAGATTTTTTTTCTTTGAGTCCCGTTTGAGATTATTTTTTCCTTAAAACAGTACAGACAACTTTATGCTGAGTATTTACTTTTATGATTGACTGTAGGCCGGTCAAGAAAGATCTGATATTTTGGAGATTTCTCGCAAGACGATGATAATAATCATAGGTGCGACAAACGTTATCCGGTCCTAGCCTCCATCAACAACTCTCTCCACCTATCAGCATCGGGCCGCAAGCCTTTGGCCATTCTGGCCTAC
This sequence comes from Eristalis intricaria, assembly GCA_964034865.1. Lineage (NCBI taxonomy): Eukaryota > Metazoa > Arthropoda > Insecta > Diptera > Syrphidae > Eristalis > Eristalis intricaria. Next base: position 67,492,817 of record OZ035877.1, read on the forward strand.
ATCATCTCTGCAGCGTAAGCACGGTCTACCCCGCTGTCGTTGATGGCTACAATGGACTTTCCGAGCCGGTTCCTCTTCGCTCATGCGAGCTAGGGGTCCTGCCCACAGGAGTCTGTCGAGCTTAATTTTTGACACAATATCAGCTTCGAGGTAGATCGCGTACAGTTCGTGATTGTAACATCTCCGGAATCGTCCTTACTCACATACGCGGCCAACATTTCGCCGAACGCAGCTAAGAGATTGGAGAGCCTTTTACTAAGCACCCAAGTTTCGGATTCATTCATGGTCCTGTACAGGAGCAGCTTAGAGGTTATGGTTAGATTCCTGGATTTGACAGACTTTAGTAGGCTCTATTGGATTCCAGAAGCAGGCCGCGGGTTTCTTCTTCCATGTTATTGTCGGCTGCTACAATTGACCCAAGGTATTGGAAGGATCGCACTACTTTAAATTCATGCTCCACTTCTCGATCGACGTTCTTCTCGCAGACGACGCCACCATGTGCTTTGTCGTTCCTTCACTAATGTGCAGCCAAAGATTTTCGTGCCGCCCGCTAGAGACGGGTGAAGGATTCGCGTACAAGCTATGATGTGGATGTGGCCTGCGTAAGCCAACATCTGGCTGGACTTGGTGACGATGGTCCCTGTAGTTCGCTGACAAAATGTACCAAAGTTTGGACAAAAACAATAGCTCAGTAGTTCTGTTTATTGACTTTAAGAAAGCCTTTGATACCTTGAGTCACAGACAAATCTTGACTCAGCTAGAAACGATTGGTGTACGCGGTCACATCTTGAAGTGGTTTGAGAGCTACTTAAGCAATAGATTGTTCTAAGTTAAAATTGGTGACCACACAAGCAGTGAAGAAAAGGTCGAGTATGGTGTTCCACAGGGCTCAAAACTAGGCTCGCTCCTCTTTATTATATACGTCAATGATCTACTGTCTGTGCTGAAGTACAGTACGGGGTATGCGTATGCGGACGACACAGCGATCGTAGTTAGCCATAGGAGCGTTGACGAAGCTGCGAAACTTATGCAATTAGATTTTAACAGAATCGCAGCTTGGTGTCACGACCATGGACTAATTATCAAACGCACTTAAGACAAAGGTAATGCACATTCGCCCGCCGCATATTCCCAGAACAAAACTTAAGATAAAAATGCACAGCGTAGATTGTTTGCACAGACGTGGCTGTGATGGAATAACAGAGGACAACGATGACTGCACCGAATACATAAATTATGTGTCAAAATATAAATATCTAGGGCTGACGATTGACTACAATTTTAAATGGAACTACCATTTAGAGCTGTTGAAGAATAAGCTGTGCCAATCTGCGTACGCCCTTTTCCACCTGCGCAAACTCTGCACACCAAGAGTACTGAGGCAGTGCTATATGGGCTTGGTGGAATCTCACATAAGGTACGGCATTCTGGCGTGGGGAAGAGCGTCTCAAATGCAATCTCTGCAGAAAGTGCACAGAAGACTCCAGAAACTTGTGCTAGAAGCAGGAAGCCCCAGGGATGTTCAACCAACACGTCTGCTCAACATCAGCCATATATACAATCTGGAAATCTTGGCCAACTTCAGTGACGACAACACGTACAGGACCCAAACGCAGCAAATGGTGAACACCAGACGACGACAGCAGCAGCTATGTGAAGTTCCGGGGTACTGGAATGAGTATGGTCGAAGGACTTTTAAGGTCACAACTCCAACCATCCTTAACGAACTCCCAAGGGAAATTCGCAACCTACAAAAAAGAGACATTGTTAAAAAAGCAAAAGAAATATATTTAAACTCTTAAAACTAAAATGTAAAATGTTATTGTAAATCCAAAAATCGTCATCTATTATATTCTTGCGTAATATCTGTAAATTGAAACAGCTCTTAATTGTTAATTGTAATGTATTCAAAACTGTTTTACTTGAATTTCAACGTATATATTTGCAACATTTTTGTGACTAGTCATCTGCAGACAAGCCATTCAGGCTTTGCAGATAAACAATGTAAAAATTGCAAAATGAATTTATACAAATAAAATTGAAATTGAAAAAAAAAAAAATGTAGTAGGCATGCCAGAGTCGCGGATTGCTTTCTCCAATGAAAGGTTGAAGAGAAAGCAGGCCAGACCATCGGACCAGTCGGAATCCCTTAGAGATGTTGATTAGTCTTTGACTTGGCTTGTTACATTGGTCATGGTCAAGCTACACAAACGTGTCAATTTATTCGGGATGCCGAATTCCCTCATGGCTCCGTATAGTTCTACCCTGGTTATGCCATCGTAGGCGGCTTTAGATAGATAGATAGATAGATTTATTTCGTATTAAATTTTACAATGATTTAGTTATCGCACAATATAATTTACAGAGATTTGATATATTGTATCTACATCTTTCTTCTGAGGAAATTTTACAATTTTATTAAACAAAAGCAAAATTTATTAAAAAACCTTCAACACAAAAAAAAAATAATAATAACTAACAATGAATAAACCCAAAAAACGGCAGAATAACTATAAATAAATAAAAATAAATTAATTAATTATTAAATAAATAATAAATAAATAAATAATTACGTAAATAAGTAATAATAAATAACACAAATAATAAAGAGCGAAACAATAAAATACAAATCATACATGTTAAGTAGGTGTAGCATATAAGTCATTGACTAGGTGATTGTCGGCAAAGGCGCAGGAATTCATAAACTTTCTAGTTTCTAGTTATCTTCAAAATTCTTTTAGACACCAGTTCAAAACCTACTCTTTTACGTAGGTGTAAGGTTGGATAATCCCGTGGTAGGTTTAGCATCAACTTAAGGACCTTGTTCTGAGCTACTTGTAATTTATTGATGTGGCAACGAGCGGACTTTCCCCATACAGGTCAACCATAAAGAAGAATAGCTTGAAATATTACTTTGGATATAATAATTTTGTTTGATTGTGACAGTAATGATTTTCTGTTGATAAATGTGTAAAGAATTTTCGTTGCAATTTTAACTGTATTAATAGCCTGTGAGATATGTTGACGAAATGTTAATTTGGAGTCGAGGTATATACCCAAGAACTTAACAGAATTCTGAAATACTACGTTTGTTCCATTCACCTGTAAGGTAGAAGAAGGCAGAAAGCAAGCTTTTCTTTTTCGAGAAAAAAAGACAGCTTGCAATTTGTCCTTGTTTAGCTGAATCTTCCACTTTTTAAAATAAGCTTCTAAAGCTTCCAATGCATATTTAAAATTGGTCTCAATATTGCAATATTGGCAGTGCCGTCAGCAAAAATAGCTAAACTACACTCAGATAGGTCTGGAAGGTCCGAGTTATATAGATTGTACAGCATAGGGCCAAGTAGGGAGCCCTGAGGTGCTCCAGACTGTGAGTTTACTCGACTAGATACACCACTTTTAGACATGCTCTTCAGAATTATATTGCACAGATAAGTTGGGAAGTTTAGATTAGTCATGTTGTAAATGAAACCATTATGCCAAACACAGTCAAATGCCTTTTCTATATCAAGTAGAACCATGCCGGTCGATTTCCCTATTGACCGATTATGTCTAACTTGATTAAAAATCCTTTGTACTTGATGGGAAGTGTTGTGGTAACGTCTACAGCCAATTTGTTTAAATTTTGTAATCTTTTCTTTTAGAACTCTTTCATATACCTTACTAAAATTGTTTAATAAGCTTATTGGTCGATAACACCCCGGACTATCTGGAGGCTTACCTGGTTTTGATATGGGCGAGACTTTGGCAAGCTTCCACTTAATTGGAAAATACTGGTGTTTCAGACAAGCATTTATACTGAACGTCATCATTTTGATCCCGCTTTTGGGCAGTTCTTTGAGATATATATTTCTTATAAGATCTAACCCGGCAGACTTCTTAGTGACCAGATTATCTACAAAAATATTATGTCTTCTTCACTAACATAAGCGTCTTCAGGTAAATTAGTGTTTAACGCTCTTAGTCTTTGAACCGAACTATCAACCAAGGTGTTTGTATGTTTATCACCCAGGTTTTGTGATATGCAATGATTGCGTTCAAATGTTAAAGCTGGAGCATTGAAAGAAGTACTGAGTACAGTCTTCAGATATGGGATTTTCCTACTTTTATTTCGTACTATTTTACCATGTTCGAAAATGGCTTTGAGTTCTTGTCTTAATCTTGAAGCCTCTTTTTTTCCAGGACTCATTTCGCAACTGGGAAATATAATTTTTAATAATCCTGTTGAGATATTTTATTTCATTTCTAAAAATAATTTGTCTATACATCTGCCAATTTCTTCTACACTTATTTCGTAATTTTATAAGATTTAAAATATGTGGTGGAAGTTTAAAAGAGTTATTTTTGGAATACATTCATCTGCAGAATCTAAGATTTGTTTAATAAAAGTATCAACGAGGGAGTCAATATCTTGCTTACATGTTACGTAGTCCAGGTTTGTATTAATATTTCAAAGCTTTTGATTTAAGCTAGTTCTATAATGATCCCAGTTAGCATTCTTCAGGTCATGGACGTACTGGAAATGTTTGACTCCAGACAAAAGAAGTTTGCAAACTACTGAACTCAGTGCATTAAGGGCGAGAGGTTGGGTTACAAAATTGGGACAGTTGGTTACAAACATATCAAGCGCAGATGGACAACCGCGTGAACCGTTGAGGCACATAAGTTGGACTACACGAAAACAATAAGCTAATTGGCAGTGCAACAGAAAGGTTTAACAGCAAATTACCTCAAGCATTAGCTCGCATACAACCCCAAGCCTGGTGTCTACAGTTCAGATCACCTCCAATTTAGAATTCTTCGTGCATAGAAATTAATTTTCGCAGATCGTTTCTTAAGCTATTTTTCCTTTTGTCTAAAACAGTACCACCCGGAAAGTACACACAAAAAACCTTGATCGTTCTATTGTTATTTAATTTTACTTCAATACCCAAGTTTGCTCCCAGTTGTGTTCTCATAATGGGTAGGAGCGTGTGTTGTATCGATCTTCTCACAAAAATATCTACACCGCCACCAGATCTAGCAGTTCTATCAGCTCTGTAGCATTTAAGACTTGGTGTGGACCTTAAAGTCTATAAATAGATGGTATATTGGAATATTAATCATCACCGGCCTAAGAGTGAAAATCCGATCAGTTGTTGATTTCCCTCGGATGAAACCACACTGGCAGTTTCCAAGAAAACAGATAGCGTATGGGGCTATCCGGTCTTGAAGTATGGAGGAGAGTGTCTTCTAGGCGGTACTCAACAACATTATACCTTTATAATTGCTGCACGTTGTGACATCTCCCTTCTTATGCACGGGGCATATAATAGCTCATCGCCAGGGAACTTTCACTTCAGGCTTCTTGTAGGAGCTTGTTACACAGAGCAGTGTTAATTTGTAGAAGGTAATGCGGTTGCCTGACAAGTATCGTCTCTATGGCGAACGTTGAACTGTTCGATCATCTCACCTTTCTGCTTCTTTGGAGTTCCCTCAAAAAAATCCAACTGTAGTTTGCTTAAACGGATCGAATTAGCAGCGGGTGTTCAGGTTAACTCATCGTTGCCCATGGAGTATACTTGCCGAAAACTCATTTCCTGCCTCGGAGCTGAGTCCGCCGCGGGTAAGGTGCCGACTTGGTTGATAAATGATCTGTCAAATTGGAGGTGTGAAATGTGACAGTGGCGCTCATTGTTTTGCACTACGCTACGTCTTCCAGAGGTCTTCTATTTTGATGTCATTCGACGAGCGAACAATGTTCGTTCACACCGTGAATTCGATCATGCTCATGAAGTAGACACAAAAATAGCGCTGTTTTGGGGGTTTTTTCTGTATTTTTCAGAGGGATGGAATCCGCCTTTCTGTGGCCTAGACTAGTGAAGGAAGACCACAACCAATTTGGTTGCGTTACAACCTGTACAACCATATGAAGAAAAAGAACCATTCCTCCATCAAGCAATGAGGGCTTGTTCACTCCAGATTCGTGATTTGGCGCGGGATCAACACGAACCTGAACTATGAAGTCTATTTTACAATGACAGACGAAACGAGTCTGACAGCAAGTTTGTCGGAACAACCACTGGCACTTTACAAGCCTTGCTAGAGAATGAATGTATTCGTGAAACATGAAACCATCCAGAGGTCAGGTTATTGGATGCTCTGACGACCTTGCGGTCGAATAAGCTGCTGGGGCAGACGGACTGTCTGCGGAACGGCTTAAGGCAGCTGGAGATGAGCTGGTAAGGTACATGCACCAGCTCATCTGTAAGATATGGTCGGATTAAAGCATGCCCGACGAGTGGAATCTCAGTATCGTTTGCCCGATCCACAAGAAAGGAGACCCCTTTGACTGCGCCAACTACCGAGGGATAAGTCTCCTGAACATCGCCTATAAGATCCTCTCTGCCGTTTTGTGTGAGCGCCTGAAACCATTCGTCAACAACCTGATAGGTCCTTATCAGTGCGGTTTCAGGCCGGGGAAGTCCACCACCGACCAAATCTTCACACTGCGGCAGATCCTGGAAAAACCCCAAGAAATGCAGATCGACACCCACCACCTATTCGTCGACTTCAAGACCGCATATAACAGCGTGCATAGGGACGAGCTATACAACGCAATGTCTAGTTTTGACATTCCTGCCAAACTCCTCAAGTTGTGCAGGATGACGATAGAGAATTCTCGCTGCTCCATCAAGGTCGGTAACGAACTCACCGAGACCTTCAATGTCGAAAAAGGTTTTAGACAAGGTGACGCGCTGTCATGTGATTTCTTTAACATAATCCTGGAAAAGATCATGCAAGACTCACACGCCAACACAAGAGGCACGATCTTCCAGAAGTCCGTACAACTGCTAGCATACGCGGATGACATTGACGTGATCGGCAGAACACAGCGAGCCGTTAATGAAGCGTTTGCTGGTACTGAAGCGGAGGCGGCCAAAATGGGCTTAGCGGTGAATGAGGGCTAGACGAAGTATATGCTGTCATGAAGAATGGATACACAGCATCGACGTCTTGGACAGAGGTTCACAATGGACAGCTATAACTTCGAGGTAGTGAAGGACTTCGTCTACCTCGGCTCCGCAGTAAATAGTACAAACAACATAAGTACCGGCATCAAACGCAGAGTAACTCTTGCCAACCGCTGTTTCTATGGGCTCAAGAGGCAATTGAGTAGTAGAGCCATCTCTCGAAGGACCAAGCTGACCTTATACAAAACCTTGATCATCCCAGTCCTGCTGTACGGCGCGGAGGCATGGACAATCTCGAAAGCGGATGAGGAAGTCCTTGGTCTCTTCGAGAGGAAAGCTCTGCGTGCGATCTGTGGTCCTGTTTGCGTGGACTGTTTCTGGAGAAGAAGATTCAACCACCAGCTGTACAGTGACATGAACCTAGTCAGGCGTCTACGGACTCAACCCCTTAGATGGCTGGGCCATGTAGAGCGCATGGACAACACTGCTCCAGCCCGAAGAGTCTTCGACTCTGAACCAGTGCGACAACGAAATAGTGGACGCCCACGGAACCGATGGCGCACCCAGGTGGAGAAGGACCTCAACCAACTTGGTGTGCGCAGTTGAAGACAGCTGGCAAAATATCGTGCCGGCTGGAGAGGCTTACTGGACTGTAGCGCCACCTGAAGAAGAAAAAGACGACCTTGTGGTCGTGGCTCACTTCATATTGGCAACACATCATCTCCAACATCCCCGCTACAAACGAATCTCGAAGAAAATCCCGTTTCCAAGGAGCGCCAGAAATCAGTGAAAACCGATTGAAATTACATGAATCCGATTCCTCAGAATTGCTTCGATCGGATGGACGCGTGTACAATGTATGACACACCCTTCTCTCTGACAACGAGGGAGACACCTCCCGTCGTTACCAATTTAAGCAGCTCACTCTGGGGTTCATTGGTATCCTCTCTATGGCTACCGACGACACAAATCTTGATACGGATTCCATGTGTAACCTGAGCTTCCGAGAAATTGTGTCTTATTTGCTTAAAAATGCCCTTTATGAGGATATCATCATTCCAATTCGGGTTTTCAAAATTCTGGAGAAAAATCGCATAAACGAGATGATACATGTGTAACTGGTGTGATGTCAACGGATTTGATTGCTTAGAGACGAGGACAACGTGAAACGTGGCTGTCGACAGTATTTTGTCGAGAAAATCACGACTCAAGGAACTTCTAAAGGAACTTCTCTCGACTAATTTTATTTACTTTTATTTCCTATTATTCTAATCAAACTTCAACTCATTTTTTTTATATTTATTATGAACTTTATTGAACCAAATATGTTCCATTTTGGTCGACCACCTTTTGGCATTTTTTCCGCTAGAGACATTATTCCATCATTGTACAACTTTTGTGGTTTCTCGGCGAAAAACTGCTACAAGTAATTTTCACAAGCTTCTCTTGAAGCCAACTTTACTCCATTAAGGAAGTTCTGCATTGACCGAAACAAATGGTAGTCCGCTGGTGCAAGGTCAGGGCTATATGGTGGATGCATCAGAACTTCCCGAGGAAGCTCTCCCAGTTTTTGCCGAGCCATCAAAGATGTGTGTGGTCTAGCGTTGTTCTGATGGAAAGCTAAGCCCTGAAGCCTGAAGCCCGAACAGTCCATCAAGCTTAGACCAACTGACTATTGATTTAAGGTCCTTATTTACTAGGTTAATAGTACTCTCAGTAAGGTTGGGCTTGGAGCTAATATAGAACGGAACGTCATCGGCATAAATGTGGTAAGAACAGTTAGATATTACAGAGGGCAGATTATTAATAAACATTGAAAACAATAAGGGACCAAGTATAGAACCCTGGGGCACCCCAGTTACAACATCGCAAAAAGAAGACAACTTATGATTAAAAGCTACAGCTTGCAGACGATTGCTAAGATATGAAAAAATTAAATTACAACAGGAATCTGAGAAGTTAAAAAGTACAGACAATTTTTTACAAAGAGTAGACGGACTAACACAGTCAAATGCTTTAGAGAAGTCAAGTAGAGTTAAAAATGTAATTTTATTTTCATCAATCGCTTGTCGTTTGTCGTCAGATACTAGATAGAGATAGAAAACCTGATTGCAGTGGTGCTAGGAGATTTTTATCATCAAGGTAAAATCTAATCTGCCGGCTCAGGAATGCTATTGGATGCGGCTTTGAATCGGAAAAAAAGGTGGGTATTGATATGGAAGTCGGTAGTCCTTTCAAGGACGTGTCTTCTTCTTCTGGGTGGTCCTGGGCCTCACCCAACATGCCTCTCCAGACGGACCGATATCTTGTCAGCTGTCTCTATTTTCGCAAACCAAGCCGGCTGGGGTCTTCTTATGTGCGCCACCTTGTACGTGGACGTCCTCTTTTACGTTGTCCCACAGACTCAGAGTCGAAGATTCTTCGAAACGTCCATACGCTCTACATGGCCTAACCATGTTAGGCGTTAGATCCGTAGACGCTGTACAGCCCAAATCGCACGCACAACTTTTCTTTTTTCGATTTTCGCTTACCGGAAACCCTACGACTTTCGACATTCAGAACACATTGCATTAGCATTGTCGGAGTTGAGCGTTCAGAAGTTCCTCGACGCATTACCCTTCCTATACTCGCTCCAAAAGAATACTGGTCAGTCAATGACACGCCCCACCTTCACAACCGCTTCCACCACATCAAATTAGCGTTTGAGTCGAATCACACAGCCACCATAAAGCACATTGCGCTGAGTGGAACTGTTAAGATGAAAAAGCGCTAACAAATAAAAACACACGGGTATAGGTAGGTTAAACAAACGGCTTTGCTGCCTGCGACATACCTGAAATGTAAGCCACCTTGCGACACAGCCTAAACCTCTTTTGGCACACAACTCGAACTTGAAACCATCACTCTGCCAACAACAGCCATCCCAGCAACATGCTGCATCAACATTTCGCCTCGAAAATCTACTACAATCCCCCACAACACCGAACCCAACATCGAACTTCGAACAACATTGTCGCTTCTTGTACCCGACACCAAAGTGGCAACCATGTTGCCAGAGCACCATCATCATCCACCCGAGCAGCGTGCAGACACAACACAACAGCCACAGCCACAGCCGCACCGAAACAAGTGTCGGCCGTTAGTTCGTTAGAAATGCTCGCCCGTGAAGGACGTGTCCGCGCATAAAATCACCCCGCCACCGACAATCTGACCGGTTTTTCTCATTCTGCACACAAACACAACCCCCCACCCTCTCCGCTTGCGGTGTCTGTCTACAAAACAAGTCTACACGCACGCTTCCAGTTTGCGATAGATCCTCTGCCCTGTGCACAAGGTGTGTCTGTGTGTGATTAATTTGTTGAATTCAGTGTTTCCTCCACCACCCCAAGACCGAAGTGCAATTCGGCAAAAGTGAACCAAGAGAAAAAAGAAATTCAAAAAAAAAAATAAAGAAAAATTCATTCAAAATTCAACGCGAATGCAAACCGAAGGAGGAGAGTGTCTGAAAGGTGATCCGACGAATACAAGTGTAATAATCCATTGAAGCTCATTGTATCTGCGAGATACAACGAACCGCTCACTACCGTGTGTTGTCTGCCTTGTGCGACTGTGGCGACTGTGTGTTTGTGTGTGTGCGTGTGTGCGGAGTGTTTCAAGAGGGAAAATGTATAACCGACCGCTCGGGCCCGTGTAATAAAAGTCAAGTCAGGTTTTTCGTATTTATTGCGTTACTCGCTCACCTTTGTGTTACAAGACGCGACCGGTGTGCGGTGCACGCGGCGCACGTTGTTAGTGCGAGCGAGATAGTGTAAGTGAATCGTGGTTACCATCGTGTGGTTGAGTCTCAAAAGAAGTTACTCCCTGTGGCCAGTGGTCGTGGTATCTCAAGGTAGCACAACAGAACAGTGAAGTGACAGCCGACAACACTGTATCTTAACGTGTGTGTGTGAGGCTAGATGTGTGCATAATCAAAGTTTGAGTTGTTTTCCAACAAGAAGCGGTTTGTTTGGATCTCTCTCACCTGGCATCCAAGAATGGATGCAATCCACTAGCCCAGTGCATGTGCAATTATCTCCATCTTCGAAGTGCGAAAGATACAAACCGAAAAAAAAGGATATCTGTACCGCCACGGAGCGAAAGCGAGAGAGAGAGAGGGAGACCATCGGGAATCTAGTTTGCTACTGGTTTTGTGTCGCGTGCATCTATCCAGATACACCTGGTCTTGATCTGATTTTACCCCGCTGCAGCCTAGCAAAGATACACTGAACGAAGGAGAGACAGCTCAATCGGAGTCAATGTACCCGTACGCGCGTCCATAGAAAACCTCACCTCATCGAGCATCTCAGCGCACATCCTGCGGAGCGCATCAAACGGGTTCCAGGCACCTCGACACTACGAATTTTTGGATACGAATACATTTCACGGAATCTCAAGAATGATTGTAAGTCACCATTAGATACCCTTTCCCATCCAAATTAAGCCTTCAACAGGAGGCATGTCTTTTGGATTTTCCAAATCGAATTCAATTTGTTTTTTTTTTTTCCTCCGCTCCAACTGACGGTTACTGTGGAGCGAGGCGTGGAGAGCGACACTCCGCCAGCGCGGAGCACCGAAGCTTCTCAAAAAAAGAAGAAGAATGTGCTGTGCGTTAGCGACTCCGGGTAGCGTTCGGATGCGAGTTGAATTTTCAATTAGCGGCGTGTCGGGGATAGCTAGATGACTTGTTTCGTTGATCGTCGTCGTCGTCCGTCGCTGGGCTTGGGATATGATCAGTTTTTATGGAAATTATTCAAATCGACCGCTTTTGTCTTCGTTTTTGATTTTATGGAATTTCTGTTGAATCTCTGAATCTTAATTGAAAACGAAAACAAAAAAAAAAAAACAGGGTGGAGTGTATTTATGTATGAGCGCGCGTTATGTTTTCAAAACCCAGAGGTGATCTTTATCTGCTCGCTTTTGACTTGTCATCTATGTCCAATCTGCTTATGCGAATAATTCATGTTTTATGATAACTGCCCTGCCGTCGACTGGCGACACGGTGTCCTTTGAAGAATTTCGTTTGAAACGTGCCACAGGCGGGAGTTCGCTGCTTAGCGAGCGATGGGAAACAACTTCCGTGAGATGAGATCGAACACAAACAGAAGATCAGAGAAAGATATTAACGATCACGTAGTGAGGAAAGTGAATTTCGACGAACAATGGCATCTAAATGGTGGTCGGTTGGTCAATGGCTTGCGTGGGATTTGTTTTTGAGTTGAGTTCGAATGAAATGAATGCGGTGTGTAGGCTTAAGTTGATGAATGGTCGGTGGGAGGGGGTCTTTTTGGTCTAGACGAGGGTCTTTTTCCATGTTTTTCTTGGATCCGACGTGCTTCTCATACTCGACCACGGATTGTGAGGTTTGACAACTGTCGGTCATGACGGATAACAAAATAAGTTAAAAGTCCGAGGGCTTGACCTATCTTGTAAGACCTCCTTTTCGTCTCAACACAGGGAACCAACTCCGACTTCGAGTTCATTGAATTCAGAAAACTGACGTCATTCTGATAAATAGACGACAAATGGTGCTGCTGTCGCGGTAACCCGTTGCTCTCAAGATCTCTCATGAGTTGGGAAACATTCATCCCACAGCTAGACGCAGCCCACAACTGGGATTGTGACTCATTGTGGTCATCACAGCCGCAGCTGTCATCAAAGGGAAATAATTCGATTCAAGATAGTGTACGCTTTGGCTTGAGAGGCGTACATCTTTTAATTTTTAAGTCAAATGATGTTTAGAAGAGAAGCTTGGATATATTTTCTGACTAACACAACCTTCGCTTTGAAATGTAATCGGCTCTGAGTCTTCGGTGACCGCAACAGAGAACGCCAGCGTTTGAGGTGGCACACAGAGATGTAGAAGGATCTCAACCAACTTGGTGCGCGGTATCAAGTCAATCGTAAGCCCAGTCATTAAAGAACTCATTGATCCTCATTCACACTCAGGTGCAATCCTATGCAAAGACGTGGTTGCGTTACAGTCCGGTTAAAAGAAGAAGATGACACAACTGGCTTCCAAAACATTCAAAAGTGTAGGCTCATCAATATTTTGTTGCAAACTATACTCACCGACAAAAAATTATAGCATATGTGTTTATGAATTGAATAATCTCAGGTTTACTTTTTAAGGCTCTGGCACATAGAATACTTTACATGCGTGAGCGTCAGCAATACTTTGACAGATACAAAATACACGTGGTCTTATTGGAGGTGGCACATAGACCAACGCTGCCGCTGAGGCGACAGATGTATTTGCTCAACTTTTAACTTTTCTCTCTCCGTCAGCGTTGACAATCCTCACATTGTGACATTTCAAGAGAATTCGAATTGTATGTTAAAGTTTGGGTGCTGGTTCTCGTTGAAGCAACGTTCAAAATAGATAAAAATATAAATAAATGTTTACAATTGAGTATTTATATTAAAATACAATCGTGCATAAATAAGCAGCAGTAGTAACTTGAATTTTCAATTCAAACTTGAAACTGTCAAATAAAATCAGCTGTGCGTTGAAGTATTCATTATGTCATCCCCTTCCTTCCGGTACTTCACCGTGAACGGATACTTTGACGCTGTAAAGTATTCTATGTGCCAGAGAGTAAAAATGTCCGCACTACTGAAATGTCCAAGCTAGTGCTGTAATTCAGAACTGTCATAATTTTGTGGGGTTACCAATGCAGCACCCTAAGGTTCTATTCTTACTCCGATACGATTCTCAATTCTGATTAACGATCTCGCAAAAAGTGTTGTTCTATTCCAGATTGCATGTGCATCCAGATGATGTTCAAATCCTGAAAACTGAACGAAAATCTGTGATCAATAGAGTGGGCTAGGTTAGGTTAGGTAGGGTGATACCCCTAGTCAGACTACCACCACTGATTGACTACTCCAGTGATAGTGCCGTTAAATTAATCCCAACTGCAAATAGTGACTGGAACAGATTTGAAAACCAGATAAAATCGTATTAACTGGGATTCGAACCGGGGACGCCGCTAACCAGGGGCAGGCACTCTACCAACTGCGCTATCCAGTCGCTAAGAAAAATACTCGCCTCAAATCTGACAGAACTTACTTACTTGCTTGTCAGGCCAACGACCCCTGGAGGATCTGAACTTGAGCTATATCTACTTTCCTATTTTAGAAGACCACCTCAAAAGCATCAGGTCGTAGAACAACTTTCACTTCCGTTCATTCATGAAGGTCGTACAGTGAATTCTTATTTGTTGAAAATGGGATCACTTGAAGAAGGGGGGACGTCCTAAGCATTTGATCTGCAATCAACCTATATATAACCTGTATCATTCACTCGAGTCAGAACACATCCCGGCCTCTACACCTAAGTCACTTGCCGAATAGACTCAACATTTTAAGCAATTTTAAGGCACGGAGAGAGAAAACATCTGCTAAAGCTTGAAACGCTTGCTCAAACAAACCTCGAATCCTGTGTCACAGGCCTATGACAACAATGGCCTATGATCAATCCCATGCGATCCCTTAGATTGATCAGATTAAGCAGGCCAAACTTCCGATCTCTCATTGGCATTTTAACAGGGCATTGTGAACTCATGCCTCTAGACTAGGCTTTCCTTTAATGACTTCTGTAGAAGCTGCTTGGACGAAGATGAGGAAGAAACCATAGAACACTTGCTGTGTAATTGCAGTGCTCTCTCATCCCGTGGATTCAGACTTCTGGGGGCCCATTACTTTGTTAATCTGGCTGAACTGAGCAGCATCAGAATCAGCTCTCTTCTTCGGTTTATCAAAAGCACAAATTGGTTTGCGGAATAGGTAGCCTAAGATCCGCGTGGTAACACAATAGGCCTATGCTTGGCCTGAGTGTGTCTGATATCCGTATGCGCGGCAGTCAGCCACCTCAACATAACCTAACCTAAGGCACGGTTGGATGCAAGCAACATAATCAGTGCAGCAAGCTCGTTTCCAGCAAAAGAACATGACACACATACGAAACAGATTTGATCTAGGCATAATTGCCGAACTCGGTGGCAGCTGGAAACATTTTCCTCTGCCATCTTTTGGCCTTATTTACTCAATGATATCCGAGAGGGTGGATTTGGATTTCTTTACAGGCTGTATACACATCCAATGCATAAAGTAGATCGGTCCTATGAAGTGAATGTCTTCAACTTCAAGGCACATTTTAAACAGAGGACATTTGAAGTCTCTCTGTCTCTCAGATGACATTTGAACTTAAAGTGGCACACACTGGTGCACAAGCACATCATCAACCAAATTCTTGTGCAGATCGAGCCGAGACGAGACGTTGTTGATTGATGTCCAGGTGCACCCATTCAATGGACGTATTTTAAACACCAGAAACAGATAAATGTAGGAGCTTTAGCGTGCATACATTGTGGACACCAGAAGTTCTCATTTTTTTACTTTTAGGGAAAACAAACTTCGTCTAGACCAGTGGACACATGGTCTTAGGCAGTCCAAGAGATTAATCAGGTCTTATTCTTATAAGGGGATACTCCATCAAAAAGGTTTCTTAATGACCACTGCGGCCTGAAATATTACCTTAACAAACTAAACCCATGTCAAGACACGTTTTGTCGGCTTTGCCTCAAAGCGGATGAGACTGCCGAGCACATGATGTGTGAATGTCCGGCAATAATGTGGTTAAGGAAACGTAGCTTCTATAGGGAGATACTCACTACAGAGGAAAAATTCCACTGCAAAGATTTACTATCTTTTGTCTTAACTTCAACCCTTCGATACAATAGATCTACCTTGGTAGCGGTGTCGTTGCCTACACGGCATGGGTTGTACAAGAGCGAGAAAAAAATGTACAAAGAGTCCTTTGGAGTCCATCCCTGTTGGTTGCCGGCGAGCTGTTTCGCGTCAAGTTGGTCCCTCACTCAAACGTAAACACCACCAAAAGAGAGGATCACAAGTTAATAAAAACTCCAAAAAGAAAACATGTTTGATAATTTCGCCAGTCCTTGAAGACTGATCATATACAGCCATTTCGCTCTGTTTTCCTCTGTCTAATCCGTGGCCGTGGCGCACATACCCACAAGTGCGTCGAACCTTCTGCAACTTAACCTCACTGTCTGTGTTTCTCGGTCCCATCTCTTTCGAGTCACTGGCAATGCTCAAAGAGTAGTAAAAGTCTAGAAAAAGCTTCTCACACTTTGCCGTTCGGAGTCTTCATAAAACTGTAGGTCGTCGACTCGTGAGAGAACAATAGCATGCATAACTCGATTGGTTCTTGCGAAGATAGACAGGCTGTAGCGCCACCACCAAATGAATTTTCCAATTGAAAATTTTAAGTTTGTTACCACACCCACTCATATCCACCAAAAAATCGAGAATTTTAAGCAACGCAAAAAAAAACGAACAGTAGACTTCCTGTGTGCGCTGGAAGCAGTGATCCAAAGTTCAACTTTCAGACTGGACTATACGACGTAGTCGCTGGAAACATTTCATATTCATCATTAATTCGCGCTATAATCCAGAGTGAACCTGGACTTCATCTAGCATGTTCAGCTGATTGAGGTACTTTTTCCAGCTGCGTGGGCCACCGGCCGCTTTGTCTTCCTTTACCACGTTGTCCCTAGGGGTTAGGTTAGGTTAGGTAGGGGGGCTGATAGTGAATTTACCAGCACACTTAGACCATATTGGTCCATTGTGATACCCATAGTCAGACTACTACCACTGATTGACTACTCCAGTCATTGTGCCGTTAATTTGATCTGGTGACTGGACCAGATTTGAAAACCAGATAAAAACGAACCGGGGACCCCGCTAACTAGAGGCTGGCACTCTACCAACTGCGCCATCCAGTCGTTCTTTAGGTGTTGGAGTCGAATACTTTCCAGGCCGGATCATTGGTGCCCATTGCCTAGCCATCTGAGACGAGAGACTCGAACTCATTTGATCTAATAGATGTCGCTGTACAGCCCATACAGTTTGTCGTTTAGTCTGCTCGTCCAACCACCATCAGTACATGCGATACCAACGATAATCCGAAGGACTTTACTGTCGAAGAGCTCAAGAATCTCATCGTCCGTCTCCATTCTGAGACTATCAAGGTCCAATATTCGAGAGAGGGCTTTATTCCTCAGTTGCCTCTCAAGCCAAATCACAGCGATTGGCAAGAGTGATTCTTCGTTTAACTCCGCGATGGTGTCATTGCTTGCGTTTACTTCGAAGCCTAGGTAGATAATGTCTTTCATTGCTTCGAAGTTATAGCTAAGCAGCTCTGTAGACAGCATATACTTTGTCTTACTCTTGTCTTTTGTGTCCTACCGATGATGTCAATATCATCGGCGTATGCGACTAGTTGCACAAATTTGAGGAAGATCGTGTCTCTGAAGTTTAAATTTAAATTTTGCGCACGACTTTCTTGAGATTGCTGTATCATCATTCATTCGCCCAGATGTGTTGGTGTATGACTCTTACCAAATCGTGATCAGCAGCTTTGACAAGTTCGGCAGGTAGTCCATCGGCACCAGCAGCCTTGTTGGACTTTAGTTTGATGATTGCTGCCTCAACTTCACTCATGTCGTTACTAGTGATGGCCTTAATCGAATGATTTTAAAAATCTGGACTTTAGTACTCGAGACATATATTTTAATGATCGAATGATCACTCGAGATGACCAAATGGTCATGGTTTTAGGCAGTCCAAGAGACTAATCAGGCCTTATTCATATAAGGAGATACTAGCAGTAAGGGTGGATTTCTTGTCCACCATTAATTCCATTCCAATACAAAACCGGAATGGAAAGTGCGGTCGTGAGTCGGGAGCGTCGACTGAAATATATTCCCCCCATCAAACCACACACCGCCTCCATCTCCAGCTGCACCAAAAACAACAGCCTTCCTGACCTCCAAACCAGGCCCCATACATAGCCTCGGAGCACCTCTTAATCCAATTCAAACCCTCAACGTTCCGGATTCGCAACAGTTTCCCGCATGATTTGTGAACTTTCGAAAATAATTGCTCCGCCAGGAGTGCAACTCTCAATGGCTCTTCATAAATCATAATTTGCCCCAACAAAAAAGCCAACCGCTCCAGCGGTGCCCTCCAACTCCACAACAGTCTTAGTCAGTCCTCACCGCAAACGACTTCCTGAACGCAATTATGCAGCTCTTGTGCTGCCCCAACGTTGATGCTGTTGTTGGCTGCTTCTGTTCGGCTGCCACTGATGATGACCTCATGCGACGACCTCATGTCCCTGGCAAGGGAAATCACATCACTCGACTGACTGATTGCGACTAATAACGATGCGAGCAATTACCACTTGAGTGTCGCAGCATCCTCCACCGCCACTCGACGGCCGCGGAGGAGGCTAGAGTGTTAATTAAGTCATAAAGCAGCAATTTTGTCATAAAAACCATTAACCACACGCAGCCTCCGGAGGCTTCGAATCCGCGGTCCAGATGTGTGCTCTGCACACGGTACGGTGATGCCACCGAGTAGAATCAATTATTCCTTCAAACGTCAGGCCACATTCCACGCCTACAATGGCTCCACCTGGGGGCACATCTTCGATCCCCGAAAACTGGGCAAAAACACTCCCTCGAGGTGTGGGGGCGGGGCGTGGGCGACAGTTCAAAAGTAATGACAGAACTTTTCTAATTACGGCGCAGCGAGTAAAACTACTCGACTGTGCAGTGAATCGGAGGGGACGTCGTTTCACTTCAAATTGAAACTTTGTAGTTCGCAGCGGTAATTGGGAGAACAATTTAAAGGACACAGAGTACTCGACAGGGCCTAGGCACGACCCGAACAGGGGACGAACTTAATATTGGTTGAAAATTAGTTGTAGGGACGGACCTGCCACCCGCCGTCCACCACCCGTCCGACAAGTAGTGAACATAATTACGTGGCAAGGACATGATGGACTCGTTTCGATGGGAGAGTGTGTGTGCGCGCTCGGGGGTTGTCAATAAAGGTCTTGGGAATTTTCAATAAGCCGAGCGATCCTTCGAGTGCGGTCACAGAGGTCTTGTGGTTGCGCAGCACTCGAACCCTTCTGCTGGCGAACTTCGTCGGGAATGCCGTTCAAATAAGTTTGTCTGCTTCAAAGTTTATTTGTGTTCCTTGGGGGAGGGGAAGTGTTTTGGATGTCTCGGTGTGGGGGTGCACCGCTCGCTTGAAATGAGTTCCGTGAGAGGGCGTCGTATTACCTGAAACCCGAGACACAATAGGTGCTGTACTGGCTGTGAACTGGGCCATTACGAGTCGCGGAAGCGTTGAAAGGCAACCAGTGACGGTGATGTCGGAAGGGGGGGGTGCACTGTGCTAGCTTTCTTCGACTTGGCATTGAGTGGAGAAGGTTGGCCGCATGTTTGTGGCTTCGGTGGGGGAGAAGAGAGAAGGTGCTTCGTTTACATGGGAATTCTTTTAGCTCGGGATTGGGATGATCTTGAGCATTCCTGACATATTTTTTTAAAGAGTGTCGCGTGGTTGCTGGATGCCTTGTCTAGGAGTTCTCCTTTCAATTGTGCTTGTTTTTGACTACTTCCTCGTATAAGCTGGTGAACCTCTGTACAGCTTCTGCTAGTCCTGCCAATTAGGGCTGAAGTCGGAAACTGCTTAAAGCGACTAGACTTTGTTTTTTGGCCTCTGTTTCTGGGTCTCTAGCCATCCTCTGAGAAGCTGCTCGCGTCATGAAGTGAATCTTTTGAATGAAGAAAATGTTCAATCGTCGCCCATACGTCGAGAAGTGGAAAAAATAAGCCAAAGCGTACTGTAATGTCAACATGGATAGAAGCTACAATAATGAAACAAACTTCGTTCTAGACGAATGAAAGAATGGGCAGTCCATACGACTAATCAGGCCTTATGAAACAAACCTGCGCCAAGATAAGGTACCTCCTTTGCTTTGAATAGGATGAGACACCAGAGCGATGGAAATGTTGGTGACACTAGTCAGTCGATATGCAGTTCATTTCCAGTTCAAATATCCCACCTCCTCCTGGACCAGGTGGGTTGCAATGTCTGATCTGAACCATTTTACGGCTCCGCTGGGCTTTGTGGAGTTATCTTTCTTCTGGAGGAGACGTGTCAGCCCTGAATCCATAATAATCAACAACACCACTCTAGTCTATTCCAGCGAGGTAAAGTATTTTGGAGTAATCTTGAACAAACGATTCAACTGGAATCGCATATCAAGTCCGCCACAGAGTGTGCTACTAGAGCACTGTGGGCCAGCATATGGCAGGACTTGGGGTCTCTCTCCTAAAATTATAAATCGATGGCGAGCCCCTTTCAGCACATACGCGGCCAGCGTTTGGTTGCCTTCAACAACGGTCAACAACAACGAAGCTGCAAAGAATTGTGTGTCTTGGCTTAACCGGCGCTATGCGCTGTTTCACCAGCTATAGTCGGGCTAGGTAGGTAGACGGTGGGCTAGTGAATTCACCAGCACACTTACACTATGTTGGTTCATTACGATAATCACAGTCAGATTACTACCACTGATTGACCACTCCAGTGATAGTGTTGCTTTTTTTCGGGCTAACTCCCTTACCATTGTAGATAGTTCCCGGATATTGCAACAATCGGCAGCTTACTTATAGATACAAACCAGGCGACTTAACGAGTCACCCTAGGATAGCCGACTCAGTCCCTAGAAGGGGCATATTTTGTTCAATGCCGGATACAAAGGCAGCATTGTTTAGGTTGGCTTTTTGAGGTTGAGATTGGACAATGAGAATTGGAGTAATGGTGTTCCAAAATTAGATCCCAAAAATCTCGACACATCAAAAATTAGCCTTGCCAAACCTATGGGTTCGAGTCTTATCGTATTTTAAGCCCAAATCTGCGTCAGACACAATATTCTTAAGGGTATTGAGGGCGCTAGACAATTTTTAGGACTTAAGGTTTTATCGTAAGGCCTCCAAATTGTCAAGACAAAACAAAGTGAAGCTCGGGTGGATCTCAGAACACAAGGTCAATGCATTCAACGAATCCGCCGATGAGCTCGCTAATTAAATGTTTACATTGGAGGAATTACCCAGAAAAAAAAGAGGAAACAAGGAATTGAAAAGGAGACACTTGCACAATTAAACAACTGATTTTAATTAAATTTTAAGCACTGGCGGAGAACATATCACCTTCTCGTCGTACTGGAGACGGCTTCGATTGTTCACACAATCTGCATCTCATCCCTTTCATTATCGGTCGTCATCGATATCGCAAGCACAAGTGGTGGATATTATTTGTTTAATGATGGTTTCATTTAACTATCGTATGACCGCTTCGTAATCCGAAGCTATGACATGCCTGTCTGCTAGGGTTGATAAGTGAGTAACCCCTAGGCCTGCCATCAGTAAGTTTGGTGGTATGACTCGCTAGGGTTGGCTCGGAACCTGCGTTCATAGGTCCTCAAGCGTACTGTAATGTCGACATGGATAGAAGCTAAAATAATTAAACAAACTTCGTTCTAGACCAATGGACTAATGGGCAGGCCATACGACTAATCAGGCCTTATGAAATAAACCTGTGCCAAGATCAAGGTATCTCCTTTGCTTGGAATTGGATGAGGCACCAGAGCGATTTATGCTAGTTTCCGGTACAACTCTGGTTAAGGAGACGAATTTTCCACAAGACGACACTGACTTCATTGGAATTAAAGGCCTGGTCACATTATGCGGACAAAGCTTCGATGAGATGTCATTGTTGAACACGTTGACCCATGCTGGGTACCAGGGCCCACTGGCATTCAAGGGAAGTCTTGGCACTCAAGCCGACAGCCTTGCGAAACGGCTTATCTCCATAAGAAGCAGACTGACCGATGAAGCCTTGGAAGGAGGCAGGACTCAATGGCTCCATGTAGAAATTGCGCCAAAAGGAAGCGAGGCTGAAAGGCATTTCGGACACCCATGAACCCACCTATCTTTCTTTGTAGAGCACTGAAAAAAAACAGATTATCAAGAGAATTCATTCCGGACTGAGTGTCCGAACAGACGCCCCCTTGAATCCCTTTTAGATTTCACATTATACTTGAGTCAGGACAGTGACTCGTTGATCACAATGGCTTCTTTCTGAATGACGCTGCCCTGGTTGGAAAGCTGCTAGGACATAGCGATGTTCAGCAATTTTGGAGTAGACACCTAGATCCACTCTTAATTCGCAGAGGATTGTCTGGCGTAGGATTGTAAAATTTCCATTCCAATCTGGAAGCAATGCTTTGGGAGGCATTTTTCATCGAAGGTGTCTATTGTGGGTCGTCGTGGCGTCGTGGGTTAGTGCGTCGACTCCTACGCAGAGGTTGCCAGGTTCGATACCCGAATTTACCACCTTTCATAATTCACGGCTCCACCTCTATCGAGTCACTGACAATCCTCAAAGAGTATTTCCTGTCTAGAAAAAGCTTCTCAACTACGCCGTTCGGCGTCGGCGTTAAAACTGTAGATCCCTTCAACGCGTAAGAGAACAATAGCACGCAGGGAGTAAGTCGAATTCGTTGAGTCCACACGGAAGACAGGTCCATGTATGTCCCGAGAATTAAGGTGGCGGTCCTTAAATCTTCGCTACTATATATGCAGGCCATTTGCTTTATTTAATTGATTGTGTTATGGTTCACAGCTTTAGCTGCCCATCATTCCGAGACCCCGTAAAATAGGGTGAGGAATGTGTGGCTGTAGTCCTCATTTTTAAACTCCCTCAGACTTTTCTGAAACAGTATAGGCCAGAGAACATCTTTCTGACCATTGTCTGGTCTGGTGCTATCTTCGTGGAGACTGCACTTCTCGTTAGGTGCCATTGCGCGTCGGTTATCCAATCGGAAAGCTATGGGGTCCTGAAGGCCCCGAACTATATTTTGAAGGACAGGTGGACAGCGTTAAGTATTTTTGTATGTAGCGACAGTCAAGCTGGGCTTAAAGCCTTGGTCAACCCTTTAACCACATCCAGCATAGTTCAGGAATGCAAGTCTTCTCTGAATTTCTTCAGCAGTCGAATTTCGACAAGACTTGTCAGGGTTCTGGGCCACCAAGGGATCACTAGGAATGAGATCGGCGCTGAACTTGCCAGACAAGAATCAGAGGGAGAAGTCTCAGGAGCTGAACTTTCGCTGGAATTACCTGTGTTCTTGGTTAGGTCTTCCATCGCGGCCATTCGGAGGAGGCATGAGTCTAAAGCATGTAGACAGTAAAGATGCCAGTGCCAAGTGTGTTGCGAAAAAGTGTATCGATGCACCGTCCTCAGAATTCATGTCATACACACAACATGTTATCGTGTACTCCCATAGGGCAGTGGTGTGTAAGATTAGATTAACAATGTTTCTTCTTCCCACTCTGACGAGGTCGGTGCGATGAACCAGTTGGCCAAGTCAGTATCCCAGTGCGGCAAGTACTTAACTCGTTTTCATTACTGTCTTATTAAGTCTTCACAAGCAATTCTGTTTCCGGCAGATGAACTTGTCGGCTTGGTACTGAAGTTTATAGATGCCAGTAGTTGGTGTCCTTTAATCTCTCGGGGGGACGTCTGTATCCAACAACGTTTCACACCAATTTTTGCTATTTCCGATCGAGTCTAGCTAGGCCCCATCCTGGCTTGTGGCGCATGAAGCTTGCCATGCGTCCTCTCCCGTTCGCAATTTCAGTATAAATTCGCTGACGGTTCCACGAGGAAGTGAGATTGTGGCTGACTGACAGAGCTTTCTTATGATAGAAGCATCTACCCTACAAGGGAAGATGCTGCCCCTACCAGGCGTCCGGCTTGAATTATCCAGTTACCCGGTATAACGTCAATTTACATATGCAATGCGACTACAAAACGATGATTCAACAATGCCCCTTTATCGAATTCAGTTGCAAAACATTTAACCAACGAACAAGTTCCGGTCCCATTTGGCACTCCTTCGGTATCCCATTTGCTAACGCAATTACAACGATTCAATGCCGCCCATTTATGCGAGCGTCAAAAAGACGCAATAAAACGCCATTCAAGTCTCCACCACTGGCAATTCAATTCGGCCATTACAAGTTTCAACTTTTGTAAACCACTTTCCCTCCCCGCCGCGCCGCCGCTGGTTAATCACATCTTCTCTTCTCCACAGCGAAGGACACTTTAGGCTGCCCACTCGCTCCCTCCATTGGCCAGCTCAAACTTTTGAATGGATTTGCCTCCAAGTCTCGAAGTTCGATACTAAACTCAGGCCGCCCCCGCTCCTTGGTCGGCCCCACTGTACTATCCAAACAACAATGGCGAAAGTAATTTCACACAACAAACGTGGAACGGGGAAAGAGAGCAGAAAGCATGGAGAAAATAAACAGAAAAGAAAAATAACAACATGCCACCCTCCACCTTCCGCAGTCCACCGGCCAAGGGATGACGTCCTGGGTGCCGGTCGTTCGACGTTCACTGAGCGTGTGTTCTGCGCTGGCAACAATCCAATTATTCCAAACGAGTAGAACAAGTGATGATTTTATGGATTTTGCATAAGGATAACTGTAATATGATCCGCCACCCACCCGCAGCAGTGCGTCACCGTCAACGACAACCCCTGAGTGGGGAGCACACTCGCCGCTCGGGGGCAGTCCTTCGGTTCGGTTTCACCGCTACGCAAGCGACTGGGGGCGGCGTAGTTGTAATCTAACTTCGGCTGTGAAACTTACTTACATGAAGAAGTTGTGCCGTGCCGTGCCGCCATCGCCATTTTCAACTTGTGACAGATGTCAAATTCTAAACGGGGTGGCTGCGAAGTTGATTATGCAGCGTGGCTGCCTTTGTTCGTCTGCGTTGAGGGTGGTCTTGACATGCCTTCCGAGGAATCGATCAAATACTCGCGCCGTGATGGAGAACTTTACATCTTGTTCGTTAGCTATTGTCTGCGAAGGATGCTGTCGTCCTGGGCACGGGCGGGTGTACACACATGCGGAGGGCGGATTTATGCGCCCCAAGGGCTTGCTTTCACAAAACTGCAGCCCATTCAAGGGGACTCCGCTTGTATGAGGACTCTAATGAAGCATCCGACGCGTGGGATTGATTGACAAATTGTTGATGATTTGGTGGGAGGGAACGCGCGTTTTCTTTTCGTGGGGATGTGCACATACTGAGGGGATTCGAATTGAAAGGGGTGCCAGTGGCAGGGAGTATTTCAGTGTCAGACTGACGGGGGAGAGGTTAGTTTAGACAAACTAAGGACTCTTCCTGTGCAGCTGTCATGATTTCTCTTAGATTTGTCAGTGTCACTGGTGGCATCTGTCAGATAATTGCCAGGCACACTTTGCAGTGTGAAGAATAGATTGGTTGCATGAGATGTGGGTATTATTTACAGAACTAAATGTTAAGTGGGGGACAAAGGGTTTGTTTATAATATTCGGTGGCATTTGGAATCATTGAGAGTTCAATTTTTCGTTGGACAAGAGAGGGTTCATTCTGGCCTCTGATTCTCATTCTTGTGAATTAAATTTTTGGTTAAACAAGATGAAAGGCTGATGGAACATCTGCAGATTCGCTGCCAAGAGGAAACTCGGATATGTTGTTCAGATGTATCATCCCGAACATTTGTCTAGGAAATGGTAGTGCTAGTCGATGATTACTTCATTTTGTTAGCAGAAAAAAACTACAGTGGGGCAGAATGCTGAAAAAGCGGAAAAAAATGAAATCACCAAATTCTATCGAATTGAAAATACATAGTCTCTTCGATTCGGGATGGAAAAAATAATCAGAACTGGAAAAACTGTTTTTTGATGGTGTTAGGTAAAGGTTTTACGAAAAAGAAGACTCATCGATCGCGTGCCTATGGTATCGATAAATATCTTCTTCTATGGATTAGAAATTACCTTTCGAACCGTTCAATTCAAGTTGTTTTGGATGGGTTCAAGTCTGATATTCACCAAATTAATGCTGGTGTTCCCCAAGGCTCAGTTCTGTCTCCGACACTCTTTCTCATTTTTTTAAATGATCTCTTGTCTGCTAATTCTAATCGAATCCATTCCTTCGCTGATGACAGCACCCTCAGCTTTTCATATTCGTTCCAAGACTCAAAATCCCTCCCTTCGGCAGTAGAATTGGAACGGCAGCGTATGTTAAGCACGTTGAATTCCGATCTTGACAGCATAATCCACTGGCGAAAAAACAATAGAGTGGAATTCAATGCATCAAAAACTCAATGCTGTCTGCTGTCGCTTAAGCGAACCCTTGTTAATCAGCCATTATCCACGAATGTCGGTTTTGTCGATGAAACCGGAAAACTTTCCACCCTTGGCATGTGTATCAACACAACACTTAGTTGGAGCGATCACATATTTGAGGTCGCCAAAAATGCTGCGAAATGTTTAGGTTTTCTTAATCGATGCAAGAAATATTTCACCCCTTTTGATTTGGCTTTAATTTATAAGGCGTACATCCGCCCCAATCTTGAGTATAACACTCATATCTGGTCTGGTGCCCCAAGACCACACTGCACCTACTTGATATAATCCAAAAGCGAGCGATAAAACTTATGGGAGACAACAATATCGCAGAGTCATAAGACTCGCTCGAACATCGACGTACCGTCTCTACTTTGTCCGTGTTTTATCGTTATTTCAACAAACGATGCTCAAGTGAGCTAGCCAACTGCATATTCCTCCTCTCCATGAATTCACCCGCAATACTCGTCTCGCCAGGAATGCCCGTCAGTATACCATTAAGCCTACTTTCGGACGGTCAGTTAAATTCAGAGACTCGTTCTTCTGCCGCACTGCACAAATACGGAATGCTCTTCCCAGCCTAATATTTCCCACAGACTACAACCCGCAGATATTTAAGACCAATGTGCACAGGTACCTCCTCTCCCTTTCTCCCTCTATACCTTTGGCCCGTGCTGTGTCTTGGCCCCAGACACATTAGGGTATTAGCAATCCCTTGAGCACGCGCAAATTAGAAAAAAAAATAAAAATCTGGAACGTAGTATAATTGACACAGAATTAAGTAAACATTCATAGGGGCTCATGCAATGAGGTCGCACATTCAATAAGCAAGTGTCTTCTAAATAGTTTCTACTTCCGGCATCCATTTTGTTCATTGTTTGAGATTGCACTCTCTGCTTTCATACATGATGTCTCCATTTGAATGACTATCTTTCCACAGTTGTCCATCAGATGTATAAGTATAGTCTGGTATGGGTAAAAGCTTTCAGAAAATATAAGGATTTGACCGGAGCGTTTTTCGTGGGACTAGCCAAAGTCGGATAGTCTTATGTCTTCCCTCTCCCTCTATAATACGGTGTCTTCTTGTAAATATTTGGGGATGTTGTAGTTTTCCCTATTTCCTTAATATACGAAGTAAAAACCTGCGGTGTTTCATTCTTTCATCATTAAGAACAAAAGAGAAAAACCAAATATTGACTTCCATGTATCAAAACACACCATTTTTTGGTGAAGCACAAAGTTGCAACTTTCTTAACCTCCCGATGCCACCAACGAACATATGTATAATGAAAACAATTAACCAGAACTGTTTTCTTCAACCAAATATGAAAACAATGAACCACCAAACAAAAGAAGAAAAAATTGTTTGATATTTTTTCGATCTTGCCCCACTGTGATAGTACCCTACATTCTGTCTAATGTTCTTAAACTCGTGACTTGATGCAATGTTTGGGGAGCAAATTTTGCACTTTCGCCTTTAGAGCCGACTATGCCGACTTACCTTCCAGATCATTGGTTTGATGCACAAATGGGAAAAGGAAGTACCGACTACTCTCACTCGTTAGCAAAATGCGACGAAGTGTCACTGAGAGTGTGTCACTCCCTCATCCTGTCGAATGTACGTAATGGGCCAAGAATCCCTTTTTTGCATACATCTTGACTAAATATTTAGAAAAGAGATGAAACCTGATGAATTGTAAATAAAAATGTATTTCATTGACAGTTTTTATTGTGTATGGAAAATAACACCGGTTAAGTGGCCGCCATTACCGTGAACTCATGGCCTCTCTCAAGTTAGCACTTGCCATGATTTTTTGAAGTGTTGCCGAAGTTATTGGCGCGATTACATCTTGAATGATGAGATTCAGCTCCCCTACAGTGTGCGGTTTGCTAATGTAAACCTTCTCCTTCAGGTAACCCTATAAAAAAGTCTAGAGCCTACTTGTCCCTATGACATCATTTGAAGGCGATGATTGGAGAGATCAAAAGGAAAGGCTTGAATATTTCGAAGCCTATGTTATCATAGTTTGCTTGAAACCTCGTCTATCGAAATTGCCACATCGCCTGTTGACTTTTTCGATTCACTCCTGCTGTTCCCCTTTTTTTTCCCTCCTGTAATATGAGCCAGCAGGAATCGTGACATCTTTACCCTATGGCTTACCCGACATTTTAAAAATGTATTGACGTAATTTTCGGGAATTTTTGAAGAAATTCTGAATTATTCGACTGAGATGTTGTCAATTATTCGATTAAGTTGTCATGGCATTCGTAGTTGTTAAGTACAGCTCCTCTAACAAAGCTAACCTAGAGGCTAAGGCTTTGCAGGCTGCTCAAAATTAACGTCGAGCGAAATGCTGCTCTTACTTCGATTTGATTACACACCTCGTTGGACATAGACGCCAGGCAGTCGAGAAGATTTGTAACAATGGCGATGTTCGGACACCGACTTTTTAGCTTTCACTGACGATGGTATATAATTATAGTAATAGTAAAGTAGTGGGCCAGGGCCTAGCTTCTATAGCACTCGTGCTTTAGTGAGTGCTATTGTTTTCTCATGAGTGGAAGGGACCTTAAGTTTCACAACGCTATGGCCACCAAGTGAAATTAACATCAGCAAGATATTCAAGAAAGTGATCAATAGATCCTGGTTCAACTGGTCTGAGGACAAAACTATTATTACTAATAACCCACTCAGGTTCAAAACGAGGCATGAAGCTGTTGTTGTAAAAACGTATGATTGGAAGGGTTTTTTTACAAGCTCAATCGGCTAGGGATTAGTAAACTACTACTATAGCTAAGAACGACTAATCTCTTACCCTAGACCACTGCATGTACATTGTGATATGCAGATGGTCCCTCGTCAAGAATCCTAGACGTATAAGAAAATGAGGACTCGTTCATTCATCGAGCTTGGCACCCTCTGCGTGTGAGGCGCCACGCCAATTCACCATACCGGGATTTTGTGTTTGAATTGGCGACCAAAAAGGAATTTTCAAAGACTAATAAAAACATGTACATATTTTTGGTAGTTCTGCTCAAGTTCATGGTAGTTCCATGCTACTACAGTGGACCAAGTCGAACTCTCCCTAAGTTGAACACTCGCTAAGTCGAATTTCTCCCTAATTCGAACTTGTTCGTCATATTTTACGTAAATTTCCTTCAATTTTCCACAAAAAAACCTCTCTCTAACTCGAACAGATTATGGTATCCCGCGACAATTCGACTTAGGGGAAGTCCAATGTATAACTAAATGTGCATTTATACTCCTTTTCGCATTTTTTATAAATGCCTTGCAATACTTGCAATTTTATGTCAACAAACCTCCTAAACCTGATTATGACATTCTTGAAGAGGCACGGACTGCTGATGCCTCCAATTCTTAGTCCGCACTAAGTCGGGTCATTCTTGGTCTATCTGGAGAAGAGTGGCGTCGTCCTGAATCTAGAAAATTTCGTTTGTTAACGTACTTATTATTTTTATTTTTCAAAATGGGGCTCGTCGAGGAAGATCATTTTCTTTTTTTCGCTTACGCAGAAAGCAGCCAACGAGCAAACTACCTTCCCTATGACTCCAGAATAGTAGTAGTCAGCTGATTTTTTGTCCGGATGCAGGGCCAATACAATTTGTAACACATTGTCGGCATATTTTGAGTTTGTATCCGTGGAGCGAAAACGACTGGATGGCGCAGTTGAAAGAGTGCGTGCCTGCCCCCGGTTAGAATCCCAGTTAAAGCAAATTTAATACGCTTTAATCTGGTTATCAAATCTGGTCCAGTCACCATTTTCCATTGGGATCACGTTAACGGCACTATCACTTGAGAGGGCAATCTGTCTGACTAGGGGTATCACAATGGACCACTATGGTCTAAGTGTGCTGGTAAACGTACTAGCAGCCCCCTTACATAAGCTAACCTAATCTAAGCATTATAAGTAGGAAACACTAAAAAAATTGAAATTCTGTCCACTAGAGGAAATACGTAAGCCAAAAAAAGTGAGCCCCGTCCTATAAGACGATTTTTTGGCCATAACCCGGATGTCCGGTCAGCAAGTCCTGAGCTAAGGGCGTTATCTACGTTATTCTGACTTCAATTCTTCCATCAACCCAATCTTATACAGACGTAGCCCCTTAAGTGCCGCGCATACGGATATCAGACACACTCAGGCCAAGCATAGGCCTATTGTGTTACCACGCGGATCTTAGGCTACCTATTCCGCAAACCAATTTGTGCTTTTGATAAAGCGAAGAAGAGAGCTGATTCTGTTGCTGCTCAGTTCAGCCAGATTAACAAAGAAATGGACCCCCAGAAGTCTGAATCCACGGGATGAGAGAGCACTGCAATTACACAGCAAGTGTTCGATGGTTTCTTCCTCATCCTCGTCCAAGCAGCTTCTACAGAAGTCATTACAAGGAAGGCCTAGTCTAGAGACGTTAGTTTCGATGGCACAATGCCCTGTTAGAATGCCAATAAGAGATTTGAGATTTGGTCTGCTTAATCTGATCAAGCTAAGCGATCGTTTGGGGTCGATCATAGGCCATAGTTGTTTGGTAATGAGGCATCCTGTGCCAGATATCCATCCACGGTTTGTTTGAGCAAGCGTTTCAAGCTTTAGCAGATTTGTTCTAGTAGATATAGGCATGGAGTGTGGGTCTCCACCGGGAAAGAGCTCGGAGCTTGTGCCGTTTCTAGCGAGCTTGTCCGCTTCGCAATTCAATGGGTATCACAATGGACCAATATGGTCTAAGTGTGCTGGTGAATGTGGCAGCTCGCCTACCTAAAACCTACCCTATCCCTGGAGCGGTCTCCTGATCATTCTAAAGTGCAGCGGCCACTTTTTTCATTTCCGATCTTGAGTTTCGGGGACGTGTGGCTGTTGTCGACTCGGAATTGAACACCAAAACGACGAAATAAGGCACACATCGTTGCCACAAGAGAACACCCAAGTTTAATTGAAGTGCGTTAAATGCAAGGGACTTCCAATTTTGTCTGCTTTAGACGCTTTGATTTCATGGATGACGCTGGTTCGGGATCCGATTTTGGTTCTGACGCCGAGTGGGGCTCCGGCTCTTATTTCAGCAACAGCTCTGAGATTTCAGGTCCTTGTTCGGATTATTATTCGGGTTCAGTCCGATCCAATGGGACTCAAAGGCGTGGGCTCAAAGTCTCTGTACTCGCTGAACCTACCAAACCGGTCGTCAAATAACCAAAAGGCCATTCTTCCATTCGAACATTATTTCTCTTGGCCTCCAACCAAAACCTAGCCACGTGGGCGTGGGCTTGAATTTCCTGCTGGCACTTAGAAGTTTCTTTATGGAAATTCGCCGAAAGGTTTAAATCGACGTTCTTGTACGGCGAACGCAGCTGAACTGTCCTGGATGTCATCGCATTTGTCTTGCACCCCACATTCAGCATTCGTAGTGCATGCATCCTTGCATCGGGCGCCAAGCGACTTTTCCTGAGTACATCTGACGGAATCCCTTTCAATCCATGATATCGACATCGGAAGGGCACCAAAACCGATAATCACTTGTCCATTCACCGGCTTGAGGTTGAAGACGTAGTGTGCAGTTGTTCCATGGGGACGATTGAAAATCTCCAGCCGACGGAAAATTTAAAGGATAATACAACTGGCATTCACAATGATTCGTGCTTGCACCAAAACTCGTTCTGAGTTCAGATGCTCAGTTGAGGTGAGAGTGTCCGTTCTGTCCTCGGACTCTTTCGTCATTGTTTCTCCTTCACAATGATGTGAAATTGTCAAGACTTTTCTGCATGCTCTCAGTCAAATCATATGAATCGCCCCGCCCCCACCTTGACCCCTTCAGTTCGTCTACCACACCAAAGACAACTTACGTCAGTTCCCCAGCACCTCGAACTGATTCAACTTCGATTAACAACCAAGGATTTATGGTTCGATTGTGATCACAGTCAGCCACACATCCCATCTGTCACTCAGTCCATACATCAAACCACGTCCATCCACGGATAGGCTCTTATGAAATCCCAGAAGAGCAAACGGAAACCCTTGCCGCATGGCCGGAGTCAGGCCGCTAATGCATTAGTCATCATCTGTCAGCAGATGCTCCCAATGAAGCAAAACCCTCGCACAAACGAGCTCGCTCGTATTTCCTTGTTAGTCGTATCCTCCGCAGATGTCTGGTGACGGACTTTCAACTTTCTGTTCTCCATGTTTTTTTTTTGCTGTCCCGAAACCCCACGTCACACCTATTAATTTCCTCGAGGGTCACCCAGTTCCTATTAATCAAACAAACGTCCCCTTTCCGCCTCCACTGTGCAGTGTCATTGCCGTGCCGTGCCGGCACCTACACACAGTTTGTTGCCCGCACACACGGCTATGTACACACACTTTTCGCCGCATGGATCCGCAGCGCAATGTGATTTCCTTGTGTCGCGATGAATATTTTTCCAAGACACCAGATCGAGGGTTGAAGGAAATCCCATTCATTCGGCATCGTCACCACCACCACCACAAGGACACGGCGCGGAGCGGCGTAACTACGACGACCCTCGCACATGTCCTCGCCGCGCCGCTGTGTTTGTACACCCTAATGGGTTTATAGTGGAAACGGGGGATGGATAAATAAAAACAACCCCCAAAATAAAAAGCAAAACAGGAAAGGCAACAAAAACGAGACAAGAAATGTTTCATTCATATGGAATCATCATCCTCGTCGTCGTTGTCGTCGTCTCTCTGGCTAGCTGGCAGCTCCCTTGCTCTTGGTCTTGCCCTTGCTGTCGATGCGTGAAGTTTTTCCCCTTCGAATACGGTTCAATTCACCCCTAGTTGCCTGCGGCAATCGGCAACAGCCGAGCGAGCAGCTCCTCTTTGTCCGGCATTTTCAGTTTTCAACTTCGGTTATATTTTCCCTCTTGTGCCCGTGCCCGTGCCCTGCCCGAGCCCTCTCGGCTAGTCGTCGTCGCTTTCTTCGGCTGAACGCTGAGCGATGAACGCAGAGGGTTGATTTCCACAAACACCCCCCGGCTTGGGATTTTGCTTTTCCTGCAACACAAACACAGCGAATGCGACGGCATAGTGGCGCCGGGAATTATCATCCCTCAAAGGGATGCAAAATGCAACCCCCCAAAAAAATACACTGTTTTCCTCCAGCACAACACGACATCACGATTCACGATACGCTGCGGCACGGTGAGTCTCGGCAATGTTGTGTGTGCCTTGGATGGTTTTCTGTTTGCACAGCTCACTTCACCCTGTGCGTCGTCGTTGTGTGAGTGAGAGTGTGACTGGGTTGAGGTGGATGGACGAGTACGACTACGGGTTTGTATTTTTTTGCCGGGATTATTCCTCGTGTTAGATTAGGACCAAGGACGGCATTTGAGGGTGAATTTGTTTTTGTCAATAACGGCGGACAGTGGGGGTTGCTAAGGACATCGTTTTCAATACGTTGCCAGGGTGTCGGCGGCGCGGGCACGGCTAGGCGGGGGCTATTCAGCGGGCTGGATATTTTGAACAGATTCGATCGGTTTTTGATGGTCTCCTTTCGGGGACATTGTGTGTCGGAAGTTGCTCGCTCGGTGTGCCGTTCAATGGAAATGCCGGGGACGTTTTCGCGTTTACGATCTCAAGGTCTGCGAATCTGAAATCAGTTGAATGGGATTCGTTTAAAAATGGTTTGGTGCTCGGGACTGTGGGCATTGTCATCTATCGTCTGACTATCGATGTCTGACGGGGTTTTAGGGGCCGTTTCCATTTATTGCTCCCGTCCTTGCCAAACTGGATTCGACTTGGTCATGGCATGTAAATTGAGGCATTTTGACAGATTGTCGGTTTTCATCCTCTTCGGCAATACTTTAAGCTTTTAAATGACGACCATTACGTCCCTACGACTTGCTGAATTACTGCAAGACATCTTTCTCCAATGGAGACCACCTCAAATTTACGGCACCTTTACGGAAATTATCCAAGAACGCACCTCCACCGGCAAGCCGGACGATCGATCTTTCACTCAGGGCCGGACCTACCATAAGCGGGATCTGCAAATGCACAGGGCGCCCTTAAGAGCTTGAGACACTTACTCATTTGCCACATTCCTGACACTCCTTGAAAGGCTACCTGTTGGCTTATCTGGAAACGATTTATGCAACAAAAAATTAAGAGGAGGGGCGCCAAACGTATGGCGCTCCTTTTTCTCTGGCCGGCCCTGGTGCCACTCCATGTTCAAAGCAGGCTCTGATTTGTTGACACCCATTGCCGGATCATTGGTGTCCATCATCGCCGAGCAAGCTCAGTCGACAGATCTATGCCTTCTAGAAATCATTCATATCTCTGCAGTACAGTGAAAGCTCCAATAGGCGGACAGCGATGGTCGCAGCGCTGCTGTCCGGCTGCGGGAGTTGTCCGTCCATGGAAATATATGAGACTTCAATTCGACATGCACTGCCTTGAGAAATTGTCCGCTCAAAGGAATTGTCCGCCCAATTGAGTGTCCGTAAGCTTCCGTAGCTTTCAGTGTATATCCCTTGCAGAGGGGAACAAAATTCCGAAACATAAAGGCAACAACATTAATCGCCGCCCGTCCTGCGTACTTTCAACTGCCACTGCATAGTCGCACTTTTCACAGAATGAGTGTTTATCTCGAATTTCAAACAGGATGGCAATTGTGGCTTTAGCATTTCTAATTTGGGCTAAAAGCCTACCGCCCTCTTAGTGTGCTGTCACAAATTGGTTTGCTATTTTGCATGAGAAGTAATTGACTGTGACGGAGTCATTCCATGCCTCTTTAAGCCCCCTAAACGCACAGTCCACTGATTTTTATCAGTGAGAGGTGTTGAACCATGTGTGTCTACTGTTTCGCACAGTTTATACAAGCTACTCTTATTAAAGGTAATTATGTGTCGACTCCTACGCAACTCGCTGTCGGTGGTTCGATTCATGGTACCACAAAAAAAATGTTCATGGCAATTTCCACCTCTTTGGAGTCATTGACAATGCTCAAAGAGTAATAGCATCTTCGCCTGGATGGCAATTGTGGCGTAAGCACAACATTGGTGTTTGTTCTAGAAGCTAGAGCCTGGCCCTCTACGGGCTTTAGGTTAGGCTAGCTTAGAGTGGCTGACTCCCTTAAAGGTAGCCAAAAGTAGGCCCGTTGTGTTACCACAAAGATCTAGTAGCTCCTTTACCGCGAACCATCTGGGACTTTTAATAAAGCGATGAAGTTGACTGATGCCAATATTGCTAAGGTCTGTCAAGCCCCAGAAATATGGGGCGTCCAAGTGACTAAATCCGCGAGACGAGAGGGCACTGCAATGGCAAAGAATTGATACTTTTTCTTCTTGATCCCTGCAACATCTACAGAAATAATTATAGGTTATACCTAGTCTGGAGGCGTGAATTCCAATGGGACAGTGCCCGGTTATGACGCAGTTGAAAGTACTAAGATTCAGTTTAATCATTCTGACCAGGACGCGTGAGTCAATAATACACTACTAATACAACGTCCCCAAACCGAAGAAATTGCTCTCTTCGCCTCAACTTGCACTGGAAATGCTTTTTCATATTAAGATTTGTGGCTATTAATACTCCCAGATTATCTCCTTTGTATGTCCATTTTTCATTACGAGAGTGTCTACCGCCACCATTCCTGAATATCATGACCTTAGACTTATCTAGGTTGACTGTAAGGTTCCAGAGCATGCAGTAGCTCTCTAGCCTGTTCATCATGAGCTGCATTCCAGTGACAGATTCCGATGAAAAACCATATCATCGGCATAAAACAAGCCAGTTATTTGCACATTACCCATCTTTATTCCACCTCCGATTGCCTCAACAATGTCATTCATAAATAAAATAAACAAGCATGTACTCAAGACACATCCCTGCTTGACTTCCATTATGGTGCTTAAGCTTTCTGAAATGGACTATCCGTCCCAAACGTATGCTTCGTTACTTTGGTACATTGCATTCAATATCTTAATGATCTCACTTGAGATTCCAATCCTATAGAGCTTATACCAAAGGGCCTCACGCGAAATTGAGCCGAAGGCAGCTTTGAAATCGACCAAAAATGCATAAAGTTTCTTATTTCTTCGTTTGTAACGTTCTGCGATGTTCATTAGCGTGAAAATTTGGTCCAGGGTAGAGTAATTTTTGTCTAAATCCAGCTTGGTATTCGCTCAAAATTCCTTTATTCTCTATCCACTGTGTTTGTCTTTTAAAAATAAGTCCACTAAATAGCTTAACTCCAGGTCCGGGGTGGACCTGGGCCTCAACCAACAAGCCTCTCCAATTAGCACGGTCTCTGGCTACCTGTCCAGTGTCGCACGCCAAGGTGGTTGAGGTCCTTTTCCACCTGGGTGCGCCACCTTAAACGCGGGCGTCATCTGTTGCGTTGTCCCACGGGTTCGGAGTCGAAGGCTCTCCGGGCCGGAGCTGAGTTGTCCATACGCTCTACATGGCCTAGCCATCTTAGGCGTTGGATCTGAAGACGCCTGACTAGACTCATGTCGCTGTACAGCCCGTACAGTTCGTGGTTGAATCTTCTCCTCCAGAAACCGTCAACGCAAACAGGGCCAAAGATCGCACGCAGAGCTTTTCTCTCGAAGATACCAAGGACTTCCTCATCCGCTTTTGAGACTGTCCATTCCTCCGCACCGTACAGCAGGACTGGGATGAGCAAGGTCTAATATAAAGTCAGCTTGGTCGTTGAAGTTCTTCAATTACCTCTTGAGCCCGTACAAACAGCGGTTGATAAGAGTTAGTCTGCGTTTGATCTCGGTACTGATGTTGTTCGTGCCAGACCAGGGAGAGGAAGTCCTTTACTACCTCGAAGTTATAGCTGCCCATTGTGACGCTCTGTGCAAGACGTCGATGTTGTGCTTCTTTTCTTGATGACAGCATATACTTCGTTTTGCCCTCATTCACCTCTAGACCCACCCGCTTCCGTCTCAATGCCAGCAAACGCCTCATTGACGGCTCGCTGTGTTCGACCAATCACGCCAATGTCATCCGCGTATGCTAGCAGTTGTACGGACTTCTGCAAGATCGTGCCCCTAGTGTTGGCGTATGAGTCTCGCACGATCTTTTCCAGGATGATGTTGAAGAAGTCACATGACAGCGCGTCACCTTGTCTAAAACCTTTTTTGACATTGAAGTTCTCGGTGAGTTCGTTACCGACCTTGATAGAGCAGCGAGAGTTCTCCATCGTCATCCTGCACAACCTGACGAGTTTGGCAGGAATGTCAAAACTAAACATGGCGTTGCATAGCTCGCCCCAATGCACGCTGTCATATGCGGCCTTGAAATCGACGAATATGTGGTGGGTGCCGATCCGCATTTCTTGGGTCTTTTCCAGGATCTGCCCTAGTGTGAAAATCTAGTCGATGGTGGACTTCCCTGGCCTGAAGCTACACTGGTATGGACCTATCAGGTTATTTATAAACGGCTTCAGGCGAGCACACAAAACAAAATAGCTTAACTGATGAATTCAAAAACGATATGCCTCTGTTGTTTCCAGGATTATCATAGGGACCTTTTTTATTTAACGGGAATATAATCGCTTCGGTGAACACATAATAGATACATAATTATTTATCTGAAGAAACATAGTTTTGTAAAAAGATATCCGTAAGCTGAATAATTCTGTCGGAGATCAATTCAACATTCGATTGGGGATGAAGATCAGAAGTAGAAAGCATCATTTTCACCATTTGCACCTTATTTTGCGAAATTGTGCAAGTTCTTTATGTTACAATTTGCACAGCTCTCTTATACTTGGCATCTGTAAAGAATTATTGACTGAAATACTATCTTATAGATAAGTATCTTATAGAGAGTTATTTTGTTCCATTTTGTTAGCTTGGAATTTCTATTTATAAACATCTTGATGGCAATGTTTAGTTTGTTTTTATTATCAGAAACACGTTCTTTGAACTTCCACACACGTTAAGTAGATTATTGGGCAAAGAGAAGGTTGACAGCACTAATTGTCCATATATTGAGATACCTAATGAACATTTGTATCCCACATTGAAGATTGGTCTCAATATTAAGACTTAACTCGTGAGATGAGAATGTACTTGTATCATGAGGGCAAATGGATATCTTACAATCTGGGAGCTTTGGAATATCAGAAGTTAATAAATTGGAGAGCACCGGATCAAGCACTGAACCTTGTGGTAGATCTGTGTAGAAATGTTGCATGCTTTACCATTAACATACACTTTAAGACGTCTGCTTTGTATATCCCTGCACGTCTATCCGTTGTCATTTATGAGCCGGCAGTGTGCAACCACAATTGTCCTCCATCTGCAACCAATCGTTCTTGCCACCCCTCATCTAGAGTGGGCAGAGCAAGTGTATTGGCATGTTGCTCTATAATTTATCATCGTTTCTTCAACCTTGCCATGGATGTACATACTTTCTGTGTCCCTTTCGGAGAAGGCTTGTGGCTGAAGGGCCTTACCTCACTTAGACAGGAGTAGTCGAAGAGTTGAAGGGGTCGTTCCTTGAGATTAATGCCCAATGGTGCGTCATCCAGCAGATCACATTCTTCTTGCGTGGATTAGCCACCTAATTTGATGGTATGATATAACCCTGGTTCCGGACGCATTAAGCTTAATATTTACCGGACATAGTGTCGGACACATGCGCACCGCAGGTCCGGTTGGACGAAATCGATGGCACACACAAGTGGAGAAGGAACTCAACCAACTTGGCGTGCGAAATTGGATACATCTGGCTAAAGATCGTGCTAGCTGGAGAGGCTAGTTGGTTGAGGCGAAGGCCCCTCCCAGACTGTAGAGCCACTGGAAAAAGAGGAATAAGTTTTTTTAATCCGTTCTCAACTAAGAACAAATTTGTCTACAATGGGGGCCTAGAGACATGACTGCAATTTCATTTAAGTTGTCTAAGTCCGCAAAATGTAGCGATAGCTTGCTTGTTACTTACTCAGTGCTGCTCCCCTTAACACTGCACGCACGGTTGGCCTTATTTTACACCCACTTAACCATGCAGGATTAAAATTACAATTTGAGTTGTTTTGTCAAGATTCTTCGCAGAAAGTCTGCTTCAAAATACTACCAACAACTCGCATAATTTTCATCAAAAACAGTCCCCTTTTCGACGCCACTGTCCGAAGACTTCACACCCCAAATGCATCGAAAACCAACAACCCCCACGGGCTGAGTGAAATAATAAAATCAAATGGAATCGCTCCCCCAACACCCACATCACGAACAAAGGCCGATTTCCACGTTGTACACTCGAAAACAGGCGGCAGCCGTGTGTTTACGCTGGCAATTTCCGTGCTCCTTGCAATTGATTCCGCTAGCGTGTGTGAGTGCTTGCGTACGTTTTGTAGTAAAACCCACCCTAGGGCGCGCAAAGAAAAATCAATAATCCTGTCCCCCGAATTAGATGTACGCCAGCAGCAGCAGCGGCGAAACCAACAAAACCGACAAGACGCACACACACACACACTCAGAGAGCGTAAGGACTCCCAAAAGCGTTGGATATCCATTCGAACGCCAACACCGACCGAGGAATGTGCATTTGTTGATACGAATATGAAATTTAATTGCTGCCGTTTTGTTACTTGCTATGCGCTGGCACATTCGTCTCTGTCTGCTGGGCGCTTGTGTGTTGAGAGGGAAAATAAACTTCGTCTGCACTCGCTCGAGTGATGAGCACCAGGACATGGCGGCGGCAGCAGAAGCACCAGCAACAGCGGAAGAACAAGAAGACCAAGTGACGTCGGCGAAGAGTCGTAAAGTTTTTCCTCGAAAGCCCAGACTAAAGGTGTGGGCCAACAGTTTCTGGTTTCCCGGTTTGCTGGCACACACACACACACCCACACACACGCTTGGAGCACACACAGGAAGGGAAAACTTTCCTGGAACTCGAAGTGATGACTCACGAGCAGGTGGTGGTCGTGCTAGGGGTGGGGTGCGGTGGAGGCGAACGAACGGTGGCGTGTTT
Organism: Eristalis intricaria; assembly: GCA_964034865.1. NCBI lineage: Eukaryota > Metazoa > Arthropoda > Insecta > Diptera > Syrphidae > Eristalis > Eristalis intricaria. The sequence goes on from OZ035877.1 coordinate 67,532,876, forward strand.
TTCTGGCGCATTTCATGCAACAAATTCTCCTTCGTCCTTTGTGATTTGATTACTCATGGTGATGTGGGCCCGATGCGGAGGGGCCGCCTGCTCCTTGTTCTGTTTTTTGTCCAACGGAACGGTTTAAGGATCATCATCATGTTGGCTGTTGGAACTTGATTAAAAAGTTTTCCATCTGCCAGAAGTTCGAATCGCAGCCTGCCAGGCTACTTAGCATTCATACGTTCGGGGCACGAGCATGTGCTCCGAACGTATGAGCTGCCAGCTGGAGTGTGGGGGCTTGGTTGGTGTTTGGGTGAGACTGCGAGCTGGAGATAGTTTTTGAAATTTATTACTTAAGTGCACATCAGCGAAATGGCGGCTTGTGGGAGAAGGGATTGAGATCCGCAATCGGAGTCATGTCAGTTTGGGCAAGCGGTGAAGGACATTATGCGGGCACTTCAAAGTAGCTGCTCAAGCGTGGATACCTGAAGGGCATTTCTAGAAGCACTGACTGTAGAGCCACTTCGTTGCCATGGAAGGAGCGGGCTGCAATCTACTGATGGACGGTTGGTCGCAGAGTGGTTTTGGTTTCGTTTTCCGGTCAAACGGACTTGGATGCAGGGAATGAGTTGATGCGTTTGGTCGTGAAGGCCTCACGGGCTACTGGTCGCAGAAGTGACGCACAGTGACGGAGGAAGGGCAATGCTGCGGAAATTGGTAAACGGGAGAGAATCATTCCTGACTCAATCAAGAAGCCATCGATATGTTGGCAATGGTGTCTGGTAAGACATCCACAGTGGCATTCGATTCTGAGGAGATCGGAACAAGTCACTGACATTTAGTATTGGCGTTGACGGACTTGCATACTTGGAAGTGTGATGATGTCAGACATTAGCCAGAGTTGCAACTGTTTTGGTCTGTTGAACAACTCGGTCGAGTGGCTCGCTCTCACAATGCTTGAGCTTTGAACATCATTTTACATTAGCCTGATGCTGGTTTGGACGGCAATGTAGTTTAATTTTACATGAAAAGGAAGTGGTCTCCATGACGCAGTCCAATATTCTTACCGTCCACTTCCCTCCACTGACAATGGTAACAAAATACTGTACCATTTTGACTCAATTGGACGTGTAACTCAAGTCTGCTGCGCTTCCGTGTTAAGCGGAAAACTACATGGAACTTCTGTTTTTAGCTCAGTCAAGCTTCCAAATCCTTATTCCCTTCTGGACTTTGGAGTTAGGTTGGAAAGCAATCGTACCATGCTGTCATTCTGGTTTTCGTACGGATCTATAAATGATTGATTATAAAATTAAATATTTTTAGAATTACAATTACAGTAGTATATGATCGTATTTAAAACAAAAATACCTTCGGCAAAAAAGTGTAACAAATTTCGCGGTAGTTAAACTTCGAAAGCAAAGTTTTTGCTTTACATAAAAATTCTTTAAATGCTTTAATAGTTGATAGATCTATAAACTTGTTTAACGAGCTGTACGAAATGACGGTTACTAGAGAACTGGCAAAATCGTAACTGTGCTGAGTGGATTGCAGGGGTTTCGTCCCCCTACCAACTCATAAATTCTTAGCAAGTGCATGTTTTTGAAACAAGAACAGATCTAGTTATATAGGTAACATGATTTTGTGCCAAGAACTTATATTTTAAAATGCTAGAATTATAGAGATGACTCTTTCTGTTCTTGAAGTCTTAGCGTAAAATACCTCTGAAAACGTTGAAAGAATTCATGTAATTTACCCCTAGCTGCTGACTTGTACAATTTTATCGTAGATTTATGATTCTTCGAATTTTAATATATAACCGTGTAAACTTTGTAAAAAAAATACAAGGAGTACATAGAAAAAAATTGGATTAGTTCCATATTCTTCAACATTGTAAAATAACTTAGATTAAATAATTCATACGAAATGAGATTATATTAGTACGTGACATGATAAGTATAAAATTCAATAACTAAATTTTTAAAACATTCTGCACGGTTGATAAAAATATTTGTCTTTAAGATTACAAACATTGCTTTTTTAAAACCACATAGGAACAGAATTAGGTTTATATTCTTACCATACGTAAAGTTTAAAAATTGTTTACTTATATTTACAACAGCTTAGCGAGACGCAAAGTTAGAACTAATAGCAATTGTTAGTTTAATTAAGCTAGCTTTAAGTGTTTATTTCGTATGATGATAAGACCGTACTATGCATGCAGGTATGTAAGTCACAGCTATACCGAATGTTACCGAAAAAAAAACCTTTCAACGTCATCGGGTCCGTTGGCGGAGTGGGTTGGTACGCTCTTCTCACTACCTGCAGGTTCTGTGTGCATACACTGACCGTTTTTCTCTGACTGTAAGTACTGCTGGGCGTCCACATCTGTATTTCGAAGTAAAATGTCCTGTTTGTGTGCAGTTTTCTAAAACTCTTTGTACGGAAGAATGTGGTTTATCAATGATTTCACCAATTTCTCTTAAACTTTTACCCTCCGAACGTAGTTTTACTATTAATTTTCGAATATCCGCTGATAATTGCTTGTTCATAATTTTAGTTTAAAAAAAAACTCTTAAAAGTGAAGAAAAGAGTAATAATACATATACCCTCAGATAATTCAAGCGCTCGACTGAATGAAAAAAAGAAAATGAAAATATATATGGAAGCGAAAAATGGCCGGAGATGGAAATTCTCGGGAAAAAAGTCTGCCTAAAACATAAATGTACGCAGACTTTTTGTGCGTCATTTTCAGTGGTATTTTAAGAGAATTGAGATCTGTTGAGTTTCTGAATGTGGAGAGTTAGAAAACACTTATTACACATTATTCCTAGAAAAAAATTATTGTTTTCCATAATATTACAAGCGTTTTAGCTTTTCTAGAAAGGGTGGTAATGTACGCAGACTTTTTACACTGACTGTATATGGTTAGAGTTACTCTTTTATTTTTCTTTCTTGTAGGCAATACCATTTTTTTTTGTTACGTTTTGTATGAATAAATATTTCATAATTCTTTTTCTACTCGCAATAAACTTGCGTACATAAATGCGTACGATATTCTTCCTGTCGTACGACAGGCTTTACTACCAGTCAGAGATAACCTATAATAGAGATATCCAACTTCTACCTCCCTTGCCCCTTGATTTCAACTGACAGCGTTTTTTATACGCTTTTGGTCCCCTGTCTGTGAATACGTGTGAGCTCTTGAGAACAGCTGTGGAGACAGCTGATACCCTTCCCCGCCTTAGTGATGGGGTGAATTAGAGTTCTTATTTGAAAATTCGCTCGTTATTTGAACGTTTTTTCAAATTTCGGTGTTCAATTTTCAACACAGTATGGAGGGGTAAACGAACGAACAAAGCTTATGTTCATGAAGTCGATTCATTAAAACTTTGAGCAATTTACAATCGGAAATACTTGGACATAATTAATGAATGCACAACATAGTGTGAATTTTTTCGTATGAATACAAATTAATAATACATTCACACGTTCAGTTAACCAATAATAAAAATATTATTGAAGCGTGAATCACAAATAAGATGTTTTGACAACCATTTTTTAGCATTAGTAAAAGTTGCAATATATTGCCATTGTTCTTATCAAATTGTTTAAATTGAATTCATGAGTTTTTCAGAATTCATGATTTAAGCGTATAAAGCGAACTTAATTTTTTGAGTTAATTTGTCAGGTATGGTTTATGAATAGGCTATATATACACTTTAAGAATTAATTTTAGGTCAAATAGTTCCAGTTAAATGGTCATTGCAATACATTGTTATTAACGAAAGTCCATATAACAATGTAAGAAAATCCTCTTAAAAATACTAGTCAACTTTTGAACACCCTCCGAACAACATACCCATGTACGTTACATGGAAAGTACATGGATTCCCACTAAATTCATGAATCTGCCGCTTTTTCCCACAAAATTCACGAATCGGCCGCCATATTGTGGTGAATTGACGAGCGTTGTAAATGTATAAGTGAAATACAAGGGATTACCACTACATCTTCGTTGTGGGCTAGGAGAAAAAATGGCCGAAGTTGGATATCTCTATCATCCATTATTTCTGCTACCAGTAATGAAATAAAATGTAAAAATATTATCTTTGAAAAATATCATTTTAATTTTAAGGTTGGGAGCGACCAAGAAAATAGGATTATGTTAAAATTTAGGCTGACGACTGGCCACATTTTTGAAAGTCGTTGCATGTTGGGAATACCATCCATCAATAGATCTATCCTGATTGCGATGTCGTTGCCTTCACGGCATGGGTTGTACAAGAGAAAAAAATTGCTTGGACAATATATTTGCTGCGGTCTCCCAAAGCTGTTATGACGTCATTTGAACGACGCCGTGCCTCTCTTCAGGGTTTCAGTTTCATCCACAAGATTTAAAAACCATTGCGCAGTCTCACAAATATCTTTAAATTATAAACTTATTTTACAAAACGTACATAAAACTAAGTTTACATGGTCTAGACCTCACAAGTCACAAGAAGTAGATTGCAAAGCTGTACACAATGTTAGTGTGTACGAAAACAAAATTGTCAAGCAGCACAAGCTTATCAAAAAGTTCCTCAACAAAACTCATTTTAAAAACAATAAGCTCTAGATGAGGTCTCAGAGTCCTTATCAATAATAGCTGTGTTTTTTTGCAAGCGTATATTCGCTTAATTTTGAAGTGCACAAAAAAACAATCATCGGCGCTTAATGATTCATCATAAAATCTTGGCAGCACCGACCACATTTATGACATTTGCTAAGCAGTCAGGAGTGTAGTCGTGGAAGGTGATGGTTTATTTTTAATGGTCACAATCTTCCCCTTGTGACTGTGTAGCGTGACCATCAATTTAAAAGCAAAAACATTTAATAATTATAAAATATCAACAATTTTCATCAAAGGAAATAATCGTTTACGAAGCCAAAACGGAATATACAGCCAAATATAGCCAAGTATACTAAAAATTGCATACTTATGGATGCCAACAAAATTAAAAATAATCAAATACATCAACCAAACCTGCAGGTGTAAGCCACGTACAGCAACCTAAGCAATGAATGAATGAATCCAGGAATGAACACACAGCAATTAATGATTGGAAGCATTGTTTTTATCCGCGCTTATTTCTTAAGCGGCGATAGATATGATGAGTAACTTAAGCGGATATAGGACTCGTTGTTAGTGCATTTTACATGCAAAGTTAAATTTAGGCGTATATACGCTTGCAAAAAAACGCAGCTAATGTCTCTAAAAATTTCTTTGAAACTAAATAATCAAAAATAATGTTCACACATAGCCGTTAAGATCTTTTAATTTTTACAATTTTTTCCTGCAATAAATCTGTTCGTTTTGGAAATAGTCTAAAAAAATCCCAACCGATTTTCCATTGCTAATCGTGTTGTGTATAGACTGAATTTGACATGTATGTCCTTAAGCGAGGTTAAATAAATGTGGCCTGCAATGAAAGTCAGGACACAAATGGATTTTTTTTGTCTCCACCTGTACTTGAGAGCGTTGATTTCACCATGGGACAAATCCACTTCCGCACTCGTACAGTTGCAAGAGTACTGAAAGATCTCGACGTGCATAAATCCGCTGGCACGAATGGTATTCCCCCTATACTTCTGAAGAGGTGATCTTCTGTGCTGGCAAAACCACTGCGTAAGCTTTTCCATCTATCCTACTCTTTAGGTCTCTTTCCGAGCAGATGGAAAACAGCATTTGTCCAGCCAGTCTCTAAAAAGGGCGAATCTTCGTCACCCACCTCGTACCGACCCATAGCACTTACGTCCCTTCTTTCTAAGGTCACGCTGATAAATCGTCAGCTTATGAAATATTTTGAATCGCGGAAGCTTCTTAATGACCGACAATATGGTTTCCGCAGCGACAGGTCCACTGGTGATCTGATAGCTTATCTCACCGAAAAGTGGAACCAATCTTTGCACAATTCAGGCGAAAGCAAGATCGGTGCGCTTGATATTTCTAAAGCATTTGACAGAGTTTGGCATCAAGCTCTCTTGTCGAAAATACGTGCCTATGGTATCGATGAATCTCTTCTTCTATGGATTAGAAATTACCTTTTGAAGTTATGGATGCGTTCAAGTCTTATAACCACCGAATAAATGCTGGTGTTTCCCAAGGCTCAGTTCTGTCTCCGACACTCTTTCTCATTTTTATAAATGATCTCTTGTCTGCTACTTCTAATCCAATCCATTCCTTCGCTGATGACAGCTCCCTCAGCTTTTCATATTCGTTCCAAGACTCAAGATCCCTCCCTTCGACCGTAGAATTAGAACGGCAGCGTATAAGCACATTGAATTCCGATCTTGACAGCATAATTAACTGGGGAAAAAACAATAGAGTGGAATTCAATGCTTCAAAAACTCAATGCTGTCTGCTGTCGCTTAAGCGAACCCTTGTTAATCAGCCATTATCCACGAATGTCGGTTTTGTCGAGGAAACCGGAAAACTTCCCATCCTTGGCATGTGTATCAACACAACACTTAGAGCGATCACATATTTGAGGTCGCCAAAAATGCTGCGAAATGTTTAGGTTTTCTTAATCGATGCAAGAAATGTTTCACCCCTTTTGATTTGGCTTTAATTTATAAGGCTTACATCCGCCCCAAGCTTGAGTATAACGCTCATATCTGGTCTGGTGCCCCTAAGACCACACTGCACCTACTTGATAGAATCCAAAAGCGAGCGATAAAACTTATAGGAGACAACAATATCGCAGTCATAAGACTCGCTCGAACATCGACGTACCGTCTCTACTTTGTCCGTGTTTTATCGTTATTTCAACAAACGATGCTCAAGTGAGCTAGCCAACTGCATTCCTCCTCTCCATGAATTCACCCGCAATACTCGTCTCGCCAGGAATGCCCATCAGTATACCCTGAAGCCTACTTTCGGACGGTCAGTTAAATTCAGAGACTCGTTCTTCTGCCGCACTGCACAAATACGGAATGCTCTTCCCAGCCTAATATTTCCCACAGACTACAACCCGCAGATATTTAAGACCAATGTGCACAGGTACCTCCTCTCCCTTTCTCCCTCTATACCTTCGGCCCGTGCTGTGTCTTGACCCCGGACACATAAGGGTATTAGCAGTCCCTTGAGCACGAGCAAGTTATAAAAAAAAATGGACACCTTAAAAACGACCCATTATAGCGGAAGCACCATAGTACCCTTTTCCAATTTTCTTTCTGCAATTTATTTCCAAATTTTGTAATGCAGAGAGAATTTTGCTAGCAGTCATCGGTATATTGCATGACTTCTTTCAAGTAACTAACGTCTGCAGATGTATCTTACGCTAAGACCTCAAGAACTGAAACAGGTGTCCGAGGGACTAAGCGGACGCGCACGGATTTCACGGTGTCATCCCAGGTACATGCGCAAAATTCGATGTACATAATTGTCAATTCCCTACGACGGCCGTGGCGCTGTGTGTCTGTGCGTCGACTCCTATGCAACTGCACCTCGCTGCCTGGCTTCATTTCCCGGTTTGACCAAAATAGTTTTCACGGCCCTCCCTCTCTCGGCTTTCTGAATATGCAAGACTTTACTCCCTTAAGGACTGTCGTCCGAAGAACAGGATATTGCATATCGCGGATGGTACCAGTCGACTGCTTACTTAAGGGGCACCCATTACAGCCACAACCTTCGCGACTCTGTTGTCTAAGACCCAGTTCGGAAGCCACTCATTTTCCAATTGCCATTTGACTAATTTCCCCTGACTCTCACATTTTGTACGGCCCAGATAGGGACGGAAGGCAAAAAATGCCATTCACCCGGCCGACAGACATCGCCAGAATCAAAGTTTTCCAAAAACCCTCTCAAATCTCTGCTTAGAGTTGAGCATCAACAATCGCCTGCTATGCCCCTGCACCTCCCATCAAAGAGTCCTTCATACAAATATAATATCAAGCATCCAGATGAACCCCAGATAAGCCGTCGAAAGCCCCTCTTCACCCCTCGCCGGCTCCATAGGTCCATCTGCTCTTTTGTGTCCCATTCCGCATTCTTTTGCAACTCAAAAGCGATCAATCCAAATCCAATCTTGTCCCCCATCCCTCGACATCGAACACAAACAAACTGCCTTCAAACTCCACTCAACTCAATCACCAGCAATAACACCTTCGTCCCCCTCCCCCACGCTCCAGCCGAACACCTCACAGCATTCCACATCCAAATCACGAACTAAATTTGTTCAAAAAAAAAAGAAGAACTTCCCGATAAACCGTCTCAGGACCTTCTCGTTACAACCGAATGAGTGTAAATACACTCGAGTCCCCATTGTGTGACATCGGGAGGAATTCCCTTTGGATTCCGTTGCCACAGCTCGCCACCGCCACCACCGCCGCGCCGTCGTCGTCGTCGAAATCAATTTCTTCAATCCCTCTCATCCATTTCGCACTAGCGCCCCATCCCTAGGCGTGATGCTTTCTCGTTTTTTGTGTGTGAGCTCTTATGGAGATCCTTATCATTAATCCTCATGATTCCGGCTTTTGTCGGAAGTCTGACGCAATTGAGAGAGACCTGCAAATATCGAGATACGAGCGCAGCCAACAAGGACACGTACTACCGACGACCGAGACGCTCCCATATGGAACGACCGACCGCCCAGATGGACGACTGAACGCTCTGAATGGCGTGTGGAGCGTGAGTGTCAGTGGGGCTGTGTGTGGATAGAGGGCTAGGGACACTCGAAGGATTGCAAATTGCTGCTCAGAGCCGCCCTCACAGATAGAGGGTCGTTATGATGGGATACGTGATCAATATTGATTTTAGGAATTAGAGCCAGATGCGAGTGTATATTGGTAGTTAAACGTTCGGTTTGCCATGACGCTCCGGCATTACCGCTGTTAACTGAAGTGCGTAAGGATTCGAGCACACAGACCAGCCGAACCCACATGTGGGGGCAGACGAGGTGAACGAAGTATCTTTCGTCGGCAGGATATGTTTTGAAAAGTTTATCGGATGTGGCAGTGCTTTGTTGCTTTGTGCTGTGCGCTGTGAGCTGTGTGTTCGCTTCAAATTGAATTGATTCACCGAGGGGCGGCGAGTCCTGGCGGGGCGCATAGAACAAGCGAAAGAAAACCGGAGGAATCATCCAATAAGCTTAAGAGGATTTTTATTATTCCCCTCGACTGTGTATGGTGTGCGGTTGCAGTGGGTGCGGGTTGAAAGGAGAAAAAATTGATTTAGAACCTAAGTGAGGTTGCGTATGACGTGCAAGTGGTACGAGGAGGGGGGGGGGGGGGCAACCTTCAAAGAGGGATTTCCTGGGTTCACAAACGAAGAAAGAGTTCAAGTTTGCAAGCACAAAATGACAACCAAGCGATGGGGGTCCTTAGATGTTGTCGCCGCTTTTGGGACGACGACAAATTCGGATTGTCGTAAAAACGAATTGGGATGAACTACATGTCAGGTGACTGAGGGGGGAGGTTCGGCAGAGCGGGAGTGTGTGCGTGGGATTACGTGGCACTGTTTTCATACGATTCCTGCGGTTTTAAGATTAAATTTTTTGCAATTTTTTTACGCTCCCACAAGGCATTAAAAGGTCGTCGCTTTCTTTTCCACGGAATCGTGTCTTTGCTTGACAAACAGAAAAGTAAAGGGCTGCCGTTGACGTGGCGGTGGAATCGGAAAACATCAAACAGTTCGCACTGAGTCTTGCATCTGTCGGGGAAAGGCATTCGCTTTTGTTAGAAGAAATCGAACGAGTAGCCTACGAAGGAGAGTAGGAGATGCCTTTGGGGCAACGACTGTAGAGAGGGGGAGGCCAGGGCTCAAGTGGATGCACATAAATTTGCTGTGATGTAAATGAGTGACGAGTGAGTCAATTTTGAAAATTCAAACAAAAAAAAATAAAATCAAAAAAATGTTTGTTTGAGCGGCGTGCTGACCATATCCTGATGGCAGGCAGAACATCCGAGACAACATGAAGGGATGTGGTTGGCAAGCCATGCACATTAAATCAGAAGGGTCATCACTTGGAGCACGAAATTCATACACGACAGGCAGGCAGACCAGAGGTTCCTCAAACCCACTGGTGACCAATTGAATGAATGAATTCATCAACTCATCTCAAGAGTTCTTCGAAATTCTTCTGGCGTTGGAGAATGTGCAGGCCATGAAGAAGGATGGAACCTCGTTGCATTTTTCGGAAAATGGGTGGACCAATCCCCTCAACTCATCCTCATCCCCTGTGCCTTGCATGGGAGCCAAAGTGAAATGCATGCAGTTTGAGGAACAAAAAGTCTTTGAAAAATAAATGTCAGGTATCGGGACCTGATTCACATGTCAACCTTAGACGAAGAGAGAGGAGATATTCTTCTTTTATTTGGCGCTACAGTCTGCGGTGGACCTGGGACTCAACCAACAAGCCTCCCCAACTAACACGTTCTGTGGCTAGCAGCCTCCAGTGTCGCACACCAAGTTGGTCTCAACCTGGGTGCGCCACCTTAAACGCGGGCTTCCTCTGTTACGTTTGTCTTCCGAGTTCGGAGTCGTAGACTCTTCGGGATGGAGCTGAGTTGTCCATACGCTCTACATGGCCTAGCCATCTTAGGCGTTGGATCTGTAGACGCCTGACAAGGCTCATGTCGCTCTACTGTCCGTTCAGTTCATGGTTAAATCTTCTCCTCCAGAAACCGTCAACGCAAACAGGAGCAAAGATCGCACGCAGAACTTTTCTCCTGAAGAGACCAGGGACTTCCTCATCCGCTTTCGAGATTGTCCATGCCTCCGCGCCGTACAGCAGGACTGGGATGATCGAGGTTTTGTATGAAGTCAGCTTGGTCCTTCGAGAGATGGCTCTACTACCTATAGAAACAGCGGTTGGCAAGAGTCACTCTGCGTTTGATCTCGGTACTGATGTTGTTCGTGCCAGACCAGGGAGACGAAGTCCTTTACTACCTCGAAGTTATAGCTGCCGATTGTGACGCTCTGTGCAAGACGTCGATGTTGTGCGTATTTTCTTGATGACAGCATATACTTCGTTTTGCCCTCATTCACCTCTTAGCCGCTTCCGTCTCAATGCCAGCAAACGCCTCATTGACGGCTCGCTGTGTACTGCCAATCACGTCAACGTCATCCGCGTCTTCAAACAGTTGTACGGGCTTCTGGAAGTTCGTGCCTCTAGTGTTGGCTTCTGAGTCTTGCACGATCTTCTCCAGGATGGTGTTAAAGAAGTCACATGACAGCGCGTCGCCTTGTCTAAATCCTTTTTTGACTTTGAAGGTCTCGGTGAGTTGTTACCGACCTTGATGGAGCAGCGAGAATTGTCCATCGACATCCTGCACAACCTGACGAGTTTGGCAGGAATGTCAAAACAAGACATGGCGTTGTACAGCTCGTCCCGATGCACGCTGTCATATGCGGCCTTGAAATCGACGAAAAGGTGGTTGGTGTCGATTTGCATTTCTTGTGGCTTTTACAGGATCTGCCGTAGTGTGAAAGTCTGGTCGATGATGGACTTCACTGTCCTGAAGCCACGCTGGTATGGACTTATCAGGTTGTTTATAAACGGGTTCAGACGAGCACAAAAAAGCGCAGAAAAGATCTTTTATGTGATGTTCAGGAGACTTATCCCCCTATAGATGGTGCTGTCAGAGGGGTATCCTTTCTTGTGGAGCGGGCAAACGATACTGAGATTCCACTCGTCGGGCACGCTTTCCTCCGACCATGTCTTACAGATGAGCTGGTGCATGCGCTCAACCAGATCATCTCCAGCTGCCTTAAATATTTCAGCGGACAGTCCATCCGCACCGGCAGCTTTGTTAGATTTCAGTCTTGATCTCCTCGGCTAAGTCGGGGGAATGGAATTCTCGTCGATCATCGTCAATAGTGATTGGAATCTTCTGCGAAAGGAGAGCAGATGCTATTAAAGAGCCACAGACTGAGAAAACGAGAAACAAATTTGATCCTAGCTCTTGACAGCGTTAAATTGAATGTGCATCTCTTCCGTATAGTAATAATATGGGTGGAGCGACGATGCCGAGGTGAACCTGGGCCTAGCTTCTACAGCAGCCACTCTTGTTGCACATGCTATTATTTTTTCTCAACTGGGTGGCGGACGACCGGCGAAGTTTGAGAAGCTTTTTCTAGACGGGAATGCTGTTTAAACATTGTCAGTGACTCGAAAGAGGTGTGAATGTGAATTATGAAAGTTAATGAATTCGAGGGTCTGCGTACAACGGCGTCCTATCTGCTTTGTATGACGGAATAAATTAAATCCGCCAAATGCGAGTAGTACTCGCATTTTGCTGCATTGCAAATATATTTTGTTTAACCCTTCTGTTAATGAATGTTTTAAAACCTTCCCATCAATGGAATGGATCCAGCTAGACACTCTTACATTTTGTATGAAAATTGATGGAACTCAATGAAATAATTGAAGTTTTTTTTGTGTTATTTTGGACATGTTATTAATTTTATTCTTAATTTGGAGTTCTTCTTACATAACAGTGATATTACTGGATAACTGTGTTACAAACAGACAGGGTCTTCACAGGCAACAAATCTGGTTTCTCAGGCGAGATGTTACAGTTGAACGTAACGTTTCCACCATTAAATGTATCATATGATTTATGATATATCAGAGTTCAGTGTAATGCACACGCGATCGTCCATTTATGATGACAAAGCGTTTGGCCGGACGCAAATTCAATTCAAAGAATCGCGACAAGACCATCACATGTGCAAGCTAAGCGAATAATAGCGAATTATGTATGTCAGGTAAAACACCTGAATAGGTTAGTCGATAAGTTATTATTCCTTGTCAAGGAGAGTTGGATTTCAACCGCAATAAAGGACGGACGCGCAAAGTCCGAATAACAATATTTTCTTTTTCCGCAAGAATTCAATCTCGAAAGTGCGAGACTCGAGCCATTGCACCTTCGGGCTGGATTGACCTCCGCGATTATTCCTAGTGAAACGTCAATGCTATGTTCCAGATGTGACCAATGTCAAGGAATGGATTTAATTCAAAGACTGGTACAACCACAAGGACGGACGATCAACGAAATCCAAATGAAAAAAGGAAGCAGATACAGCCTTGGCGTGAACTGACGCAACACACATTCCGCGAAAAATTGCTACAAAAATTCCCTGCCCATTATTTCGAACTAAACCGAATTTCCAAAACCAGCACAGCCCCAGAATTAAAAATCTCGTTTAAATCATTTTTTGAGAACATTCCTCAACCAGAAAAAAAGTGTTGTTCAACTTCACAGAATCGCAGCAAAAAATACAGGAAATTCTGAAAAGTCTACAAGCGATATGAAAATCCATTGAGTCCGAAAGCGAAAAAAGGCAAATATTCGCGAAAACCCAAGCGAGGATACATCCACTCGACATAAATGAATTTTCCCTGTTGTTGGCGCGGACGATTGTTAACAGAGCAAATACACGAACCACAGACAGGAACACAAAGCGATAAGTGAGGGAACAGCACAACAATACAAAAAAAAAAAAACGCCAGGAATGCGAGTTTCCAAGCTTTCCTCTGATGCATTTCGGTTTTTATTCGCAACGCTACGAGACATTTGCTGGGTATGCTACGACTCCCCATTCGACCGGCTGCCTGTTCGTGTGTGTTTGTGCAGAGGATGCTGATATATTGGCATGAAATATGCACAGTCGTAAACGGTTCATTTCTTTGTTTCTTTGTGCTTTTTTCTGTATCGCCAACGCTTTGTTCAATTTATTGGGTTACTTGCCGGTTGAGAGCGTTCACACGATGATTACCTTGCTGCGATACTGTGTTGCAGATGGAAATGCTCGTGGATGAGGCTGTAAACAGATTTCGGGCGTGTGGGCTTTTTTGTGCTAGCTGGCTGGCCGTGTCGGGGGAGGACTGCTTTTTTCACAATCGTTCTGTGAAAATATTCGTTCGATTTGGGAGATTCATCTGTTTTGACTTGATGGTTTAAATATGTGTCATTTTTCGTTCATTTGACATCTTTCTTCTTAAAGTCAATTTCTGATCAACTCAAAACTGAAATGGATACTCAATCGGGTGGCCTCTTGACGCTCAACGCGGATGGGTAACAAGTCTAGATGTTGGCTGACCAGATAAGAGCGATAGGTAAAGGAATTAATTTCGATTTTCTGTCGACTGTGACCGCCTCGGCTGCGCTGGCGATGCTGCAGTCGATCCAATTTTTGATGACTCGGTCAAACATTTGTTTCGTTATTCCGCCAATACGATAGGTTTGGTAGAAGTGGCTGACTGTTGTACGGAAAGACAGCAGCCACACCAATTGTACTACCACGTGGATCTATGTAAGAAAACCTATTCTGCAACCAATTAGCGGCTTTAGGGCCCTATGACGAGTGTCGACTATCGATGGAATGGAGCTTGTCGACACATTTATCGACTGATATCACTTTTGGTATTGTGTAACTCAGTCGAAAGATAATTCTATCACTGTGAATGTAAAAGATCATATTGTGAATATTTTACAGCTAAAACTCCATTTGTTTGAACATTTTCAAAGGATATTGTTTTGTTTGTGTAAACATTAATTATTAAATTTCAATAAAATATTGACTTGTGTGGAGTGAAAAAAACAAACTATTTAATGGCCTCTTTCGTGTTGTAAATCGGACTAAGAAATTTCAAGTGATTTCCTTGAAATTCCACGTAAAAAGTGGCGGCTAAGGGACACTCCCACCCTTTGGAAATAAATAACAAACTGTTTTTTGGGTCGCCGTGGCGTAGTGGGTAACAGCGTCGACTCCTACGCAGAGGGTGCCAGGTTCGAATCCCCAATCTTCCACCGTTTATAATGCCCGGCTCCACCTCTTTCGAGTCAGTGACAATGCTCAAAGAGTATTTCTGTCTAGAAAAAGCTTCTCAAACTTCGCCATTCGAAGTCGGCATTAAACTGTAGGTCCCTTCCACTCGTGAAAGTGCGCCCAACACGAGTGGTTTCGGAGAAGCTAGGCCCAGGTCCGCCTCAGACTGTAGCGCCACCTATATTATTATTATTAAGAATGTTCTTTAGGAATTCTTATTTTATTTACTAATTATATATTCGCTACGGTTTTCTGAATAACTTTTTTTAAATAAGCATTCAAAGACCTTCTCGATGAAAACAACCAAACTTGCGACAATTCCTTGATTATGTTATCAAAATAGTATACAGTGGACTCCCCCTAAGTCGAATTGTCACGGGATGACATAATTTGTTCGAGTTAGGGGGAGTTTGACTTACAGAGAGGTTTTTGTAAGGAAAATTGAGGGAAATGCATGTAAAATATGTCGAAAAAGTTCGAGTTAGAGAGAGTTTCGACTTAGGGAGAGTCCACTGTATTTAAAGAAAATCCTCTATAAAAAAGATCTCTAAAAACGTTTTTAAATAGTTTATATTTATATATATTATTAAAAGTGAGATACGTTATTTATGATTCTAGAAGACACAGAGTTTGGATTTCTCTTATAAAATGTCTAGATTTTCCACTAAAATCTCCACTTGCTTCTTTTTGTTTACTTGCTGTGACATAAAATAACTTCACATTGCAATAACCCAAACGATTTGCCGGAATATACTTGCATTTTCAGTCTAAACTTCTTAGTCGACAACCAGCGATCACAAATTTGCAATCGCTGTCAAGTCGACAAATATCGACTGTGAACGACATTCGCAATAGCAAACTTCAGAATCGACAGTCGACAACGAGCGATTATCAGTCGATAGTCGACATTCGCAATAGGAGCCTTGATGAAGCGAAGAAGAAGGCTGTCTCGTTTGGCACTTAGTTAAGCCAAGTTATAGAAGTGATGGGCCTCCGAAAACCTAAATCTGCGAGATGAGAGAGCACTGTATTTGTAAAATAAGTGTACAATGGCTTCCTCCTCGTCTCTGAAGCTTCTGTTGAAGTGGTTGTACGGAATGCCTAGTCTAGTGGCTCTTCTAAATTTCGAAGATTCGACTTGCTCAATCTGATCAAGCTAAACAATCGTTTAGAGTCAAGCGATGGTCAGAGTTGTTCGCTAATAAGGCATCCTGCCCTGTGAAAGTTGACCAACTTCGAATTTCTCGAGCAAGTGTTTCTAGCTTTCTAGAACATCTACTATTTTATAAGTAGCGATAGGCATGGACGGTACTCTCCGGAGAGATTGATTCCGACAATCGCGGCTTGACTGTTGGCTTATCCGAGTGGTTGGCTTGTTAACTTAGACTTAGGACTAATCGATTGCTGGTACGTAACATGATCGACTACCAGCTGATGGGCACTCGCCGTGAGATGAACCTGAGGTGAGTCGCCAAAATCTCCTTTACAACTTGGGTGCGTTGCGTCACTTGCATCACACCGTCTTCTTGGAACCACATCACGAATATATCGCTGCTGTCGAGGTCTGGCAACAGAGAGTCACTTTACATCGTTCTATACCTGATACCATTAACGGTAAGGGAATATACTTTTTTTATTCCAAAAGAAATAAGCTCCCATAAACCGCACCAAACATTCAATCTTTCTGGATGTTCGTGTGATTCTTGGTGGAAAACTTGCGGATTGTGTCCGCTCCCACGATGGCAATTTTACTAGCCTAGCCACTGAACCAACAATCGTCCGAGTTTTTTGTTTTACCAAAATCTGGATATCTGGCTACTGTTTCTTTCAAGCGAACTCGCATCATTGTCTAAGGTCATCCGGCTTCAATTCAAGCTTAAACATAATCTTGTATGGCAGCAGTCCCAAAATCCAACCGCGAAATGGGTCCGGTTCACTATCTGGTGTTGCCTACTGCAGCTCCTTCGATATTGGCTACTACGGGGGTTATGTTCTCTCCCTATCGCACAAAAGTTGCAAATCACGATCATGCATATGGGTTCTGTACTATAAAAGGATGACATTGACACATGTGTATTGAAAAAAAAGGAACGGGTACAGGTATGGACCCCTGCGGTACATCAGCTGTCAAAAACTAATGTATCGAGCTTCTCTAACGAATATGAATGAATGTACCTATTTCGTCGTCTGGGTAGCAAAAATGAAAAATACTTAAGATTTCGTAGTTCGAGTCCGTCAGCTAAACGCCACCATTTTGATGAAATATAAGAACGTACACGAGGACAGAGCTGTCGTCAAAGAAGAGCGAAGAGCGCCAAAGTGACGGCAGGGTCGAGCAACTAATAGATTGAAGGGGTGGTTTTTTTTCCATGCATCTCGCACTCGGTTTTCATCATTTATCGCACTAATATTTGCCTAGTGTTCAGCGTCGTTGGTGTTTGGTAAACGACCTAGGAGTGTCGAGTATTCATGCATTTCTACGAGCAAACTCCCAAATCGTTGTCCTTTCTCGTACCGCATCGTCATTGTAGATCCAGTTCTGAGTGGATGGACGTGTAGAATAAGTGCCCTCTTGACATGATACCAGAGATCGTTGCTGTCATCCCGTCAGTTTGGGAGCAATGAAAATAATGCGCAGAATGGATAGACCCACCCCTCCTTCTGAATGCCGGCTGTCGAACACTCTCTCCAATCGAACTCACTCTCTCCGTTAAGAGTTGGACCAATTCGGCAACCCTGTGTCCACCCACTCTTCTGCAAAGCATAGGTTTAACAAAAATGTTCACACATCCAATTCGGTTCCTCTGGCAATCTATTGACCTATTCATGACAGAGAAAACCTACAAAGCCCGCCCCCGAATTCCCTCACTCATTGTCCATCGCCAGCAACTGACACCGAAAGAGGACCGCCCATTAGATCAAGAAAAGTCCATTGTGTAGCCCACAAAGCGTCTTCGAATCCATTTCAAGAATATGTCTCCATGGCAATGTCATCTCCTCTCCGCAGCCACACCGCACTCCGCCCACGTATTTATTCACGAAAACCAGTGTTGAGCATCTCTGCTGCGCCCACAGGTATTCCTTAAATGCTAAGTGATTCCCATGCCATCCTTCTCCCCTGAAGCGACTAATTATTTTGGCATCAAATGTCCATTGTGTCTCCTCCTGTGTGTCGCTGCTGCCGAAGGAACCTTTAACGGCGACGGTAGACAATGCGAGCCATGATGACCGGGCCTTAGGGGTTGGAGTGTATCTCGGCATGAAATAACAAAGTTGACCCCCTCCCCTCCGGCCGTTCGGCTGAGTGAGTGGGACCACGCGCCATTCAATCCACATTCATTGTGGCGTTAAGTAGATTAGCTGTCATTCGATGGACGGAGACGATAGCAACCATCTATTGTCGTTTGTCTCTTTTCGGTGTTCTTAGGATCGCCGGGGGTGGGTGGACGAGACACGCGGAGGCTCCTTGAAGAGGGGTGACAGTTCAGGCAACTCAGGGGCGATGCTTCGATGACGGATAATGGCGGCATTTATGGCGAATGCCTTGAATTGAGGCATACTTCGGGATGATAGGATTGGGAGGGTCTGCGACTGATTGAAGGTTAAAGTCCCGAATTGAATTTCCATCAAGAGCACTCTATTCATCACCACCGAGCCGAGAGCGGCCTGAGTCACACTACGACGCGCCAGCAGAGCCAGATCCATTAAAGCGTTATGCGGCCACATTTGCCGGCATCCGGCCGTCGTTTTTGGGCACTCTCAGCGATGCACAGGCCACTTGATCAGCAATATGAGTCGAGCAGTCAAGTGACAGCAACTGCATGTGCTCACACGGAAAAGTGGAAAAATGAAAATCCTATTATCCGTGGAGTGCTCTTCGAGTAGAGTGGATGTCCTTCAGTGGCACAGCTGCAGTTTCACATCGGGATTTTTTTCTTCCTCTCCCTTTTCCGACCACCCTTCGCCAGCTCACTTGACAACATTTCAGTGCGGTAACTCGGCTACTGGCTGACGAGGCATTATCAGGGCCAACTCTTGATTGCACCCCTCGAAGTGGCGGCCAACAATCTGACGACTGATTATCTGTCGCAGTCCTCCTCTGAGAATATGAGCATTCAAATGCATTCCAATGTAGAGCAAGTGCCAACTACTCGTTACAGATACAATCTGTCAGCACAGGCGGCGGCAGTGGGGGCGCCTAGTAATTAGGGACACACGCTGCATCATCAACACATCACGTCGGTTAATTTCCACCCCCGCTCGACACTGGTCCTGTCGGCCAGGCACAGGGAGGACATGGATAAGTGAAAAATTCAATATCCACTATGCGTCGTCGTGTGGAAATTTTTAATTAACTCCTCGCTGTCGCATCTGGAACCGTCTAACCATGCCAAATGTGGCACGCATATTTGTCATCAAGTGGGAGAGGGTGGGTGGGTGGCCAACAAATGGCCGCAATCTGGACGGAATTAAGTTTTGTACGATTTATCCGAATGTGATCCACTGGTGGTCACAATCGACTGTTGGATCGGGCACCGGTGGGAGGGGGACTGAGGTCCATCCATGTAGTGCCTAATGTAGTTGAAGCTAATTGAGATGAATTGTGGAGTTGCTTTCGCCCAGACTTTAATTAGTTACGCCTTAGCCGAGGAAGGGTTCTTGGGGTGACTGTAGGGTTAATTTATCACTTCTCCTTGACAGAACACTGTTTGCTGGAGTGGAGGAGGATGAGGAGTGGTGGAGGGGGGGGGGGGGGGGGGGGGGGGGGGAGACACTGAATTGTGGCATCTGTCACGAATGACCGAACGTGGGAAAACAGGCTGCGATTGAAGTGCTACAGATTTTGGTTTCGATAATTGATTGCCGGTATGTCGGGTGTGCACCTAATGGTGGCGATTTGTTGTGGAACTGAACTGTGGTTGGGATGAAATGAGACGGAAGTCCGTGCAGTCGGCGTGGTGGGGGTGACCACAAATTGACCAGCCGATTGGTTTTGTTCTGGCAATAAACCCTGGAAATGGTCGCCTTTCTCTGCTGTCGATAGAGAACTGAGATGTTTGTGGGAGAAGAGGTTTGAGTTCGACGAAGCCGTTTCCCACCTCAGTGCTCTGATCCGGAAAACTCAAAGGAAGATAACATTGCGCAGCTTTGCCAAGGTGAATGGGGAATAACAAGGCAGTCATCCTCGAGTGAATCACAAGATCTGAACGACGATAGACGTTAAACGCCATTCACAGTGAACGTAGGGCAACGTAAGCGAGTATCCGTAAATGATTGTGATAGACGACAGCCGCTTTTTCAGCTTCGCTAAGTTTCGTTACGTGTCGTTAAAGTTCTCTAAGTTTCATTAAAATGGCATTCAGTTTCGTTAATTATCACGAACTTAGTTAAGTTTCGTTAAGTGTCGTTATGTGGCGTTAAGATTCAGCGAGTTTCGCTATGTGTCACTAAGTTTCGTTGAGAATTTCTACCCGAAATGCGGTCAGTGAACTTACATCAACATTTGTGTTCTGACATGTTCAAAAGTCCAAGCAGAAAAATGTTGGGACTATGCGCACATTGAGTGGGACATATGTATCCCAACAGATGCCAATGGGCTAAGCGAGCATTCAGTTAAATTGTAATCAGCTTTGTTCAGTTTCATTAAGTTTCGTTAAGCCTCATCAAAGTTATTTTAGTTTTATTAAAATGTTATTCAGTTTCGTTAAGTTTCGTTAAGCCTCATTAAAGTTAATTTGCTTTCATTTTAATGTTATTCAGTTTCGTTAGTTTCGTCAGTTTCGTTCAGCTTAGTTTCACTAAGTTTCGTTATGTGCCACTAAGTTTCGTCAACCTTTTCGACGCGGAATGCAGTGAGTGAACTTACATAAATAATTTCGTGCTGAGCTGCTTAAAAGGCTTTTAAATTTATAGCAAAACAATGGCGGCACTATGAAAACATTGAGTGGAACGTAATGTGTCCGCACAGGTGCGAAGGGATTCAGCGAACATTCAGTTAAATTTCACTTAGTTTCGTTAAGTTTCGTTAAATATCGTTGAGTTCAGTTAAGCCTTGTTAAGTTTTGTTGAGTCTTGCTTACTTAAGTGGGGCAATGTCGTTCCCTAAGTTTCCTTAAATGTTTTTCAGTTTCGTTAAGTATTGTCAGTGAACTTACATCAGTAATTTTGTGCTGATCTGTTCAAATGGCTTTCACATTTCTAGCGAAACAATGGTGGCACTAACCGAAAATTGAGTGCTTTAGTGGGACGTAAGTTTCCCAACTGGTGTGAAGGGGTTAAGCTAGAAAATTGAGTTCTTTAGTGAGACGTATGTGTCCCAACTGGTGTGAAGGGGTGAAGCTAGCATTCAGTTAAATTTCGCTCAGTTTCGTTAAGTTTCGTTAAGTTTCGTTAAGTTTCGTTAAGTCTCTTTGAGTCTCGTTAAGTTCAGTTGACATTTCCTTACTTCAAGAAAGTCTTCGTTTGTGTTATAAATGAGGTTAACTTTGCATTTAATGGCACTGACAATGATTCTGGTCACTTTTCGATCAATTCTGAGACGAGCTCAAATCATAAGTCGTTAACGGATGTGCCCTTACCTCGTCAATAACATGCGAGCGGATACAGACACGAATTCATCGTCATTTGTTGGCACCTTCAGCTACCCACTGACAAGACTTAACGAGGCACTAAATCGCCACAAGACGTCTCAAGGAACGCCTCCCCTTCAATTTCCATCTCATCACAGAATCGCTGACAAACCGCCCATTTGATGACCAAGTCCTCACGGAATGAACATCACAATCGAACCTACATCAGTGACAATCGTCAATCACTCAGAAGTCCATCGCCGGAGCGTGACAGGATTCAGAACATCGAGCCTAAACGACTTCAATTCCTTCTGATGCCGCCGATTCTATCACTCCGCCTGCCCACCATCTGTGTCCAGTTGGAAAACGCTTTTTCTGCAGCCTAAGGGAAATTCCTTCCGTCCGCTCGCATTCGCATCCTCCTACTCGGTTTTATGAGTCATAACTCCATTTGCAGTGGCCCATCCATCAAATGAGGCCCGACGCGTTCACACTGAATGCGATTACGGGCCCGTTTCCTTTCGTATCCTTCCGTCCACACGGCGGCGGCGGTGCTGGGTTTTTACGATATAACCACTTCATCCCTTCTAGCCGGCCCTTAATTCGTATTCCCTTTTTTTGTTGATCATCTGGTCGGGGTCCCTTTACCGCACACATAAACAGAAAGGTTGCCAGGAACATAAAAACCGACCGGGGCGACGGTCATGGGGGCCAGCTGGTGCGAGACGAGAAAGAGATCAAACACGTTTTTATCAACGTCACGTCAGGTCTCGGGAAGTGTCCGCTGCTGGTCGGCGGCTGGTGCTCCGCTTCGTTTCATTGTTTTGCCGTAAAACCCGACACCCAAACATACAAACACTCGCGGCACGCACACATGGTACGTGGATAAATTGAAGAACATTAATAATTCGATTGAAGGGTTTGAGGGCGGCTTTCCTGGCACAGCCACACAAAGCACCACTATCAAAGTGGTGATGGCGGCGGCTGCTATTTGCCCTTTTTTGGCGGCGTATGTGTGTGCGACACAAACACTCTCTGGAACGCGTACACCCCCAAAGCATATGCGAGAGACGACCGACGATGTGCGAGAGCGCTGCAGTGAGTTTCGCTGGGGAGCAGGGAAATGGCCGAGAGCCACCCTGAAGGGTGACTAACCTTTTGTTGTGCTACGACATGGGGGGTGGCTTACCTTTGTGTGGGTTGCTGACTGATGTCGGGGGCAGGGGAAGAGATTTATTAGGGGTTGAAGTTCTTATTTAATTACGGAATTGAATGGCAGTCTGGGCGACGGCGATAAAGCCGATGGCTTGCCTCGAGCTTCACAGGTTGCCACTGGCTTCCTTTGTCTTTGGATGCATTGTCTTGGGGGTGGTGAAATAGTCTATTTCCTTGGCGTTTCCTCAGGAAGATGCTCTTTGTCTAGTGCCGCGTGTCGTCTTCCCGTTTGATAGTGAAAGGTTGTGTGTGCGTCGGTTCCTGTGGCACTTGCTTCATCGTTTGAACAGTGGAACGGGGTGAGTTTGACAAGACTGGAGAGATCACCTATCGGTGCTGTTTTCGACATTGACACAGGTGATTCAACTGCCTTTTGGGCTTGCAAGAGTTTGAGGCCTTGGTTGAGGATGTCTCTCCTTCTTTAATCCTTACTTTTTGAATGACTAAGAACCCAAAATACCCACTCGTCTCATGGATTATGGTACATTACTGCCGTGTACTGAGCTGCAGAGAGCAAAAAGTGGTTTAATAGGCCTCGCGTTATGTTTCGTCGTGTTTCGTTAAGTTTCGTGTGAGTTTCGTTAAGTTTCGTTGAGTTTCGTTAAGTTTCGTTAAGTTTCGTTAACATAAGTAGGGGCACAATTTAACGCACCCTAAGTGTGTATATGATAGTCGGAGCTAGAATTTTGCTTCCAAGATGAATTATCGGCACTATTTTTGGGAAGATAATGGCTGTTATTCGTTCAGCTCTCACACAAGCATAAGTTCACTTAATTCAATTATGGTTGAAATTTGCATTGGCAAACACATAAGAGCGGGTTGGTTATCAATTCATTTTCACCTTAGTTTCGTCAAGACCAAGTGAGGAGCTATCGATTTGACGACGATTTCACATTGTTCTTTGCCAGAAAGTGACAAGATTCAGAATTATTACCTCTCCCCCATGGGCGAATGGATGGAGACCTTAATCTAAATCCAAGCACACATTTGTGCTCCGGCCTTTGCTTACACCGCCACATTTCCCAGTCTCTGTTGTCTCGGTGCATACTTCAGACGCGACTAGGTCTGATGGGAAATCAACCAACCCAGAGGAATATTGGCCCACTCAAGCCGCGGAAGTGGGTAACAACTAATGATTTATGATCTCAGACATTTTTTTCCCAAGCACTCGTAATCTAACAGCTTCCCCCTAAGGTCTGCAATCATCACTCGTGTCACCTTTACCCCGCCCAAGCCTGTCGCTTGTCAAAAGCGTTAACGTCTACTCAACCCAGTCAGTCGTGAAATTGTATTTGACGCGCCCACCACGTCCAAAAAAAAATTCCATTCTTATTTTATGCAGCACATTTTATTCCGAAAAATTCCTAATCCCAGACATCGCTTCAAGTGCGGTGTCAACGGTGGCGACAGACCCAACACGACACACTCCTCGAACGTCCTCCAACCATCCGCCGAGGTCCTACTGCCCACGGTTGCATTCGGCCAGCACCTGCGCCTTCATCTAGACGAGAGTCGATTCTGATTGCTCGAGTCGAAGTGATTTATGTGAATTTAAACACCATTACCTGAATAAATCCGAAGATATCCTTGAGCGCTTCATTTGCATTCCGACAGTCGGCCGTCTCCGTCGTCGTCGTAGTCGCCGGTCCGATGAGCCCACCGAATGCCGATGAACGCTTGCCCCAGTACGGGGAGAAGGTCAGCTGGATGGGGATTGAATTGAAATGGAATCG